>CM067222.1:87219709-88667528 GCA_034190945.1 Octodonta nipae | reverse complement strand
GGTATAATCCATCCCCTATTTTACGGAGGCAAATTTCGTCCTATATTTCAACCATAGTATATAAATCCTTGTGGGCTACTCCATAAATTATTTCATTTTAACATTTTAATTATCGCCACAGTGTAAACATTAATTCCTCTCCACACTTATGAACTTCTTATGAGGCTATAAAAAAAATAAATTTTAATATTTTTTTAATCACACTGTATAAAATAATTTAACTCTAGCATATATTTCAAGCATCCTGTATATGATTGTTAAGTCCACATCATAACAGTTTTTTTAATTACCCTATATAATTATTTTATTTCCACATTTTTTTCAACATATTTATACACCAAACGTCCCACTACCTATATCCAAAACTATTCTCCGTCCTATATTTTATCATTTATATAAATGCAACTCCTTCTATCACTTTTCTTTGCGATTTGTTTGCTATAACTAAACACCCTGTGTATAAAAGGCAGCAGCAGTTGTCACTGAATTTTCTATTAGGCGGGAGAATGTGACAACCAAAAGTATCGTCTTCCAAAATGGAAAAAATGGAAAAAAATAGTGTATTTGCCTGGATACAAACAAAAAGAGCTTGGTAGTCATTGATTAAAGAACCGAAAATACTATGCTTGAGATGTACAAAGAAAATTTTCAAATTCGCAATTAAAACTTCCAGTGCCTAAAATTCCCGCACTATTACGTTGGAATAAAATATTTATGAGGAAATGTCCCTTATGTCATTTCGATGAAATTTTTGATGAGAATTTTGGAATTTTCGGTGATTTTCTGCAAAACTGCGCACGTCCCAGAAAAGTATAGAGATCACCTAAGGATCTTAATAGTTTAAACGTAAAAAAACAATGTACATTCATAAGGAGTTTTCAAAAAAATCGACCAATATGTTAGGGATATTGGTCGATTTCCATGCACGCATGTGTTCATTCACATATTTCATGGCTTTACGAATAGAATTATTTCCAAGATTTGAAGTTTCACCAACCGGATATATACTCTATTAAGACCATATTCATCCAAAACGGTTCACCACAGGAAAATAAATCAGGCACATACATAGAAAAAAAAACGCGACGAATTGATAACCTCCTCCTTCAGTTCTGTTCTGTTGTCATTCTTTATATTGCATTTTGATTTCATTGCATTTTTAATGGATTACCTTCACCTTAATATCGATCTAGTCATAGGCATAGACTTGGCCGTGATCGACCTGCACTATCAGTAAAATTTTTAGGGGTGGATCTCCCAGCAAGAAAGTGGAAGTGGCCTTCGAAGAGTTGATGGCCTAAATGATGTACGCCTATCACTGCTCCTCTTACACTGCGGCTATTTACTCTACAGTTTTAGGATTCAGTAGGTTTGCTAATGTCAGCCCAGTTTTTGCTATGGTCATTCTCAGTGTCCTGAACTTTATTTTTTGAATTCCGCATATGTCAGCAAGGGTTGTCACAATCGTCGTCGAATCATCTAGGTATAAATTTCCTCATTTTCTACTATGGCTTTCAAAATTCGTTCGATTCTCTATTTTTTTTCTTGTGTAATGATTATTGATTTGTTCTGATTCTTTGGGGGGAAATTATCACTTATAATTTTTCCTTGGTTTTACAGAGTTAACAATCCTTATAAACTGGTGGAGACCATTGTCCATGTATGATATTGACTTGCAGAATCTAGACATCTAACCCGAAATGTTTGGAATGAAAATGGATATATCATAGTGTATGCGCTATTCAGTTTGTTATGGCGAATTTGTCTTAATTTGGAGATCTAGTGTTGACTTTTCTTTAGAACAATTTGAAAGTAAACTTCGCATGTATCATTTCTACCTAAGTTAAGATTTTTACGCGAGTTATGCTCAAGGCACAATTATTTTTCCAACCTGAGGGTCAAATATCGTATCGTACCCAATAAACATCAAGTTGTTACAGATTATACAGTGCCAGTCAAAGGTCCCCACTCCTTCGTATTTTTGAACTGTTATATTTACGCTAATGAAAATTGGGGTGTGAAAACAAGGGTTGTAAACTTCTCTATTTGTGGTAACACTTGACGTAACAGTTATAGATGACGTCACAGGGGCACTGGGCTACTAATTTTAAATAGGGACCTTATGCAAATGATAGTTCATTTGAAAGGTATTGCAGCGCCTACTCGGCCATATTAATTTTATTTGGGTTTAGGCTAATTTTGGAGTATAAATTAAATAAATCCTTATATTATTATTTTACATTTGTCATTAGTTAAAGAAATTCTTACAGCAAGTGTTTAAAATGTGTTCCGTCTACTTGCTAGTAAATTCTTGTCGTTCTTATTCGAATGTGTCAGCTGAGACTATCCTTCATTTTTAATAATTCGTTGTTTTAAAACTTTAGTACTACCGAGCTCCATAGCATACATATAAGAATTCAAGTACCCCATCGAAAAAATCGAATGATGTCATATCGGTGACCGAGCTAGTCTTTCTATGGGACCTCGACATCCAATCCATATATCACGATATTGAGTATTGTTTCACTAAAAATGGGCGGATTTGTGTCACCCCAATAACGTACATTTTTAATTTGCATGGATGAAATTGTTTTACCAACACCCTCTGTATTTTGCTTTGACTAACTTCACATAAAGACTCAACTTTAGCTGTAGAGGAAGTTGGGTTTACTACCATTTATGCATTTATGTCAATTTTTTTGTCATCACTAACTGTTAATCGACCAAATCGTTTGAGCTCTTTAACACTACCTGTTGCTTCATTCTTCTGAATAAGCTGCCCCAAGTAAGTCGTCTACATAGTACGATTTGGGTACTTCTCATTAAATAAACATTCCGCTTTATGGAGATTCTTTCTATGTTCAGCTATTGTTAAGATAGCTACTATTTTATGACGTCATCTATTTCTGATGGGTCATCTGTTACCACTAGTAGAGAAGTGTACAACCTGTTATTTTCAGCCTTTAAATTTTTTTGGTGTAAGCATAACCTTTCAAAAAATACAATTGGCGGGGACTTTTGACTTGCACTGTATACACAAGAATTTATTTATGAGTTACCACAGTATTAACATCGTCGCGGATTGATGTCGGTCAGTACAACAGACAAAGGCGGAGAGGGACTCTATTTATATAATTTTTGGGCTGCATCTTTAACCTTAGTGACATATAATTTAAAATCAACAACAACCAAGCAAAAACAACACCAAGCTTTTGAAAATTAAAAATATAATTTACAAATTTTGGAAAGGCATAATGTCCCCCATTAGAACCATCCTTATTTTCATTAATAAACGGCTTCGAATAAGCATACAGAAATATTGGTTACCAAGCTTCTAGTTAACCTCACAACTTTAACGAATTGCATGATTTTCTACACAGCACCACTTAAAAGTTGAGGCCTGAAGCTGCCTCTTTGTGAGTTGATTCTGTTTGCTTTTATTCTGTACTAACACAGAGCTAATTACTCCAACAAGCCTGTTTTGCACTAAAGATACGGTTTAAATTAACCACCAACAAAAAGTACTTTTTGACAGTATATACAAAGTCGGTAGGTAGAGAAATTACATGCAGTCTCCACCACTGCAAGTCCCCCGAAGACATAATTTGTTCCAACTCAGCGTGGGCCGATTAACGAACAGTCCGTTGGATATACCTGCTCTGCATTCAGTTCAGAGAAAACTCCTAAATTTCTTAGATTGCCTCGCTCGGATGTCACATCCTAATCTCCGAAATGCTCTCAGAAACAAGAAGTTGTTATTTTACATGTAAGACACATGTACGACGGTCATTTTATTGCCGTTATTTCGGATTACGTGCCTCTTTTTATTGTTATTACGATGCGCATTTGGAAGGCCATTTCATTACGCTATGCCAACTGATGTGAGATTTTACTCTAGGGGTTATTACGTTCTGATTATGTGTGGGTAATGGCTTTCTAAACTTATGCATGTTATAATGGTTGAAGGTGCTTGTCATAAATTTTAACGAAAGTCTTGGACATATTGGATTTTAAGCTATATATACGAGTTAAAAGTGGAAGGTAATAAAATTGATATTAATTTCCGTAATCCCTGTACATAACTTTTAGAGGATTTGCTACTTAATATGCTTTCTACTAAAACAACTTCAGATCAGTTGTTGGGAAAGAAAAACTGGGAAAGAAACAGGAATTGATTTCCTAAATATCTACGAAAATTAAAACTAGAATCATCAATGGTAGCCTTTCAATTCTCGAACAAAAGACAATAAAGATCCCACAAGTTCTATAGAAAAGAAAACATGGAGTTCACAAGCACAGACATAAGCTTGCAGAATAAGAATAAACCTGTTTTATAAGAATCATATATTAGAAAGATTTAATGCCACAATTACTTTAAAAAAGAAGTAGACAAAAACCATTTATATAGAAGGCAAACCCAAAAAATGCAACTCAAAACTCAAATAAAAAAAATATGAAATGGAACCTACACATTAAAATGATTACAAATAGACTTCGATATTTATTGTATATATTTTCTAAGTTATAAAAAATTACAAATATGGAAACTTTGTTAACAATCTATCATGGTATTTTTAATGGCCTGACAACATATGACATGGAGGTATGGGGTTGTAAATCTACAGAAAAGAATTATTAAAGTTATCACTAACAATAATTATCTTAGTCTATTTAATATTGATTAAAGCTGTAACTATAATATCTTACTTCTATATAGTTTGAGTATTTGATTGGAAGTTGGAAATTTCGTTAGTTAGCTAGTGTAACTATCGATATTCGAAAAATGATATAAAACAATGGCTGTTGCGTGATTCAGTAACAAGCGTAAGGCAAGCAAATGCTTAAAATGCACATTAGTTGAAATACAGTGTAATCACTTTTTCTTCTCTTTCTGTCCAGTTGAATTTAAAAGCCATTATTTAATTTCATGTAATTAACTTTTTAAATTTTAATTTTCTGGATCAAAATTTCTGTCATCATTTTTAATTTTCAATTAAATTTTTGATTTAGTAATAATTTTAATTTATATGTTACAGGACCAGCGCGGAGGTACTGTATTATCTCCAGCTGCATGCAGCAATATGTGGCTGCATTACTTAATTTTGTATCTGGTTCATAAATAAATAAATAAATAAATACGAAAAGAAATGGCCAGCAGAAAAACTCTAAAATATCTCGTTGCTTCATTACCGTTTTATTTCAAAATCGGTTTACCTTTAGCCGATGCCAGGAAATAACCAGCCTTCAAATTTATCTTTTGCGACTGATATTACTCAAGTCGGCTTCCCCAAACGCTAGCAGAATGCACCCACATGTAAACTATAAGCGGTGTCAAGCGATTCCCTTGGATGCTCTTGAAATTTTCTCGTCTCTTCACAAATAAGCTTTAATTTGAATAAATTTAGGAATTAATATAATTGCGAATAACGCCAGAAATCAATGTACAACGTAGTACACATAAAAAATAAAAACTCAGCAAGTAGATTGTTTATCGTATTTCTCAATTATTAGCTCTGCACTTCCCAGTTGAACATTCAGCTGAAAGATACAACATTGCACTGTTGCAAATATTCTATGTAATTCTAAATGAGAGATCTCTACCAACAATTATGAATCTAGCATATGTTTGATTCCCTCCAAGAGGTGGCAATATCATTTTCGACAGTATTCAATGTTAACCTATAACTGTTAACTGCTATTTTCATTTGTTATGTGCAAATAGAAATAACACTAGCAACTGTTATTTAAAAATAGCACTTTTGTCCATCTCTAATATCTTGTCTAGGAACTCACAAATGTGATGCACCATAAATTGTTATTTATTTCATTTTTTTTTATAAACTTGTTATCGGTTCTATCAAACTCTGTATCAAGTTTATTTCTAACGTAAAGGCATGTTAATAATACGACTTTATATCAGATAATGGATAACGGACATAGTAAAAAAGAGTAGCAGTCTTTGTGAACAATGCTAGTGTATAGGTTTACAACAGATTAATCTATAATTTTAAATTATTCAGTATCACCTTTTCAAAAGTTTTATAGTGTTGCGTTTACGACCCATTAATTTACCGGTCTCGTAAAATTTTACAGCATTGTGAATGTCAGCTATCGGTGAAGTAGATAAAACAATTAACATTTCATATGGAATAAAGGGATAGGCGATGCCCAGTTACCCTATACGTGATCACACATCAACGATAATAGAATTACTTTCATCCAATTTGGTGTTTTATTGTAGTTCTCACTTGTAACATACGTCTGTGAAGTGACAGGGGTGTTTACGAACAAATTGTTTTTGTGTTATTCTTTTAGTGCACGGCATAGTGGCCCATTCGTTTGCAAAATTGTATTAATTCATAATAATTTTTTATGTCCGGTAGATCTTACTGATTATAAAAGTTTAAGACGACACTTGATATCTTTTTCTGTTAAAAATTTTTATAAAAAAAAATATAAATTATACCGTTTCAATTTTTAAGGTATATTATTTAATTCAAGAAAATTAGGATTTTCCGCGATATACCATTTTACAAATCCAAAACAATTAATGGGTTGGAGATACGATGATGGGTGTGAGGACTTTTTTCATTCGAAATATTGTATAGAATATAAAGAAAATTAATAATTAATTAATTTTTTTAGGCTATATAGTTTTTCGTTGTTTAAACAATACCGTCAAAAGATATCAAGTGTCATCTTACACTTTTATAATCAGGAAGACCTGAATGGTATTTATCAAAAGCAAACCTTTCTTTACTGGAGAAAATGAGAAATAATAAAAATTAAGTTTATTATTAAATAAAATATACTATTTTCTTTATCTACAGCTGCTACCTGTAATAAAGCAAGTTGTCGTAATTTTAACTGGTTTACATTTTATTAAATAATAAAACTTCAGATACATTATTTAATATATATGTGGTGGTTTTTATATAAATGCTTTTTGGTCTGTCCTTATTTAGCATAAACAGGATTTTGAAACTTCACTTAATACACATATCTATACCAACATATAAACTAGTCAATTTTGTTGGTTTGTAAGTTTGTAGGGTAATCTTTGCACTATTGAACTTTTTTTTTCATTAATAGATAACTACTTTATCTGTATGTAAAATAGGCAATGATTTATTGTGAGAAATTGTTTAATTATTAGTTGGGGGCAGTGCGGGTTTCTATTGTTGTTTAGAAAAAGTGATAAATACTTGAAATAAACAAACACTATTTCTCGAAGTTTCCTTGGACTTCCATCGTCTTGAAGTGGTTGATCTCACAACGTTTCAATAGCTGTGTATCTGCTAGCGTCATCAGGTGAATGATAGGAAATTCAGAGTATCGATCGTATTTATATTTTACCCTTAACCGGTTATGCGTCGCCGGTCATGCTCATTTTCTTTTGTACCAGTGCTCCTCCTTGTGAATTGCTCTAGGCTGGTCTCAGTTGATATGGTGTTCGGTCCATGCGGGATTAGCTAACCCAGACTTCGTTACCTTCTGCCCTTTGAGTAGCTGTGCGGTGTTCCTTAATCCTGATGTCCAGCGGTCGCTTTGTCTCTCCAATGTAACAAACAACTAACAAACAAACACTAGTTGAAATAAAATTATACAATAATTTAGTTATCTCATGGGATTATTACTTTTTGAAAAATTCATTACTTCGAAGGAAATAAAGATAATACAGGCTTAATAATTAATAGGTTAATTTTTTTCTTTAAATGAATAACTACATAATTATTATTAAATGGGGGAAATGGTGATCACATTTGTTTTAAGGAAATACGGTATCTCTAACACAGAAAGTGATACAGGTGTGAATATTGGTATATACCACCTTCTAAAATAAATGAAGACGAGTTTAATCATTTTCCGAAAATTGAGTTATGCAATAGGGGATAGATGGGGTGTTGCTTAAGATCAATTCACTCTTCGAAAATCAAGAAAAAATACACCTAAGAGAATTTTTATATTAATTCTTTAAATAAATAGTGACGTGATCCGTAATATATATTTATGACTATGGAACATATATATTTAACAATAACCTTAATGTTGAAATATTTACAAACATACAAAATTTACGTATTTTAGTTTAACTTATATTGAGCCAATGTTTAAGATTTTTTTCTCAAACAACAGCCAAGCTAATTACTCAAAATTTCAGAATAATTTGATGTCATTTTGAAAATATCTAATCCGGTTTTGTAATTCGTGGAAACCTAGGTGTGAGACTACGAAGTCTGGGATTCATAAAATGATTAGTCTTGTGCATTTCTGTGGATTAAAATGCTACTAAAAGTTTAGTTTAGATAAATGAGTAATGAATTATCAATTAGTACCTATGTTACTATCTATCACACCTCTTGACAGTAAAAATATTCAGAAGTACGTAACTAACCTGTTGTGTATTTATAAAGAACAACAGGCCCTAGACGTGTAACCACATACTATGTAGTATTTTATTTACAATATATACAAAGGTCACTCCACTGATTTCTATTGGTAGCCCTGGCCTTCCATTGCTCTATGCCAATTCTGCGCAGAACTTGTCCTACATTGTCCAGCCATATTTTCCCAGGTCGCCTGTTCTTTTCACTCCTATCGGTATTCTATGGATCATTATTATTGACATCCTAGCTCTCTTTATCCGCTCTACGTGGCCTAGTCTTTGGGCTCATACAAATATATAGATATGTTGGGCTCAAAATATATGTTCTCGAGTTCTTCATTTTTTCTTCTCCTCCCACTTTTCGTTCTTGTTCCTCGGTAAATGCTCCTTAACATATTAATTTCCCATCGTTCAATTTTCTGTTTTATTAAGAACCCATGTTTCACCTCCATAAGTTAATTTTGCTCGAATTACTGTTTTGTTTATTCTTTCTTTGGTTTGTCTTAAGTCAAATTTGGACTTCATCAAAACCCTCAGCATTCCACATTTCATGCTTCTCTTTGGTTTCTTTTCCGCGTCCTCTCTTCCAGTTTCTTCAACCTAAACTTTGATCTCCAAATATGTAAAATCCAAAAATAACCTGTAACCATCATAAAATATAGAAATGCAATATGCATATATCTATACATGAGACATGTTTAATAAATAAAATCAATAATAAATAATAATCCAATCGGCTAGATCAACCTAACGTTAAGTACCTATTGATACTAAAACTTTTCATTCAGTTACTGAAAATTACAAAAACTGTCAAAATTGCGATTTTTGCAACAGTACACACCCCTTATAATTATCTAAGTTAAATATTTGTAAACAACTCTTTTTATGTGTTACGCTATATACCTTAAAAAAGCAATCTAACACCTGTGAATTTATTTTGCAATAAAACATTTTTTTAAAAAATATAACCGACTTCTACTTATAACTAAAAAGCTAAAAATAATTATAACAAAATACAACTCTAGCAAATAAATCACACATTCAATTTTGTTAGGTACATACACAGGAAGTAAAAAAAGTAAGCATTAAAAGGTGTTCATTCTGTACAAATTAATTACCTACCAATCTAGTATATTTTGAAGCCGGTGCCAAGCAAATTTAAAATCCTTCATTGCGTACTTATCTACTAATTCATCAAACTTGATTGTTGCTTGGCACCGACTTCAAAAATATATTAGTTTGGTAGGTAATTAATTTGTACAGAATGAGCACCTTTTAATGTTTACATTTTTTACTTCCTGGGTAGGTACCTAACAACATTTTTTTTAATAAGATGTTTTATTTTCAACATTTTAGTTTTTTTGAACTCAGGTAGTTTTCATTCTTTATATTTTATTTTGGATGTATAACCTTAATAGACAGAACCAGGTAACATCGAAAGCCTCAACATTACACAATGATACTTTCTCATTTAAATTGACAGGTAAATCTTTACGAACAAAATGTACTAGTACGCGTTGACTTAATAAGCCCAAAATATATTTATGCCTTATGGACTACGCCATGTAACCTTTTTTCAACTTTTTTTGACAACCCTGTATAACTATAGATAATTCCACTCCAACCTATATACCAACCATCCTGTACAAACGACTGCCCACGGAGCATAAATTTGTTAGCTGCCTTCTGTAAACTATAGTAGTATATTTACGGAGTCAAATCCGCCCTATATTTCAACCATAGTATATAACTCCTTGTGGGATACCCCATAAATTATTTCATTTTTAACATTTTATATTGCCCTGTGTAACATTAATTCCTCTCCAAACTTTATGCAACTTCTGATGGGTTATAAAAGAAATAATTTTTTAATCACTGTATAAATATAATTCAACTCCAGCATATATTTCAACCATCCTGTATATGATTTGCTTATGTCCACATCATATCAGTTTTTTAATCACCCTATATAATTTTAATTTCACATTTTTTCCAACATTTTTATGCCACCAAACGGCCAGTCCACCCTATGTTCCAACCATCCTGTATATACAGCTGCCTACGGACCACTATCAATCTAGTCCGTCCTATATTTCAATCTTCATATAAATGCAACTCCTTCTATCACTTTACTTTGTGATTTTGTTTTGCTATAACCAAACAACCTGTCTATAAACGTACCAAATAGCAGTTTAAAGTTTGACATGTGTTGTCACTGAATTTTCTATTAGGCCGGGAGAATATGACAACTAAAAGCACCGTCTTCGCAAAATGAAAAAAATTGTATTTAAATAGGTATTTGCCTGGTATACAAACAAAACGAGCTTGGGACTCATTGATTTAAGGAGCCGAAAATACTATGCTTTACTACCTATATGCTTGAGATGTACATAGAAAATTTTCAAATTCGCAATTAAAACTTCCAGTGTCTAAAATTACCGCACTATTATTGGAATTAAAATATTTATGAGGAAATGTCCGTTATGTCATTTCGATGAAATTTTTGATAAGAATTTTGGAATTTTCTTCGATTTTCTGCAAAACTGCAAGTTGCACGTCGCAGAAAAGTATATGAGGATCTTCCTTAGGTGAATATTAGGGATATGCACGCATGTGTTCATTCACAAATGTTATCACTTTATCAATAGAATTCTTTTCCAAAATTTGAAGTTTTACCAATCCGGATATATTCTCTATTAACCATATTCATATTCATTCAAAACGGTGCACCACAGGAGAAAAAATCAGGTAACACACTAACAAAAAAGAGCGAAAAAAAAAACGCGACATAACCTCCTTCTTTTTGGAAGTCGGTTAAAAATAGCCTTAAATAATTGTAAGTTCTCTAGTCTAATAATGATTTCCTCATGATGTATTCCTATATTATTTCCAATTTCCATATGAACCACCACCAAATCGGTGAAAAAAATGACAATCAAATTCCCTCTTTCAATTTTCCCCTGGCAGCAGTGGCTTTTTATAGGTGGCTATACACAGCTAATGACTGATTAAAACTACGCTATAGACAGACGTACCACCCCTTTTTGTAAATGCGTAACTGATTTCCCTCGCAATATCCACATCTATTCAAATTACCATCATTCCCTATGATTTTACCCTTTGTTCACACCCCTCATTTCATGAAATAATACACTCGTCAACGCCGATAAGCCTAATCTATGTCGTATATCAAAACACCCAAGCAATTTCGAAATTAGCGTGCTAACTTACAGGGTGATTTTAGGGGAATACCTCTTTGTGTTCGACAATACGATTCAACAGGATAATGAGAGGCACATCAATGTTTGTAAAACAGAAACAGATTACATACATTATGATTAAAATTAAAATACAAACAATTAAATTGCAGCGTATGTTTTTTAGAGAGTTAGTTGTATACAGGGTGTTTCAAAAACCACCTAGAAAAGTTCGGTTGCTCCGTAAATAAGAAAAATGTTGTTTTGAACATTTTTAATAAATGAAGCTCTTTTTGATAAATCTGTGATTCGAAATTTTGCGAAAGTTTGGTTATTTAATGGAGGGATGTGGGGTCACATTTGTTGAAATCGAATATCTCCGAAACAGAAAGTTATTATATGTGAAATATTGGTATATATACTCTTCTCGTAAAATAAATTAAAAAAAAATTAGTTAGTCATTTTATAAAAGCTGGTGTATTTTTTAGACAAAATCGCTATTTGAAGGAAACAGAAAAAAATACAGGCAAGAGAATTGTGATATTAATTCTTTAAATTAATAGGGCGCAATCCATTTCGAAAAGGGAGGGGGATAATGGGTATTTTCTATTATTTTTAGAGTAAACTATTTTTTTACTAAACAAAAAGTTATTCAGCCTTGTGAATCGATATATATATATATATATATATATATATATATATATATATATATATATATATATATATTCTTTATGTCAAAAATGGGGAAACTTTATTGCACTTTGCATAAATTCACGTATGCCAATAAAGAGAAAGGAGTATTTTTTCATTTCAAGAGATTTAATAGCTTGACTCATCTCCTAAGAATAGACACTTAATTCGTCATTTAGCCAATAATGCATTTATATTTTACTTTTTAATTAATTACAAGTTATAAATCTCACAAATATCCAGTATAATAGAAATGTTCAAAATGAAAATAAAAGTAAAATTTGACTGCTCATAATTAAATTACAGAAACAAATAGACATTAGCTAAATAGTTCACTCTTTTAGGAACTGAATGTATAAAATCTGTACAGTAATTATTCATTCAAATAAATAGTAATATAAATAAGCCACCGAAAGTTGCCAATAAACGCAAATCCTGGATATCACTAAGACAGTTTAATAGAAAGGGTACTCAAGAAGTTGTGCTCCATTAGTTCAGCGAACCCACAAAAAAGCTGTAACCATATAACTTCAAAACCTTCAACAATGCATATCCTTTATTTTAATATAAAAAAGTCTACTATTTATTTTATTTATCTGGTCAGATTTTGTTTTTCTTCGTAGCACCATATCAAACTACATGAGAGTCATGAGAATTCTTAAAGCTTTACTACCAATACATAAATCTAAAAATGCTTGACCATTTAGTCCAACAACAGTTTCGTTCTTAAAACAAAATATGAAACATGATACTTCTTCTAAGAGGAAGACCCATGTTTGCATTCGGTATAACTGGTTGACCACAGTCATTTGTTATACCACAAAACAGTAGACAAGATAAAATGTCGGTCTGCATAAGAAGTGTTTAGTTATACTGTCACATATTGCCGTCTTTAAGTTGTCGAAATTCTGAACATCTTATACATAAATAAGTCATAAATTAGTAATTATTTTTTTTACAATTACAATTTGATATATATTTAAAAAACATGTTATTAAACCATGCTGTCTCATTTAAGAAACTATTTTTAAGACAAATCAGCAAAATGCATTTTAGTTTCTACATACAGTGTGGAATAGTCAAATGGAATAAATTCCATAACGAATAAAGGAGGGGGTGTTGGGAAAAACCCTTGGACACTTCGATTTGAATTTTTAAATAAGCATTTTTCCAAGAAAAAATAATTATTATTCATATTTTAAATGCAAGCCCCTGTATATTATTTATGTTTATGTTTCCAAAAAATTCTAGACATAATTCATGTGCAATGTCCTACACCTGTCTTCAGATTTATTACAAAAATTAACATTAAGAAAAGAAAATTATTTTGTTTTGCATTCGCTAAAAACCTAATAAGTAATACTGATTATTTCTTAATAATAAAAAAACAAAAAAAAACATTAATGCCAATGTAGGAAATGTTCAAAATGCTGGCGTGATTCCTCTTTTTAGGTCATCTAAGTTGAGGGGTTTAGTTTTGTAGACAGTACTTTTGATATATCCCCACAAAAAGTAGTCCAATGGCCTCAAATCAGGAGAGATCGTGCTGTCTATTCCATCGAACCGCACCTTCCAATCCACCGATTTGGAAATATTTGGTGCAGGTAATGCTGGACATTGATTTTCTAATGGGACCGTTCTCCATCTTACTGAAACCATATTGTATTGGCAGGAACTTGTGGGTTTTCTATTTATCTCCATTCAAGTTGTCATCAATGAAAAAGAGACTTAAGATATGATTTCCAACAATTCCTGCACAAACATTAACTTTTTCAAGATACTGTGTATGTTTCTCTGTCCTCCAGTGAGGATTGTCATTATACCAATAGCGGCAATTTTGACGATTAACGTGACCGTAAAGTGTAAATGTGCTCAGAAAACAAAACATTTAATTGGATCACATTGTTATCTAACCTTACTATCATTATATACTACGTTTTCCTATCGAAATCGTATTCCATGAGCTCCTGAGTCGGCATCATTTTATGGGGATGCATTTTACTTTCCTTTAAACTCGAAAAAATGATGTGTGGCTAACGTTGAACAGCAGGGTGCTTTTCGACCAGAATTATGTGGGTTTTCTTGAAACTCAAGCATAATATCCAATTTCGTATTATCACTTACAGCTTTGGCAGCTACTTTTTTTGTCTGTCGTAACATAACCAAGCTCGCGAAACTGCTTTTCTATTTTACTAATTATTGTTCCTTGGGATACAGGCGGCAAATGTGGACAATTTTCGTGAAATAAGCAAGAAACTTCCATTTGTGTCCGTGTGTTATCTCCATAACCAATCATTTGTAGAATGGTTATTTTGTGAAAACTACAATAGCACTGACACTGATCATCACTGTCATGCAGGCAGACAACAAGATGCTAAGGCTATGAGTTTTGACGAAAATAAACAACTTTTTTTCATATCAGTATAAAGGAACGTAGGAATGGTTTTTGTTTACTATCTCAATATCAAGAGCTAAATGGGAATTAAGTATTGAGTGTAAGGTGGCGAATTTGTGAAATAAAATAATTTTCTTTTTTTCATGTTATTTTTTGTAATAAATCTGAAAACACTTAATATTTAAGAAATATAGTATTATTGGCCACTGTCACATGACTCACCCTATATAATTTGTTTTGTTGAAAAATCCAAATCGATGTTATACAAGTGTTTTTCCCTACAAGCGCTCCTTTATTCGTTATCGATTTTTTTCGATTTGGCTGTTCCACACTGTATAAACATCCAGAACCATTTTATATCGACATGGGTGCGAAATTAAAATCATTTTCAGTTTTTTAAACTATAACTGTTTTTATAAATATTAGACTTTTTGTATTGATATTCCTCGAAATATTTGCCCTCGTACCGTTCATACTCTGTATATATATATATATATATATATATATATATATATATATACTCACTAACAAAGAAATCGCAACACCCAGAAGGAGATGCTTAAAATTAATATTGTGCTGGTAAAACAAAGGAGCTATAGTAAGGCATGATTAAAATTTGATAAAGTTTTGGTCAATATTGAAGTCGTTTTTGCATTTTGTTAATTTACCAAAATACAAACTGATTGATCGATGTATCGCCAGCTAAGTGATTTTGAAAGAGGTCCAATTATTTGTTTATGAAGGCGGGTTTTTCATTCGAGAAATCGCTAACCGCACAAACAGAAATCTAACTCCTGTTATGAGATACGGTTTACGATTGTATAAAGTCTTTTGGACTGCAGCATTATCGACCCCATCTTGTGCTACCTCTGACCACTGAGCATCGACGGCAACGACTGCAGTGGTGCAGAGAATGATAACATTGGAATGGGAATGGCAATAGCTCGTCTTCTCTTATGAATCTCGATTCTGCCATGGGCGGATCCAAGGGGGAAGCGATGGGAGCATCAAAGTTCGTAAATTTAATATTAAAACGAGGTAATCATAATTCCCAGAGCCTGGGTTTATACCTCAGAACGACTATGTTTAATGTAATAACCCATGAAATCTGGGATAAAAATTTTATTTAGGTAAATTGAACTATGAAATCGCCCCTCCCGGAAGCACGTGTCTGGATCCGCCCTTGGATTCTGCTTGGGTGGATATGATGGTCGAAGAAGAAGAAGGGATCGATGACGTCGAGGAGAAAGACTTCAACCTCAATTTGATGTTGTTATGTTATGGGGTGCTATTGCACATGAAAGTAGTGCACCTTTAGTTAGAGACAACTTAGCAGCGCAACGTTTTCTCCAGGCCTTTCAACAAGATAATGCTCGGCCTCATGTTGGTTGAGTTAGTTTTAACTTTTTTGAAGAGACCCATGTGAATCTGCTGCCACGGCCACCCAGATCCACCTATCATTCGCCCATAAAACGTGTTGGGATATGATGGGGTAGAAGGCTCGGAAATTTACCCCAGCCCTCACGAACTTTGGAAGTTCTAAGACATGAAATACAAATAGTTTGGGATAGTATTCCTCAAGAAGAATAGACCACCGTATTGAATCAAAACCAATACGTGTTGGTATAGATAAACCCGGTGGACAAACACATAATTACTACTTACTATAGCATCTATGTTTTCCAATAAAATGTTAAACTTAAACATCTCCTTCTGGATGTTGCGATTTAATTGTCAGTGAGGATATAAAATATACAATATATATTTTCTTACTCCCTAACAATTGAGATAAAGTATTCGCCTTTCAAAAATATTTCAGTATGTACATTTAAGACCCGAATAAAAACGTTTATCTGTTTGTTACAGGAATAGTATTTTGTTCCGTTCTGTGATGCATACCATAACTACGAATGGTTTTTCAATACACGTCTAATAATTAATATATCAGAAAATGCTTCTGCTACAACAGCTTTCCGTTTCTTGTCAAACCTCATTACCTCGCAAATTCCCAACTACAGTTCATTTGAATGGCCGTAACATTTCCTTTTCGTTCTTCGCGATTCGCGAACACTAACAACATCAGAAGATAAATTTTAAGAGTTCCAAAGCCACACTCAACCTGTTTTTCGTTTTTCTTTTGCTTTCTCTCTTTCTCTGTCTCGTTCTTTCAAAGTCTCGACGGGAATTCAGATGCAAACTCGTTTGTAAAAATCCAGGCGAGAAAATCAATTTTAGTCTTACCTTAGGTATTCTCGTGTAAGACGTTCCTCTCACCGTTAACATACGAGGTGTGGCCGCAAAAAGAATTGCCACGATTGATATTATCTAATAAAGTAGCTGCGATGTATAACAGCTGGATTAATTAGCAGGTAGTTCTTTAACGGTTTCTGGAAATTTTAAAACTCGTTTTATACAAATAGTTGATGAAAATCAGTAATTTTGAAAGCTGATGTATTAAAGGAATCATCTTGGAACTTTGGGTTGCTTAATTAAATAATGGAGAATAAACAACGTAGTCAATTTAAGTAACCTCTACATTGTCCTCATTTTTTCGTATTTTTCACCAGCTCTAATATCTTGGCGTTCCACTGTATTCGTGATCCTTCTTGTGATCACCTTCCTTTTGCTAAGGTCTCTCGCGTTTAGACTACGGTTGTCCTCAATCATTCCGATTATGTTTGCTATATTTTTACAATCGGTTTATCGTAATCTTTCTAATACTTTGGTTTCTAGCAGATCTGCATTGGTCTGTCAATTAACTAGTTTGAATTTAAATCCCACCAAGCCACCAGGTTTGAATTATCTTTGCAACTAGATCAGTATTCGAAGAGAGAGTATACCATATGGGGGGCTTTCCTAGTCACAACAAAAGTTTTTGACACAGCGGTGTTCAAAGTTAAAGATGTTTTATCTGTGGATCTGTGTGTCTGTGCCATCATAGCTCCTAAACGAATGGACCGATTTTGATGCGATTTTCTATGTTTGAGAGCCAACGTGATCGAAATGGTTCTTAGTTATAGTTTATAAAGATTTGTTCAGCCGTTTGAAAATCATCCGCTCAATTCCTTCTCGACAAGAGGTCTTAATAAGAATTTTTTAACTGTTCATATACGAATTTACCGACTTGGATGAATTTTTTTCTGCGTGTTTGAGTCTGTCCTTGGATGGTTTAAATTCACAATACGGCGCAGCAATCGCGTTTGAAGAAAACGTTTTTGAACTTCTAAATGGCTAAACCGATTTTAATGAAATTTTGTGTGTGTGTTTGAGTGGTTCTCTGGATGGTTTACATTCACACTTGAGTCCGATTTTGATTTTGATGATTTTTGTTTGTGTTTGAACGATCCCATGATAGAGGTGGCACGTAAATACTGTACCTGCTCAAGGGCAAATATTATTACTAGTGTCAGGTATAAAATTGTAAAACGTAACAAGTCCGGAATATGAGAATTTTATACTTTTAACGGATTTTTTGTTTCGGAGATCATTTATTTTTTTAAATTTATTTTTTTAGGGTTCCGTATATACAATATACCAACTGTACTACAGCAAGTAATTGCTTCATTTGTGGGGCTCTTTATTCTAAGAAGGGTAACCTACATGGGCAATTTAAATTTATGGAGTACATACTTCACTTTGGCAGCAATATTATACCTGAATCCTTCTTTCATAGCCGAAAACCTAATTCGCCAGCTAGAAATAATATTGAAAGTGATTAATCGTGGCTCATCAACAAAAATGAATAACAATAGAAATGTACCCCTGAAATTACATGTCATCAATGGTCCATAAAATCGTATCCATGGAACCGAAATAAAAGAATTTTACTGAAATCGTAGGATTCCCACATAACCTACATGAGGCCTAGCCTTAAAAAACACCTTCTTATAGGTAAAGAAGTACACAAGTTATTGACGTAATGTTATTATTTTTTGTTATTTTATTTGAATTTAATATTATTTTGTTATTCATTTTTTAAAGAATTTAAATAAACATTGTCTTTAATATTATAATAATTTAATGTTGATGGGTAACTATCAATACAAAAATCTTTTGTTTTTCTTTAGTCTCCTCAATTTTATATTTTGTTAGTATCCTATTACATCGCTTTTAAATTTAATATCAGCCTTATTTATTTTCTCAACCTGAATCGAATTAAACACTTTTTCGATAGGACTAATCGTTTTCGAGTTTTTTTTCCTATTTTGAGTGACTTGGCTCCCCTGACTAACGGACATGTTAACAATTGTCGGTATTAAAAATCCATCGTCATTATTAATTAATATATTAGCGATTTTTTTCGATATTCGGTTTGAAAAAAATAACCGGTTGAGATCGGACCGGTATAATCTCCAACATATCGAATGAAAAAACAGGTTTCAGTTACATCCGGTAGGTTATTGATATTCTTACTTTCACTCTCTCAAACATTCCTCCCCTCCTGCCGCTCTATTATTTTTTTTTCTTTTGTTTGAACTTAAGCTGGCCTAAGCTTCTATGAGTTGCATTGATAAACTCTAAGGCAAATTCCAGGAATTAATTTCAACGTCGTCTGCTGATGTGCTATGTTTCTAGAAAAATACTTGTGAAGGCGATATCTTATATTTTACAAGGTCATGTAAACAGAAATTGCTTAGGAAAACAATTTTTTCCACATACCAAATTTGTCATGTTCTATATACCTACATAAACTTTTATCTATATAACAGTGACATCTCTCATCATAAAAAAGTCAATATGAAACCCATCTGTCAGCTAAATGCTAATATAATGAGCGCATTCATATAACAAATACGTATTATAAAATTTATTTCAACACATTTTGATCGTGTGCAGTCATCATTTTATTTTACTGAGGTATTCGTATTTGGATAACCATTTAATATTTCCATGCCTTTACGATGAAAGTTGTCTGTTTGAGTATTTTGATAAGTCGGTGACTTGTTGAATAGGTGATATTTATTTCCGCAAATAAACTTTTTTATTTCTCAAAATAGTTTTCTTTTAGTCTAATTTTGTTATTCTTTCCAAATAATTTAATTCCTCAAGGCACTCAAAATGGATATTTCTTTCAGTAATAACCTCTTAATTTGACCCACATCTCTTAACGCACAGCAAGTTCTTCAGGTTTGGAAACGGGAAATAGTCAGAGGGTACTAATTCTGCAGAATATGCTTGATGGAGTAACAAGTCAAATCCAATTTGTTGATATTTGCCATGGTGACTACACACTTCAGCGTCCGTGCACCGTCTTGATGGAATAACACTTTTTCTTTCTCCAAATTAGGTCTGAATATTTATGTACATCTAAATATGTTGTACCCGCTGAGTTTTGTTTCCTCAATATTATTTTGTTCATCTTCTAGTTATATATATATTACTTACTGGAAGCGTATTGATTGGTCTGAGATCCCAGGGTTTACTCCTACCCTTTAATCATGGCAATAAAAATCACCACACATGTTCTAAGTGCTTTAGGCAAATTTCTCAGCAAAAGTGGTCTGATTATTTGTAAGTCTTTGCTTCCAATGACTATCCATAACTCCTTAAAGTCTCAGTACTTATCATATCATTCATTCATTCATTCTAGTTATGGCCTCCGCTTGACACATTTAGCCAGCTTTTCAATTGTTTTTCTATGTTAAGGATTGCTCTGGGGACTTCATACCTCCCTGGAAAGTTCAAATCAGTCCACTAGACAAAATCGAATTCGCACAACATTTACAACATCCATAGGTATCGGTGGGATTCGAACCCACGGCCAAAGTGTAGTCAGTTTATGAAACATGCGCTTCAACCGCGGAACTACCGGACCCCTTAGTTATCATATCAGATTCTTTTGAATTTTTCAATCACATAGTCACATAATGTAATTAATGTAGCTATTATTCTGCTCTGTCTTTGACTAAATACTCATTTTTCTCATGGGTATATTTTTATTTATTTATTTTTAACTATTTCCTACACTATTCACAAAATAAGTGTCATAGTGCAATTTAACAGATTTCATTTATTTTTTTCCTTTATAACAGGTTTAATGAAAAAGAACCATTTTGAATTGAAGTAAAGGGAATTTCTTTCTTTTAAATTATGTCATCGTGCTCACTTATTTTGCTGATACACCTCTGAACAAGCAGCAGATTTAACAAAGTTTCTCCGCATATATTCCCTCGGATCGCTGCCATTTTTCCTCAGGTATTTGATTTTCCTTATATGAGGTAATCCGACAAGAGAAGAAAAAATCCTTTGATGTCAAATAAGGACTATGTGGGGACCAGCTTATCTCACCTCGTCAGAAAACACTCTGCAACAACTGGTACATACAGGTTAGATGTGTGAGATGTAGCTCCATCGTGCTGGAACCTAGTCACGATCAAAGCCACTTTGTAAAGATGTAATGAAAACATTTTTAATTATTTCCACATATCTCACTGAATTAACAGATCTCTTTGATTGACACCCCAATTCATGCTCTTACCGACTTCGCTGCTCAAACACTGAGTTTTGCTAAATAAAATGGTGTTTCATCTATATGTCTTGGATCTATTGGACTTCACAAACGGCAATTTTGCTTATTAACGTGGTTAATAAGGTGAAAATATGGTTAAACGGGAAACAAAATTTAGTTAATGAATTAAAAGCAAATTGTTTAGCAAATTTAAGCGCTCTATGACATCTATGGGCTGTAACACTTAAATCAACTGTATCTTGTGGGGGTGGAAACATAATTCTATACGAATACCGCGATGAGGGGAACTTTTAAGTACCTTTTTGTTCATCGTCGATCCAATTTCTTCAAACATTTGTACCCATTTTTTACTGATTTACGTCACTCACAGTTGAGAAAATTTTTGCCACGTTATAGCTACAAAATTTTGGTTTTTGTACAACTGTGACGTTTTATATCGACCGAATTCCCAAAGAAGCGGCTAGCTATCACCAGTACTTACGAGCCATTTCGTTAGTTGCGTTTGGGCAGTAGAAAAATCAAATTGCCAAAGACTTTGGGGCCACCTTGTACCAGGTTCCCAAGAGTTTTCACAATTTATATGGTTGATTTTTAAAACTTTCAAAACTCTTTTCGTAATATACTCACTATAAGTTTACATTTAATATAAAACATAGATGCACCAATGAGTTGACACAGTTATGGAATTGATTCAGTAAGGCGTATTTCAGGTTTCATCTCCAAAGAACTGGTGTAAATTGCCGAGTACCAAACTATGAGAGAAAGATCATCTTGGCAACAGATACACATAATTGGTTTTCGAGCACCATGCATTATCTTGTTGACATAGATCAATGCTTCAGCCATCATGTATACCAAACAGAGCTGATGAGATTAATATGACTATAGTAGATTCAGAAATAGCACAAGATGGGGTCGATAAAAAATACCGGTATAGAAACTTACATGATGGCTTTGACTCATCAGCCAATCGATCTCTTAAGTCTTAGACGTCGTTTGAACTGCAGCCTCTTTTTCGAGCCTACTTTTCTCCGATTTTGAGTATTATCAATCCACGCTTGACAATATCTCATAACTGTAAATGGATTTCTGTCTATGCGGTTGACGAATTCGGGCTGTTTCAAATTCACTTAGCTGGCGGTATATTCTGCTTACACCTACCCTAGGCATTTTAACATTACTAAACATTGATTTTGGATCCCATCAGACAAACCAAATTATACCAAATTTAAATCATTTTCTCCTTACTATAGCATCTATTTTTTAACAAAACAATATTGAATTTAAACATCTTATTTTCTTTTCGAATCTCGCGAACTATTCACAAAATTAATGTTTCATTAATTATAAATTTCCTTTCCTGTTTTCATTTTCCTCAATAATAAAAAAATCTACTTTCATTTTCGCTTTCAGTCATTTTATTTTTATTTTAAATGGAAACCAAGGATACCTTTAGTTTCTGTGAAAATCATTCCTTAGTCACTGTAGTGGGATTAAATTTCATCTGTTTCAATTCAGCTCCCCTTATACCGAAATAAAGCTAGTTCCTACATCATTATGATGAATTTGTTTATATTTCCTACTACCTGGAGGATCGTAAATTTTGATAGACATGATCCACAATTTCATCTGCTTTAGCTCAGTTTATACACTTTCATATGTCCGCCTTCACTAGTCTGCATCCAATCTAATATTATATTTTCAAGTTTTTGCAATCTATTGAAGTCTAACTGTTATTTGTGTGGTTCTACACTCTAAGTACTATTGACCGACAGTTGTCTAGAATCTTTTCATTAAATCCAAGGAACCATATAGACACTATTGAAAGGTGGTGACGTAATGTGTTTAAATCAGTTACCAAGAAATAAAGCCGAGACAGTAAAAAACATCAATCTAACTACTAAAACAAAGTACACTAGGACGTCGAATTAGATCATGGCAGTTGTTTAGAATATTTCCATTAAATCTCAGGAACCATATAGAAATTAGGTGGTTGAAATGTGTTCAAATTACTTACCAACAAACAAAGCCGAGACAGTAAACAGTATCAATCTAAGTACTAAAAGGACGTACACTAGTACGTTGAATTTAATAATGACATTTGTTTAGAATTTTTTTACTAGAATCTAAGGAACCATATATACATTACTGGGCAAAAAAATAGACAGGTTTTTTTTTTGTAACGGTACTATCAAAAATGTGTTCATGATCAAAATAAAATTTTACCAACAAAGTTTGAACCCGTTACAGTATAAAGAGGCATCAATGTAAGTACTAAATGGTTGTTGAGTTTTGTGCAAAGTACACTAGGACTTGGTCGATTTTTGAAAATTTTCATTTTGTTTATGAACAATATTTTCCATTAGGAATGTATAAGGAACCATATCTCTGGAATTATTATTGAAAGAGGTGGTGCAGTAAATGCCTATTTGTTTCAAATCAATTTTGAATTTACCAAGAAATAAAGTCGACATTTTGCAAAGTAAGAAACATTTTATTGCGCGGGTTTGATATTGTTTACCAATACCTCGAGATATTAACTATCTAATATACATTAAAGTATCATAATTATTAACTCGAAGGTTTTTCAAAACATTGAATTTTATGTTCAAATGGCACCGTTGACTTCTTGACAATCAAGTCGGTTCCTTTAAGATTCTCTAAGGAACCATATAGACATTATTGAATTCTCTGGATGTGAGCTGCGGAAATTCTTGCAAATTCATTTTTATCAACAAATAAAGTAACCCCGAGACAGTAAAAAGTCTAGTGGATTAAGGTCGGGACTTCGTCAGGCCATTCATAAGTACTCCTTCTTCCAATCCATCTGTAAAAATGTCCTATCTATGATCTCTATGCGACGTAAAGGGTGGTGCTCCATCCTCTGATTATTTGGTTTGTCCATTCAATCCAATGCCGGATATCTGTTTCCAAGAGTAAATCTATTTCCGTTTAAAATTATATTTAGGAAGAAACGATTCATATGCTGGCCCAAACGTTCAATTATTGGGGCTGTTGTGTGCCTCTTGTACCCAATTATGAACTTTGCGACCAGTAGAGGCAGTTATGTCGATTAAGCGTACCATTTAAACAAATATGAAGCCTCGTCTGACAGCAACACTGGACAGTTGTGTTCTTATAAAATTATTATCACGGTTACAAATATCCATCTCGTTTCATCAGTTGCAAACGTCTCGAAATCGTCTTCGGAAGTTCTTGAACGAGGCGAATTTTGTTGGATGATTACCTTATTATTCTATGATTTTCTTCCAAAGATATAGCAACATTTGAGACACCAAATCGAAAGTTACTTGCACTGTTAACCGTCCATTTTTGATAATTGCTATATTCCACTTTTGTACCTTCGCAAAGTTTTCGTCACTAGTGGGATTGTGTATTCGAAAAGATGAACAATGTTAAATAAGGTTTCTTGATGCGTTTTTCCTCTCCCCATACCGAATCCTCAATATATTCTTCCTCTTCCACTTTTCGGGTTTCGATCCTAAATAAAACAATACAATCTTTTTACAGTTCAAATAAAAAAAACTAATAACTAATTTGGACAACTACTGTCACTTCTGCAATGAGCTAGTTTTCATCTACTAAACTTGATTCTTAATTTGCGCCTGATTTCAAACGCACGTGTATTCTACTTATGTTGGCTGTGATGGTATAATACCGATTGGCTAATAGTACAAATTTACCGAGCGGTTTGTTTATATCGGTACCTGAACCGAGTTTAGCTACATAAGTTACTTTTCTGTTAATAGTATGAAGTAAACAATATCAAACCCGATAGTATTCGCAATAAAAGTTTCATCAGAAACTGAATACTATACAAGGTGTTTATTGCAAAAATTTTGAAGAAATCGACATTACTTCCGGTAAATACAAGAAAGTTCAAAATTGTAAAAAATTTGGACAAATAGGCAATCTACTGTATCCACCTTCCAAATTTCATTTTCTCTAATAATTCCAGAGATATTTATTTGGTTCCACACATTTGCCCATCACTGTATATTCAGATAAAGCCTCATATGCAATTGTACGAAGGATAAGCAAAACAATTTCAGTATTGTCTCCAGTGGACTACAGAATACCGTCTCTATAAAAGTTTCCCCATTCAACAGAAAATATTTTTCACTACAATTGTTTCTGTTAACAAGTACCGGAAGTGGATTGTTCGAGTAACTTTCTTCGACACATAAAAGATTTGAATGTCGCTCTCGAGTGCCCAACACCGCATACCGATGTAATCGTCGACGACAATGTCACACGTAAAATAACAACAAAATCACGAAATTCTCGTACAACAATAAAACGTCCGCTTTACATGTGTCTAACAAGTAAAACACGCCTTCCACCTCTTGAATTTCGAGATTAGGTCGTGTCGACCGTGTCTTATCTCGGAACGAAATTTAGGAGTTTTGGGTTTAAGCAATTTTCTCATCGGCTGGCCATACACGATAACATGTTTTTTAAACAAGTCTGCCAAATAAGAAACCAGGCTTGCCTCAAATAGTTGTTTAAGAAAAATAAATTTTTATTCTCATTTTTCGCTTGTACTAAATACTTAGTTGTGAGGACACAAACTACATAGTCTGACTCAAAAATCCACACTGATAGTAGATAGTTGTTTACATGCATAAGGGATATAGATCTTTTATGGTGTAAAAAAATACTGCAAAACATGGTTTTCTGTCCTTTTTCCTAGTAGACAACGTACTATTCTTCTCACATTTATCTCAATAACTGTAGGATGGTTCAGGTTTATACAATAGTTCTAAGTACTGTTGACACTGTGATCTGGTAAATGTTATAATTTGAAAACTTATACAATACAAGACAGAAAAAAAACACGAAGAATATATTATTTCTTATTGCAAAAAGCCACTAAAAGGTTTGGGTAAAGTCTCATTAGAACTTGTAGAATGAGGTTGTAAAATGTTCTAACTGAAATCTGAGCTAGATCAAGAACTAGAATTTTAAGAAATGCAGATTTATGTGTTTAGAAGCCTCTTACCTTGCAGAAGAAACTAACATGAGATTGGTGTCGATCTTTACACTATAGTACACACACTACACAGTACATACACACACCATTCAAATTTTAAACCTCACACCAATCCAGTAACTAATCCACCAACCCCAAATGGGGGAAATGAAGTCGAGTAACAAACTGACAAGTTGAAAAAGCCACTAAAAGGTTAGGGTAAAGTGTCATTAGAACTTGTTGAATGAGGTTGTAAAATGTTGTATCTGAAATCTGAGCTAGATCAAGAACTAGAATTTTAAGAAATGCAGATTTATGTCTTTCGAAGCCTCTTACCTTGCAATAGAAACTAACATGAGATTGGTGTAGATCTGTACACTACAGTACACACCATTCAAATTTTAAATCTCACACCAATCCAGTAACTAATCCACCAACCCCAAATAGGTGGAAATGAAGTCGAGTGACAAACTGACAAGCTGAAATGCCATCAGGAGGAAATAGAAATCGAGTAACGTTGAACATCCACTTGAATTTCCACCTTTTTTCTATTTGGTGGTTCTATACCCATATTGTTTTGTGGTTTCATTCACATTGTCTACTCAGTGGTGAAGCATGTGCTTCAAACAGCTACGTCGATAAAGACCTTATTAACTAGTCCAGAACCCATATACTATTATTGTAACCCTAATAATTGGCGTTGAACTTTTGTAAGGTTTTTTGCAGGTTCTGACAACTTCTATTGGTGTAAGATTTTCTGAACATCTTATTTGCTCGTCTTTAAGAGGAATCCGAATTTGCATTCCTTTCTTACATATACCATATTTGGGATCCATCTTCCAAAAATTGTTCTAGTTTTCAAGAAATTTGTTCTAATCTGGGAAATTTGGATATGTGTACTATTCTAACGTTGCAACTTATTTTTTGTATTTTCATTTGAATTTGTGCTCCCTGTTATAATTGCTGGCGACCCATGGAACGTTTCTTCTGTATGAAGTATTGCAACAATGGTGATTTGATCAGAATTTGCTTAAAGTCTAAATTATTTGACTAATCTAGATTTTAATGCCTTAAGCTTTCTGTTAAATCTTTTTAACGTCTGGAGTGAAAGACAGTATGAGCTCCAACTAGTTACAGATGACCTTTGTTGAAACGCGGCTACTAACAGAAACCTACTCGGGAATTTACGTTGACAGTTTTATTATAAATATTTCCAAATAAAGGTGTTCAGCAACGTCTCTATTTCTTTCTAGAGTATTCTGAGTAATACCCAGGGTCAGGGTCGTTGTAAAGTTAATGGTCTCTAAGTATAATTCATCTCCTTTCAGAAGTTTTCATCATGTTTATTTCTAGTATTTCGACTGGTGCACTCCAGGTCGGCTAAGAGCTTCTAGGTTTTCTCAATATCTTACAGAAAGTTCTGTAAGATTATATAGTCCAACGATTAATTTAAGTGTACTTTGCGAGATTTACCTAGACGCATTAGGTGGTGTAGCAGTTAGGTGAAATTGCACCAAATCTTATTTAAAGGGGGGGTGAAGGTCAATAGAAATCTCACCTCCCACTTTTTAATTCCATTGAAAAGGGAGAAGGTTATCAATTCGGCTGTTTTTTTTTATTACAAATTAATTCGGTGCATAGACCATATTATTTATTATATATGCCTGGGATTTCCCAAATCGAAACAAGTAACGCAATAGTATCAGATTTGATTTGAGGAGTTCTCTGCCATACTGGTTGTGGAACGTAGAAAATCACAATATTAAATATCAACCTTAAGTATTTGGAGGCATCTTGAAAGTTACATAACCATAAAAATTTTCTTATTTCTTTCTTAAGCAGTTCTGTTAGTTTTAAACTGAGTTATGCCTAAATGTTTGAAGTTTTTGACTATCATAATTACTCTGCTGTCTACATTATTTCCATAAGGTCTTTTCATTCTCTTCTTCGTTTGTTTTCACCACATTGCATTTTTTTGTTTTATCAATCTTTCATCAGATTTCCGGTTATTCTTCTTAGTATTTTTAACTCTGCAGTTGCTTACATTTTTTTTGTGTCTAATATGTTTTAGGTCTTGTTTAGACTATGTATGTCGCCCATATTGATCCTATCGATGCTTTAGATATTCTTTACTTTTTTCCCTTTTAATGTATTTGTTACGCCAGATTGTAGTGTTTATACAGCAAACAAAGTAGCGGCACCCACTTTGTTTACCTTATAACTTTAAGCTTTTATTTCTTTTTTGATTTCTGTATAGCCGGATGTTGTAAACCTTAAGTTATTGAACTATATTTTGCCCTATTCTTGTGAAGTTGATCTTTATCTCATATCTGATGGGATTTTTGCTAATTACACTTCATTTGTTTGGTTTTTTTGAGACACTCATGTGAAAATGGCGGCTGTGATGATGTCGGATAGACCGAATCAAATATCACTCTCCTAGTAAGTACCTGGAATATGTTTAAATATCCGAGAACAGAAAATTCGCCTTCTATAAGACACAAAAAAAAAGGAAAATCCCGGTTAGTTCTAGGCAACTACTTCACGGTTTGTAGTGGTGTAACCTAAGACAGTAAGTAAGAGCCAAACAGGCCTGGGTCCTATTGTTCTACAAAAGACTTGCTCAATACGAGTATATCAAATAAAATTAATTAATTAAAACTTATTTTATCAATTAATAGGGTTACTCTCATACTAGGGAGTGAGGGGTTCTAACCACACCCTACTAAATCTCCCCAAGGGGACGAAATGGTCCATTTTTTCAGTAATACACCTTTAGTAATTAATATACGACGCCTAATACTATATTTCCCGTTTTCCCTTTTATTATCTTGCTTTATTCAGACTTTTTAGGTTTTTTTCTTCCTTGAGTATTATTTATATTTATAAATATTGTTAGAAATAATTTTAAACTACTATAAAAATTGATTATTTGAGAGTCTCACTGTGAAAAAAAAACGACAGTAGAGGGTCATTCTCTTGGCATTGAAAAGTCAGATGAACATTTAGAGTTTTTGTTACTAATTGAAATGAACCTAGAATCGGAAATAGAAGTAATATATCTTTCTAAAAACCATTTTCTTAAATTTGAGACAAGAACACATTGTTGGATTTACTAATAATGTTTTTAACTAAGAAAACATTTACAACTTTAATAGATTGCTCTGAAAATGCTCTGACCCGTCACTAATGTTGTGTACGGTCGCCTTTATGAGTTTTTCGTTAAAATAGGATGTTAATGCAGCCGGGGCGAAAAGAACTCCGACAATCTCTGCGGCCCACGCCGGAAACGTGATGCAGCATCATTGTGTCCATTGGTTTTTGGGTGCAGTGATGTTCGAAATATGGGCGATAAAATTTTAGTTATGTAAATGAGATTCATCTGTTGAACATTTAATTATGTTTTATCGTAAAATTTGAATTCTTTGTTCTAAACCTAACGAAATGTTAAGCTATTTGTATCATGCAGAGTAAATCCAATATATTTTGGATATAACTATAAGGCTTCATTTCCTAATATTTTGTTTCAGTAATTGGATGAATTCCATAGTCATTGCGCAATACGAGGCGATCAAATTTTAATGCAACGGTTATAGTACTTTTTCTCGAATTATACAAACCTTCGAACTCAAGACAATTTATCGTTACTAGCCGAGAACCTTAATCAGTTGTGTTATTCTCAACTAATTGAGCAATCATTTATGTATTACGTATGTACAGCTGAATTTAATAGTTCCCAAATGGAGAGAGTCATGCGGTGTATAACGCGGTTTCCCTGAGATTGCCGGGTTAGAAAACATTCGTACATTAAGAAAAACTATCATAGGAATTACACTAGTATCTTTTCTAGAATCTACGATTTATTGAACGCAATATGTATATAAGCACAACTGTTATTCAGGATGCAGTAGCAAAAGCAATGGGTTCACTTATATCGAGTGTTTCATAGATTGTATTGGTAATATAATTTAGAGTAATTTTCATAAAGCTAAAATGCATTTTAATCAAAATCAAGTGGTCTACGATGTATAACTTCAATTTTTCTGCCAAGTTTGATATTAGAGATTTTCGTCTAGATTTTGTTATCTTAAGTTTCAGCCCAAATACCATTCTCTATACTGAAATTCATGACATGAACAAGTGATTTTTGCAATTACATTATTTGCTTCAGCACTTTTTTAATTTCGAATATAATTTATTATTCAGTTTCACTTATTTATAGACCACAGTCTATCAAAAAGGGGTGTCATGTTACGCTAAAGAATATTCTCAGACTAGGTATATTAAGTGTATCCAGTTCGTTTTTGTAACGAAAGCCTTACACATATGAAAATAGATTCTGATGGTAGTGGAATCCAAAAATTGCATTTGTTTGGACCGACACAACACTATTTTGACCTTGAATTTTAATTTTCTGTGTAAGAAACAGGTTATACATTAACGACTCTCTTCGTTTATAGAAAATAAATAAATTATAGTAAGTAAACAAATAAACAAATATAACATCCAATTGATATACAATACCAACGCAACATTTGATTTTTGTTTAAATAAACATTCCAATTCTTCTGCCACAACTATCAGAAAACAACTAGAAATCATCCCAAATCTTTGTTTGCTATATTTAAATCAGACTGGACATACGTCAGTAATCAGAACATCACAAAAAAGAACAATGTTCCTACCTGTGGTTACGTTACCAAATTACATCTACATTAGTGTGCTGACCAAATTCATATTATAAAGTAAACATTTGACATTACGACTTCTGAATAATAATTGAAATTTATATACGACATTATTTTCAATTATTAATTTTATTAATATCCGAGCACGTAAGATCACGTCAGACGTAAAGCTAACCGCTACTTAACCTAAAAATATATAACCGAAAACACCAGAATGGTTTAAGAAAAATAAAGTGTCACAAAAGTGATAATTAATTGTACAGAGTTTTGAATTTAAGTTCCATCAAGTTTAGATAATAAATTTCATTGTTATTCACATTATAAAAAAGCGTTTTTTACTGGAAAACATTAGGTAGGCATTACATTTGATAGGTTTGTTGGCTTGAAATCTAAGATAAAAACCGGCTGAAAAAGTTACTCTTAATTTAGTATAGACTCTAGTCTTCTTGATTTACTTGTATGCTGATGATATAGTTCTGGTTGATAAAGGTTTCCCAGAGTATCGCACAGTGCTAATCAAAAGTGATTAAATAAATCCATTCTTAGATGCTGACTCTGAATTTCATTTAGGAAAGTTGAGAGGATATCTTTACAACTGCCAAAGTGAGAATCAAATTTTGTTTCATTTATGAATTCATGTTTGACTACCTTGTGAATTTATACACTTATTACCACAATTATAATATGTACCTATATATAATAGGAATTAAATTATTTCATGCTAGGTAAGTGAGAGGGGTTTTTTAAAACGTAATCATCTCAGATAAAATACGTTTACATATAGCAAACTTAGTGAAATTTCAAAGCCCTGAGCAACGCTTGACCGCCCAACTACTTCTCATTATTTAAGTTAATTCTAAAACAAATACTCGTTTTAATATGTATTATATTAAGCTATATGATAGCAGCTATTTTGAAGAAACTGTGAAGATGCTTTGTTATACAGGGTGTAAACAGTTTGAGTGCATATATTTTAGGTGCAGATAGTACACACCAAATAAAACAAAAAATTATAACGCTATTAATTAAGCAAGAAAATTCGAAATACAAATTATTGTCTGGCAACGTTTTCAATTGTAATGTAATAAAGGAATATCACACAAAAAAATTAACACCTGTTATTTTTTTGTATTAAATAATTACATTTCTTATATGAGTTCTTTTATGTGTTAAATTATTCGAAAAATAATTGTTCCTCATAAAATTAATATTACTTATATTAGACAAATAAATACCCATGACTTACAGGCTGTCATTATGATAGAGCTCTGGAGAACAAAGGATTCTTTATAGTAAATATTCAAAATTCAACATTGTTGCTATTACAAGTGTTTTCCCCACAAATTAATAGCATGGCAGGTCTTTACCTAATTGTATAATTGCCACTATTTGTCACAAACTAATACACTCGAACTCACAATTGACAACAGATATTATTTATTTCTCAAATTTATTTTTTAAAACGAAAATCAAATCACGAAAGCTACGTAGAATGTCACGTAAATATCACTTTCACTTTCTGACAAGAACCGGTGCAGCAAAAAAGCATTCGTCGCAGTGGTCAGCTGTAGTACTGAATAAGGCATATTATATGCTATGTTGCCACATCTGTTCGGAGAAACATACGGCAAATTTTAACAGAATATTTAGAGTTTAAATACTAATTTTCTTTGTTAATACAGTTATTAAAGGTGTATAAGCTATTGAGGATTTACATATTTAGCTTTACAAGCATTTTGAAGCCGGAAATAGTCTATTATTCACTGTAATAAAGGCTATATAACTTCTAAGTATTTTTTTGGCAAAACTATAGTTTATTTCTGGAAATGTTATAAAGCTTTTTGATTTGTTTTGACCTGAAGTATTGATCCTCAAAATCTTTGCACGCAAACCGTTTACACCCTGTATATTCAATATATACTGCAATTAAAGTGACCTCGTAATTTATTCCAGATTTTAAATAGGTGAAGTAGGTTTGACTTATTAGTCAACAACAGTTTATAGTTTAAGTAAAAAATTAACTTATATATCATATATATATATATATATATATATATATATATAAATTAAGAACTAAATTGCACATTAGGATTAATACTTGAATCGTAACAAAAAATGACAATTACTTTAATGTTCCCGAAATTTATGTCCAGTTCTAAGAGAGACAAAGAAAGAGAAACAGAGACAGGAAGATAACGAGAGTTATTCGTAAGGAACTTCGCTTCCAACGCTCAGTCCAAAATGATTCCTCTTTTTTGTACATGATGTACATTGTGCACTTTGAAATAATGTTAAATTTTGTCTTATAAACAGATCATGTTACTGACGTGTGGATGCTTTAAAAAATAAATTCGAAAAAAAAACATAATCGACTTCAAATAAATAAGTTTAAAAGACATGTTTTTCTTTAAAATATCCAGTTGAGTTATTTTTTACTTTTAAGTGTAATTATTGTTATTATGCCTTCAAGTCTGTGTTTGTATATTATATTTATTTTACATTTTGAGTGTTATAATTGCATAATTGGGTGCAACTTCCAATGTTACTTATAGTTAAGTCTTGAACATGTAGGTCTTTTTTATGGAGAAACTTTTTGCTATTATTAATTAATTAATTAATATTCCAACTTAAATAGGTACACTGTATAATTTCTAATTTAGCTCTAAAGCAGCGATGGTTTCTTATCAGCTTAAACAAGCTACTGTAACCCCAATCTTCAAAAAGAGGTACATGGAAAATATTCATGACTATCGACCTATCAGGTTATTAAACAGCCTCCCCAAAAATATTTACAGTATATATATTTAACTTCATACCTGCACACATAGCTGATAAGATTTCCAAGTATCAACATGGTTTTCTTTGTAATAAGTCAACCGCTGTTTCCATGGGCGTACCGAAGGGGCAGGGGTGGGCAGCTGCCCCATGAACCTGAAAAACCTCCCCTGAGCCATTAAACATTCCCATAAATTTGCTGACTTGCCCCCCTGGACCAAAAAATGTTCTGATTTGTACCTCGCTTTAGGGCAATTTGCCCCCCTCTACAACAATTTTTCTTCTAATTTGCCCCTCCCTAAACCAAAAGCTTGTTGCCCGGTGAACTCGCCAAGCACGCCGTCAGCAAAAAAACTAACTAAAGCTGTTACCAAATATACCACCTCCAAATAAATCAGACAATCATTTAAAACTTGACCTATTTTGCCCTTTATCTTCCAATCTATAAAGCCTCAAAATTGAGACAGTAGATTATAAAAGGCTTCCCTGAAAGTTTATTAGTGAAATAAAACTCTAATGTTAATTTTTGGGGGCCAAATTAGAAAACTAAATACATATGTATTCTTATAAAAATCAAGCGAATTTTGAAGGTTACCCTTAGTATGCGAGTCCAACTCGCACTTGACCAAATTATTTTTAATTTTTATTAGTGACTTACCTGATAGCCTGAGGACTTGTGTTGGGTTGTTGTTGCTGATGATTTTAAATTGTTTAAATCTATTAATGGTATAAATGATGTTATTGCACTTCAAAATGACTTGCACTTGTGTGCTAAACTGGTTTAGAGAAAACAAAATGTTTGTTAATACCCAAAATGAAGCGTTGTTTCCTTCTCTCGAAAAGTCAATGTAGTTATTAAAGACTATTACATTGGAAATTGTAAGTTTAAGAAGTCTAAGGAGTTTAAAGATCTGGGGGTGGTCTTTCAAGACAACTTTTAATTCCATACCCATTTGAACTACCTGATAAACAAAGCATACAAAGTACTTGGATTTGTGGTGTGTAATAGCAAAGATTTGAGTGTATAAACATCCACAAGATTTTATACATCTATGTTGAGACCACATCTTGAGTATGCCCCTAACATCTGGTCACCTAATTGGTTATACCCACCGCAATCAAATTGAAAAAGTTCCTACGTTACCTCTATATCAAAAGGAATAGCATATATCCCTTTACGGTATCTTATAGATAAATGTTGGTATTTTTTAGTACAACACTCTAAAATAGTCGAAAATATCCCGATTGTGGTCTGATCAATAGCATTACGTTTAGGGTCCCCAAAATTAACTTAAGATTTTGCTCTTATCTAATCTCTTCCACATTAACAACGGAAGCCGTTCGCCCTTTACTTATATACTCAGTGTTTGCAGTGATAAGCTATCCTGAACATAGTTCCTGACCAATTTAGTATCAAATTTGACGAGCTTAGGTGTATCTTATTGCTGCATCAAGATGCAAACCTTTTATGGCATATCTGTGAAATTGGCACATAAGAGAATAAATAAATAAATAAATAATGGACATCCCATATTCAATTACTCATATCTTCGATCCCAAATAACGTTAATTATGTTCAATAAATACCCACAACTTCGCCATTTTTTTCCATTTTGTGATAAAATTCAACATTCACATCGTAGAAGAAGTATGGGACAAATCTAGAATTCTTTTAAATAGAACTAGAATTGTTCAACTTGGTTTATAATTGGCAAAGTTCTGTAGTGAAAAACATTAGGAAAATACGACGAAATTGAAAACTTTGCCTTTTCTTGAAATCGGTTACAAACAAATATTCTAATTCAACTTTGGTCGCATCCAATTCAACTTTCAGAATATCTGTATAAATATGTAATAACCTTAAATTAGTTTTCAACACCACTATTTTGTGTACCCGCATTCTGAATCTCTCGCTTCGCATCGTGTATGTGCATCGAAAGATCCCAAAGCCGCGCCGGTTGATCATAATCAAGTGGAGTGCAGATGAAATGAAACAAAGTCGACTTCGTTAAGTGTTTGACTTTCTAACCTCGACTCGGTTCTTGTATACAGAACAGGAAGTATTTCTCTCGAACACGATTTGTATTGTGGCCTTTAAGAGATTCTCGGAATGCTCTGTGTTGTTTTTCCAACGATCTAAGTATCACGTTCTTCGATATTTTTAGTGGGTTCATAATTTCAAGTATTCGTATTTAAGTGGTTTTCTATCTTTGCAGGGATTGTATTTTATTTTGTAGGCAGAACGGGCCGAAGTCAGCGGTCACTGGCGTGGATGCATTTAACCTAACTGTTCAAACTAATATAAAGACTGTCTCAATAAGAACATAAGATTTTATAGTTCCTTAAAACATGGTTTCCTGTAGCAAATATTGAAATATTTGTAGATTTGTATGGCATGCATTTAGGAATTATGACAGTTACGGCTTTGCTAGCACACGGTTTCCTAATTTGTATACATATTTCATTGGTTTAGCGTCTATTTAAGCCTTCAGTGCTTCGATGCTCACCGGCTTATAGGTATAAACCTGTAACGTCACGTAACTTCTCAGCCAGATATCCAAAGGTTAAATCATAAGACCTTGGCGGCCAATTTTGGTCACCAAACCGAGGAGTGACACGACAGTCAATGTTTCACGAGCGGTAAGACATGAGGCATGTTCCAATTAAGGCACATAAAACTGCGTTTTTATAGCACGATAACTTTCGCCATGCATCGTTAATGCGTTGCCTTCCTCATCTTCAAAGATCAGCTCAACAGGCTTATTGGCCCTTGGCTATGAGATCTTCCACTCTTCTTCTCTACCTATTTCAGTTCAACGCCTGCTTCTTCGAGTCCCTGATTCCCACTTCCTCCAGATCTTTTACTACTTCCTCTAGCTATTTTTTTCTTTGGCCTTTCTCTTCTTCTTTTTACGCCCTCACTTCCAAATTGTATTCTTTTTACCTATCAACCTATCGTTTGTCGGACATTCTTGCGATTTGTCCTAACCATCTAGCTCTTTGTATTCTCACCTCCAGAACAATACTTGTTTTTTTTTGTATAACTTCCCAATTTCCTTATTTGTTCTTCTCCTATATTGGTCCTGGCACTTAATTCCTTCAAATTTTTTTCTTCTCCTATATTGGTCCTGGCACTTTTTTTTTCTTGAGATATATGTTAGCTCTTATAACCTTTAAGAATGTATCTGTGGCCTTGCTTCCTCTAGCTGGTCCTTTTTTCTATTTCTTTCTCGTCGTTACATGTTATTGTTACTCTTAGGTATTTAAAATGATCTACTTTCTCTAATATTTATGTCCTTTTCCAATCGGCGTTAATAACTAGATTGCTTATGGAACTGTCCTTCATAACCATATATTTAGATTTATTTTCATTTACTGCAAGGCCGTATTCTCTGGCTTCATCCTTGAATCTCACCATCAGCACAATGTAATCAGCATAAGCTAGGCATTGGTGCCTGGAGCCATATATCAATCTATTAGAGTTAATACCACTTTTCCTAAGAATTACTTGCTGTAATAGGTTAAACAAAACTGTAGACAGTGGGTTTCCTTGTCGCAACCCATTTTGTATTGAAAATTCATTGGACAGATTCCCATTGAAAAGAAACAAAGTTCTGTTTTTCTGGTCGCTATCTCTATTAGCTTTGATTCCTAACTGTTCTAATGCCTAATATAGCTTATTCCTTTTAATAGTCTCATATGCTTGTTTGTAGTCTATGAATATCAGATCATTTTGTTGGATCTGTTTCATAATAAATATTTAGTCAAAAAAATACTGACCAATAATTCCTCCAGACCACAGTGCATACCAAACACTGACACCTTTTAAATGCATTTGATTTTTGAAGCTTCTGTCGTGGATTTTCTTATCTCCAATCCGAACTTTTGCCGTTCAACGAAGCCTTTGAGTTGAAAATGGGCCTTAGCATTGAAAATGATTGCCTAGCAAAATCAGCATTTACTTGTGCTTGTTCAAGGATCCAATTGTTGAACTTTCTTCATTTTGCATGGTCTGTTGGCAAAACTTGTTGAGTCAATTGGACTTTGTGGGCTCATAAATGTAATAAACTAGTAAAAATTCACTGAAGAGTGGCTGTTATAATATTCAGTTCTTGTGCATGATGACCAATAGACTTCTCTGGAGTTTAGGGCACTCTCGTGAACTGCCATTATGTTTTGTTGTGAACAGCCTCTACGAGCCCATGGCGTACCGGTACTTCCGAATTTTTGGATTATTATTTTCACAGTAGATGAATTAGGAATATCTGTCAACAGAAAATTGGACGCACTTTAAAAATAGTGGCACACATTTCGTACTTATTGAAACACCCGAGGACTGAAACCATTTCAGTGTCTCATTAATCGGAGGTAAAATCTTGAAAAAATCTAGAAAATGCAGAAATATTACAAATGCTAAATGATAGAAATTACTAAAAAGATGCTGCTATATAAATTCCGCTCATGAAAGATGATTGATCTACAAGAAACTCCAATAGCTAGGCAGTTGGTGACAGAATTTTTCAAAATCATTAGCTCGTATAGCAAAGGGTGAACTTAGTGGAATTTTCACTATTAAAAAGCACTAAAATTAACTTCTTGCATACTATTATCTTTGCATTATTAATTAATTACTAATTAAAATTGAATAATACAAGCCATACTAAATCATTTGCTCACGACTGACACCTTTTTTACTGATAGCTCTTAACAAGACTATTAAACAGGGTATCCCAACGAAAACGAGCCACCTGGAATATTTCCGAAAATATTCATTATTTTGAAAATTGCAAAAAGAGGTCAACAGATTTATGAAGGGTGACTTATTTGGCCATACTGCTAATTCAATTAAACCCTCATCATCACTAGCTGCTCTTTTTTTTTAATGGAACCCTACCATGCGTGACACCTCGTGTTAAGGCATGTTTAAAAAGTAATTCAGCTGTATACCGTTTTTGATATTCCATTAACATTTAAGGAATTTGCGAATTAAAACGTAATTCCTGGATATTTTTCTGATCTCTAATATTATTGACGAATAATAATTAATTAATTATATTATAAGCGAATTATGCTTATAATTTTAAAGACTTTTTGCTATTTCGACAAGGAAAATGAAACTGATACTGGATTTTAAATCATTTTATTATAAAAGATGTTCTTGCACAGGTCTGATTTTGTACCATCAATCACATGTACAGAGAATGTTAATTTAGGTTATAAAAAAGAGGAACATAAAAGTCTGCAATTTTATTTTTACTGCGAAAATAAAATATGAAATTGGAAAAAATAGTGTATTTATTATTATTTCATGTCTATTGGTAAAAGTATACAGGGTGTTCCTAAATACAAACGAAAAGGGGAGATTCCTTGAATAGTTTTAGGGTGATATTTTTTCGGGAACACTGTCCACTGTTGTCCTTCAGAACTTTTTTTTGGTGAGCCACTGGTACTTTCAAAAATTGTAAAGAAAAGCTTTGTTATAGCAAACTTTATGTTCTCTTGTAGTTTTGTCGTATCTACTACCGGTTTCGAGAAAAAAATTTTGAATGATTATCTTGAAATCCTCAGAAAATTCAGAATTGTCATAGAAATCTAGTTACCTACCTAGTAGGCTGTGGTGAATAAATAAATTTATTGTTAGTTTTGACACATCAAATTAAACTCCTGTGTTTTGAAAATTAAAGATGGTTGCATTTTAATATCAAAACATGCCGAATTTTACGAATTCCGAAATGGCTGACATGCATTTCATGTATGGTCTTGCAAATGGTAATTCAAGAGAAGCTAAGCGTCTTTACATGGAACGCTATTCCAATAGAGTGATGCCTGGTCATCGGATGTTCTCTAATATTCACAGGCGTCTTTCAGAAACTGGATCTTTTTCTGCGAAAAATATTAATGCAGGTAGACCACGAAGTGTGAGAACACCACGACTCGAAGAGGCAGTGCTGAACGAAATAGAAGAACATCCAGGAACCAGTACAAGAAAAATTAGTGGTACCTTAAATACAAGTCATCAAGTTGTTTGCGGGATTCTTTGTTCTATCCTTATCACATTCAGAGGGTGCAGGCGCTCTTGCCTCGAGATTGTCATCCAAGAATTATTTTTTGTCAGTGGTACCTCAACAGACTATTGAATAATCCTCATTTTGATTGCCAATCCTATTCACTGATGAAGCCTGTTTCTCAAGGACTTAAATCATAAATTTTCATAATGAACACATATGGGCTGAGGAGAATCCACATGAAATTGCAGAAGCTTATTTTCAAGAGGAATTTTCATTAAATGTGTGGGGTGGTAATATTGGCGATTATTTGACTGGTCCTTTCTTCTTGCCAGGGCGACTTACTGGTCAATCATACAGACATTTTTTAGAGAACGATTTGCCCTTGTTATTGGATGATATACCTCTTATGATGCGACTTGAAATGTGGTTCATGCACGACGGTGCTCCTGCTAATTTTTCACTTTTGGCTAGGGAGTATTTGAACGAAAATTATGTAAACAGGTGGATTGGACGAGGTGGACATCAGCCATGGCTTGCCAGATCCCCAGATTTAAACAGTTTAGATTTCTTTCTATGGGGCCATCTGAAATCTCTAGTGTACATAACGCCAGTGAATACCGTAGACGAACTGAGAAATCGTATAATAGGCGTTTATACAATTAGGAATACTCTAGAAGTGTTTGAAAGAGTTCGATCGTCTATGAGAAGAAGAACAGAAGCTTGTATAAGGGTTAGGGGAGGACATTTTCAACAATTGCTGTAGTTTAATTCCTTTGTTGTTATTTAGTTTTTTTATTATAATTAATTTTTGAGTTGTACGTTTCTTGATTATACCAGTTTATCGAATCTTTAAGAATCATTGCTAGTTTAATAATTCAAAATTTTTTTCTCGAAATCGGTAATAGATACGACAAAACTACAAGAGAACATAAAGTTTGCTATAACAACAAAGCTTTTCTTTACAATTTTTGAAAGTACCAGTGGCTCACCAAAAAAAAGTTCTGAAGGACAACAGTGGACAGTGTTCCCGAAAAAATATCACCCTGTACATTTGCATTCGAAATTGGCATGTCACAAGGTGTAAACTCTTAATTGTAATATCTATGCCAAATTTCATTTGAATATCTTGTGAAGTGTAGATACTATGAGAAAAAAACTTGAAAAAAATTGAAACTTTTACACTCTGTATCTTGAAAACGAAACGTTTGCAGACCCATGTTTATGGGACTTTTTCTTCCTAAAACTACTAAAGGAATCTCCCCTTTTCGTTTGTACCTCCAATTTAGGAACACCCTGTATGTTAAAACTATGAATATGAAAATACCAGACATTATAAGTACAGATTTTTTACAACCAAAAATTATTATTCCTGAACAGCAAGCAGCCCTGCCCAACATAGTAGATATCTGATATCTGCTCTCCAGTACAATACTAAATAGAGAGATGCGTCTAATAGAGAGATCGCAATAAGCATGACTAATTAATTGTATTTTTGAATATTTCATTATACAAGTCGCAAAAGTGAAATGTTTTATTTGTCGGAAGAGTACTAGTGACAAAGTTAATCTATTTTCCAAAAATACATTTAAAAAATGCAGAAATATTTTAACCGTGAGCAAATAATTTGTATTTAACATTTCTTTGGATATTATCAAAAGACAAGACTATCATAGTCAATGTTGTAATTACTTCTTACTAGACAAATATAAAAAATAATTCTTAATATGCCAAACATCAGTACAGCAATGTGATTAACTAAAATCTATATATAAATATGCAAAGACAAAAAGGTAAGGTACCATTTTCTCCTCTGTCACTAACCGATTTGCTTTATTTTTGTTTTGTTTAGTAGCTACAGACGACCTTCAGTGCAGAATGCTAAAATTCATTTATAATATTGGTTCAATAATTAAATAATAAAAAAGTCATTATTTACATGCATACTATCAATGCCAAACAATGCCGCCAGATTGCTTGCAGAGAAAATAAAAAGATAGGTTGACTTCAATGTGAAAGACAAACTAAATTAAATGTAAAACTTAAAGTTTTGGCCCTTCACTAGTTAGTCTACATAGTCATGCCATTTAAATAGAACCAACGAAAAATTACAATACATAATAATCGCCTTTTATTGGGAGCTTGCCAGTTTGCAGTTTGCCACGTTCATTGCATTGTAAATTTGGTTTGTTAATTAAAATCACAATTATTTTGCACCTAATCAATTTAATTTTAATATCTTCTTTATTTTAACCATATACTTTTAATTTAGAGTCCTTTTATTTTTTCGGATAACTTTCATATAAGTTTAACTAAGATTACAGAAAATTCTGAAATTATGCACAAATTCACGATAAATAGCTAGATCTGACAACACTGAATGCTCAGCCATCTGCCGGAAATTTGATTTAAATTTTGACATTTCATTACTTTTGTAGCGATTAGGTTGAAAGTTTTCAATTCAGTAATACAATATTTCAAAGTATTTTCAAGGTTTCAATTTCATTTCAGAGAAAAAAAATCTCAAAAGATAGGTGTATTTAACTACTATTAATTAACAAGTATGTGATTCCTATTTCTTTATATTTTCTATATAAAACAGAAATTGTCATGGGTTACTCCGTTGGTAAGTAAATCTTTTATATTGAAAATCATACTGGAAATTAATGTTTTCTGACAATGGGGGTATCTTATGGTTAATTAATTTTACATTACATGATCCCATTGCTGCAAAGTTCTGACTGTTAAAAACATTTTAAAGATTTGTTTGAATATATTAGGTTATTATTTATTCTAGAGTAAAATATATTTTTTACATACATATTACCTTTGAAATCGTACAACGCTCTACACGACAACAGAACCACTGCCTAATTCTATGTGCGAGGTTGATTTTCTAATGATAATAAACACGGCAGTGGCTGGAAAACGCTCTTTCAGACCAAGTGATGACCATCTTTTACTATCTTTGGAGTTGCCTATATATAGTTCAATAGGAAAATATTTCGTGTTGTAAATTATATGATTTTTCGGACAAGTAGTACTAACTTTCGTAGAAAATAATAAAAGGGGGAAACTTAGAGGTTACAAAAAAAAACACCGATAATTAGATCGAACATGTTGCATAGACATATTTATGTAAAAATAATCCTACAATTATATACATAAAGAAAAAAATATTTCGTGAATTTGTTCTTTAAATGTAATCCAAATGAAATAATAGGGATAGCAAAGGCCTGGCCTACTTTTCTAATTTCGCCTCAACCATATATCTTATTCAGACAAAATAACGTCAATAATGTTCTACTCATAATTTTAATGAATTAGGGTCGAATTTTGATCACTGGACGACCGCTAGTTATATTAAAAACGATGCCTTCAACATGTCTGCCTATAAATTTTTATCAGTTTTAGAGTGAAATGAACACAATGTATAAATGGCAGACACGAGCTAACGATTTAGGAGACTTTATTTTACAATTTGAAAAATACCTTTTTTGAAAAATCTGCGACATTTGACTTTGCCATACCTCTTTTATACTAATCACAAGCTTTAAAACTCTTTTACCTATCACTTAAAAGACGGGCTGATCATATGCATATATTGCCATCAGCTCTTTAGCTATAATGCATGTAAGAAATGCAAAAAAAAGGTTTATCAGAATTCCCTATGCTGATTGATCAAAGTTTCCATAATTGATTGGCGCCCTCTTTCGTCAGCAGAAGTATTTTGTTCTGGTGATGGTTCCCTTCATGAAGCGGACCTGGCTACACATGTCTTTTAACTACGCGGTTGCTTTTTGGGCCCCATCTTCCTCTTCAACAATTTTCACCGCTATTAAAAATTCATAGTCTTTGTGGAGCTATTAATCTATATGGAGTGAGAAAAAAATATTATTTTACTGTCTAAAAAATGCATAGATTTTATTTTTGATAATTTCAATAGCACTTTTGTATATTTCCTTAACAATATTGTCATTATCTCCCAACAAAATGCACTGTGTACCTTCGCACCTAACCTCATTATCGTTGATCTTGACATTTAGTTAAATTACATAAAAATCGTCCCTCGTGTCGCTGTAGAATGAGTATTGCGTGTGTGCAGTAGTTTGAAATTCTTCACCGTCGGTAAAAATCACCTAATTATAGAGCTGTTGCCCCCGAAGCTTCCTCTCTGACCGAATATTGTTTTCTTACCCATTCTAAAAATAATTGAGCGCCTTGTAATGTGGAGGCAGCGAGTTTTATTAATCATTAGAATAATTCTAGATGGGGAAAAAGATAAGAAATTTCGAATAAAACGTTTCGACGTTCTAACGCTTGTGATGGCTAATTGCTTGACAAGACATGGACGGCGGTAAAATAGATTATAATTAGAGGTTGGGTGAGTTTGTTGATTGGTATGTTTTGGGTTTATTGAAAATAACAAGTGGGTTTTCAAAGTTAATGGATTTTCGTGAACGAGTTGTCTCGTGAGTGGTTATTATGGCTTTCAAGAAAATTTTGAGGCTAGTTAAAGTTTTTTTTAAACTTAAAATATGTTGATTATTATCAATATGTTTTATATATTTGAAAGTTTTTCCTCATTGTTGGGTGCTTTTATGTTGCTACAAATTTCGCACATAGAAATTTCCAAACACAAATTTTAAAACTATAACGACGTCATTCATGAAACAGTTTGCCTATAGATTTGTAAAACCAACTCGCGAATATCCAATTTTGTATTCCAAGATTTTATAATCTTTCCTGAGAAGTGGATAAGTTTACATTTTACTTTGCGTAATCCTAATTAAATCGAGTTTTTTTTGAAGGATATATCTGTGGTATCTGAGACTAAAATTATGAACGCCGTATATTTCCAATAGTTGATTATTACCCGTTTTCAATGGTATAACATAACACACATGAACAAGAAAAAATGTTCTTCTTTGCCAACACATTTAAGGCAGACCAGAAGCTGATAGAAAATGTCGATAACTCTATTTTGCAGCATCCTCTCTATGTTTTGTTGATGCGCTTCTGCTTCATATATTTAAGTTTATCTTGTATCTGCCTAAGAATATCATTTTTGTCATTAAAATTTTCCCTTTTTGGTTTCGCTTCTGAACCTATTTTTACTCCCCTTCGCAATTGGCTTTGGTTCCTGCTGATTTCTTTTTTCCTCGTGTATTGATGGGTTCTACAGTCCAGCTTTAAGCGTGATCTGTCCAAATAAACAATTACAGTACGGTCTGTTTGTGTTTCATCCATCCAACGCAGCAAGGTTTGTTTGTATCTCTATAAGAAAATTCGACCCTCCTCTAACAGGTACCCTTTTCTCGGATCAAACAAGATTCCATATTGGGTGATACCCAGTATAAAGTCGTCCCAGGTGTCTGACATTAGGACCTTATGCCTGATTTTTTCCCTAACCGCAGTCGACTTCTACCTAACATTGATTTAACATGGCTCGCTTGTGACTGTTAGAAGCTGAAGGTTGTTCATAATTTCTTGGATTTCAGATAACCTTCAATGTGTGGATTTTGCAAAAGATACCGAAGCGCGAATGTCGAATTTGATGGCGACATCTTGCCGGTGGTTTCAGTGAGGACTGAGCTGCTGTCTTCAGATTGATGCTCTCCAAGTGCTGGTAAATGGTTAATAAGCATTTGGCCTCCTGTTCTGACTGTTCGGAATTTCTTTGCTTGGTGGTGTCATTGGATTGGCTGTCACTGGTTGACTATCCTTCTGCCAGCCGATGACCATATCACCTGGTTCAAACTTTTATTGAAAGTAGGTGCTTTCACCAGAGGAGCTTCATGAGCCACTGTACCTTGACGATTTCCTCTGAATTGGCCGTTCTCACAACTTAGGCTTGAGTTTAAATTAATTCCTGTACATTATGTTCTATATGGTTGATATTGATTTTGATACGGTATCAACTTTAACTTCTGTTTTGGGTTCTACACTCTTAGTAATTGCATTTGAGTATTTATCTCATCTGTGTATTTTTTGTTTTTTTTTAGAACTGTTTTATTGCATTGTATGCAACATTATTTCAACTTCATGTCTTTGGAGTTGAATTAAATCTTCTAAACCATCTAACATTAATATAACTACATTCTGTTGCTTTCATTCTGTTCATTTTGACGGCTTTCATTAAATTGCTTTGTTTACTGAACTGAATCTCTTCCCTCATTTCTCTTTTTTCTGGAATATTCGCTATTTTCTCTCCATAACTTATATACTTGCATATTTCCGAGAAACGATTGTCATAGCGTGAGTAGAGGTGAATGTTAGAGAATGATGGGGATGATGATATTTGTGAATTTGTTGGTGTAACTATCGCAGCAAGTAACCAGCAATAATATATGCCGCCATGATATGCTGAAAATTTCTTTTTCTCTGAAGATTTGAAGATTTGGTAACTTAATGTTTAAGCTACCGTGACTGTTGGTTCACGGAAACTGCTGTAGCAATGTTAACATGAGTGAGGTTAGTGTTAAGCGAGGGTGGGGAGGACTGAAGAGTTCAACGGCATTTAATTTTGGCCTTATATAGTTTTTCCTTCTGAAGAGTGTTACGACTATGGTCAACATTCCAATTGCTCCTTGCGAAATTGTCATGGTAGGTTAATAGGCCTTCCGTAAAGCTAGCGTCTATTTTGCTCGGATACGTTTAATGTCATGTGAGTGAGAGGTCTCTTCTGCTCCTATTTCAATTAAAATGGTGAATAGAGAAGACTAGTCATTATGTTCTCGGAAATTTTATCGCAATTCATCAGTTCACAGGATCTCAGCGTCTTTTGCGTCAAGCAATTTTACACAACAAGAGTACGTTGCTTATTGTTAAGCACTTGTTTTGCACAATAAACGTTTTCAAATTTTGATGAACAACACTAAATTTGAAGCAATCTGCAGGTTCGCAGAAGTTAGATAGCGAGAAGATTTATCGACGCTCGAATATTCTGCTCAATTATGTTCCACTTCAGTTCAACATAATCCAGATCTATCTAAACACAACTTTGTGATCAATTATGAATACCACACACATACATTTGTTAATAACTCCAGATATTGAATTGCCAAACATCAAAGGCTTCTTCACTCTCTTGGGGTGGGTTTTGGACTGTTGGCGGCAGCATCACATCCACGAGTCAATGAACCCATATTTTTGAGGATTCTGCTACTGTCAATTCTATGAAATATGTGAGAATGTTACGGGAGTTACTGGTACCACAGTTAACGAAATTTGCTGGTTCATAACGAAACACATGGTTGCAGCAAGACAGAACCATTTGCCACACGACTAGCAAGTCTGTAGCAAAAGAAATGATTATGATAATCTCGTATTTACGAAATTGGAACTCTAGAAGTCCCCATCTGACACCAGCAGATTCGGTTATGATTCTATTTGAAGAGTTGTCAATGCGACCCACCAGCTTTTATTTTAGGAGTGATATTTTTTCTCCACCGAGTCTGTCACAGCTATGTTTCGTCATGTGTTACCCTGTGATTCTCAACAGTGACCTTTCCATCCGTTTCTGAGTAATTAGAATTTATTTGGGAATTGTAATCAGCCGTTTTAGGGTTTCAGCTTCAGACGTCATCAAGGGTAGATAACGCTAGTTGAAGACTTGGGAGTTTGAGATCTTGGCAAGAAACATATGTTTTATGTAATGACATCAAAAGCTTTATGAAGATTTTAGTAAGTTTTGGAAAAAGGCTGTGATTTTGCAATTTTATTAGAGATTTATACACTTTACTATTTCATAACGAATATCCCATGAATTTTAGATCCCACTGTATTTTCAAGAATATGCTCCACCGAGTACAAAACGAAATCAGACAGAATGATGGTACAAATAACAGTTTGCCAACACTTATTAAATTTGTAAGATTGCTCAAGTGGTTGTTCCCCCACAGGGCAACGACATTTCATAAATAATAAATAACCACTTTAGCCCCAACAAACGGCGGCGGTTGTACTCGACGAAGACAAACGTTTCAACAAATCGGAACCATCAAACATTTAATTGACACAAATGATGTTTACCACTAACGATTGTCTTTCCATGTCTACCAACTGGAACGCCGATCGGTCACTAAAGAACAACTTGCGTGACAAAGGCAATTTAAAAGCAATTTCGCTCGATGCTTCTTGTATTATACAAGGGGAGGTGTACACATAAACCCTAACGTAAGGTAAATGCAGACGACTTTCGTTTTATTTTGACCTAGAGCTTTTTACAGAAACTTTTTTGTTGTGTGAGTGTGTGTTATGGAAAACATGTTCAGTGCGAATGTTGTAAAAATAATTTGAAAAAAGTCAGGGTTGGTCAGAAATTATATACACATTCATAACAATTGTATGAGAAATAATTATGAACTAACAACGATTCACTTAATAAACACAAAAGTACCTTAAGTAATAGCAAAAAATAATATTTTACTGGAAGTAAATCCCCATCAAAAACGTAAAATATACAAAAATCCTAATAGTAGGAGAGATAGAGCCGTATTTTGCTCGTCATCCTGAAAATGGACAGAATGTATCGTGTTAGGTTCAATTCCTGAACTACGTCACGTTTCTAGACAGGCGCCAGTGGAAGTGATAACCGAGGATAGTTACAGGGTGTGAAAATGGTATTTTTTACCTCAACCTGCAATAAAAAAATAGGGGTTCTCATTTAAAAAATGAGATTGACCTCAAAGTAACATCAAAAATGTGGTTCAAGGTCACCGTCTGATTCCTTGATCAAAATTTACTAAATGAATGACCTTGACCTTTTCCAGAAATGAAGTACTTTAGCAAATATTCAGCCGTCCCGGGACTTAATTGACACCCGGGAGATAAACCGATTAGTCCAGAGACTGGTCATATTGAGGGAGCCCAAAAGTTGCACTCTTCTCCGTCCAATAGAAAGTGAACGTGTAAAGGTGCCAATGAGTCATGTCAAAAAACATCAGGACCTTGGATAATGTGAATACGCTAATTACATTGAAGACGGGAAGCCATCATAGGATCTGAAAGCTAGAATTGTAGCACGAAACTAGAATGATTAAAACTGAGCCTAGCAGAAAAAGCGAACAGTATCAAGCTTTACCAAATGAAAAGCTGCAAGAATAAGATTATGCACTACTACGGAGTATAGTAATGACTTGTGCAAAAGGAATAGGGCGAACCCAACACTACCATGTAAGCTTGGCAAAATCTGAACGAGAAGCTAGTATAACATCAAATTCTACAAGACCCATTTAAACGCCCTTAGGCTCTTGAAATACAAGTGACGACCAAGTAAACACCAAAAGTACAGTGGAGTCCGCGGGCAAGAATATACATGGCAAAACAGCAGGTAAAATCGGAGTAACGATCGGTCTAATAAAATTTAAATATTGTGGTAGAGAAACATGAAAACTCAATGTCGGAGAGCAATACGCAATGGCAATGGCTGCCCAATAGCATTAAACCACAAGGAAATTAAGTAAAATTCCTGAAAACAGACTCTGGCTGGTAAGTACACTAGACTCCGCCCAGCCACGAGAATATGCCAAATTCCGCAAATTGATCATATACATACACATACTCTGTTACCAGTCGAACTGAAGTCTTGAAAACTGTCGTCACCACTCCCATTACCCTTCACAAACTTCGATAAAAGGAAGAAACCTTCGTCAATATATACAGGGACGCCAAAATCAATATATTTGAAGGCAGCAATGATGTTGACATCAGAAGAGGAGTTAGATATGGTGAGTCGTCTATATCCTCAAAGGCTTTGGAAAGCATCTTTAGAATGTTAGAGCAAAAAAACGAAGGACTATATGAACGGTGAATATCTCAGTATTACTGATGATACTGCCAAAAATTTTGAGAGGCTGCAAAAGCAACTGAAATTAATGGCAGTTAGTCCGAAAAATAAACTTCAAGAAAATTAATACTACGAACGACATATTAAATAATGCAACCTTGGAAGTACTGCAAGAATATACATGGGACATTTAAGACATATGTTGATTTCGCTACTACCAGAAATAAATAGAAGGATAATTATTGCATGGATGGCCTTCGAAGAGAACTCATAGTCTAAACCATTGCGAGTCATGCCTTATTGCACTGTAACCTATGCTCCTCAAGGTGTTGTTGCTTTTGAAGATCATTCTGATTCTATAGCTGTGTGCAATTCTTCTAAGTTTCTCCGACAAGCGTTTAGTATACGATAATAGTAGAGTTGCTCCCGTGGTGTCGTCTTCCTGCCTAGGTGGTTTGTCCAGCTCTTCAAACGCCTTGGTAATGATCGTTTCCGGATATACATTCGCCAAAAGGTCTTCTCTAAGTTTCACTTGTTCTTCTTTGAGGGCTTCTGGTGTGCTGCAGATAATTTTGCTCTATGGATTAATGTTTTGATGATGCCAGTTTTCGTTGCTGATGGGTGGTTGGAATTCTAGTGAAGGTATAATCCTGTATGCGTACCCTTCCTGTAGGCTGTTGTTTGGATTCCGGTACTAGTCCTTTGACACTTTATATCAAGGAATGGTAGGCACCCACTGTCTTCCATCTCCATGGTGAATCTAATGGATGGTTGATTAAATTAATTTGGATTAAAAATATTTGGAGAACTCTTCTTCAGCCTCTGCTGAACCACCAAAGTTTGTTCATATCCCAAACATGCTCTATGGGCGAAAGATTGGGTGATCTGGTGCCCATGGCAACAGATTTTGGATCTCAACAGTTTGTTATTTCGTGAATTTGTAAAAATGCCAAACTACCAAATTTTAATCATTTACTTCTTACATCTATGTATCTATGTTTTTCCAAAACAATATTAAATTTAAACATCTCCTTCTTTGTCACTCGATCAAAAACCTGTTTGACTTCTGACAAGCTCAACACTTCAAATCTGCTAAATGGTAATTTTCGATAGTACCTGTTGTTTTCCTAACCTTGTAATAGCTGGCACATGCAAAACATCTCACAAAAAACTTTTTTTTCACGAAAATTGATTTTGAAAAACATAATTTTGATTGATTTTGAGTATTTTTGATTGGTGGGGGACTATGGGGTCAATGATTACGAATCTGAACTCAGTTTTGAGGTAGCACGCTTACGTTTCACATAACCTAAAAAAAATACAATCAGAAGTCAAAGTTTACAAAAATCATGGCTCAATCCTAAGCTTGGGGTTATTTGGCTTGCTAATTCGAAGCGGAGGTTGGATTTACAAAATTGAAGTGGATTCAGTATTTCATGATGGCGTGTTCAATATAGCGAACAAGAATTGCAAAAATTACCTGATAGTGATCTCAGATTCGGGATCAACGATCTCAAAACTAATGCATACGTAAAATAGTAAAAATTAATTGGTTATTATATTTTAAAAGAGTAATTTTAATGAAAAATCAATATTTTTCGTGACATATTTTGTTTGTGACAGATATTTTGAGGATAGGCAATGACATCTATTTAGCAAAAGAAGAATAGGCAGGGGTTGGCTGATTTGACAAAGAATTCCTCTTATATATAGCAGTTTCGGTTTGACCTAAAATGCTTCTTCCATTGCAATAAGTGAATACCTTGTGATTGCATTATTCTAGAATACATAAAGCACTTTCCATGTACCAAGTCACGACATTCCGTAAGTGTTATTCGTTAAATATTCATCAGCGAGATATTCCTACATTCGTAAAATATACGTTTTTATTGTCACCGCGAACGAATACGTCGAATTCACGATATGAAATAAACTGGCGAAGGATTGCATCGACTTCTTTTCCGACCACTTTATGGTGCGAAAGCCACTCCATAAAGTTTAACTATCGCGTAAAAGCGATCCACTGAAATGATGTGCCGATGGATTTAACACACGCTGAATAATGTCCGGCAATCAGGGGATATGGCAGCGCGATATAAAACCACGTTGAAAAATTTCAAAGTTATTTGACGTTAGTGCTTAGATGAATTCCGAAGATTGTTGTTAATTATTTTGAAGAAAACATTCCGATACGAGTGAGTCATTTAACGGACTTCAGAATCCGATAAAATCAAATGCCAATATTTTTAAGATCCTTGTAAATTTACAATCTTGCACAGTCGCAACTCTAAGATATTCACACTGCAATCCAAGGAGGAACTTGAGCATCAATTAGACTTATTTGATGATGCGGCGATGATATTGAGTTTAAGTACTTGGTTGTACAACTTTCTAGTATTTAAAAAATGAAATAAATTCTATTATTAAATGATCTGATGTACTATAACGTTTGCTCAATGTTAAAAGAATATAATTTTACACTACTGAATTTTTCTCGAAATCAATCATCTGTAGTAAAAACTGCCTCTCCGAATAAACAAACTTGTGACAAAAAACATTTTCCTGGACGAACGATTAATGATTAAACGTAAGGAAACGTTCAGCGTTTTTTGAGATTTGAGAAAAATAAAAGAAATACGTTATGAAGCCAGAAACACTATGGGAAAGTTAAAGAGAATACTATACATATTTATAGACCGACGTACAGCAGCAGTTCTGTCAAGTGATAAATAAGCTGATCTTCGAGTGTCTAACAATATTTGGCCAAGTGTATATAGCTTAAGAAAATTATTTAGTCGAATATTTGGTTGTGTAAATACAAATGTGAGTAAGTAAAACATATATATGTTTTGGAGGTAAAGTAGTTGTTTTAGAACCTACAGAAAATTCGTATCAGTAGGGTCAGCAGTGGGATTAAAATGAAACATTAATTATGAATTAGAAGATCTTGAAACCGCAATAGATGAAAAACAACAAGATCTTTTAACCACTGTGAAAAATTAACTAGTCATTGTCACTACTGGAAGAGAAACAACAAAATATAAATTAATGTTTATTTTATAAACTACCAGGTGTGTTCCGAAGATCTGAGGAAAAGAGGCAAGATTAATTAAGAAAGTAAAAGGAACAATTTGAACAGATAATGCAATTGCTAAAATAAGGTAGTTAATCAGAGAATACAGATTGTGGAGTCAGACATAAGAGCAATCAATGATGAAATGGAGATTGTATAAAAGGTTTAATGGACCATCTGGCTAATAAGGTCAAATATGAAATCAATTCAGTTCAAAGCAAAAGTATAATGTGCAATAGGATATATCAGAACCGTAAGTACCAAATACCACCCACCTTTGATGATAGTTCATCTTGGTCCTCGTATAAACAGCAAATCGAAGCAACAGTCTTAATGGATTTTATAACCTAACACAAATCCATCTTTCTTATTATTTCTCTAAGCAGTTCAGCATTAGAACTTCTCCAGACCATAAAGTCAGTTATACTATGTGGTGCTGAGTGGGAAATTGCAAAAACTGGCGAGAGTCTACAAGAAAATGAAACAGATATTAGCCGTTTAACACAGTTCTCGTACCCATATCTACCAGAGGATTTTAAAGACCAATTAACTGCGCAAAGTTTTGTTAATGGTATTAGAGATGTTGAAATTCAACGACAGTGTAATATATACCAGTAGTGAGCGGTCATGGACATGTCTAAACCAAATCAAGTTTATTGACCAGAATAATAATTATTAATTACAGAGTATACATATCTTATTTTATACATACACAGTAATTCCTACAAAGATATTCAAGTTATCTGCATGTAGGCTAGTCACTTATCCTAGGGTCCTTAAAACTAATTTAAAACTATTTTTTTGTTATGATTGTAGTTGTAAGTACAGTTCTATTACCAGTGCTACTATGAATAGAAAACGTATGCTTATTATTATAAATATTACATAGTAAATTTATGTCTTGCTCCTAGTTTTTTGCATTTTTATTTTTTTACATAATTGTTAGTATCCATTTTCTGACCTTGTTTTTCCTAGAATTACTATTTTTTAGAATTTTCAGTTCGGGTCGAAGAAAGTTGAATATGCGAATAGCATTAATGTAGCTTATCTTATTGCTAACCGACCGAAGTCTAATTGGAATTTGAATATTTTTATTTCTAGTTATGCTGCTGGAGTTTGTATATGTTTTAGTTAGTTCTTGATAATGATATAACATACATTCAGCAGCAAATGACTGTTTCATATTAAGTGTACTTTCATGAATCACAGATCGGTTTTTATTACCTCAGAATTCATAAATTTTGATAGTTTGTGAAAGATATAGATTAGATATTTTGTTTTGTTTATTATATAGTCAATATGATTCTTCCACCTAAGTCAGTAGTCAATTATTACGCCTAAATACTTGCAGAACTCAACTCTTTTTATTTTCTGACTGTCTATATAAATGTTTATATCTTTTGGTATGCTATTGGAGTAGTTTCCGAACGTCATGAACACTGTTTTTTCAATATTTAAAGTCAATTTATTGAAAATAAGCCACTGATTTATCTCCATCAGAAACATATTCATTTTAGCTTCGACTTCGACCAAATATGTAAATAGTTTCCATTAGTCTGGAAGTATCAGAGTATCAGAGCAGGAAGTACTATCTTGAAAAATAATTGCAATAAAATATCCGAGAGGGATACATTCTGGTAGCAATAGATTATTTTGGCCAATGACCATGCGCATTCAGGGGGCAACAATTGTGGCAACGGTACTGGTGGAACAGTTTTTCAGCAGATTTAATGTACCATTAGCGTATTCCAGAAGGTCATCAAGATGTTAGGCTTAACATTTTCAAATGACGCCGTTTACACATTAATTAAGCTAAACCAAAGTTATAAGCACCATAATCCGTAGATGGGGTTTCTATCCCCTGTTCCCTGCTGTCTTTATTTTACCCAGCTACGATAAAGTATTTATTTAAGGACTAGCATAACGGTATTATCTTCACACATTTTTTCAGAATTTTTTTTCAGAGTGACAAATAAGAAAAACTATTTCAAGCAACTTCTCTTTACAACTTTTCCTATAATGTTTTTCCCAAAGCGGTATATTTTTACTGCTTGAGATACAGTACCTTGAAACAACCTCTATAGTTAAACAATGTACAACATAAAGATATCCCCTTATAATTTTCTCGTTACTATATCATAAAAAACAATACTACCCTTTAAACTTAACAGCTAGATTTATCGTGGCTCCATTTCTGTAAATCTACAGAAGACTAACATAATATATTCAATCAGGTTATTTTCACGAATATTCAGTGTTTATTCAATATTTTTAAATATTGAGATCTCCATCAACATATGATTTTTTTCAAAATATAATTTTGTCTATGTTGTTCACAGCTTTCTTACCGATTCTGTAGCTGGCACAAACCAGTTTTACCTGTCTTCTAAATGTTATTTGTGGCATATTCTTGATTATTTTTATATTTTCTTGGGAATAACACCACAATTGAAATAAAACGCTGTATATTGAAAAAAAATCAACTCTTCAACATTTTCAATACATATAAAGCCATTGACAACGAAGTCAGAATCGACTTTGAAACGTTTGGTTTTTTCTTTATACATAAAAATAACCAGTTTTACCTGTTTTTAAAAGTATAGAAAAAGGCACCATCTTATCTCCCTGATTTAATCCTAGAAAATTCCAGGCTGTGTCTGGACGGAGTGACAATGGTGCTATTAAAGTTTTTCCTAGTGATTGATAAATTCACTAGAAATCCTCCTATCTTTTTCCATAAAAGTTTGAGTCATTTCGTAATTTTTGTTATGAAAATGAAATCTAAGTAAACCAAATCACCGCATGATGTGCAATGAGATGAGATGTTTAAATGTGCTGACAATTACGTTTTAATGGCAACTAGAATGAGAAAAGTCACATACTTTCTTAAATTGGCCCGTACCCCCACTTTAGCAAACGTTGCAAAAAGTCGGATAATTGTCTAAACATGATTAAAAAAACCGCTTACCTGACGAGGCAGCAACCGAAGATCCTTCCTTCCGAAGACAAAATGAACATTCTATTAACCTATTTTGCAACAGATTCCACTTTATTCTCATTAAACTGGAAGATTAGATTCTCAGTTTCCAACTAGATGGTGTTTAGATGCAAATTTTATCGGTTTCATGAGCTTAATTAAAGAAGAAGCTTTTCCAGGTTTTGTGTTTCCACTCCAAGTTACAAATGGAAAACTACTGACGGCATCAAATAAAAAATTAGAGAATATAATTGAATTTTCTCTACTAGCTTTCACCGCATCCGTTTTGTGCTCTAAATTCTGCAAGCAAATCAAAAAATAAATAATGCTATCGTCTAGCTGATGCAATTATTTCCTTTCTACTGAACGAGGTAGTGCATTATAACGAGAAATTTAATGAATTAAAAACAAAAGTTGATTGTTGACTGCAAAAGAATCGGAATGGAACATTAGAGGCAAATAAAGAATAGCGTCACCTCAGGGGCGCTATATACATGTAAAAATGTCATATTTTGTTATTTGAATATTCTTACATATCTATATATAAATAGGCAAAGTAAAAACGATTAGGTACCATTTTCTCCTCTGTCTCTCAACCGATTTTCTTCATTTTTGTTTTGTTTAGTAGCTACTGACGACCTTCATGCAGAATGCTAACATTAATTTATAATATTGGTTCATTCATTAAATAAAATATAATAAAAATTCATTATTTACGTCCGTACTGTCAACGCCAAACAACTGACAGTGCCGTTGCCGCCAGACGGTCAAAACTCAAAACATTGAGTAATTTTATATGGATCGTTAGATGTTGTTATATTCTTAGAGCATGTACTTCTGGAAGTGGCATGCAAGCGTTGTTATTGTTTAGTTGTAAAATAGTAGATGTAGTAGATCAGTATTGATTTTTCCGACGCTTTGCAGTAACTTTCATGTTAAATATTCTGTTTTTAATGTCAATTTAATTATTTTATTAACATATTAGTATCACAACCTCCCGAAGGTGTTGTGTAAAAAAATGTCAGACAGCAGACAATAGACAATGTATTAAATATTTAAGTTCTCCTAGGTTTGTTGGTCCTCTCTTTTCTTTAATATTCCTGAACTTGATTGAAACCGCAAATGACGAAAACTTTTAGGTTGCAAAGAACAATCTTCCAATTATTATATCGAATATTTTGCCAGGAGCGGTTTCAGCCAAAAATTTGGGGGGTCATTCATTTGTCAATATTTCGAATACCGATATTTGATTACATTTTTATTTTCTTTTTATTTCAATAGATTTGTCAATATGAGTGAATAATTAGGGTCATTACATCTACTTCTCCGATTTCTCCACAAATCTGTTTCTTATAAAAATATACTTTTTACAATTTCCTGAAATAGGGTCGAATTTCGACCACTGGGAGACCACTAGTTAAGATTAAAGTGTACTGTATAAAGAAATCCTGAGTTTCTTCTGCTAAATAATAAACTAATTAAATCAAAATGTTCTTAACGGAGGCCCTCACTAATATGTACGAAAATTGATGAAAAGGGTAGTGAAATGAAAAAGTAGGAAGGAAATTGAAATATTGTGGCAGAGAATTCTGAACTAAACTGCAGATCTTAAACAAAAGATATAGTATTTTATCGCGACATGAATTCCGACATCCAAGTTTCAGGGAAATCTAGCTTACAGAGACTCTAAATCGGGAGTCGTAATGTGTATAACCCCGTTTCGTTGTGATTCCTAGGATACAATTCACACGAGAAAATTCCTAAGTTTACTAAAACCTGTCAAAGAAATTAAGATACTAACTTTTCGAGATTTTTCAATCCATTGAACCCAAGACAATATATTGTTTCTAGTCGAGAACCTACATCAGTTGCGCTCCCCTCAACTGATTGAAGTCTCAAATAATTATTTATGCATTCAGTACATGTAACTGAATTTAATATTTTATCGCGAAATAAATTCTGATATGCAGAAGTTTCAGGAAAATCTAGCTTACAGAGACTCGAAATCGGGAGTCGTAATGTGTGTAACGCCATTTCCCTGTGATTCCTAGGATACAAATCAATCAGTTGAGGCGAGCGCAACTGATGAAGGTTCTCGACTAGAAACAATATATTGTCTTGCGAAAAGTTAGTTTCGCAAAAGATATAGTGTGTATTCAGCTTTGTAAGAATTATTATGTACAATACGATATAAAAACTACCTTGGGTAAACAAATACAATTAATATGTAATTACATTTTAAGCGATGTGGATGAATTACACTAAAAATATACAGAAAGTGTTTTAAAGAATAGATTTTAAAGGCAATGTTCAATTTTAATACATAAAACCCAAGAAATATTTTCAATCTCCCCAAAATGAACCTGGATCACAAGAAAGTAAATAAACAGTGTGTAAAATATCGATCTAAATTCTGTAAATTGCAATTTTGCAAAAAACATTCATTTCTGGTGTGCTGCAGATATTTTTGGCTCTATGGTTTTGATGATGCCAGTTTTCGTTGCTGTTCAGTGGTTGGAATTGTAGTGAAGGTATAATCCTGTATGCGTAGCCTTCCTGTAGACTGTTGTTTGGATTCCGGTCCTAGTCCTTTGGCACTTTACATCAATGAATGGTAGGCACCCACTCTCTTCCATCTTCATGGTGAATCTAATGGATGGTTGGAATTGGTTCAGGTGCCCCAGGAATGCCTGTAGTTCTGCCTCTCCATGTTGCCACATAATAAAGGTGTCATCGACATACCTCAACCATAGCTTAGGCTGCTTCTCATAAGTCCTCACTGCAAGTTCTTCGAACCATTCCATGTAGATGTTGACGATGGTTGGTGATAACGGGAAACCCGCCTAGGTGGCGCCATCTAGGCAGGAAGAGGACAACATGGTAGCAACTCTAATATTACCGTATACTAAAGGCTTATCGGAGAAGAATTTCACACAGCTATGGAATCAGAATGATCTTCAAAAGCAACAACACCTTGAGGAGCATGATAACAAGAACGAGGCCCGACGCACCAACAATACCAAAGAGAGACAAAGCGACCGCTGGTCACCAGGATTAAGGAACACCGCACAGCTACTCAAAGGGGGGAGGTAACAAAGTCTGGGCTAGCTAATCACGCATGGACCGACCACCATTATATCAACTGGGACCAGGCCAGAGCAATTCGCAAGGAAGAGGACTGGTACAAAAGAAAATTCATAGAGACAGCATATATAATCTCGAACGAAAATATAATTAGCGAACCCAGCGTCCAAATTACAAATATTTGGAGAGCTCTTCTTTGGCCTCTGCCGCTACGCATCACCAGCAACCAACCTCCAGGTACGAGGACGCTGATTGGACCAGATAAGGCCCAATGACCATGACCGGCGACCCATGACCGGTTAAGGGTATAATATAAATACAAGGGATAATCAGAATTTCTTATCATTCATCTGATGACAATAGCAGATACACAGCTATTGAAACATTGAGAGATCTACCACTTCAGGACGATGGAAGTCCTAGAAAACGTCGAGGGACGAGTTACATTGTCTACCAGGACCTATAATTTAAATAAATTATTTCAACGAATTTGCTGTTAAAAAATCATGGAAGATATCATCTATGAACTATTTCTAAAGAGATGGATGATTCCCTTGACTTTTGCTCTATTAATTCATGTACATGTGTTCCATAATTTGTCACTAACTTTTTTTTTAACAAAGTAAAGTTTGACAGAGAGATTTTGTTTTTATATAAGATTTTTTTATTTCGTCAAATAATTAATACGTTTGCTTCAAATACTTCGCTCTTTATTAGTACCAACAGTATTATTCCGGTTGCGACCTTCTCAAACTCGTAATTTACAGTTGCGGTTGTTCTTTCATCTGCACTGTTATAATATTAATTAATTCTTTTAAAATCTCTATAATGAAGCTTATGGTGCTTTTAATGGCATGTTTGGATACTGCCGTTGAATCGCCTGGTTTTTCTTTATATCCTACTATTTGTAGTTATGTATTCTCTTATGCTAATATTGTTTTATTTAGATCGTATAACTACCTACATATGCTTTGCAGTTGATGTTATGAAAGCTATTAGCATTATTCATGAAGCTTAACTTTGATTTTAATGCCGAGAAGAACTGGTTTACGTTGTTGAATTTCAGACTGTGTATTTTATATTGTGTACGTTGAAATGTCTTGTGTATTCTGAGGGAAGTCGAGAACAAAGTTTCCTTTAAATTATTCTCTCGGTATTTTTTGTTCTATACTTGCAATTTTCGAATCATTAAATATGCATGTTTGTAAATCTTGCCGTAGAATTTTCTGGCGTTTATGTATTTCTTTTCAACCTTGTGTTGTTTTTAAAACTATTCTTTTTATTGTTTAAATGAAATTACATTTACATTACATCCAAAATGATCGTTTTTCATGGAATTTTTCGCATGAAGGGATTGAAATTGAACAATTCATAGTGTGGTAGGAAATAATATCACTTTCGAACACAGCTGGGTTTGATCAAGCCCGTCCAAATTTTGAGCGTTACAAAAACAAGCTGTCAGTACGGGGTTTCTTGCTATCATTTAGAAGACTGTGAAATTAAGCCTACCGCCGCACCGCTAATAGTCACATTCATTGAGATATGTTTCCCCTCAATATTTACATTCTGCCACGAGTTAGTTCCACAATACCCCTTTGAACTCATAATTTACAACCAGACAATTTGGAAGTTTAAGACCCAGGGAACTTTTGTTCTCAATACCAAGAACCACATCGGACATTATTTGCAATTAAGTAAGCTGAGAGCCAGATTGGGTAAGGATATGGCGATAACCATTAAGCCAGTAGATAACACAAACATTTCTCTAAATACATCTTGGTTCCAAGCTCCTAATTCACAGTCGTCATATTGTTAGTGCCTTTGTTTTCCTAAGGACGGCAAGGACATTCAACCTCACCATCCTTCAGATTCCTCTCTTACGAAGTGATAAGCTTTATCCACAGGTTTCGTTCCATCACTAACTACTATAGATTTTACCTCGTCCATAGCTCCTTGCTAGTGTGATATCCTCATATGTATTTTCACCATATTTGATCCTATTTCCTTAAAAATAATCATCAGTTATAGTTTTTCCTTTATCACTTCACTTATTTAATTCAGCTACTACAATAGCTCAGTTTCTCAAAAGCAACTATTGATTTCCTATCCTTTTTACTGTTAGCCTAATCTTAAGTCGTAATGAGCATTCACCTGTGGTTGTTGTTCTGGCATTGTTCTATTGGTCAAGTATAGAAATGTCTACTTGCTCTTCAGTAGAAATATTCATAAATGGTTCACCTTTTTCGAGATAATACAGAATGACCGTCGTACACAGGTAGTTCTGTAGTTTCAATTCATTTAATAACTTAATCGCATGTACTATAATGCTGGGCTGTTTTTCTTTACACTAGAAGAGTCAAATTTAACCTCCATTTAGGTCTATATCAAGTAGTAGTTATTGCGACATTTTGGTACTTATTAATCTTAGCTTAGTTTGTTTTATATCAATTATTTCCATATTAATGCAAACCACATAAGCTGTTGTATATGTTAGCCATGCCATTTGACTTGTACATAAACTACAATCACAGTGATCTTCCTCAAAACATTTGGACCATGTCCGGTTATTACAATTTTTACAATGTACTGTTTTTTTGGGAAGCATCTGCATCAGTGTTTACCTTTACACCCCATTTAGTTCCATAAAATTCACATCGTTAGATCTTTTAAAAAAATGCTAAATTATTGTTGTGGCATATCTTCTTAATTTATATTTCGATCATGTCAATTGCTGAAAAGTATATTCGAATACCAAGCATTTGAAGGTCAAATTCAGACCTCGTTTTCAACGGCAATAAAAAATTAACACAACTGAATAATAAAATTAAAAATTAATAATTCGCAATGAGAAATTTGGCATTCACAGTTTTACATTTTAGTAATTATTAGCGTTATTACCAAGAAATCATAAAAATTTTAAAATTATAAAACGCATTTTTTCGGTCATACTTTCCACCTTTTAATTTGTATCTGTTTTCTGTTTTTTACAAAACTGGCTAATGGGGAAGTGGTAGAGAATGAAAGCCTCTAGCATAATATTGAGTTGGGTAGTTATAGATTCCACCACACTAGTAAAATATTTCGTCTAGGCAATCCATCAATATAATCTGTTACGTGTTTCTTCCATTCTTAAAGGTGGTTTTGGGGGATTGGAGGTGGTTTTAGAGCTTCGGGTCCATTGTGACTTTTGATCAGTCTATTGAGAACTATTTCTTGCAAAGTTTCAATAAAATTGACCGGAATTCATTTTCCATAAGAAACGTGCGTAGTCCTTTGACAAAATCATTAAATTAAATAATCTTTATGTGCACCAACATTTATAGTATTTACACCACAGTCTTTCTCAATATGATTTTTTTAATCCTTATTTTTATACACTACTGATACTCCTCTATTGCAGTATCAAACATCTCAAAACATACAAGATATCAAAAATCTCAAACATAACAGAAATGAGAAAAAAATTCGATGTATCCCAAAATCTCATATCTACATATAAATAGGCAAAGAGAAAAGACTGACGACGACCTTCAGTGCAGAATGCTAATATTAGTTTATAATATTGGTTCATTCATTAAATAAAATATAATAAAAATTCATTATTTACGTCCATACTGTCAATGCCAAACAACTGACAGTGCCGCCGCCGCCAGACGGTCAAAACTCAAAACCATGTAGTAGATCAGTTTTGATTTTTCGGACGCGTTGCAGTTGATTAATATATTTTAATATATTATTATCACAGCCTTTCCGAACGTGTTGTGTAAAAAATTGTTAGATAGCGGACAATAGAGAATGTATTAAATATTTAAGTTCTTTTCGGGTTGTTGGTCCTCTCTTTTATTTAATATTCCTGAACTTGATTGAAATCGCAAATGACGAAAACTTTTAGGTTGCAAAGAACAATCTTCCAATTATTAAATCGAATATTTTGTCAGGAGCAGTTCCAGCCAAAAATTTGGGGGGTCATTCATATGTCAAAAATATTTCGACTACCGATATTTGATTACATTTTTATTTATTTTTTATTGCAATAGATTTGTCAATATGAGTGAACAATTTTGGTCATTACATCTAGTTCTCCGATTTCTCCACAACTCTGTTTCTTTAAAAAATATACTTTACAATTTCATGAAATAGGGTCGAATTTCGACCACTGGTCGACCACTAGTATATCTAAAATCTCGTAAAAGTAAAAATAAAACGAAAAAAAATTCCAAGATAAAAATATCAATTAGGCCGATTTGTCTAAGGCAGAGGTGGCTCAACTAGAATTCTTATAATTCTCAAGAAACTTAAATAAAATTTACCACACATTCATTTCTGTTAAATACAGCTTTAGCATAGATCAAATTCCTAACAAATGCTAAATAACACTTCTAAATATAACACTGAAAATGAACCAACACCGCCATTTTCTGCAATACTGATTTCTTAACCCTTCTTAGAATTCACTTCGGGATCATTTTCTAAATATCGCAATCGTTTTGTTGTCAGCATGCAAATATTAACAACGACAAGAAAAACAATTCGTAAAGTTCTCGGTATTCATGGTATTTGTCACGAAAACAGGAAGACAGGCCGTCAAAAATTCGCCACATCTCTTTTGTGTTCATGCAGCATAATTAAAATTCCTCCAGTTGTGTTTTTGTTACTCGTATTTACTGCCAACATAACCGCTGAACGCAAAACAGCTTCACTCATATCTTTCGATTTGGTCTTTCTCCCCGACCAGCTCTTGGCACGAATTTCATCCGTTTTGTGCGCCATGCTCACAAAATTTATTGCAGTTATCTCGGTCGGTAATCAAAACATCTCAAAAGACATCTTTAAAACAAAGTTACGCCCAACTTAGAGGATTTTATTGGTCTTTTGGGCCATTAATTTACTGTAACTAACAAATTATCTGTGTTTATTTATGAGTTCATATTAATATCGATTGGAATGGTAAGCGTTTTAATCCTGAGCTAGGGGTATGGCATGTTGAGAGAGTTTAATGAACTTGCGTAAATAGCTGGCATTTTTCATTAAAATATCCATTATTCATGGTAAATGCCACCCAGTCTAGGGTGCACAGGTGTACAGTTTAACTGGCCAATTTTACGCAACTTCTCAATCTGTGTTTTAACTCTATTATTAATTTCATCCTTCCACAATGAAGCTTGTACCCTGTTTTTTTATCCAATAACTCCAGATTAAACAGTATTGGTGAAGTTATTTTTTACTATCTGGATATCAGGAGAAACAGTCTAAACATTGACGTCGATAGCCAGAAATTTTTCGATTGACTGGTTAAGAAACTTTTTATGAAGAATGTTAGAATGCTAGGACCCCAAATATTAGTAAACAAATATTTCCAGTATAAAGAGTGCCTCAAAAGTACTGAAACGGCTAAATAAAAATGATGCAAACAAAAGTTATAGGATTTTTCCCTGGCTATTCGGTGGCGACCTTGGTTTTGGTCTTGACCTTCGATTCGTTGTCTCAATTCTACCAAATCACGCAGTTTGGAAAAATAAACCTTCGAGCAAGATTACTGAAAGAAATTATCTTGACCTTGAAATAAACTTGGGGTGGTTTTCAAGGTCACTGATAAATTATTAATAAATAATTAGGGGTCCCATTAAAAACCAAAACTTAACTTGAAATGACCTTGATAGTCAAGGTCAAAACCACCAAATAGTCAGGGAAAAATCCTACTACTTTCTTAGCGAGATATTTAGCCGTTCCGGTACTTTTGACGCGCCCTGTATAAAAAAACTTATAAAATTGAAAACTTCACTTTTGTGAAAATAGTCGTTAACATTTAGTATTAAAACCCAAAAAGGCACCACAATAGGATATTACGAAGGACTGTAATATTGAGCTAGTACAACTCACCCTATCTAGAACAGCTGCCAACCATCATTGACGAAACGAATGTAATACACAGAGAATCGGAAGTACAACTTTTGATCAGATGTACAAGCTACTCGGTTTTTTGTAAAAACAACTTCTATAGATAAAACCCACTAGATATAGCCTCGCATTTTACCTAATTGCATACACATTTCAGTAACACATTTCGTTTTGCTTTTTTTTTAACTTCGATAACTAGAATCTCTTGGCGAAGATTTGTGTGTTGACAAGCTCCAATAATCTATATATAAATAGGCTAAGACAAAACGATTAGGTACCATTTTCTCCTCTGTTTCTCAACCGATTTTCTTCATTTTTGTTTTGTTTAGTAGCTACTGACGACCTTCATTGCAGAATGCTAATCTTAATTTATAATATTGGTTCATTCATTAAATAAAATATAATAAAAATTCATTATTTACGTCAATAATGTCAATACCAAACAAATGAATGTGCCGCGTGCTGCCGCCGCCAGACTCAAACCATTGAGTAATTATATATAGACGGACCAATGCTATTATATACTTAGAGCATGTACTTCTGGAGGTGGCATGCAAGCGTTGTTATTGTTTAATGGGTAAAGTAATCGTCGAATATCATAATTATAGAGGGCGATTCCAGATATGTTAGAAATAATTTTTTTAATGGGTGGCACATAAGCAGTTGCATATTTAGGGTGTTTAAAAATATAGAGTAGGGTCCAATTATAACTAATAAAATAATAATATAGGGAAGCCCATTAGCGGTTGAATTTACAGGGTTCTTGGAATAGAAGGTGCAGTAAAATTACAGTTATACAGGGTGGTGCAAAAAATGTTATACATAGATGCATATACAGGGTGGCGGAAATGGAAATGCAACATTTCGTAACCCATAAGCAGTTGTATATATAGTTAAGATGAAATATAGGGTAAGAGGAATTATAGATATACAGGATGGTGATAAAAAATGTTAGAATAGGAAATGATTTATAGAGTAGACCACGAAGGGTTCCATATATATAATGATTGAAATATAGGTCGGAGTAGAATTATAGTTACAGAAGATAATTAAAAATTTCATAAAAAAAAAGAGTAAATATGGTGGGTCATAGGCAGTGGCATATACAGAATGGTTTACCCGGTGGTTGAAAAATGTTAAAAAATATTATGCGTGGTCCATAAGCATTTGCATATACAGGGTGGTGGAAATATATAATGAGATGGAATTATTATAATGAGGATTTTAATAAATGTTAGAGAATTGAGTGCAATTATAGCTATACAGGGGTGTTAGAAAAAATAAATATGTAGGGTAGCCCATTAGCATTTGAATTGTTGTCATATTAAATTAAGAATTACGAATTTGAACACAAATAAAGTTCTATGTATTATATCTGAAAAAAACGTGAATTTTGTTACTTATTTGTAGAAGCGAGATGTAAGACCGACATCTAGGATTTTCGAGGAAACTATCACGCAGAGGTTCCGAATCTGGATCCGTTCTGTGTAATTGTTGTTCTCCCTAAAGTCCTAGGATAGAATGTCACGATAAAATTTTCATGTTACTTAACCTGCCAGAGATATTGACACAATTGGTCGAATTTCGACCACTGGGCGACAGCTAGTAAAATTTAAATTTAAATATGCATTGGAGTCTTCCTTCGTGCTTTGGAACCTGTTTTGAATAATATGTCCCTCAAGGATGAGAGCAGTTTCCTTAGTCCATGGAGACTCAAAGGCAAGCAACCAGAATTCATGTTGCCCGAGTTCTTCGCGGAAAGAGAAAAGCCTTTGAGCAGAATTGGCACCATAATGAACTGGACTAGGTTCCGTGTGAGAACTGCGACTCCTGCTTTGGAGAAGTTATCAAAAGACAAAATGAAAAATATAATTAAAATAGCAATAATCAGCTTCTAGATCGAACTTGAGGTCTCTCAGTCTGCCTATTACTCAAGTTTCACTAAAGGAACCGACGTTGTAACTGGTTTTATAAGTACTTGGCTTGTCCCGCTTCCTCAAACTTAGACATTTTTGCTGTCAGGTCATCACTGTCCGTGCTATTGTTATTCTTGAAAGATTTAATTCCCATCCGAATGCTACAAATTAGTTTTGAGGGAAATCCACTAACCCCCAAATATTCTATCCATTGATGGGGTGTAGCTCTGGTTCTCAAGCCCATGGTAGTTTCTAGCCATCTGAACTTGTCTAGAAGCACTGCTTTTTGCGTCAGTTTTGGGCCTGGTGTTGTCACAGCAATTGGTATAATTCATGTGACAACATGAGACATCTTTGCTTCTGTATATGAAGTATCAGATCCTTGTATTTGTGTATTTTACTGTTGTTACTGTGCTATAACAATTAAAGTTGTTTAAGCTTAGAGTAAGTTTAGTCTATAGTAGTCCTCTTATCGTTCTGTAAAATTCTATTTCTTCTTCACAGCGGGATGTTGATCTTGCGATTTGCGTTGCTGCATTTTGCCTTTAATTATATTAACAATCTGTCATTTGTCTACACGAAATAATATCTGAATGTCGGTAGAGAAATATTCTACTAACTTAAGCTTTTAATATTTTTTAGCCGGCATTAACTTTAAGTCGTTTATATGGACGGGTGATTCATTTAGAAGTTCTTTTAGTGATATGGAAGTAAATGCAGATCGCGCATGCGTCGTGTCATCTGAAGTGGTATTCTTGTTCAGTAGAGTTTGACGGTTCGTAATGGAAAGACTTAGCATCGAACAGCTTCTACAAATTTTCCAGCTGTATTATGAAAATGGTTTTACCAGGAATTTGTATCGCGAGCTTAGAGCAACTTATGGTCCACATAATAATAATAAGTTTTTAACCCAGTTTTCTTTATTGAATAATACTCGACCAAATAGACCAAATCCAGTATCTAGTGAAGTAAATATAATGACGGGAGTGGATTGTCGCAGTTCTCATCAGCTTGGCCTATCGTATTCAACAACTTGGAGCATTTTACGTATATATTATAAAAGCATACAACATTCAACTAGTCCAAGAACTGAAGCCAAGCCACCTTTCGAATTGTTTCCTTTTCGTTTGTTGTGCTCTTGACAAGCTGGCTGAAGATTCACTGTTTTCGACAAATATTTTGTTCGGTGCAGAGCCTCATTTTTTGCTCAATGGGTACGTAAAGACACAAAATGCCGATACTTACAGGCAGACAAAACAACTGTTTGGTTTGGTTTATGGGCCATATTTCTTAAACATAGGTCGGGATGTTACTGTGAATGGTGACTGTTATCATGCCATGATAACAGACTATTTGATGCCTAGCAAGTCTTCAAGAAATTTGGTTCCAACAAGATGGCGCCACTACCAGTGAATTGGCCGGCTAGACTATCTGACATCACACCTGAGATTTTACTTTGGGGCTTGTAAAGTCCAAAAGTCTACATGTATAAGTCGGCTACGATTGAAGCATTGGAGGCCAACATTACTCGAGTCATTGGCCAAATACTAGTCGAAAAAATTGGCATTTTAGAATGGACCATGTTAACCGCAGTCACGGCCAACATTTGAAAGCAATTGTCTTTAAGAAATAATTCTAAAGAATAATTCTTTTGTAAGAAAATAAAGATTATAAAATAAAATTGTTTTTTTTTATTAAAAAAAATCCTCTAATTGAATAACCCTTCGCCACTAATGGTTAAACATTAATATTACTATCTTGTTAAGACTAAATAACAATTTACTCGAATTCAGATTATTATAACTATCTTTAAAAGAGCATAATTAAACAAAACATTTTTAAAAAATATATAACCTACTTCTACCTATAACTAAAAAGCCAAAAATAATTATAACAAAATACAACTCTAGCAAATAAATAACACATTCAATGTTGTAAGGTAGGTACCTTACCCATGAAGTAAAAAATGTAAACACTGACTTCAAAAATATACTAGATTGGTAGGTAATTAATTTGTACAGAATGAGCACCTTTTAATGTTTACATTTTTTACTTCCTGGGTAGGTACCTTACAACATTGAATGTGTTATTTATTTGCTAGAAGAAGTCGGTTATGTATATTTTTTTAAATGTTTTATTATCAACTTTTTAGTTTTTTTTTAACTCAGGTAGTTTCATTCTTTATTTGTTATTTTGTATGTATAACCTTAATAGACAGAATCAGGTAACATCGAAAGCCTCAACATTACACAATGATACTTTATCATTTAAATTGACAGGTAAATCTTTGCAACCAAAATGTACTAGTTACGCGTTGACTTAATAAGCCCAAAATATATTACATGCCTTATGGACTACGCCATGTAACCTTTTTTCAACTTTTTTTGACAACCCTGTATAACTAGATAATTCCACTCCAACCTATGTACCAACCAGCCTGTACATACGACTGCCCTCGGACAAGCATAAATTTGTTAGCTGCCTTCTGTAAACTATAGGACGGAATAGAATCCATCCTATATTTACGGAGTCAAATCCGTCCTATATTTCAACCATGGTATATAACTGCTTGTGGGCTACCCCATAAATTATTTCCTTTTTAACATTTTATGTTATCGCCCTGTGTAACATTAATTCCTCTCCACACTTTATGCAACTTCTTATGGGCTATAAAATAAATAATTTTTTAATCACACTGTATAAATATAATTCAACCCCAGCATATATTTCAACCATCCTGTATATGATTTGCTTATGTCCACATCATATAACAGTTTTTTAATCATCCTATATAATTTTAATTTCACATTTTTTTCAACATTTTTATACGTTTTTTACGTCCAGTCCACCCTATATTCCAACCATCCTGTACATACGGCTGCCTACGGACGACTATCATTCTAGTCTGTCCTATATTTCAATCTTCATATAAATGCAACTCCTTCTACCACTTTACTTTGTGATTTTGTTTGCTATAACTAAACACCCTGTCTATAAACCCACCAAATAGCAGTTTAAAGTTTGACATGTGTTGTCACTGAATTTTCTATTAGGCCGGGAGAATGTGACAACCAAAAGTACCGTCTTCGCAAAATGGAAAAATTTGCATTTAAATAGGTATTTACCTGGTATACAAGCAAAACGAGCTTGGTATTCATTGATTTAAGAAGCCGAAAATACTATGCTTTATTACATATATGCTTGAGATGTACATAGAAAATTTTCAAATTCGTAATTAAAAGTTCCAGTGCCTAAAATTACCGAAGTATTACGTTGGAATTAAAATATTTATGAGGAAATGTCCGTTATGTCATTTCGATGAAATTTAAGAATTTTCGATTTTTCGGCGATTTTCTGCAAAACTGCAAGTTACACGTCGCAGAAAAATATATGAGATCACCTAAGGATCTTCCTTAATAGATTAAACGTTAAAAAACTATACACATCCATAAGGAGTTATCGAAAAAACGACTAAAATAGTAGGGATATTGGTCGATTTCCATGCACGCATGTGTTCATTCACAAATTTTATCACTTTACCAATAGAATTCTTTTCCAAAATTTGAAGTTTCACCAATCCGGATATATACTCTATTAAACAAGACCATATTCGTTCAATACGGTGCACCACAGGAGAAGAAATCAGGTAACATACATACAAAAAAAAGCGAAAAAATACGCGACGAATTGATAACCTCCTCCTTTTTGGAAGTCGGTTAAAAATGTAAAATTTGTATGTACGGATTGTTTGACGTTTGTGAAACAACAAGTGCTGGATGCAAATGTTATTTCAAATTCCTTTAGACAGAATCATTATGTCACCGTAAATTCTTATGAGTATCTCTTTAAACCCTGCATTTCTTTGTTATTAGGGCTGTATCGTCTGGCATTTAACGAAACCGTGAAACGACTTTGTTGAAATCGCCTTTCCACAAGACTAGGAACGCTATAAAAATATAATTTAACGTTTATAATAACACGGTTGAATCTTCGAGACCGGGATCGTAAAACCGAGTATTAAAACTAAATTGGCCGTCGGAGTCACCTCAAATGCGCATCAACATCTTTTCATGTATCATAACGATAGGTGCTAAATAAAGGGCCACACATGAAGTCTTCAGTATCCCTGTTTAATATTCCGAATTTAGACCATCAAAGAGACTAATTTAGTCGGTTTGTGAGTTACAAATGAGACTCCCAAGTAATTCCGATACGACGGAATTAAGATTTATAAAACGCAATAAAGTTCTCAAACTGAAAGTAAAAAAATTAACATCTAAATATTTATGCCTAAACAATTAATAAAACTAATGAATAACAGCAACTGAACGTTTTTCTGTATTTTAATGATGTGAAGGGATCAGGATGTTTACCACTCCTTAGTTTTGTCAATTCCGTTAAAACTCGTTAATATTTAAAATTATTCATTAAGTTATTTCAAGTCCTGTACTTTATTGAGGCTCCCAAAAGTGTTTACTATGATATCAATTACAAAAATAGAAAATTGGTAAAACACGTTTATATTTTATCTTCTCAGAAATCTGAATTTAATCATTGCGTATCATAAATAAACAGGGTGCCACTAACTGTGCAGCCTTAGAATAAAGAACTCTTTAAGTAAAAGGCTGCGATTGATTAAACATTACATATATTTTTATTGGGGTGATAAGGTATCCGTGATACCGTGCTCATTTGTATAAATAAAGTGGTTGTTGTTTTTAAGACAATTACTGGGATAATTGCATCAACCCCCGTTATGACTTTGGTCCTGAGCTGCCCAGTTGAAAATCGTAATTTTTTATTATTTCGTGGTTAACTTTTACATGCTTATAGGGGTCATTCATAAAATACGTTCACATACAGGAGGAGTGTCTCAGTAAGTTTGACGGGATGTGACAAGGGGGACGGGGGGGGGGGTCTAAGAAACGTGACGTATGCAAACATTTTTAATTCAATTTTGTTCTAAATTGTTTTTATTTAGGTTTTCTGTTACGATAGAAAGTCTTATTACAACTGTTTAGTCACAATAGCTTATTATTTAATAAATTTAATTATGTTTTTCCTTCAACATCAGGGCTTTTAAGTCCGTCACAATCGAGTATTGTGTACATCCAAGATCATGAAAAAAAAACGCTTCCATGGATTCTGACTCTATTCAATACCAAGTGAAAGTAAGACTTTGCCCGTTGATGATAAAATAAAGTTGGATATATAGACACATAATTTAACTTAACTCGAATTTCAATGGTAATGCTAAAAATGTTGAATAAATGAGTTAGCGTAGCGAGTTTTTCTAGATATACAAAGGTTTGTACAACTACAATTTTATGTTACAAAAGCTCATATCGTAAGGGTTCTAGTAAATATATTTATCTCATGTTCACTTAGTAGTCAACATATACCGACGTTTTTTAAATATCTTAATTTTATGCTCCTTAATAGTTATACTACTCAGTCTACGTTAGCATTTCTTAGATTTAACAGTTAAAATTTTTGAAGAAAATAGCATCTTTGAGAAGTGAGTTATTCTAAAAGTTATTTAACACTAACAAAAATGTTATTCAGAATAAAGCAACTAAAATTAATACCTAAAACGGAAGGAAAACATGAGTTGGTTCTACGCATGAAAGCAGAATTTATAGACGAAGATGAAGTAAATTAAATTAAAACAAAGAAGAAGATACTGCAAGATTTTTATTATATATGCTTATTCGTTATATTAATATTTATGTAATATTAGTATTAGTCGCAATGTATCATATACGGGGGGAGCTCTAGTTCTAGCTTGTGTGGTGTAATATTTATAGCGGGCGAACCCCAGTTCGCAGAAACTGTGACGTAGCGCGACGAAAGGGAAGGGAGATCTTCGAAAACGCAAAATTTAGCGTGAAGACTCCATAGCAATATCAACGTCCATAATATTCACTAATGTTAACTGATTAAATATGTGATATTTATGACATATGAACCAGTTATTGTTGCTGTGACCACACTGATTAATTCATTTCAGTTTACATTACGTTCTATTGGTGCTAGTACTCAAAATATTTGCAATATTAATTTATGAGCTAATGTCGAACCTAGTTTACATAATAAAGTGTGTTTTTTAGAGGTATAGAAATTTAATTTGGTAACACTCTTTTAACCGGCGGCCATTTTGTCAGCTGTCAAGTGATTTAGGTTTAGTTTGGTTTAGCATTTCATTATGAATAGACTGACGCCTGAACAACGCTTCCAAATTGTTTTGAAAATCATGGTTTTGTTCGAAATACGTATCGTCCACTACGTCATTTTACAATCAACATAATCGTCCACCACTTTTACTCTAAATGATAATATGCATCCACAGAGTTGTCGTACAGTGCGTACAGAAGAATCCATTGCTGCTGTAGAGCGTAGCGTAGAGGAAAATCCGAATCAGTCTAGCAAGGCGTACATTCGGTGAATGGGCCCAAAACAAGATTGCCGTTGATCCCGATTTTCATAAGTGAATTTTGTTTAGCGATGAAGCTCACTTTTGGTTGAAAGGATACGTCAATATTTAGAGTGATGATAATCCTCAAGTTCATGTTGAGACACGGTTACATCCAGAAAAACTGACTGTTTGGTGTGCTTTATGGACTGGTGGAATTATTGGTCCGTACTTTTTTAAAAACGATGTTGGTCAGAACGTTACAGTCAATGGTGATCGCTATAGAGCCATGATTACTAACCTTTTTGTTCATCAGTTGAAGAATCGTGATGCACACGAGCTGTGGTTTCAACAAGACGGGGCAACATGTCACACAGCTCGTGCCACAATTGATTTATTGAAAGAAACGTTTGGTAACCGCATAGTTTCACGTTTCGGACCCGTGAATTGGCCTCCAAGATCGTGCGATTTAACGCTGCTTGACTATTTTCTGTAGGGATACGTGAAGTCGCCTATAAGCCCGAAACGATTGACTACTTGTAGGACAACATTCGCCGCGTTATTGTCGATATACGGCCACAAATGTGTGACCTCCAGATTAGACTACGCCCGAGCCAGCCGTGGCGGTCATATGCCAGAAGTCATATTCAAATTGTAATGCCAGAAGAATATCTTTCGAATAAAGTAAATTTCATGTCAATTTTAAAAAATATCTTTGTTTTATTCCATTTCAAAGTTATATACCTCTAAAAAAACACGCGTTATATATCACAATATTTACAATTATTTTATGGTAAAGTAAGTTCATACTCTCCGTCATAGAGGAATGCAATTATTGATTAATCTCTTAAAGCTGGCTCATGGGATATATCTTACTCAAGATTTGTTTTGGTGGTCGTACTAAAATATTCTAAAAATTATGAAAGGATGTATCGATATTTACCGTTTTCCTGCTTTGAGAAATCATGTATAACATCGGATATAGATTCCCAAATGAACTCTAAAATACAGATGCACCATTCTTCTACTAGATCCAGAACTTTCTTAATACATTCCTTAAATTTTAAATTTCTATCATCTATAACAATGAAAGTATTAATAGTGAATTATAGCTAGTCAGAGAAAAAAGTTTAACCAAATACACCTGTACAAGTTCCGAATAAATCAACATTGACGAAACGCTTTTATTTTTACATTAAAAACCGACAGTTATTATGTCTAATTAACGTTGCTGTCCAAACATGGACATTCTTAATACGGCTCGAAGAAACCCACCGTAGGATTCGAAGCCGAGAATTAAAAACATCCGAAAAAAATTCATGATTGCATACCAGATAAGTGAATGGGCCGATAATAAACACCATGGTGGAGCATTTACCAGCAATATCATCGTAATGATAGATCCAAACAATCCTGCGAGAAGATATGGAAGTTGAACGAACGCTTTATTGAATATTACCACGTGCAAATTTCTTTGTGAATATACATTGATACAGCATAAATCTGCCATTAGAGACTATTATTTAATTTTAAAGGCTTATAATTTAGCCGCTCCCATATTAAAATTAACAAAATATCGATAAAACGTTTTAACAAAATACCACTATTTCACTCGAGCTCGGTTATCATGTGGTTTCGGTTGTGTTATAATTTTTAATAAATTGAACGAGTTACTAGTACACCATGGAGAACATGAAAAATTGATTTTTAACTAACGAACTCAGTTGATTACGCCAACTCAACTGTCAAAATATAATTAATTGTAACTGCCTACCGTACATTCACATCAAATTAATATTAAGAGTTAACATTATTAAAATATTAAATCGATATTGAATACGGGTTGAAGTTATTTCAGAGGTTATTGATAACTACAGTTTCAATTAGAAAAGAGGTTATCAATATCTGCATTGATGTTTTTATTTGGTCTCTGAAAAAGTTCATTCCGATATGAATGTAATCAATATTTCTGACGTCTTCTGAAACAGTTCTTGACAGCTTTGTTTTTAAATAGTAAAGAGTGTATTGTACATGTAAGACGTCACTTTTAAATATACTCATTGAGTTTAGAAGTGTTGCACCAAGAAGGGATAATTTCTTGAACTTGCTTTTTTGGAATTACTAAAATACACAAATTATTTGAGAATGATCAAATCTTTTATTTCAAATGATAGTACAATTGTTTCGGTTTAGTAATGGAAAACAATTTCTTGTAAGTGACTACCTGCGGTTCAATTACTTGAATACAGTCAATAATGTTCTCCTTTAGGTCATCAATTGTTTGTGGACCGTTGGCATAGTTTCTTTCAAATTGCTTCATAGGACAAAATCTAGGTGTTAGATCGCAAGATCTAGGAGGCCAATTAATTGTTTCCTCTTCGAGCAATTATTCGATTACCAAATTTCTGTTTCAAACTATTGATTTTCTGCTGCTGAAGGACATGTTGCACCGTGCTGTTGGAACCTCATATTCTGCACACCAATATCCTCCAATTCATGCCACAAAAAGTTAGTAATCTTCGTTCGATATCGATCACCATTCACAGTAACACCATTTCCATTGTCATCTTCAAAAAAGTATGGACCAATCACTCCACCAGCCCAAAATAACACACCAGTTACTTTTTGTGGATGCATCAGCCTTTCCATTATGTCTCGTGGATTTGCTTCACCCCAGATTCGACAATTTTGCATGTTAACAAATCCACCCAATTCAATGATTTTATTGAAAAAATTCACATTTTCAAGTTTCTGTTGTATATCCAATTAACGAATTGACGACGTAAACCAAAATCTGCTTTATTTCTTGCGTTATTTAAATTTTGTAGGCCTTTAAATGAAAAGCTTTGTGCAAAATTCTGAATAAAGTGGCTGTGCACGATGACGAATTGATGTTTATTGTTGTTCAACAACACCAGCAATAACAGCTGCAATATTTTCTTCTGAACATCCATTACAATGATATGTATTGCTTTTTTCATCTTTTACTAAACAATTTTTCCAAAGTTAACATTTGATGGACAATTAATTTTCTATTCCATATTCTGTACGAAATTTTCTTCCAACTTCTTCACAACTTTCACCAAATTTAAAATAAATTTTAATAATAAACACTCGTTGCTCAGTCGTATATCTCTTCATTTTTAATAACCGAAATATTCCTACTTGTCAGCTGTCAAATAACATATGATATTCTAGTACAAAAAATATAAATGGCGGCAAATTTAAAAATTAACCTCAAATTGGAACAGCCTTTATATTTAAGATACAAAGTTTTATTTCTTAGAGTTTTTGTGACTCCTACAGATATTTTTAATTATTGCGCCTCTGTCTACTTCTGTTAAGTCTAATAAAATGTCTCGAGGTTGAACACGTTAAAATTCTCACCCTGTAAATGACTGTAAGTGTTTGGATCAAAGAAGGTAGAGGAAGACGAAGAATACCAACTGGTCAACCGAGTCCTACCACAAATCGCCAAGGTAGGCGCTTCAGACCACTAGCTCTGCGAGACCGTTTTGATACTTCTAAATCGCTGACCAATAATTTGAAGAAAAAGGTCACTTGTTACTATGTATGCGTACTGTATATCACAACATTGAAACTTTGGACTTTTTTCATACCCTCCACCATTAGTGCTTCGTTCGGTTGTAGACCTTTGAACTGGTGAAAAGATCGGGAGCATTGGGATGTAGAATGACATAATGTCTCATTGGGTGATAAATGTCTAGGTATGCAGGACGGCCCCGAAATATTAGGTTTACCGTTGTAAAACAGACACACAATATTGTTGGAGTATGTTTGGTGTTCTATTGTCTATGGTGACCGATCACTAGTTCGCTTTATTCGAGGAAGTATGTCTTATCTACATGTTCATAAACACGTCATTTTTAGCTATACGTATTTCCCCATAATGCTCACAAAAATTAAGACTGGATCCTTTTCCGGGGGATCGCGTAGTGGTCCCAAATTTTTTACATTAACATAACTTGTACCGTTTCTTAGAAAAAATAGGGAAAAACCTTTTACCTATTTCTATCTTATACTCTATGCCTTGGTGAAATCGCTGGTATCAAATATATGGAAAAAATTTTACTCGGAACATGGGACAAATTGAAAAGAAATTGGATTAGTTCCGGGATATCCCCAAGTGCTCCCATATTTTTTTCAATAACAGCTTGTACCATTTTGTAGAAAATCGGGGAAAACTTTTAACGACATTTTTATACAGTAACCTTTGATGGAGGGGCTGGTATTAACTGTTCGGAACTTGGGGTAAATTGTAAATAAGATGAATTAATCTAAATAAATGTCATTTATATATATATATATCATCATCATCATCATCATCATATGCAGCTAATTTCGACCATTATTTTATGGTGTAGCCTCTCTTACATATTTTTGGGACCAGGTTATGCCTGCTATTTTCTTGATGTCATAGTCCCATCTTACATTGGGGCGTTTCCTTGGTCTTTTAACACCCCTAGGATACCATTGTGTGATTTTTGTTAACCACCTATTATCTTGTCTTCTTGCCAAATGCCCTGCCCATTGCCACTTCAGAGATTTCACTCTGTGGATAACATCTATTACCTGGGTTTTGTTCCTTATCCACTCTATTCTCTTCCGATCTCTTCTCGTTATTCCGATCATGCATCTTTCCATAGACCTTTGTGCTACTTGAGTTTTCTTGTAAGTTCGGTTTTCAGAATCCAGGTTTCACAATCGTATGGCAGTACTGGTAGAACACACTGATCAAATACTTTCTTCTTTAGGCGGAATGCCATTCGTGACTTGAAGATTATGGAGTTTCTTCCAAACGTCATCCATGCAAGTTTGATCCTTCTGTTTATTTCTGGTAGTAGCGAACCTGATATGTGTATTAATTGACCCAGGTATATATATTGTTCTACTATTTCCAGAACTGTGTTATCTATTGTGATGTCTTGTGTGTCTATTAGTTCGTTGTACATTATCTTTGTTTTTCCGATATTTATTTTTAGGCCTATTTCCTTGCTTACTCTGCTAAGTTCACTGATTTGATTTTGTAGTTCTCCTGCGTTATTGGCAATTAGGACAATGTCATCGGCGAATCTCAGATGGTTTAGATATTCTCCATCTAGGTTCAGTCCTTTGTGGTCCCAGTCTAATCGTCGAAAGATACTCTCTAATGCCGCTGTGAATAGCTTCGGTGATATTGAGTCACCTTGTCTGACTCCTCTGTTAGTAGGAAATTCAGGGCTGCCTTCGTATATTCTGATTTTGGCTTTGGCTTCCTTCTATATATTAGCCAACGTTTCTATGTATGGCTTATCTACACCTTGTTCACTCAGGGCGTTGATTACCGCCTTCGGATATATAGTGTCGAACGCTTTTTCGAAGTCAATGAAGGCCAAGGCAAGTGGTATTTGATATTCTCTAGTTCGACTGATAACTTCCCTTATAGTGTGTATGTGATCGATTGTGCTGAAGCCACTACGAAATCCGGCTTGTTCTCGGGGTTGAGCGGAATCTAGTGTACTCTGTATTCTGTTTTGTATGATTTTAGTGAATATTTTGTACACTACCGGCAGGAGACTTATCGGTCTGTAGTTCCGAATGTCTTCTTTATTGCCTTTCTTATGGATTAATACTATGAGGGCGCTATTCCATTTTTCTGGGATGTGTCTGGTTCTTAGGCAATTCGTATATATTTTGGCTAGGCGTTTCCATGCTTCTCTACCAGCGTATTTTAGTAGTTCAGCCGTTACTGCGTCGTTACCTGCTGTCTTGCCATTTTTCATTTTCTTGACCGCTGATTCCACTTCCTCCACAAGTATTTCAGGTATTTCTTCTTTCGTCAGCTGTATTTCCAGAGATTCGGGGGCTTTGTATAGATCCTTGTAGAATTTTGTGACATGCTCCATTATTTTGTCTCTATCCGTTATTCTGATATTTTCTTCTGTCAATGCGATTACTTGTCTTTTCCCAATTATCAATGCTTTCTTAGCGTTTTTATAACTTTTCCGATTTTCAATCGCAGTTTCTACCAATTTTTCGTTGTATTTTTTGATGTCCTCTGCAATTTTCTTTCTTATTGTCTTGCATAGTTCACTGTATTCTATGCGTTGGATGTCTGTTGTCCTTTTCAGTTCTCTTCTTTTCTGAAGCAACGCCTTTGTTTCCGAACTAAGCTTCTTGTGTTCGTTTCGTTGTTGGCTCCCGCCTATTTCTTTAGCACAGGTCAGTATTGTATTCATTAGTTGTGTGTTGTCTTGTTGTTCCCGGAGCTTCTCTTCTATGAGCGTCTGATATTTTTCAGAATTTTGTTTCAGGTTGTTAATGTCTATGCTAGTAGCGAGCGTCTTCCTAGTAAGTTTAAATCTCTCCAGTTTCGTATTAAGGACAATCCTTGCTCTGACAAGTCTGTGATCGCTTCCTGTCCTGAATTTATTTAGCGTGCTTACATCTTTGATGGTATTAATCTTGTTTGTCAGGACAAAGTCAATTTCATTTTTGACTGACGCATTTGGAGCTTCCCAAGTCCATTTCCTATTAGAATTTTTCTTGAAGAAGGAGTTTGATATGTACATGTTCTGATAGTGTGCGAACTGTACTAATCTCTCACCTCTTTCGTTTCGTTCACCGAACCCGAAGTTCCCCACTGATCCTTCTCGGTCTTGTTTTTTCCCTATTTTCGCGTTGAAGTCGCCGATAATGTATTTGAAATGGCTGTTGTTGGTATCTAAGGCCTCTTTGATTTCGCTGTATAGTTGTTCAATTTCTTCGTCAGAATGGCTAATTGTTGGGGCGTAAACTTGTATTATTTGAATAGAGTATCTTTTCGAAAGCGACAATGTTAGACTTGCGACTCTATCTGATGTTCGGGACACGCCTATAATTTTATCGGTCCATCTCTTATGGATGAGGAATCCAACACCACTAGTTCTTCCTGTTGGTGTTCCTCGGTGGTATAGGAGGTTGCCTGATTCAAGTGTTATTAGCTCTTCGTTTTTCCTCCTAACTTCACTTATGCCAATGATATCCCACTTGATTTTTACTGCCTCTTGTTCTAATTCTACAATTCTAGCTTGGTTCGAGAGTGTTCGGCAGTTATATGTTGCTAGATGTAGTGTAGTCGAATGTTTGCCTCCCCCAGAATCCTTGAGGCAGACCGGTTTCCCGGTGTGGGATTGCTTACCCACCTGGGGTACAATTCCGTGAGTTTTGTAATTCGACATGTTTGAGGTTCTGAGGCATACCTTACCACGCTGCCTCAATGCGGGTTGGTAAGGAGCAATGATTCTCTTTCTCATGGATTTTTGCCAGTTACCAGAGACGACCGTACCCCCTAGATGACGTCACGTCTTTTTATTAATTAAAAGCCGTGGCATGGCTGGGATTCGAACCCGGGTACGAGACTCGGTTCAGCCTCCGAATTAGTGAAATTTTGGAGGTTCGAGCACATTCCCTCTGCGCCACCGGGGGTCTATATATATATATATATATATATATATATATATATATATATATATATATAGTGTATATTCATAAATGAAACGATTTCTTTTTATTAATAATTTTAAGAGAAACAGTTATTCTTCCCCACCAGACTTACACTTTTTTAACTGTAGACAAGATTTGTCATCAAAGACGACTTTTGAATACAAATTAAAGTATCTTCATTTTTGTTAAGATCAAAGTACAACTATCAATATACTTCCCCACCTAATTTCACTTTAGCTTGGCACCGACTTCATAAAAAGTATTTAATTATTGTAGCAAAAAGAATTTAATGCTTTTTAGTTAATTTTCTTTTGAAATCAGTTTTTGCTTTTTTAAATGTATTTATTTAAAATTTATTTATGCTAATTATGGATCAATTTGGCTGCTTACATACATATTTTAACTTAATTGGCATTTGCTCTGGTAATTTGTTTGAATATCTTGTTAAATGCAAATATTATGAATGCATTTACAAAATACATAGAATTAAAATTCTTAATAAAAATACAAAACTCCATGCCACTGTTCGGTGTAGGTAATTCCGTTGCGACTTTGCATGCATTATTTATTTTACAGACGCTTCGTTACACGTTTCTATATCCCATTGTCGCCTAATTTTCAGTTTGCATTATTCCATTTTATTTACGGTATTGTCATCCTCTTGCGCCGGAATAACATCGCGGCGCGGCCTTGCCTCTAACGGTGCCATCTCATTTACAGGTCAAAGGAAATTCCCTGGCTCTAATGACAAAAGAGAGCGACTCAATGTTGAAATGGAAATTCGGTCGTTGAAGGATAGGTGTTTATTTGTCGGCTGTCATTTTTCGTGCCCGCTTTCGCGTGACGGTCTACGGGTGCGGAGCGGTGCGCGGTGCCGGCGGCGGTCTTCGACGGCGGCGGCAGAGACGATGGATGGGGATGAATTATTATTTGCCGGATTGAAGTGTTGAAATCCAAACGTTGATGAAATTTTGTGTTGCTTCATTCACTTCGGCTCTCGCTTGATGTAGATCGCAAGAATATGGATTGTGACATCGTGATGATGGAAATTTAATACAGCGAGACGACATTAAACGGGCTGATGGATACGTGAAATCGTTATACTGAAAGAATTTTTATTCCTCTTTTCCTTATTTTATTTTTTATTTTGTGTTTGAAAAGTTGTTCATTGCATATTAAAATATGAAATTGACTCGAAAATTCATATAGCCATGAAAATAACCAGAAATATTAGTGATATTAAAACGTCAATCACAATCTACTTTTTCCATAATTTGGGTTTACGATACTTGAGAGAACTTTTAATATATATGGGTCAAATTACTTTTTAATGCCTAACTTGAATTGCTATTTGTTGAAAAATTATAGAAATTTAAAAATATATGTGTTAATGATCTTTTGTTGATATAGCATGGTAATAGTTGAAACTATAACTTACTGACATTTGTAGCGATGTTTTTAATGACCCCACCATAATTAGCAATTTGTAACTAGTACAATAAAAATAATATACAATGTGAAACAGTCAAATGGAATAAATTCGATAAAGAATATTTTATATTTTTAAATGCGCATTTATTCAACACAAAAATTTATATAGGGTGTGTCATGTGACAGTGGCTAATACCAACTTTCTTATTGTAAATGCAAGCCCGTGTATATTATTTATTTTTTGATTTCTCCAGAAAATTCTAGACATAATTCATGTACAATGCTCTACACTTACCTTCTACTGTTTCGGAAATATTAAGTGTTTTCAGATTTATTACAAAATTTAACTTTAAAAAAAGAAAATTATTTTATTTCACATATTCGCTACATTACACTAAACATCTAATAAGTAATACTGATTCAAATGTTCAAAATGTTGCCGCGAACGTCTTGGCAACATGCTGATCTGGTATAGAAATGTTTTCTAACGTTACTCAACATCTCAGGCGTGACTGATCTAATCGCAAGTCATCTAAGTTGAGGGGTTTTTGTTTTGTATTCAGTACTTTTGACATATCTCCACAAAAAGTAGTCCAATGGCGTCAATTCAGGAGATCGTGCTGGCCATTCTATCGATCCGCACCTCTCAATCCACCTATTTGGAAAAATTTGGTTCGGGTACTGCCGGACATTGATTTCATAATGGGGCCGGTGTTCCATCTTGCTGAAACCATATTGTATTGGCACGAACTTGTGGGTTTACTGGATCAGGATATAAGTTTGTTACAGTTAGCACAGTATTTTGTTTGTCAAAGTTGGCTCCACAATATGATTTCCAACAATTCTTGCCCAAACATTAACTTTTTCAGGATATTGCGTGTGTTTCTCTGTCATCCAGTGAGGATTCTCATTGGATCCGTAAAATTTAAATGTGCTCTCATCAGAAAACAAAACATCTTCTAATTAGATCACATTGTTATCTAACCCTACTATCATTTGTTCACACAAATACGTCTTCCATAAGCTCCTGAGTCGGCATAATTTTTAAATGAATTCGAAAAACAAGGAGGTTATCAATTCGTCTAAAATTTGTTTTTATATATGACAAGCAATTATTCAAAAACGGCTTGGGCAATTTTGATGATTTAAACTACATGAGATTTACGGTTTTCTAGAAAATCAGAAAATAAATAAATAAAGGACTAGATTTCAGCGATTTTCAATGAATCTTCACTGTTTTCTCTAAAACTGCTCACGCAATTTGAATATTATAAATTGTATTATGCAAAGTTATGTTCCAGCTTGATTCCGTACATTTTTCTATATCTTAAAACATACCATTTTTCTGAAAATCGGAAAAAACTGTAAACATCATAAATATCTAGACTAAATGTCAAGATATGCCATGAAAGTATGTCGTAAAGGGTGTTTGTAATGATTTTCATTTTGATGCTTTTGAAGTTAGTTTATTTTAGAGACGAAGTTAAGTTCCAGTCGCGTGAATTTGCAGATAATATTCGATTAGCTCATTAAAATGAAAATTTGTTATTCCGGCGATCTCTTCTGTTTGGAATACGGTTGATGGTGGGGGCGTGCGTGCATGTAATATTAGGTGGTACATAAGCAGTTGTATACATAGGATGGTTGAAATATAAGTTGGAATTGAATTAGTTATACAGGGTGGTTCTAAAAATATTGTATTCTGTAGCACATAAGTAGTTGCGTATACAAGGTGATTGAAATAAGAGTGGAGCAAAACTATAATTATACAGAGTGGATATTTGCGTCATAGAACGGAGAGGCTTTAAAAATTATCAGAAGCAGTTGAGTACACAGGATGGTTGAAATCTAAGGTGGAACATAATTACTGTTATACAAAGCGGTTTAAAAAAGTTATATAGTTTGGAACATAAGTAGTTGCTTAGACAAGGTGTTTGAAGTACCGGTGGAGTAAAAGTATTGTTATTGAGGGTGTATCAAAAATTTGTTATATAAGCATAACCAGTTAGGATATTTGAACTATAGGAGGTATTATAATTATCGACATAGGTTTAAAAAATTTTAGAAGCAGTTGCATATACCGGGTGATTGAAATAAATGGTAAAGTAAATTTATAGTCATAAAATGTGGTTGAAAAAGGTGAATTTTGTTATATAGGGTAGACTATGAGCAGTTGCATAACTGGAATACTAGACATATGGGGCGAAGTAATATCATTGGTATACAGGAATAATTAAACAATAGAAAAATAGAAAGAGTCAGTCAATAGTGTGGAGAGGATTTTTATTTATACAATGTGGTTTTAAAGATATCAGGACCCTTGTAATATTATGTTGAGTTGAATTATAGTTGTACAAGGTAATTCAGAAAATGATAGACCAATAAGTTATATAGGGGTGACCAGTACATAGTAACATATAGAATGTGGATGCAATATTGAGTGAATTAGTTACATTTATAGAAAGTGGTACAAGTAATAAAACAAATAAAAATGTTAAAATATATTTGGAAAATATAGACAAATAATAAAAGTTCGAGAGGGAGAAAAGAGAGGGAGAGAGAAAGAGAGAAAGAGAGAGAGAGAGAAATTGAGAGAGAAATAGAGAGAGAAAGAAAGAAAGAGACAAAGAGAGAGATAGAGAGAGAGAGAGAATACGCGAAAAATTGATGTGTGGCAAACGCTGAACAGTGGGGCTGTATTTCGACCAGAATTATGTGGATTTTCTTGAAACTGAAGCATAATATCCAATTTCGTATTATCACTTACAGCTACTTTCTTTACATGACCAAACTCGCAAAACTGTTTTTCTGTTTTGCTAATTGTTGCTTGGGATACAAGCGGCTAACTTGGAAAATTTCCTTGAAATAAGAGCGAAACTTCCATTTTTGTCCCTTGTGTTATCTCGGTAAGAGCTAAATGGGGATTAATTATTAAGTGTAATGTAGCGAATTTATCAAATGAGATTATTTTCTTTTTTTAATCTTAATTTATGTAATAAATCTGGAAACACTTAATGTTTCCCAAAAACACTTGAAGATAGGTATAGGTACATGAATTATGTCTAGAATTTTTTGAGAAATCCAAAAAATAAATAATATACAGGGGCTTGCATTTAAAATAAGAAAGTTGGTGTTGGCCACTGTTACATGACACACCCTATATATTTTTTGATGAAAAAATGCGCATTTAAAAATACAAATCGACGTGTCCAAACGGTTTGCCCTACAAGCCCTCCTTATTCCATTTGGCTGTTCCACACTGTGTAATAAAGTACACTGGATTAATTGAATCACATACTTTAATTATGCTATGTAGTTAATCCTACAATTGTTTATTTATTTACTTTTTCAGTCCACCGAATTTCAACGCAATCAAACATCGCGGTGTCCAAAACGTCTGTTAATAAATCAAATATCTGTACGACCCGCGTATTATATATCCTTTTTATAATTCCTTCATACATCATATCTCCAAACGGCAGTTGTGGGCAATGCCATCCTACCATAAATCATGGCCGGCTGATAAATTTCTTTTCTTCGAGACCGCACCAACTCGTGTATATTTGTGAATCTCTCATTGGCTGATGACATTTAACCCGTAAACCGTTCCAATAACCTTTTCGTATCGCTGCTTGCTTCGGTATTGTCGATATTGAAAGAAGATTTTTTTTCGATACAAAGAGTAGTGGATTCATTTATTGCCGAGAAGTCACGTATAGCGTTGAAAGTTGCATAATGGTCTATAAATAGTTAATGTTGAGAACCTCTTCAATGGTTGCTGTAAAGAGAATTATTGCCATCGTTATCTGACCGTATTTGACGTAAGATTTGCAATCAGGTTGTTGAAAGGAAAAACAATTCATCGTTTAAATTTCGATACCAATTTATTATTGATAGGTATAGTTACACATTTTTCCAAAAAGTAATAAGTGGATACGGTTATTACAAAATACAAATTGAAGTTTTTGGTCTAAATTACTTTTTTAAATCCGCGTTACACACCTTTGAGATTTAATTGCTATGCCTATCTATCCTGTAAAATTTCTTCCTGATCTTGCATTGCTAATCCCCTATATCTATGTCGGTAGTTGGTTTACCCCGAAAAGGTTCATTCTAAGATTATTTTTGGGAGTTGTACTGGGCCCACTCATCTAATGTTCCACACCATTTCAGCTGTTGTTTTTCTAACTCTTTTACTAATTTTCTTTCTTTTCCCAAAAGCCTATTTCAATGATAAGATGTCCCTTTGTGTTTATGTGGCCATTTACCAAACTTTGAAACCATACATAAATTCGAACGTCATATTGTGGTGTAAATTTAATTTTTTTAACCGACTTCCTAAAAGGAGGAGGTTATCAATTCGTCGCGTATTTTTTTTGTATGTATGTTACCTGATTTCTTCTCCTGTGGTGAACCGTTTTGAATATATATGGTCTTGTTTAATAGAGTATATATCCGGATTGGTGAAACTTCAAATTTTGGAAAAGAATTCTGTTGGTAAAGCGATGAAATTTGTGAATGAACACATGCGTGCATGGAAATCGACCAATATCCGTAAGATATTGGTCGATTTCTTCTTATGGATGTGTATAGTTTTTTAACGTGTAATCTATTAAGGAAGATCTCTAGGTGATCTCATATACTTTTCTGCGACGTGCAACTTGCAGTTTTGCAGAAAATCGCCGAAAATTACAAAATTATTATCAAAAATTTCATCGAAATGACATAACGGACATTTCCTCATAAATATTTTAATTCCAACGTAATAGTGTGGGAATTTTAGGCACTGGAAATTTTAATTGCGAATTTGAAAATTTTCATTGTACATCTCAGGAATATATGTAGGAAAGCATAGTGTTTTCGGTTCATTAAATCAATGAGTACCAAGCTCGATTTGTTTGTATACGAGGCAAATACCTATTTAAATGCAAATTTTTCCATTTTGCGAAGACGGTGCTTTTGGTTGTCACATTCTCCCGGCCTAATAGAAAATTCAGTGACAACACATGTCAAACTTTAAACTGTCATTTAGTGCGTTTATAGATAGGGTGTATTAGTTATAACAAACAAAATCACAAAGTAAAGTGATAGAAGGAGTTGCATTTATATGATTATTGGCGGAGTAGAATGATAGTTGGCCATAGGCAGCTATATACACAATGGTTGGAATATAGGGTGGAGTGGACGTTTGGTGGTATAAAAATGTTAAAAAATGTGGAATTAAAATTATATTGGGTGATTAAAAAACTGTTATATGATGTGGACTTAAACAAATCATATACAGGATGGTTGAAATATATGCTGGAGTTGAATTATATTTATACAGTGTGATTAAAAAATTAATTATTTTATAGCCCATAAGAAGTTGTATAAAGTGTGGAGAGGAATTAATGTTACTCAGGGTGGTAATATAAAATGAAAAAAATGAAATAATTTATTGGGTAGCCCACAAGGAGTTATAGGAGTGGAATTATCTATAGTTATACAGGGTTGTCAAAAAAGTTGAAAAAAGGTTACATGGCGTAGTCCATAAGGCATATATACATTTTGGGCTTATTAAGTCAACGCGTACTAGTACATTTTGTTCGTAAAGATTTACCTGTCAATTTAAATGAGAAAGTATCATTGTGAAACGTTGATGCTTTCAATGTTACATGGTTCTGTCTATTAAGGTTATACATACAAAATAAAAAATAAAGAATCAAAACTACCTGAGTTCAAATAAACTAAAAAGTTGAAAATAAAACATTTTTAAAAAATATATAACCGACTTCTACCTATAACTAAAAAGCTAAAAATAATTATAACAAAATACAACTCTAGCAAATGAATAACACATTCAATGTTGTTAGGTACCTACCCAGGAAGTAAAAAATGTAAACATTAAAAGGTGCTCATTCTGTACAAATTAATTACCTACCAATCTAGTATATTTTTGAAGTCGGTGCCAAGCAACAATCAAGTTTGATGATTTAGTAGATAAGTACGCACTGAAGGATTTTAGAATTGCTTGGCACCGGCTTCAAACTATACTAGATTGGTAGGTAATTTTTGTACAGAATGAGCACCTTTTAATGTTTACATTTTTTACTTCCTGGGTAGGTACCTAAGAACGTTGAATGTGTTATTTATTTGCTAGAGTTGTATTTTGTTATAATTATTTTTAGCTTTTTAGTTATAGGTAGAAGTCGGTTATGTTTTTTTTTTAATGTTTTATGTTCGTAAAGATTTACCTGTCAATTTAAATGAGAAAGTATCATTGTGTAATGTTGAGGCTTTCAATGTTACCTGGTTCTGTCTATTAAGATTATACATACAAAATAAAAAATAGAGTATGAAAACTACCTGAATTCAAAAAAAACTAAAAAGTTGAAAATAAAACATTTAAAAAATATATATAACCGACTTCTATCTATAACTAAAAAGCTAAAAATAATTATAACAAAATACAACTCTAGCAAATAAATAACACATTCAATGTTGTTAGGTACCTACCCAGGAAGTAGAAAATGTAAACATTAAAAGGTGCCCATTCTGTACAAATTAATTACCTACCAATCTAGTATATTTTTGAAGTAGGTGCCAAGCAACAATCAAGTTTGATGAATTAGTAGATAAGTACGCATTGAAGGATTTTAGATTTGCTTGGCACCGGCTTCAAAAATATACTAGATTGGTAAGTAATTAATTTGTACAGAATGAGCACCTTTTAATGTTTACATTTTTTACTTCCTGGGTAGGTACCTAAGAACGTTGAATGTGTTATTTATTTGCTAGAGTTGTATTTTGTTATAATTATTTTTAGCTTTTTAGTTATAGGTAGAAGTCGGTTATATATATTTTTTAAATGTTTTATTTCTTCTGTTTGCTTCATCTTTTTTCTAATTTTATCGTTCATCCTAGCAATCATTTAAATAGCACTTCTTATTCAATTGATTTCTTTTTTTTTCTGTTTTTTTGTCGACATTTTTCTCATTCATTGTAAATTAACTAGTTTTAGATTGTTACACAGAAAAAATGAAGTTCTTTTCATAAAGACGGAGTGCTTTTAGATATTCCAGAAGCATACTTTTCATTATTGTAATATATGCAGTATTGTTTTACATTTTGTTATAAAAGGTTTCTATTTATACGTCTGTATTTGTTGATGTTGCTGCATGGACTAGTTTAAGATTCCACCGTAAGATTACGACGTTCTTCTGCTAATTAACTGACATTCCAATTTATTAGTACTAATAGGATGGGTTGCCTGTCAAAATGTGGCTGCAAATATTTTTAATTAAATATTTTTGTGAATCCTATTTCAAATTAATGCTACTTTTTTTCTTTAGATTGCAGAGTTGCCCATAAATATGACTTTCCTAAGGTAAATGGTACATAAGAGCAAGAGTATTTTTTCCAGGTGTATTTTGATAAGCAATACATGATTCGAATAAAGTTCAATCGTTGATGAAAAATATATGTTATTACCATCGAACTTTTCGGATGAACTTAATAATCTTACGCTAAGATCTTCTAATGTACTGAATTATTTTTATTTTATTTTGTGCTAGATAATGTCATTATTCATTAATTTTAACCCCTACGATATGTTGGCTTTCGTTGTACATTCCTTTCCGTTTGATCTTATTTCCTAGAGAATGATCATGTCTTTTTTCAGCAGTTCATATAGAAAGTCTTCACGGTACAAACAGTGACAAAACAAGCTATCATATGCACATAAAGCACCCTCTTCGGGCTCATTTTATAAAGTTTCCATACTATCCTCCTTTACATTGTTAACTGTTGAAATTCTGTTAATTTTGTTTCATAAGAGAGGTTTGCTTAACTAAAACACATACCAACAATTCAGGAGCACCCTGTGGCACTAGTAAAAACTTATATGCATACCTAATTGTTCTCTTACGTTTAATTGTTCCACTCAAATTATAATTGTACAAGTAAGAGTACGCCTCTGCCAGTGCCAGCAAAAGCAACCGTTGCAAGTAATCCTAAAATATAACAATAGAGATGCCCGCGCCCTCCCCTAGGGCTTTGAACCTACTTCTACCTACATGAAGTTGGCTACGGTTCATTCAGTTAAGACAAGACTAGATAAACACTAGACATCGTGTGTTATTGATTTGTTTCATTGTTATGGTGCAGTGTTTTCTTTTTCTGCTGAGTTTTCGAGATACATGAGAGTGTTTTGTTTTGATTAGATATGGATTGAAATAATAGAGAAAGATGAGTGTTTCCTGTGTACGGGATGGGGTGGCATAATGGTGTTTCTATTGAAAGGGTCCGGTCTGTTTTGATATGATTTTATGGGTGAGGAGATTGAAGATAATGGGCGGTAAAAATATGTTAATATTTCCTATCTACTAGACAATAAAGAGTTTTCGTTAGAGTCGAGATTTTTCGGTTGAGTGCCTCGTACCGAAAAAATTGGAGATAGTTTTGAATGTTTGATGTTTTGAATTAAAAATGTGCTGCCGTTCTTTCTCTATTTTTTTAGCCTTAATGAAATCAAGATGTAAATTGAATTACCAATTGAAATTACTTTTCAAATACCCCTTACTAATGTTTCCTATTCTTTGTACGATCTCCGTAAAGCCTTCGCCACACAGAATGCGTTATCTGGGAAAAAGATTCAGGACTGCGTGTGTGTTTCTATTGCAAGTACATATCTGAATAGAGAGCAATGAGTAGTTCAAAGGAGGAAGCTGTACTTCTTCTATCTTTGAGTTGTGAAAGGAAAAGATGGTGTTGGATGCACCCTATTAATACAAAGTGGTATAAAATAGGTGAATAACACAGTGTGTGTCAGGAGCTGCGCTCACATTAAGGTCGTTTTTTTTATATTTCCGCATGTCACGACAAAGTTTCGAGGACCTACATGATCTGCTGCAGCCAAATATTGGAAAGATCACCATGAACTGGAGGAGACCAGCTCTTCAGCAATCACATTCCATTTACAAATTATGGCAGGTATCATACAAATAAACAAACACTCTCACGTGCTCGATTAATTTTTCTGTTTCTTCACACATCTTGATTGAAAAAGAGGGTATTAACGCGCGTTATTTTATATATTGAGGCAACCCGAACGCCATAACGTCATGAGTGTGGCAGGTATGATGCAAACTTGAGTAATACAAACATAACACCGTAACGCGACGGTACAAAAACGCCGAACGCCGCGTTTTAACGCTTTCTGTGTGGCGAAGGCTTTTAATTTCAAAAGTCTTGAAGCATACGTCAAAGAAGGTGGGGACTGCAAACTACTCCATTACAATTTCTGCTGTCGTAAATTGTCAGAGTATTTATACTTGAAATATTCAAAAGGTCTTTACTACAGTATGGCAAGAAACTTCGTGGCACTTTCCATTTTTAACAGGTTTTCTTCGAACTAGGTGGCGCTAAAATTTTTAAACCGAGGTTCTCTGGCTGTAATTATTTTTATGAATACTTTTGTAGTGTGTTTACTTGATATCTTAATTATTAATTAATTAGAGAACACAATATAGCGATGCGACCGTCGCCAGGTTTGATGACCATACGGGCCTGATTTATGGCATTTTCTAGACAGAACTTCGGGCATTAGGTTCTGGCATTCTTGACGGATATTCTCTTTGACAGTTTTAAGAGTCTGAGGGTTGTTGACAGCGACTCGTAACTTCAAGACACCCCCCAAAAAGAAGTCTGGAACTTTTAGCTAGTAATCCTAGTAGACGGAATATAGCATCTCTAACGGTATTAGGTTTGCCAAAATCAGAAAACGTCAACTTTTCTGACACATTAGCTAACAGACAAAAAAAGGAATACTTAAATGTGCTAAACAGTGGCATAATATGCTGACGGTTGTATAGGGTTCTGATACAATGTCAGCAAAACTAAGAATAGACTAATGACGTAATGTACTGAATAGTAGCTGGGGAATTTGTGTCCGTTGTTTCCAGTTGATTTGGCAGAGGAGTTTTTGACATTAAAATGAATAAATCTTCATATCCTACTGATATATCTGGCTTCTTTGAATCTGACGCAGAACACTGGCAAACATATCATTTCATAAATGTGTGTATGTACAATTAAGAATATAGAATGTAAAGCTAATAACCACAAGATGAGATAAAAGAGGGCGAGAACGTTGGGTACTTCCAACAAAAAAATTGAAATTTTTAAATGCAAGATTTTGGGTGAAAAAAGCCCAAAATCATAGAGAAGCCCTTACTCGATCACCACGTCAACTCCTGATATGCTTGGTTCCGCCCCTGATGAATACTAAAACAGTACTTGATGGATTACAAATGCGCTAGAGAATATCCACCTCATATTGACAGAACTGTACTTGTAACTTCCACATTTTATTATATATGTCACGTGTCACGTCCATATTTTGGCTGTCACGTCCATCTTTTTGTTTTTGAAGTTAATTTCCGTAGTAACTAAATCTGCTTTATTTTTTGTTAAACTGCTTAAGAATTGGTAATTTTAAAACGAACTGTTTAAATTATCTAATAACTTTTTTTGTTACAGGTATGCAATAACTACTGAATACAGCACGACCAATATGGTAAGCGTTTGAAGCTAAATCAAAATTTTTGCAAAATAGTTTATATGAACTTTCCAGCACGTACAATATTCCCATTTCCATTAACACTTGAATCAACAGAAACAAATCAGGAACAGCAACATACATAAAACTATCCAACATTGTTATAACGTAATGTGCATTTGATATTCACACTTTCTTTCTTTTAATCAAATCTTATTTTAATATTGAAATTGTTTATTTAGCGCCTAGCGACAATTTCGTCTTTACTTTTAATTTTATAATGCAATGAAAACTGCGTTCTCTATTAATTCAATTAGATTCATTAATTACAAAAAAAAAACGTATCTAACATCACCGGGGTGTTACGTATACTCTCTTGTTTCTAGATCTGCAAAAAATTTAAACTGGATAAAAATCCAGTACTCTGATAGTTCTTTAATATCTTGTAGTGCTTTCTCTATTCCTTTTTTTGTATTGATGATAAAGTTTAGCAAACAATATACAGGGCGATTTTTTTTGATGATCAGTATGGGGATCTCGGAAACTAGCGGAGATAGAGCAATGGTTAAATTGGGAAAGATTTGCAGTTTTACTGGCCCAATTTAATGACACTTTCGGATTTTTGTAAAAAGTCATGGCTTACTAGATATCTTGAAAACACGAAATTCTGTCGATTTAGTCAAATCCCTCTAGCTCCTTTGTTTTTGATTTTATAAAAAAAAGTGTAAATATCAAAATTGAAGGGAATTGTATCCCGAATATGATTGTCATGTCCTCGTTTGTGTGACAGCTCTCATTTTCGAGATATGACACAAACTTATCTTTTTTTGAATGGAAATCATAGTTGGCTATAACCTCAAAAAATCGGACATATTTAGAGCTTTTCAACGATATGATACTCGATATAGTTATTCACAAAAATAACGGGGTTATGGATGCTTTTCTCTCTTATTTTCACTTTTAACGTAGTTAGCCATGAAATAGATTGATTTATTAATAACTATTCCAAAAAACATTGAACGATTTTTTTATTAGATATATCAGATATAACGAAAAAACTAAATAAGTAGGTACTTACTAAAAACTTAAGAAATTAAAGTACATAATTATGGTTACAATTTATGTTCGAAAAGTCCACCATTGTTATTTAGACAAAAAATGCATCTTTTTAAGATTGACATTACCGCATTCCTCACAGACCGCCTATCAATTTCTTCATTTGCTTGTAATACCGCCTCCCTTAGGTCACCAACTGTCTCATAGTTTCTTTTGTATACTTTGTTTTTTAGCTCACCCCATAAATAGAAGTCTATAACTGCCAAATCGGGAGACCGTTGTGGCAATTCGCGTGGGCCATTACTTCCTATCCAAGATTTTGGATAGATATTATCTACGTGTTGTCTTACTAATAACGAATTATGAGCAGGTGCTCCATCATGTTGGAACCACTCAATTTCTAAACGAGTTCTCAAATTCAAATTATGCAACATGTCTTAAAAAGTGTATTGCAATAAATGCAAGTAGCGCTCCCCAGTAAGTGATTCGTCATAGATAAAAGGCCCCAATAGTAGACCCTATGATACCACACCAAACATTAAAACCAAATTTTATCTGGGGTCGTCTTTGTTCTACATGGAAAGGGTTTTTTTAGCCCAGATATGCTCATTGTGTCTATTGAACATACCGCAGTTAGTAAATCTAGTTTCATCTGACCATAACACCTTTAATAGAAACTGTGGATTGTCAAGGCACATATCTCTAAACCACGTACAAAACAAAATACATCGATGTTCGTCACCAGCATGCAAAGTTTGAGAAACTGAAAGTTTGTACGGGTGGAACTTGTGCGCTTTCAGTACCTTAAGTACCTTAAGTACAGTGAGATGTGCCAGCTTCTGCCACAATCTCACGAGTTGATGTAGATGGATTTTGATTTACCATTGCCAAAATATTTATTTGTGCTGCTTCGTTAATTTGATTACGTTCCTTTGGTGGTTTAGTAAAAGATCCATATCTGAGTAAACTATCATAAAGCCCCTTAAATGTACATAGAGCAGGTTGACTATTAAAATATCTATGAAATTATTCCTCAGCTGCACGAACTGAATATTTATGGTATATGATATAACATTAAACTATATTCAGTTTTTCTTCGTTAGAATATTCCATTTTATCACGAAAACTTGTCAATATCGACTGCCAGTTCAGCACTACTAATGAAATTACTCTCAAATGAGGAAACGTCAAAGTGAAAACTATCTTTTTCATGGCTACCTACGTTAAAAGTGAAAATAAGATAGGAAAGCATCCATAACTCCGTTATTTTTATGAATAACTATATCGAGTATTATATCGTTGAAAAGCTCTAAAAATGTCAGATTTTTTGAGGTCATAGACAACTATATTTTCCATTCAAAAAAAAAAGATAATTTTGTGTCATATCTCGAAAACGAGACCTGTCAAGCAAACGAGGACATGACAATCATATTCGGGATATAATTCACTTTTGATATTTACACTTTTTTATAAAATCAAAAACAAAGGAGCTAGAGGGATTTGACTAAATTGACAGAATTTCGTTTTTTCAAAATATCTAGTAAGTCATTACTTTTTATAACAATCCGAAAGTGTCATTAAATTGGGCCAGTAAAACTGCAAATCTTTCCCAATTTAACCATTACTCTATTTCCGCTAGTTTCCGAGATCCCCACACTGATCATCAAAAAAAACTCACCCTGTATAGTAATTTGTATATTTCATTCAATGATGAAATTAAATCGTTAAGTTTGGTGGCAGAGGAGCTTCGGGTGTTTTCCTCCCAGAGTTAAGGGAGACGCTATTCAGTAGGTTATTCCAAGATGGTAGACACAAATTATTGGTCTTGTCGGTAGATTCCCTCTGAAATAATCTGTGGAACACGTAACGTGTTCAAGCGAAGCTATTCGAATTTATATTTGAGTTTTGAGGCTTCAACAACATTTTAAATGTTTAGAGTAAGAAGCATTTCCCATCAACAGAAGATGAAAACAATTAAAACGAAAAATATTTTATATCAGATGCTTTCAAAATTGGTAACATAAATTCTAATTCTAATCCTTATAGAAGTTTCCGTTATACCAAAATAACACCCGCTATACGAAAAAATTAAAATCTAGTTTGTCGGTTATGTATTTCGTAAGCAGCGGCACAACATTAAACGACATTTCAAAAGAGCTAATCCAATTTCTGAAGGTTCTCACTTAAATTGCACGACCGGGTTACGTTTTCCATTAAAAACGGCGTTAAAAAAAGTCGCTAACAGCCTGCATAAATTTTAATGATGCGACGACAGAGCCGAAGCTTAATGTACGTGTATGTGCGCTGGAAAAATTTATACCGGTTTACTTTTTAAATATGATATGCATGTAAATATAGCAAATTAGACTTTACATTTTGTCGCCTTTTCGCTTGCGTTTCAAGTTGCAGCATTGAAAGCACGTTTTTCTTAGTTCGATGCCATGAGGAGTGTTTGTTTTTTGTTATGATTTTTTTTGTAGCCTTGGAATTTGATGTAGACGAGTCAGAAATGGAAAAGGTGGAAAGCGAATTCGTGCTCGCACACCTAAGTAGCTCATTAGTTTTTGTTTTTGCTGGATCCGAATTATGTATGTTTCCGATTTTATTTGCATCCACAATATTTCGTAATTTTTTCACGCTTATACATTTATACTGCGTTTCTAAGCACTGATAGTGTGTCACATTTTAAAATTACAACTTAACTTACTTTTTATTATTGGTGTGACGTTTTTAGCGTAGCTGCTTTTTAACAACTGTTATTTACTCGACAGCAATAGCAACTGTAATTGTCCGCTAAAAATAACAGATATACGTTTACTGCAACTTAGCGCTTATCGAACAATAACGTAAGCAGGTAATATATAATAATATATAACCCTAACTGCTTTCGACAACAAGCAGTGGATCTATTTTGACGGATGATAACACAAATAGCAGTTAACAGATCGTGGTTGTCATTATAAAACATAACGTACCCTGAATAGCAAACACTGTTAACTTCATAAAGTGAATAGTAGTTACCAACGAAGCAGAAAATGATTATTGAAAAATCACAGTAATTTAATGTACTAAATAAATTTGTCGTTCGTTCGGTTATCGTCATTGTTAAAATCTTGACAATTTAATTATAAATGAGTGAACTTGTAATAGATAATCATTGATATGTATTAGACCCTATATTATATAGCTTATTTAATGTCAAGTCTTAGTATTTATAAGCAATAAGTAAATCATATAAGCGTACTAAGATTAAATTGAAGAATATATTAAAATAACACGACTATTGGTGAGAAGTTATTAGAGACTGTGTTGCAAAAACAATTTTTTGTAGTTTATCAGCAGATAATTGCTTTTTATGACGCGATATGAGTTTTAGAGTTCTTGAGAGAGTCCTCTTGCAAGACACTGACGTGACAACAGTGGAAAATTATGTGTACATTATAAAAAGAACTAAATATAATTGAGAATAAAACATTTAAAAATATATATAACCGACTTCTACCTATAACTAAAAAGCTAAAAATAATTATAACAAAATACAACACTAGCAAATAAATAACACATTCAATGTTGTTAGGTACCTACCCAGGAAGTAAAAAATGTAAACATTAAAAGGTGCTCATTCTGTACAAATTAATTACCTACCAATCTAGTATATTTTGAAGCCGGTGCCAAGCAAATATAAAATACTTCATTGCGTACTTATCTACTAATTCATCAAACTTGATTGTTGCTTGGCACCGACTTCAAAAATATACTAGATTGGTAGGTAATTAATTTGTACAGAATGAGCACCTTTTAATGTTTACATTTTTTACTTCCTGGGTAGGTACCTAACAACATTGAATGTGTGTATAACTATAGATAATTCCACTCCAACCTATGTACCAACCATCCTGTATATACGACTGCGCACGGACAAGCATAAATTCGTTAGCTGCCTTCTGTAAACTATAGGACGGAGTAGAATCCATCCCATATTTACGGAGTGAAATCTGTCCTATATCCTTGTGGGCTAGCCCATAAATCAGTTAATTTTGTACATTTTACATTATTGTCCTGTGTAACATTAATTCCTCTCCACACTTTATGCAACTTCTTACGGGCTATAAAAGAAATATTTTTTTATTCACACAGTATAAATATAATTTAACTGCAGCATATATTTCAACCATCCTGTATATGATTCGCTTATGTCCACATCATATAACAGTTTTTTAATCGTCCTATATAATTTTAATTTCACATTTTTTCCAACATTTTTATAACACCAAACGTCCAGTCCACCCTATATTCCAACCATCCTGTATATACGGTTGCCTGCGGACACCACTATCATTCTAGTCCGTCCTATATTTCAATCTTCATATAAATGCAACTCCTTCTATCACTTTACTTTGTGATTTTGTTTGCTATAGCTAAACACCCTGTCTATAAATGTACCAAATAGCAGTTTAAAGTTTGACATGTGTTGTCACTGAATTTTCTATTAGGCCGGGAGAATGTGTATTCCAAAAGCACCGTCTTCGCATAATGGAAAAATTTGCATTTAAATAGGTATTTGCCTGGTATACAAACAAATCGAGCTTGGTACTCTTTGATTTAAGGAACCGAAAATACTATGCTTTACTACCTATATGCTTGAGATGTAGAATGAAAATTTTCAAATTCGCAATTAAAACTTTTAGTGCTTAAAATTCCCGCACTATTACGTTGGAATTAAAATATTTATGAGGAAATGTCTGTTATCTCATTTCGATGAAATTTTTGATAAGAATTTTGAAATTTTCGGCGATTTTCTGCAAAACTGCAAGTTGCACGTCGCAGAAAAGTATATGAGATCACCTAGGGATCTTCTTTAATAGATTACACATTAAAAAACAATACACATCCATAAGAAGTTTTCGAAAAATCGACCAATATGTTAGGGATATTGGTCGATTTCCATGCACGCATGTGTTCATTCACAAATTTTATCACTTTACCACTAGAATTCTTTTCCAAAATTTGAAGTTTCACCAATCCGGATATATACACTATTAAACAAGACCATATTCATTCAAAACGGTGCACCACAAGAGAAGAAATCAGGTAACATACATACAACAAAAGCGAAAAAATACGCGACGAATTGATAACCTCCTCCTTTTTGGAAGTCTGTTAATAACGCCAGAAATAAATATACAGTGAGGACGCGTGGGTTGGAACAAATTCATTTAAAATTCAGGGTTTTTTTTGGAAAAACACTCGGACACATCGTTTTTTTGGACTGCGGTTTTTGTGATGATAAACTCATTTATACAGGGTGAGCCAGAAATAAATTTCGACCATCAACTTCATTTTTTCAAATTTAAACATTTGTTTTTTATTTTATTTTTGAATTCTGCATTAAATTCTAAGTATTTTTCATGTACTATGTCCTATACGGAAAATTAACGGTTATTAAAAAAATACATTTCTTTGTAAAGTTAAGAAAACAACGGTAAAAATAAGGTGTTTGTTGGTTTGAACCTATTTATTTACTTCTGGTTTTTATAATTGTTGGCGATATTTTAGTCATATGAATCGAAACCCTTTTTTATACTTGTTTATTTCAATAGTACTATAATTTTACTTCAAATAAGTAATTTTCAAGTGCAGTTGCAAAGTTCCAAAGTATGGGGCGTTTAACGGAAAAGCAGCGAATAGAAATTTTGACGATGGTAGGATATGGCGACAGAACTTGAACACAAGCTGAAGTTTGCGAATTGTTTAATATGAAGTACCCGGAGTGGCCTATTACACGATCGGTAGTTAGTAAAATAGAAAAAAAGTTTCTAGAATTTGGCCACGTAAAAGACAATTACAAAACCAAACATCGTCCAGAAGATGCACAATTAAATGTTTTGCTCGATTTACAAGAAAATCTTCACAAATCCTGTAGACAAATAGCCACAGAACAGTCAATAAGTTAATCTTCTGTTCTAAACTGCTTGCATAGAAATAAATGGCACCCATACAAAGTTCATTTAGTTCAGGAACTTATTGAAGATGATTTAGACCGGAGACTAGAATTTTGCGAAATAATGATGAATAGATGCAATGCCAACCCGCACTTTTCAAGTAAGATATTTTTTTCCGACGAGGCATTTGGTTTAAATGGTTTAGTAAACAGGCAAAATTTTCGATATTCGATATCAGAAAACCCACATTGGATTATGGAAAGTCATACACAGTTTTCCAAGAAAGTTAACGTATGGGCCGGAATTGTGGGTAGTTCAATTGTAGGTCCTTTTTTTATTGAGGGAACACTTAACCCAGAAAAGTATTAAGACCTATTACAAAATGACATAATACCCTGTTTATAAGAACTTTACCGGAGTGGTGAAAACCCCAATCTATTGGCAGATTCGGTGTGGTTTCAACAGGATTGAGCGCCCCCGCACTATTCGCGAACAGTGCGAGATTATCTTGACAATCTTTTCCCAAATAGATGGATCGGAAGGGGAGGTAATATCGAATTGCCAGCTAGGTCTCCAGATCTAAACCCGTTAGATTTTTATCTTTGGGTTTACGTGAAATTGAAAGTCTACTTAAATAACCCAAAAAATATCGAGGAATTAAAGAATAGAATAGGGCCGAAATACAACGAATCCTTCCACAAACGCTAAATGTAGTGTTACGAGAATTTGAAAACCGTCTTAGGTATTGTCAGGAAGTTAATGGTTAACAATTTGAACATTTAATTTGATATGTTGAGGTTTTTTATTCTTCAATTTTGAAATAGATGTTGTTTCTAATAACTGTTAATTTTCGGTATAGGACATTGTACATGAAAAATACTTAGAATTCAATGCAGAATTCAAAAATTAAATAAAAAACAAATGTTTCCATTTGATAAAATGAAGTTGATGGTCGCAATTTATTTCTGGCCCACCCTGTATAAATGAGTTTATCATCACAAAAACCGCAGTCCAAAAAAAACCCGACGTGTCTGAGCGTTTTTCCAAAAAAAACCAACACCTGAATTTTAAAGAATTTGTTCCAACCCACGCCACCTCACTGTATATGCCCATAACAAACAATACTGTATACGTACTGTCCATAATATATAAATCCTCGATTGTTATATGTATATGGCAATAACAATAAGAACTGTTATTTAAAAATAGCAGTCTTGCTTACCTCTACTTTTTATACGAAACTGTTTTTATTGGTTTGTTCTTGGATCAGCCAGACACAGAAAAACGGATTGACTTTTGATTTTTGGCCTACAGTTAACACATGGGTAGAAGAGAAGGGCATTCAGCTACTAAGACATTTATATGGGAAGCAGATCGCTAATATCAAAATAAACAACAATGTTCAATGATATGACATTAGAAGAGATTTTAAATAATAATTCAATCAGCGTGTGTACACAAGCAGATAATTTGGAAAATAGCTTGGTCTACGAATTAGCTGCTTAACCCATTTGAGACTGCAGCTATCGAGAGCAACGAGTACCAGGATCTGGAACTTCAGGGTATGTTGACGAAATGTGTGCTTAATAAAATCATTTCCACTCCGCTTCAGATCAGCTTGAGCGTTTTGAAGAACTTTGTAAAAGCTCAGAATTAAATAGGTCATGACTTCAATCATTAGAACAAAAAAAAATTATGTTAGCCAGAATGCAAGGAAAGTTTATTTGTGAAATAAAACTAATAACAAATTTCGAAAGTTTCATTCTTTGATAACAATCTTACATATATCGTATTCGTTGACTGATCTTCTTTCCTGATAACTATATTTTTTTGCACGTACATACTATTTAAGAAAGACCATATTCTTTCTTCATTTAGATAAATGAAGAGATCAGAGGCCGTCGTTTGAGGTGTCGGACCAGCCTACTTAACCCTAATTTGCTGGCAAAGAGTCCTTGGACTCTCTTAAAGTGGTTTTTAAGATTTGAAATTTACTGACGTTTCTGTGTGGAGTAATTTTTTTTAAAAAAACTTACAAACACAGTGTAGATAACATGGATGTATTGCTTGGGAATAAAGCGAGATTTGATCATAATTATTATCAGTTCAGAGTTATCAAAAATGAGGTCTGTGCTGGCACCGAATATTGCTTTTGTTAGAATTACTCAAAATTATTAATAAATGCTGTATTCTAATGTTTGCATAATTATAGACACACATTCTTTATATACATTCGAAGTCATCGCTGTAATGGATACATACTATTAAATTTTAGTTTCTGTTAACAAAGACATTTGCCCACTTATATTTGATTAAATGTTATGGCACATAGCAATAAAATATAAAGCTCTAATATAAAGGCGGAGAGTTGTGAATTTTGTAATGGTATATAAAGAGAGCACTCACTTGCTGCTGGGATTCCTAAACTGGCTGCCTGACTTGCCGCCACCGATAGCGTGTTCGTATAGGCCGCGCCTTTCGGATAAGTGGCGCTGTTGTATCCCTGTTGTTGACTAGCTGAAGACGAAGTAGCCGTCGCCAGTGGTGGGTAAGGCAACAGTCGACCGGAAGACGCTGCGGCAGCTGCCGCTGCCGCCGCCGCTCCCGGAGGCAGCATTCCGAATGGTAAGCTGTGGAGGCAATCCGAAACCGCAGGCTACGAACAGGTTCGCGGCATTGGCCGCGGTAGCTGCCCCGCCTCATTGCCAGTATGCTAAAAATAAAAAGTTAAAATAAAAACATTTTATATATTTACATTAAATATTGGGGAGTGTCTTGTGTTACCACATTGTGTAGGTTAGCACCACTAGAGCAACGCACTGAGTAACCGAAAGCTTCTTAAAAAACGCCCACATATAAATATTGGAAAATAGAGTGTGGTAGTCAAATGCAATAATTGCATTTGTTTCGAACCTCTCGACCAACACTACAGTTTCATAAGAGATGAGCAGGTTGTAATCATAGCTTTACGTGACAATAGGTATATAAAATTTTGGTGAATGTGCCGTATTACTAAAAAAAATATATTTTAGCTGCTTCTGCTTTTTGCGGATTTGGACTGCATCATTTTTCAAGTTAATTTATTTATAAATATTAACACACTTTTATGGAGCTTTTTCAAGGATGAGAATTACAAATGTTTTTTACCTTTTTCTCACAAGACACTTTGAAACCTCACTTTATTAAACCTCTCACACTGAAGCACTACACTTTGGATGTAGCTAACGATGTTTTTACGAAATAATAATTGGCTATCCAACATGAAATGTAGAAAAAGAAAGGTAGTCGGTACTTGAAGGGATTATTTTTTAATTGTATTATGATTGTGATGATATTTTTAATAAGTTCCTGGAATTTCACTAGTAGGTAATGTAAGTGATTTATTTCGTTAATGAGATTTGTGTTGAAATGTGGAGGCAGGGTTATCAGATGGGCGAAAGTGCAAAACATTTGTCTCGGTTGAAATTCTTGGGACTTTTGGCGATTTCAACGGCCTCACGCAATTTTCTAGTGAAATAATACCGAGGAGCTGTTGAAGAAGATTTGGTCGTCTGTTTCGTGATGATTTTCAGATACAGGGGAGTTTGAGACGGGACGTGTTCTCATACAATGTTTGTGCTCACATAGACTGGTGTTTATAGATCGATTTCACCGATGTATACCGCCCCAGAAGAGCATGGAATGGAATAAACACTCTTGAATGGAAGATGATTTTGTTTATCCTGTGGAGAGGGTAGCACTTGTGAGATTTTGGATAGTGGTTTGTAGACTGTTGTCACCTCGTGCCTATGGAGAAGCTTCGCAATCCTATCCGTGACCTTGCTGATATATGGCAAATTACTGATTTACTACTAGGTACCAATTCTTTCTTAGGACTGGGATTTTGGTGACGAGAAATGGAATTTCGAATCTCTCGTTTACTGTAGCCGCTGTTTAGTAGGCTACCCTCTACCCAAGCTAATTCCCTTCTCAAACTCTTGGGTTCGGAAGTTGAAAAAGCTCGATGCACCAGGGAGTTCGTGACTGACCGTTTCTGAGATAGATGATGATGGGACCAGGCGTGAAGATATCTGTTGGTGTATGTTGGTTTTCTGAGTGAGCCAGGCGACCACTAAGTACCTACTAGTATTATTTACAATTTATGCTTCAGTGTGAGAAGTTTAATAAAGTGAGGTTTCAAAGTGTGTTGTGGGGAAAAGACTAAACGAATTTAGTCGCCGCAAGGTAAGCAACATTTGTATTTCTCTTGAAAATGCCCTATACAAGTGTGGGCGAAACGTCGGAAAGCTTTCTGTATACACAACTTATAGTTGTTAAGATATATAAATAAACTAGCCGTTATGAAACATATGGGTTATCGTATATAAAAAAAACTAACTTGTTTGAACCACCCTACTTAACCATAAATCCACCAATCTCGAATATACCCAAACTGCCAGTACTAATGGGCCATCCTATATAACTATTTTATTCGACATTTTTTGAATCACCTTGAATAACTGTAACTCTACTTCACCCTATATTGCAACCATCCTCTATATGCTGTTGTTTTATAATTTTTTGAACACCTGACTATAACTTTTCTCTACTCTATATTTCAGCTATGCAACTTGATGTAAACAATTATTTCTGATATTTTTTTAACCACCTTTTAAAGTAAAATTTCTCTTTACTCTATATATTAATCAACCTTCATATGAGCTTTTTCTGACATTGCGTTACACACTCTAAAACTATAACCTTGCTTCTCCCCATATTGCACATATTCCATATAGTAGAATGCAAGTGTTTATGGTCTACCCTACGTAAGAATTTTTTAAACTTTTTTGATTGATTCTCATGGAAATGATGTGGAACCCTTCGTGAGTCACAAATATAAAAACACAGTTTTGCACCCTAACATCAAACTTTTATTTAAACCCTCATCCAAACTGCAACTAACTCTACTTCCATCTACATTAAAACCATCCTTTATACACCGCTGCCAATTTGTCAAACATTAAAACTTATTTTTGAACCACCCTGTATAACTATAATTTTACTCTACAAAATATTTCAACTACCCTGTATGTGCATCTGCTTAGGGGTAACCAAATAATTTTTTAAATACTTCTAATCACACTGTATGAACAATAATTTTACTTCGATCCATGTTTCAGATATTGCAGATATGCTCATGTTCTATCCTACAAAAAAAATTATCCAACCTGTTTGACTATAAATCTACTCTACCCGCTATTTCAATCCCCTTGTATTTGCAACTACTTATCGGCCACCCTGCTTATGGGACAGCGAAAATAACAATTTTGTTCAACACGTTTTGGATCACCTTGTATGAATTACAACTACCCTGTGTACGCTACTGCTTATTGAGCAACTAATATAACATTTTTTTTAAATAAATATCATAACACTTCTTCACCCTATGTTTCAACTATCCTATCTTTGCAACTTATTATGAAATACGCTATTTCACATTTTGTCCTTATATTTTTTCAAGATATATTAAAGTATAATTTCTCTCCACACTTAAACCACCCTTCATTTACAACTTTTTCTAACCTTGTTTGAAAGACACTGTATAACTATAACTTTATTGTGCACCATACTTCAGGTACATGCAAGTGCTATATAACAAAATTTTTCTAGCATTTTTTAACCACCCTGTATAATTCTAACTGTAAGCCACCCTATATTTCAACAACGTTTTATATGCAACTACTTATTTGCCACCAAATATAACATTTTTGTACGAACCTGTATCCTTAGAATCCTACCCCACCCTATATTTCAACCATCCGGTAAATGGAACAGCTTGTAGATCATACTATTACTTTAAAGCTTTTAACCACAACCTAAACTATAATTCCACTCCATCTTATATTTCAAACACCCTGTATAAGCAACTGTTTGTAACATTTCTTTAATGCATTTCATAACTATGGAATCTTATGAACATAATTCAAAGATCCTAACTGCTTACCTAAGACATTTTTTTAAGTTTTTTTATTCACTTTATAAATATTCTAACCTTTTTCGACCACTTGGTATGGCCCACTCAATATAACTTTTTTGGATCACACTGTATAACTAATTCCACTCCCCCTTATTTCCACCACATCGTATATATCCAGCTGCTTATGTTCTATAAGCAGCTGGATATTTGTGTTCACCAAATATAACTTTTTTTAGATTATTTATATCCATGTAATTCTACTCCGCTCTAAGTTTCCTATTTTCAGAACACCCTGTAAAATTACGCTTAATATATGTTGATTTTTGTTAAATCGAAATATGTTACATTTGCACATTCTGAATTTTGAATAAAAGCTAAGCTGATGCCAGTATATAATATTTTGTTGCCTGAGGTGGAACCAATTGAGTAATTGAATTACCCAACATGATAGAAGTTTTTTCGTTATATCTACCGTTTCTGTCAATTTAGAGAGAATGTCTACCAGATTTTAAGTCAAACTATAGGCTTCGCAACAAAAAAAGATTCAGCAAAATCAGTTACGTGATGCCCGAACAAAGAAACAAACAGACAAACTTACAATTTTATAATAGTATAGATTAATTCAAAATTAGACGCTGTTCAAACCAGGAAAAACTGGATCAGTTATTCTCAAATGTATATTTGTTTTATTTACATCTTATTATATTAACTACATATATGTACAAAGACATATCTTTATAACAATTAAAAACGGGTTAAAATTCACCTTCCGAGATTCCCTTACATACCCAGGTAGAGGAGAGGTTAATAAAACCGTGTTAAAAATACAAAATTTGAGAACCAGATGTCATATTAATGCAAAAGAATTGTTCAAATGTCTGAAAATGTGCTTGTTTAACTTATTAAATGATGATTTAAATTCCACTAAATGCCTGAACTAAAACAACTGAATGTTGTTAGATCGGATTGAATCATATTAATTTAGAGGCACAAGAATGAGGCTCGTTTCCATATAGGAAAATTTATTGCCCTGTTTCGGAATATTTTAAATTTGACAGCAAGTATGTATAAATCTATGGCATAATAATATGTGATGCGGAATCTTGCCTTGTAAAGTTACCGCATTCCGGAAATGTCTTGAATTTTTTCGTTCATGGAACAGCGCTTGTAATTTGTATAGGGTGTGTTAGATTTCTGATTGAAATTACTACATGGAACTCTATTTACTTACTACAACTTGAACTCGGTAAAAATGAATCGTCACATGTTAGATACTGGATTATGCAATATTCAATTTTTTTTTTATTATTCATTTTAAGAAACATCTTAGACGGATGGGCAAATGAAAACTCTTATACTACAAGGGAATGTAAATTCAATGAAAAGTTTGATTTCAGTGTGTTTTGTAAGTTAATTAAATCTGAATTGAAATGTTCATTATTGGTTTGATGGTCGTGTATTTTAGCAGCAAATTAATCACGGAACTGATTCTTATTTAACGAAATTAGCTATTTTAAATAAACCCAAAATAAATCAATATTTTTCCTTTTTAGCAAAAGAAAATTCATATGGATAATAAAAAATAAATTTCCACGTATGTGAAGTTTTTGGAATTTGGATTTTTTGTGCATCACCGTTTTTAAACTAAATTTTGATCTCTCATTAGGGAGTTTAGTTTTTACGATTTGGTTGCATTTGAAATTGTTTTCTTGAAACAAAATTAACTATTCGTCGTAGACATACCAGATTGTTATGAAATGTATGTGTTTAATTTTTGAATTTTATACGAAATCACACTTTCATTAAAATAATAAATTTACGACCAAATTTCGGCCGATAATTGAGATTATTTTACTTAAAAAGGGCATTCTTGATAACCAGCAAACCGAAATTCTTTACTTTTCCGAAAACGCCAAACTTACGACCTCTTTTGAAGATTTTTTTTGCAAGGAGCAAGCAGCTACAGCTGCTTGAAAAAAAAACTGAAAATCACAAAAATTACAAGTCATATAGAATCAGTACTTTTGATAACAACACCAAAACTAAAACTCGAAACTTAATATTGAATACTTCAAGTCAATGATATTAAAGCTGATGATGCTAGAAATATGGATAATACATTTAGTAATCTTTTCTGTAAGGCTGGTTCAGAACATTTCTACTAATAACCAATATTAATTGCAATAATAAAAGATATAATTCTAAATCTTTTTTTTGCAACCCACACGGGCTTTGGAGGGTTTTTTTTGGTCATAAATGACTTAAAAATAAATCGGGTAATGTTTACTATATTAATGCGTCAATTTAAAACTTTAAAATCAGCTATCTGTTTCCCATTGTCTGAAATATTCGGAGATACTCTTGGTATACGACCAAATCATTTTAAAAAGGCGGAAGTCATTCCAACTCATGAAGCTGCCGATAATTCAAAAGTTGATAATTACAGACCCATTTCCTTAATTCGTAAGAGTTTAGGTTCTGATGCCTTATCATTTTTAACACAATGTATTAACAAAATTTTATGTGAATAACTTTATAAAGTTGTAATTCCAGACATACCTTCAACACTTAAAAAAGCTACTTATGTAACCGTTTGCAAAAAGTTACTATTAATAACCATAGCAGTGAATATGAATTGTTGAATATTTATGTATCTCAAGGTACTATCATGGGCCCACTTCTGTTTTTAGGCCATGTTTATTACATACTCCAAAGTTTTAACAATTGTACAATTATATCTAATGCCGATGATACAGACTGCCTTAATTATGACTGAAAGTTTATACGTTTATACACAGTTTCACAAATAACAATTTATTGTCTATTACCGTTCAAAAAACAGTTTATATGACTTTCACTAATAGCATAAGTATTATCTATACCTTCATCAGCAAAAATGTTGTTTAATAAATTATGAACTAAATATCGGATTGTCTATCTTGATTGCCAATCCCTTGAGATGGCAAGATCATACACATAAATTATATTTATAACAACAACATATTGTTATATAGTCCGTGGGTTTAATTAAAATTATACAACTAATATTCACTTTCACTTTTCTAGAACTTTTATTTACATCAAATTATATAGAACATCTGATTCAAATCACAATAACATTATAATATACGCTCGTCGTCGAGAGGTCTAACTAACTTGCGATGGTCGGCTGCTTCCTTTAAAAACCAGCATCGAAAATTCTCGTCAAATCAATCATCAATTCTACAGCTGCCGAGTCATTTCGAGAACCATTTTTTCCTCAAAGCGATCGGTGTCGTGCTGGAATGAAACCAGGGCCGACTTAAGAAAATTTCGTTACAATATCTACATTTATATTTGGCAAACTAAAAAGATTTTGGCACTTCAAGCCTTGAAAATAATATGGTATGCTTGTTCCATAGTATTGCGTCTAACGGCATTATTGGTTGAGGTGCAACATATGATAATTAATGTCTTGCTAGCTTTAAAAAACTTTTAGGTTAGACTTGTTAAAATCGTTGCAAATAATTTTAAGTTAAGCTTATACTAGACCTGAACTCTTAGCTTTGTCTTATGTAACCAAAGAAATAGGTAAGAAAATGAATTAAGTACAGAGCGACTTTTTATATTAATACATTACATTTGAAATTAAAGAATATAAAAGGAAGTGATAAATTAATAAAAAATAAACTGAAAGAAGTGTAAACTAATCCATCTAAACAACATCTGGAACTAATTCGAGACTATTTTGTAATCTATAAGTAGTTTTAAGTTTTTATATTGTAAAATAAGTTTTCTCACTGGGCCCATGCACCATCAACTGTACTGCTTCCTGCAGGATTTTTGTATCTTGGTTAAATAAAGAACTATCTATTGCGCAACAGTCTAAAATTTCTGTCTAAGTGTAAACTACAACACATTATTGTTATTATTCACGCTGTTTAACATTTATTGTACAAAAAAGTCTTCCTGTGGGTCCCCGGGCTTATCGTTTAGACAGATTATGCGTAGAACTTTCCAGTAAACATCAAGATGATCATGTACTTGAAATTCCTGAACTGACCTTAACAAATTTCGCTGCCATAATTTATGTCTTGTTTATGGAAGCGGGTAATTTATTTTGTACATGAAAACAGTTAACTGCTTCACTTATTCCACACTAAAGCTTTTTGATCAGCGGCGTATCAGTTTAGTTTATCTATATTACCTGGAAATAATAGTATATGTTTTGAATTAAAAGTTTTTACGGATTTTTATTTTTAAATAGTTTTTCTCACATATCTTACAAAAGAATGACTTATCCAGAATATGTTTCTACCTTTCCGTTTAACGAGAACAATCATTTTAATTCATTCTTAACAAATAACTTTCATACTGACTGAAATTAAATGGGTTTGGTTAATTTGCAGTTCTATAAAAATTGAGTACCTACTTATCTTATTTTACTATATTCTGTGTGCTCATTTGATGTTTTTTTTTCTTCACTTCTTTTGATTAACCGATTGAAGAAATGCCTGGATTACTGGTTATTTCTTGCAGAATGTCTTTGTTACAAATGTTTTGAGATAAAGAAATATCTGCAATATTGGAATAGATTCTATGCATTAAAATAAAATTTAAACAAATATTCACTTTCAGTTTTAACTTCTTTATTCTTATAAAAAATATATAAACAAAAACACAATGACTATACTACAGCTGTTCGCTTCTTTCGCTGTCGATTCATTACACACCACACATTTTAAACTAAACTCCTCAACTTGTACTTGTACAACTGTCCTTTAAATAGCCAGTGCAGAAAATATCAGAATTCAATTATTATTTCTGTATTGTTAGTGCGTTTTCAGGGACCTTCTCAAGGCCGCCTTACCTCCATCGAAATTTTGAGATAGCCATTGTGTTGCTTTTTTATTATTTCAACTTCTTTTTGCGTTTACGTGTTATTTCCATCGAAACGATTAATTTAGAAGTTTCTTAATTTTTCTTTTTGGCACCGTAAAATGATTTTTTTACAATATGATCAACCTCTGAACATATATGGGTATTGTATATCTATACTTATGTGTTTTGAAGACATTTCAACACCCAGTCAGCCTTTGTCAATCGAAATTTTCCTTAATACACTTTATTTTGAATACAAATTCCAATTACCTATCTGCGGAAGAAAAAAACTGGGGAAAGAAACACCAATCAAGGCTCTTCTCAATAATCATTTCGAAAAGACATATTGCACTATACTCCGGTCAAGATACTTTTAACTATAACTATTATCTTTTCAATTATATAGTTACCACAATCATTTTAATTCATTCTTTTTACTATCTTTTCGTAAGTTTTAACTCTTTTTTTTATTTTTATGTTTATTAAGAACATATAAGTTAATATAATAATTTTTCGCCAAAGAAATTTGGACATCCTGATACTCCTAGATGTCGAAAGCCTATTCTCCGAACCATTGATCAGCTGTTCGCATTCTACTGACTTTTGCAGCAGTGTTATGTTGTCCTCGCCATAGGCTATAAGTTTGACATGCTATTAGTCCGAGGCTAAACTGGTGAGGCTGCCCCATTCCTTTTTATTCGGATTGTCCTGAAATATTGACTTTTTTGGGGAAAACTGTAACCAAAGATTCGTTTTGGTGATGTATTTATAGTTTCGCCACACTTCAACGATATCTGATCAATAGGTCCGGTAAGTGGAACTAGTTTCATCTTTGACCATTATCCAGGAATTGAACTAATCATTTATAATATCATTTAAAGGGGCCATAACAATCATTATTTAGCCCCAAGAACTCTACACTGCTAAAATTGCGTTTGTTGTAATTAAAATCTCCATCCGTACAAAGACCCAAATCTCCGGGAGTCCGATTTTCATGACTCCAGTTGTGAATCTACAGTTCTGCTGTTACTAAAAGTTTTAGTGTGGTCACATAGTTGCTGGTTAGTCCCTTCCAAAAATAGTAATAACGTTTGCTGTTTAGTGATATAATGGAAGAAGAGAAAAAAACCGTAGTATTTATATTGTTATCCCTGATCGTATAAAATTGGTGAAGGTCTGAAAATTACCAATTTGTGCAATTCATACTTTTGTTCTATAGAACTTTATCTTGTTAATAGACTTCCTATTAACAATAGGTTTATACCCGAAATAACCTTTAAGGTGATTTGATAAACAGAAAGTTTTGTAATTGTCTTCTAAATGTTATTTGTGGCATATTCTTGATTATTTTTATGTTTTCTTGGGAATAACACCACAATTGAAATAATAAGCTGTATATGGAACGAAAAAACCAAACGTTTCAAAGTCGATTCTGAGTTCGTTGTCAATGGCTTTATATGTATTGAAAATTTGTAATTATGAACTTATAATGTGCTACACTAGCTAATAATTCGAAGTGTATTTTATAAATTACAGTTATTACATTTGATTTCATATAATTCTGACTCTTCAAAATCATTAAGTTTATCTTTAGGGTTTCCCAATAGTTCCAGCAAGTTTTCGTTTTTCTGTGTACTACCATTATAATAACTTTCTAAAAAATTCTTTCAAAGCCCTTAGAGTAATAATGGTATGGGACACAGAATTTGTAGTTTGAGTCTCGTTTCGAAGAGTTGAAACAATTATTTTTTTTTTATGAGAGAATATTAACCGTGTCCGAGGAAATTGATTCGAGTCATTTTGTGTTGTTGACGGTGAAAAGAATTGTTAAGCATATTTCTAACTCTGCTAGTATTCTTCATATATACATCAAATTCTAACTTCATTTTTAAACAAGTACTGGTAAAACTGGGAGGCAACCATTATTTTCTACAACACAAAAGGGATGAAGTGAGAAAATTTTGGTAAACAGACTAAATAATTCCTATGAAATTTTCAAACAACCTCTCATTATACAATTTAATTTTATAAATAAATCATAAAGAAATAATAGGATTATGTAGAGGAACAAATCTGCAAACGCGTAATGTTGTGCCAATCAAACACAATTTTTCGCCTGAAATATTTCTAAATTAGCTTAATAGCGATCTTTCTTAATTAATAAATATAGGAGTAAAGTAGGTCAACACTCAGTTTACTTTGCGTAATAAAATAAAAACAAAATTAATGAGTTGAAATGAACTTTAACTTCCTTGCGAAGCCAAATTAAGAAACTTCTCACTGCTAATTAATTTTATATAAACGTATTGATTCTGCCAGAAATGCAGTAACTTGAACTATAAGCTGGTAATTTGAATTATTAATTATTATTTTTTTTGCAAAATTTTAAGAATTTTTGATATAAATTCATTACGGGATTGTAACTCCATATTAATTACAATACTGGCTTGAACACCAATGTCAATAGAATATATTGGTCACCCAGAAAGTTGAGGATAAGCAGTTCAGATAGTTCCCACCCCAGCGCCCTTAGTAATATTTCAATTACTCCTTTAACCATATGTCAAGTAAAAGTTATTGTCAATAAAAAAATTGGACAAATTCTTACAATTGTCAATTTTTCAAAAACATATTGATCTCTAGTAGTAAGATTATCCAAAATCATAATGTCTATTTAAATACAAAATACAATAGAAATCATTTCTAAAACTTGACCAATAAATAGGTTTGTCATATCCAAAATACCAGGTTAAATAAGAAAATTCAGAAACATATTCTAATATAAAATTTTTATTTTCGTCCGTAGCTAATACTAACTAGATTAATCAAATACACCCTGACAAATTTCAAAAAACAGTTCGACACTATATAACTGTAGTTCATTTAGACATTGGATTGCAACGGGGGTGGGAGTGACTTTATTTTAAATGAAACATCCTGTATATTTTTAACAATTCTGTGATATAGGAGTTGGGAAACGTACATTCAATTACCCCACAGATATGTAATGGAAATCAAGAAAATAGTAGAAGCAAAATAAAAGAATATTGAAAGTGGGATAGGAATAAATTCAAAATATAAACAGTTTGAATAAACAAATAAACATTCTTGTACAGAAAAATATGAATGCTAACGATGAACTAAAAATTTCCATAAAAAGTACTTTAAAACGTTAATAATCTTTAGATTCATGGGATCATGTTGTGAGAAGCAATATTCAAATAACCTATTCAAAAAGGGAAACTGTATGGGACATATTAGTTCAAATTGAGTAAATCCGACTTTTTTTCCTCCCCATTTCATTTACGATATGTACTCCTGATCGGATCATTAAACTATAAACTATTCACTGATATCAACTTTTACTGTCCAGGTGATTCTATAAGGGTATCCGTATATTGTAACGGGTGTTTTCTTAGAGGTATATAACTTTGAAATGGAATAAAACAATGGTATATTTTTTAAAGTTACAGGAAATTTACTTTATTTGAAAGATAATCTTCTGGCATTACAATTTCAATATGACTTCTGGCATATGATCGCCACGGCTGGCTCGAACGTTGTCTAATCTGGAGGTCCAATTTTCGATGACTTTTTCCAACATTTGTGGCCGTATATCGCCAATAACGCGGCGAATGTTCTCCTCCAAGAGGTTAATCTTTTCGGCCTTAACGGCGTAGACTAGGGACTTCACCTATCCCCACAGAAAATAGTCAAGCGGCGTTAAATTGCACGATCTTGGAGGCCAATTCACGGGTCCGAAAGTGAAATTATGAGGTTACCAAACGTCTATTTCAATAAATCAATTGTGGGACGACCTTTGTTATATGTTGCCCCGTCTTGTTGAAACCATAGCTGGTGTGCATAATGATTGTGCAATTGATGAACGAAAATATAGTAATCATGGCTCTATAGCGATCACCATTGACTGTAATAAAGCACACCAACGGTCAGTTTTTCTGGATGTAACGGTGTCTCAACATGAACTTGAGGATTATCATCACTCCAAATACGGCAGCTTTGTTTATTGACGTATCCATTCAACCAAAAGTGAGCTTCATCGCTAAACAAAATTCGCTTATGAAAATCGGGATCAACAGCAATCTTGTTTTGCACCCATTCGCCTAATGTACGCCTTTCTAGGTGATCGTGTGGCTTCAATTCTTGCACGAGTTGAATTTTGTTAGCACGCAAACCAAGATTTTTTCGCAAAATCTTCCATAAAGTAGATGAACACATACCTAATTCCTGTGGATGATGGCGGATAGACTGATTCGGGTTTTCCTCTAAGCTACGCTCTACAGCAGCAATGGATTCTTCTGTACGCACTGTACGACATCTCTGTAGATGCGTATTATCATTTAGAGTAAACGTGGTGCGAAAACGTTACATAGTTAATCGAATTAATTGCTCTGATAGACGATTATGTTGACCGTAAAATAGACGTAGTGCGCGATACGTTAAAAGGGCCGTTTAAAAGAGTATTGTCAACTTAAAGTTCTATACCTCTAAAAACACCTTTTATATACGGGACCGCAAAGTGTTAGGCAAAATACATTGTTATTTGATGTTTACAACTGGAACTTTTTCAGTTTTATCCCCTTATAAGGATATCCTCCTTCATCTCCCATCCATGAATTTGGTAATGTTGCCTATTTTAGTGATATCTCTAATTGAAAATATCGCAAACGGAACATTTGTTAACAGGATTGCACACGTTTCCATTCAATCTTCACCAAAAAAAAATATATAAATACACAGGATGTAACCTTTAAAATAAAAACATCCCCACCACCGGTGCAATCCATTTTTACACCGAATCACTGACGAGCACGTTGCATCTACAAGTGCCCTAAACTTTCTAAATTTCTCAAAAATCAAAACTGTCATAAAACAAACTTTTGCAGGTTTTTTGCCAATCATATATATTATTTGTATTCAGGAAGACCTTTATCATATCGTTCAATATGTTGATGTCCGATAATGTTCGACAACTCACGTCAACGTATTAATATAAATTACTAAAAGCCCAACCCATCAAAGCTCAGAACCACGTCACTGGCTTGAAAACAAACCGGCGACACGTGATTTATAATGTTCGTGTTGCCGAACAATACTCTCTACTGTTGTTATTTTTTTTCACAAAATATAATAAACCACACCGAAATGTAGCATGGTGCGAGATGTGAAATATTATTTCAATTTCGGTCCACAAAAGGGTACAATTGAAGCGAAAGAGGTTGTTGCTGTGCCCGGGCCTCCCCCGGCACGGCTATTATAAAACATCAAATAAAATATAGGCTTTGCTAATGGACCGTTTCTTAATATCGAGTTAACTAAATGGTAAAATATTCCTTTTTATGCAAATTCGACGAAATCATGAAAACTTTGTAAAGTTGTCCTGACAGTACAGCTTACAGTTCTCGAAACAGCTATTAATAACGTTCTTCATAGGACGGATGCTTTTGAGAATGAATATCTAGAGTAATAATAACGAAGTCGATGACGGAAATTTGCATCACAAATGCTTTGTCATTCGCGACGCTTGATTGAGAGTTCTTTGTGACTTTTGAAGTGGAATATTGTTTTTTGCAATTCGTGAAAGGTGTCTCTGAACAGAAAGGTATATTAAAATAACGCTTAGCAAATTACTTTGTACCTTTAATGTATGCAATAAATTATGTATACTTTATATCTTTCTTTATATTGTGCATAATTTTAATCTTCCTCTTTGCAATATGCTGTAGATTACTCCTCCTTGCTTCTGCTGAGGCGTTGGTTTTCTAAAGAACGTTGGACATCAAACAGCGGTGGCACAGGGTTGGTGATCTTTTTTTCTTTGACTGTGAACATTTTTTGTGTCTACTAATAGTGTGATTTAGTATACCATCAAACAAGAATATCGTATATGTACATACTTTAGGTATATCTTATATTTAACATTCGTAATCAATACGTATATGTCTAGAGTCTATACATTACTTGTTAGAGGTGCAGGTTACCGTTTCTTGTGAATAATCGTTACTTATATTCGTTATTTCGATATTTCGTTACTTTAAGTATACCGTATAATTGTATATTTAACGTAAGTAATCATTAGGTATGTATTCGTCTCTAAATCTCTAGTCTTTGAGTATTTGCCGGTATTAATTGTAGTTTTTAATTCAAGATGAAAGCACCATTATGTTTTATAACTCATTTAAATATATAAACATGCAATATATAAACAGTTTGGATAAATTTTACAATTCTCGCTTTAGGAAAAATAAAAAAAATTCAGTAAAATGAAATGAATTGTTCGATCTATCTATTTACTGTTTGAAAACAGTGAGCAAATTATTAAAAGGCTTTAATTTGCATTGATTAATATAGTATTTTAGAATTCTCTCCTTTTAAGCTATTTCTTTGGTCTGACGTAATTTGATTTGCCTTTGGAGACTTCCGGCTAAGATGGCGAGGCAGCCTCATGTCTGTGGGTTAGGTTTAGGGAACTTAGCTCCTGAGCAGATGCAGATGATAACATTAAATCGACATTCCTCCAAAGACGCTTATAAAGTGATAAAGACGCTCAAGATGTGATCGGTTAATAATGTGTACATAACATAACTAATTATCATTTATTTCATGGAAAGTTATAGAACCACGTTTTATTTTTTTCAAGTGTTGGTTTAAAATGTGTTTAATCTAAATAATCATAAATATGGTTATTTATATCAATTCAAGAGGCAATTTTTCGTTAATATTTCTACTCTGTCTGTAAAAGTTATTGGACAATAGCGAAATGTATAAATTTTATATTTACTTTTATGTGGTATCAAGGGTCTTTACTTTTAGCCATACAGGAACCCTTAAAGAAGAATAAGAAGACTAGCCTTTGAAAAAATCATTATGTAAATGTACTAAAACTATTTTAAATACACTAAATATGAGCAATCACCTTTACGCATATACTGAAATGGTCGGTTGTCTAAGCCTAATTCAAGTAAAATAATGTCATATTTCAAAGTTCCTTCAATTTTGGCTTACAAGGTGTTAAATATGCATTGATGTATACTTAAAATATTGTCATTCAAACTAAGTTTTGACATAAAATTGACATTTCCCACAATAATCAGTACCAAATGGGCACCATCAACTTTTTTTCCAATGGAATGGGTGGCCTTGTGACCCCTTATTTAATGGTAGACGGAAGCCCATGCTGCTATTTTCGTTTATTAATAACAGGCTAAAATTTTTTGAGTGGCTTAATTTCGCCGAGGTGTTAAACATGTCAAAATGGTGACCGAAATTTTTTTATTAATATCATTTAGTTTTTTAGTCAAATCTTTTAATAATTTGATAAAAAACAGGAACACACTTTTGTCCTACTCCCCCGATGGTATGGCCGCCGCGTACCCCGCTCTAAGCATGTCTATTTAACTTGAGCAACATATTTACTAATAACAACCTAATTTTTTCACTATTGCTTGGTAATTATTATAAATCCTTGATAACATTCCCAATGTTTTTAAAGATTTATGGATTCATTAGCATCGAATAAGTTATTTTTTTATTAATGAATTTCCAGAATATACGAAATGTATAGAATAAAAAATTTTATTCTATGAAATAAATTGTTAATTTTTTCAAATTGAATCTTCAGTCCCACCATTGGAGAGGAGTTTGCATCCTGTGAACCCCCGCAACGTCCTTGCAGTACACTCTATATAATTCTCATTACGGAATTTTTATTTTGTAGTTTATTAATTTCATTAGGTTTTTTATTGAGAACAATGTTTGATTTAGACCCTAAAATAGTTGAAATATTCAAACTTTTCCTTAAGTGGGGTGATATTGTCCAGAAATTCAAAAACGGAAACTAGAGATGCCTCAATTCAGAAAATAAATTGAATAAATACTTTATCAGATAAAAAAACAAAAACATGTAGTAATATCTCATAATCCCACGTGGGGATTGAGGGCAATGAGCGAGTTGATAGGCTAGCGAAAGATCTAGCTCGTAACCTACAAGCAATAGAGATCACCGACGTCGCCCATGTAAACCTCAAACCTCTTATCAAACAAGCAAAAAAATGGCAAGTGGAGTGGAATTCATCGCATTCGAAGTTGGCCGAAGTGAAAACAACAGTACTACCATGGAAGAATTTCCCTGACAGTCGTTTAAACCAGAGAATTGTCTCAAGACTACGAGTTGGGCACACCTACCTATCAAACAGTCATTTGCTTTCGGGTGAACATTTGATTGTTGAGAGTCCTATGTACATGTACATATCCAAAATTTAAAATCAAAATCGTAGATAATTAACTTATGTATTTCTATCTATTACCTAGCAAATAGCCTATAAAATATACCCAAACAACTTACATTCTAATAACCCTGTGAGGTTGAAGCTTTAAAAAAATATATCTCATAATACCTGTGGGGAAAAATATGTGTACAGGCGACCAGTAACTTCAAAAATTTTTGGAAATTAAATTACTACACTTTGATCCCCATTTAAAATTTTTCAGTACTTATCTGAGGAGTGAAACCCCCAATGAACCGGCAAAAATTAAATAGATACATATTTTTCTCAATATTCGCATGGAAAGTAACAAGTATAACCGAAGCCCCAAAGTCTCCAAAGAGCTATTAAATTTCTCGGTGCAGTCTGGTAGAAGTTATTTTGAAAGCATTTTCGAAACATCGTACACCGAGCTGGAACTGATTTATTGAATCTGGTCCGTGTTCCATTGTTATGACAAGTAAAAATTAGTCGCTCTCTCATTCAGTATGCCTGGTCGGGTTGTTTTTATTATTTTTTGCCGTGTCGGTCGAGCCTGTGAAGGCCCGCGGGTGGTGAAGTGCAGGCAAGGGTGTGTCGGCTCACCGCTACACCGCCGGAAAGCAATTTGACAGCAGATGGTTTCGTTTTGGCGTAACGCGAGATACCTCATTATTTTTTGTCCGCTTATATCACCGAGACGTCATCTTTGTGAATATGGATTTTTAAGTAGGACGTGAATTGAATGTTTATTTTGGCTGAGATTATTGTACGTTTTGGGATAGATTTTGGATGGGAGTTTGAAACAATTAATTGAGAGAGCACTAGATTTTTTAACTTTATCGTTGACATAGCTCCACATAAAAAAAAAACAAAACCTGTAGTAGGTATTGGACGGTTTTTATAAAATTTGATTTTTTTAAGAGTAATGTACCTTTACGTTCGACAAAAATGAAAATTTTTATTAGAAAAAGATATTTACATTGAAAAATAATGTTTGTGCGACCAGGTGATATCTCCAGCTCCATTCAGATCCAGTTGAAGATGAACATCACCTACTTGATGACTACTAAAGTTGAGATGTTTGCCGGAAAATAGTAAACAATGCGAAACGTCTTTCCATTGTAACCACTAATCTAGGTATATGTACGCATTGACTAAATGTCTGAACGGCGATACTTTAGCGTTTATGTTCAGCAGGCAATAGCGCTTATATACATTTTGATTTGAGGTTATCTTCGTAATTGATAATTTTTAAAATGTTTTGGGGTTGAAACTTTTGAAATCAGTGATTATTTTGTATAATTGTAAAAGAACACTAATAAAGTGTTATTTCAGTGTTTTACATGCAGGAAAATGGTATATTCGTGTGCCGAATTATCTTCTTACCGGTAAGTTTCAGATCATAAACGTCTTAACTGAGTTTTACGAAAGGTTATTTAAGCACTAAATAAAACTATATTTTACATTAACAAAATAAATGGTTTGATAATTATTATTACATATTAGTAATTAAGCCACTAATTGTTTTTGTTATTGTGCACGTCTTTTAATGGATTTTGATACGTAGTTCTATTATTTTGAATCTGAATAACATGACCTTTGATTTAATGTAGCTTGGACGCTACTGTTGGAGCAAGAATATTTGTAAACAAATATATCTGTGTCTCTTTCTATGTTTGTCTCATGTTTCAACCCATTTTTCCTTTTGTCGTATATGAGAGTGCCGGGTCCATTTATATTAGTAGTCATTGACTGTAACAGTTTCACCTTCATCACTCTCGAACCCAATATCACCCGATTATACTTCCGTCTCAAAAACTGCACTGACACTCACGGATAAAGACGTTTCCCAACCATTGTCCTAGGGTTTGAAGAATCCTAGATCGGAGAGTTCTGTTAATTTACAAAGCCAGTTAAGTGGAATTGAGGTCGCAACAGATGATTTTGCTGAGACACTTATGGTTATCTCTATTCTTTCGTAGTTCGTATACTCTTTTATTTTCGTAACTCAAATAATTCTTATTTTAATATTGTCAATAATATTAATATATATTTTCTTTCATTTTACAAATATAACGCCAATTTTAAAACGGAGAAATTCCTGTGAATGAAATGCAACAGTTACTCCATAGTCACTCAATAAATTATAAATATGTGAGTTTTTTTAAAGGTGTTTTAAGCATACTCTATCAACTCCGGCATTATGACATGTTCTGATTTAAATAGCTTTAGAAAACCAATGTTTTGGTAAAAATTATATTGAAGTGCCTGCTCATCGCCAAGAGGAGCAACCTGACCAGAAGGAGCTACCTGGACGTGGCTGGGCAACCCTTTGTTTGTCTTCTGCAGGTTTTATAAAATATTGTTATATTTATAAAATTGTATATTCAGAACAAAAACCTCTAGATTTGTCCTCCAATCCAAAACCATCATATGTGCACCTCATTCCTAAAGCAATAGCTAGATTTCCCGAATGGACGTTTTGCTTTTTTTTTTCTAAGTTCGTATAGTTAGTTTGTTTTTAAACCCAAAATTCGTTTGCAAAAATGCCACAAATTATCCAAGTGCGCAGAAACTGGAAAAAGCTGAAGCCAATTTGCTTCATCTTTTCAACATCGCCCATGAATTACACACTAAAATAATATTTTTAAAAACTTTTCCATTAATTACAGTATGCTCTAATATTAGGTTCATGTTACACGAATAAACGGTTTTTCGAGTACAATAAAAATTGTGTACGATCTGCGGGATGTAAAACTGGTTTACTGCTCAATATCGTATCATATTTCCTCTGTTCTTGCATTCACCATTCTTTCGTATAACCTAGCAATTCCACTTTTTGTCTCCTTTATGATACTGGATTAAGCGATGCATAGGACTACTGCGGTGGTAATTCACTCCTATGTAGGCAGTCATTAAATAAAGTGCATGGACAGATCGATATTCTTGCTATTCAGTCACTGAATCAAATCACCATAGTGGTTACACGATAGAGCAGGACTTCCAAATGATAAAACTGGCTGTCAGTGCAAATGTTACGGGCATGGTCCTTCAAAGTCGACTCTCTAATGTTTGGTCGCGAAATTCGATACGACCTACTAGATTAACAATCAGCTAACACCTGTACGTCCAAGGAACGATAAGTTGGTTGAGAACATTATTCCGAATTACAGGAGACCAGACTCGGTCAATTCCTCGCCTTGTACAACAAAAATCCACCTTTTCCAGAATTCGTCTTCTGATCCAGAAGCTTAAAGTTAAGGAATATAGATCCCGCTTTTTCCCTGATTGAGCTTCAGAAGAAGACCCCAATTTTGGCCAAAAACAACAGAATTGTCATATATAGGAAGACATCAACCCACTCTTCACCAGTTGACAAGACATTCAAAAAAGTGACTGCTTAGTGTGAACTATTGGACGGCGGCATCATTGACCCGTACTTTTTTAAAAAATTTGGAATTGGTGAGGCTACAGAACGATAATCACCGAATTCTGTTGGCATAAATTGAACGATATGCAAATGTAGTTCCAGCAGGACAGCGCAATATGCCACGCGGTAGTCGACACAACAGACATTCTTTATAAAAGATTTGAGAGTATGGTTACCTCTCGTGGAGATGAGGTTAATTGGCGTCCAAGATCGTGCTAGACTAATACACCATTGGAAATGGACTTTCTGAAACGAGAAGATGTGGTCTACGATCTGAGTGACACATGATAGTATAGTTTCATAGTTTCATTTTTTGTGTTGTAACCAGTAGTATCAAAATTATGAAATTAGCAATGATCAGAATGGTTTCTTTGCTCCTTACATATCATCATTTTCAAAGTTCTTAAAGAAAAACCTAATATGGGACACAAGTTTTATCCTACTTACCTAGTTGAGTTCCAAAATATGAAAAATATACTTTTTTTACAAATTCTGTAATGTATTTTTTATGTTTTCAATGAAAAATTTCCCACAAATATGAATATATCATTCTATTAATATGCGTCATGTAGTGAGCACCTTTTAAATCAGTCGTCTAGTGAGACTTATGGAGTTGGCAGATTGAGACAGTTTGCTCTATACGTTTTAACTATGTATTTAATTTTTATTTTAACTTGTTCTTCTGTCTCTTAAGAATGATATCAGAGCACAAGCTTAAAGGTCGAGGAACTATTTAGAAAATGTTGTTATAAGGTACCCAGCCCAGTTTCATATCTTTATGTTTGGACACAATACACGAAAAAATATAAGATTAACACAGGCCCACAATTTTTTTATCCCATTTATTAAACTACTTCATTCAATCCGGTGTTTGTTTGTCCCTATCAAGTCATTTTTTTAATTTCAACCTCAAATCGAGGAAAAGTCTTCTAAAGGGCTCCAGCCATCATTACCATAGGTTTTTAGGTTGCTGAAAGCGAATCTAAGGTTTATTTAAGTATAAAAATAAGGTCATTTCAAGGTAACTTTAGGGTGATCTGAAGGTCAAATCGAAGAAGTCTTGTAGAGGGTTCGTTGATATACGATGCAGATGAGATCGAAGGCTATTTCAAGATCATATCAAGGTTATTATTGAGTTTTTTTTTCTACCTACTGTGTCGAACTTGTACTGTTACAATCTCTTTTTATCATCCACGAGTAGTCTACCACCATACAAATATTATAGAAATTAATCTAAATGTTTTTCAGGATATGCAATTTTTCTTAAGTTATGAACTATTTTCGATACTATTTCTTCATAGTCTTTGAATTAAAAAGTTTTTAATAACTAGCCTAAATCTAAGTCATCCATCTTTTCGGGGTTTTGTCATTATTCGGAGCAATCCTTCATCAGCTATTAATTTCCGTATCTATGGTACATTGTATGGGATTTTGTTGATTTGACAAGCAATTGCCCTAAAGGAACCTTAATATGACTAAAATAACTTTGAGCCATGTTTTTATATAAAACTCAGGGTCCCTTTTTCTTAATTTGCCCTTCAATTTTATTTGTATTCATATTCATACCTTAGATTGGCATTCAGCGACCTCAAAAACCTATAGCAACAATGATTGAAATACCTGACAAAACTTTTCCTAGATTTGAGCTTGATATCATGCAAAAATCACCTTAATGTTACGTTTTAAAAAACCGGACGTGATAGGAGCAAACAAACCCCCGATTCGGATTCAGCGACCTTAGAAATAGTTGTTTTATTTGTGTGTGCCTGTGTAAAAATTCAAAAAGTTTGTGTGTTTGCTTAGTTATTTAAATGCAATGTTCGAACATAGGTTGTTTTGCCTTTAAATTTTATTCAAAGCCAAAAAGGTTTAATTATTATATCGAGAGCACTTAGTTCTCGTACCCTACTGCGTATTAAAATATTTCATTAATCGTTTCTCGTTCTAATTAACATTTCATAAACAAGCTGTAATTAAAAGATTTCATAATGTTGACATTTTCCGTGGGACTAACTCAATACCGGCTGTGCTGTTAGCGTAAGCGATCTAAAAGTCATTTTCAAATACTCCGAAATGCACTTTGTGTCACCTGCAGCTGTTGCTTCTGAGCGTGTGCAAACTAACGGTCCTTTCGTATATATTCTGACGGTCCACTCATTATATATTTACCTACTAATAATGAATATTAAAAAGCAAGTATCACTTACTACAAATGATCAAATACACAGTTATTCAACTCGTAGCAGCAATGAACTACATCAGCCATTCTCTAGGCTATCAGTTGGGCAAAATTCCCATATCTATAGGGGGACTATAAGTTTTAATAAATATACGCGAGCTAGAGGGAATGAAAAAAGTATAGTGAAGTTTGGAAAGGAGCTCTATACATACCTGTCCAGAAAAGCATACTACTCGTATGATGAATTTTTGAAAGATGCTGAGTGACGCGGGTGGTGATTGTTTTGACAAGGCAAATTAAATCATTTGGATTTGTAAATGCAGTGATTTTAAATGTTGAATAAAGGAATAAAATGAAATAAAAAAAATCTATTATATGTGTTGTATATAAATGTGTATTTCATTAATCGTTTCTCGTTCTAATTAACATTTCATAAACAAGCTGTAATTAAAAGATTTCATAATGTTGACATTTTCCGTGGGACTAACTCAATACCGGCTGTGCTGTTAGCGTAAGCGATCTAAAAGTCATTTTCAAATACTCCGAAATGCACTTTGTGTCACCTGCAGCTGTTGCTTCTGAGCGTGTGCAAACTAACGGCCCTTTCGTATATTTTTCCGAGGTGGTTTTGATAACAACCCCGGGCGCGTCTTGTCTCTGCTATCGTTTTAATTGGACAAAGGGGGTTGGTTTGCTCGGGGAAGTTAGAATAGCTAACGGTTATGCTTAGAGTTATGTTAGTGCCCTTATGTTAATTATGTTCTTGTGCCAGTTACGTCTTCAGTACAAGGTAACTTTCTCCGTTAGAAGTTGGTAATGAGCTGAAATCAGCGATATGGAGAGAGTGTCTGTTCGTTCTCGTGTACATTATACTCGCTCTGACGTGTTTGCTTTGAGTTAACCCTGTGGATATGTTAAGTGGGTGGATTGTTAAAGAGGGAGTTATTTAGCAACTTGCTAAAGCCCACATTATGGAAATTTCAAAATTTGCCCTTGAATATTGTTAAATATCTCTTGAAGTTACCGTTAGTAAATGGATGTTTTGGGAAAATATATTGTTTTCGCAAAATATTCCCACTTGTTAACTAAAAAAAAATTATGTATTAGAAACCGTTCAAAGAACTTCAAAATTACAGATCTTCATGGACTTACTAGTTACAGCTCTTATCAAAATCTAAGGCGCTAATATGGCATACAGAGTTTTCACAGCGTTGGGACTCAAAGAGTTCTATACAGATTGTCCCAACTATAATTATATATGTTTTTAAATGTTTGTGACCTCATGTCTCCGTCACCTATACAATTCCTTTCATATTTGAAAGAGTAAACTTCAAGATCATATTTTGTTCTACGGGATAAATGGTAATTTACCGATATCAAAAAATATGAAAGTCTTCAATTTGTCTCTACATACTTTAATGGAGTCAAATGCAAAATTTTATTTTTATCATTATTATTAACAAAAAAAATATTTTTTGTAAAAAGATCTAAATGATCTGACCCCTAAAATGAAATCCTCACATGTCACTTTTACAACTGTATACGAGATTTGTCAAAAAAATATAAAATTAGCATAAAGTGCCTTCATTTTTAGCAATGTTGATATTTGTTATATCACTAAAATTGTAAAATAAATGTTTTTTTTAAATAATAAGAAATAACTTAAGTAAAGATAAATAACTCAAAAAGTTAAACCATCTTCCAGACATAATAACAATAATTACACTAATAATAAGTAAAATATAATTCAATTCAGCAAATGAATGGATTCGATCATACATCACAGACCGTGAACAAGCTGTTCAAGTAGGCGAAACTAGATCCAATTTCAAGACAGTCCATACGGGGGTGCCACAAGGCCCAATATTGGGCCCTGTTCTATTTCTTATATTTATTAATGATGTCTCACTATCATGTCCCACATCTGATCTCAAAATTCTCTATGCTGATGACACAAATTTTGGCATATTTGGGAAAAGTGATTCTGAACTTGTTAGAAATGCTAATGTAGCCACTCGGGAATTTCATGACTATTGTAATTCACATGGTTTAACGGTAAATGTTAAAAAATCACAAATAATGTCATTCCTACCTAAAAACAACACAAATAATTTAAGTTATCTTGTCAGTTTAAATAATGAATCTATTGAGCAGACAAATTTATGTAAGTTCTTAGGAATAATTGTTGATAATAAACTTACTTGGGAAAAACACATTGATTATGAACAAATAAATTAAGTAAGATCTCTTTCCTAATGCGCCAATTAAAATTTACCGTAAGTTTCAATGTTCTTAAATTAGCATATTTCGGCCTAGCGGAGTCAATTTTGTCATATGGCCTTATATTTTGGGGCTGTTCCGCTCATATTAACAAAAAATTAACACAAAAAAATATCTTACGATGTATAGCTGGTGTTGCCCCATTAACCAGTTGCAAGCAATTTTTCATTGAGTTTAATATTCTGACGGTCCACTCATTATATATTTACCTACTAATAGTGAATATTAAAAAGCAAGTATCACTTACTACAAATGATCAAATACACAGTTATTCAACTCGTAGCAGCAATGAACTACATCAGCCATTCTCTAGGCTATCAGTTGGGCAAAATTCCCATATCTATAGGGGGACTATAAGTTTTAATAAATATACGCGAGCTAGAGGGAATGAAAAAAGTATAGTGAAGTTTGGAAAGGAGCTCTATACATACCTGTCCAGAAAAGCATACTACTCGTATGATGAATTTTTGAAAGATGCTGAGTGACGCGGGTGGTGATTGTTTTGACAAGGCAAATTAAATCATTTGTATTTGTAAATGCAGTGATTTTAAATGTTGAATAAAGGAATAAAATGAAATAAAAAAAATCTATTATATGTGTTGTATATAAATGTGTGCAGTTGAGGCCAAACCTGAAAAAAAATTATTTTTGACTGCTATGGTAAAAATATTTTTTTATAAATATACTTTAGTGTCATAATTGAGTAATTTTTTTGAACTTATTTATTTGAAGTGGGTTCATGTTTTTTTTTTTACTCAGTCATGAAATTATCCTGTTTTTTTTAAGAAAATAGAATATTAATGTTGCGTTTAATGCAAACAGTAATGTAGGAAACTTGATCAAAAATAACAAATGGAAAACTGGAACTGGAAAAAAATCGTTACTATACAAATTGGCATTTGTTAACTAACAAACACAACTTTATCAGATATTTCACCAATCACTCTAAAAGTATCCTAGACAAACTAGTTTCAATCCTAATATGACAAAGTCTGAGTCAGATTTACCAAGTATAAATTAGGTGACAAACACAGATATTTGGGGAAATCTTACGACAACTCAAAGCGGAAAATACACATTTTGGCGGACCTATCATATCTACTGCTACCTGTGGAATTTTGGCAGCAGTTTCCTTCCAAATCATTAAAGATAGTGGAAACCAGAAAAACCTGTAGCCCAGTCGTATCAGAAAGTGTTACAACGCCTAAACTAAAAGTCTCGTTTGGACACCAAGAGGGTACAGCTGTAATCAAAACTATGTTTACTGGCTATTTGAAATAAAGATGATATATGTTGCGTCCCCGCAACTGGTTTATTCTTGGTTTTTAAAGTTGATTGAGTTAGTCAAAATTAATTTTTAAACTTTTGCATCTTTTTCGAAAACATTCCGTCGCGCCAATGCTAATTTGTATTTATAATTTTTTTTGTCTCTAAAACAGAGCGAACTAAGAGAGTCGTGATATGACCGCCGACGAGTTAGGACGCTTACCTTTTTTGTTTCGTGTTTTGACTTCCCATCTAATCGGACGCTGCTTTTGATTCCGTCGCAAGACGGCCGCTTTTTGTTGTTATTGCGTTATGATTTCGCGAGTTGTTAGTTCCGGTCATAACAACCGCTAAACTGCTTTCATTTGTTTCTTTTGTGTTTACAAAAGCGTATCGTTTGTTTGTTAAACCCGCATTTTTTGTTTGCTCAATCAATGAAGATTACGTCGCTATTTTTTGTGTAATGTGTAATGTTTAGTTTAGAATATTGAAGTCCTCAACAACTTCTGCTGCTACAGGGCTAGCCTCTGAAAAAAGAAGAACCAAGAAAACACCACCTGCAGGGCTTGGACTTAAAAGCTCAGTGATTAACTTTTACTTGGTGATTTCATTTACGCGACGGTACATTGTTTTATCGATTGTTCCGCTAAAGGTCCTTCGTCAATTACATACTTGCTTTGACTCAGCGTTGAACTAAAACCGCAACATCTAATTCATACATTTTTTTGGTTATTATATGTAATGTGCCATCGAAGACATTACAGTATAGGAAAATACCACAATTTATTCTGAAGATTTCTGAATTTAGAATATGTATTAAAAAGGCCAAACAGTAATCACATAGCTTAAGTGAACTTCTTTGGCCTCTCCACGACGAGTACAGAACAAATAATCATGTGTCATCTAGTGAGAAGTCATGAAAGCTGTGTTACATTGATACAGCCTGGATCGACAACACATGTATACCTAATTCGGAGAACCATAGACAGAACACTGCATACCCATCAGATTCTTGGAGCTGTTAAATAACTACTTGGAGATACCCAGGTGACAATAAATCGCTTCTTTCGAAAAGAAAGGATCCTCGTAAACTGTGAAAAAAGCAAAATATTATACAATTTATTCCTTTGTCTTACATATTTTTAATGACAATGAAAACAAATTATAAATATTTAAAATAAGGTCTCACACATTTACTATTGTCTGTTCTTAAATACTTTTATATTCAATAATTAATATAAAAAGCATGAAATTTTGAATTGACTAGCCTGCGTTTCATGTCTAATACTAATTTAATAAACCCCGATGAACAGCTTATTATGGATAACAAGGTACTTCAGGATGTAATTAATAGATATAAACTGAATTATTATCTAAATAAAATTTTATACTAATAGTGTTACTAACTACTTAAGTCAATGTTGTTGAAAAGGATGTTCCTGCTGATTCGAACATATTACATCTATACCTACTTGATTTTTTTACATACACCAGATAATTATAGCATATTTAAAGTTAGATATTTATATGACGTGCTTTGCAATTCAAATTTATTCCTTTTTATACATATTTTATAAGAAAAGCATCGTTAATAAATAAGAAAAGTTTTAAAATGTAAATTAACTTTAACTCGTCGTTGATTACAAATAAACGTACATAAACTTTTTCTTATAAATTTATGTAAAATTAAATGATATTTATCACCTATTTAAAAAAGGTTTGTATTTAAATTGAATCAATAGTCAGTTATATTGACATATGTATACTGTTAGAAAAAATAGAAACACTTAATTTTTAAATTTCAGTTTTTCAGATTTCCTATAAATAAAATTACAAAATTTCAGTAAAAAAATTCAGTTTTTTCCAAAACCTAGATAATTTAATTGTTTTTAATCTCTAAGGGTTTGTGGCAAACATGCTAAACAAATTTTAATATGTCATTTAAAATTAAAAAAATCTGTAATTATATTATTTCTGTCCTGAAGGGTAGTAATAGAGTATATAGGTATAGCGTTTTCAAGAAGCCTTTAAGGTGATTTTTAACACAAACTTCTAACTTGTACAGTGAACTAAACAACACTTTTAGTTGTACTCCTAATATGATTACATCCAACCTACATATTAAGAATTTGCTCTTCCTAAGTTAATATTCGTTTCTATAAGGTTCCGTGTAAAAACTCCAAATGATTCAGGATTTCAAAGAGGCCTAGATATAAAATTGGTTCTTTACAACCAATCCGGTGTTGTCCATTAGTAAAAACTACCTAAACTCCTGGAATACGGACATGACTTAAAGACACACACACATCTTGTACTAATCTCTGTTGGTTAAAAAGTGTTAAAAATAAAATATCCCATCGCAGTAAGAGTAAGAGAATTAAAAATATTCTTACATATTTATTTAAAGCACTTTCAAAGTTGTGGTTACCTATTTAATTGTTTGAAACGTTCAGAAAAACTGTCTATACTGTTCAAACAGTAATCATAACCGCAATTGCGAAGTCGTGAAAACGACAAAGCAATACAATTATAGTTGTACAGGGTGATTCAGAAAATGATAGACAAATAATTTATATTAGATGATAAATACACATAAACATATACAAAATGGTTGCAAATAAAAAATTAAAAAATATGTGCGTAATATAAAAAACTATATAAATTAGAGAGAGAGAGGGAGAGCTAAGAATATAAAATGACTGGAGTTTCTAATATGTTAATTTGTCATTCCAACGTGAGGTTTTAAAAGCTCTATCGGATATTGTCGGTTATTTTAATTTCAAACTTGCTTTTGTATAATTCTGGGATATGATTTTTTCCAGAGAGTTTTTAAACAGCTATTTACTAAGAAGACCAGTAACCCTTTTTACCTTCTATTTGTTTTTCTTCTTCCATTTCTGAAGGTGGGTACATTTTTCAATTTTACAATTTAAGACGTGTATTTGTCTTCGGTAATTAAATCATTGAAAATTTTTGCGTGTCCTAGGTTTCAAATCGCTGTCTACTTTTTATTTGCATCATACACCATTTTCATTCTACATCAGTGATGTTTCCATTATAAGAGTTCGGGTTTTATAATCTATTAATTTGTTGCCTTAATGGTTGCAACACGAGCATTGGCTCTGCCTACTAGTTAAACTATTCAATACCCAGTCATTGCTTCCTCAGACTTGTTTCTTGAGTATGTGTCTATTTCTTTGAATATCATAAGTGTAAAACGAGTTCGTAAGAGCCCCATCAGTAAATCAAGGAAGGCAAGCAATGATGACTCCATGTTCCCTTTCAATATTGAGAAGATGAATGTTGTGTAAATGTGAATACTGATCAGCGAGAATAAGTATCACATTACTTTCATGAGTTCAGGTTTCTTGTTTTTTTTTCCGGAAACATGAAAATTGTCCTACGACGTTTTGGATGCGACACGTGTTACTAGTAAGTGATACTCAGCACTCCAATGACATCTAGTCGCCTGACTCGTTATCAAAATTTGCTAGAAAGTCGCTAAAACTATTAAATATAATAGAGGCGAATCCAGGATTTTAATCTGTGAGGTTTACAAGAGGGAAATAGTGGTTAGGCATACGCAAAAATGTTAAGAAATTGATAGAAGTAGTTAAATTATCGGTAAATGACGCTTCGTGTAGAACAACACACATAACGAACGCTAACGTTAAATTAAACAATGTAACAATGATAAATTGTTGTATAAATGACAACTGCCAGACATTCTACAATTTTAAGTGTACCAATTAAATCCGGAGATTTCCACACTTCATATTAATTTAGTATTACCAACCACTAGTAGAAATAATTATATTTTATTGTTGCTTAATATTACGTATCTTTGGTCAAATTGAGTAAAAATTATAAGTTAAGAAATTGAAGATTCCAATTATATATCGATAAGTTTTCGAGGATAACACACCAGAAGATAGTGCGTTGCTCTACATTTAGTGACTCATTGTGGATACCTACACTGTAATTAGTAGTTATTGAAATTTCAATTTTCCTTTATGCACTTTAACGAAAAACTTATCCAATGTCTAGAACTGTCACGTTCATTAAATTGGCAACACTGCTAGAAGCTACTACCTTTTTGTCCAGGTTAACTCCATTCTCATCATCATTGATTGTTTTCAATTTCACAAAAAAAAAAAATTTTTATTTGTGCTTTTTACTCTGATGATGGGTCCCAACTATTTATCTGAATAGCTGAGCAGTAGTGTCTCTAAGTGAATTTAGCATCATATTAATTTGTAAGCGATTTTTCATACCATTCAAGCAGGTTTTCATATCCCGGGATTGCACTTTTTTCTTGACTTAAAATGAATAAGAAAGTTTAAATTGAAATAGATAACTATTTTTAATCAAATTAACGCCGCCCTAATTCGGATATTTGAAATTCAGATACCCGAAATTAAGGCCTTATGTAGAAAGGAATTAGGACCTTAAAACATTTTCAATTCACATTCACATTCACCTCAAAAGTATTTAAATATCAAAATAAACTTAAACTGCAGTTCTTTAACTTCATACTATGCTTTAAAACAAAGTAGGATAGGCTACAGTGCATGGGCTTTAAGTTGATATCATCTAAAACCTTTATTTTGCAATATTTTTTTGTTTCATGATTTTCATTAATATTGTTAGCAACGCCACTTAGTGACGAGTATCCAAAATATGGACATTTTTTGCGTTAAAAAAATATATAGGTGAATATTATTTTCTTGCCACTTAATAAAACTGTCAATTATTTCACTTTCCAAGTTAAAATTTTCATTAGTTTTTTTCGTTTTTTTTTTCTAAATGTAACAAAACTTTCGTTTCATCTGGTAGTTATTACTGAGAAACCAGAGATACGTAATTGTCATTCTAAAAGTATTTCTCGACCTTTCCCCGTGCTTAAAAACATATTCCTCGGGATCATTTACTCCCTAAATGCTTTTCTGCAACGCTAGTCGAATCCATATAACTGCATCTCTTGCTTTTGACGACATTCAACCTACAAGAATACGCTCGTTCGTGATAAATGAATCTTTTTCATACTACTATCGGTTAGATACTGGAATGAGTTCACAATAGCTCTGCTTGTTCTTTGAACAGCAAGAAACGTCATTTTTAACAAACCGAACTAAAATTGTTAACGTTCCAAATGGTGCAAACTGATCCGAGGACATGATAAATGTTTTCATACTTCCATAAGAGCGTAATGATAAAATACCTACGGATAGAGACACACATAGCAAATAGACTCAATGTTGTAGAAGGAATTTATTATCGAAAACTACAAAGGTCGGTCTCAGGTATTTCTCTGTAAAATATTGTTTCTGCAGATAATATTATTACCAGCAAATATAGGAAATTTATTTGTTGTCATATTTATGATCGTAATATTGCAACTGTAATCACTTCAAACAATATTGATGATTTAAATCATTACTAACTCAGAATAAATTAATATTAAAATGATAACAGTAGAGTTAAGAATGTTTTAATCTAATTACACTGCAAGATAATTTATAAAGCAGCCTTTGGGATAAAAACCAATATATAGAACCAGGTCTTAACGAGAAAACTCTTTTTTGAGAATTTAGAGGGATTTGCCTTTTCTAGTTTTTTGTAAGATTCTAGTTGTTGATTTGCCACTGACGTACGAATTTTCAAGGTGATCAAGTTTACCTCTAACATCTCTATGCAATCGCCAAGCATTTCATTCACACATTTCCACACAGTGAGCAAACAGCGTAAACTATAGGTTTTTCCCCGATCAACAAATTGTATTCTACAATTTCAAAATCAGCTGCTGAATTACATAAACATGTTTTTTCTCTGATTGTGAAAACCTCCGTACTTTATTCACAGGAAAAACGGTTAACGCTTTTAAAATGTTGTTATCATGTCAGTTAACAATATTGTCAGTTAAAACTTACTCAAAATTACCTCTGTGCTATTTTATTACACCAGCAATGGATAAAGGAGACTTTGGAAAGCGGTTTTCTGAATTTTTCTTTGAGAAGCGATAGTGAGATAAATAATTATCAAAGTAAACGAAATAATTGATAAGGCATTTTTAGAATATTGGTATATTCTAGTACTACCTATGTATAAAAGTATATACTTAGTATATCACAGACGCAAAGCACCGATCCAAAACGTATTGCCCCACCTTATGGGGATTTGCTCTAATAAATTATTTTCTTCCATGACGACCAAAATAAGGAATCATGGATTCATTAATGCGATGGTTTTCATTAGCCTGGGCATACTCTAAAACTGTTGAGAATGTCGAGTAGAGGTCTCATTTTAGAATATCTGTCGGCTGGATCCAGCCGGGTAAAGTCACTAAAGTAGTTATTGCTTATAATATATTAAAACCCGTCACGGGATATCGCCTGGCAAACTAGTTTGTTGCTTGTATTAGACCTATTTTTCAAAACGTCCTTTTTCGTTGTAAAGGGATGTTTTAAAGATCTTCAATGAAGCAAAGTAACTCATCTGCTCTAATATCTCTGGTATAATTTCTTTGTTGTTTGGGTAGTGAAAACCTTGATATATTCCTTCTTCAAAAAAAGTCCTGAAAAGAGAAGCTCTGATAAAGACTCTCATTACATCATCCCTTTCCCAGATCTAATTACTGAACTTGTTTCTAAGATCTCCAGGCAAGTTATCTAACCCCACAAAATTTGCCTCACCTGAATCTTCAGTGGTATCATTTTCATTATTTTGCGTTAAAAAATTGCTATCTAGTCTGGAACATGAGGAGAATTGTCTCCTTCCACCTCTTTTAAGAGTTCCGCTAAAGGCCTTTTGCCAAAACCTGAAAAAAAAAGAATTTAGGCAGGAGTCGTGTGTAAATCTATCGTCCTTTTAAAAGGGGGTCTAGTTTCGCAAGGCTATTTTTTGCCTAAGTTTGAATACAATTTGAGAATATTGGGACTGTAAGCACCTTATAGTCCTATTGTACTAAAATATTTCACGTAAACTAAGAAGAGTTCTACCGTCCTTTGAAAAAATGAGTAGGTTTATATGAAGACCGACGTCTAGGATTTTCGAGAGAATTAGCACACAGAGGTTCCGAATCTGGAGCCGTTCCGTGTAATTGCTGTTCTCCCTTAGCTCCTAGGACAGAATGTCACGATAAAATTGTTCAGGTTACTTCACCTGTCAGAGATATTCAATACCCTCTTCGAGGTGTCATTCCAGATTCGGAACCTCTGTGTTAATATATGTCATCTATGAGGAGACAGCAGGATATTATTGTTAACCTCAGCAACATATTGTGTCAATATGAATCATTTGGGTTTATAAATATACAATTTGTTAATAATTTGCCTTCAATGACACCTGAACCACCATTTACAGAAAATAGATATGCCAAAACAGTACAGTACACAGCGACCAATCGAATCCAGATTTAACTGTTGTTAACAGTTGATTAACTGCTCAGTTTTGTTTCTGTAGTCCTTAAAAATGCATTCTACTTATCCACAATTAATTGCATATGAGTATGTAACTTTATGAGGGAATTAAAGCAAGTGGATCCAAAATTTAGCAGAGAGTTTCGATTGGTGATAAGAACGAGTTTAATTTTGATTGTTGTTCTGTATTCCGGTTTTTTGAAAATGCTTGATATTTGGGGTGCGATGTATCTTGTAGCTCTGTCGGTCTTATTCTAGTTGGTACCGCCATCTTGAATTTATAGGCTCAAGTAGTTTCTTTAGATGTGGTATCTCCATATTAAAACCTAAGAGGCCAAGCAGTTATATTAAGTTAATTATGTATTGCGAGTAATTAACCAGAATAAGTTATTTGGCCTAGCTGGAGGCCAAGTTATTTGCTTCAAGGGCAACCTCAACTATACGTACTTAGGGTTGACTGAATAATCATTTATCCCGTAGCTGTCATTTTGCCATCATAGAACAGTGAGAGTATTTGATAAGATTAGGAAATATTCGGCATGAGGATAACACATATTTGAAGACGCGAGATGTATAGACCGACATCTAGGATTTTCGGGGAAACTATCACACACAGGTTCCGAATTGCTGTTACTCGTAATTCCTACGAAAGAATGTCACGATGAAATTTTCAGGTTAACTTCACCTGTCAGTGATATTCAATACTCTCTTCAAGGTGTCATTCTTTTGTACGCAAGACAATATATATAATATATATTGTTTCTGGTTAAGGAACCTTTATCACAGATATTTGTTTATTTGTTAATTAGTGGCAAACAAATTAAGTGTTATTCTTATTTCATTTTCAACGGTATTAAATTCTGAATAAATTGTAAATTTGTAATTGAAAATTGGATCCTTTTGACATTTTGAAATAACTTTGTTGCTTTTTTAGATTTACTGGGTGGCACACAAAACTCAAATGTTCTTTATTATGTATAATCTTCTCAAGATAACGGGTCTTTTAACTATTTTTTGCTTTCCTCATAAAGTTGCGTTACATGTTGATCTGCATTAAAAACGGAGCCAAAATGATGGTGAAGGGTATAAAAACAGTACTACCAATAAAAATCTTTGTTCCATATAACCAAAAAGTTCATACATAAGATTAAAAAGAACATAATTTCCAGAGTTTTCCTTTAACTTCCACGCCTCTGGCAACACTGACATTCTCATATTTACGCGACGATTATTCCAAGTTTTATCTTTATTGGGATGAAGCGGGGCAACTAGCGTGAATTGATGATATTATGTCTGACGCATTAGCCAGTTGTCAGACACTTTTGTTGCTTTTGTGGGGGCCAGAAGAAAAATGAGAGTTTCGAAATGTTTTAGTTGAGAGAAGATGGAATATAATTCATCGTTTTCTCTTTTATATTTATACGAATTTCTATCGTAATATAATCCCCGGATGGGAATGAAAATAAAGGGCGAGTATACGCGTATAATTTTTCAAATTATCGGTTGAATGTTGGTCATTTTTCGGATATATATTTCTTTTGCTGAAAGATACAATAAATTATGATTGTGGTAAGCGAAGTGAATGATACTTTGATAACCTGCCAAATGTTATTAAGCACGCTTTCTTACACACACACACGCACAACTCATTAATATAAACGAGGATAGATTGGAAAGTATTTAAAAATGTCACATTGGTTAAAAGAAACGTTAATCTATACATAGATCCGGAAAGGCTTAGTATACTATACAATTTGGATAAATCTTAACTGTTTTGGAGAAAACTCTTGCACCGAACGTATTTTCATAAAGATTTACTTTCCGAAACCTTTAATAAATAATAAGCTAACTTTTTTAAAATTAACAACTAAAGAAAATTTATTGTAGACATGTAGCCTACGTCGTAAGAATTTTCGCATTCAGTTTTAGTTATACTTCGAACTCCTTCCTGTATTCGTTTCACTAGCTCTTCTCTTATATGAACAATCTTTTTATAATAAAAATTCTTTAAATGTCGCATTAGTCAATAGGATTTATATCTGGTGATCGAGATGGCCAACCGAGACGATCTCAACTCTCAATCTGACCAGCACCGTATGTTTCATTAAGAAAACTTAACATCGGCTGCAAAATGTGGCGATGCACCATCGTGCTAGTACCATGAAAATCATTACCATTAAATTTTAATTAGCATTTTTAGATCAACCTATTATGTAAAACAACTAGCCCAATTTTTTCGTTATCACTAATGCATGTCCATATGTTGATCGAAAATTGGTATCGTGCCTTGTGTACTCTCAACAAATCTGGCCAAACGAGTTTAGATTTCCCCAGAAATAAAATTCCAAAGGATTTATATCAGGTGAACGAGGTGGCCACAACCAACGAGACCCCCAGATTCAATCCAAAGCATTAAGTATCAATAATACCAGCCCAATGTTATTAGAAAATTGGTATTTTTAATAAAAATTAATTCTTGCAAGTTCAAATCGATCAATTATGAAAATGTACAATCCTTCTTAACAGAAGGGTTATGATCTTGATGTTTTACTGCGACGTGGTGGCTCAACTGATGATATCCCTCCACCTCTGTCTGCTCTGCGTCTAGAACCAAATTTGGCTGATTTTAGAGAAAAAGCGTCTTATAGGTTACGAATTATCTTGTTTGTTGTATGCAAAATGTTTACTTGAAAGGATGTTAGATGAAAAAATTCTTACTGTTTCGTATGCTTTTTTATATTTCACCATAAAGCCTCATACACTTGAGGCATAGTCAGTTTTGTTCTCAAGATACGTACTCAAGGATCTATTAACAAACATTAGTTGAACGAACCAACAAGAAATCGGCTCTATTCATAAAATTTCGAAATACTTTTCGATGTAGATTCTTTTTTAAAAAATAAAAAAGGGTTGTACAAGTTGCTTCATTATATGAGCTGCTTAAATTTTTATAATCGCCACAAGAAGTTGATTGAATTGTTACTTTGGAGATTAAGTAAACTTCTAAAAGTATTTTTGTCATTATTTATTGTTAAAAGTATTTTACTAATCATGTTACAGCGAATTGATATGATTCATTACTTACAATCAACTAGAAGTTGTTCTACTCTTTCCGGTAAGTTGCGCGATACATACTGACATTCTATTCTCAGATTAAAATTGGGTATACGGCAGATGTCAGCTATTGCTGGTTTAATTTAATATATTTACCTACATCTTGGAGTTTAAGGTACAGTTATAACTATAATGTAGCAGATATATTTTTAAATTAACGTGAGTCCTAAGATTTATGCGTGATAAAATACCTCATCTAAACATATTCAGTTTTTTCATGACTGTTATTAAACCAATTTCTTATATTATTTGGTACACTGAACATTTCACAAAAGCCAGATAGATATCTTTTAAATGCCCAATCAACTTCATCCTAGGTGCATAATAGAATGCGTACATGAATTAAATATTTATACAATTACAGATAAAATCCAGACCAGTTTGTAAGTCTAATAATAAACTTTTAACCGCACAATGTTTCAGCAGAATTTGATAAAAAACTTGGTTGTTTTTTAACCGACTTCCAAAAAGGAGGAGGTCGCGTATTTTTTCGCTTTTTTTTGTATGTATATTACCTGATTTCTTCTCTTGTGGTGCACCGTTTTGAATCAATATGGTCTTGTTTAATAGAGTATATACCCGGATTGGTGAAACTTCAAATTTTGGAAAAGAATTCTATTGGTAAAGTGATAAAATTTGTGAATGAACACATGCGTGCATGGAAATCGACCAATATCCCTAACATATTGGTCGACTTTTCGATAACTCCTTATGCATGTGTATAGTTTTTTAACGTTTAATCTATTAAGGAAGATCCTTAGGTGATTTCATATACTTTTCTGCCACGTGCAACTTGCAGTATTGCAGAAAATCGCCGAAAATTCCAAAATTCTTATCAAAAATTTCATCGAATTTACATAACGGACATTTCCTCATAAATATTTTAATTCCAACGTAATAGTGCGGGGATTTTAGGCACTGGAAGTTTTAATTGATATAGGTAGTAAAGCATAGTATTTTCAGCTCCTTAAATCAATGAGTACCAAGCTCGTTTTGTTTGTATACCAGGCAAATACCTATTTATTTATTTATTTATTTATTTATTTATTTTATTTATTTATTTCTTGGTGAAATTTGGTGTTGGCTGTTAGGGATTGTGTGGTATTCGATTTTGTTTAGCTTTTTATTAATATTTTTTTTGGGTAATGATTGGCAGAAAGTACATTATTTGTAAACGTGTTTTCCTCAGTTAAATGAATGATTACGCCAAATTTTTCCATTTTGCGAAGACTATGCTTTTAGTTGTCACATTCTCCCGGTCTAATAGAAAATTCAGTGACAACACATGTCAAACTTTAAACTGCTATTTGGTACGTTTATAGACAGGGTGTTTGGTTATAGCAAACAAAATCACAAAGTAAAGTAATAGGAGTTGCATTTATATGAAGTTTGAAATATAGGACGGACTAGAATGATAGTGGTCCGTAGGCAGCCGTATATACAGGATGGTTGGATATAGGGTGGACTGGACGTTTGGTGGTATAAAAATGTTGGAAAACATGTGAAATTAAAATTAAATAGAGTGATTAAAAAACTGTTATATGATGTGGACATAAGCAAACCATATACAGGATGGTTGAAATATATGCTGCAGTTGAATTATATTTATACAGTGTGATTAAAAAATTATTTCTTTTATAGCCCATAAGAAGTTGCATAAAGTGTGGAGAGGAATTAATGTTACAACGGACGATAATATAAAATGTAAAAAATGTACTAATTTATGGGCTAGCCCACAAGGAGTTATATACTATGATTGAAATGACAGACGGATTTGACACCGTAAATCTGGTATGGATTCTACTCCGTCCTATAGAAGGCAGCTAACAAATTTATGCTTGTCCGTAGGCAGTCGTATGTACAGGATGGTTGGTACATAGGTTGGAGCGGAATTATTTATAGTTATACAGGGTTGCCAAAAAAAGTTGAAAAAAGGTTACATGGCGTAGTCCATAAGGCATAAATATATTTTGGACTTATTAAGTCAACGCGTACTAGTACATTTTGTTCGTAAAGATTTACCAGTCAATTTAAATGAGAAAGTATCATTGTGTAATGTTGAGGCTTTCTATGTTACCTGGTTCTGTCTATTAAGGTTATACATACAAAATAAAAAATAAAGAATGAAAACTACCTGAGTTAAAAAATACTAAAAAGTTGAATATAAAACATTTATAAAAAAATATAACCGACTTCTACCTATAACTAAAAAGCTAAAAATAATTATAACAAAATACAACTCTAGCAAATAAATAACACATTCAATGTTGTTAGGTACCTACCCAGGAAGTAAAAAATGTAAACATTAAAAGGTGCTCATTCTGTACAAATTAATTACCTACCAATCTAGTATATTTTTTTGGAAGTCGGTTAAAAAAGTATATTTACTGATCTTAATGTTCGGCTTTTGCTTACACTTTCCGTATAATATAGTCAGTTAGCAAAAAAATCGTTCAATGTGTACTCGTGAAAACATGTCAGTGTCAAATGATCACAATATGTCTGAACCGATCTATCTACTAGGCTGATTCTTAATTTTTATTTTTGCTGACTCTGGGCATATTTTAATAACGTTGTAATTATTTTTGTAGCAAAAATTTTCCTGCTATCTTCAAACCTAGTTAGGAGTATTTTCGAAGTTTATATGCAGACGCGAAATGTATAGATCGACATCTAGAATTTTCGGGAAGCGCAACTGATGAAGTTTCTCGACCAGAAAAAAAAAATTATATATTGTCTTGAATGACACATCGAAGAGAGTATTCGAAGTTCGTGTTCCGAAAAAAATTTTTTTGAGTAACTAATTGGTAAAAAATGAGCAAGAAAGTCTTGTATTTTATCAAATTGTGTCGATTTTGCAACTTGGATGGAGCTTACAAATAAATAGACAGGCACTTATCACATATTATCTATATGAGATATATACAAGTTAACCTGTTTGAGAAAAATCGTCCCGCTAGTGCGGCTCTCCACATTGATTTTTCGATTCTTTATCTCAGTAGATGTTCTCACGAGCCTAGTTTTATTATTTTATATTTTGAGCCCACTGCGTCAGGTCCTCAAAGTTTATTCGTTGTCCCGTGTTGATTGTATCATTGATCGGTGCAATCTATAGACTCTGCTTTTTGTTTCACTCCATTCTTATGTTCATCTCTACTCGCACTGGCTTTTTGGTTTCTTAGACCGATGTACGAGATGTGCGATATCCCTAATCATCTTAAGTATAATGAACACAGTGTATAGTTTAACCTTTTCTGTGTAAGTGCTGGTAAAGCCTGTCTAAAAACACGGAAAATATTTCGTCAGCTTTTTCCAGTGTGTGACCCAAATCAATTCCGCCCTTCTCACGTATAAATCATGTTATTAACGAACACCATTTCATTTTTATTATATAGAGATGTCGGTGCTCAGAACATCGCTCTTAACTAGATATCTATTTAATTTAAATGAGCAGCGAATAGCTACATCTAGAGTTTTCAGGGAAACCAGCCGCTAGTAACTGTCATCCTGTTACCTTGTGATATCTAGGTTCGACATTTAACAACTATAGACAGAAATCTTAAAAACATTTATTTTAACACTAAACTTAGAGTCTCCTATAGCTACTAAATAGTCATTATTTATATTTATTATGAATAGTTAATCGATTTGGACGTTAAAAAAACGTAAATAAATTATTTTTTAAAATTTGTGAAAAAAAGTAGAAGAAAATGACACCCAGATGATAATTATCAATCAGTTTCACTCATGTTATTATAATAGTGTCATATTACTTAAACTAACGACGAACAGTTTTAATTTTGTATTCCTTTCAAACAGAAACTATGAGAGTAAAAAACGACGTTAATATAGACCTGTCAAGGGCATATGATCACCTTCCACGGTACTGACCACTACTTAGTGGAACTTTAATGTCAGAACAAAAAAAAAATCAAAAGTAAACCGCCTGGGGAGCTTCGCTGGCCCTCTCAATCACTAAAATTAAATTAAATTGCTTTCGATTAGACGTCTGGTGAGAAAAAAATCGTTTGATATCTCCAGCGGTTGTCTTTCTGAGGCCAAACTTATGTAAATAATATTTACATTGTTTTTATTACAGTGTCAGATCTATAATTTGTACGTGCTTATTGGTCAGAGTCTGGGTTCGTACGGATATTTAAGTACGTATTACCGAACAAGGAAAAAAAGTTGATGATGGTGAGATAATATGCCACATGATGATTATAATAATTCGAATTGTTGTAATGTTTAGATGGGTGAGCCGTTTCGGGTTCGTGTCCGACCATTGTGATTTATCTAACGTGCTATTAGAGGATTATTGATTTAAATTGATTTACGTTTTTTATGGTCTGTTAGGAATTCCAATGTCAGGTTCTTTTCTAAGGAACGAGTTTGGACGCTTATTAGTGTTAGAATATGAGTTGCAAAAAATAATATGTTATTTTGTTTAACATAAATTTAACATAAAAACATAATTTTAAGTACTCGAACAAATTTTGATTTTCTCCTATTATTGTTTCACCACATGACCCCTTTTCAGTTGCTAAATTCGACCCCTGTTCGGAACTTAGATACAAAAGCCACTGGAATGTCAATTGATTATTTATGGTTCGAGAGTCCCTGTTTACACTCACATTTATTGTCCTAGAGTATAATGTTATAGTTCATTAATTTTGGCTTAAACTGTTAGTTTAATTACAAATAATTACAAAACTACAAGAGAGGTACATTAGTTCAAATTATCAAATCCTATGCTATAAATTAATGTTTACTATTAAAACTTACAATTCAACTCTTGATGTTTATGCAAAGAAATATATATAACATTCTAGCAAAGGAAAATATAAGTAGCAACAACTTCCTATTTAATTATCCTAGTGAAAAGATAATGATTGCCAAAGTAAATTAACTTCAGTTGATTTATTTCAATTAACCGGACTGAAGTAAGTAAGTTCAGGATTGCTTCCAAATTTATAGACAATTTGGTGTAATTCTTTCCAAATTTATAAACAATTTGGGGTAATAGGTACCACCGTAAAACGATGGAGCGGAGGAGTTTCAATAAGTAACTAATTTCCCAGATTAACGTCCCCTTTTTCTTAAAACCTCCTAATAGTGGTCTCGAAAAGCAAATGGTTTCCCTGTGCGTGATTACTACAGTAGATAGATAGGCTAAGCGGATACGAGCCCAAAATCGTCAACTTTTACATGTAATTTCCCATAAGAGAATTTAAGGTCCCAAAACCACGAAATTGAACCAAATTTACCCCCTCCACTCCCAGTTCGCTGGTGTAACGTCGTAAGCCAAATGCCAACGCCCCATACTAACGTCCCCCCCCCAAAAAAATTATGGCTACGGCCTTGGTGCTTGGTGTAAACTAATGGGTCTATAACTTCCTAGGGCGGTTCCATCTCCCTTCTTAAACAATAATGCAGTTATTGCGTTATCCCATTTCCTTGGTATCTATATTGCTGGTTGTTTTCTGAATGATATTTGTGGCATATTTTTCAAGGTCTAAGTACTTCTTGGGAAATAACACCACAGTTAAGATAATTGCTGTATATTCCAAACGTTTCGGGGTCTAGGTCAGACCGCGTTGTCAATGGTTAACAAGCTATGGATAAAAAGGCACAATTCTAAGATGTAAATTAAAATATTTGACAATATATGTTATTTGATTTTTGACGTAATTAAGAGGATTTTATTTGTAATTTACAGGATAGCACAGAAACTTCTAAAGATCATATAATCATAAAGTTCCTTTCAAATTGGAAGAATTTGAAAGGGAGATCTTCAGAATTTTATGTGGCGACTTTGTTATAAGAGAAATTGTTGTTTTTTTACAAACATAAAAAACGACAACTTGAAAAATCCAAAGTTTGTGAACATGCTTGGGACCTTGGTCATAAAATACAGTTTCAAACTTCAGTAATATTACACAAAGAAAAACACAACACCAAAAGAAAACTAATAAAGTTTGCTTTAATTTTATTAAATGAAAACGATTGTGTCGCTCCTACCTCCATAGAATTCAGTCGCTCCTGGTTGCCGATGATTGAGGAAGAAATTGCTAATGGTCATGTCCTTCTGAACAACCCAATATCGGGATAGTTCATAAGGTTTTTCCTAGGTTTTCCCTTATGATTTTAATGGGATCACCGAATCAACAAAATTCTTTGGTCGCATTTTTGGCGAATGCACTATCTTATAACAAAGTCGCACCTAGGAGCGCCACATAAAATTCTAAAGATCTCCCTTTCAAATTCTTCCAATTTGAAAGGAACTTTATGATTTTATGAACATTAGAAGTTTCTGTGCTACCCTGTATAGTACAAATAAAATTCTCTTAGTTACGTCAGAAATCAAATAATACATATTGTCAAATATTTTAATTTACATCTTAGAATTGTGCCTTTTTTATCCATAGTTTTATTAACCATTGACAACGGGGTCTGACCTAGACGCCGAAACGTTTGGAATATACAGAAATTTTCTTAACTGTGGTGTTATTTGCCAAGAACTACTTAGAAATTATAGTGCTGGTATTTAAACAAAGGTTAAATATTTTTTATTATCTCCAAGAACAGTTGGTCTAGTATTTTTATCGCTTGGGTAATAACGTTATCTTCCCCGGGTATTTTGTTTCATTTACAAGGCTAACAGTATTTCATATCCGGTAAATCCTCAGAACCCAGATTAACCAAGGTCTTACTGTATGATAGTGACTGTGGATTAATTTCTGCGTCTACTTGACTTTTATATATTTCAGAGTACATATTTCTAATAATATATAATTCATTTCAGTTTATTTTGCATCACCAAGATCTGACAGATCTGACATTTTGTTTTTATGTGTTGGTTATTGTTATCTAGACCAATTTTTCGGATACTCTTTCGTTTTATGTCTAACGAAGACCATATCTTCACATTTGTTGAGGTCCCAGATTCCACTCCCTTTGTGGTTAATCCTTTCAACAATTGAGGAAAAAATGTTGTGCTCTGGTTTACGCGTTATATAATTGTTGCCTAGGACAGATTTGAGTTATCTACCTTGACCACTGTTGTTGTTAATATCCTCCTCCATCCCCATTGTTGCCAAATATTTAAAGGACTAACATACTTTTAATTCCTCCTCTTTTATAGACAGGTCTTCTAGAAACCTCCTATTTTTAAATATTCACGTTTGTTATATTACTCGTATGCCCTCATTTTTTGTATTCATCCATTTGCTTTTTTAGCATGCAAACTTGAGTCAAATGTATCACCAGCAAATATGATCTAGTCATTAGCGATGAGGAGAGTGTATAAGATTCTACAGACATCCCTATTTTGTTGCATTTCTTCTTCTATGCTTTGAGTACCTTTTATATAAACACATTACGTAATATTTGGGGGCGATAGGTCGCCCTTGACCTAGCTCTTTCGTCTCTCTAAATCGTTAAAATACTTTACTATTTTTGCCACAAATGGTTTCAGAATGATTGAGGGTGTGAATAGATATTTTAATTGCTCATTTGGTTTTTCTCTCTTAATATTGAATTTTGAAAAAAGTTAAATAATATAAAACCAAAGGGTAGTAATAGCAATTGTGGAATTTGCCCGGAACTTTAGCAACTTTCCCATATCTTGCAGGATTAAGTGTTGAAAGTTGGTCATGGGATTGATCCACTAGTTTTCCTCTGTAATGTGTTTACTTGTATATTGTATAATATGTATCTGTGTAATGTGACATGTTGATCTTTTGCCAGGAATCGTTGTCCTAGGATGCTGTCTCTGATTTATCACGCACCTTGACGTGGTGGGGGGAAACTAACCTCAGGTACCCAAAATACTTTTATAGTGCGTGCGTTTATTTATGGCATCGACAACTTTTTTGTCTGTGCCTTTGAATTAGTTAATTGATGATATGAGGAGATATTGACCCTCCATTAAATCTATAAAATATTTTAACCATGATTTCGAATCGGATGTGTGTTATTGATATGCTTGTGCTAAATAATTATTTAAATATAGCATGAGGCACATTAATCTATATAATTCTGAGTATTATAATATAGCAATATTTTGATTCATTTCACCATAAATAACGCGTCTTACACATTTTCTAACTGTTCGCCTAAAGAAGCATAGGTACATACTTAAACAACCATCTAAACTCACATTTATTTTAATTTTCATGAACATTTTAATGTGTCCCGCCATCTGGCGGAGGTTACGGTGAAGGTGAATAGTCGGTTCTCTGTAGTTTTCTGCAGCGTTCTATCTTCGATCCGTTAACTGTATAATTTGTAGTTCTCCTACTCTCCCATAGAGGGCGATAGAGGAGTTACAATTTTAAAAATAGAATTGGAAGTAAACAAAATGTAGTTTTACATTTAATAGTTCCTTAGTAGTGAACACAAATATTTTAAAATTATATAATACAAATGTAAATCAATTAGGGATTTTATTTTTTAGTAACTTCTAACAATGTGCAAATTTTAGGGACAATTTTAGCTATTCTTGAATATATTTTTTAACTCATTAACGTACTAGATTTTCTCATGTCAATTAAAATTAAAGTTTTTATATTTGTTTACCAGGCATGGACAATTGTATGGTAATGCGTACACCGTGGTAATTCAAAAAGATCACACCCACATATTTCAATAGTCGTCACCTTGTCTACTTTTATAACAGGAAACATGACAAAGAGTTTTTTTTAATCAGTCTATGAACTCATTCAATTGACATCATCTATGTGTCATCATGTTTGTTTTGAATTTCAAATTAGTTAATAAATGATTCGCGATATCGCAAATGATTGTCAATACGAAGAAGATTCAACATTTCATTATTTCCGTTTTTTATTTTGTGGTGGCTAGTTTTACAGTATTCTGATTGAAACAGTTTTGCATCAAATCCCGATCAGTTCATAGCGCTAGAAATCTAAATATGCTTATTTAAAAATTATTTTTGCCTAATTGTTTGGGAGTACTGATAACTGGTTTTTACATTACATATTATTTGGATATTAGAGTGGGTTCAGGACAGGAAGATCAACCACTGGCCAGATATATATTTAGAAACAAATCCAACAAAATGCTTATGAACAGAATTTAAGTTTATATCTGCTATGCATAGACTACAAACAAGCATATGACACTATTAAAATGAATTAGCTATATTAGAACAGTTAAGAATCCCAAAAAAGCTTAGAAAGCGAGCAGAGATGAGACCAAAAAAACAGAAAACAAAGTTATTGTCAATGGGACTCTGTCCAAGGAATTTTCAGAATGGGTTGCGACAAGGAGACCCACTGTCTACAGTTTTGTTTAACCTAGTACAAGAAGTAATTCTTAGGGAAGGTGGTATTAACTCTAATGGGTTATATATGGCTCCAGGCACCAATGCCTAGCATATGCTGATGATATTGTGCTGATGGCGAGATTCAAGGATGAAGTTGTAAGGACGTAACTGCCTTGCAGTAAATGAAAATAAATCTAAATATATGTTCATGCAGGACAGCTCCACAAGTAATGTAATTATTAACGCCGATGGGAACAGGACATGCATATTAGAGAAAGTAGATCATTTTGAGTACTGATGTGTAACAATAACATGTAATAAAAATGAAGAGGAAGAAATAGAAAAATGACTAGCCAGAGAAAGCAAGGCCGCAGGTACCTTTTCAAAGGTTTGAAGAGCCACAAATATATCACGAGAAACAAAACTAAGGGTGTCTCAAACAATAATAAGAACCACAGTCACCTAACCTTGCGAGACTGGACAATGACGAAACAAACGGAAAGTAAATTACAAATTTGGGAACGTATGATATTAAGAAAAATCTTTGGAGGAATTAAGTTCCAGGAAATATAGGTGAAGAATAGTTCATGAGAGTTTTCTATAATAATTCACGAAATTTTTCTCTAATATATCATTAAATATGTCGTGAGACTTTTTGTCCGGGACTATTTCAGCAATATTTGAGTGAAATTTTTTATATGCTTTATGGTTTTTTGGATGTTCAAATATTTGTAGCATAAAAAATGATAATTTGTTTTTGTTGACGTCGTTATTAATGAATTACTAGTATCCACTAAACCAAATTTACTACTAAAAGTGCTCTTACCAGAAAATACTCCACAGACCGAATAACCGTATTAAATGTTTTAAACTCAGAAAAATAAAGAAAGAAAATCAAGTAGGATTTACGTTAAAATTTTGGAAACTACATCAATAAAAGAGTTATTGTCATCAATAAAACAATAAATTCTCTTAATTCAAATAAAAATTTTTGAAATGAACAGATTATTAACATATTTTCAAAATTTCCTCTACTGCATCTTGGAAACTTTAAATAGAACATTAGCTCTCTGGTTATTTGTATAATCCAAAATCTATGCACTCATTTCTGGCCAAATTTACATTTGCATCACTATGAGGCGAATTCATAAGATTGCTCATATTCGAAAATTACAAAATGTCCCCATAGAAGTTTTGTTTGCCTTCAATAAATATTAAAAATAATAAATTCAACTTGTCTTATACTTTTTTAATGAATGATAATTAGAGATATCTGGGTGCTTATGCTATGCAAGCATTTTACATTTCAACATTTAAAACAATATTATTACTACTAATTATAATTATCATATCCATCTTAAATTCCAACAAAATTATCACCGTTTCTTGAATAGCAAAGGTGGTATTAATTTTTATTTTTAGTTTTTGAATAAAGTTTCATTTATCAACTTTATCAAGTACAGTAAAGCAAAGAGATTTAATTAAAAGCTTACAAATACTACACAATTTCATTAAAAAATAATGAAAATATTAAATTAAATGAACTCAAGTACATGAACATCATTACCTAAATTATCAAGAATTCATTGTCAAAATTATAAAAAAGACAATGTAAAATAACAAGGCTGTTAATACAAATTCAATTACTGCTATTATAACCAAGTTTATAAATTTTAAAATACAGCAATATATAATACTCTCTTCGAGGTGTTATTCCTTTGATAAGTGAAGTTGAAAATTTCATCGTGACATTCTAACCTAGGAATTACGGGTAACAGCAATTACATGGAACGGCTCCAGATTCGGAACCTCTATGTGCTAGTTTCCCCAAAAATCCGCGTCAACAACAATATATAATTAATTTTTACCAGGAAAACCAGTCAACGTTTTAATATCAAGTTCAACAATAACAGGTGGCTGTCAAAGTTAGTACACGAATATATCATATGACGTTACCTAAGTGTCTCCATCTAGTGGCCGAACTCCGACATACAATTTCCTCTGTGTTAGTCCATTCGTAAAACTGAATCCGTTCTCCAATTAATTGTATAATTGGCTGGAATAATACAGATCTCAGTAATGTCACTTTAACATTCCCACTTCATCAAATAAAAATTGAAGTCCTGTATGAAATTGATGAATGGTTAAAGGGTGGATCTTACTTTGAAAGTTGTTGTTTATTTACCACCTTTACTCTATAACATAAGGTTTACCGCATTTGCATGGTATTTTGCACACCATCCCAAACTGATCCAGGACCGATAATTGATTCATTAAAGCAGTGTAACACAACTTTATGTGCTTTATACTACACAAGAACAGTTTAAAATTAGTTTTGATATTATATTATTATTGTACTATTATGTTAATAATAACGGGTGTTTTTTTAGGGTATAGAACTTTGAAATGGAATAAAACAAGAATATTTTTTTAAATTTGACATGAAATTTACTTTATTCGAAAGAAAATCTTCTTGCATTATAATCTGAATATGACTTCTGGCATATGACTGCCACGACTGGCTCGGACGTAGTCTAATCTGGAGGTCCAATTTTCGATGACTTTTACCAACATTTGTGGCCGTATATCGGCAATAACGCGGCGAATGTTCTGCTCCAAGTGGTCAATGGTTTCGGGCTTATCGGCGTATACTAGCGACTTCACGTATCCCCACCGAAAATAGTCAAGCGGCGTTAAATCGCACGATCTTGGAGGCCAATTCACGGGTCCGAAACGCGATACTATGCGGCTACCAAACGTTTCTTTCAATAAATCAATTGTGGTACGAGCTGTGTGGCATATTGTCTTGTTGAAAGCACAGCTCGTGTGCATCATGATTGTTCAATTGATGAACGAAAAAGTTAGTAATCATGGCTCTATAGCGATCACCATTGACTATAACGTTATGGCCAGTATAGTTTTTAAAGAAGTACGGACCAATTATTCCACCAGCCCATAAAGCATACCAAACCGTAAGTTTTTCTGGATGTAACGGTGTCTCAACATGAACTTGAGGATTATCATCACTCCAAAAGTGAGCTTCATCGCTAAACAAAATTCGCTTATGAAAAATCGGGATCAACAGCAATGTTGTTTTGGGCCCATTCACCGAATGTATGCCTTGCTAGGTGATCTTGTGGCTTCAATTCTTGCAGGAGTTGAATTTTGTAAGCACGCAAACCAAGATCTTTCCGCAATAAAGTGGATGGACAGATATCCAATTCCTGTGCACCATCGTGGATAGACTGATTCGGATTTTCCTTTACGTTACGCTATACAGCAGCAATGGATTCTTCCGTACGCACTGTACGACATCTCTGTGGATGCGTATTATAAACGTGGTGTGAAAACGTTACATAATTAATCGAATTAATTGCTCTGATGGACGATTATGTTGACCGTAAAATGGACGTAGTGCGCGATACGTATTTCGAACAGAACCATGATTTTCAAAATAAATTTGCACAATTTGGAAGCGTTGTGCAGGCGTCAGGCAATTCAAGATGAAATGCCAAACCAAACTAAACATAAATCACTTGACAGCTGACAAGATAGCTAAAAGAGTGTTGCCAACTTAAAGTTCTATACCTCTAAAAAACACCCTTTACAATAATTTAGTGGACGCCTTTAAAATTTACATAGAAATAATATGTTTACATGTTTTAATCAGCATGTTTGCAGTCACGTACTCCAATGCAATTTGCAAAATTCCATTTCGAATCAACTACAGCTCCAGAGTCCTCTTATTGCTTATTTCCAGAAAACCCTAGATGCCGCATCACCAGTTATTAAATATTTGTAAAGTGTTTTATCGAGTTGAAAATAACGAAAGATTTGGTAATGTTAATTGTAATAGTTATCATGTTAATGTCATCTTAATACCCTGTTTGACAAAGACATTGCCTAACTGATTTATATCTCACTAAATCTTAAAATTCATAGTGTTAATTTAAATGCATGGGCGTACCAAGGGGGGCAGGAGGGGCAGCTGCCACCCCCTGACCGGAAAAACCTTTCATGACCCATTAAAACTTCCCATAAAATTGCTGACTTCCCCCCCCCCTAGACCAAAACATTTCTATTTGTCCCTCTCTCTAGGACAATTTTTTTCCGATTTACCCCCTCTAGGACAATTTTTTAAAAATTTTGCTCTTGTCTATATGTATAAGTTTTGAAATAAGAAGTGTTGGATACTAAATAGAGAAGAAAGTTATTAAAAAACATTGGCAACATTGCATCTGACAGCTGAATTGCTCGTAATATAAACCCCTTTTATATGAAACTTGGTTAAAGCGATCAAAGGATATAAACTCATTTTTGTTTATTATCTACCATCATGCTAAACTTTGTAACAAAAGAAACCTCACACAATACAAGTCCGAGCCATTTAAATTAAATTCTTCCTAAATTACGACACGGTTAACACCACAATATCGTTACACACAGGCCGCATTATCTTTGTTCGTGTTCCATGTTTTAATGTTTTGCTTATGCTTACCTACAGCCAAGATTTATTATGCTTCCGGCTAACCAAACAATTCGGTTTATTTTGAGGGAAATTATAGGGTTATTTTTTCTAATTGGAATTCAAGGATGTTGTTTATTGGCTTTCTGTGATTTAAACAGTGGATAATTTTGTATTATTCTCGTTCATTCATTCTTTATCTTGTTAAATAACATTCAACATTTTTTTAAATCTGACGTACACGTTTATTTAATTTTAGGTGTACAAATAAGCAGTTTTAGACAATACTCAATGAACTACGATCAAATTAATGTAAAGCAGATTTCGTCTTTGTACATAGTTCTGTATGAATGTATTGTATGTGGTTTACCTGCGCTGTTATTCTAAAACTCAGCTGTAAAGTTGACGATATCAACGATAGCTGCTGCAGAGTGGCCTTATAATAAACTTTCGACGTGGTGTAGCAAAGACACACTCTTATTTCCGTAGACGCGAGATGTATTGATCGACATCTAGGATTTTAGGGAAAATTAGCGCACACAGGTTCCAAATCTGGAGCTGTTCCATATTATTGCTGTTATCCTTTAATGCTAGGTTTGAATGTCACGATAAAATTTTCATATTAATTTCACCTGTCAGAAATATTGAATACATAAATAATTGTTCGAGAGAACAGTGTCTTGTAGGAAGCGCAACTGATGAAGGTTTCTGACCATAAACAATATATTTATATTGTAATTTATTTTTGAAAATGCTATAAAAAAACTAGTGAATATTTTTCAATTTTTTTTATTCGAAAGTACAATCCTTCCGGTTATTTATGGAAAACAATTTCATTCAAATGGCTGCGGCTGTATTTCGGCGATGCAAGCACGAATATTGTTTTTGAGCACGTCAATTGTTTGTGGATTATCGGCATAACACTTGTCTTTAACAGCGCCCCACAAATAATAGTCCAACCGTGTCAAATCGCAGCTTCTTGATGGCCAATTCACATCTCCAAAACGGCTAATTAAACGATTTTCAAATCGAGGGTGGCATAACTCAATTGATGATCGCGATGTGTGGCACGTGTTGAAACCAGAAGCCGTCCATGTCCAATTCATCAATTTCCGTGAAAAAAAAAATCGTTCAACATGGCGCGGTAGCGTTCGCCATTCACAGTAACAGCTGCTCCTTCCTCATTTTCAAAGAAAAATGGGCCGATGATGCCGCCAGACCAAAATCTACACCAAACAGTCACTCTTTGGGAGTGCATTGGCTTCTCAACGACCACATGTAGATTATCCGTTCGCCCAAATTCGGCATTTTTGCTTGTTAACATATCCACCGAGGTGGAAATGAGCTTCCTCGAAAAGATGATTTTTTGGTAAAATTCCGGGTCATCCTTCAAGTGCTCATTGCCCCTTTGTGCGAAGCGATAGCGCATTGGATTGTCTGTTGGCTTCAACTCCTGTACCAATTGAACTTTATACGGTGTCATTCCGAGGTCTTTATGCAAAATTCTCCTCAAAGGAGTGCGCGAAATGTGCAATTCTTGCGATCGAACAAAAACTTCAATAACTTGAATGAATGCTGGCCAAAACTTTCGAAGACACAACAGCTTGTACCCAGGATGATGGCCTCATTTGGCAAATAAACAACTACTGTTTCACCAGACAATGCAGCTACCCACAAATCGATCAAAATGACGGTAAACTTGAACCATTTACGATTGGAATTGCTTTCACTCTGGGGAAGCAGACCACCAGAGTGGACCTGTCCCAACCTACCTGATCTCTACCTGTTCGCATGTCCTCAAAATAAACTCCAGGGAAAGACATTTGGCTCTGATAATGAGGTTCTAGCCGCAACTGGAGCATACTTGGAGGCAAACGTAAATCGTTGTATAAGAAATGCATCGAAAGTTAAAAAAAGGTAATAAAATAATAGGTAAAATCTAATTTTGTAACAAAATGTGTTTTTACTCTTTAGCCCCGAGACTTACTAATCATTAGAATGTAGCCACAAATTACAAGAGGTACAAAGAAATTTGTTAAAATTTGTGAGCTTTCGTGTTAACGGCTTTTAAGCTTGTTGTTATTTTTAATAAAATGGCTGTAAAATGTGATATGATTTAGCGACTTTCAAAATAGATCTTCTATTTTATGGATATACTTCTCCGTATATTTAAGTTTAGTTTAATTTCTTTGGGACAGTACACAGTTATAAATTACAACTGTGAACTGGAAGCTTCTAACTGAAAACTGTAACTTTCTAACTATAAATTATAAATCATAAACTAGCTGTACCCCACAGCTCCACACGCGTTAAATTGTTGATACACTTGATGCGTACATGACTAACTGTAATAATGTCAGGAAAAAATTACTTGGAGGATTAACAAAATGAGGTGGGCAACTGTTGAAGCATACTATTAGGTAATTGTAGAAACATAACTTTTTGTTTTTATAGTAACTGAACTTAATAAAATACAGTGCACTATAGCTCAGGTCTTTTACGAAATTACGTGACAAAATTAATAGTTGGACAAAACCGACATCAACGGGTTCTAATGACAAAACTTGACTAATTGACATAAAATTTAAAATTTTTATCGATGCGTTTTTGCTTTTTAACAAAAAAGCGAAAAATCGGTAACAATTTAGTTTTTTACCTTTTACACAAAATCCACCGATAAAACCGTGTTTGCTACTATGGACAATGTTGAAGAGAAATGAAAAACCTACAAAATGAGCTACTCAACTTCGTTAATTGGTTTTTTAGATAATGGAACCTTTACCCGAAATTAAAAAAAAATAAATAAATAATCGCTTACATACTTTCTTATTTTATAGCTGAAACATTCTTATTAACTGAAGCGATAGATCTTTTCATAAATTCATGTTCTAAAAATAAATACTGTAGCCCCAGTAGTTTTTGCAAATTTCAGTCAATCCTATGGAAGACATTTTTTTTGAACGGCCATATTACCTCACCGGATGACCCGATCATTATGAATAAACCACTGTTGGAAAGTAGAAGAGTTGGTCTAGAGACCTCAACTCACTTTTTCAAAATTTAAAGTATAAATACATATAAGTATTGAAAATTTTTGGCTATTAAGTAAAAAAATATTCCATTCGAAAAATTGCTAAGGGTGGTACTACATTCTTATAATAAATAATCTTGAAGCAAATTTTAATTTTAAGCAGACACATATTTATATTTCTTGCATAATATGGATTTATATAATAAATTTAGCAAAATGGAATACCTACACTCCATTTAGCCACAGATGATAATGACGGAGCAATCATAATGTTACCATAAATGCGAAGACTATTGCAAGCGATTTTTCCATTTGTAAATGTTTCAATAAAAGCTCAATACATACCTACCTATATATCTAAAGAAATTTGGCTTGTCACTAATTAGTATTTATTAACAAAAAATTAATAGGAATCTTAATTGAACAACATAAAAATTGAATTGTTAACTAAAAGTGTAACCAAAGGAACCTACCATTATTTACTTATTAACCGACTTCCAAAAAGGAGGAGGTTATCAATTCGTCGCGTATTTTTTCGCCTTTTTTTTTGTATGTATGTTACCTGATTTCTTCTCCTCTGGTGCACCGTTTTGAATGAATATGGTTTTGTTTAATAGAGTATATATCCGAATTGGTGAAACTTCAAATTTTGGAAAAGAATTCTATTGGTAAAGTGATAAAATTTGTGAATGAACACATGCGTGCATGGAAATCGACCAATATCCCTAATATTTTAGTCGATTTTTCGATAACTCCTTATGGATGTGTATAGTTTTTTAACGTTTAATCTATTAAGGAAGATCCTTACGAGATCTCATATACTTTTCTGCGACGTGCAACTTGCAGTTTTGCAGATAATCGCCGAAAATTCCAAAATTCTTATCAAAAATTTCATCGAAATGACATAACAGACATTTCCTCATAAATATTTTAATTCCAACGTAATAGTGCGGTAATTTTAGGCACTGGAAGTTTTAATTGCGAATTTGAAAATTTTCTATTTACATCTCAAGCATATAGGTAGTAAATCATAGTATTTTCGGCTCCTTAAATCAATGAGTACCAAGCTCGTTTTGTTTGTATACCAGGTAAATACCTATTTAAATGCAAATTTTTCCATTCTGCCAAGACGGTGCTTTTAGTTGTCACATTCTCCCGGCTTAATAGAAAATTCCGTGACAACACATGTCAAACTTTAAACTGCTACTTGGTGGCCTATAGACAGGGTGTTTAGTTATAGCAAACAAAATCACAAAGTAAAGTGGCAGAAGGAGTTGAATTTATATGAAAATTGAAATATAGGACGGACTAAAATGATAGTGGTCCGTAGGCAGCCGTATATACAGGATGGTTGGAATATAGGGTGGACTGGACGTTTGGTGGTATAAAAATGTTGAAAAAAATGTGAAATTAAAATTATATAGGGTGATTAAAAAACTGTTACATGATGTGGACATAAGCAAATCATATACAGGATGGTTGAAATATATGCTGGAGTTGAATTATATTTATAAAGTGTGATTATAGGACGGACTAGAATGATAGTGGTCCGTAGGCAGCCGTATATACAGGATGGTTGGAATATATAGTGGACTGGACGTTTGGTGGTATAAAAATGTTGAAAAAAATGTGAAATTAAAATTATATAGGGTGATTAAAAAACTGTTACATGATGTGGACATAAGCAAATCATATTCAGGATGGTTGAAATATATGCTGGAGTGGAATTATATTTGTAAAGTGTGATTAAAAAATTATTTCTTTTATAGCCTATAAGAAGTTGCATAAATTGTGGAGAGGAATTAATATTACACAGGGCGATAACATAAAATGTTAAAAAATGAAATAATTTGGGGTATCCCACAAGGAATTATATACTATGGTTGAATATAGGACGGATTGGACTCCGTAAATATAGGATGGATTCTACTCCGTCCTATAGTTTACAGAAGGCAGCTAACAATTTATGCTTGTCCGTGGGCAGTCGTATGTACAGGATGGTTGGTACATAGGTTGGACTGGAATTATACTAGTTATACAGGGTTGTTAAAAAAGTTGAAAAAAGGTTACATGGCGTAGTCCATAAGGCATAAATATATTTTGGTCTTATTAAGTCAACGCGTACTAGTACATTTTGTTCGTAAAGATTTACTTGTCAATTTAAATGAGAAAGTATCATTGTGTAATGTTGAGGCTTTCAGGTTCGATGTTACCTGGTTCTATCTATTAAGGTTATACATACAAAATAAAAAATAAAGAATGAAAACTACCTGAGTTCAGAAAAACTAAAAAGTTGAAAATAAATACATTTTTAAAAAAACAAAAACCGACTTCAAAATAAAATTACTATAAAAGCATGAAATAATATTTTGCTACAATTAAATACTTTTTATGAAGTCGTTGCCAGCGAAAGTGAAAATATTTTGTGAGGTACATTGATGAGTTGCACTTCGCAACTTCGCTGTTCAAATTGGCACCGACTTCATAAAAAGTATTAATTGTAGCAAAATATTATTTCATGCTTTTTAGTTAATTTTATTTTGAAGTCGGTTTTTGTTTTTTTAAAAATGTATTTATGTTTTAAAAAATCAGTGAATAGAGAAGGCAAATTTTCGCTCTTTATTTAACTTTAAAATAAGCATATTAAAAATGATTGCTCCATCATTATCATCAGTGTCTGTCTAAATGGGTTTAGGTATTCCATTTTGCTAAATTTATTACATGAATCCATATTATGCAAGAAATATAAATATGTGTCTCCATAAAGTTTAAATTTGTATTAATATTATTAGTTATAAGGATATAGTACCACCCCTTAGCAATTTTTCGAATGGAATGGCCAAATATTTTCAATATTTATATGTATTTATACTTTAAATTTTAGAAAAGTTAGATGAGGAGTCTCTAGATCAACTCTTCTACTTTCCAATGGTGATTTACTCATAATGATAGGTCATCCGGTGAGGTAATATAACCGTTCAAAAAAATATGTCTTCTATAGGATTGACGGACATTTTGCAAAAGCTACCGGGGCTACAGTATTTATTTTTAGAACATGAATTGGGTATGAGAAGATCTGTCACTTCAGTTAATAAGAATGTTTCAGCTATAAAATAAAAAATATTTAAGCGATTATTTTTTTGTTTGGAATTTCGGGTAAAGGTTCCATTATCTAAGAAACCATTTAACGAAATTGAGCTTATAGTAGCTCATTTTGTAGGTTTTTCATTTCTCTTCAACATTGCTCATAGTAGCAAACACGGTTTTATTGGTGGATTTTGTGTAAATGATGAAAAACTAAATTGTTGCCGATTTTTCGCTGTTCTTTTTTTGATAAGAAACAAAAACGCATCGATAAAAAATGTTGAATTTTATGTCGATTAGTCAAGTTTTCTCATTAGAACACGTTGATGTCGGTTTTGTTCTACTATTAATTTTGTCACCAAAAGGTCTTTTTCTCCGTAAATGACCTGAGCTACTAGTATATTTAATCGTTAAGTAAATTACCGCAATTCTGATATTTATTAATATCTAATAATTCAAAAAAATTTAACTTCAACTTAGAATTTCTTTTTCTATTTCAGGTATGTACGCTATATCCATCGGCTTGTTAAATTTTGTGTAAGTATTATGTAGTATTAAATATTTGTCTGTTTTTTTCCTTTACAACACTGACGTTAAAATAAGAGCTTAGTAATAATAAGAGTTGGTCAAGATTTGAAAAAAGGGACAGATGCAGCTGCCTTAGGTCTGCCATAACCTGACCCGCAAAATACGAGCCCCCAGAAGCCATTTTCAGCTTTAATTAAACTTTATCGCGACTTTGGACATCTATTTGTTTCTGGAAAAACTAGCTCACACAGACTCCAAACCAGGAGTCGTACTGTATGTTACGTCGTTTCATTGTGATTCGTCACATAGAAAACACATCAAAGAATTAAACTAACTAACTAAAACCTATAAAACAAATTATTTTACTACCTTTGCGTGATTTTTCAAACCACTGAACATATGATAATATATTGTTTCCAGTCGAGAGCCTTCAACAACAATCAAGCATGATAAAGTAGTTGACAAGTAAAAATGCAGGATTTTAGGTGGTTTTCTTGGCACTACGGCTGTAACAAACCTTATGTATTCGTTACTAAGTGACGAATACTCGATAAGACTCGAAGTACAGAATCGGCACTTTTACATTGGTATCGGTACTTGAATAACATGTTTACTTCAGCAATGCGACTGTCGCGTAATACCAATACCAAAAGGTCGAACTCGCACATCCTCAGTTTTGTTACTTCGTTAGATACGTTATGAATTCGTATGTTTCGCACATACGAATACTTCGAACCTACCGTATTTCGGTATTTCTACCGAAATGCTGTCAGTCCAACCGAACTACCGAATTGTCATGACAGTAAGATAAATAAGCCGTAATTAATACCTGATTATATCTTTATATTATTATTAGATTATATAATATGCTTTTATATTTTGAACACTATTCACTAGTCTTTTTTACTTTAAAAATTTCATAAACCATTGAGATCTATAAAAGCATATTATAGTATAAGACATAATTACGAAAAGAGCTCTCTGTAAAATAAAAGCTTTACTCAGGATATTCTTTTTAGGATTGAATGAATTTATTGGATGCAGATTCTGTATGGAGTTTGATGTAGGTAATAACAAAATCGAGTGCTACAACGTCTCCAATAACTGGTAGCATTTTAATGCAAAGACAATATATGGAAGAAAAGTTTCTTTATATAAAAGATAATGCACTTAAATTTTGGCAGGCACGAACTTTGTTATACCCACGAAGAAACGAAATTAGAAGAAAAAATGCTTATGTATGTTGGTAAAGTCAGTGCCAGAAGAACGAATTTTGTTAAAATCGGGTAAATATTGTCGGAAAAACGTACCTCATGATGACCCAAATAGATGAAAAAATATTTCTAATTGTGAATGACATATTTTGGGCATAAAAAAAATGCGGCAATTCATTGTGATGAGTAGTTTGGAGAACTGTCAAATTAGTATAAGAATATAATTATTTACCTATTTATTGAAAATATATAATATCTATGTTTATATTATTTTCACTTATACTTATAAAAATATGTGTTTATTTGCATTGCTTGAGTGTATATTTATGTTTCTCTTTATTTATTTTATATTTATAATTGAAAAAAAAATGTTACTTAATAAAATACGTTTATACGAGGGCTGAATTTTATATTTCGGGATTAGAGAACAAAAACAAATATTAATCATCGAAAATAGCTTTATTGTTTTTCAAAATATTCCCCATGAAGATATAAACACTTTTGCATGCGTTTGAAGCAATTGTCGAAGCACTTTTTCCACTCTGATTGCAAAACATGCATTCTGAACGCAGCAACCGCTTCTTCAGGTGTCGAAAAACGTTGACCTCTCAGTTCAAGACTATACGGCGGATGACTCATTAATTCGATGTTTTGAGTGGTCAAAAATGCAGTTGTTTGAGCCGATGTGTGAGAGCTCTCATTGTCGTGGTGAAGAGTGATCCGTCTTCGGCGGTTGGTTTTGTTCCTCATTTCTTGGAAGGCAACTGGCAAACAAATGATTGTGTACCACTCAGAATAGACTGTTCTGCGTTGTTCTAGTGGTACGGTTGCGACATGTCCAGTTTTTTCGAAAAAACAGGCGATCATTTGCTTGGAGTGCTTCGTGCGCGAACAACTTTTGTTAGATTCGTCTCATCTTGAAACATCCATACAGTCGACTGCTTTTTACTTTAGGGCTCACACGCGTAAATCTACGATTCATCACCTGTCACTATGTCATAAACGTGTTTTGAAGCACCGCGATCGTGTTTTTTGAGCTTTTCTTTCGACCAATCGATACGAGCCTTTTTTTGAACGATTGACAAATTGTGTGGGATCCAACGCGAACAATTTTTTTGACATTCAAATGTTTATGCAATATTGAATGTATGCTGGTCCCACTAATGTGTAAGGTTGACTCAATCTCACGATAGGTCACATGACGATCTTGCAATATCAGTTCACGCACAGCATCAATGGTTTCCGGAACAAAAACTGTTTTTGGACGACCTTCACGAAATTCGTCTTGGAGTAAACTACGACCTCGATTGAATTCACCATACCATCGATAAACAGTGGTCCTTGATGGAGTTTCATCGTCAAAAATTAAATTAAGTTCATCCATGCACTCTTGCTGCCTTAATCCACGTTGAAAGTTGTAAAAAATAATCGCACGAAAATGTTTACGATTTAATCCCATTTTTTGGCCGAGCCTTTCAGTTACTGTAAACAACATATAGCGCTCGTATGTCAAAACGTTCTGAGTACGTATAACCTCAAAAATGTCAACCTTTACGATAGAGCTGTCAGTTGTCAGATGGCTACACTAGGGTTGTCCAATCCCGAAATATAAAAGGCCTTTAATTGCAACGTATTATATAATAGATATGCACTCATTAACACTCTATATTTACTACTCAACTTACGTCAAACAAAAGTAACGGGTAGTCATACTAAGACTAATGAATACATACGACTATTCACGATGTCGTTACTTTTACAGCACTACTTGGCACCGACTTCAAAAATATACTAGATATTAGGTAAATAATTTGTATAGACTGATCACCTTTTATTGTTTATATTTTTTTACTTTCTGTGTATTATGTATTGTCTAGTATTGTATTAAGTATTGTCTAGTATTGTGTTATCTTATTTTCAACTTTTTAGTTTTACTTGGAAGTCGGTTAACATAATTTTCTGAATTTTCATTTGGGGTTTCTCTCCCTACCCTGATTTCTGTCAAATTCAGAGATTTGTTTTCTAAATAAATGTTCCGGGTAACCTCCCCAAAATTACCCTTATTACACCCTAATTTTCAATTATTTGAATTAGCTGTTTTTGCAAAAATCATTATGAGAGAAAACCTTATAATGTAAACGTTTGTGTCCAGCTATAAATTTTCCCACATTTGTGTCTAGACGTTATCACAAATCGAGAAGCCCTCGATCATATTTTTCGATTCAACATTATTTGAAGATTATTTTATAATTAATTATCATTAAAGCAAACAAAGTATACATTCTTGGTACTGAAACAACTAAGATTTTAGAAACGATTGTCAAGTGTAAAATTTATGTGGTATTTTAACCAAGAAAGTTTTATTGCAATCTATTTCCAATTCAACGTATAATACAGTAGATAATTTATAATATATCACAACGATCATTTATCCATAAAATATATTTTATTGCACGTCCGTGCACATTCATAAAATAACTTCTTATTGAGCGTAGGCAGCAAACACGTTGAAGTTGAGGTCTTTGGAATTGCAACACCTGCATTACTTACAATAGTCGACAACACTGTTACACGAGCCTTCTGTTTATTGTTGTTAATGCCATTTAAAAAGTTTTTAAAGGGGGTCGGTCGCCATACGTCAGCTGTGATCTAGCGAGTTGCACCTGGGTTATCTTTTACTAATTTAATAAATCAAAAATACTTAATTGTGATAGATATGCATTCATATTAAATTGTCCGACTTCCAACTGGTCGCTTAATGGTAGTCACTGTTTATATTTTCTAAAGTGATTACTAAAATTTTTGAAAAACGCGAAATTTTCTGGGTTTCAACACCTTTTTTAGACTATGAAGCCTTTTCGTGATCTCAAGCAATTCTCTGAACTTTTATCTATTCAGTGTACAACATGGTTGCGTGTTGTGTAATTCGTTTTTTAATTTTTCTGTCACAGTTTTTTCGTGTATCTTTCTTTGCTTTATTCCTTTTAGTATGTACAATATAAATTTGATCCAGCCTGTCATAGCTTCAAGGGGATCATTCATCATATTCTCAATAATGTAATTTTTCTGTCCGTCCTGAAAATAGCGTCTACTTGAAGTATATAACGAGAAGGAATACAGTTTTCATTTCTATTAAAAACGATCGACTGTCAGTATCAAATGACAAAAATAGCACAGGAAATTTAATATCAAGAGAACAGAACTTATTCAATGCAGCTGAAGATGATAGGACTAAAAATTATCTAACGGGGAGAAAAGAGTAGACAATAGAAAACTGCCAAACAAATAAATAGACAATGATAGTACTAAGAGATGTTGTTTTTACGAATGGCTTCATTTTTAGTAAATGCTGCAATGCCGATACAAATTTATGTAATTTTTGCAGTAGTGCCGTTGACGCACCGTTTGCTTACTGATATCTGGTGTCCTGATATTGGTTTTGAGATCAGCGGTCCTGTCACTATTTAATGCTATTCTTGTCAGTTAGTCCGTGTGATCTGATGACCAGGATGTAATCAAATATTTTCTCATTGACAAAACTAATGGTGATGGTCTGCAAGCAAAAATCATTTAGAAAAATCGTGTTCCAGAGCTAAGGAAATTAAATTTATGTTTAAACAACTATATTTATATTGGTACAGGCTCTTGTCCTGTGGTGACATGTGACTGGTGCTGTCTATGATGTACACATAGGTATCTTGCAATAATAATTCAGTTCCTGTTGGCCAGCCCGCCAGTTTACTAGACTTTAGATATTGCTGGAGAACTAAAACTTCAAAAATATACTAGATTGGTAGGTAATTAATTTGTACAAAATGAGCACCTTTTAATGTTTACATTTTTTACTTTCTGGGTAGGTACCTAACAACATTGAATGTGTTATTTATTTACTAGAGTTGTATTTTGTTATAATTAATAATTATTTTTAGCTTTTTAGTTATAGGTGGAAGTCGATTATATTTTTTTAAATGTTTTGTTTTCAACTTTTTAGTTTTCATTCTTTATTTTTTATTTTGTATGTATAACCTTAATAGACAGGATCAGGTAACATCGAAAGCCTCAACATTCACAATGATATATTTTCATATAAATTGACAGGTAAATCTTTCCGAACAAAATCTACTAGTACTTAATAAGCCCAAAATATATTTACGCCTTTTGGACCACGCCATGTAACCTTTTTTCAACTTTTTTTGACAACTCCGTATAACTATAGATAATTCCACTCCACCCTATGTACCAACCATCCTGTACAAACGACTGCCCACGGACAAGCATAAATTTGTTAGCTGCATTCTGTAAACTATAGGACGGATTAGAATCCATCCCATATTTACGGAGTCAAATCCGTCCTAAATTTCAACCATAGTATATAACTCCTTGTGGGCTACCCCATAAATTATTTCATTTTTAACATTTTATATTAACATGTGTAACATTAATTCCTGTCCACACTTTATGCAACTTCTTAGGGACTATAAAATAAATAATTTTTTAATCACGCTGTATAAATATAATTCAACTCCAGTATATATTTCAACCATCCTGTATAATCCCTATATAATTTTAATTTCACATTTTTTCCAAGATTTTTGTACCACCAAACGTCCACTCCGCCCTATATTCTAACCATCCTGTATATACGGCTGCCTATGGATCACTATCATTCTACTCCGTCCTATATTTCAATCATCATATAAAAGTAACTCCTTCTATCACTTTATTTTGTGATTTTGTTTGCTATAACTAAACACCCTGTGTATAAACGCACCAAATAGTAGTTTATAGTTTGACATGTGTTGTCACTGAATTTTCTATTAGGCCGGGAGAATGTGACACCAAAAGCACCGTGTTCGAAAAATGGATTTTTTTTTTATTTAAATAGGTATTTGCCTGGTATAGAAACAAAACCAGCTTGGTACTCATTGATTTAAAGAGCCGAAAATACTATGCTTTACTACTTAAATGCTTCAAATTCGCAATTAAAACTTCCAGTGCCTATAATTCCCTCACTATTACGTTGGAATTAAAATATTTATGAGGAAATGTACGTCATTTCGATGAAATTTTTGATAAGAATTTTGGAATTTTCGGTGATTTTCTGCAAAACTGCAAGTTGCACGTCGCAGAAAAGTATATGAGATCACCTAGGGATCTTCCTTAATAGATTAAACGTTAAAAACTATACACATACATAAGGAGTCGAAAAATCGACCAATATGTTAGGGATATTGATCAATTTCCATGCACTCATGTATTCATTCACCAATTTCTTCACTTTACCAATAGAATTATTTTCCAAAATTTGAAGTTTCACCAATCCGGATATATACTCTCTTAAACAAGACCATATTCATTCAAAATAGTTCACCACAGGAGAAGAAATGAGGTAACATACATACAAAAAAGAAACGAAAAAAAAAAACGCGACAAATTGATAATCTCTTCCTTTTTGGAAGTCGGTTAAAAAACATTAAATATACATAAAGCTACACTACCATATATTTTTTTGGTGATACTGTATTATTTTAGTGCTGTTCCTTTGTAAGTAACTAGCTGTCTCTGAAGACGTTGTTCTTTCATTTTCATTCAGTCCCGTCACAAAGTAACCCGATAGATTCACAATATAATTTTAATCTGTTTGTTAGAGTGTTTTTGGGATTCATATAGTTTTCAATTTTTCGTCAGGTGCGATATCTGCGAACTATCATATTTAATTTGTTTGATCTTATTCGGAGGAATGATATAGAAAGGTTTATTTTTAAATACATTTGCGGGAGCGACATGCGCGCCATCTATTATAAATTAATATAACATCGTAAGCTGAAGCCATAAGTTGACAAGGGATGATTGCATGATGTGTTTTATATACAATCAAATATTGTTCTCCGAAATGATCATAGTTTAAATTGTTGTATAATTGTTATTATCATTAACCTTTAAACTAGATCAAATTGTGTTTAATTTTGTTACATATTTTCTCAAATAATGGACTTCTTAACTCATGTCATATTGGTTGCATAGTTTTACTACTGATCATTGTTACTTCTGTCCGAAAAATGAAATGACTTACCCATAACACACGACTGACACGAGTAAAGAAACTCAAAAACAGAATTTTGGATGAATTAAAATATTTCCATATACTAATAAAACAATTTCAAACATCAGGACTGTGCTTAGTAAAAAAACTTCTGTACTTCAATAAGTTCGGCAGTACCCCATTATTTCCATTTACTTTCCAAACACACCTTTTTCCTGTTTGAAACATATCAGTCGTAACAGTAGTGTCGGTAGTGATGTTGGAATTTTATTGCGTAATTTTATTAGCTCCGCAAGATTATTGAATGCTAACAATAGACGCCAGTCCGATGGACTGTATACGTTTCAACGCCATTTATGCTCTGCCGCTGGATTGTTAGCGTTATCTCGCTTCATTTCATTCGATCGTAATAACGAATGGCTTTTACATCAATAGGAACAATTACACAAAACGATTTCACATGGACGAGAGAGCATTGCACATCTATTCGTTTACATATCTGGGTAAATGCCATAGAAACGGAAATATTCATGTTTTTTAGCATTCTGAAATTTTTTATATAAGCGAACTCATATAGACCACTATTTAAGCAAAATATTCACAGGTATACCGCTTTTACGCTTATAAGGCAATTTTAGGGTTTATTTAATTCATACTTTGACAGTCTTTTCATTGTTAATAGCAACAAAAATAAATTGAGGGCGATCAGACAATTTTAATAACTTGAAATGTAAAACATACCTGAGAAAACCGATATGAAGTTAACTTCTTCAACTCTCACCAGCTATATTTAGAAAAATATGCTCCCTAACATGAAGTTATCTATTACCTACACCAGTCAATAGCGATTTTTAAGTGACAAAATTCAACAGCAAACCGCATAAGTCATCACGTAAATAATAGTTTATAAGTCATAACTGACATAATTTTAACAGCAAACTCGTAGAAATAAATTATTTGGGCCTTAAAAACCCCAAAAAATATGGGGTATTTTCATTTTTTGCTTATAGTGTAAAAAGTAATGATATACTCTCTTCGAGGTGTCATTCCTTTGTACGCAAGACCATATATATTATATATAAATATAATATATATTGTTTCTGGTCGGGAACCTTCATCAGTTACGCTTCCCACAATTGAATGTCCTCTCGAACACTTCTTTATGCATTTGATGCATTTCGTTAAATTACTGATTCTCTTGAAAATCCTAGATGTCGGTCTTACATCTCGCGTCTTCAAATTTAACGAAATGCATCAACTGCATAAAGAAGTGTTCGAGAGGACATTCAATTGTGGGAAGCGCAACTGATGAAGGTTCCCGACCAGAAACAATATATATTATATTTATATATAATATATATTGTCTTGCGTACAAAGGAATGACACCTCGAAGAGAGTATTCAATATCTCTGACAGGTGAAGTAACCTGAAAAATTTTATTGTGACATTCTGTCCTAGGAGTTAAGGGAGAATTACAATTACACGGAACGGCTCCAGATTCGGAACCTCTGTGTACTGATTCTCTTGAAAATCCTAGATGTCGGTCTTACATCTCGCGTCTTCAAAGTAATGATATGTCATAATGCCGTCAATAGAAAAATTGTAGAGATTCAGAGAATCAAAATGGGCGTTTATACAGTTTGATCGCAGCATTTTTCATAAAGAAAAGCTGGAAAAACCGATGTAAAGTGAGTTATTTTAACAAATTCATAAATGATTGTAATTACAGCTGGAACCTTAATCTGCCTCCTAGTGATAGTATAACGTTGAGATTAATAACACTGAAGATCGATATTGGACGTTAAGTAGATCTTACAGAATTGCAATTTAAATAATTTGTAGAAAAATTTGCAGGACGTATCATATTAACCACGATAGTTCGATAGCGGTATGCAAAATATATTTTGGAAGCTCATAAAATGCACTTCACTTCGTATATCTTGGATTATTGTAATAGTGCCTTAAAATGTATTAATACTGCTTTTGAAATTTGGCTTAAACGATGGACCCTCCGATGTTTTGACAGTGGACAAGTCATTTAATTAATATCAGTAAACTGTATACAGGTAGCCATTAACTTAATAAACCAATGAAAATATAGAGCAATATGACCAGGCAGTACTTATGTAAATCAAAATCTAATGCCGAGAAAAAATATTTAATAATACAATATTCCTACTCCGCTAGACAACAATTCTCCAGCAGCATTATTTATGAATATGTATTTGAACTCCAACTTAAAGCAATTTGTTACCGAGCCGACTCGCTTTAGAGCTAACAATACTCCCTCGCTACTAGATCTAATTTTCTCCACAGATCATAATCTCATATCTTCAGTCGGTTACTATCCACCTACAGGAGCCAGTGATCACATTGCCATCATAACTAATTCCAAGTTGAATCTTAGAACACAGCTTAGTAGGAAACCATTTACAACTTATAAATTTTATTCTGCTAATTACACATCAATTACTGAACATTTGAAAAGTTTACATTGGAGTACTTTCGACACCAACGAAATTTGGACTAACGTCAGAGTTGTTAGTACCTAAAGTATCGTCTAAACTGTTTGATAAACAACAACATTCGCCATGAGATTAATGTGAAAAGGAAGGCTTGGCATAAATATCGAATTAGTGGATCAGAAATCGACTATAATTTGTACACATTATAGTCGATTTCTGATCCACTATTTCGATATTTATGCCAAGCCTTCCTTTCTTTGAGCAGGACTTGTACAAGTCCTGCTCAAACACTGTAGCGGCTCTGAGCAGAAATACTAAATCTACTTTTGAAACCTGATGAGTTTTCAATATATGACCTCAGATTTGTCATCAGCAACCTCAAAACTAATTTTTCAGCATATTCCCCCATAGTCCTCGTGGCTCGGAGCCTAATCATGCTTTACCTCAATTTGACCTTCACTGACCATCAAGGTCATGTCAAAAAAAGTCAAGGCCACATTTGGATGTGAAATTTTTCGCTCTTTTCATTTCCAACATTAAAAAATTGGGTTCCCATTTGAAAAACCGACTTGACCTTGATATGATCTTCAAGGTCATAGTCAACGTCATTGGGTAGCCGGGGAAAAATATTAAAGGTTATCCATTTAACTTTTTTCTCTAAAATGCTTTCCCACTGAGTAAATCAGCCGTACTCGGACTTTTTGAACACCGTGTTTAAGTTTTTATTATCTAAATCGTTTACTTCTACAAATTTGCTGTTACCGACGAGATGGTATAACCGAATTGCTGTTGAATTTTATGTCCGAAAATGAGTTCAATTTTTATCTATAAACTGGTGTAATATCCTTCTTTAAAATAATTTAAAAAGGCCACTACCGATTATATATTTTTAATATAATCTACTTCAATTTTTTACATACTACCATAGGAGGGTGACCGTTGAATACGATTCTGGTAATAACGAATGCTTTTAGTAAATTTAATAATAACAATAACGATTGTCTTCGTCTTTACTTGATGAAACTTCATTTTAATTTTTATTAAAATAGATAATTTTCTTTCATATTTATTTACTAGTGACAATATTCGGTCACCAAGTTACTGGCTTCTTCGGAATACAAAGTAGAACTAAATGCTAAATACCTAAAACTATTATGCTGGCATTTCACATGTCCTTCGTCCCCAAGATTCCAGGTATACTTGGTGCATATTTTAAAACCTTCCATTTACATAAAAAACGTATCGCTAGCACCATTTTTTAACACAAGAGATGTTTGCATTCTCGTCAAATAAGGCTGGCGGTTCGCTCGTCCCTACACTTCCGTCATCCGAGAAGACGACCACCAATGTTTAAAATTATTAGGATTCAATCTACCAGTGGAAAAGAACAAATTTAAGGGCATTTAAATAAACAAATTTTAACAGTTGTTAGGCGTTATGTCACTTAAAAACCTCCAATGACTGGAGTAAAGCTTTGAAACGTTTGGATTTTTTGAATATACAACTTTGTTTCCACAGTGTGGTGTTTTTTTTCCAAGAAAACCAAGAGAAATTTGGTTACATTATAGCTATCTACAATTTCAAAAATGCTTCGTATTAAGTTTTTTACAAAGAACTAACTAATTAAACAATTGGATTGACAAACTTCTCATTTTGTGGGTTTTTTAAAATACTACCAAAATTACAATTTTTGTGATTTTAAACACTAAATTGAAGAAATTTATTTATTTTTCCAATCAAATTAAATTTCCCTTGGATAATATGCTTTCACTTTGAAAACAGGAAGCTAAATCTACCCTCTCGAAATCAGCTGGTGGGAACTAATCTCCTCTCTATCAGATTAAATTAGAATTTTGTATGTAAAATAATGCAGGAGGCACTAACGTGACTTTTAACATATTTCTCACATTTTACTCTTATCCGCTTCTGATTAGCATTGCAAATATTTTAAAAGTTTCACGTATTCAGGAAAATGAGTTTTTTAGGGTGCAACGTGTGGAGAAAATTTTACTATTTGATTTATTTAGTTGAAACGACAGCACAATCTATTGAAAGCAGTTATTTTTTTGTTTTGTGCTGGTTTTATCATAATTAGTTAGTTACAGTTTCGTGGGAGCCAATCTCATTAAAATCTATAATTTTGCGTACTTATAATTTGAATAATTCATAATATTACAATTACTAAATATTACTTATCATGGTCCTTTGTATCTGCTACTCAAACTTCCTGGCCAACAAATGTGAGCATTTTTCTACTGCCACTAATCTATTCTTGTGTATATAACAAATTGTACATTTTTCTCTTGAAGTACTTTATACAATTGAAATTGCTGCAAGTTTAAATTATACTAGTGATCGAAATTCGACCCTATATCCTCAAATTGTGAACATTATTGAGGTTCGTTTGTCAAAAGTATATGTCTATCAAAAATAAAGTGGAGGAGGAACCGGAGAAGAAAGCGTCAAATATAGTTTTTCCAAATAATTTTGAAAAATGAGTGACCCCCCAGTTTTTGGTGAGATTGCGCTTTGTAACCTAAATCTTATAAAAACTACAATATATTTTCTGTTGTCCACTAATTGTCAATTTGTTACAACACACCTTCGAATGATTGTGAAAATAATGTAGTAATAAAATAATTCAATTCACAAAAAAACTTACAGAATAATTAAAACGAAAGTTACTGTTACTTGTTTGAAAAATCAATACTGATCTACTACATTGACTATTTTACTACTGAACACTACACAACACTTGATGCTGAACTATCAAAAATGGCGTTCACATGATTTAACAGCAGGTAACGCTTCCTCCATCTATAATTACTTAATAGTTTGACCGTTTTCGAAGGAAAAATATGTTCAATAAAAATATATTTCTGTGTACGTATATGTACCTAACTTACCATAACAAATCAGTAAATACATTGATTTTCTTTATACAGGGTGTTTTGTAGAACGTTCGCCAAACGTGGCAGGTGAATAGCTGGGATATTTTGTAGCCCATATTAAGTCTAGATATCTTACGGTTTTTGTTTTTTTTTTAATTTATTTTTTTTTCTTATTTCTCAGATTTTTACATTTAAACTGTTGTAACTTTTTTATTTTTCACTATATCACCAAATAAACTTAAATGTAATCTATGATGTCTATTTGCTCATTTGCATTCGATATTTTCACAAATGATTGGTTGAAAAAATTATATGAGTCCACAAATGGCGAGCTTTCATGAAAAAGTAATTAAGTTAAACACTTTATCACCTTAAAAATAAAAAATTAAATAAATAAGAAGCACATCGAGAACTTCGAATGCTTACAAAAACTTCTCTACTTCAACCCATTTCCAACGATATATCACACTTATTGGAAAGTAATCAGTATCATAATAAACTATGAGTTTGTAACTTACAAGGTGAAAACTACAAAAAATAAAACATACACCAAATTACAAGAAGTCGTTATAAATTTTGTTCAAACCGGCTTCTACCGCTACGGATGCAATTGCGACCCCTTTTTCTGATTCCTACAGTGGTAGTCTCTCTTCCCATATTATTTCAAAAGCAACATTTATTCTTGCTTTTAACTGCTCCTTGGTTTTTACTTCTCTCTCATAAACTAGTTGCTTGGCCGTCCCCATACAAAAAAATCAAAGGCAGTCAGGTCTGGCGACCTTGGAGGCCAGAGTATAGGGCTAGTTCTCTCAATCCACTCGTTTGGGAATGAATTGTCCAGGCGCTCTCTGACAGTTTGCCTATAATGTGCTGGACAGCCATCTTTTTTGAATATTTTTGGTCTGCCTCCAATGAAATTTCATCTCATAAGATCGATCATCCCACATTATTTGGAACGCAACATTGATTCTTTCCCTTAACTGCTCCTTGGTTTCTATTTCTATCTCGTAAATGAATGATTTATCGCTTTTATTAGATGAAGTCCTATTGTCTTTTCCTATTTATTTATTTATTTATTTATTTATTTATTAACGGGTTAAAAACCCTTTTACAAGAAATGAAAACCATCATGATAATGAGAACAGATGATGAAATAGTCAAGGTACAAAATATTACTTAAAAGCTATTATTAATATAAAACTATTATTGTAATCTTCTAACCATACTTTTAAAAGAAGAACAAGAAGAATCAAAAAATTCTAATCTCCCATGATAGTTGTTTGCAGTACGAAGAAGTCTAGTTATAACTTCGTTTTTACCGTAATTGGTATGATGAAAATCGGTAAAGAACAGATCAGGACAACGTGTTCTAGTAGCTTGTATTGAATTTAATTAACTCCAATAGTTCAGGACACAGTATATAACCGTTTAACAATTTGTGTAAAAAACGCAATTCATATTGTGATCTACGATTTTGTAGCGAACTCATATTCAATTGTACACGAATATCAACACTATTATAATCATCCCCTACTAATCCCATTTCAAAACCACAGAACCTCAAAAATTTATTCTGAACTCTTTTTAACTTACTGCTGTAGGTCATGTAGAAAGGAGACCAAATCATGCTGCAATACTCAAGACCAGAACGTACTAAAAACAGTACAATAATTTAAAAGTAGCAATAGAAAACTCCTGAGAATTTCTATAAATGAATCCCAACATTTTATAAGCTTGAGAGGTAATTTCGTTTATGTGTAGGTTAAATGTAAGCTTTTTATCCATCATTACACCCAAATCCTTCAACTGATTAACTTCAACAAGACTAGCATTTTTCATTTTGTATGTATAATAAAACTAAGAATTAGCTTTAATAAAAGTTTTTTTAAAACATTTCTTCAAATTTAAATTTAAGACATTTATATCACACCAACGAGACAAATTATCTAGATCAGATTGTAAAGATTCACAATCGGAGATACATTTAATTGCCTTAAAATTTTTTATGTCATCAGCAAACATAAGAAATTTACTCGACCTAAATACAGTTGCCAGATCATTCACAAACAAATTAAACAGTAACGGCCCAAGATGTGAACCCTGGGGGACACCTGAAGTAACCTTAATTGATTTCGATACCCTGCCACCATAATTAACCATTTGTGTCCGATTCGACAAGTAACTTCCAATCCAGTCAAGTAAAGTGTTACTAATTCCGTAACCCATGAGCTTTGCAATTAGAATCTCATGGTTGACCCTATCAAATGCTTTCGTAAAATCAGCATATACCGAGTCTACTTGTGATCCAGACTCCAAGGAATTTAATATAAAGTTATTATACAACACAAGGTTTGTAGTCGTTGATTTCCCTTGACAAAATCCATGTTGCTGGCCAACCATTAAATTCTTAAAATTATAACACAGCATTTTATTTACCAAAAAATCCAATATCTTCGGTAGAACTGACTGAATACACACCGCCCTATAGTTTTCAACTTTATCTTTTGGACCTGAATTATGGATAGGTTTTAGATAACTTGCTTTCCAGTAATCAGGAAAAATACCAGAGGATAGGGATGAATTAAACAACAATTGAATGGGTTTTGCTAATGTGAATAGACATTTTTTAATAAAATAAATATGTAGACTTTACAGCTTCTCCTAGCTTCCAAATTGCATCATGTGAATTTTAACTTAGGAACCTCAGGGTAACGGCTTAAGACATTGAACAATTCTAATTTTTGGTCTCTAATGGGTAATTTCCCTGAAACTTCTAGTTGCTATTCGATTCACGTAAATATATATAGGCATACTCTTCGAAGGATATTTAGATTTTTTTTATATATTCTAAACGAAATTTCGAAATCTCACCCAATGCCAATAAGACTCGTATAAAAATGTATAGTTGTTATATATTTGTTCACTTTCTTGCGTTTTATCTTTAGCATCGTGTATAATAATATAACGTTGTGTATCTGCTTCCATATGACTTCTCTATCCGATATAGACCAGGAAAGGCACACCAAGAAGCTGATTTTTCAGTACCATGACAGAAACTTCCGAGGAGGTCTGAATAAAATAAATTTAATTTGTTGAACTGTATATATTACTATAATCCTACAACTGCATTAACACCAAATAAACAGTTATAAAAAAGAAGTTCTGAAGAGAGAGTTTAGTTTAGTGCATTTAATCCTAAAGGCAAGCTGTCAGTGCCCTAGAGGGTGCATGTCATACATGCTATGGTTAAGTCCTTAATAATAATTCAAGTTCCAGGACTTCAGGTTGGTTTTTCTTCATCAGCAGTGCTTTAATTGAACTATTCACACATTAATTGAGTATATTATCATTTCAAATATGTTTCTAGATGAAATTTCAGTACTCCTAGATTAGAACACTTGACTTTTTTAGATAAGTAATTGCAGCATTTTTAGGGATTCTAAAGAGGCAATTGATTGAATATTTATTTAGAAAGATAACTTTCATATAAAAATACTGCTTTGCTGAGACCCTTTAAAGCCGAATTACATCATATTCACCCGATTTGGGTACTAGCGATTTTTTCTTATTTATTCAACTAAAAATCAAGAAGCACTTATTGTTTAGAAGCGTAAGAGAATTATGTCAAGAAATATATAATTTGTATTTTACTGTGAACGGTTTTTACCGAAAAGTCCACTCTTCCTTTAAATCAACCCTCGTATTTAAAAAAACTGCCCAACATAAAGTTGCTCCCCATTTACGTATTCTTATCATCGAAAGAGCAAAAAATGCATTAAACACACTCCTTGTATATGTAAATTTTTCCACTATTTCTTTCATTGCATGACTCAGTTCGGGCACTTACCTCTACTCAAGCAAGACAGTAAAAGTGACCGACCGACCCGCGACCGGTCTGTTGGTCCAATTTCAAGACCTTGAACCGCATTGGACTGATGCGATTCAGGTGGCTTATACTCCGTACGTTTTAATGCAGAATATCCCACAAACAATGATGATAAAGAATAATGATTATACTAGACGAAACATTAATAATTAAAACAATATTGCTTTAATTTCATTGTGTTATTTAATTTTTATTGAGAACGGGGTCTGATTTAGATCCTGCCACGTTTGGAATATTTGAAATACACATACTTTCCGGTAAATGTGGTGTTACTCCCGCGAAGTTCTAAAATACAAATAACTCTTAATCATATTTCGATTGCTACGCCGTCTCCACAGCAACAACCTACAGATAATCCCGTGCCGTGACAGTAAAGACATTTCCCTTATAACTGTTTAAGATGATAAGAGTACTTACTGACTGTCAGTAATGATATGTTGGACGATACGTCTGGAATAAAAACAGCAAGCAAAATTAGGTGATATGAATCTGGAAAAATAAAGTTCATGTGCATTGAGGACAAAATAGGAAGTCTAGACATCGTTAATATTTAATAGCCTCGTATAGAAAAGTAAGCAATACTGAAAACTGAAAACGAAAATGTTACGGTGCTACGTATTTCCAATACTTTTATAAGCATCAAAGACATATACTCTCACGGATGCCCCTTCTAAAAAACTAGAAGCTTGAAAACAAACGCGAATGTGTTGGATACAGTGGGTAAGAACAAATAAATACTCAATATTGTCAAAATGCGGGAACTAGAATATCTCGATGATGTCATGAGAAATAGAGAAAAATACTATTACTAGTTGTATTGAGTAGAAGAGGTCTGAGAAGAAAAAGAATCTCTTGGTTGAGATTGGCACAAGAAGAAGAAGAATCTCTTGGTTGAGATTGGCATAAGAAGAAGAAGATATCGACAATGCAGAAAACATACAACCATTAGAAGAGTACAGATATTTAGGCGTAAAATTCAACACAAGTGGTACATTGGAAAACGAAATAAGAAGAAGAATAATAAAAACGGGAAAGTTAATTTAATTCCTGAACAGCATATTGCAGGGGCGGATGTAGAAATGTCCTCAGGGAGGGGGGCAAAATGAAAGTTGTGATAATAAGATGTGTTACCAAGGGTTATTACTTGGACATATACTCCTTCAGTTTAACAAGTTATTGCTTTTCTGCCTACTGTTTACGATCTAGTGTGTGCTATTATTTATATTTTTTCCATTAATACAACGTGTCAGGGAGACGCGTGCGCCCACCGCGCCCCCTGGCTGGATCCGCCACTGCATATTGGCTGTTTTCCAATTACACACACTGTATAACGCAGTGCGCGAGTTCACCATTCCATTAGTACTCCAACATGACATCGTGTGCGCACAGAGACGCACAAGAAAAAATTGTGTGTATCGTTTATGTCAGCAGTCATAGACTAATATACTATAGAGTGAGGTGATATACAGTCAAGTGACAACACCCTCGTTCGTTCTATCTCTGTCTTACAAAGTAATATTCGATTAAGTCAGAGAGAGATAAAACTAACAACGCCAATCATCTTGTCACCACTACAAATTGTTTTCCTTTGCGACCAGAAGATTCAGATCACGGTAATATATTGTGTACATATTAAGCAGAATTACCAATTGAGAAAATAATTTTTTAACTATTAATATAACATCCTTCGAAAATTTAAAATGTAATTTCAAATAAGCTGAGAGTGCCTTCCCAAAAAAGAGTTATTTATTACGATTGTACAAATAAAATTGAAAGTGGTCTGTTTCCCTATTTTGTGTTAACTTTTTCTATTAATGACATCTGTATTGTATTTGAAGAATTAAGGCACGTTCCATTTATCGCTTTTTACACAAGACAGTGTGTTATGCTGTATACTGTGCACGCACGTCAAAAAAAAAAGACGAGGTTCCTTATCAAATAGCAATAGACAGCACAATTTTGAAACATATTGAAAGATAGAATTAACAAACTTGAGTGTCTAAACAAACAATGAAGTGGATGCCGAACTTTTAAAGGAAAAGAGGAAGATCAAAACAGACAGAATTTGTGAATTTGACAAAGAAATCATGAAACCTAGAAGCAGATATCTAAATTTAATATTGTTTTGGTAAAATATAGATGCTGTAGTAAGGAGTAAACGATTAAAATTCATAAAATTTTGGTGAATGTTTTTTCATGTAAACTTTTTTTTCAGTTAATATTGTAATCTTATTTTGCGTTTTTTACCAAAACATCAACTGTTTGATGGGATCTAAAATCGATGTCGAGTAATGCTAAATTGAATAGAGTAGGTAGGGTGTACATTGAATGTATCGCCAGCTAAGTGAATTTGAAAGTCGCCGAATTATTGGTTTACGTGAAGCGAGTTTTTGATTTTTATTTCCAAAAATAGCTAACCTCACGTACAGAAATCCAACTACTGTTATGAGATGCTGTCAAGCGTGGTTTGAATATACCCAAAATCGGAGAAGACTAGATACAGGACATCGAAATAAAGTTCAAAATCGACGTCTAAGATTTATGGCGTTTTGAGACCGATTTTCGACAACTGGAAATTTGGCTAATGAGTGGTTAATAGAACAATGACATCTTGTAACTAACTGTCCGAACGGTCTTGTGCTACCTCTGACCGATAAGCATCGACGGCAATGACTACAGTGGTGCAGACGACAACATTGAAATGTGGAATGTCATCAGGTCGTCTTCTCTGATAAATCTTGATTCTGCTTGGTTGGACCTGATGACTGAAGAAGGGTTAGCTGACTTCGCTGAGAAAGATGTCAACCTCAATTTGATGCTGAGCGACGGTAGGCGTTATGATATGAAGTGCTATTGCACATGGATGTAGGATACCTATAGTCTTTGTTCGAGGCAACAGGACAGCGCAACTTTATCTTCAGGAAGTAGTGGATCCCATATTTCAAGAAGATAATGCTCGGCTTCATGTTGCATGCTGGAGATAGTATTGCTCAAGAAGAAATAGACCACTTTATTGAATCAGTGCTACGACGTGTTGAGGAGTGTATAGATAACCGCAATGGACAAACCCATTATTAACAATATTAATTAAAAAAAACTCCTTGGTATTTTTGGTTCAAATTTTAATCATCTACTCCTTACTATAATATCTGTGTTTTACCAAAACAATATTAAATTTGAACATCTCTTCCTAAGTGTTGCGATTTCTTTGATAGTGAGTATATTATTGTAGAGTTCTTACTTTTGGATAATCTAAGTTAAACGACAGATCTATTTTTTTATATATGGGGAAATGTTTTGCAAATCAGCCCCCCCCCAGTCTATCACAATTTTGGGGTAAAATTTTTTTGAGCACACCGAATCATTTGTCAGAAAGTCTAGTTTTTAAATCCATTTGGTGTTTTTATGAAAAAAAGAATTGGAACCTCAGAAAAAATGTTGAAAGTCGGGCACCTCGCACAAAATTACCATTTTTCAGTCAAAAATGATTAAGAAAAATCACAATTTTTTTATAATTTTAACCAAATTAGTCAGAAAAGAGATTTAGAGGCCGCTGAACAAGAACCCGTTTTCATATTTAAAATTCAATATGGCAGATCCAATATGGCGAACGAATTTTTTTAAATAATCCGCATTTGCACCAAAATTGATTTAGGGTGGTTTTTAAGATCTCTGATCACGAATTCGAGGTCAGGTTAGCAAAATTCCAAATGGCGGATCCAAGATGATAGATGTAAATTTTGAAAATCAACCGATTTGCGCCAAAATTGGTATAGAGGATTTTTTGGGGTTTCATTATCATTTTCCAATGATATGGAAAATAATGCAGATAATTGGTTCCCAAATCAATAAAGTGTTAAAAGAGACCCCAAGAATCCTCATATACCAATTTTGGCGTAAATCAGTTGATTTTCAAAAGGTTCATCTGTCATCTAGGACCCGCCATTTTTAATTTTGCAGATCTGACCATGAATTTGAGATTAGAGACCCTAAAAACCACCATAACGTAATTTTGGTTTAAATGGGAATTGATTTTAAAAATTTTGTCGGCCATATTATTTCCACCGTTTGAATTTTAAGTCTGCCAATGGATTCTTGTTCAGCGGCCCCCAAAACACTTTATCTGAGTAATTTGTTTGCAATTATTGACAAAGTATAATTTTCTGAATCATTTTTGAGTGAAAAATGGCATTTTATTACGAGGTGCCTCAATTTAAATAGTCTTTGTGAGGTTAGAATTTATTTAAAAAAAACACCAAATTTTCCCCAAAATTGTCATGGCCTGGGAGGTTAGCTGATTTGAAAAAGAATTCCCCATATATGAATGTTATTTGGTTTCAGGATATAAAGAACGAAAGTGACTGCTATAGAATACGACTGATAACGTCTATTGAACGTATTACCCCTACTACTACTATTATGGACATTTACTACTTTAGTCAAATACCTAACGGAATTTCTTATTCTCACCATATTCATATTTGTAAAAACACAGGTTTGCACCCTAACACCAAACCTTTATTTTAAACACTCAACGCCATTTCAACAACTCTAAGTTGTGATCTTCAAAGAGTAAACCAAACCAACTAAGTTTGGTTTACTCCTTGAAGATGACAACTTAGAGTTGTTGAAACGGCGTTGATCTTTAAAATAAAGGTTTGGTGTTAAGGTGCAAAACTGTGTTTTTATATTTGTGACACACCAAAGGTTCCACAGCTTTTCCATATTCATATTGTTAGAACTAAGATTAAAGTACGTAACGTTAGGATTTTACCTCAAATTCATAACCTCGCGAATTAAAAATATGAGCTCCTATATCTTAATCAATGTATTGCATTTTAAAAATCCAACCCTTAAAATTATAAAAATATTATTCACACCGCTAATAGAATCAAATTCAACAAGCTTTTGTTTATTTTTTTTTATGTATAAAATTTTGGATATCTATCATAATACAAAAATCGGTGATGTGACTTTAGAAAACATCTAATCTTGTTTTTAGTTTTAATTCGTTTTTGATCAGACAATAATTGCCTTATCACTTTACTCTTGCTTCCAGTCTTCGGTATTGTAGCTGAATCGCTAGGCTTTCGTCTTAAAAGATTAGGAGAGTTCGTTGAAAGATTAATCCTTGGCTGTGAATGAATGCAACTGGAGGCTCTGTTCACTTTGGAGAATGGCATGATTGCGGGTGTTTTGTTAAATTTTACTTCTTTCCTTCTTACGGGTTTAAAAATGTCCGATTTTTTCAGTATAGGTCTTTTAGCTTTGAGCATTTCTTGTGTTACATTGTTTACCGGCTTGATCACTTTGTATTTAGGTTTAAAAACACTATCAACATTAAAATTCTGCCAAGGATATACTTTAACATGTTCAGTTTTCGGTGAAATAGCAGGCACTCTCATAGGGGCTATAGGTATTTCTTTTAATTTTTCTCTGATACTAAAATCGATTTGTCCAGATTTTCTAGATAAATTACTCATTTTGACAGGTTTCTTCAATTTAGAAAAATTTAATAATCCGTTTTGTGGGGCTTGTTTGTTATAAATTGCTTGACTCGTCACTAATGATCGTGAGGACTCTTTCGGCTTGATTTTCACTTTATCCATTTCACAACTAATTTGTTTAGGTTCTCGTATTAAATCTTCCTGGTGTAGTTCCGAATACATCTCAGAATTTACTCGAAGTTGTTCGGACGACTTCTTATAATTTCTGAAAAGATTAGATAAAAATTTCATTGCAAATCGATTTTTCAAATAGCCAATGTATGATTTTTGCATTTTCATCTCAAAATTTCATGAGAACAGTAATTGACAATTTTGACACTTACCTAAAATATTTTTCAAAATAATGTAGTAATCTGTTGTCAAGAAGTTGTACTTTTATTTGGTGAGCAAAATAACTCAAAAATGGATCGTGGAAGTATAATTTTTGGTTACAAAAAGTAACGAATTATGGAACACACAAGTTATTTCAGAAGATGTGATAAGTAATTTAGGAGACGGTAGTATAGAAAATATAAATATAAAATTTTATGTGTACACAATGAATCCAAAAGAAAAACTAATAGTATTTTGTTAATTTTTGAAAATTTCCCTAGACTTTATATGGCATGTTGGTATTTAAACACGAATTAAATAAAAATATGTAAAAGATTTAGGCATATGAGCCACTAAAGAACTCCAAATTGGGAGTCGTCACCTGCGTTTTCATCGGCATTTCGATATTTTTGAATTTATAAAATTTTTTCGAACGAACTGATTAAACCTTATTAAAATAATGTACCACGGAATTTTATATGTTGAAAAATTCAAATTCCAAGTTACAAAAATGGACGCTGAAAACAATTCAGGAAAGTTCTTTAGCAGCGTCCCAAAAATCATAACTAAAAAATGAAAAAGAAAAATCATGTTACCAAAACGCATTAAAATTATACTCACTGACAAAAAAATCGCAATACCCCAAAGGAGATCTTTAAATTTAATGTCTAAGTGCTTCTTGGGAAATAACACCACAGTTTAAAGAAAATTGCTGTATATTCCAAACGTTTCGGGGTCTAGGTCAGACCCCGTTGTCAATAGTTAAGAAACTACGGATAAAAAAGGTAAGATGTAAATTAAAATATTTGACAAAGTGTATTATTTGATTTCTGACGTAACTAAGATCATATAATCATAAAGTTCCTTTCAAATTCCAAGAATTTGAAAGGGAGATCTTCAGAATTTTATGTGGCGCTCCTAGGTGCGACTTTGTTATAAGATAGTGCATTCGCCAAAAATGCGACCAAAGAACTTTGTTGATTCAGTGATTCCATTAAAATCATAAGGGAAAACCTAGGATAAACCTTATGAACTATCCCGATATTGGGTTGTTCACAAGAACATGACCATTAGCAATTTCTTCCTTAATCATCGGCAACCAGGAACGACTGAATTCCACGGAGGTAGTAGCGATACAATCGTTTTCATTTAACAAAATTAAAGCAGACTCTTTTAGTTTTCTTTTGGTGTTGTGTTCTTCTTTGTGTAATATAACTGAATTTTGAAACTGTATTTTATGACCAAGGTCCCAAGCATTTTTCAAATTGTCGTTTTTTTATCTAATTTTTGTGTTCGTTTATTCGAACATTCAGATATTGTTGGTAAAACATAGATGCTATAGTAAGGTGTAAATGATTAAAATTTGAATAAAAAATACCAAGAGATTTTTTTTAATTAAGTTTGTTAGTAATGTGTCCATAGCTGTTATCTATACACTCCCCAACACTTCTTGGCATTGATTCAATAAGGTTATCTATTTGTTTTTGAGGAATACTATCCCAAGCTACCTGTATTTTATGTCTTAGAAACTCCAAAGTCTGTGGGGGCTGGGGTAAATTTCCCAGCCTTCTACCCGTAATACCCCAAAATCTTCTAAGGGCGAAAGATCGGGGATCTCGGCGGCCATGGTAACAAATTCACATGGTTCTCTCCAAAATTTGAAATATGGGCTTCATCAGCCGATTAAGGTAAGGGAGAGCATACGGCTTCACTACTTCCTGAAGATAACGTTACCCTCTCGTGTAGCCTCGAACAAAGACTAACAGTGACCCACTTCCATGTGCAATAGCACCCCATACCATAACGCCTACTGTGCGGTGTACATGTCGCTCAGCATCAAATTGAGGTTGACGTTTTTCATCATATCCATCCAAAATCATCGAAAATCATCAGAGACGACGACCTGATGCCATTCCACATTCCAATGTTGTCGTTCTTTGCACCATTGTAGTCGTTGCCGTCGAAGCTCAGCGGTCAGAGGTAGCACAAGATGGGGTCGATGATGCTGCCGTCCAAAAGACTTTAAACGGTGGTAATCCGTTCGAACACTTACAAAAGGGCCTTGTTCTCCTAACCACTCATCAGCCAAATTTCGATTTATCGAAAATCATTAACACCTTACTATAGCATCTATGTTTTACCAAAACAATATTAGATTTGAACATCTCCTTCTGGGTGTTGCGATTTCTTTGTCAGTGAGTAAATATACCTCAACAATTCTAGTTGTTGCTGATCATGATATCAATAAATTTAAAGAATAATTTTAAACAAAATATTATTGCTAGTTCATCAAATATTTTTTGCACTCCTGTTTAAAGCGATTTTGTATTAGATAGTTTAGCTCTTCCGTATTTTTTTATAAATTGAATATACGTTAAAAGTAAACTACCTTTCAAATAATGCGTTTTATGTGGTGGAGTAGAGATCAATCCTCTGAAAGTGCAAATTCGAAATATGTACATCTGTTCTGAATTTTATCTTTCTTAGCAAAGCCGAAAGAAAAGTCAGTAGTGTTATATGTCTATCTCCTATGTCATGGTTTTTATCTTTGCATCACTATATACAGTATGTTTAAAGTATCTAAAAATAATATTTCGAGATCCAATCTTTTGATGATAACAGAACTGATAACTCGGTTCTGCTATTATTCACTATTTTCCGGTGAATTGAGGTTGTCGTTGGATTTTAGATAACTTCTAGATCAAAATCTAATGGGGTAAGGTCTGGATACTTAGCTGGCCATTCGATGAAACCTCTTCCGATCCGATACAAAACAGGTGTTTCAATTTATAGATTTGAAATTGATCGAAATTTATATACGAGGACATATAGGACAGAAAAACTGTATATTAGGATGGGTATCATAAGCTTCAAAGTGAATTCTGAATTAGTGGTGAATTCTGTCCACAGTCTGTGGGGACACTCACTGCAACCGGTTGATTCAAAATCTCATAATTAATACTAGTACTTGATAGTTGATTAGACTTTAAAATTTTCCATATTATATAAAATACCGAGTTTTGGAGCATATACAATATTATTTCCCAACAATATCTGAAGTTGATAATAAACACAAGTTAAGCTCGAAGAATCTATCGATGTTTATCATAATAATATCGCTGGATGAGTAAACTCAACTTTCTGTTCAGTATTTACAGATGCGTATGATAAGGCTTGTTTCAGATCTTGTCTTACAAATTCGCGGTTAGAATATAGAAAACGAATTGCTCAATTGCGTGTAAATGTCCCAGTTTTGTATTGCATTCAGATAATTTGAAACAGACCTTTATGATCCAAAACTCTTCCAATTGTAAATGACAATAAAATGGAAATGGAATGCAGACATTAGAAAATGTTGCAGTTTTTTTGAAATGCATGTAATTTCGTTGCAAATAAATATATATTGTCTGTATCCGTATTATTTAGAATGCCCGATAAAATAACATAAGGCATTATGTATTATTATATCACCAAATACTGGTGAAAAGGATTCAGCTCATAATGGGTTTACCAAAAGTTTATGTTAGTCTAGTCTGGTAAACAAATTGTAGAAATGAATTTTTGGATTTGGATTCAGTTTGTTACTTATGTAACTCAAAATAAAAGAAAAAATGATAAATTAATACCTCCTAGTATTATAATTGCAAAAGGGTTTCTGCTGGTTAGTCCATCCATAGGCCGTAGCTGATTATTCTTAGGACACGAAAGGCCTATCGCGCCTTCGTTAAGAAAAGCAACTTAATATCTGGTACATTGTACTTTTAACAAACTGCCTCAGTGCAGTCAGATTGCTTGCATACTGCACGTTTGTTCTTCTGCAATTCATTCAGGGTCATAGCACCCTCTCAACTGACACGCCTATGGCAGTGTGCGATATACACATACATCCATTTTTAACCCCTTTGTTATCATCAAGGGATTTTTTGGAGACTAGTGGAGGTTCTAATGTTTAGTTCCATTGTGACATTCTAATACTCCCTAGACATTTACAGTTTTACATAATTGGCCTCTTTGATCGGTAGCTAGTGGATAGCAAAAAATCAACATCAAACCATTGCTGCTCCTGTTTTTTTCGAGCAGTGCACTCGGATTAATTTTATCCGGGCATTTATCTCGAATAATACACGGTTTCTGTGGGGAAGTTTGTATTATCTTCGTATACATCCCTACCAGCAAATTTATTTAATGTTAAATAGCTCAGTTAGTAGGGCGTTAGACCGAAGTTCTGAAGGTCTTGAGTTTGATATCAGGTTTCGGTATTTGTTGTCTACCAGAGAATAGAGTAACATTAGCTAGTTTTCCTGAACGGATTTTGTGTTTAAGTGAGTAAGTACTATATTTATAATTTAGTATTTGTAGAGTGATGACCTCATGCATACTAAATATTAAATATTAATACTAAGCTCCTTAACCTACAATTAAAGAATTGCGGAAATGGCTGTCAAATATGAACTAAAACTGACAAACTTATACAAAAATAAGACAATGAACATATTAATGAAGCTGAATGAAAAAAGCGTGTGAATGAACTAAAATAAACGTGTTTAAGTAATTTAAAAAAATCTTAAAATTGTCAAATATCTCTAAGGGTTTTCTAAAATTCCCAGAAGGGTTCCCAAGTTGACATTCTCGCAACTTGTACATAAGCCATTATAAAATCGTGACCTCGTATATATTGTGGTAACCCTCGGGAAATTCTCTTTCCCTTTTATAGGGTATAACGAACAAAGTTTGACGACACCCCACCGGAAGCTTATCAAATACTAATTATAATAACTTTTGATGTTGCACTACTCTACGAGCAATTAAATAGTTTAAATCATCATTTACATCGATGGTCTTAAGGGAAAATCCTGAACTGATTCTGCCCATACTTGATCGAAAGTCATTGAGGTAGATAAATAACACTGATTGAGAAATTTACCGGTTTTAGAATAAAAAATCTGAACTTCAACCTTAAGAAATGATTGTATTTTGGAATATAAGTATTCAAGTCAATACAAAGATTTAAGATTGTTTGGGTTCTCCGCCATTTCTTTTTTTTACAAGCACGCTCAAAATTAGATGATTTATTGTAAGCCCAGGAGGGTCATAGATTATTGAATTCAGTGCTAAAGGTATTTGGTGTATAATATCCAGTGGAGTGCCAATAACATCTTAAAATTTTTCGATTGGTGACAAGCATCCATTAGATTCATCATGGTGATGAAAGAGAGGGAGTGCTTACCATTCCTTGACGTAAAGTGTCCGGAATCCAAACAACAGTCTACAGGATGGCTGCACATATAGAATTATACCTACACTACAATTTTAACCGCCCATCAGCAACGAAAACGGGCATCCTCAAAACACTAATTCATAGAGCTAAAAATATCTTCACGAGAGCAGAAGTCCTCAAAAAGAAGAACAAGTAAGAAGACTTTTTGGCTAATGGATATCCAAAAACCATCACTAACAAGGCATTTGAAGACCTGGACACACCAGGAAGAGGAAATCACAATAACAACTCTATTATTACCGTATACTAAAAGCTTATCGGAAAAGCTTAGATGAATTGTACACAGATATGGAATCAGAATGATCTTCAAAAGCAGCAACACCTTAAGGAGCATGGTTACAAGAACGAGACGGACGCTCCAGCAATACCAAATAACTGCATATACAGCATACCTTGTGAATGTGGCAATCTTTACATTGGAGAGACAAAACGACCGCTGGACACCAGGGTTAAGAAACACCGCATAGCTACCCAATATAATATATATAATTAGCGAGCCCAACGTCCAAAATAAATACATTGGGAGAGCCGCCACTGCCGCCACTCATCACCGACAACCAACCGCTAGGCACGTCGACACTGATTAGACCGAATAAGACTCAATGCCATGAGCGGCGACGCATGATCGGTTAAGGGTATAAATACGACTGATAATCTGAGTTTCCCATCATTCACCAGATGACCATAGCAGATGCAAACTATTGAAATGTTGTGAAATCAACCATTTCAAGACGATGAAAGTCTGAGGGAACTTGGAGGAACGTTATTTTTTTGTAGTAACCCTTCCTGTGTGCATTACCTTTTTGAAAAATGGATTGAATTAACCCGCGTTAGTAATCACAGGGAAATGTCCAGGTGACTAAGGTTTTAATATTGGTATCAAACCTTTTTTATGTCAAGTTATAATATGTTTTAATTTAAATGATGATTTTAGAAGTTGTCTGCTCAACTTCAGAAAATCTAACAAAGGCTTTTATATTTAGTAAATTTTACTCGGAGAATTGAAGATTTCGTATCAACTCGATAATAACATTATTTTTATAAACGGGAAATGCTGATATCATGAACCTGTGACACACGAATATATTTAGCGATAGTACACATGGATACATTCTTTTAGTCGCGGTGTCACAATCTGCGGTACGTTTCATTTATTATGTTTTGCATTCAAATTTCTGTCGAAAAATTCTAGAGGTGACTTATGTTTAGCCATCACTCCCTTGCAGATTTTGCTTTCCCTCCATGATCGGCTTATTTTTCTGCGACCCTTGTGAATTCTAATACAGAATTAAGAGACCATTCTGTTCACTATGCCAATTTGATCTGGTGTTACACCACTCAGACCAAGCGCTTGATGTTGAGTTCTCAATGAAAGGCATAAGTGGATCTCTAAGGACGAAGAAAAAAAAAACACGTATTCTACAATATATCTGTTACGGTAAAAGTAGATATTGCGGCAAATGTACACATTTTCCGGTAAATGTGCACATTTGCCTCTTCGTTTGGGTAATGTGCATTGAACTAACATTTACAATTTCAAATAAGGGAAATGTACATTGAATTCACAATGACTATGTCGTTTTTGTAAATGTGAGCATACAAAATACGATATCGCAAGTGCTAGTAAAGTGGTGCGCACGCGCACTTGTAGTGGTACCCGAACTACCGTTTCGACTAACCAAACAACCAAGTGGTCAGAAGATTTAAAATATGTTCAACTTATGAAAAATAGAACTTTTCATGAGGGTATAAAGCTCCCTCTGAAGCTTTATTCGGAACAAGAATGAAATTGGGTTTGAAAACATGAAATTTACCCATGAAATCTGTTGAACAGCTGGACACACAAGAAGAGTTAGAGCAATTACTAGAAGTACACACAGCCAATTCACCACATAGCAAAGTCGCAGAAAACAATGAATTTTCCACTGAAACGTTAGACGTAATTTTGGATGATGGTTTATTATGCAACAAAATTCAAGAAAAAGATGGAAGTTTTGAGTTAAATTCTGTTTTAAACGAGCAGAAAATTTTAATTGATATTGCTCGAAAGAAAGCAAGGGAAAATTTAGAAAATCATGCTATCACAATGTGTAATCTTTCGTAGGAAAAATTTCCTGTTGCTGTGATTGGTGACAATGTTAGAGTTTCCATTCCAGGCGTTAATCGTGGAAAACGGATCCAAAAAATTTGATTTGCGTTGTTCTAGAGATGACGATAAAAATTTATATAAATTAGGAACTAAACAGGGAGTTTTAAAACAATCTTATTCTAGGCTTGAATTCCCCATCCATTTGCGAACATAAGTTTATATCATACGACGCAAATTGTATTTATGAATATTGGGATCATAACTTACGACATATTATATAATATGCAAAGAAAAGTATGATTTGTTTGTCATTTACATTTTTTGGTTAAAATAATTTTCGTTATTACAGCTTTTTGTATTATGTTTATTTAAATAAATATTTTTTACTGCAACAACATTTTTAATTTATTTGTATTCCAACTTTTCTTAAAACATGAAGGTAACAGTACACATTTGCCGGGAAATGTACATATACATTATATTCAGTTTACATATACCTAACTTTTTGGGAAATGTACACATTTTACGGTAGAAGTGTATATTTCCCAAGAGTGTACATTTACCGTAACATATCGATGTCATAGAAATTATTTGTAGTAAAACTCCTAACCAAGCATTTCTAATTGACCATGTAGTGGAAACTTTATCTTGTAAAGCCACAATCTTTAGGTTATGATCTCCCCTGAAGTTGCTAGATGTCGTCTGGATCCATGATGACACTTACACACTGCCTGATTCACACTGTAACACTGTTGACACACTGTGTCCCATGCGGTCGGAAACTTGACCTGTTGTATACCTATAACTCCAGTTCGCGTCTACCAGCAGTGCGCCTTATTTTGAATTCATTTAAGTAATTCTCATTCTTCCACAAAAGAATTACTTAACAAACTTACTGCAAATCCATACCAACTGTTGTTGAAACAACCCATTTTTTTGTTATTAGAGACAAAATAGAGCAATATTGGATATTTCACTGCAATTGGTCGACTCTATTTGGATGTTAGGAATTTTTCAAAATAAAATTTAAAGACTGTGTGTGGTACATTATAATAAGTGCCGTAAACTTTAAAAGATAAATGAAAAGCAAACTAAAACCTGGTGAGAATATAAATCCATACGAAAAATTGTCAAGAATAAAGTGTTTTCATTTTTCCTTTGAAATCCACGTTAAAAGTCGATTACTTCAATTAAAAAATAGTTCTGGCCAAAAAACCTTCGTGCAGAAAAAATAAAATCCACTCTAAATATTTTCAAAATAAAACACCTTTTATGGCTAATTTGTGGCTAGAAGATGGTTCCAATCTAATCCCATTGCCCAAATTAGGTACTTCTATCTAAAAAAACTTCCAGTTGGAAAAGGTTTCTTTCCTGTCCAGACTATTTGAAAGCCCAACTTTTATCTGAAACCTTTTTTAAATTAATAGAATCCACTCAAAATAGTATCTTGTATCAAGAAAAATGCCCCTCCCGGTGATATAATAATTACATCTTACAATTATTTTTAGGTAAAGCCGTAGCGAAATTGTCAACTTCTCTTTGATAACTGCATGTTATTTCCTGTTGAAATTATTATTTTACTGACATTTTTTGAAATTCTCTTTGCATTACCATGACTAGTGTTAGTGTTTCTTCATAACTAAGAACGTTAACCCAATTTCAAACAAAGCAGAATTCATCTTTTATGATAAACTTCAAGCGTTTATATATTTTCCATTACGAATTGCGATAGTACAGAAAGTAATTATTTCATCCCATATGCCATACAAACACTTCGAGAGATATTTATAGCTGCAACATCAAATTTTTATTACCTATGCAATTTATGGGAAGGTTATTGATCTCACAGGTTCTATTAATATTTAAACACTTTTATATACCATAACATATTTTGCTATTGTTGCTAACAAATAAATTCCATAGAAAATATCGAGAAAAGTATTTATTACTATACTTGTAATGCGTCAATATTATCAATAATGTGGGCTAAAGGAAACACAAAGAAACTCAGATAATTCATAGGATTCAGAACTGGTTGTTTTTTGAACAATAATTGTGGCGTCTCTGGTTTTCTGGTTTTTATTTTTTCTGAGTTCTTTGGGAATAACACCACATAAACTTGAAAGTCTCTGAATTTCAAAAATTCCAAAGGTTTCAGAACCAGGTGATTAAGTTCCTCGATGACAAACAATAACGGGAAACTACGAGATTTACAATAATATTTAAATAAGACATTAGAGGGAAACAAAGTTAAGGCATTTGCCACATCATGACATTAGCTTCACGATGCCTTCTTTAAAGAAGTTGGCCGTCAGTGAGAAGAGATTGTTTTGACGGCATCCTGATATTTATATTGGCGGCGAAGTGTCATCAGCCCAAACTTGCCTTCAGGTAGCTGAACTGATAAAAACCACTTGGTGTTATGTTCGGGATATGCAATGGATGTTCGAAAACTTCCCTCTTGAACTTTTAGAGTTATTTTGTCAGTGTGTGATTAGGCATTTGCATGAAACGAAACCACGCCTGACGAAAGCATTCAACTATGTTTTGGATTGCTTGGGGTTTCATAAAAAAAACTTTCTTAGTTATTGTTATTCGGCCATGTTCAGTTGCCCTTACCTTAGCTAAAACAGACGCCGTCATGTTCACAACCCTAGAGGTTGTGGTAAAGGAGCTGCGCAATCTCACCAAGCGCAAATTTGGTTCCATGATTTCGAGTTTATTTAAAAGCAAGGTCGGAAGTTGAAAAAAAATTGAGGCAGTTACACTATCGTCAATGGAAACGCCCCATCACTCGTGATGTCACTGAGAAGCTTTGCACTAGAATTACTCCAGGACATTCCAGTAGAACACCCCGAACACAAATGTGAGGCTAAAATTAACCCGAATTGTGCATGCAATCTAGAACACTCCCCCTTTGGGAAGTAACCAGTTTAGTCATCCAGGATACTGTCAGTTACAAAAGTAGTACTTTATATTCGACACTGGTGGTGCTTTATCTAATGTAAAACACATAATTGTTGGGTCATCTAAAACTGACAGCTATATACGACCTGAACTATGTCAATATTGGCCGAGACAGAAATAGATATGTGATTAAGGAAAACCAGCATCCGGTATAAAGCTGTAGTGACAGACATTGATTTAATGTACATCTTGAGATTTGATAATGAGAACCAAAAAGTAATCAAATCTACCATAAAGTGAGGCGAAAGAGATTGGATTAGTAAATTGAAGTCAAAGGGATGTAAGCATAACGATGATCGGTCTTCCAGAGATTAATAAAATTCGAAGAGGAAATTTCAAAACCTAGAGTGCGAATAACGCTGAGACTAGTTCAATGTACCTCACCTTTAAACTTACACCTGTAAATGAAATAGTTAGAATATATGCTATGTCCGCACCTATAAATACAACCTAGATAATTGGGTAAAACTTTAAAAATACTCTACATAATTAATTACCTGTAACTGTGCTATTATTGCTTATTGTTCTCTAGTAGACAGCTACTTAGTTATTTCTAATATGAAATCAGCTATTTATTTCATTAAATTCTTTATCTCCAGTACACCTACCTGTTCTTTTTTCAACAACAGCCTTTATTCTGAAAAAAATAAGTTTTTAGTGGTATTAATACCTTATGTAAGTAAAAGCTAGCTAAAATTGGTGTTTACGATAATCAACTAAAAACTGCAGTTATAATTTTAAAAAATCGTACACCGTATTTTCATTTGTTGCAGTTTTGTTTATTGTCACCGCGTGGAATAAACATCAGTATAAAAATTTAGAGTAAATTCAAATATAGTTGCGAATTTATTTACTTTTTGTATAAACATGAATGATTTATTAGTTTTAATAGTTGAACTTATGAGCTCTGTAAAATGCATTTTCATGTTCGATTGTAAATATCTAAAACTGTTTAATTTATGACCAAATACAATAATTACATATTCAGTGTAACTTGTAACAAATAAGCATTTGATTGTAGTACTGTCAAATTTAATAGTTTGGAATCTAAGTAGTTAATAAATTTTTGGGATCTAGTACAAAGTAAGGAGATTGCCACTTCGAGTTGGTATTTTTACAGTTTACTAGGAATTAATTCGTAAAGCTAAATAAGTTATATTTTAAAAAGAAACAACTTCAACTGGATAAAAACCGCTTAGAAACCGTGTGCAATCAATAACCATTGTCTGACATATATTCTTTTTATTCTAGTGATTATTTTAGCATATTCGTATCTCTCTCTCTCTCTCTCTCATTTGTATTTTTTTCTATATTATTCCACGCCACCTTATATTTCAGTCATCCTGTGTGTGCAATTGCTTCTAACATTTTTTCAACCCTCCGCCCTATAACTCAAATATCCTTATTCCATATGCTTATTTAACCATTTTTTAAAGTGTTTTGATCCACTCTGTATAACTATAGTTTACTTCACTCTTATTTCGCAGCTACTTATGTGCCAGCCAATACAACAATTTTTTAACCAACTTGTATAACTTTAAGTCTACTTCTTCTTATATTTTAACTATCCTATATATGCAACTGCTTATGTAACACCCAATATCACATATATTTGTAAGATTTTGTGAAGCCACCTGTCTAACTGTAATTTTACTTCGCCCTATACTTCAACTGTGCACATTGCTTACTGCCTGAATTTCGATGCACTCAAACACACCTACCACCGGATACCGTATACAAAAATCGGTCACCTAACAAATCTTTCTTGGAGCCATTTCATTTTACTGCAAAACTCTGTACAATATACTTTCATGGCATATCTTTACATTTATTTGACATTTACATTGATTTTTACCTTTTTTGCACATATTTATACGATTTTCAGCAAAACGGTATGTTTTACATTATAGAAAATTATACGGAATCAAGCTGGAACATCTCTTTGTAGAATACAATTTAATATATTCAAATTGGTTGAGCCGTTTTAGAGAAAACAGTGGAGATTCATTGAAGTATAGTCCCTTAATTACTACTTTTTCTGATTTTCTGGAGAACCGTAAATCTCACATTATAGAAAATTATATGTAATATTCCTTAATGTAATGCCTTTTAAATCATCAAAATTGCCTAAGCTGTTTTTGAATAATCACTGAGAGCATACATAAAAAACGTGCCGACGAATTGACAATCTCCTCCTTTTTGAAAGTCGTTTAATTATTTTTACTTAATCCTACCACTTTACTTGTGAAATCAAGCTTCTTCAAAAGACAACTATCGAAAAATTAAGTCATAATTTTTAGAAAATCAATAGCTAATAGAGCTATTTGAATAACACAGTCTCGTTTTTCCCTAGGATCTCCAGGTGGAAGATCCCTGGTATTTCTTTCAAAGCGCGCACCCAATTAATTTTCATTGGACATGGAACATCTTGTCCTCGTCACAATTTTTGTTGGGGGACTTACTTTTTTATGCAGGATAATGCGAGCCCTGGGCAAATTGTCATTACTTCCTATTTTAACGTGGTCAGCTTGTTGTCCTGATATGACCCCATTCATGTAAGGGGTATTTTGGAACAGCAGATTAGAAAAAGGCGACCAGTGCCAGAAAGAACACCTTATTGAAAGTATGCCCAGGCATACGAAATAACGGAAACGCTCGTATACAACCCTGCACTTGTATACGATTGAAAAATATATTGGTTCCGTCGTACACTACGTTTTTTTGGGCCGTTCTACCTGTTCGTTAATTGGCTTATTATATAACGATATATTATTTTCACTCCATCTTCTCCGGGTCAGTTCACATTGTATCGCCAGCTAAGTGAATTTGATAAAGGTCACATAGATCTGCCTGCGTGGGTTCTTCATTTCGAAATATCGCCAACCGCACTAACAGAAATCCAACTAGACTTATGAGATATTGTCAAGCGTGGTTAAATAATACCCAAAACCGAAGGGAGTAGGCACCGGACGTCGAAGGGGGCAAAAATTTAGAGACCGTTTTTGGACAACTTGAAATTTGGCTGATGAGTGGTTGGGGGAACAAGGCTCTCTTGTAAGTGCCCGAACGGTTTATCGTCGTATAAGGTCTTTTAGACTGCAGCATTATCAACCCGATCTTGTGCTACCTCCCACCGCTGGGCATCGACGGCAACGACTACAGTCCTACATTGGTGCATGCACAGAACCACATCTTTGGAATGTGGAAGTCTTCTCTGATGAATCTCAGTTCTGCCTGGGTGGACATGATGGCCGAAGAAGGGTTAGACAACGTCGAGGAGAAAGACGTCAACCTTAGTTTGATGTTGAGTGACATGTACACCGAATAGTAATCGTTATAGTATGGGCTGCTATTGCATATGGAAGTCTTGGTTCGAGGAAACATGACAGCACAACCTTATCTTCAGAAAGTAGTGTAGCCGTATGTATTCCCTTATCTTAATCAGCTCATGAATCTCATATTTCAATAAGATAATGCTCGGCCTCATGTTCTTCGAGTTGTTTAAAGTTTTGTGAAGAGGCCCATGCGAACCTGTTCCCATGGCCGCCCAGATCCCCCGATCTATAAACCATAGAAAATTTGGGATATGATGGTTAGAAGGCTCGGAAATTTGACCCAGCCCCCAAGTTCTTTGGAGGTTCTAAGACATGAAATACAGGTAGCTTGGGATAGTATTCCTAAAGAATGAATCAATGCCAAGACGTGTTGAGGAGTGTATAGATAACTACGATGGACAAACACATTATCAACAAACTTTAATAAAACAAATTAAACTCCTTGGAATTTTTATTTCAAATTTTAATCATCCACTCCTTACTACAGCATTAATGTTTAACCAAAACAATACTAAGTTTACACATCTTCTGGGTGTTGCAATTTCTAAGTCAGTGAGTATATATAAGAATTCTTAGTGTTTAGATTGTTTGTCCAAGGGTATAGGTGGACATTATTTACAATATTCTATTCCGCAGAAGCCCGGTGAGATAAATTATATTATTCTGTGTTTACTAAATATTGATTAACCACCCAACTAGTGCCTACCCCACACGCACGAAGTTTTAACCTTAGGTACATACAGATATTGTCTTGCCAACCGACTAGCAGTCATTGAACAAACTATAAACAACCTACAACAACCTCCTGACCCTCACCTCGAAACACACATCCCTTGTATCGAACGGAGACGGGACCGTAGAGAGAAATAAGTAGTGTTGGGCCAAGCTGCTACTCTACAGAAGCAGTCGCAGTATGCTACTGCTCCGGAAAAGTAGCAGTGAAAAATGCCTGCTCCTTTTTGGAGCAGTCGCTTTCATATTGAACACAGAACATATTTATCACAATATGCAATGCTTTCCCTTAGCATATTGACAAATAACGAAGATTAATTTAATTGCATTTTATATTCTATAATAAAAACAAGATTTCTGTTGAATGTTAGTTACTTTTTTATAACAATTTTGTTGAATGACAAGAAATATAACATGATTATTATTCGACAAAAATTTTCATATTTGAATTAAATATTATGGTTGCTACACTTTAAAAATTCGAGTAACGCCCGTGTTTCCATAAATAAAATGGAGTTTGTTTTATAAACGTTTGCACTTATAAAACAAACAAGATTTCAATGAATTTTAATTAAGTTTTTTATTATAATTTTGTTAAAAGACGGCAAAGATCTTCATATGTGAATTAAATATTATGGTCCCACTTAGTATAGCCCATCTTCCCATAAATTATATTATTGTTTATTTTATAAAGGTTTGTACTTATAGCAAGCCAATGTAAACATATTTGTATTTTGTATTATTCTTACAGTATTTCATGTCCTGTTATAAATACATGAACTTATTCTTAATTCCAACTATAGTTTTATTTGAAGAGTTTAACGCGGCAATGATTTGCTGCTGTTCCGATGTTCCCAAAATTTTAATCTGCTCTCTGCTACTTCAATCGCAGCGAGCGTTGATCGGAATACGAGACAATTGTTTACCATTCGTCAGGAGGGAGCATTCACAGCACCCTATGCGATTTCGTTCGACTCATGTCGAAATTTAAACTGCTCCGCGTAGTCACAGGTTCGTCAGCTGTCAAAGAGCAGTCTGCTCCTGTGACAGCGGCGGAGCTGCTACAAAATCACATTTTGTGAAATCGCAACCCACCACTAGAAATAAGGGCTGACAACCCACACAACCACAACAACCATGAACCAACAAGACAAAACGACAGACAATACACACAGCTGAAAATTCTCGGGAGGCGAACGAGCTCCGGAGGGCCGGTAAAAGACCGTCAACGTCGTCCTCACACACTGACATCAGCAGAACGGCACACAAATGTTTGTTGCCTGTGTGTGTGCTTCTGGTCTGGCAAATGTTATTATTCTCTCTACCTAACCTACCGAATCGTAGCGAAAGAAATTTTCTGACCGTGATTCTCCACAGCACACACACCATTTGCAAGTGATGTGCGAGTTGAACGTTTGAATCGCTTCGCGATGTTGGGCCCTTTGGTTATCTGAATGATTATATTCGGTGTTTTGAAACATTTTGATGTTTTAGCCTCTTGACACACCGGATTTAAACCGTATCAAGTACAGTTTGAGTGACAAATGACAACTGCAAAAACAGCAAGTGTCCTGTAAAGTGTGATTTGTGAATGTGTGAGTTTGTTGTGAGGTTAAAAACAAAATAAATATTTATATTTAAATCTTCGCTAATTATTTAAAATTTAGGAAATTTTATTGATTATCTGGAAAATTAGTGACGATTACAATGTATATCGCGTTGTGTGAACATTTTAACCTGGAAAGTGTGAAATTGTCACTTGGATGTATTTTTGTGTAGTTTATTAAAATTGGATTCATGTTATTTTGAAATATGGAAGCGATTAGGGATGGAATAGTTCTCATAAAATGTAAGTAAACAAAAATAATATTGACCATAAAATAGTCTTATATAAATAATAATAATTATAAATTTAATAATGGAGCTACAATTAATTAGGTTTTGATAATTGTTTTTCAATATTCATATTTAATTTTAAAAGCTTTATTAGATCATTTGCACGTAATACATATACAGGGCTTTCATTTCAAAACTAGCCACCCAAGATAACTTTGAAAATATCTTTAAAAGAAAAAGAAAAAAATTCGTTCATGTATATGGGTACCAAAGACGCCCTCAGTTATATCACAAACATAATATATAATAGTTTAGATAAAAACAAACCAACTATAGTAACCTTTTTAGATTTAGCTAAAGCATTTAACACGGTAGACCATTCGCTACTCTTGGATAAACTTTATAGATATGGTATACGAGGCAATGCGCATAAACTAATACAAAACTACCTTGATAACAGACAACAAAGGGTTAAAATCAATGACAAGTTCAGTGATTATAAGGTATTTAATATAGGTGTTCCGCAAGGAACAATTCTGGGCCCCTTACTGTTTTTGGTATTTGTAAATGATCTCCTAGACAGTATGGAAGATGAAACCATCGTGTCTTAAGCCGATGATACTGCCACTATATCTACAGCAAAGACGTGGCCTGAAGCACTGTCTAAAATGAATATATTACTTAAACATATCTCATTGTGGCTTCTAGAAAGTAGATTATTTCTTAACATTGAAAAAACGATGTATATTACTTTTGGTAACTACATCGACAGTGTGCCTGACTGCTGTGATATTAAAATAAATGACAAACTCGTAAACAGAGTAGATAATGTTAAATACCTTGGAGTAATTATTGATTATAATATGAAATGAAAAAAATAAAATCAAAAGGTGGATAAAATATAAAGTAGAGTAGGTGATTAATACATAAATAACAAATTATTATAGTATGGAATGATCATAATTTGACATAGAAACAACATAATCTAAAGAACTCCATTTTATTCTGATAGGCTGCAAGTTTAAGTCTTAATATTAATGTTAATTTTAAGTGTAATTTTACTGTTTAGATTTAATATAGATTGTACTATACCAGTTCCCAAGTACAGGTACCTGTGTGTCCCTCTTTAGGAATTACATTACTTACATTTATTTGTATTGTAATTTTTGGTAATAAATAAATAAATAAATGTTTACACGTATCGGTCACCCTGCAGTTTCAACCCTTTAGCGGGAGTGAATATCACTTCTACATGTTTAAATACAAAGGGGTATCATGTAATACCTCTTTCTAAAGGTCTCTTTTTAGCCCATCTTTTGACTACCTAAAAACAGTAAAAAAATATTTTTTTTTTAAATAATTGCCAATTACAATAAAATTGGTTTAGGGTCTCTAATCACGAATCCGAGGTCCGATTTGTAAAATTTAAAATGACAAATCCAAAATGACAAAAATTTAAAAAATAAGCCGTTTTGCATCAAATTTCTTATAAGGGGATTTTTGGGTTCGCTGATCACGAATCTGATTTCAAAATTCAAGATGGACGTTAAAAATAACCCACGAGACGAAAATGTCATCCGCCATCTTGAATTTTGGAAATTCAGAGACCCTAAAAACCCCTATATTCCAATTTTGGCGTATTTCGGTTGATTTTAAAAATTTTCATACGCCATCTTGGATCATCGATTTTGAATTTTGCAAATCTGTCCTCGGATTCGGGATAAGAGACCCGAAAAACTACCCTAAACCAATTTTGGTGTAATTCGCAATTATTTTCAATTTTTTTTACGGTGTCTAAGTCATTACTTTGTAAAAATAATCTAATTTAAAAAAATTATGTGTCAAAAGATTGGCAAAGAGAAACCTTTAAAAAGAGGTATCACATGATACCCCTTGGTATTTAAACTTGTAGAAGTGATAGTCTTAGGGATTGAAACTGCAGGGTGACAGCGTAAAATGTGTCCCCCCTAAATATAAATTAACGGGCTTTATGGTCTTTTTATTTTAAAGATATTTTAAAAGTTATTCTGGGTTGCTAGTTTTAAAATGTTATTTTTGAGATTACGTTTGGATAAAATTATTAAAATTATTGACATAAATCTGATATTTTAATTTAAGATGTTATATTTGATAACTATAACATTCAAAGAAGAAAGAACAAATAGGTTCCAAGGCGGTATCCGTTACGTGTCCTCTCTCTCTCTCTCTCCCTGTTTTTTTTTACAATTTCTAACCTAGAAATGATTAGGATTTGTACAAAAAAAATTGATCAAGTTAACTAAATCTCTCAAAAAGATTTTAGTACCCTGTTACTTACTTAAAACTCGCAATATAGAAAATATGTTTATATTAGCCCATATTGAGAAACTACAAAGCAGTATTTTAAAATAGTACCATGAAATATAGTCTTATGTATGGCCCTAAAGAATATAAACAGTTTTAACAGAAAAAATCACAATTATAAAATGTATGCAAATATTAATTCATAGGACGGTCTTTACCTTTTTCTAGTGTTTTACACTCTATAAGTTAGTTCATTTAAAACTGTAGCTTTCAAAAAGCTGTCCTTGATACAGTTTTCTGCCATTTAAATTTTTCTATGAATTTTTTGCAATTGTTTCAAATAGTTTTAAAATCATTCCATGCAGACAACTGGTTGGTCGTAATATTTTGCTATAGTGCAGATAAGATCTTAATATATCAGCTAACATGCTACTACTGTTAATTGAAATTTAAGAATAACATATATCCAGACTATTATTATAATTCCCAGAGAACATGAAAACTGCTTTCCATATCTTCAAGTTGATTATGAAATGTTTGAAAATAGATTCGGGATAGTAGATGCAGGAGTTCAGGATAATAGATGTGAGAATTCGGGATAATAAATGCAGAATAATCTTAGGTGTATATATCAGCTACCATATAATTTTTTAAATCGTGTAATTGACGGTTTTTGCAGAAAATCAGAAAAAACAGTAATTAAGGGATACAATTTCAATGAGTTTTCACTGTTTTCTCTAAAACCGCTGAATCAATTTGAACAGTTTAAATTGTATTCTACTAAAATGTATTCCAGCTTACTTAAACTTACTTATATTTTTCTATAACGTAAAACATATAGTTTTTCTGAAAATCGAAAAAATACGTTCAAAGAAACGGTAAACTTCAATGTAAATATCAAATTTTCATAATAAACATGTAACTTAAATGTCAAGATATACCATAAAAGTATATCTTTTGAAGTCAGTTCCTTTTTCAAACGAACTTATGTTACGGGTCTTACAGTCGGGTGAAATGGCAGAAAATATTCCATTAGTGTATCGAAACGAAAAATTGTTATGCTGGCTATCTTTTCTATATGGTATGTGCGTGAGACTACGCGATATTGGGTGGTACAAAAGCAGTTGCATATATAGGATGGTTGAAATATATAAAGTGGAACTAAATTATAGTTATGCAGGTTGGTTAATAAAATATTGTATTGAGTGACCCCTAAATAGTTACGTATACAAGGTGGTTGAAATAAGAGTGGATCAGATAACGTTAAAAAAATTAAATTAGCATATGCAGTAAGGATATTTGCGTTATAGGGCAGAGTATAATTACAGTTATACAGAAGGCTCCAAAAACTGTTAGAAGCAGTTGAATATACAGGATGGTTGAAATATAAGTTGGACTAGCATATAGTTATACAGGGGGTTACAAAAAGTTTTATAGTGTGGAACGTAGGTAGTTGTATCACAGGGTAGTTGAAAAAAGGGTGGAGTAAAATTATTTTTAAAATATTTTACAATTTAGTTATAAAGATGGGTTACAAAGTTTTTAGAAGCAGTTGCATATACTGGGTGGTTGTAATAAATGGTAGAGTAAAATTATAGTTATAAAATGTGGTTCAAAAATGTGAACAATTTTCTTATAAAGGACCATAAGCAGTTGCATAAATAGAATACTTGGCATATGGGGCAAAGTAAAATTATTGGTATACAGGTATAGTTTAAACAATAGAAAAATAGTGCGAAGAGGAGTTATACTTATACGCCATCAGGGCGGTTGCAATAACGTGTGGAATTGACTTATAGTTGTTCGGTGACCAAAACACAGAAACATATACAGGGTGGTTGCAATATAGAGTGAATTAGTTCAAAAATATGTGGAAAATATAGAAAACGAACACAAATTAGAGAGAAGGATAGGAGCTAATAATACGCTACAATAATCAATAGTAATTTAAATCGGATAAAAAAAGAATAGTTTTTATTTTAAGTCCGTTGAAGTCGGTACTTTGTTAAATATAAATTATTTCTTAAACATTTAATACAGCTGTAGTTTTGGTTCGTATTTATAGCTATGGTTGAATCTGGAATAACCTCAGATTACTGGTTCCTGCTAAAGCTGCAGCTAAGTGTAGTTGAACACTTTTTATTTGCTTTCTAAATTCTTCGCTGGTATTAGTTTATATACCCATTTAAGAGGAGCTTTCCAGAATTGTTAGACAACCATTTTGCCTCCAATATTCGACAGTCAACTAAAAATCTACAAGGTTTTCAATCCACTGGGATCAATAGAATATCTTATTTATAAATTTAACAGTCAATTGTATCTACATCAGCTATTTTTTTATGCAAAACATTTACTTTATCCATGACAATTGTATAGCCTCTCGAAAAAAATATATCACTCCCCTTCCTCGAATTGTAACATATATATTTGAAGGATTATCATTCAAGGACATTAACCACGAATTCACCCCTTCTGATTCACAAGTGCTTTTAAATAAATTTCAGACTACATTATAACAAGTTTTCAATTTAACTTTATCTTTCATTGTTCACGGTATATTCGTCACCCTCACATGTCTGTGTTCCCACCCAAATCATGTATGTGTTAATATAATTTTCAGAACATCTGGCTCCTATTTAACCTCACAAAGGTGACCGAAAGGGCATCGAATATTAGAAGAGGGTCGCCTAAGCAAAGCCGTGACCATAATTATTTCTCTCAAAAAACAATGGAAGAACACCTGAGAAATGGGTTTGAAACAAAAGACTAAAAACGACGAAAAAATTAAGTAGACTTTGTCGAGCAGGCAGCAGGTAAAAATTGTAAGAGGATAGATCTTTAGTTTGTTGGGCTTGATTTATAACTAATTCACAAAAGTTTAAGGTCAGTCCAGTTATTTTTAGCTCACGAGTTTCTCACGCAACATTTACTTAAGTACCTATTGGTGAACGGTAAAACCTGATAAACTAATAAGAGATTGTTTAGAATAATAATGAAAAAATATTTCTTAAAAGTGATATGTTTTAATGTTTTTATAAAGATGATGCTAAGTGTAGAAGTGCTTCGCTCGGTTTAAAAATGGCGACATGTTGAATTGTGACTCACCATGTTTTGGACGCCCAGCAACTGCCCTAATCGACGAAAATGTTGAAAAATCAGAGAACATTGGAGAGTTCAGCCATTTCTAAAGATGACTACAAAAAATATTTCAAACGATGGAAGCACTGATGGGCAAAGGTGTTAGTTGTCCCGGGATCGATGGTAACATGACGACGTTTTGGCAGAGTCACATCTACCCTCATCAGATCTGTACGCAATGTTCTCGTATCGGCCTGCTCACGTTTCTGGTTACTTGAATATTAAGATATACAGTCGCCGGAGCACTGTTTCATAGCCGCGGTGGTGTTTGGCTAGTCCCGTTAACGGCTTCCTGCCATTGGCCCTTAGACCTCAGTGGACCAGACCCCTCTTGTAATTGGTACATTATTGAAACAATATTTCAAAACAGACAGAAGAATCAGCACGAAGTGGAGGAATCCGAAGGCGAGTATCCCTTTAGATCCTTCAAAATTGCCTTTTTCAAATCCTGGCAAAAATAGCATTTTTTGACGGAATTTTGAATAATTTCACTACCTAATTTGTTAGGGTTCCGTATATACAGTATACGGATACCCTTATAATATCACTCAGGATTTCTGCCTCTGTCACATTTCAGCAATTTTCTCCTAAACTAATGGACGGAAGAGGTTGAAATTTGGTATGAAGGTATAGTTTGGTGACTTGATCAGGAGCACATATCGCAAAAGAAGAAATTTTGATTTAAGGGGTACTTCTGGGGGGGAAAAACTAAAAAAATCGACCGTTCCCCCCCCCTGATCTCCGAAACTACTGAACCTAAAATTTTGAAAAAAATAGAAAATATAGAACGTTGCCCGAACTTTACAGGAAAAATAAGGAGATACCATTAATATTAATTTTGGGGGGCAAATTATAGAATTAAATAAAAATTTAAAAATAAAAAAAAATTCAAACTCATCATGTAATATATCAAATGAAAGGTCTCATTCTGAGGAACACAAATATATTTTTTCATATTTAAAAAAAAAATAATTAAAAAGATATTAAAGAAAATATACCAAAATTTACCCATTCCCCCCCCCCTTATCTCCGAAACTATAAAATGTAAAGTTTTGAAAAAAAATACTTTCATAGGTTCTGACCTGAAGTTTACTGGAAAAATAAGGAGAAACATCTAGTTTTCATTTTGGGGGGCAAATTACAGAATTAAATGGAAAATATAAAATTAAAATTGTTTGTAACCCATCATGTTACATATCAGATGAAAGGGCTCATTACGACGAAAATAAACATATTTTTTCATATTTTTAAAATAAATAAATTAAAAGATATTAATAAAAATATAAAAAAATTTACCCATTGGGGGGGAATGGGTAAATTTTTTTATATTATATCTCCGAAACCATAAGCTGGAAAATTTTGAAAAAAAATTGAGTTATAGCCCCTCACCTGAACTTTACTGGAAAATTAAGGAGAGACCCCTAATATTTATTTTGGGGGGCAAATTATAGAATTAAATGGAAAATATGAAATTAAAATTATTTCTAACCCATCATGTTATATATCAAATAAAAGGGCTCATTATGACGAAAACAAATATATTTTTTCATATTTTTAAAATAAATTAATTAAAAGTTATTAACAAAAATATAAAAAAATTTACCCATTCCCCCCCCCTTATCTCCGAAACCATAAGCTGTAAAATTTTGAAAAAAAAATAGGTATAGCGCCTCACCTGAACTTTACTGGAAAAATAAGGAGAAACCCCTAATATTCATTTTGGGGGGCAAATTATAGAATTAAATGGAAAATAAAAAATTAAACTTGTTTCTAACGTATCATGTAATATATCAAATCACAGGGCTCATTATGACTAATACATATATATATATATATATATATATATATATATATATATATATATATATATATTTTAAATAAATATTTTAAAATATATTAAAAAAATACCCATTCCCCCCTTTATTCCCCAAACTATAAGACCTATTTTTTTTATTTACAGGAAAAATACGAAGAAATCTTTAATATTAATAATGGGGGGCAATTTATAGAAATAAACGGAAAATAAAAAATATTTTTTTAACGTGTCATGCAATATATCAAATGAAGGGGCTCGTTATGAGAAATACAAATATATGTTTTTAAAATTAATTGTTTACAAGATATTTACATAAAGATATAAAAAATTCTCATTTCTCGCTTTATTTCCGAAACCATACTACCTAAAATTTTGAAAATAATTAGGGGTACTGGGGCTCACTTGAAATTTATAAGAAAAATTATTAGAAAACCTCCATGGTAATTTTAGGGACAAATTATACAATTAAATGGAAAATAAAAATTCAATTTTCAAACGAATCATGTAATATATCAAATAAAAGACTCATTATGTGAATTACAAATATATCATATTTTAAAATCATTTGTTTAGCAAAGATATTAAACATCGACTTAATTCCCACTTTAGAAACTATACTATTTAAATTTTGAAAATATTTTTCAAGGTCAAGTTTTAAATTATAAATTATTAAATCTTTTATTCAGATTATTTAAAAATACAAATAAAATAATATATTTAAATATATTATATATTTAAAACTTGACCTATTGTGCCCTTTATCTTCCAATCTATAGAGCCTCAAACCTCAGACAATAGATTATAAAAGGCTTCCCTGAAAGTTTATTAGTAAAATAAAACTCTAATGTTAATTTTTGGGGGCCAAATTAGAAAACTAAATACAGCGAATCTTGAAGGTGGTACGGAACCCTTACAATGCGAGTCCAACTCGCACTTGACCAAATTATTTTTTATTTGATACTGTGTACTTGAGCAACATTTAAACCACCTAAATAAGTTGTTTTTTTCTAATTTTGACCAAAAACGTAACGTACGTTGAACTAATTAGAATTTTTGTATTTACTCGTGCAAATTTAATTTTTTATATATTTGTTTACTCATACCTTATTTTTTTATCAAATACATAAAGATAGTCTCATAAGTTTGTCATGAGTGTTCCAATAATTTTACCGATTTTTCTTATTTTTTTTTTGTAGGTTAGCTCGAAATAAAATACATTTAATTTTTTACAATAATTTTTATAGAGTTCTGATACCGTTTAGTCTTTTCTGTTGTTCTTGTGAACCATTTATTTATTAAATTCATAAGTTGCCTGTGATATTCATAGAAGTTGCAGATTCTCGTATCAAACTTCACAATTTGACATGACAAATTGTAGATTTACAAAATTTATCATTGCCAACATTTTACTTTAATTCGTGTTCATTTGAAATAAATTTTATTGCCATTGTAAAACAGAGTCTGATTTAGACCCTGAAACGTTTGCACTATTTGAAATACAAAGACTTTCAAGACACTGTAGCGTTATTCCAAATATAAAATACAAGAATATAATCCAGAGATCCACAACTATCTTTCAGAAAATATATACCTATATGCATAATATATTAATATTTAGTAGCTGAAAATCGTTTACTTAATAATCACAATGGACAATAACTAACAAAATCAAAAGTAACAACTTCGAGTCCCATAAAGATAACAAAATTACTACAGTTCAAACGGTTTAGATATTGCCTTTGTTATTATTTAACCTCCGTTGATTACATTCATAAGTTAATTAAAGAAAAGAATCTTGCCAATGAACATTAAATTTAATGATGTTTATATTTCTATCAGTCTCGATAGAAAGTTGAAATGAAATGCGCCTTCAATTTGAAACTATGTTATGAAAGAACGGTTTGATCTAAAAATGTTTTATTATAAGCAAATCATTCAGTATTAGATAAACAATTTTGAATGCATTTATGATATTATTAGTATACATTGCCGTAACGTCTTCTTCAAACTTTTTGAACAGGAACATTTTTATATACATACATATTATAGCATACATGTTTGATTTGTAATGGCCAATTAATTTCACTATTTTTTATATTTTTAGGTGTGGTACTTTTGACTAAAACATTATTTCTTCATTTCAACCTTCTTGTGGTGTGCAGGTTTAGGAATTTTCCTGGATGTATAATGACAGTTGTGGCATTGTTTGTTTTCTAGCACCGACCTTCTTTACTATTATCTCATTTCACATTCTTTTCCTGTTGTTTATTGTGCACATCCTTTTTTATGGTAAGTTTTGGATATTTCGCCAAATTCGCGTGTGACATTTTCAACTGTAAGAACTGAAATGTCTCCCATTAAAATTATTCGATTCCAATATATTTATTTTTATTTATATCGCTTTTAAAGTGAATTAATATTTTTTAACTCAAGTTGTCATTTTGAGAGTATATATCGGTATTTTTCAATTTTATTGGCTCAGAGTCAGATGACCTGTATATACATCAGTAGAAGTTAAAAAAACAGCAACATGAGAAACAACACAGTGTAAATACTTTATTACATAATAAATTCCAAAGATTTAAATGCTAAATATGTAACAAACTAACTTTAAACTAAACCTCAAACAGAAAAAAACTCAGGAATCAGTAAAGAGTAGTCTAAAAGTTAGCAATTTGGTGAAACGGTTTGAAACAGGGCACTACTTTTTTTCTTTACTCCGGTTTTTGAAAGCAAACCAATTGGTCCAATAAACCTCCTGTTCACTTTGCTGCAAAATTATCTCCAAATTTTCTGGTTTCTCATTTGATGTACTTGGTCGGACTCATTATTTTTGTCAATCGAAGAAAGTTCAAAACTAACACTTTTACTTTTTAAATCAGGTGAGTACTCGCGTCCGCTGCTTTGAAATTGCTCTTCTTCACTAAGTGATCCACAGATTTAGAATTTGTCCAACTCCTATCTCATGATCATCTACGCCAAAATAACTGTAATCTTGTTACGTACTTTCTAAATGATTGAGGAGGCAAATAGTCAAACTTCAAAGTCAATTAATCAACCAATTGATAATGGCAAAAAGTCAAGCTATAATATTGTGCAAATTATTTCAACCTACATTGTTCGACAACCATTCCTGATAAGGGATCGAAACGTCACATCAGATAAGTATCACACAAAATGCATCCCAACATAGTTTACAGGAAAACTAGTTGACAAATCCGTAACTTACTGTCTTCCAGTTAATCCCGCGAGAGAATTTTTCTCTAAGAGGGCAACTAGTGTTCCGGGCAGTGTCCACAAACTGCTCTTAGATAATATACTTTGATTTTCAATTACTTTACTTATCTGTGTTTTTTCAGAAACCATTGTAATCTTGTTGTTTAAGCTTTTAAACTCGTTTCTGAAGGTGTCGCATTTATAAGGCAGTAAGTAGTCCGATGAATGTAATAACTGACGTATAAACCCGTCAGTCGTCCTCAAAGGGTTAAAAGATCTCCTAAGCTATAACAACGTAGACATGAGTGCAAAAGTTTCTAACACAAACCATGTCTAAACTCAGCAGTAATCGAAAGATTTACTATTAAATATCAATAGTTAATAATTAAGATTGCAAGTCCAACTTCAAATTCGTGTAACTATGTAACACTACAGTCAACAGTGGTGGCTGGATTTGTCTCTTTCTCTGTCTCTCGGTTTAGTTCTATTCTGTAACTTTCTCACAGTTAATCCTGCGAGAGAGTTTTTTCTATAAGAAGGTAACAAGACTACACCTTGATATTCAATTACTTATCTGTATTTTTCAGAAACCATTGCGAGGAGTGAAAATCCCAAATGAACATTCAAAATAACCATTTGCTTCCTCAATCATTTAGAAACTGCATATTGATTCTGCTGATATATTTGGGTTTAACTAGGTATTAAGTACCTATGTAGTAATTGTTGCGTATAGATGTAGAATATAGTATTTTACAAACAGAAATTGTAAGTGATATATATCGCAAGTTTTTTAATGTGAAAAACAACAATTGATGGACGTAACTTAGTTTTGCACTACCCTATATACATGAATTTACCATCAGAAGCAATCGCATTCAAAAATAAAATTCGACTTATCCGTTTTTCGAAAATATTGATACTAGGTTTTGAATTGATTTTCTTTCTACTCACTTGTCCTCCTTGTATTTGTTAAAGTGTGATCAATTTCTTTTTAGGGTTCCATATATACAATATACGGATACCCTTATAATATCACAGCAATTTTCTCCTTAACTACTGGACGCAAAATTTGGTATCAGTATATAGTTTGGTGACCCGATTAGGAGTACATATAGTAAATAAAGAAATTTTGAATTTAAGGGTACTTCTGGGGGGGAGGGGGAACTAAAAAAATCGACCGTCCCAACCCCCTTATCTTCGAAACTATAAGAAGTAAAATTTATAGGGCCTCACCTGAATTTTACTCTACTATTAATTTTGGGGAGCAAATTACAGAATTAAATGGAAATTATAAAATTAAAATTGTTTCTAACACATCATGTAATATATCAACTGAAAAGGCTCATTATGGCGAAAACAAATATATTTTTTTCATATTTTTAAAATAAATTATTTTAAAGAAGTTAAGAAAAATATAAAAATTTTTAGGCATTCCCCTTACTTATCTCCGAAACTATAAGACGTAAAAATTTGATAAAAATTAAGGATGTAGGACCGTACCTGAACTTTACTGAAAAAATAAGGAGAATCCCCTAATATTAATTTTAGGAGGCAAATTACAGCATTAAATGGAAAACAAAATTAAAATTATTTCTAATGCATCATGTAATATATCAAATCAAAGGGCTCATTATGACGAAAACAAATATAATATTTGTTTCATATTTTTAAAATGAATATTTTAAAATATATTAACAAAAATATTTAAAAAAATACCCATTCCCCTTTATTTCCCAAACTATAAGACCTACAAATTTTTTTACAGTAAAAATACGAAGAAATCCCTAATATTAATTTTGGGGGCAAAATTATAGAATTAAACAGAAAATAAAGAAAAATTTCTAACGCATCATGCAATACATCAAAAAAAGGACTCATTATGAGGAATACAAATCTATATTTTTCATATTTATAAATTTAGTTGTTTGTATGATATTAACAAAAAATATAAAAAATTCTCATTTCCCGCTTTATTTCCGAAACCATACTACTAAGTCTATGTGTAGAAAATAAAGATGTATATTTTTTATAAATTTAAAACACTTCCTTTAAAAGATATTAGGATAAATATAAGAAAATGCACTCATTCCCTGCTTGTCTGAAACTGGAATATGAGAATCTTGAAGGTGGTACGGAACCCTTAGTATGCGAGTTCCACTCGCACTTGACTAAATTATTATTAAATTAATTTCAGTATTATAATTTTGAAATTTTCCTCTTTAGTCTTTAGTTTTTCTGTACTTTGGTCCCAAAATTAATGTTAAGGTTTTCTCCTTATTTTTCTTGAAGAGTTTAAGTGAGGGACTATGTTTCTAATTTGTTCAAAGTTTTAGTTTCGGAGATAAAGGGAGGTAATAGGTACATTTTTACAATTTTGATAATATCTTTTAATCAAATTATTTTTAAAATATGCAAAAGATAATTTGCTTTCCTCATAATGAGCCCACCCATTTGATATATGCGGTTGAGAAAAGTTTAATTTTTATTTTCCGTATAATTTGCACCCCAAAATTAATTTTAGGGTTTTATATTTCTAATTTATTTTCAAATTTTATGTCATATAGTTTCGAAGATACATTTTTGTATATTTTTGTTTTGCGTTCCACAGAATGAGCCCCATTATTTCATATATTACATGATGCGTTTGAAAAAAATTTATATTTTTCATTAAATTCTATAATTTGCCCCCCCCCCCCTCAAAAAAATAATGTTAGGTGTTTTTCCTAATTGTTTCAAAAAATTTTGGGCAAAAGCCTGAATTCCCTATTTGTTTCAAAATTTTAAGCTCCATTATTTTGCAGATAAAGGGCGGGTGAAAGGTCGATTTTTGTTAAATTTCTCCCCAGAAACTACCCATAAATAAGAAAATCTTCATTTACGATATGTAGTCATGATCGTGTCACAAAACCATACACTGGTACCAAATTTTAACATTTTCCGGTCAGTAGTTTCGGAGAAAATTCGCTGTGATATGATAAAAGAAAGATCTGGAGTGATTTTATAAGGGTTTCGGTATATTGAATTTACGGAACCCTAAAAAATTTATTTACAAGCCAGTCAAATTTAAATCACCCTGTATTGTTCGTAATGCTGTTATCTTAGGTACAACAAGGATCAAAAGATTATCCCACCTAAAGCAATTTCATAATGAAATTAAATAAACACGTTATGTTCCACGTTGAAGGCCTGCTAATATACAACCGATATTATACAATAGCAACATTTACTTTGCATGTACATTTCTAATTTCAAAACCCTGCACAGCTGCTGTTGTTTGTGTATATAATTAGAAAAGCAGCAGCGTGTTTAGCTTTGGAATTCCCTTTTAGTTCGAATTTGAACCGAGATTTGAACCGCTTGCACATTTAAAACAGGCAAGCCAAGAATTCAGGTAAATTCTAAATTTGCCATGTAGCAAATAAACCAAACCGACAGCTTGTTTCGTCTATTTGCATTCACGGTTTAATGTAAACGAGCGCTGGAAAAATATGTTTTTGCCGGAAAAATCATGAAAACATGGGAAATTTAAATTCAAATGTACGTGTCAGAGGGTATCAAATATAAAGTATATATATATTTGAATGTGTTGTGGTTTAGGTAGTTTATTTTCTTAAGCTCTAATAATTCCTGATTATATATATTCATATATATTATCGGTTAAAAGTTACAATTTTTATTATAAGCAAAACTTTGACACTTTATTTATTGAGTATGTTCAAGTTTGTATATTTGTGTTTGGTAAAAATCAACAAAGCAGAGATTCCGAGGTATTAATAAATTGATTCTTAAATTTTGCAACTCATTATAGTATTTCCAAACTCAATTTAAATTACTGAAAATTGTAATTTTTGAGCATCTTTTGCTTTTAATTGACATTGGATAAAATATACTTGGATAATAAAAATTTCTTACAAGGTAAATGGTGGATGAACTTGTAATTTTTATTATTTTTGTTAGCAAAAATATTAGTCTTAAATAAAACATTAAAAAAATATATATAACCGACTTCTACCTATAACTAAAAAGCTAAAAATAATTATAACAAAATACAACTCTAGCAAATAAATAACACATTCAATGTTGTTAGGTACCTACGCAGGAAGTAAAAAATGTAAACATTAAAAGGTGCTCGTTCTGTACAAATTAATTACCTACCAATCTAGTATATTTTGAAGCCGGTATATTCCAACCATCCTGTATATACGGCTGCCTACGGACCACTATCATTCTAGTCCATCCTATATTTCAATCTTCATATAAATGCAACTCCTTCTACCACTTTACTTTGTGATTTTGTTTGCTATAACTAAACACCCTGTCTATAAACCCAACAAATAGCAGTTTAAAGTTTGACATGTGTTGTCACTGAATTTTCTATTAGGCCGGGAGAATGTGACAACTAAAAGCACCGTCTTCGCAAAATGGAAAAATTTGCATTTAAATAGGTATTTGCCTGGTATACAAACAACACGAGCTTGGTACTCATTGATTTAAAGAGCCGAAAATACTATGCTTTACTATCTATATGCTTGAGATGTACATAGAAAATTTTCAAATTCGCAATTAAAACTTCCAGTGCCTAAAATTACCGCACTATTACGTTGGAATTAAAATATTTATGAGGAAATGTCCGTTACGTCATTTCGATGAAATTTTTGATAAGAATTTTGGAATTTTCGGCGCTTTTCTGCAAAACTGCAAGTTGCACGTCGCAGAAAAGTATATGAGATCACCTAAGGATCTTCCTTAATAGATTAAACGTTAAAAAACTATACACATCCATAAGGAGTTATCGAAAAATCGACTAAAATATTAGGGATATTGGTCGATTTTCATGCACGCATGTGTTCATTCACAAATTTTATCACTTTACCAATAGAATTCTTTTCCAAAATTTGAAGTTTGAAGAGTATATATACTCTATTAAACAAGACCATATTCATTCAAAACGGTGCACCACAGGAGAAGAAATTAGGTAACATACATACAAAAAAAAAGCGAAAAAATACGCGACGAATTGATAACTTCCTCCTTTTTGGAAGTCGGTTAAAAACAAAAACATTTAATAAACTGTGAGTAAATAATATTTTCACCAGACAAATCAGTGTAGGATGTTTAAAATGATTTGTAGTATTTTTTAGATACGCTTAGTCCTATAAAATATAAAATCATGTATTTAAAAATAAGTAAATAATTAAATGTTGTTATCCTTTTTATGATCAATAAAAAACAAGTAAAAGATACTACAGTATACTACAACCCAATTAGACATTCTGCCAGGACATACTGTATTAATTTTTGGAGTAAAATATATTGTTCGAAGTCGCATTTATCTTATATTTTGCCAAAGTTACATGTATCTGTATAAATTTGAAGTTGGAAAGTTTTGACAATTCCAATTTGACTATTATATATGATTTTTGGAATTTTTTTTGGTACCCTGTATATCTAAAAAAACAACAAATTTCTTTAGTTATATCATTTAAAATTGATTTCAAATTTATATTTTATTCGGATTTTAATTCCACAACAAAGTCAAAATGATACTTCGAAACATTTGTATGATTTTGACCTGTTTTGAGCATACAGCCTTTTAAACCAATTTCGAAAAAAAAGTGGGAGGTTCTCAATTCGCATGATTTTTTTTAGACTTTGTTACCTCAGCATTCAGACAATTATGAACCGATTTCAATAATTCTTGTTTTTTTGAAAGAACCGACTTCCAGATGGTCAATATTTGTTTTGATTTTCTCCAATGACATGTAATGGTCAGCTTTGCACAAAATCAGAAAAATCTTGTTAATTTATCAGAATATATAGTGAATGCGACATATATAGTGTCCACTTAAGCTGGAATTATATGGAAAACTTTCTTATTAATAATATTTGGAAAAAAAGTTATACTTAAAAAATTCTGATGCTGAGAAACCAAAAACTAAATCATCACGTCGGTTTTATCAATAATTGAATACGAGGTTTGACAAAAAAGATGAGTTTTCCTTAATAGTGAATTACCATCATTACTTTCGGCAATAACAAAACTGGATAGGAAATAAAGTTAGTTAAATGTTTTAGACAAGAAAATGGAAAATCAGGCCATTTTTAGATGGGTAATAACGAGTTTTCATGTTAATTTGAGGCCCATATTGAAGATGACTTCTGTGTGTCGTTGTTATTGTATGTCAGTACATATCGTTATCGTTGTACAGAATGGTTCAAAAAAATTTGTGTTGCTGTTGTGTTACATGCCATATATACGGAGGTTAAAAAAGGTGCAAGAAATAATATATATATATATATATATATATATATATATATATATATATATATATATATATATATAAAGAATGTAGGCTCAACAATGCTATATGTGGTAGCCCATAAGCAGTTGCATATATAGGACGGTTGTAGTGTAAGCTGGAGGGGACCACGATACAGCGTGGTTAAAAAAATTTAGAATAAGATATGACATTGGGTGCATGTATACGATGGCTGAAATATTGGATTGAATAGAATTATAGGTACAGATTGTGGTTAAAAAAAAAACAAAGAAAAAGTATACAGTACAGTGAAATTCGATTAAAATTTTTTTTTAATGGGTAGTCCAGATATATGTGAGTGTGATTGAAACATACAAGAAGTGGAATTTTTATAGTGTTTCAATAAATATTGGAGAATTGAAATTAAACTGATTTATTATGTCTTGGGAAAAATTAGTTTACATATTTTATGAAATCTTAAATTTATGAGTGTAATTCTGTAACACAGGTATTAATATATTAGCATTAAAAACAACCTGTTCTTCGTAAAAAGATCTGCGTGGTCTGAAATCTAAAATAAAAGCACATGTCACTTTTTTTCAGTTCTATACCTAGTTCGTCATGAAATTTGAAATTTGTTTAATAGTAAATTAATTACCTTCGTTTTGTCAATATAGAAAATTGTTATGAAATAATGTTAAAATACAAAAAATGTTACAATTATGTCTTCATATCACTAAAATGTGAAAAATACCCCCACTTAAAAAAATACAAAAGTAACTTAACCGATAAGCAAGAAATTAATATATATTTTTAAAAGATTAACCAACGTCAAGGTATAATAAAAAATAATTGAAATGGATATTTTAAATTAAAAATATTATGTTTTGAAGTGGGTGTCTAGCCTAAAAAATATAAGTTTAAGATAGTGTAAAATTACTTTAAAAACTAATAACAGACAATTTCAAACTGTTTATATTCTTATGTAAAATATATTCATTTCCATGCTTGACACCAAATACGATTTTATAATATTTTTTATTTAAAATATCCAATTGAATTATTTTTATTGTCATTTGTGTTATTATACTGTGAAGTCGGTTAATTTTTTATTAAAAAAGTCACCTATTTCTTCAATGTGAAGTTATTTCCCAAGAAAATCATTGAGATGAGATAAATTAGTGCATTCAAACAAACAAACTGTTCCACTCTAGTATATTAGTATTGGTGCAAAAGGATTGATATAAACAGTTCCTGTTCCTGTACATATTTTATTCCCTCACTGACATTTTCAGAAAATGTAACTCAGTTAATTATAATAATAGTATCACTAGCTAATCACAACTAATTAGGATTCGATCATCATTTATTTAAATGTTCCGGGAAGCCGATCCCAAAAATATACCTTCGCGTTTGCTCGTTTACAAACCCTCATGCTTACGTTGGTACGAACTCATGTTTGTACTCCAAATATATATCTGCTAATTATAAATAGAGCCATAACGAACGCACATGGACTGATGAATTACAATTAGAATTAAAACTAAAACTTGCCAGGCGTATCACAACCCGAGAAAAACAAGTGAAGATGTGGTATAATAACTCGGCATGAGGTATGCATCAGAGCACAAATTAAATGGCGGCCTGATTGTCGGAAGTGGCTGTGTACGCAGCCAAGTCGTAAAATAAACAAATGAGTGTTGTTTGCATTATCGGGGTCCTTGACACAAAAGGTTTAACAAAATATCCTTAATGTTTATGATTGTGTTTGGGATGTAAGCTATTATCAGGTGCATTTGCAAAAACTGTTTGCATTTAAATGACGTTATCACCATGTCTTATTGTTCGAAATGAAATTGTTTGTAAAAATCCTGTATTGTATGTAAAACTTTGACATTGAATACATTTATTTCGAAACATTATATATTTGTTAATGGCACTTTTACATAAATAGCGTGTTAATTATTTGAATTTACCATAGAGAGTGCTACCAAAATGACCCATTGTTGATGAGATTTCTTGCTTCTTTAAGTACAGAAAAAGGCGGACCAAATTCCCCATAGAGGAACAAGAAAACGCAAATAAAATTTAACCGAAAATAAAACATTTTAAAAATATATACCTATAACCGACTTCTACCTACAACTAAAAAGCTGAAAATATTTATAACAAAATACAACTCTAGCAAATAAATAACACATTCAATGTTGTTAGGTACCTAACCAGGAAGTAAAAAATGTAAACACTAAAAGGTGCTCATTCTGTACAAATTAATTACCTACCAATCTAGAATATTTTGAAGCCGGTGCTAAGCAAATCTAAAATCCTTCATTGCGTACTTATCAACCACTTCATCAAACTTGATTGTTGCTTAGCACCGATTTCAAAAATATACTAGATTGGTAGGTAATTAATTTGTACAGAATGAGCACCTTTTAATGTACATTTTTTACTTCCTGGGTAGGTACCTAACAATATTGAATGTGTTATTTATTTGCTAGAGTTGTATTTTGTTATAATTATTTTTTGCTTTTTAGTTATAGGTAGAAGTAGGGTATTTTTTTTTAAATGTTTTATTTTCAACTTTTTAGTTTTGTTTTAACTCAGGTAGTCTTCATTATTTTTTTATTTTGTATGTATAACCTTAATAAACAGAACCAGGTAACATCGAAAGCCTCAACATTACACAATTATACTTTCACATTTAAATTGACAGGTAAATCTTTACGAACAAAATGTACTAGTACACGTTGACTTAATAAGCCCAAAATATATTTATGCCTTATGGACTACGCCATGTAACTTTTTTTCCAACTTTTTTTGACAATCCTGTATAACTATAGATAATTCCACTCCAAGCTATGTACCAACCATCCTGTACATACGATTGCCCACAGACAAGCATACATTTTTTAGCTGCCTTCTGTATATTATAGGACGGAGTAGAATCCGTCCCATATTTACGGAAACAAATCCGTCCTATATTTCAACCATAGTATATAACTCGCACCTAATATCAGTTTAAAGTTTGACATATGTTGTCACTGAATTTTCTATTAGGCCAGCGGAATGTGACAACCAAAAGCACCCTCTTCGCAAAATGGAAAAATTTGTATTTAAATAGGTATTTGCCTGGTATACAAACAAAACGAGCTTGGTACTCATTGATTTAAGGAGCCGAAAATACTATGCTTTACTACCTATATGCTTGAGATGTACATAGAAAATTTTCAAATTCGCAATTAAAACTTACAGTGCCTAAAATTACCGCACTATTACTTTGGACTTAAAATATTTATGAGGAAATGTCCGTTATGTCATTTCGATGAAATTTTTGATTAGAATTTTGGAATTTTCTGCAACTGCAAGTTGCACATCGGAGAAAACTATATGCGATCACCTAAGGATCTTCCTTAATAGATTAAACGTTAGAAAACTATACACATCCATAAGGAGTTATCGAAAAATCGACTAAAATATTAGGGATGTTGGCCGATTTCCATGCACTCATGTGTTCATTCACCACAGGAGAAGAAATCAGGTAACATACATACAAAAAAAGCGAAAAAAAAATACGCGACGAGTTGATAACCTCCTCCTTTTTGGAAGTCAATTTATTTTAGTTTGAACTTAACATCAAAAATTGTATACAGGGTGTTCCTAAATTGATGGGAAAGTTTATAATGGATTTTTCAGCTAACATTAGTGAGTCTTACTGTTCTACATCAGTGTAAGACAGATACTTTCATAATCCAACTTACCTGCTCTTCCAGGCTCATTATCAGTGCCTATGCCACCTGGAACAAAAGCAGTGGAATCTTCATAGGCTTTATCTGTCAAACCAGTTAGGATTAGTTTTGTATACCTACCAGTGTGATGGTACAAACTCTGAACGTTGGAATAAATACTTGTTAGCTGATATCTAATTATAATCAATCAAAAACCATTAAAACATTAAATGATTATATAAACTTCCAAATTTGATAACTAAATAAAATTCTACTGTTGTTCTCTATGAACCCTAATGTGCAAGTGATAATCGCTAGATAGTAGGAAATTCCAGTAGTTGGCAGGCAGCAATCTGTAAATAATGCAATTAAAATGAGAAAAATGAAAATTTAAAAGTGCCTAAAGAAAGCAAACACAGCAATAATTCAGACGCCACAGATTTTTTAATCGCCATAATAACATTAAACAAGTGTTCAGTTTTGTGTTCCAACATGCCCTTAAATTTGTTCTCTTGACTGGTATAGTAAACCCTAATAAGTATTAACATTGCTGGAGGTCTTTGAAGATATGCAAGCTGTGGGACCACACCTTAAGAGATTTAGACTAATGTACCTACATTGTTTTATAAACTGGAGTCGCTTCTGCTTGTGTAGGATATTTGGGGCTGTGCTACTTCATATACCTAGAAGCATTGGTAATAGGTAGACACAAAATTTGCAGCCAATTAAAACTTCACCAAATGCTTTTTTTTCCTTTTGTTTCCAAATGTATAGTTAGTTACCTTATATTTATTATTCGATACCCATGATATCTCTGTTTGCCTTTGTGACTTTGTGACTAAGTCTTCCCGCTTGTCCTTTCTAGATTCTCTATTTGTTCACCAGCGTATAATAAGGAAAGCATTGTATGTCTATTTTTTTAACCAGGTACCAGGTCTCCAGACATTGTTCAATGTATATACTGAAGGGCAACGACGTTAAAGTACACCTTTAACTATTACGATGGGTTTTGGGTAGTGATTTCCTATTTTTAACCGACTTCAAAAAGAAGGAGGTTCTCAATTCGTCTGTATCTGCTTTCGTTTTCAGCATACGTTTCCTTAATTATATTAATCCATTTTTCACTTATATGCACTCTTCGCATTGCTTGCACGACCTTGAATCTTGGTACATTATCATATGACTTTTCCAGGTCTAAAGAGCCATGTGTGTTTCTATCGATTTTTCTCTGTTTTTCTCTATTAATTGTCTTATACAGTGAATATTGTCTAAACATGTTTCTTTTCGGAAACCACTTGTTTCTTCCCCAAGGTTTACACCCTCATTTTATATTTTTTTTCTTGAATGTACTCTCTAATAATCTGCCTATAGTATTTCTGAGGAATGTAGTCGCCTTCTTCCATTTAATTAAAAATTTTCGTTAAAAAAATTATTACTTCCTTGCCTTCATATTTGAATAGTTCCATTCATTTATTTCTTGGACTATTTTCAGAGTTTCATGTATGCCATCCAATTTATAATATGGTATCTACCCATTATTCTGTAATATTGCTTGTATTAGTCCTTAAGACTTTTTGTTTTCTTATTTTTTTTGATTATGTTTCATGTCATAGACGATCTTTTATAATATGGTAAAGTGTTGGTTGTCTCTAGTCTGTACATAGTCTAATCCACAGTTCTTTTTGTCGCCTTTAATCCTTTTCTTTACTTATTTTCTTAAGTTTTAATGATATTTCGTTTTAGTTGGTGGTGACTAACCATTCCATGGAAACTGTTAACTTTTCTTTAATCAGATCCTCCAACTCTTCTTAGAATGTTCTGTGTATCGTTTTTGTTTGCTCACTATTCCTTTTCTTTAGCTGCTTTCTTCAAATGCCCATACACTTCTTGTTCTTTCTTGTCTATTCTATTCTGCAAAATTTTTATGCTGTATTTTTTCAGTAGGTCAGTTTAACATCTTCTGGGTACGTTCCTTCACTTCTTAAATTTGCTCGTTTCTTACTCTTGCCATATATTATGGCTTATGAGGATTGCTGTTGGTTCTTCGTATATATTGATCTAATTTTCTTCTGTCAAATTTCAAGTTTTTTAGGATAAACTTTTACACTTGTAATTACGTTTCCACATAGTTTGTTCTTATTTCTTTCAGTATTTTCATTGGTCATTTCCTTGCGATTAATGGTCTTTTTCGAAGATAAAACAAATTTTTCATCGTTTTCCGTATTTAGATATCTTAATATTTTGTGTATAAGTTTTTTATGTGCCTATTTTAACATCTGTTTTGAAATTTTACGTTACTTTTGTTTATCAATTGTTCTATTTTTAAGTTTCATCTTACATTACTTTTTTTTACGTTCGTTAGATAAACGGGTCGATAGAAACTGAAAACTATCTTTTACATGAACTATAAATAAAACTTCTTACTAATAATATTTCAACTTCTATTTCATCGCCTAAAAATTATATTTGTATAGTTCTATTTTATATAAACAGACTTCAATATTTACTTGCGTTTGTTACATGTATGTCATTGAAATTCTTGTTCTTACAAGCTCAAGACAAAATAATAAGAAAGTTATTATCTTAGAATATACATACAGATGAGGGAACTGTTTGTTGTGTATTTCTTTAACAGATGTTCTAGTACTGATATTAATATCACTAATGTGGGTATAAATACATACTCTGGGGATATAAAAAAGCCCATAACAAGGAATACGTTCATTATAATAATGATTTTAAAAAAATCATGTAAGATTTTCGCGATTTGTATATACACCTAAAAACCTAAAAAATAGATAAAATGATTAACGACATGAAAAATAAATAAAAACAGCTGTGTATATGCTAACAAAGGTCTAAATATTTCACATGTAGGCTTGTGTTGTTGTTAGTCATCTCACCTGATATTTTTTTAAAAATATTAAACATTGTTCCATTAATCATTTGATACCAGTTGGAAATGCAGTTAACATATCATCAAAAGGATGTTTGTAGAACGCTAATTTCGTGTTATCACCGCAAATGTGATTAAAGAGCCGAAAATAATGTTTATTTATTTATGTAAATTTTCAACAGAACATATACATAGGAATGGAAAATGAGTTATTACATATACAAAAAATCAAGTTCGGTGGAATATTCAGTGAGTTAAAAATAACCTTGGTGATTTAACTCTAATTTTCATTTGTTTATATTTACATAAAGATTTTTAATTCATTTGTCTTCGTTACAGATAACAAAAAGATTGTGTATAGGTTGAAGATATCGTAACCCAATTGTGAAATTTTTATTGTGTTAACGGTGTTAATATTTTTATCTGTAAGTTCGTAATATCAGTATGACGAACATTTTAATTGTATCACAAATTACATAATGTGAGATATCTCGTTTTTTCTCTAATTAAATAAAATTATTTTTTATCTTAGAGGAGAATATAGTTCGTATCATAAGCTTCACAAATAAAATATTTGGAACTAAATCTAAAAATTATTCGTTCTTCAGTTTAAATACTTCGGAAAATAAAAGATACATCCCTAAATAGTTCAACATAAACGTTTTACAATTATATTTAAATTAGATCCGCATTTAAAATTAATCACTTCTCCATTTTATATTAATGGAAAATACCTACTTATTTATGATCCAGTAAAGCCCTAGAAATATTCCAACGTTTTGTGTGCTTCAGAGAGACACTGCAGCATCGAATCACTTAAAAATGTGATAAGAAATCATGCTATATAAATGTATAAAGGTCAAGTTGTTCACATTTGGTGAAAATATTCTTGGGATTTTATATACATAAATATATAACTTCCGCTAAACATCCATTTTACATTTATGAGTCTTGAATGGAAAATTATAATAGTTTTAAAATTAACATCTAACCCTATATATTTTTTTTATAAAATTATAATACTTTTGGTAATTGTTGGAAAATACATTTACATAATATTAACAAATTTCAAAAGCACTTAATTTTGTCAAATAATTACTTTATTTGCACGGTTTTGGTGTTTTTAACGTTTTGATTTGGTTTCTATTCCAAATTATAACAATAGCTACAATTTTAATTTCCATTTTTTACTGGAAGCTTCCGATTATTGCCAATTTGTTAACCGACTTCAAAAAGAAGGAGATTCTCAATTCGTCTGTATCTATGTTTTTTTTTGTTTGTCCAGCGATTACTCGCACACGGCTCAAGGAATTTCGACCGTTTATACTGGATCCTGTTCCGGGGGATCGCGAAGTGGACCCATATTTTTTCATTAACTTAGCTTGTACCGTTTCTTACAAAATGGGGAAAAACTTATTTACTGATTTTCTTACATAGTAAGTTTTGGTGGAATCGCTAGTATTAAAAATATGGAAATTTTTATATTTGGAACATGGGATAAATTGAAAAGAAATTGCATTAGTTCTGGAATATCCCGAAGAGGTCTCATATTTTTTTCAATAACATAGTTTGTACCGTTTCTTCGAAAATCGGGTAAAACTTTTTTACAGACTTTCTTATATAGTAAACATGGTGGAGTCGCTGATTTTAAAAATATGAAAACTTTTTCTGTTCGGAACAAGGGGTATTATAAATTAATAAATTGGATTAGTTCCGGGAGATACCGAAGTGGTCCCATATATTTTTTTCAATAACATAGCCTGTACCGTTTTTTAGAAAATCGCGAAAAACTTTTTTAAGGACATTCTTACACAGTAAGCTTCGGGGATATTGCTGGTATTAACTGTTCGGAGTAAATTGTATCCTATTTATGATGTGATTTCAACAGCTAAGCTGCCGCCTTGAACAATTCAATTGTTAAAAAACTTGCATTAGATATGCAAAATATTATTTATAGTATATGTTTATTTATTTACCTAGAAATTTAGGAAAGGGCTAGTCATAGATTAAGAAGCCATTTAATAAAGAAAAATCAATAAATCATTAATGAATAATCTAATTAATATTAATGGGAAATAGTTAACTAAAGTGGTACCAATATAACAGAAGCAAGAAGGTAACTAAACTTCTATTTAAAATATAAATTGTGTTGTAGTTAATGAAGGTGTAGGAACGATCCAAGGAGCGTCCAAAACATTGCGCATTTGATCAGAGTTTGGACCAAAGCTTTACAATGGAATTTTTAACACAATTGATGACAGAATTAATCAAATGACAACTACGAAAGGATAGGACTTGCGGTTCGTGAATACTGTCTAAATGGTAGATAAAAAATCTTAAAATGAAGGAATGAAGAGGGCATTAGAGGAAGTGCACATTTTACATTCAACAAAAAGGAAACCTAACGATGACACATTTATTAAAAGACACTTGAGATAAGAGAGAAATATTTCTACTATATAGAAATAAATAAGAAAAGCTTTAGTAAGAGTGATACAAAATCTGTAAGTACAAAATAATACGTAAAAATATAGTGAGAGACCAATGTCAAAAATAACTAAAATAAGCAGATTTCGGTCTTTTGAGGTTAGTGCAACAGAAATAGAAACGGTATATCGCCTTACTTTCAAAAGCCTGTATAACCCCACAATGTTGGTAATATGATTTCTTCTTATATTTGTTGTGAGATCTTTAAGTGTTATTCCTAACATTGGCACTCCATTGCTCGCTTTTATTAAGTAGGCCTAGCCTGTCGTAAAGGAATACATACCCACAATCCAAATCCCTGAAAGTATACTAATATTACCAAAGAAAGTAAAATTACATGTTTTCTTCTAGTAAGATATACGATATTAAATTTTGTGTTTAAAATTCGTATACTTATTTTACTCAGCATATCCAGCTAGTATGTTCAAGACCAAATGTTATACACAGTGGGTTATACCATAAATGAGTATAGAAGCTATTTGAAAATAATTTTCTCTTAGAAGAGAGCTGTGATAGGCAAATTTTGCAACTTTTCAGTTGTATTTTGCTTGTAAATATTCCTTTTGTTTTAGTATCCCGAGGTACTAGAATCCTGAAAAATAATGAAACAGTTTTTTTACTAAACCTAAATTTAATTAAATAATTAATTGATTGCAGTAAATATTGTTGTGAGATAATACGAATAAAAAATATGTGTTTAAGAAGTAAAAACAATTTAATAAATATTTAGATTACGCTACAATACCGTGAAGATGACAAATATAGTGGCAGAAACAAATGACTAACATGTAATAAATTGTTTTGAATTGAATAATATGCAATCACTGTTTCTAGGAATTATGTTGCACATTACAAAATAATTATGTGTGCAGATAAACAGCAGTTCTGTGCATTACTTTCTCAATTTTCATGCTATTGTTTTAGTAGAATATATTTAATTATTTTACTAAAATCATTCTATGAATTTAGAATTAATGAATGTATGTAACGATACAATTAGGTTTTAATGCACTTCAAACCGTAATTAATTTCTATAATACTATTCATGTGAAAGGATTTGCGGGAATATTACAACAAATTAAATCACAATTTAAATGTTACTGTAAAAGAGAGACCTGTGATGAATAATTAATCAAATCATTAATAAATTAATTTGAATATATCTAATCATAAATGCTTATTATCTCCACAAAACTAACTTTATTTTGAAAATTAGTCCTAATTATGGTTAATACGTCAATATCATTTTAAAATATGGAAATTCGTACTATCCAAATCAAAATTTTCAGGTACTTGGATCCAAGTAAGCCCCTATAAGACGCTAGCTAGTAAATGAACGTTTTACATATCAGCGACATCTTTTTTTTTGACAAAATATTATGTTTGGTGGCATGAAATAAAATATATTGTTACGAAATTTACCAAAGCCGACCCTGTTTCATTTCAGTACGACAACGATCGCTGGGATATAAAAAAAAGCTAGAAGGTTCGGACTGGAGAAAAACTTATCTCGATCATAACTCGACAACTGTAAAATTGACACTGGATTATACTAGAGAATTCGACGCTGATTTTAAAAGGAGAACCCATCCTCGCAGCAGTTAGTTAGAAAGGCCGACGAGCGTATATCGAATGTTATTGTGAATCAGCTGTTCTGTATAATTTGATGTAAATAAAGTTCTAGAAAAGTGAAAGTGAATATTAGTTTTATAATTTTAAAATTGAACCCACGGACTACATTGCAATATCATGAAAAATGGTTCTAATGTATTTTAGAGGAAATTTTGGAAAATTTAGCAGTTTATATGATAGAGCAAAAATCAACTGTTCTGATATGCTTAAATTTAATAAAGAAAAAATATTTATTGAAAATGCTAACAATTATCCTAAAAAGTTCATCAAGTTAAAATTGAACACAAAACAATCACTAACTTTCAAAACAAGAAATACACTGAAATCAATTTTATCAAAAACCAAACCAAATAACGTAACATAAATTGTTTTCTGAAGGATACTTGTGGCATATTTTTCAATGTCTAAGTGTTTATTGGGAAATAACACCACACTTTAAAGGAAATCACTGTATATTCCAAACGTTTCGGGGTCTAGATCAGACCCCGTTGTCAATGGCTAAGAAACTACGGATTAAAAAGGTACAATTCCAAGATGTAAATTTAAATTTTTGACAATGTTTATTATTTGTTTTTTACGTCAAAAATCAAATAATAAACATTGTCAAATATTTAAATTTACATCTTGGAATTGTACCTTTTTAATCCGTAGTTTCTTCGCCATTGACAACGGGGTCTGATCTAGACCCCGAAACGTTTGGAATATACAGCGATTTCCTTTAAAGTGTAGTGTTATTTCCCAATAAACACTTAGACAACGTAACACAAAGCTCAAAAAATTGCATTTATAAGATTTCTTCTGAATATAACAAATTTTATATTGGAGAAACTTCTAGGCCTATAAATGTTCGAATAAATGAACACAAAAATTATATAAAAGAAGGACAATTCGAAATTGGTCATAACATACAATTTTACAATTCAACCATATTACACAAAGAAAAACACAATACAAAACGAAAGCTATAGAATTCAGCCGTTCGTGGGTACCAATAATCAAGGATGAAATTAATAATGGTGATATCTTTTTGAACAACCCTAAATCGGGATAGTTCATAAGGTGTTTCCTAGGTTTTCTCTTATGACTTTAATGAGATCTCTGAAACATCAGAATTTCTTTCGTCTCATGTTTGGCGAATGCACATCTTATAACAAAGTCTTACCTAGGAACGGCACATGAAATCTAAAGATAACTCTTCCGATTTGAAAGAAGCTTTGTTATTTCAAATGATCTTTAGAATTTTTAGTGCTACCCTGTATATATCAAAATTACAGTAAATTCCCTTAGTTACTTCAGTTTGATAGTCAAACATTAATGTCAAATTATTAGTTACGAAATTTGTCATTACGAATCCTATTAATTTTTCAATTTCTTGTTCATTCGTGTTAATACCAATGAAACGTTTGAACTTTTTTGAAATTTACAGACTTTCAAGTTTATGTGGTGTTATTCCCAAAGAACTCAGAAAGAATAATAAAAAAATAGCACTTACTTCATACGTAAATCTTTTGATAGTTTGAAGACGATAATTTCAACAGAACCTTTAATATCCAGGTAATTCAACCAAAAAAAGTTTATGAGATTTCTTTTTAAACTAAAGCATTCTTTTAATATGTTGATAATTGGGTCGTAATCCACAGATACAGAGTAAGCAAAATGTTTTAAACTGATATGAAATGAGACTAATATTTTAGTGTCATAAATATTTTTGTTTTGTTGTGTAATTATCGAGAACTGGACATTTTGGAAAATTCACATAATTGAATGTGCTTATCTTTAATATACAGTTCGTGCATTACATTCTTGATCTCTACCGTACTCTGGGATAGATAACTGTTTTAGTTATTCTTTGTAAACTGCCAATAACTATAATCTGTTGTTTGGCAAACACTTAATTGAATGAATTTAAATCCTTCAAATCAAAAGTTTCGAAAATATCTTACCAATTAATTTGCCCTGTTAATATTTATATTTTCCATTTAATTGCTACCTTTCTATTGACGACATTAAAACACTTTACTAAACAACATTCTTGTAAAATGTCACCTGGACTTGAAACACTCAAGATTTAGCATATGCACATTCTTTGCAATTCTTTGCTCCAAATATAGACCGTAGAGTTTGTCAAGATATATTTTAGTGTCGAAAAGGAATGCTTTTTTGACAGATTAATAGTACCGCTAAAACTTAAGTGTGTTGGTCACAATGTTGTGAATTTTACTGGAAAAACTGTAGCTCATACGTCACTGATGAAAATTTGGTAAAGATTAATTAGTAGGAAATATGAGGACATTCTTAGTGAAAATGCCTTTATAACGGTAACTTTCCGTAAATTTCATCCAATTAATGTACAATACCAGCACAAAATTTGTTTCCCTTGCTTATAAATATTCTCATTCACCATTTTATATTAGAGACTTCACATTTTTGTGCTCACCGAGTTCATATTATAAAGTAAACATTTTGCACTAAAACATCCGAATAATATTTGATTTTAGAGTAATACCCTATCTAATCTAAAAGGATTTTGATCGCCAATCCATACTGACGCCTTTAATGGTTGTTATTGTTTTACGACTTCTCAAATTTCATAACTTTACCGCATTTTGATTCTCCTACGGGAACACCGTAATTGGTTCTTTCGTGTTTACAAAAGCGCTTTGTTGTTGGTTCAGTCAAGGAACTTTGTTCGTCCCTATTTTCTGTGTAACTTGTATCGTCCAGATGTATTGTAAGGGCATTACGAAGCCTTACAATTGTTACTAGTCTCAGAAGACCAGAGAACCAAGAATATATCATCATCAAGGCTTCGACAAAAGGTTACCGCAATTGGTGATTTATGGGAACAACCATGCGAGAATGATGACTGTAAAAGTCAGAATATAGAGGGTGAGTTTTTTTTTTGATGATCAGTATGAGGATCTCGGAAACTAGCGCAGATAGAGCAATGGTTAAATTGGGAAAGATTTGCCGTTTTACTGGCCCAATTTAATGACACTTTCGGATTTTTGTAAAAAGTCATGGCTTACTAGATATTTGGAAAAAACGAAATTTTGTCGATTTAGTCAAATGTTTCTAGCTCCTTTGTTTTTGATTTTATAAAAAAAGTGTAAATTGAAGGGAATTGTATCTCGAATATGATTGTCATGTCCTCGTTTGCGTGACAGCTCTCGTTTTCGAGATATGACACAAACTTATCTTTTTTTGAATGGAAACCATAGTTGGCTATGACCTCACAAAATCGGACATTTTTAGAGCTTTTCAACGATATACTCGATATAGTTATTCATAAAAATAACGGAGTTATGAATGCTTTTCTCTCTTATTTTCACTTTTAACATAGTTAGCCATGAAATAGATTGATTTATTAATAACTATTCCAAAAAACATTGAACGATTTTTTTATTAGGTATATCAGATATAGCGAAAAAACTAAATAAGTAGGTACTTACTAAAATCTTAAGAAATTAAAGTACATAATAATGGTTACAATTTATGTTCGAAAAGTCCACCATTGTTGTTTAGACAAAAATTGCATCTTTTTAAGATTAACATTACCGCTTTCCTCACAGACCGCCTATCAATTTTTTTCTTCAATTGCTTGTAATACCGCCTCCCTTAGGTCACCAATTGTCTCATACTTTCTTTTGTATACTTTGTTTTTTAGCACACCCCATAAATAGAAGTCTATAACTGCCAAATCCCGAGACCGGGGTGGTCATTCGCGTGGGCCATTTCTTCCTATCCAAGAGTTTGGATAGATATTATTTAAGTGTTGTCTTACTAATAACGAGTTATGAGCAGGTGCTCCATCATGTGGGAACCACTCAATTTCTAAACGAGTTCTCAAATTCAAATTATGCAACATGTCTTGAAAAGTGTATTGCAAAAAATGCAAGTAGCGCTCCCCAGTAAGTGATTCGTCATAGATAAAAGCCCCAGAATAATAGACCCTATGATACCACACCAAACATTAAAACCAAATTTTATCTGGAGTCGTATTTGTTCTACATGGAAAGGGTTTTCTTTAGCCCAGATATGCTCATTGTGTCTATTGAACATACCGCAGTTAGTAAATCTAGTTTCATCTGACCATAACACCTTTAATAGAAACTGTGGATTGTCAAGGCACATGTCTCTAAACCATGTACAAAACAAAATACGTGGATGTTCGTCACCAGTATGCAAAATTTGAGAAACTGAAAGTTTGTACGGGTGGAACTTGTGCGCTTTCAGTACCTTAACTACAGTTCGTTGAAATGTGCCAGCTCTGCCGCAATCTCACGAGTTGATGTTGATGGATTTTGATTTACCATTGCCAAAACATCTATTTCTGCTGCTTCGTTAATTTAATTACCTTCCTTCGGTGGTTTGGTAAAAGATATCTGCTTAAACTATCGTAAAGCCTCTTAAATGTACATAGAGCAGGTTGACGACGATCTATGAAAGTATTCCTCAGCTGCACGAACTAAATTTTTATGGCACATGATATAACATTCTACCATATTCAGTTTTTCTTCCATAGAATTTTCCATTTTATCACGAAAACTTGTTAATGTCGACTGTCAGTTCAGCACTACTAATGGAATTACTCTCAAATGAGGAAACGTCAAAGTGAAAACAATCTTTTTCATGGCTATCTACGTTAAAAGTGAAAATAAGAGAGAAAAGCATCCATAACTCCGTTATTTTTATGAATAACTATATCGAGTATTATATCGTTAAAAAGCTCTAAAAATGTCCGATTTTTTGAGGTCATAGGCAACTATGGTTTCCATTCAAAAAAAGATAAATTTGTGTCATATCTCGAAAACGAGAGCTGTCACGCAAACGAGGACATGACAATCATATTCCGGATACAATGCCCTTCAATGTTGATATTTACACTTTTTTTATAAAATCAAAAACAAAAGAGCTAGAGGGATTTGACTAAATCGACAAAATTTCGTTTTTTCAAAATATCTAGTAAGCCATGACTTTTTACAAAATTCCGAAAGTATCATTGAATTGGTCCAGTAAAACTGCAAATTTTTCCCAATTTAACCATTGCTCTATATCTCCGCTACTTTCCGAGATAAACATACTGATCATCAAAAAAATCTGTATATTGATCCACAAGCGATTCAGAAACAGAATTACAAGTGTAAGCAACTGAAATGGGAGGTAACGAGAGATGGGAAGTATATTTCATAAGAATTTTTCTCTTCCATCTTTCAGTCTCAAATGACTGCTGCTTTTTTTCAATTTCAATTGCGAATTTAGGAGATTTTATAAAAAATCTGTTTCAAAAAGTTTTTTCACGAGAGGGCGGGGGCGAGAATAAGGGAAAAAAGAAAACAACACTGCTGTCGCCAATATCATTATTTGCTTAGGCTCTCAGATATAATATGTTGAAAATAGTTGTGGGTTTACATATTTTGCTTGCTAAGACTTCTCTATACCTATGCTAGGGACGTTGCGATACCAATAAAGTATCGATACCGGTATCGCAAGGGGTATTGAAACAAAAGCATCGATACGGGTATCTGTAGAAGTCTCAAAACAAAAACATGAATACTGATATCGAAAGAAAATGTTGATACTAATTTAATAGGGGGAAGAAGATGTACTGGTATCCAACTAAAAATATCCGAAAGGGTATCCAAGTATAGCTAGAAAAGTGTCGATACCAGAAATACCCGGCATCAAAAGCAAACTATCAATACTTGTATCATATCACAGTATCGAAAGATCCCCAAACACATGTACTCTTTCACACAGTAACCCATACCAAACAATTTCTGAAAATCATATTTTAAGAAAGTGAAGGTAAATTCTCATAGCAGCATAGTTAGAAGACAGTTCTACTATATTAAAAATTTGTGTGCTATAATTATCATATCAAAATGTTAAGCATTCTTTGTATTGTATGTAATTTGATATTCATGAGAAACGTCTCACCTTTCACACAAAAGATCATTTTCCGTTGACTTTTACCAGCCATCAAAGTTGCGGTATTTCTGTTTAACACCATATTAAATTTTTATTAGATTCGGATGACGACTAAATACTTTCAAAGAAGACATTTTTAAGTTGGTAACTCGTTGTGCACCGGAGAGTGGAAACAGACACGTTCCACTGGGCTTAAAATGCTCGATTTCGTTTTAAAAGGGACAGGAGGTCGAGTGTGTGTGCATCATGTGCATCCGTCGAGTCAGGGTCGAAAGCAACACAATGATAATAATAATTGAATGAGATCTAGGAGAGGAAATTATTTGAAGAGGATGACGTCGTCGCCGTTGTAATTGGTGAGAATAGACACCCCTATTCGTCTGTACGATGAGGTTTTGATTGCCTGTATTGAATTACTACAGCGTTTAATGTTAGCTCAATTTTTTTATGGTGCTCTGACAAATTAAAATTGTTGTTGGCGGTCTCCACCTCACAGATGTTTGAAATTCGATCAGACAACTAGAACTAATTCATGTTGATTAGAAAATGACTTCTATTCATTTTATATTTTTGGAGAAATGTGAATGATAATCCTAAAATTGAGTTTTTTAGGGTTCCGTATATACAATATACGAATACCCTTATAATATCACTCAGGGTTTCTGCCTCTGTCACATCACATCCATTTTCTCCTAAACTTCTGGACGGAAGAGGTTGAAATTTGGTATCAATGTATAGTTTGGTGACCCGATCAGGAGTACACATCGTAAAAGAAAAAAATTTGGTTTTAGGGGTAGTTCTGGGGGGAAAAACTTAAAAAAATCGACCTTTCCCCCCCTGATCTCCGATACTACTGAACCTAAAATTTTGAAAAAATAGGAAATATAGAGCGTTGCCCGCACTTTACAGGAAAATTAAGGAGAAACCATTAATGTTAATTTTGGGGGGCAAATTATAGAATTAAATAAAAATTTAAAAATAATTTTTTTTTCAAACGCATCATGTAATATATCAAATGAAAGGTCTCATTCTGAGGAACACAAATATATTTTTTTCATATTTAAAAAATATATATTTTAAAAGATATTAACGAAAATATACCAAAATATACCTCGTAAAGTTTTGAAAAAAAAATAGTTCTATTTTTAATTTTGGAGGGCAAATTACAGAATTAAATGGAAACTATAAAATTAAAATTGTTTCTAACCCATCATGTTATATATCAAATGAAAGGGCTCATTATGACGAAAACAAATATATTTTTTTCATATTTTTAAAATAAATTAATTAAAAGATATTAACAAAAATATAAAAAAAATTACCCATCCCCCCCTATCTCCGAAACCATAAGCTGGAAAACTTTGAAAAACAATGGAGGTATAGCCCCTCAACTGAACTTTACTGGAAAAATAAGAAAAATCCCCTAATATTCATTTTGGGGGGCAAATTATAGAATTAAATGGAAAATATAAAATTAAAATTGTTTCTAACCCATCATGTTATATATCAAACGAAAGGGCTCATGATGAAGAAAACAAATATATTTTTTTCATATTTATAACAAAAAAATTAATAGATATTAACAAAAATATAAAAAATTTTACCGATTCCCCCCCTTATCTCCAAAACCATAAGCTGAAAATTAAAAAAAAAATTGAAGTATAGCCCCTCACCTAAACTTTACTGGAAAAATAAGGAGAAGACCCTAATATTCATTTTGGGAGGCAAATTATAGAATTAAATGGAAAACAGAAAAATATAATTGTTTCTAACGGGTCATGTAATATATCAAATCACAGGGCTCATTATGACGAATACAAATATAATTTTTTTAAAATGAATATTTTAAAATATATTAAAAAAATATTTTAAAAAATTATCCATTCTCCCCGTCATTCCCCAAACTATAAGAATTTTTTTGTTTATGGGAAAAATATGAAAAAAATAAAATAGTAATTTTAGGGACAAATTATACAATTAAATGGAAAATAAAGATTCAATTTTCAAACGCATCATGTAATGTATCAGATAAAAGGCTCATTATGAGAATTACAAATATATCATATTTTTAAATCATTTGTTTAAAAGATATTAACAAAAATATTAAACATCGACATAATTCCCACTTAGAAACTACACTATTTAAATTTTGAAAAATATATTTTATTTGTATTTTTTAATAATTTGAATAACACATTTAATAATTTATAATTTAAACTTTGACCTATTTTGCCCTTTATCTTCCAATCTACAGAGCCTCAAAACTCAGACAGTAGATTATAAAAGACTTCTCTGAAAGTTTATTAATAAAATAAAACTCTAATGTTAATTTTTGGGGAAAATTAAATACATATGTATTCTGATAAAAATCAAGCGAATCCCAGATAAAATAAAAAGTCTATGTGTGGAAAATCAAAGTGTATATTAGAAAATTAAATACATCAATGTATTCTGATAAATCAAGCGAATCCTGAAGCACTGATAAAATAAAAAGTCTATGTGTGGAAAATCAAAGTGTATATGGTTTTGAATTATGTTATATAGGGTAGACCATGAAAATTGTAATACTAGACAACGCTTACAGGAATAATTTAAGCCTACTTATAAAAGATATAAGGGTAAATATAAGAAAATGCACTCATGCAGTCCCTCCTTGTCTGAACCTGGAATAGGCCGTGGGCTGTGTGGGCCCCTTACTCCACCTCTTGAATGCGAATCTTGAAGCTGGTACGGAACCCTAAGTATACGAGTCCAACTCGCACTTGACCAAATTATTTTACACATTTTTAGGCAGTGAATTTTTGCAAATCTAGTCAAGTTAATTCTCATGAACTGAAATAGATTGAACTCATTTTCATTGAGGAAAATTTACCCATTCACAGCTGGATAGTATTTGTGCCGATTTAGCAAAACGGTTGAAGTAATACATATTTACAAATATTTACACCTTTATCACTGTTTCCGAGAAATTAATTTTCCCCAAAAACTCTAGTGACCCCCGTTCCCCCATTATATAACTGAATTTTCGCAAAATTACGAATCACGTTCTTACTCAGAAGTTTGTATACCAGTTTTCATGCTTCTACCACTTTTTGTGTCTGTTTCTTAAAAATAATAGAAACCCCAACTGCCCTGCCTGAAGTCACTGCAAAGATGGAATTCCAACTTTAGCGACCTCACCACCCCCCCTCCGTCGGAGGGTGCCGGGACTTCTCAAAAATCAAACAGCCAATATTGATCTCTAATCATGAAATGGGCTTGTCCATTTCGACTTCCCTGCCCCCGGGCCATGCCAGATAGCACCTCAAAAAATCGAAAGAAGCCACGTCAAGAAATATCTTTCTCAATGGTCTATACAATCTCGGAACCGCCTCATATCTAAGAAATCGAAAGTAGGAACTGTTGAAATTCTCTGATGCAAAACGGAAAACCAAATGGACAGAATTTGTGAACATAAACTGTATACGTTCTTTTATAAGAGGCATGGAACCTTCTTGGCTGGCGGACCACTGGTATGGTGCTACAATTTGTGGCAACCACATAGCAAACAAACTAATAGACAGCTAAATGGGGGAAATTTACAGCCAACGCAAGATTGATATAAAAATAGCTCTTCAAGATTGTAAGAGAACAAAGTGGTCTTTGGGCCACCAGACATTTTCAATCTTTATTATTATTTATTTTATTGATATCAATTTAACTAACCTGCTCGTAAAATATACGTACTTTAATAAGTACTGTAATATAATAGTTATCTTAATATATCATAAGCCTATAATTTTTAAATTTACTCTAAGCAACGGGTAGTATAAAGCAAATTATACACTGTTTGTGTTTATACTAATTTTCTGCATTTATTTTCAGGTAAGTGGCAAACCATTGACGAACTTTCTTATGGTGAGTAATAAGAAAACAAACACAAAATTCCGTGTTTTCATGAAATCATCATTGGATTTCTTGAAGTTTACAACATTTCCTGTTGATTTTTTAATTACATCAATTTGATATATACAATATAATAAAACTCTTCCGCAAGGCTTCACAAACAGTAATAAGAAAAAAAAGAGAAATAAAATGCCAGGTTGGGTTCGAATAGGCGATACATATAGTATCTATTTAACGTACTGTAATGTTTTTTTTTCGCACTCGGGTTGAGTTCAGCTCTTGGGTTGAGTATACGGCAGTCGAATACTGAATAGATTCTCGGGATTGTAAATACACACACTCCAACTTCTACTTACATAATGTATATTTCTCACGTACTTTAACCACAATTTCATATTACACAGTGAACTTATTTGAACTATATGGCAGTCGAACTACATCGAATGCAAGGCTTCCTCTGCTCTCCGTATTTATATATTTCTTCTCGGAATTCTCCAGAATGTCAAAGAGCCGTCGAGACCAGACTAGATTTCGAGAAATACATCAGAGCTAATCCGCCGATCTCGATATGTCAGCCGAACCATCTCGAATTCCCCAAAATATTGGAGGAATGTCACTTCCAGGAATTATCACATGAATTCTTGTCACAGTACCTATTCCCCTAGAAAGCCAACTAAAATTTCACTAATAATCTAACTGTTATAATTTTCAGACATAGCCAGGAAATGCTCCAAATATCTAACAAAAACCTTCGGTACACCCCAAGAAGATGACTATCCTTTGAAGTCAAGTATGACAATCACGTTCTGGGCGCCCTGTCTTCATGATTAGGTCATCTATTGCCTTTAGCACTTAACCATACTAACAAAAATCCCAGTTTGTGAGACGATGGAAAATGTGATTGATATACTGGTACCCTTGTCATTATATGTTATACATGTTCCAATAAAGGAGTGTGCACAATTATTGGAATTTTATGGTAACGAACTAAATCTAATTATCAGCCCTTTCTGGAGTCACTTCCACAGCAAGACAGAATTTCTCTGATTGATTGAATAGTGTACCATTGCAAAAGCTGTAATTACTAATCGTGGATTCAAAGAGACTTATCGTATGTAATACTATATTTTAAAAAAAAATAATTTACTCCAGTAAACAACTGTCATATTCAAGTCAAGTGAACCTTTGTAGTACCTTCTTTCCACTCCCAGATTATCCTCATAGAAATGTCAATTCCCTGCATTGTTTAACATCGTTATCAATAATGATCTACTAAGGAAAACTCCCTGATTTTATTGTCGATATATGACGTGGTAATTCTCTTTCCGTTTTAGAGTCATTTATAAGATTTCGTACATTCGATGAACAAAAACTCTTATGGAATCATTACTGTGTCTGTCAATCAAGCACAAACTATTTTTTCCAGATCTACTGGGCGAAATATGTTGATGGTACATGTGACGGTATTTCATTGATACAGCGTCTTATTTAGTCCTTCTGAGATTTCAGATAACCCCGCAGCCTGAAGTGCAAAAGTATTAACTCACAAGACCGTGGCGGCTAATTTTGGTCATGACAAGACCAGGAGCAAACTCGTGCAAGGCACCTAAGATTCACGAGAGGTATGTCATGTAATACCGCCCTGCTGAAATTATATTCTCATTTCGAAACAAATACGGTGCAATAATTCCTCCAGACCACAATGCACACCATACAGTGTCACATTTTGGATGCATTGCTTTATGATGAATCGTGGTTTTTCTAAGCCTAAAATGAATTATTAAAATGATTTCCTGTTTGCTCAAGAATTCAAACTAACGTTATTATTCAAACTGAGAGACTTTGTTTTCCGGGCTATTGAGCCGTAGTCGGCTGAAATATTTTCTACCTAACGTTTCGTCTACACTGCGGTAGAATCAATTTAACTTTTGTAAGTGTGAAGATATAAATCAGTAGGAATACTCTGAAGAGTGGCTGTTGTAATGTTCAATTCTTGTCCACGATAACGAATCCCTTGTGATTTGTGTTTCACATCACTAACTGAACCAGTAGTTGAATAGTATGAATACTAATGTTTATCAGAAATAGTGTATCATATGTGAACGATATGTCACACCATTATTACTGATAATTCACATGTACTTAACAAAGTACCCGATATGCGCTACATGTTCTCAGCAACTCTAATAGGCATTCCAGTTTGTGACCAGACCGATGGCTAGTTGAAGGCCGTAAGTGTATAGTTTACAGCCGTTGTAATCACGTGTCTGATTATAACTGAACTACAACATTAGAATCAAACATGATGCGAGCAATTCAGAATAGATGTTGCTGTTCTTGAAGCGACACCCGCCTCAAGTAGGTCACCTTGAGTCTCACATAACAAATGTAAATCATAGCAATGCTCGGCCTCATGTTGCCGACCCTGTTCAGCCCGATAAAACATGGTTGGAATATGATAGGTAGAAGGGCTCGGAAATTTACCCCAACCCCCTCGAACATTACATACTGATAGCTTGGGACAGTATTCCTCAAGAAGAAGTAGACCTCCTTATTGAATCAATGCTAAGACGTTTTACGGAGTGTATAGATAACTGTGGTGTACAAACTCATTATTAACAAACTTTAAAAAAAACCAAACATCTTGGATTTTTTTTTTAAATTTTAATCATTTACAGCATCTATGTTTTATCAAAACATATAAATTTAAACTTCTTTTTCTGGTTGTTGCGATTTCTTTGTCAGTGAGTATATTCATTTTAATCTTAATATTCCTAGACTATAAGAAATCTCAACAGTGGTACGAACATTTAGTCTTTAGTAACCGATTCCAACTCGCACTTGACCAAGTTATATATTTAAACAATTTTGGGGTTATTACCCAAACGAAACTAATTTGATTAGAAACATTACTTACGTTTTGATTTTTTCAGAAAGGAATAAGGCCCGAAAAATTGTTATTTAAAATTTTTTATGACTACATAGATAAGCACTTTTACATTAATCATTAATTTGTCGTCTGAGAAGTGGCTGTTTAGTATTCTCCTTTTATTTTACCTGTGATGAGAATATTTTTATCATTTTAATAAATATGGGTGGATGTAAATAAGAATTCATTATCGAGATCATAGGTTTTTCGATATTAGTACCGAACATTTCTAAAATTGAGTTAATTTCAATGGTGGTTAAAAAGAATAAATGTGAAGTAAATATTCCGGGCACCTTCGCCATAATTTACGTTTGTGCCTTCGATTTTATAGTTTTAAGGCAGTTGAATAATGTTTTTTCTATTCAATAACGTTACTTGTTCTCAAATACATATGGATTTTTCCATTCAATTTTCATCATGATGTTGGAAAGGTCAAAGTTCAAAATATAATAAAGAGTATGAATCGCATAAGGAAAAGTTTACCGAAATGTAAAATTAAAATCTAAAATCTATTTATCCCTTATTCTTTCAATATAAAACAGTACATATTTTAGCTCGGTCACCGAAAATAATGTTACGGGAGTTCCTCCGTTAATTCGTGGAATCAGATTTCATCCGATATTTCGGGGAATTGGAAATCTAGCCTGTTCTCGGGGACTCTTTGACGTTCTAGAGAATTCCTAGAAGAAATATAGAAATATGAGGAAGCATTCATTCGGTATTCGACTGCCGCATAGTTAAGTAGAGATAAATTGTAAATAGTTCTGTGAATATAAATTGTGTTAAAGTAGTGGAAATAAATTAGAGTGAGTTGGACTGTGTTTTAAAATAAATCCAAGAACTCGACTGAACCCGAGTGTGAAAATAAAAACAATACAATAATAATAATTCGAACGAAGACCTGATTCATATTAATATGGGACATGTTCTTAGTCTGAAGCTGGTAGATAATATAACTCTTTCCACGAAATTTCCTTGGAATTCCATCGTCATGAAATGATCTCACAACGCTTCAATAGCTTTGGATCTGCTATCGTCATCAGGTGAATGATTCTATAATAAATGATTAAAATTTGAATAATTTAAATATAGTGGGACATGTTTTTAAGAATGTACTTTTTGAAATTATTCAGCTCCTTATATGTGGATAAAATACAGTGTTTCAGCTTATCAAAGACCGATTACAATAAAATTGTGCGAATAATTTATTACCGGTAGTTGCCAGGCGAACTATTAGAAAGTAACAACGATCCAGAGAAAACCTTCAAAAGTTACGATTGCTGTAAAATAAAACTATTTTTTCGGTAATTGGAAAACGTTTGCTGGAATTTTTCTTTGATCAGATAGTGACTTCAAGAAATAGAGCAAAAAATTTTGTTTTTTATATAGCCATTTGAATTTATGACGTTTAGAATTAGATCATAATTTTCTAAGCATAAGGGAATTTAAAGTAGACAGACAAGTTTAGCTGGAAATTTTTTTACGAATAATAGGTAAATAAAGTTTTAAAGTCAAAGAAGTACGTGATAATTAGTTAAATCCCATCGAAACTATCGATCCTCCAGTTTTCGAAATCAAACTTTATTTGTCCTCCACTTTTTAATAGCTCTACTTGAAGTACAAACTTCTTATAGCTACACTCATCTCACTATGCCTGAGAAGGATTATCAAGTTTTATCGATGTAAAAGCTACTTCAAAAACTATTCGATGCCCCCAGATATCCCAATTAAACTTTATAGACGTCAATCTAGGCCAATATCAAACTTAAGATACATAATCAGCTGGTGAGATCAGAAGTGGGATTAGTTCTCATCTCGAGCTAGGAATAAATACGAAATTTCCATCGGAATTTCCGATAACCTTAATTGACAGCTGTAGTCTTAATCGGCTTAATGGATTTTCAATTATTTTAGCTATGGTTTAGTTGGAAATACCGGCTCGGAGAAGGGATAGACATTCATTCGGGTCTGAGGGTGGTTCCATTTTCTGGGATGGCTTACTGGCGAATTACTATGTGATGGAATTTAGCGATAATTATCCTGGTTGAAACTGTAATGTAACAGTTCTGATGGGGTTATTGGTTCGTGTTCAATAATGTCAATATGCTTAGCGATCTCAATCGGCATTGTTATCAAAAATATTAATATCAGAAGAACATTTAACAGGTACATTCGATACTTTTAGATTTTGTAGTTTTAGGATTATTTACTTTATGCTCTTTTATAATATAAAAGAGAATTGAAAATTATGGCAACCTTATGTTTAGTTTTTATTTACTAGTACTTGAGTAAAATGACTGCCATTGTTAATGGGAGAAGCGCAAAGACTTAACTATTTGTTTTGGGGAGGTTACATCAATTAAGGTTGCTCTCTACTCTATTATCTAATCGGTCACTTTCGTGCGACCCCAATATAGATTTTAATTAAAATTTTTGTATTCTGAAAAGGAAACGTTAAAGTAAGGTATTCTGTATAACGTTCAATACAGGTATTCTTACCATCTGTGCCTCTTTCGACTTCAATGCTAATTCTTGTTAAATTGTTGGTACTGGTTCTTGATGTTATTTGTGTTCACTTGCACCAAATGCCTCACATCCCCCTCTAATGTGCAGGACTGAGTCTGATATTGGCAATTACATCTCTATATGTCATTGTTTATCAAAGAATTTTTAGTAATTGTCTTCAGATAGTTCTCGATTTTGTATTGTCAGTAAAAAGTATTCCTTTCAAGAAACATCTGAGCACATAACTAGGGGTCCTTTGCTAAATCACTGGCATGTTTATTTTTTTTATTTACTTATCTATTTATTGTTCAAACAGGTTTACACCCAACTACAGAACAGGAAAAAAAGCAAATTGGGGTTAACAATAAGTAAATTAACAATAACAGTTTTAACCTAAATTTATTACTAATAACAACGGTATTGAATAATTACAGAACATGTACTCAAGCTAAAAGTAAAGATTGTATCTTAGAACTGACATTTAAGTCATTTATATAATAAGACGAATAGACTATTTCAGTTATCTAAAAAGCAGGTCTTTATGACTAAAACAGTAATTCACCTCATTGCACTTCGAACACATTTTATAAAGTGGAGAACGTTTTAAAATATTAGTACGGGAGGTGGGGAAATAAAAGGTGTAATTTGTCCTAGATGTGATTCTAGACACAAAAAAAAAATTTGTAGAAAAATTGAGTCGCTAAGTTTATTGTTAATGAGTTTAAATAGAACAATTACTGAATGACTGTCTCTCCGGTGGCTCAGTCTATCTTACTTTATGTCGGGAAAGAAGTTCAGTGTTTGTGATATATGAGCGGATAAACATGATCTATTCTGTATGACAGGAGTTTTAAAAACCGTATTTGAAGAAAATTTTTTGTATGTGAACTAAATTAAATGGACTCCAAATTATATCAGCATACTCAATTTTAGAGCTGTCAAAAGTAAAATATAACATTTCTAATGTCTCTGGATGCACCAAATCTCGGGAGTTACTCACAACAAAACCGTACATCTTGTTGGCAGCAGAGAAAACGGAATCGATATGAGCAATAAAGGATAGCCTACTGTCAAATGTAACACCCAAGTCAGTAAAAGTGGACGGTCGTTCAAGAATATAATTATTAATTTTATATTGAAAGTCAATACCATTGTTCTTTAATGTGTACGACATTACTTTACACTTACTTGTATTGAGAGATAAATTATTATTTTGGCACCAAATTTCAATCAGTTTCAGTTTTTGAGATAGTCTCTCGCAGTCGGAAATACTATTGATTGTACAGTAAATCTTCAAGTCATCAGCATATAATAAGCAATTTACGTCTAACTTATTAACGATATCGTTAATGAAGATATTAAATAAAAGAGGCCCCAAGTTACTGTCCTGGGGGACACCTGAAGTGGCCATGTATTCGACCGACTTAAACCCATTAAAGACTACCGACTTTTGCCCTATCATGGAGATATGAAGAAAAAAGTCTAATCAATGAATTTGATAGACCAAACTGAGCTAGTTTAAATATTAGAATTCCTTGATCAAGTCGGTCAAATGCCTTCGAAAAGTCCATGTACACCATATCACACTATACCCGATCGTCTATACATTCAGCCAGAAATTGAGTCATGTTGACAAGGTTTGTGATAGTTGAGCGTCCTTTCATACATCTTTAGGATTGCCCAAGTTTAGGATTGTAGATTCAATTGTAACGAATTAACATTTTTTTCGTAGAAATATATTTGTTTTATATTCTATAAATACAATTCTTATATAATGTAAATACATAGAAATATAACTTTTGTGGTCCTAGTCAATCCAACCCAATCCAGAACATCTATGGAGTTCTACAAATATAACAAGAATTGCATACAAAAATTTGATGTGTGTAAAAATTTCGTTCATATTATTTTTATTATTTTAGTCTATTAAATAGTATTATATTATGGTATTGACCCCGATTTGACCATACAATGTATGGCAGCACACTCCCTCAAGGCACGCATAGCGTGCTTTTAGGGCAAAATTCACTAAACCCCAGATATCCTAGATATCAAAAGGGTTTAGTTCTGTGGGAGCCCTTGCCAGGTTTTCAGGCCCGTGGTTAGAGTCGTTATTGTATTTATAATTATAATTATTTGTATGAAATCTGCATTATTTTTCGTAAGGGGGATGGATGTGGCATTTTTATTTCATATTTATTTACTTATGGGAAATAGCACCACATTTGTAGAAAAGTATGATTATTTCAACAATTCCAAACGTTTCTAACTTTGCGAGATTTTTCAATCCATTAAACGCAAGACAATATATTATTTCTAGTCCAAAACCTTCAATATATATGACTGAATTTAATATTTTATCGCCAAAGGAATTTCGACATCTAGGTGTTTCAGACTCCAAATCGGGAGTCGTACTGTGTGTAACGCCGTTTCCCTGTGATTCCTAGGATAGAAATCACACGAAAAAATTAGTAGGTTTACTAAGGTAAAAGGACTAGAAACAATATATTGTCTTGCGTTCGATGGATTGAAAAATCTCTAAAAGTTAGTATGGTAATTTCTTTGACAGGGAAATGGCGTTACACACATTACGACTCGCTGTGAGCTATATTTTCCTTCCTGGATTTCGAAATTCATTTCGCTATAAAATAATTCCAAACGTTTTGGGGTCTAGGTCGGACCCCCTTAATGAAATTAAAATTTATAACAATGTGAAGTAGTCACTAAGAAAATTATCTTTTTTTGGTATTTTTGTTTTCATTTAAGCGTAGATTTAGAGGCTGTAGGTTTCCTAATGTACAATTTGTCCACTTTTTTTTTGTTTTCTTTTGCTACCCAGTATATATCAAATAACATAAACATAAATTTATTCAACTCATTAAATTCAATTACAATTTATAAATAAAAGATATGTATGTATACGATAAGTATTATTAACAAGTAAATAAAAAGACATAGGTAAATACTACAAATCTAATGAGAAAGACAATTGCCTAAGAAGAAACTTCTTGTATGTAACTATACGTTCTTAAAAAAGAAAAGCTGGCAATGGTACAATTTTGACGAGTGGGATAGCAGGGCAGGAGATTTGATATATTAGACATAAGAATTGTATAAATAAAAAATTTTACTGAAGGGTTTTTAATTTAATACTATTTTTTTTGGTTCACTCATAGTTTTTTTATATTAGTTGGTAATATATTGTATAAAATAGAGCCATAATAAGTAATAAATCTTTTACAAAGACAGTTAGCCATAAAAGGAACAGGAAAGTTGGTAATTAGTTTAATGGATTGTCATTGAGAACGGGGTGTGACTTAAAACATTTCAAACTGTTGAAATATACAGGCGTCTACATATGTGGTGTTATTCCAAAGATATCCATAAATATAAAAAAAAAATTTTCTTCAAATGTACTATACATACATTCTAGATCATTGATATTGTGAGTATTGCCTCTTTTTAATAGAGTATCTCTATTTTAATATTTGACAAATATGTTTAGTTTTCGCAAGGTTCCATTTGTACATACCCCCTCCCTCCACAGTTAAACCTAAGGAGTTTAATTTAATAGACTGAATGTTAAGAATTGTTTGTCGCATTTTTTGCATATTTTGAGATTTTATAGTTATATTTTTACATATATTTTAAATAACAAATGCGTTAATGTATTTCACATTTATCTCATAAGTTTATCTAATCAAACAATACAAAACCATCAGAAACATTATTCACACGTTTTCAAAGAAACTATATTCCTCAAAGTCAGTGCCTTGATGTGACGGAACCTTTAAAATTTAAAGTTTCGCATGGTTTACAAACGCGAGAGATTGATTTATGAGTAATTTTGAAAGGTAAGGAAGCTAAAGATACCTTGAACTAAGTCACGTTACAGCTCGGCTTCTAAACGTCTTCTTGGAATAATAAAATCGGTATTTCAAGAACATTTATGAATTTGTCCGGTTAGAAGCTCGTACTCAGATTCTAAGTTCATCGCACTTTGTGTTTTCTTGTATGCACTTGCTATGAGCCGCCAGCGCTTGTAAACATTGTTAATTGTGTTAGCACACCTTGGATGAAAGCTACAATGAAAGTGTTTTAACCAGAGATCAAAAGAGGACATTATTTGAGGGTATAGGAAATATTAAATCTATTAGAATCGATTAAGTTTCAGGAGCAGTTGACGAAAAAAGACAAGATATGCGAAGGGGTCGGCAACCTATGACCAGTGGGTCAACGAGTGACCCATTTGGTAATTGCAAGTGACCCACTTTAGTTCCGAAAATGAACTATAAGATATACAAACATTTTTTTCTTGTCCCAAAAATTTTTTTTCGCAAAGTTATGAACGTACCAAATTTGAATCCAGTATAACCAATGACTACTAAGATAAATGGTCCTGTCTGTTTATATTAAAAATGGGTTTAAAGATCATTGCCGGAAAATAGTAAACAAATGCTTACGAGATGCTTACCGGTGCCAAACTTCTTTTAATTGTAACAAATAATACTTAAATCTAGGCATTCTACACTAACGCATTACGGAACCGTTACGATTCATGTGGGGAGCAAGCAACGGTGCACTTTACCGACAGTTCGCTTTGTTTATGTTTAGATTTGAGGTTAATTTCAATTTTTGTATTATTTAGCGCGTTTTTGGTGTTGAAATACGTGATTATCTTGTGTACGTGTAAAAATACAACGAAACAGTGGCATTTCAGTGCTATATATGCAGGAAAACAGCATATTCGTTTGCCGAATTATCTTCTCAAACGGAAATATCTCTGACCCAAAGGTCTCTTTAATACCCACATTTTGGTTGATTTTGACCCGCGGCCAAAAAAAGTTGCCGACACCTGATCTAAGACATAGAGCTGGTTTTGCTCGTCATCCTGAAAATGGACAGAATGTATACGGGTGAAGTTCGTCATTAAGTAAAAAGAACGCCACTTGCACCATTATTTTGCTTACACTAAAGAAATCAATATTCAAAAGGATGTACAGCTAAATAAAACATAAATATATTTTTCATGACGTCATTAATGTGGTCTGTATGACGTTATACACAATTTATTTAAATGCGAAGCCACATTTTTCATTACTAATTTGGAAAGAGCGGAACATTTCAGGTCCGAATATGACTTTGACCATGACCTTGAATTTGACCTTGTTTGAAAAATTAGGTATACGGGGGGTTTTCGACGTCGTTGATTTCGAATCTGAAATCAGTTTTTGTTTGAAAAACTGGTCCGCTTTCTTGTATTGCGAAAATCTGATTTCAGATTCGTAATCAGGTTTTGAAAATTGGCAGTTTGAAAAAAATCAACCAACCTACTCCCAATTTGGTATACGTGGGTTTTCGACGTCGATGATTACGAATATGAATTCAGTTTTAGAAAATTTTCAAAACAAGTAGTGGGCAAGTACCAACGTCAAAGTTTTTAATTTGGAATACCCTCTTTGAATCAGTCATCTTTCGGATCAGGATTAAAAACATCGATTACCGTTAATTGGTTGACTTTTTTCAAAAAATTGGTCCCCCATCTTGGATTGTGAATTTTGAAAAACTGTTTTCAGATTCGAAATCAGCGATGTCGAAAACAAAAAAACTTTGATCCTGGAATCAGCCGGAAGATCAAGTTCAAGGTCATGGTCAAAGTCATATTCGGACATGAAATTTTCCGCCCTTTCCGAATCTTTAATAAAAAATGTGGCTTCGCATTTACAATAATTGTGTATGACGTCATACAGACCACATTAATGACGTCATGAAATAGATATTTATGTCATATATGTGTACGTCCATTTGGATTATGATTTCTTTGGTGTAAGCAAAAAAATGGTGCAAATGGCGTTCGTTTTACTTAATGATGAAGTTCACCCGTATTTTTGACAAGTTTACCCCTGTCCGCCAGCTTGATGGTAACGCTCTAGGCAGACACCTCTCGGGAATTTGCTTAAATATTTCACAATCTTGTATGCAGCCAGTTTTGGAACGTTTACTCGATGATGAGCATGACCAAAAAAAATTACCATTTTCACACCCTGTAACTATCCTCGGTTATCACTTCCACTGGCGCCTGCCTAGAAACGTGATGTAGTTCAGGAATGACGAGCAAAATCCCGCTCTACCTTTCCTACTCTATATATTGTGTATATCGCTATCGAACTATCGTGGTTATACGATACGATGGGCAAAATATTTCTACTAATTATTTAAAATGGAATTCTGCAAGATGTACTGAACGTACACTATCGATCTTCAGCTTTACTAATGTCAACGGTACATGCTATGGGTAGGAGGTTTCACCTGTTATTGCAACCAAGTTATGATTTTTTTAAAAACCCTCACTTTATATCGGTTTTCCAGCTTTTCTTTATGAAAAAAGCTGGATTTAAATTTATAAACACCCAATTTGATGATTTTCTGAGATCCTCTACAATGGTTCCATTGACGGCATAATGAACAGATCATTACTTTTTACACCATAAGCAAAAAACGAAAATACCCTATATTTTTTGGGTTTTTTGGGGCTCATATAATTTATTTCTAAGAGTTTGTTATTAAAATTTCTAGGCAATATCCGTCAAACTCATTACTTATCGATCCAGTATATTTTTGAAGTCAGGCAACAATCAAGTCTGATGAAGTGGTAGATAAGTAAGCACACACAGACACACACACACACCTTGCGCGAGCCCGGGAACTGAGGCTACCCTTCGGTTTATTCGAGGAGCACCCTCAGCCGCCTTTCCACCATCCCCTGGACCAAAGTCCAGGTCCTTCCAGGTCCTCACGCTACTCAGTTACCATCCTGTACAGCGCCGTCTTTTCTTGTGGTTTCTATGGCTTGGTTTGTTGTTGGCTTTGGCCTTCTAGGGCTTTAAAGCCTTCTGGGTGTACGATTATCTTTCCGATTACTTGTGATAAAGCACTTTCCTTTGCGGGATTATCGTCTGTTGTTTGTTTGTGTGTGTGTGTGTGTGGTCCTCTTGGGTAAGGACCCGGGTTTGCAGTGTGTCTATGATTCCTGAAAGGGAATCCTGAAAAGAAAATTCTGGAAGAGAAAATGTGAAAGGAAAAGTTATATTAGTAAATGGCTGACCCTAATCGTCTTGGTCTTGCTCTTGGTGGTCGTCTTCAAAGTGTAATTGGTTCTTCGGCCTTTTGTACTTGTCGATGAATCTCGGGTCGTAGTCTAGCAGTTGTCTTAGGTGATGATTCTGGGGGTTCTCCAGTCTATCGAAGGTCCTTCTGGCTCTTCCCCTCGCTGATACAAGTACCGGGGTGTACTTGACGTCTCGAAAGATGCATAGGTTAGTATCGGTAGGAAGATACTCTTGATTAGGATCAGCTTGTGTCATAGGTTTAGTTTGCTATACCTGCCCGTCAGTGGAGCGAGTTTGGCTCTTACCGCCCTGGCTTTTTGTCGTGTTGCATCTGTGTGCTTCGTGAAGTTTAGGCCTTTGTCGATGGTGACCCCTAGATATTTGACCCATGGAATGGGGTTTCCGTAGACCTCTAGATGTTGCGTTGGTGCTGTTCGCTTCCTGCCTCTGATGAGGATGGCTTTGCTCTTCTCTCCGTTGATCGCTATCTTCCATTTTACGCACCACTCTGCTATGTCGTCCAGTGCTTCTTGTACTCTTCTTTCTGCTATATCGAAGGATTTCGATCGGCTCTCGATTGCAATGTCATCTGCGTATTGCGCAAGCATTGTTCCTTCCTGCCTGGGGATGTCGGCAGTGTAGATGGCATATAGTTGAGGTCCTAAGACGCTGCCTTGCGCGACACCTGCTTCAGTGGCCGGTATCCTGACTGCTCGTTGCCTACTTTAACTCGGATGAATCCGTCCCTGAGATATGACTTCACTATATGTATGATGTAGACGGGGTAGCCCAGTTCAGCCATCTTCGCTATTAGTTCTTCGTGCCAGACCCTGTCGAAGTCCCTAGCGACATTTAAAAAGGCGAAGACAAACCATCTTCTTGTTCAGGCCCTCTGCTGCGTATTTTCCGATCCTAGCACTTGCTGTTCGGCAGCATGTTGTTCTCTGAAACCAAATTATTCGTTAGGAAGTATCCCTAAATCCCTGGTGTGTTCCTGGAGTCTATCCCAGATGACCCTCTCTGCGATTTTGCTCATTGCTGGTAGGAGGCTTATCGGACTGTAGTTCTGGGGAAACAGCCTATCTTTGCCTGCCCTCGGCAGCATGATGACGTCGGCACGGGGAAGAATCGTAGTCTTAGCATGGCGTTGACGATGTTGGTTAGGGCCGCTACACCTTTCTTGATGAATCGCTTAAGGATGCGATTAGAAATTTTGTCGTAGCCGACTGCTTTCCTTTTGTTTGCTCTTCTGATGATGTTCCTTATTTCTTCTGGGCAGATGTGTCTGACCCCTGGAGCTGCTTGTCTGCAAATTCTCCTGGCTGGTCTTTCGATTTCTTCTTCTTCGTCTGGATGCTGGTTTATCCTGCAGTCTCTCTCTAGGCTGTCCGCGAAATTAGTCAGCAATGCAGTATTTTAGGTTTGTACTATATTAGGCAGTTTCCTGGTATTCGGTTTGAAAGAAAATTTTTAGATCGGGTATTAGCGAACTAAAAAAATCAAAAATAATCACCGCGGTTTAACATCAACCTTTTAACCAGTCACCGGGCGTTTTGATCGTCTTTTTTAGGAAAAATTCACTGACTGTGATATTTTGTAATTAATAAATGAATGAATTATACTGTTCGGTATTTATGAATTTTATATGTCTCAAACGTATAGAAATGACGTTACGTTAATGAAATTCCACACATCAAGTATTTATTGAGAGATTTCCGCCTTTGAATGCAATATTGAATTACCTGAATTCACTTCTCCGTAAATAATAGAAACAGTTCAGCGAACGAAATACGCTATACACTTATTCTCTCTATTTCTTATCGCATGAAGATTCTTCGTTCAACACCAGTAGAATGAAACTCGATATTTCTGAGGCGCAAAACATTTTTTTCTGGAAATCGTATTTGCATCTCTAATGTTTACGGTCTTGTATAAGGTCACGTATTGTGAACGGCAAAAAAATAAATGAATGTCTTATACATGAGAGACGTTCCAAGAACGTTATTACATTTAGTCTGTGTAGAATTTTTCGACCGTAACATGAATGAAGATGTCTCACAAAAGATGGGAAAAATCAGGGCTCTGGAAATCTTCTGGTAAACATAAAAGAAAACATACACAGGCATACGCGTGTTCGGCTTTAAGACGGCAACAAAAGCCGGAATAGTTTTGTGAAGTCAGCATTTGGTGAACTTTCGAAATATCAGGAAGTCCAGGAAGTTTATAAAATGGCAGTTGTTTTGCTAGCTTTTATTTCATTTATCTTAATAGTTTGTGTAATCCAAATTTTTGTCGACTTTCCTAACGTATCATTTTGACATGATGTACCCTCATTCAATTCTGATGACATTACATTGGTTTGATTAAAGTTTTCTCTAATTATAAACGGATATTTTAAAAAACAACCTTTTATTATAACTGGTTCGGATTTTGTCGGATTTGAGCCTCATCTCATTTGTTCAAACTTAGTCTATTTATATATGTGAATAAACATATAAATAAAATCTTCCGACGTTTCGTCCAGACTTGTAATTGGCTTTCTCAAGCGGAGGCTACATACTAGCATTCTCTCCTTTCTCATAGCACAATACACAAAAATTCCAGTTTTAAAGTAGTCACACTGATCAATTGGAGATATCAACGCCCTGTGTAATAGGGGCTCTACATGTGAAATAATAGGGGGCTTAGAACCTCAAGAGTTTAGGAGTGGGTGCATAGTTTGTTCACAGGAAAGACATTTTTTTAAAGAAGTTCGGACGCGATTTACTTATTCTGTTCACAGATAAAGGCATATTTACCAGAAAAGGTGTACGATATTAGGCCAGTTGTTATATCTAACAGGCATAACCATGAATCCCTTTTAAATTTCCCGGAATTGAGACCTGTGCATGTCAGAGATTCAATATGGTTTCAACATTATGTGGCTCCGCCACATTTTACAGCCGATGTTCGAGCTTATCTAAATGAAACATACTGTACTGTTTGGAAACTGTTGGTTGGCCCCTACGTTTACCTGAAATAAATTATTTAGATTTATATTTCTGGGGGCATTTGTAGGAAATTGTTTATTGTTCTTTCCCTTTTTAGAAACACTCGCAGTGGAATTGATTAGCATTTATCGTTACTCCGTAATATCGCAACAGTTGTGGAAGTACTTGGTCTCCGAGAAAACGATGTTACAAAATTATTAGCTGCAAGTACATTTTATCAATTTAAGTGATTGTTATTAACCGCCAGAATGAGAGTTGATATTGAATATCCAGGTGAATGTTCGTATGGACAACGTGCTGTTCTCAACTTTGGTGCACGCAGTTGAGCTACACTTATTGCAGGAAGATTTACACCAGATACTTTTACCAAACAGATCAAAGCAGCTTTCTGTGGATCCTGCCTTCTTATTGTAACGATTCAACATTTGACTATCGACCTATAACAGAAGCCTCATATGTCAAGTAGGCTGTAACAGCATTGCAAAACACCACTAGATGTCCCAGACTGAAATACAACTGAAACTGATTTATTACAGTTAGTTACCCTCCCCCTTCCCCTTGTCAGCAAAGCAAAAATAAGCAAAGCAAAGACCCCCTTTAGTGCTTACGTAATACTTGAACGGCCCCTAACAACAGTGGAGCAACAACACACAAACAAAATACTCCCGCATTGGGAAGTCCACCTGATTGACATTGATGTAAATAAAATGACCTAGTACTTGTTTGTTTTATATCAATAAATATGTCAAATAATATTCCAGAACCTAAAATAAACTTACATACTGATGACATCTACAAATTTTTGATTTATCGGTACAAGTTTTTTTGAACGTTGATGGGGGCTTCTAAGTTACTTATGAATATTTCTGCTAATATGTTGTCGACCATCAAGATGATGAGCCAAGTGAATCAAAAATAGTTAACACTGGAAAGTCTTTACTATTAAGTAAATTAAACTTTGGGTAGTAAAATCAAATTCTGTATTTAGAGAGAATAATCGTTTACTTTTACTAGGTAGTGTTTGCTGGAAAAAAGTGATTATTTGGAATTATTTACTTATAAACGAAACAATTTAAGCATTTGTTTGGCTGCAGAATTTGAAAAAGTTAACTAATGGATTCCTTATGGCACACTATGGGTCAAATGGCATTTTTTTTAACGGTAACCTAATATCTTTAGCAAAAATAGAGATATCGAAACACTTCTTTTTTAAAATTGAATCTTAGGCTATGTAGATTAAGAGAAAATTATTTAGAATGCCATCATCCACTATTGAAATGGGGCATATTTCAAATTTCATGTTTGTTATTGTTTATGGTATATCTCAAAGATAAATAAAGATATTTATACATATGTTTCTTTTTTAATTGTAGGATTATTAATATAGATGAGAACTACATTTATTGCAAAGCTATCCTTCTAAAAGTGTGGGTGAAAATAGGGGGTGTGCGGGTGCAAATGTCCAAAATAGCCAAAAAAATACTCTTAGTGATTCATTGAGCGCTGAACACGTCACTGTGGAGATCGTTTATGGTTATCATTTTTCTCTAAAGGCATCAAAAATGGTTGTCTGATTCACTCTAATCTCTCAAAATGCAATACACAAATTTGACACGAACAATAATTACATATGTCTTTGTTAATAGGTATCCAAAAAATGTCGGTTCATAAAAAAAGATGAAAGTTAAAAACTACGAATGTGACACATTGCCCCTGATCATTTAGCACATACCTCAAAAACAATAATCACTTAAAATGGCAAAAATAAAAATTATTAATCTAACTAAACATTGTCGAAAAATATTCATTTCATTCCTATAGGGAAAAATGATAACTATAAATGATCTTCAACGAGGAAAGTGATAACGAAATGGTATTTAGAACCGTGGTCAGCGTCCAATGAATCACTAAACAGTATTTTTTTGAGGATTTTTCACTTTTTAATATTTGCGAATAATATTTCTATGCATTTACTGAGATTTAAAATTTTCAGGTTTGTTATTTGTACTTTAAGAAAAATCTTCTAATTGAGATATAGTCTTGATGTTACTCATTAGGTAAATTGCACACTATTTAATGATCATTGATTCTTACTTGCCGAAGCAAGTAACTCATAAACTTCATTATAACTTTAATAAAAAGTAGAATTCTGGTATTTAAAATTCTATTCTTAAATTACATTTTAAATAAGGGCAGGTATATTCACCTAACAGTAAAGTGCCAAGTAACTACTTGCCAGATAAATTTATTGGCAGGATTAATTTATATTGAGTATATTCATGCAAAATATTCTGTCACTTAAGTACGTTGAAAGAATCTAATAATATGAAATCATATTGTTTTCTGAATGTTATTTGTGGCATCTTCTAGTTTATTTTAGATTTTCTTGGGAATAATACCACATCAGAGTTCAAACTTGTGTATATTTTAAAACCAAACGTTTCAAAATCCTGTCGGATTTCGTTTTCAATGAACGAAATCGAAATTCGAAAATTCGAAAATTCGAAATCGAAAATTCGAAACGAAATTCAACGAAATCCGACAGGATTTTGAAACGTTTGGTTTTAAAATATACACAAGTTTGAACTCTGATGTGGTATTATTCCCAAGAAAATCTAAAATAAATGAAATCATATGTTAGAAAAAGAGGACATCATTTAAGTTTTTTTGTTTTACGTACATTTTTCAGAAGGGACTCTTAATTTTACAGAGGATAAATGAAAAAAGCAATAGATTACAAATTGATTCAAAATGTTCACATTGTTGAAACCTATTGCGTGTAATATTTTGACGTCACACATGTTATATATCTTCAACCTTCGTAATCTCTTTCTTTAATAAGTCAATAATATTTTATTCAGAATTTATAATTAAAATGTTTATTAAAAACTTATAAAATTCTACGTAATTGCTGACAAACTATGTTTCCAATAAATATTTACTTGAATCTGTCAAGTAAATTATCCTGTCAGTAGGTGCCACTAACATTAAAATTACCTTACTGGGGATGAATATACACCTAAATAAACTAAAAGTAAGTTATGTCAGTTTCATTATGTATAATATGTAGTTTCAATTTGACTCATGAACAAGATATTTATTCTGTTTAATAAAAACAACAAAATTGCTTATAATATTACTTCATGAAGTAAACCAAAGGTTTGGTTTACTATATAAAGATGACCACATAGAATTGTTAAAACGGCGTTGAGTGTTTTAAATAAATGTTCGATGTTAGGATGCAAATCTGTTTTTTTATATTCAAAACTTAAAAAAATACATTTAATTAAAACAACAACAAATTTCTTACACTTTGTCTCATAAACAATATATATATAAATTTCAACATCAAAATTTAACATTTCTTCTTTGAAACATAAAACACACAATTTATGTACTGGACTGAGTAACTAAATTTTAGTTTTGTTTTCAGTTTACTTTATGAATGTGAGAACTTAGCTGTTAAAACAGCGTTGAGTGTAAAAATATAGGTTTGCAGTTAGGGTCCAAATCTTTGTGTTTACATATCTGGGACACCCCAAAAATACCACTGCTCTTCTAGTTTACGTATTTGTACTAAAAAATATAAAAACTGATTTATATAATTCCGATTCACAAATTATGATATATTTTTTCATGGAGCCAAAATAACTAAATTTCATTATATCGGGTTCAACATAATCAGTCTTAAATATACGATTTAAATGTGTTTGTGATTGCATAATTTTGGCGCCATATTTAAAAATCTGATATTCGCATTCGTATTCGGGAATATTGGTACTGAAAATTCGCATTCGCGAATGTGGTAAATCGGTCATTCATTACATCCCTACTTTGCAATAAATATTTCTTAAATCTATATTAATAACTCAACAATTTAATAAAAACAATATATATATCTATTTGTCTTTGAGATATACTAACTATAAGCAAAAAAAATCGAATTTTGTAATGTTCACCATTTCAACCTTCATTTCCAACTCTATATTAGTGCGTGATGACACTCTTAATAATTCCCTTAATGTATATAACCTAAGGTTCAATGTAAAAAAAGAATTGTTTGGATATCTCTATTTTTACTCAAGATATTAGGTTTCCGTTAAAAAACTGCCATTTGACCCATAGTGGGCGGCACAGAAAATAATTTCAGTTAACATATTTATCAGTCGTGCCATAATATCTAGGAGTGAAGAAGAAATTAGTAAAGATAAAAATAAAAGTTGTAAAGATGAGATGATTTGTACACGCAGTAAGATGCTATTTGTGAGTTTAAGTAAAAAACACCGAATAGAATAATAAGAATAGGTAAATATTTTTGTTAAATTCTAAATAATTTCGTAAATATAAAGTTTCAAAATATTGAATATTTAATTTTATATCATTGCGTTGATTTTATTTTTTTAAGCTAACATGAATGAAGAAAGAATGAAATTATCCCATGCTAATAAATCGGAAGCATTTATCTGGCATACGAAAGCCGTTTTTTCGATAAACACATACAGTTTGAGCAATTTCATTCAAGCACACTTGAACCAATTCCCATAACCGAGAATTTCTACTACATAAAATGAAGATGAACCAACTTCTCTACTTTCTCTTATCAGCCCTCCGTTCTTTCGCTATCTTCTGTTGTTCTCGTAAACTCGACGCGTACCATTAAGTTATCTGAAGCTATTACCACTAGCATTGACATAATGAATTTACGCATTAAAAATAGACTTTTGCCGACTTATGTGTACACAGATATACAGATTAAAATTTAGTTAAACAAATTTAAAACATTATTATCAGTTTTTATTACGAGTCAAAATTACAGCACTGTATAAATGCGATATGTTATAGAAATTGTCTTCTTTAGATGACTACGAATGAATGTCTATTAAGCTACCACGCCTATGTCATAATAATAAAAGAGACGATACAATATTTTTTTACTAATTTATTGGTGTTAGCGGTCACCCAGTAGTAAAAATTTGAGCTTAATTCGTTCATTATACAGATTGATCTTTCATTCCCTCTCCCCCTATTTAACTTTTGAAGTAACAATCGATTTCATTGCATAGTATGGCAAGTCTACAATCTCAGAAGAAAAACAAACTACAAATACTGCACCAATTAACAGAAGATGACCCTGACCCAAGGATGTCTAATGAAAATCCAAATTTGTTTAGCTATGGTCACACAGTGATATTGGGAAATCGCTTTGTAGAGCCAATATTTCTATATGAATATTTATCGGTGCCTCTGTAGTCTAACATACCTGAAAATCATATCAATCCAATGATTGAAGAAATGCCATTCATGATTTTTTCATCAATTCGTGATTGGCTAAACGAAACATAAAAAATAGATTGATAGGTCCTATCTCATGACTAGCTCATTCACCATATTTGATGCATCTTAATTTTTTTTGTGAGGATATCTGACGTTAGTGTACGTCAAAACTATGTAACTACTTACCGGTTGTTAGCAAACCAAAACCCGTTGAATGGGGAATAAAAATATGTTTCAAATAAGGCATCACCAGAAATCCTTTTCCAACTGAAAAAAAAAATGAGTGTGCATTTGGCACTGGGTAATGTAGTACATCTCATTCTTATGTCAAAGCTTAGTGTTGTTGAAAATTTTTACATGACGGTTGTTCGATATCGATAAATAATAATAATAAAACTTCTCATTTTACATTTTCTATGCTACCTTCAAAAAGCTCATTCGTCTCTAGTTCAAAAATCAAATTACACAGTTATTACATTGTGACTTTTAACCATTGTTTCCCGAAACGTTTGGAATTAAGCAATTTTCCGTTATTTCACCATACAATGTTGAGACTAAAAGTGTTGATTATTTCATCTACTCCTCCTTCTGAACAAATAGACCGTCAGCTGGTGACATATTTTGGTCCATTATTTTCTCGCTTCTGGCTCGGTGGTTGTTGAAAAGTGTGTGATTGTTGAATACAATGACTCAAAATTTGCGGGAAAGTAGTGTGGCTAACATAGGAAAAAATCGTTTTTCATTTTCCGAAAAAAAGCATGTTTTATAGCAATTTTCTCCCTTCTGGCTTGTTGACCAACATTTGATGCAACCGAGCCTTAAAATGCGATAGACATAATTTGCACCTGTGGCTCAAGGGTTGAAATAAGGACGAGACCCTGTTAGAAAACGTTATAATGTGGCGTGATTTTCTCGCTTCTGGCAATCGGAAATATGAAGGTTGACATAGTGAGTAGTCCATAAAAAAATTGCCCTAAGTTTTGTAAGTGGCTACGTAAGTTTAAGGACCGGAAAATTTTGCGGAAAATTTCATTTTTTTTTTTTTGGTAATTTTCTCGCCAGTGAAATTAAGTGCAATATTAACCTTAAAATGTAAGAATCCGTTATGGAAAATGCCATAAGCATCTAGTGTGGCCTTCTTACTAAAAAAAAGTAAACTTACAGAAAAATGTGTAAAAATTGCCACTATTTTGTTTTTCATCGCCTTTGGCATACGGCTAAGGTTATTATAAGATCATATAACAAAAGCTATGTGTCGGTGCGGTGTGGGTTTAAAATAATTAATATATAATATACAAATAGTGGACCATGTCACCAGCTGACGGTCTAAAACCACAGTTGTTTAGACTGCTGTATCAATAAAACTTCTTTTAATTTATCATTGTTTTCGTCTTTGTTGCGTGTTTTCATTACTCTACTTGCTAGTAATTTTCTTCAGTAGTTCACAAAGTCATTTATCAACGTATCATTATACATCTAGGAAATTTACCCTAATTTCAAAATCAAATTATATTTATGACCTTAGGAATAACACCACACTTGTAGAAAAATGTGTCTAGTACAACAATTCCAAACGTTGTCAATGATAATAAATGAAGTCTATGAAACTGTAGATTATGTTAAATTGAATGTTAAAAGTGTTTGGAGAATTTACATTTTATAATATTCAGGTTAGCACAAGAAAACTCTAAATGTCATATAGTAATGTAGCTGCTTTCAAACTGTAAGAATATCTTCAGAAATTGTTGTCACCCTGCTAGGTGTGGCTTCCTCCCTAAAATTAGTATTACCTAACATTTTCAGTTAGGTTTTCCTGTAAAGTTTGAGTTAGACCCTAGCAATATGTGTTCAAAAAGTTTAAATGATTTACGTTGCGGGATATGGAGACAATTGATATTTTTATGTATATTTTCCTTAATATCTTTTAATCTATATATTTTAAAATTCTTATGAAAATATATTTGTCTTCGCCGTAATGGGGAGCCCTATATGCCCTTTATTCTATTCCTAAATAGTATTTAGTAGTGTCAAAGATAAAGAGATACATGTTTGTATTTGTATTTATTATTTGAAGGTATAATTTGCTTAAAGTACCTAAAAAGTTTATCTGAGGCATTATATGGCTTATTTTTCACAACATTTTAGACTTAGTAGTTTCGTAGATAGACGGGCGTAAAGAGCGATTTTGGAAAACTTTCTGTTTTTAAAGTACCTCATAAATCAAAACTTTTTTAAAAAACATCAGTAAGCCACAAAATAAATTCAATAGGCAAATTTCTGCTATAGAACACATAGAAGAAGAAGACATATTATGAGATATTTACGCTTTTTGAGAAAACTTCTTCCTTTTTTATCATTTGAATGAAGAAGAACTAAAGAAATAGCTAAAGCTTTTTGTTGTTCCTAGACACGTTATTTTTGCCATGGTTAGGAAAATACTATATTCCATTCAGGTGGCATCTTTTTTTGGATCGCTCTGTATACTTTCAGAACAATCCTCGTATATTCAAAGTCATTGATCGCCTACTCTTTCGTCCAAAAAACAAAAAAGTTAATAGGTTTTTTTTGTTAATAGTCCACTTTGTACTGAATGTTATTAAAAGTTTGTAGCCATCAATTTGGAACGTGATTCCGACAAACTTGTCAGGAAAGTCGATTATTTATTTCACTAAACCTACTGTCCCAAATATCTCGATACTTATTGCCTGCAGTACAGCACATTAATATAACTGATAGTACTCGAAACTAGCAGTCGTTAATATTATGTTTGTAGTGTACACATAGGGTATCGACCTAAATATTTACTGGCACCACATTATTGTCTCGTTGACAAACTAATGATGCCAATAAATAATTGCTGTTTGGCTTGAACAGCTCTGGCTTATGGCCGAAGGTCCGTACGCCGCGATATCGGACTATGTGGGACAGATCGCGAATTTTTCATTGCGCCGATTTCGAGAACATAAATGTACCGTTTTATATAGCGAATGTGTAATTGCGAGAGGTGTTGTAATACTCTTATGATATTATGAAAATTAAATCAGGCGTAAGAAACTGTGGCGCAATGGTCGGCAAGAATTTTTTGGATTTGAAGCTAACTATTAAAGGTAAGAGTTGATATGTTGTGTTACCTTATACGACTAGGGATGCTCATTATAGATTTTTCTTGTATTTGGGTAATTCGTAACTGGTGACAGAAATAAGTTACACGAAAGCTTTTCAAACCCAATTTTCAATACTATTGCTAATTTAAAAACAGTATTGGACATGATTTGTACTGTTTTAAAACATTTAGTTACAGAAAACCTGAAATGGAACCGTAAGAAGATTATTTTATGAAAGTAATAACAAAAATATTTAATAATCTTCATCATCAGAATCTTCAGATATCAAAATGGAGAATTTCAGGAAAGATTCATAAAATTCAGTAAAAAATATAGATTATTCTATAAAGCTCAAAAAAATGACAAGTGTTCATCGTAGTCCTTGGGGTGTCTTTCTCTTTTACATTTTACTGTGAATGACGTCATAACCTTGGTGGCACGTAAGGGATTCCCATAAAATTTCGGGAACTATTACAATGAATCTCTAAATTCCGTATCATTCAACTGATGACGATAGCAAAGCTATCGAAACGTTGCGAAATCAGATAAATTCAAGAATATGGCAATCCGAGAACCCGTGGTTTAACCCTAGATACTATTTTGTACCAGTGGTCTTTCTTGTGAATTACCCTGGCCTGGTCCCAGTTGATATAATGGTGGTCGGTCCATGCGTGATTAGCTAGCCCAGACTTCGTTACCTCCGCCCTTTGAGTAGCTATGCCGTGTACTCTAGGAGGTTAGTATTTTCAATTGCAAAAAAAAATCCATAAATATTTGATTGTCTTTTCTTGAAGAATGTATATAGCATAACACATAAAAACTGTTGTTAACAAATTTTTATTCCTTTATCAATTATTAAATACCATTTATTTTTTACCACTGGCAAAGAGTGGGCGGTAATTTCTTATAATTTTTTCCTACTTAAGTGAGTTTCTTGTTTAGAACTGAATCAATTGAAAGATAGGACATTTTGACATTTGTATTTCTAGAAATTATTAGTTTAATTAATTTAAGAACTGACTGTGTTATCGTGGGGCCTTTATTAGTTTTTGAACCGACTTAAATATGTTCGTCTCTCAGTTCGTCTGTATATATGTTTTTTAAACCACTTCATTTTTTTAAGTGTGTTCAGCGTTTACTCGAAACTGGCTCAAGGAATTTGGACCGCTTAAACTGGATTATGTTTGTTAAAGAGTATTCTGAAGTGGTACTAAATTTTTTTCGATGACATAGCTTATAAAAAATCGGCAAAAACTTTTTAACCTTTGGTGGAGGCGATAGTTTTAATAAAAAAAGGAACCTAGGGTGTATTAAATTCAAAATAGATTGGAATTAGCTTTAAATAAATGCCAGTTTATCAGCGTGTCTTCATAAAGTGAAATCAAGCGGAAAACTTTGAATAATATTTAAATTCTATTCTTCACAAAAACATTTACAAGCTCTGAAACGTATGCTGTAATCATTCATGTTACTTTTTCAACTATATACAAGGTTGTCAACCAATATGAATTTTGCTTAAAAGTGGGGTACTTAAAAGTCAAACGGGGGTACGTTTGTCTGAAGAAAAACTTTGGAATATAAGACTGATAATTTACAGGTCTACAAAAAAAATTTCTGTCAAACTTGCAAATTTTCATTGCCTATCTAGAAATTAAATAACTTGTGACTTCATGTGGATTTCAGTTTATGAACATATAAACCTTCGATTGAACTTTGCATTGTCAAACCTGATATTGCCGTCGGATTTATAATATATTAATATAATATGATCAGTGATAAAGCTCAACGCAAGACTTAAAAATACGTGTTTAAGACTAGTCTAAGAAACAGGACTAGATAAAAAAATAGACATTATACTAGATAAAAGGAATAAATAAGAAACATAAATATGAGACTAGATGAAAAGACTAGATGAAAAATATAGCAAAACCTTCAAAATCGATAAAAAGTTAAAAATTTGTAAAAGTAAAAGTGAAAATAAATCAATACAATATAAATATAAAAAACATGAAATATAAAATTCAAATAAATAAGTAAAAATAAAAATAAATAAGTAAAAACAAAAATAAAGGGTCATGCGGTAGTCAACAATAACAAGAAGTAAGACTAGTTTACTGCGACTTGCCCACCGTCACCACGTAGATGTGCCCCGGGGGCAACTAAAGGATTATTATCTTTTACTTCTGATATAACATTGAGAAGCCAAAAAAACACAAAACCTATTCATGAATATGGTGCACATTGAACTACTCCTGAGGATTCTTTATTTCCCTGGAGGTCTTTAATGGTTTTGCGAAGACTGAAAAGTTTTCTGAAGATCAACAGGACATGAAACAATTTTAGAAACGCAACAAAACATTGCTCAGCACTCAAAATTACATCAAAAACCATATGTCGTACGTGCAAGTTTGACCAGTCTTCCAAAGTCTTCAATTTTCTGAAGGTTTTTAACGATTTTCTGAAGATTGACGAGAGATGGAGCAGTTGTGATAGCAAAAACATGTTCAGCATGTGAAAATACATCGGAACCTAGACATCACATGTGAAGATTCGACTAGCCTATAAGTATACATTTTTCTGAAGCTTTTCAGCTATTTGCTGAGGACTGAAGGGTGATAGACCAAATGTGTCAGATTCGTGTTCAGGAGGCAAAAGTACTTCGGATATCATATGTCACATGTTAATTAACAAAGGTAAAAAAGTTGTAGATTGTCAAATCATCTACTATACAGTGGGTCCACCTAAGTTGGAATCATATGCAAAACTTTCTTAATGCATATAGATATTCAGAAAACAAATTACTCTACTCTATTCAGCAGTGAACGAGATTGATCATAATAATTAATGTTGCTTAAAAGAAAAAAACTTTATTTTTTGCAATATCGAAAAAGTTAAGTAAAATTGAGAAATGCATCCAATTAAGTCTTACATCAATAAAAATTGTAAAACAAATATATTAAAAAACAGATATTAAAAAAATATTTCGTCTCAACAATAAATACTGCCCAAAGAAAAAAACTTCTTTCATACTGTATTATTTTTTGAGTTTCACTCCTAAGATGATGATGAAAAGGAAGATAATTTAATTTATTGTTTGTGAAATCAATGAGGCTAAATAGTGCTGTAACTGTAATTTTTTTAGAAATTTGTTGGATGGTTTTTCAAATACTTTCAATGTTTATTTAGAATCTATCTAGCCACTTTTATCTGTCATTTATCTTCAACCGACCCTACTAATTGTAGAGTTTTCTGAATATGCTCTTACTTTCCACTTTCCGGTACACTAACTCTCGGCGAAACTAGAGCAAAATAATTCGATTAAAAAGAGCTGCGGAAAATTGAGGTCACCATCTGAAATAATCAAGTCATAAAGTTATGGTGCACCGCCACTTTTGTAAGTTAGCATTATAGATATTATAAAGTATAGTTGCGATAGCAAACAAAAATTGGAAATTCATTCCGGAAAATGAGGTCGCTCATTTGACCTGAATGCAATCGAAACGACATTCATTCTCCATCACCAATTAATCCACTGATAATGGGGAAAATTCATTTCATGATTACTTTTGAAGACTAAAGTTATTAAAATTATAGTTAAATTTCGTAAAACATTTCATGACAGCCTTGAACAACGTCCTCTGCTTTTAATTAAAAGGAAAAAAATCGATTAGATGCCACTAGGGAGTTTCTAGAACTTGGAAAGTTAATTTATTAATGAGGACAAGGATTGCAAAGAATCTTTTGAGTGACATAACTTTGGGGATGAAATCCTGAATAATCTGTAAGAAATATAAGTTTTCTGCAGGAAGTTTAAAAGAGGACATTGGATATGACACATATTATCTGTGTGACATAGTATAATGTTTACTTCATCTCTGAGAAAGATTTTTTTAAAACAGAAATGCAAGATGTAATCATAATAAATAACGGCCTGAAATTGGTTACTGAAAGAATTTGAAGAGTAGTGTGTTGTAGTTCTGTTTCTTTTCGTTGATGTTGTATTGAGCTTATGTCACGCCTTTGAAATTAAAATAAAACCTTCTGTATTTTGTAAAATCTGACAGTACCTTAGTTTTTATGATATCAGTTATTTATCCAGACTCCATTAACTCTAATTCCAATTTTCTTGTCATCTAGCAATTTCTATACACCCTTGCCTTACTCCTCTACGAATACAGATTTGGTTGGTTAGGCCGTTTGCTAATCTAACCCGGGCTGATTGATGCCAGTATTTATCGATACATCGAATGTCTTTCTGGTCTAAATCAAGTCTCCTGAGAAGCTGCATAAGTTTATGGTGTTGAACCCTATCGAAAACTTTTTCGTAGTCTATATAACATAGACATACGTTCTTTCGCTGGTCCTAGCAGTTCTGTACTAATACCTGCGTCGCTACTAGCGCTTCCCTCGTGCCTAACCCCTATCTGAATCCAAACTGTGAGTCACTTATGGCATCCTCACACTGTTTACAGAGTCTCCGATGTATTATTCTCAGGAATATTTTAAGGGAATTACTCATGAGACTAATCAGTCTGTGTGCTTCGCATTTTCGTGCGCTGATCTGTGGTAAGGAAATAAGAGTCGAAGATAACCATTGCTCCGGGTAGTGTCCAGTGTCGTATATTTGGTTAAACAACTTGAAAAGGACTGCAATGCCTCTCTCGTCTAGAAGTTTGAATATTTCTGATGAGATCTCATTCGGTCCAGCCATTATTTTTCGTAATTTGTATAGCTTTTTCAATCTCTTCTTTCGTAATAGAAGGTCTAGTTAGATTGCTTTCGACTGTGAGTTCTTTATCCGGTCTATCGTCATAAAAAAGTTTTTCTACATAACCCTGCCATATTTTGTCTTTTTCGTCATCGTTCAGGACTATCTGGTTGTCCTCGTTGATTGTTATACCTAAGCCCCGTATTTTGTACACCCCAGCCGTTTCTTTGAGTTTTTTATGTAGGGAAAAATCATCATATTTTTTTGTAATTGTTCTATTTCACTACACTCTTTGTTGAGCTTATTAGGCTTTGGTCTATCTGGTTACGTATTACGCTTTCTGTCTGGTCTCTCGGTGATTTCCAGGTATACAGGCGGCGAAGGTGATGCTGGAACCATTTGTTAGTCAGTGCCAAACTTGCTTCTTGACAGAACTGCAGCAGACAGTTGCCCCTTTCATTTCTTGTACCCAGACCAAAGGGACCAGTGATATTTTCGTATCTACCATTCCCCAGTTTAGCATTTAGGTCGCCCATAATTATATTTACCTCATGTTTCTTGGTTAGTTTCAGTAGGTCTCTTACATCACTATAAAACTGTTCTACATCTTTATCTGCTGCATCCGTTGCTGGTGCATATACCTGGATTATATTAAGGTTAAGCGGTCGTATCATAGCGGTCTGATCGGTGCAGGGGACAAAGTCCACAACTGATTTTGTCAAGTTGTTCGAAACTATTATTCCTACCCCATTTCTGTGGTTTCTGTCATCATTACCAGAGTAGTAAAAAATATCGCTCTCGACAGCACATGTTCCGGAGTTGAGCCATCTGGTTTCTGTTTTTTCTGAATTATTCAAATCAGTTCCCCCCGGAGATCCGATAGAAGAACTATTGAAAAGTTTGAGTTGAACGTATTCATCTGGTTCTCTTAGAAATAGTAACTAGGTGGTTTCCCGTGGCCTTCCTAGTTTTATTTCAGCCGCTCCCTAACATGGAGATCAGACGCTCTTCGCCATATCAGGCTATCCTCACTTCCTGTAGCCTGCAGGTGGATGTTGTTTTCCCAGGGTGAGCCATAAGTGAGAATTGGGGGTCCTGTGAGGACCAGTTATCGCCGACCATTCACTGATTATATCGCTGAGTGCCACCGTCTTTGATAAAAGGTACTACCTCTCCAGAACCACCCCTACAACAACTCTAGACGTAAGGAAAAGGAACACTAATACATTTCCCAAACATGTTTGGCTAAATGTAACTTAGCCAACCACACAGCGCTGTTAGCCATAGCTTTAGCTTAGAATGGAATAACACCTATATATATATATATATATATATATATATATATATATATATATATATATGAAAGAAGAAAATTTCAAGAATACGAAAATACGAAACTTGACGAAACTAGCGACATCATGATTAATAATAATAAAATCTTTGGAGCTAAATCTTTCACGGAATATTATAGCTGAACCCTCAGCACCAGTACCAAGTGATTAGATATTGCAAAGCCACAAAAAAACTGTTACTAGCTAATTTATATGACAATCGCAACAAATATCCAAGAAATTCAGCATAAATAAGTACATGCAGTGTTTAACAACAGTCTTGGAGTTATAACGGCTCAGCAACAGCTAAGAAATACAGTGCACATATTTGGACATAGGACTCTTTCTTTCTCTCAAAACATCTGAATGGAAAACTTTCTGTAAGAGAAAACCAGTAATCTGAGCAATTTTTCCAAATTGCGTCTCTACACTTTGTTTCAATTACGAATTTCAAACACTTGTCTACTACAGAAAAGTAGTAAGAGAGCAGACACTAATAAGCATATCAAACAATTAAGAAACTTAACAATCATTTCGAAATGACTTATAAAAATACATATCTAACTTAATTAAACACAAGTTCCACTAATAAAATATTTTCATTGCGTTTTCTTTCCTTACTTAGAACCGAATACGAGATTGAAAATCGGAACGTATGTCATTTGTTTAATATTTTCCGCACTTTGGCAACTTATCGAAGAAAACTCTACCCTATTACGTCCATCAACAAGATCGATTGACGTCGAGTATGCAATAAAAGTCTTAGCTGAACAAAAAGAGTGACTTTAAATTCAATACAAAAAAAAAGAATTCAAATTCCCTTTTACCTGATATTTCCAGGAGATCGATTCAATTTCTTACCGAGCACATGAAATAACGATTTTCACGACCTTGAGACTAATAATCGTCGGGTATTCAGGAATAACAACACAAACAGCAAACGGTTAATTTAGGACTTCCCATAATCTCATGTCTATCCACAAGAGCATAGCGAGGTCGTCCATCACTGATCCTCTTCAGATAGGACGAGATCTAATTAAATTTGACCTCCTTTGATAAAGCTGGAAGCCTAATTCCGTTTGTTTAGCATTGGCTTTGAATTTCCACTGACCGAAAGATTTCACGTTTTGTTGGAAGACTTGTTGCTATCGAATGTCTGCTTAATTTAACTTAAAACAATAGGTTTGTTTTCCAGTTTTACTTATTATAAAGTCACCCGACGCGTTTGCCAGTCTTCCCTTTCGTTTGTACACACTAATGTCAGAAATTGTTGTTGGGAATTTGATACGGTTTTCGAGTTTGTAGATTGGCTAATTAATGATGACGGTTTATTTACATAAATTGTGTGTATTTCATGCAAATTCACTTAGCTGTGAATGGAGAAAAGGAAAAATATTTTTTAAGTATACATTTAAATGACAAGGATATACACAGACTTAATAGTAAAATCATGGGAATCAACTTCAACAGATGTCGAGGTGCTCTATACAATAGTCTAAAAGATAGAGCCAGTTTTTGCTTGTCATCGAGAATCACCCGCGAGATCAAGTTCAAGGTCATGGTCAAAGTCATATTCGGAAATGAAATTTTCCTGTCTTTCCGAATTCTTAATAAAAAATGTGGCTTTGCATGAAAAATAAATTTATGTCATTTAGCTGTACGTCCTTTTAGATTATGATTTCTTTTGTGAAAGCAAAAAAATGGTGCAAATGGCGTTCTTTTTACTTAATCACGAAGTTCACCCCTATTTTTGACAAGTTTATCCCTGTCCGCCCGGTTGATGGTAACGCTCTAGGCAGACCACTCTCAGGAATTTGCTTAAATATATCACAAACTTGTATGCAGCTAATTTTGGAACGTGTACTCGATGATGAGTATATGACCAAAAAATACCATTTTCACACCATGTAACTATGCTCGGTTACAAACTTTGCTGATAACATTACAACAGCTGTGAATAAAATCTGCCCTGTAAATAAAATTAAAATAAATAAAAACCCTTGATATGTAGGACAATTCTGTACAAGACCGGAATGATTATAAAAATAAAAGAAATATCGCAGTATCAACGTTGCGACAACAAAAGAAAATTATTATGAAAGGAGAATTGACAAATCGAAATGAGATACTAGAAAGCAGTAGTAAAAATTAAAACAATTAATTGGGCAACAAAAAGAAAACCTGGAGGAAGTTTTGACGGCTTGTATGGATCAGTACAAGATAATTTTAATAAAGACCACAAGGACAGCATTCGTAAAATTGCCGACAGTATCCAGAACAGATCATCAGAACAGAACGAAGATGAAATTCAAGAAGACCAATTTCAGTTAACGAAGTTTGAAGAGATATCGTTTAATAAATTACAAAAATTAGTGAGGGAGCTAAAAAATAAAGGTTCCAGTGATACATGTTTGAGTGTTCAACTATTGAAAGCTGTTTTTAGTTTCATCGGGTATCCTCTGTTATAACTTGTTAACACAGTGTTATCAATAGCAAATTTCCGTCTGCACTTAAAATCAGTGTAATAGTGCCAATTGCTAAGGTACCAGTATTGCCGGAGACGAATAAATCTTTTGCCAACTGTTGACAAAGTTATTGAAATTGTAATAAGAGATCAACTAAAACTGTTCTTCGAGAACATGAAGGCCAATCGGGTTTTCGAGACAAACATTCTTGTGAAACAGTTTGTCTGTGGAGAAATGACATAAATATGGGTAAACCGGTTTTGAGTGTTTTTGTGAATTTAAAACGTTCTTTTGAAACTATTGACAGGATTATTGAGGGTCATCTTGGAATTCCCCAAGGAAGTGTCTTGGGTCCCTTAGTATTTATTGCATATATAAACTATATACAAAAAGTGTAAAATAATTCATTTGTAAGTCTGTTTACTGATGACACACTCATATCAATTGCCGATAATGCTCCATAGAGTGCTTCTAGTTTGTTAAATAGTGAACTGGGAATATGAAATGATGGGCTATGTGTTAATAAGCTTAAATTGAACATCAATAAAACTAAGTGGATGGTATTAGGAACTAAATCAAATTGCAAGAGATTTAATAAACAAAATCTTGCAATTGAGCAAGTATTTGATATAATGCATTTAGGGGTCAAATAGGATCCTGAATTGACATTTAACAATCATGCAGACTACTTATGTAGGAAATTAGGTTAAAAATAGGGTTTTTTACGAGAATAGTTTGTCTCACTGGTATAGAATGCTCATTTACAACTATTATAAAACTTCATTTTAATTATTGCGCAACATTATTCCTATGTTGTAATCAAGAACAAATCAAACGGCTTCAATTTTCTAAATAAATCTATGAGAATATTACTGAAATGTAGTATATATACATCAGTAAATAGCATGTTGGAGTGTCTTAATTGGCTTTCAGTAGAAGAGAGCATTAAAAGGGTCAACTTAGTTCTGATCTACAAAATGATGCTTTCTCAAACCCCAAAATATCTCAGCAGCTTATTAGTTAAAAGACATGAGCTACATGCGCGAACATTAAGATCAAATGAAAATTTTAATATAAAAGTCACGGATAAAACATTTTTAATGGCGTCTCTTTTAATTAATGGTATAAGTATTGTTAATGCTTTGCCGGTAGGAATTGAAAAATTAATAGAAATGTTTGTAGATATTTAATAAGAATTGGTGTTGAACTCAGAATTTAAAACTGTGATAAATAACAGAAATTATGTACCAGTTATGTGTATTTTATGTAGCTTATGTTTGTAGATAATTTAGGAAGCAATTGTGTTAAATTTAAAATTTAAAAACAGTGATAAATAACAGAATGTATTGTATTTAGTAGCAAAAAGGCTGAATAAAAGATATTCATTCCCTCATTCATTCATTCAAACTCTTAAATATATACTTTACCTGTTAATACAATCCCGTAGGGACATATAGTATAAAACTCATTGAGATAAGCCAAAAACTCCCCATTAACATCAGCTCTAAAACGCATCCTTAGGAAGTTATATCCTTTAGAAGGGCTCAAACAAAACTGTTTTTTTTTGACAAAACGGTCGAAAATAAATAGAAAAGGTGTATGGGTCTTACATAATTTTTTATGTTAAATAACATGTGCTACTCCGTTTTTCTACATGCCTCCTATTTAGGTTGGTGAAGAGGGTTTTCGGCTCCTATTGTTTTAAATTGAGTTTGAGAATTTAGTAATATTATTTAAATAAATTGCAGTTATGAAGGACCCGATCATTTAATAAATAATTTAGCACATAAACTAGGACTATTTAAATTTTATTTTACACTTACTAAATAACGAATTAATTACTAATTCAGACAACAGCTAAATGTGAAATAGAAAATAATGGGATTAAAACTATTAATAATAAGTTAAATTAGAAGAACTGCTCGAAGTGACCACCTTGCATTTCGATGCATATTTTTGCTCGACACTTCAATGATTGGCGAACTCTTAAAAAAAATCCAGGTTACTGCCTTATTTCCATGCACGCGGTTTCAATTTCCTCCTATAGTTGCTGAATGGTCGCAGTTGGAATTTTATAAACCTTTGCCTAAATGCCCCCACAAAAAATAGTTCAGGTCAGGGAAACGTGAAGACCAGGAAACAGGACCTCCTCGGTATATCAATTTTTCTCCAAACAATTCATTTAAGTGTTGTTTTACGTTATATAGGTAATGAAGTGGCACACCGTCCTGCAGAAACCATATACTTTGAGGTTCAAAAAGTCATGGCAAGTAAATTAAAAAATTGTAATAATACTCACCGTTTGACACAAATGATCCGATTAGCCGATCGCCTAAAATGCCTGCCTAAATGTTGACAGAAAACCGAATCTCATATTTTGACTGCAATATATATACTGTGTGAGTTTTTATCAGCCCATTCATGAGCGTTATGAAAATTGACATCTTTACTGAACCTTGTCTCATCCGTAAACAAAATAAAAGATGCGGTCTTCTTACAAATTTGTTTTTGCCACGATCATTTACTCTTGGTTGGAACGATCCATTTTCTCTTAAACGTTGATGGATCCTCTGAAATACCTGTCGAGAAGGAAGTCTTCTATTCGGGTAGACTGCCACATTTGCATGCACATGCATTTCCAGCCTCACGACCCTACATAAAGTGCTTTTTTGTCATTTCCGTGTTTGGATATGATTTCATTTTATGAGTTTCAATAATGTTGTATACTTAAATTTTCGTCACTACTTTTACTATTTACACACTGTAAAGCTCAATTGACCGTTTATCAATAACTTAAATTTTTGTTAATACACTACCAGAATGTGGTGCATTTTCTGTCCTGATTCTGATGCATTTGATTTGGGATTTATTTAGCTTTTTGTGATTCAAATCGATTGTCTGTGACCGTTCAAACTAAAAATTAGACAGTACATGTAAAAATTTAACTGGACTACCACTTTTCTTATTTTGGCCAAACCTCGTTTATTCGCACTTACTTTGTTGGATATTTTATTGAAAACAGATTGTTTCTAAGAATTTTGGTTCCTTTTCCATTTTGTTCGAATCGTCTGCGTCATATTTTACGGAATATAGATTCGCTTTGAGAGGTTTTCTTAACGACGAATTTTCAATTAAGATGTATTTTACGTTTGAAAAGCATTTTTCCATAGCCAAGTGATCCTCTTAACTTGAACTTCTGCGTTGACGTCACCAAAGATTATGTTAGAGAACATTTTCGGGCAATTCATTCCGTTAGATTCCGTTAAGGACTTGCTGACGTAGGCGAGTTTATCAATGAATAAAGATGATTGTTAATTAATTTGTTGTAAAATATTAATATATGAACGGAGTGGTAAAATATTTTGTTTATTATGCCATACAATAATAATTTAACTGTTTTCAAAATCTTCAGCCAGTTTTATTATTTAAGGCATATTGTTTTAGAATGAAAATGAAATGAAATGAAAATAATGGTCTTTAAACTAAAACTAATGTTGGAAATACTTAATGGAAACATGTAAAGTAGCAAATATAAAGCATAATAGTTGCTTATTATGTACAATTTAAATTACCTAATAGCATATTTAAAAGTTGGTGCCCAGCTACTTAACTCCCGATTGTTGACTTATCCACTTATTCATCACATATTTAATGTTTCGCATTTCAAAACAGGTTATTGAATTGATGAATACGTTTTTGAAAAATATGTAAATTTAATTTAACCCTAAGTAATAGGTACTTTATACTTTATATTGATAATGGAGGAGAAAAACTTTTATTTTTTTTATTTAGTAATTATTGACAATTTTAAAAAGAATCAGGTTAACCTCGGAAATATTTGATTTATTCTGTTAGCCATGGCTCTTATAGCGGGTTTAATTTAAATTCTGACATTTATAATATTGTAATTTATTAGCTATAACACAGTGGTTTACTTCTGGCAAAACTTGAACAAATTAAATTAATTAATTTATTTATGTTTTCTTGGGAATAACATCACAATGGAAGCTGTATATTGAACGAAAAAAACAAACGTTTCAAAGTCGATTCAGACTTCGTTGTTAAACAGACTTGAACAGAGAACAAACCTTCCGAAGCAACCAAGAACTTCTCTTATTAACACTGCTACTCAAGACAACAACATTACAGTTACAACTATACCATACATACAGGGTCTGTCAGAAAGATTGAAAAGAGTGGGCAACAGATTTAATGTTAACACAACATTCCAAACAAAAAAAAAATACATTGAAATCTCTAATATCAAAAACAAAACCAACCAACAAAATTCAGAACTCAAAAACTGCATATACAAGATTCCTTGCGAATGCAATAAATTTTATATTGGAGAAACATCGAGACTATTAAACATACGAATAAATGGACATAAGAATTACATAAAGAAACGACAAAAAAATCAAAAAATTGGTGAAGATACTTGGGACCTAGGCCATAAAATACAATTTGACAATTCAACTATACTTCACAAAGAACAACATAACACAAAACAAAAAATAAAAGAGTTTGTCTTAATTCATTTGAATGAAGACGATTGTATCGCTTCTACTTCTGTAGAATTCAATCGTATCTGGTTGAACAACAGTATCGTTTTTCCTAGGTTTTCCCTTATGACGTTAATGGGATCACTGAAAAGGATGGCATTTTTGGTGAATACCTGATTAATGGTCATTTACCCTTTTGAATGCAACGGAGTCAGTCACCGGGATAGTTCATCCAAAGGTTTTCCGTCATGCGGTAATGTGTTTCCAATACCCAGTCTTATCCCGACTTATGTTATCCATGGGCTATTCTTGATTTCTGTGAAAGGTCTCAGCATAGAATTAGGCCTGATTGCGGCCTTGTATATGCGGGCTTTGGCTTCGTTCATTTCTTTGGCGTTTAGGTATGCTGCTGCTCGCTCTTGTATCTTATAACAGATATTTCGATTCCCAGTCATCCACCACAAGCTTGCATCTATCGGTGTCTTGGAAGTAACCACGCTATTATCATATTGAACTTTTTTGCTGTTTTGTTAAATTGGTAATAGCCTCTGCAAAGCAACAGTACCGCATCTCTGCATAGCACAGGATTTTGATTCTTTATTTATTTTGATCCTCTTATTTACGTTTGTTTTATGATTTCTCCACCTGTAGCGGGCTAGTCCCCTTGTTAATCCCATTATTTGCAGGTAAGTTAGGTCACCACATTTTTGCTTGGATCGTATTTTATGTCAACTTAAATGTCATAAATCAAACTTTATTTTGCAATTTACATTTTCAATACATATAAAGCCATTGACAAGGAAGTCAGAATCGACTTTGAAACGTTTGGTTCTTTCGTTCAATATACAGTTTTTATTTCAATTGTAGTATTATTCTCAAGAAAACATAAAAGTAATCAAGAATATACCACAGATAACATTTAGAAGACAAATTAAATTCAGTCGTGAAAATATCAAACGAATTATAATATTATTTTAGGTAACATTTACTCTGTACTGTTAACCAACAGAATTTTTATTATTTAGTAGTTTTTATATTATATTAAAAATTTAAACTACAACAAATGTTAATAATATTTAAAAAATTTATAGGTGCATCTTATTATGTTGTGATTATTTAAAATATTTTTGGGTAACGCCTTTCCGGTGAACATTTTACTACTTATATCTATGACTATAAAATCTATTCAGAACTGTTACAGAAAAATATTTTACATTAAAATAATATAATATAAAATAATATAAATAATGTACTTACTGTTTAATATATACATTTATTCTTAATATAAGGACGTATGACATTTTTGATTGTTGGCAAATGTTTCCATTGAAATCTCGCAGAACTGAACTTTACCTTACACTACTTGACGCTATTAATTTTAACGTTAACATCTTGTTTATTTTAAAACATTTTTGTTTTCTTCATATATACAAAGTCTCCTAAAATCTCGATAAACATGAATAATTTCGCAACTAAAATAGTTAAAAAAAACTCAAGTAAGTCACTGGTGACCTTGAATTTGAATTTGAGTTTCATATTCGAGGTTATCTCAAAGTCAACTTAGTGTTTTATATATAGAGAGTTACGTGGACGTAATAAAATCTGTTTGGGATTTGTAGGTTAAACGTCAAAGAGTTTGATTAAGTTTGAATATCCTTCAGCTAACCTTAAAGGTATATATTTGTATGAAACATTTCCCGCTGCTTCGACTGTCAGTTTTAAAACTAGGGGCTCCCATTTAAAAATCAAAATTGACCTTGAAATTACCTTTAAGGTCAAGCTCAACGTCAAATCCTGGTTGAAAATTATCCCAAAGAATGGTGGTACTGTCAACCCAACCTAAACTTTGTTTATATTTGAATGACCTTCAGCTGACATTAAAGTTCACCCTTGAATTTGTATGTAAAGTTTTCCGCTCTTTGACTGTCAATGTCAAAAATGGGTGTTTCAATTTGAAAAATAAACTTGAACTTTACACGAGGCTAAGTTCAAATTCAAGGTAGCCCTTGCATTCCTTGTTGAAAATTGTTTCCCAAACGACCTTAACTTTTTTGAAATTTCACCTTGGCAATTATTCATGTGTATCTTTCTGGACACCCCATATGATGGTACTCAATAGAAACAACAACTAAATAAATATGCGATAATATGTTTAGTTCGAAAAATCTTAATCTCTAGGAAAATTCCTTGGCAGTATTTAAAACTGACGAGACTTAAATACACTAAACTATTTACTGCTAAACGTTCTGGCCATGTTTACACAAAATTATGTGGTTATGATTAATAACTGCTTTGCAAATAAAATGATGCCATTTAGTTTAATTGGAACGACATAAAGAAAATCAATATAAACCCTATAAAATTCTTCACATAAAATAGAAGCAATAAAATCTGATGTTTGTGGCATTCCAAAGAAGTCTGATAAATCAATCTGGCAAAGCGTAATATTTTCTATTGTGTAAGAGCTTTAATATAAAACATTGCATAAGATTTGATGCAATAACCCCCAGAAAGTGTAAATCTACTCCATAAGAAGGATGATTTCTTTACATAAAAAATTCGCGTGCGTAGTTGAACTTCATTTCATCATAGATGCTTCATTATTTGAATGAAATACAAGTGTTATGCTTTTTTACAAAAGTATTATACCTCAGCATAGGTTTTTGCACTCTTTAATTTCACCTGTAAAATAAATTCACAATAGAAATTATTTCAAACCCTATTTTTACAACCATCTCTAGGTATGAAGGGATGAATTTCAACTGTCTGAGTGGTTGGGTCATCCAGTTGACATCTAAATGTGTAATTTGTAAACAAACATTTTACATTTTTTCAAAAACCATTTTCACCTTATAGGCAGAGTGGTACCATCTTTGGAAAAAAGGGATTACTTTATTCACATGTGAAGCTACATTCACTCTATCTGAGTCAAGCCACCCATAACCTACATTCACTGATACTTACACTTACATAAAGATACATACGTGGATATGTCAGTATATTTGTGTATGCTTTCGATTTTAAAAGATAAAGAAAAATTAAAGTAATTTTGTGCAGGCATATTTAAAACGTTTACCCTAGGCATAAATTCGTAAAGAAATAATTTTGTATAGCTGATGTGTTAGTTTACTTTAACCCTTTGTGGACCACTACCAGAAAACAGTATATTTTTTAAAATATTTCACATTTGCGGGAATATTGGTGTTGTAATTAGTCGAATATATTTTTGTATTGTTTTTTTAAATGGTACTTCGAAGTACCGTTGGGAGTTCAGAACCTTGAGACTTTTAGGTACCGCAATTTTTTTTTAATAAATGCTGGTATTAGACACCCACTTTAGACATTTATTTCATGAAATTGAACAAAACAATTTTTCTTTTCATTACAAGTTGAACATTTCGAATGTGGTCTTGATTGAATTTGGTGCTTACTGCACACCTCACATCGTCCTCTAGATTCCGAATATGTGGGCCGATGGACACCCCTATTTGTAAGACGCATATCGGCACTGACGGAGTAATTATGTTTTCGTCGTTTTACCACTTTACTTGATTCACATGATGATCTGTTTCTAGTTAGCGATTGAGTCATTAGACCTAGAGCAATGGATCGACGAAGTTCTAATAATGGAACTGTGTCATGTAGAGAACAGTAAATTACGAAAGCATTCACAAAACAAATGTCTAGCATGCCCCAAAATAATTTATTTTGGAATCCATTTTTTGGACCTCCTGTTCAACCCATAAGCAGTTCTCAATTGGTCTGCATGATCAACTCCTCCCATCAGTTTAGGGGAAGGTTGCTTAAGTCGTACCCCTAAAACAAAATTGACTTTAAATTGGAAATTTTTTAACAAAATTGTCGGTTATGAGACTTATTGGGAACATCAGTAAATACTGGCTTTATTTGTATAAAAATATTGTACAATTTTGATTACATTTCTTTTAAACGTCTAATTTCAAAAATATTGTAATCGGTACGACTTAGGAAACTGGTTTCCTAAGTCGTACCTCCGATACCTTAAGTCGTACTTATGCTAAAATAAAATAAAAATGAGATTATATAGTAGTTAAAAAATAATTGATTTATTTGCAATTAATACAAATGAATTTTTTAATTCGTCTTGACACCCCAGCACATTTGTCATGCATCCAAATTTTGCATTTTAGGCATTGAATCATATCTTCCTTCCTATCCTCCTCGCAAAGGGTACAATACCAGTCCTTATTATCATTATTTTTTCTCTTTTTGAATTCTTCTGCAACTATTTTGCGATTCACAGAAGCCTTTTTCTGTTCTAGACATGTTTGGAGGTAATCTTTATACGGAGAAGCCGTTAATTCTATAGTGAAAACGCGTTTACGCGATGTGTCAGTCAAGGATGGCACTGGAGAAATCACATTTAAGTTTTCTTTTATATTATCAGCAGGGTCAGGCCGCAAGGTAATAATAGAATCATCGGTAGAATTTTCAATTGGAAGAGTTTTAATATCAATTTGTGAGATCACTTGAGAAGGCGTCCTTGAAGTTGATGGAAGAGATTTCTCAGTCTCTTCCGCAGAATCAATTTTTTCGCATTCCGTATTTTGGAGTGAAGAAGTAGGTTTTGGTAATACAACATTGTCCTTACTAAAAGAAATGTCTTCGTCTCTAAAGACATATCTACCGGTGGTACGACTTAAGAAGTACATGTGAGTACGACTTAAGAAACATGTGATGCCCACTTCAAATAACCTTAATAAATATGTCAGAGTAAAGATTTTACAAAATCCATGTGTGAATCAATAACTGGATAGATGTATAACATATATTTAACATTAAACAAATATTTAGTTGACTTTTACTTACTTTAGTTGCTTCCAAAGTACACAATAAAATTAATGGGAACGAGGGACGAAACGAATTATTTCCATAACCTCTCTAAACATATTCGGCGGGAACGGACTATTGAATGTGCACTAAATATGACCTTCTGCTACGCGAATGCAGTATTTTAAGTTGCCTATAGTGTATTCTAGTTAACGAAACAACTAAGGTACGACTTAGGCTGCGGTACGACCTAACCTTCCCCTATTATAATCTTTGACGATAGTAGGACATATTATTTCGATTGAAGTACCATCTTTTTGCTTTCTTTTTACAGTACTGGTTTCGGTTCCATGATAATTCGAAACCATAGTCACCGGTTTATTGTCGCGCCATTTGAAGTATCCTATGTTTGTGGAAGAAAATCTGTAGTCATAGTCTCATCTTTTCATAGATTTATCTTCTCTCATATTTGTAGGTGTACCTTTTCTATCGCTTCGAATAGTGCCACACGCAAGAGTCTTTTCTGCTTTTAGCTTTTCCATCAACGGTATAGACGAAAAATAATTATCAAAGAACACCATACGATTATGACCAAGGTATTTTTTTATTAAATTCATAACTACCTTTTCGCCCAAAGGAATTTGTGTCTGATCACTTGTTTTTCCTGTGTAAATGTCAAATTGCAAAATGTAACCCTTTTGGTCTGCTATTGTCCATAATTTGTATCCTCTTTTTATGGGTTTCTTAGGATTGTATTGTTTTATCGAACTTCTGCCTTTGAAAGCGATCATTGATTCATCTATACTTAGCTCCCTTGTTCCTTTATAATAATAGTCAAAAACTGTATTCAATGTTTCTATCATTGGTTTTAGTTTATATAATTTATCAGCATTATTTGGAGGTATTTGTGTATTGTCGTTGAGGTGAAAATTTGATAATATGTTATCAAATCTCAAGCGACTCATGGTATTCGATACCAACGGAATACCCAGATCTGGACTGGTTGACCAATAGTGTTTCCAAGAAGGCAATATATGATAACCCATGAATAGATTTATACCAATAAATGATAGTAGTTCTTCTTTTCGAAGGTTGAGTACCTTGTTTCTCTGAACTGCATAGAGATTGGTTTGATAACGTATATTTTCAAGGAGAGGTTCAAGAAACGTCAAAAAAATATCGGTTGCTGTTTGACAATTTTCAAAAATACCGGAAGTCGGTCCCACAACTACATTATATTCCGGTATTACAGTTTCCACTTCTCGTTTACTCCATTTTCTATTAATTTCTTCCACATTTTGGTTTTTGGTTGAAGACTTCTGTTTTCTTTCTCTTGGGTTAGTGGTCGCAATATTTTCAAATTGTTTTTCATTTTTTCTTTGTTTATTTCTTCCACTTTCCATCGATACCTCATTTATTTCTTGATCAATTTCACTAATATCCCATACTTCAGTGACAGTACCAGCCTTAAATTCTCAATCGCTGACAAATGATCATCTTCCTCCAACTCCTCATCCGTTTGAAAATTATTGTCAAGTTCAATATTGTATTCGATATCATCTTGTATTCGTTCTGCTTCTGCTAAGAGTTCCTCATCGGTTAGTGACTTCCTCCAGTACGTATCTTCGTCCATCTTTCCTAAAAAATGTAAAAAAAACTAGCACATTGAAAAAATATTCAGTATTCATCTAACAAAATGCAACCAAAAATTACCATCATATTTTCCCGACGGTACTTAGAAGTCTCAACTATATTTCTGCTATTATAAGTAAATCAAAATATTTTATTAATCAGCCGTTTATTCGCACACATTTAGAAATATGCCTACTTGCACATAATATCAAAAAATGACTTACCTCAACTCGTTTTACTATCAAATCAACAATTCACAAGTTCACGTCTTAGCGTTCACAATCTGCACTAACCTCTCTTTCAAATTTACCGTGTAAATTCATTGCTACGTTAGGATTATAATATATTTTAAAATTTGTGGACTTTTAAGTACCGCCAGTCGACAAAGGTTTAAGAAACAACACAAGATAGAAGTTTATCACATTAACTATGCTATGCTAGTCATTTAAAGAGTTAAGTGTCCCAATTAGTATGTATAACATTAACATACTATGATTTAAAAAAAAGAAATAGATAAAATAGTAATTTTGTAAGGGCAATATTAAGGGTTGTAGTTATCATACTGCAGTTCTTTTACAGGGCGTGGTTAAACTAATTAAAAACCCAGGCAAATGTAAAACACTTTCGTATAAAACTTTAAACACATCCTTTTTTGGATTTGATTCCTTATTTAGGTGTAGAAATACACTATATTGTGACAATTTCTTTAATAAACATGAAAAACCGTTTCTTACGCCAAAAAAATTCACCCCTCAAGAGGGCTTGATTTACACTTTCTGAAAGGTTGTTGCATCCATTTGACATTTCTAAATTTCATATATTTCCATTTATATGTCCATGATTTTCACTTTCTGACGAATTGTTGCATCCATTTGATGTTTCCAGGGGATTTTTATAGCATTTTTTACATATCTTACTCTTTTCACCCTTTATGAGGTTAAATTCCAGATCAGCTACACTTTAGCCGATGTACATGCACTTTTGTCCTGAGCTGCCGTAATGAAGAAAACACAGACAAGGATTTTTCACTTTTCGTATAAAATTTAGCTGCTTAATCGGCAATTTTCCAGTATTTTAAAAATCATACTTGGCGTCCTTTAAAATACCTGCGAGGGAAACGGTTTATTGATGCATATGCCAACGACTATCAAAATCAGCAGAAAACAATATTTTTTGACTTCCCTTTAACATAGAACATTTTGCCATTTTGTTCAACCAGACATCTTACCTCAGTTAACCTGATTTCAACAATTATGTGTAACGGAAGGTTAATTAAAAGTAATACCACACAGAAGGATTATTTAAGGGAATCACTTTTGAAAAAGAATGAAACAATTTAAGGTTTTGATAGTGTTGTAGTAAAAGTTTCAGATTATCTGCTATTACAAAATTCTGAAAAACATTTGTTCATAATTTCATTGAATTATATATAGCATTTCTGCAAAAATTACTTTACTATTCTCAAATATTTTTCGAGAGTTACGCATGCCGCTATAATTTCCAAGCATCCTATAGAGAATAAAATTCTGGTATAAATTGTTGGAGCACAATATATATGAAAAAATCGATCTCTTACTCTGCGTTTTCATCATATCTTAATCTCTGCGGGCTTTTATAATGCTTCTAAAGCTTCCAGAACGTGCTTTTTGAATAAATTGAGATCATTTCGGACTATCCTCGCAAGCACTTTTTTCGGGAAAAAAACCTTTTATGTTTTGTTACAAAAATCCCTCAAGCTTTCGCCTGAACTAATTAATACTGTTTTGGTAGAATCCTTCATACCGTTTTATTTTTGTTCTTAAGCTCTCCTGTTATATGTCTCTGAAATCAGCATCTTGTGCTTTTGCTACCCAGCGTTATACTTTTTATTTCAACCTTTTACTGCGTTGCTCACGTTTTAATGGAATAAGGAAGGAGAAAAAATAAAAATCATCAACGTAATAAGTGAACAGTACATATATAGAATTTGTACAAGTTATAAGAAAAAAGATAGTAAGAAACCTTCAAATAAATAATTATATATGAGAGGTGATAAGTACCGAATATGATGTGTCTATTTTATATATACATAAAAATAGAGCATTCCGAATTTTTTTCCCCAAACAAAAGTAAAAAAACACTTATTTGTCCTCTTCACAATAGGTTTATAGCTATTGAAGTTCTCCAGACTCGAATTTTTATCGAACAGATGATTCAAGTTTTATTTAAAAAAGGGTTATTTTTACTGGCGCCTGCACCAAAATTGAATATTTTCTATCTTCTAAAAAATAATAATTTGTGGCAAATTTTAATTTCCTTTTATGATTTTTTACGGAACTAACACACCTTGAACAAATACCTGTATATTTAAAAAATCTGAACTTTCCAAGGTTCTAATCAAACCTCAATGGTATTATAAACTGAATTAATAAAATATAAACTACAAATTGAAAGTTTGACTTTTCTAACTATGAAAATCTTCTAGACATACAAATACAAAATACAAAAAACATATACATAACTAATGGATAATATGATAACTGCAGTTAGAGCCGATTAAAATATACCGATTAACAGAAACATGCCTTAGTAAAATGTTTGTATTAAATGATATACGGGGTCCTAAAGTGGATAGTTAGTTTAAAAATTTGTGATATTTGAAAAACGGCTCCATATATTGAACTTAAATTTGGTACAGCATAGTTTGCAAGGGAGGTAAAAAAGAATTTGTTATCATTTTTCATGGTACTCTTACAGGGTGTTTGTTACGATGCTCGAATTAGGCAAATCCATGTTTATTCTTTTAACACCCCGTATAATTTGCGTTTCCGCGATAAATAATGAAACTGTATACAAAAAATGTATACTTGTTGAAACTCCATATTTCAAGGCGTTTTCGAGATATTGCAATTCAAACACGGTTCGGCATTCCTCGAAGTTTCCTTGGACTTCCATCGTCCTGAAATGATTGATCTCACTTAATTCAAGAATTTGCAAATAGTGAACTAAGATATATGATTTTTGTTTATGCACAAGTAAATTATAATTCAAGTGCTGCAGTTAGATGATATGCACAGTTATATCCAAATTGATCATGAATATGATATTTTAGTTCGAATTCTGGAAAATCCTACATTAAGTCCTGGGCACTTGCAAGCAGCTACTGGTGTCAGTAAATCGAGTATGTCACGTATTTTACGTACAGAAAAAATGTATCCGTATCACTTTACACCTGTACAAAATTTATTGCCCAATCACTTACCACGTAGGCTACAGTTCTGTCAGTGGATGCAACATAAAATCATTCAAGATCCAACGTTTCTTGAATACATCCTATTTTCTGTTGAAGCTACATTCACACACCGTGGTGTCTTCAACTGAAGGAATAACCACTATTATGATTTTGATGGCTATCTTTAAGCTCATTTTCAGCATGAATTTTCCATTAATATCTGGTGTGGAGATATTGACGATCACTTCATTGGTCTGTTTGATCTTCCGACGTGATTAAATGCACTACTGTATTTAGAGTATTTAAAACTTTTGGAAAATAATTTGGGTAATTTTCTCGAAGAAGTTCCTCTTATCGCAAGGCAGCATATTCGGTTTATACACGATGGCGCGCCGCCACATTATCCACTTATAGTCCAGGAATATTTAAATGACTACTTTCCGCATCGTTGGATTGGACGTGGCAGTAAATTCCCTTGGACGCCTCGTACTCTAGAACTTAATCCTATGTACTTTCACATATGGGGATATATGAAATCGTTGGTGTACAGCTATGAAATTAGTACTGGAAACGAGCTTTTAGCGAAAATTCAGGTGGCCGTGAATATTCTTAAAAATAAAATTGCAACCTTTTTCAAGATAAGACAGCATTTCATAAAAAGTATAATAAAATGCATTGATGCTAAGGGTGGTCAATTTCAACATTTGATGAATTGAATCTATTTGGTTCTTTTTGTTATCTTAATAAATCGAATGTTTTTGAAACCGTTAATGTTTTATTTAAATGACCAAGCGCCAGTCTTAAAATGGCAATATCTCGAAAACGCCTTAAAATATGGAGATTCAACAAGTCTACGTTGAACTGATAGCAGCTTCATTATTTATCGTCGAAACACATATTATACGAGGTGTTAAACAACTGACAGCTCTATCGTAAATGGATTTGTACTCTGACATACTTCGACCTTCCTAACATTAACAACGACGTGGAATTGTAATGAGCGATACCATGAAAATGGTATGTGAATAAATTCTTGTTTATCCGGCCCTGTGAACTGATATTGCAAATGAATTCCCGTACGTAAAAAACAAACTTGTTCGTACCAATGCATGTTTTGGAGATACCTCAATCAGAGTGGAAAAAGTGCTTCGACAATTGGTTATGCAAAAGTGTATAGATCTTCATGGGGAATATTTTGAAAAACATTAAAGTGATTTTATGATTATATATATATATATATATAACTTTAGGACCCTGTACATCGTTTACTACAAACATTTTACTAAAGCATGATTGTGTTAATTGGTATATTTTCAGCTCCTCTAACTGCAGTTATCGTATTGTCCATTAGTTATGAGACACCCTGTATAGCAGTCGGGCTGCTTTCAAGTTGGAAGAACCTGAAAAAAGATACCTTTCGAATTTTATGTGGCGCGCCTTGGGGCGACTTCGTTCAAAATCCTGATAGGCTAATAATAATTATTCAAATCACCAAACCGTTCGGAGGCACCAAGTGGGGAGTCGTACTGTGTGTTAAGCTAGTTTTCCCTGAAACTTCTAGATATCGATTTTTATTTTGCGATAAAATTCATGCGTACTATTTTTCGAGCTTCAGTTGAAGGAAGCGCAACTGATGAAGGTTGCCGAGCAGAAACAATATACTGTCTTGCGTTCTAGTGCGTCTGTGACAAAATTTAGGTAGGATGAAATATTGCTAAATTCGAAATTTTACTATTCACTTCCTGAGTATCTAATTATATTAAATACGCTATTATTATAATTTTAAACCTATTTTAATTAAAACTAACTTTGTATATAAGTACATGTGTTTGCCCCGGCATCTTGACCGGACGTCCGTGAAATTTATCATTAACGCAAATTTCTAAATAAAATAACTACCAAATAAACAAGATAAGATAAAGTGTCATTTTTTGAGAATGTTATGTTGTGTTATATTATGTTTTTCGGAAAGTAACAAGATCAATTAAAAACAATGAAAAAGTTTTTATTGTTACAAATAAACGCTTTTTATTAATACTGTTTACCTCCTACTCAAAATTAAAATAATTCACAAATTTATTGAATAAAATATTTAAAATTTGTATTCCTAACTCACGAAAATGTTGGCAAATTGATATCAGAGTCAAAACTCTTACTGAAAAATTATCCATTAAATATTTTTCCTTAATATATACTTCCGGAAAATTTCTCTAGTAATTTTAAACAGGATAGGTCAATATTTTCATAATAAATATATCACTGTCGCACTCCTGGATAGTTTTTGGCGGGATGCCCGTAAAACACACTCAACTGGAACAACTTATAAATCCCACTGACAAGATATTGAACTTGGAACAAATACATTTCAAAATAAATAACTTTTAATTTGTTTTGAGTGCGCGAATCTGGTACGAGTGAAAGAAATAGCATGTGATCATTGAGTTAAATATTTTTTGTTTTAATGGTAGGTAATACGTACATGCATTTTACGTAATTCTGCAGTTTGCTTTTGTAATATTGACGTAATAATCCGACAATATTTGTCAACAAAATCAACATTTGTTTTTAGGAAATTTGTGAAATACCTCAGCAGTTACATTTGTTTAATTAAATATTCATGAAACGCTGATGTAAAAAAAATAAAAACTGTACAATAAAAGTAAAAAAAAAAATTATTTACAATATTCTATGTTAGTGGGAGGGGTCGTAATACCAAACCATTTTTTCGGAACCCAGATTTTCGATTTTTGGTACTGCTGTGGGATTCCAATCAATAGAAAACTTTTGTAGGATTGAAAAGTGACGTCACTTTAGAAATGTTCGTACTCTTAACTCGTATCATCGTTATAAAACGGTTATACCTTATAAGAACAAAATGACCTTTCTTTTAGATTCTACGATAGCTTTCTATTAATCCTACGGCTAGTCCAGATAAATTTCGATATATTCTGGTATTTGAAGACGCGAGATGTAAGACCGACATCTAGGATTTTCAAGAGAATTAGCACACAGAGCCCAGGACAGAAAGTGATAAAATGTTCAGGTTACTTTACCTGTCAGAGATATTGAATATTCTCTTCGAGGTGTCATTCCTTTGTACGTAAGACAATATATTTAATATATATTGTTTCTGGTTAAGGAACCGTCATCACTTGCGCTTCCCACAATTGAATGTCCTCTCGAACACTTCTTTATGTATTTGATACATTTCGTTAAATTTGAAGATGCGAGATGTAAGACCAACATCTAGGATTTTCTAGAGAATTAGCACAGAGAGGTTAACTCCTAGGACATGTGAAGTAACCTGAAAATTTTATCGTGACGTTCTGTACTAGGAGTTAAGGGAGAACAGCAATTACACGGAACGGCTCCAGATTCGGAACCTCTGTGTGCTAGTTCTCTCGAAAATCCTAGATGTCGGTCTTACATCTCGCGTCTTCAATTTTAACGAACTGTATCAAATACATAAAGGTGTTCGAGAGGACATTCAATTATGGGAAGCGCAACTGATGAAGGTTCCCTAACCAGTTATATCATATATATTGTCTTGCGTACAAAGGAATGACACCTCGAAGAGAGTATATTCTGGTATATTCAATATTTCCAGTGTTTTGTATGTATTAAGTTAGTGATTAACTTTTGTCTTTTCATGCCAGTTCAGTGACTAGTTTGATGATTTCAGAGCAATAATAAAAGTAATTCTTTTCTAGACAAAAAAAGTTAAACTTTCTGCCATCTCACGCGTGGTATGAATACATTTGCATTCGATGAGTATTTTCCTAACTTTGAAAAATTATCTACAAATTTTTATTTATTTGTTGAAAGTTTATTTACACATACAGTTCTTAAAATATTTTTACTAAATTGCTGGTTTTTGTCATACTAATACCGGTATTTTTATGTCCTTCATTTTATTCGGCATTCCCAAATTTTTTGGAAATCGGGGTTTTCGGTTTGCGATCCCTAGTACGATTATTATTGATTAACATACAGTAAGTGACAGACAATCATAATCAGTAATATTTTTTATAAATGTTTTGTTTAACATAAGAACGATGTTAGCACCCTTTGTAGTCTATTATTTCAACAAAACAAACTTAATCAAATTGATTTTCTTGTTGGGCACCTAGATGTCTAGATCTATAGCTCAGTGAACATGTATGAATATTATTGATGGACGAATGCAAAATTCGCTCCATCCTCCAAACTCTAGCAGTACTTTTTCACCAGGTAAAGGTAGTACTGGATGCGATTTCTGAGAAGCATGCCCAGACCAACCAATGAGTGTAGAACGCTCTCTGGAGGCTCAACTTGATGTTAATTTTTGACAGATTCCCATGGGTCGCAAATTTTGGTTATTTCTTTACTTTTATTTTCAATTGCTTTGTATACTTGTTTTTGTAGTGGAGACTTGAACTTATTGTGACGTTATTTTAAAGAAATTTGCAGATTTTTTTGTCTATTAGATTGCTTTCGGTAGTTATAGGATTACTATATTATCAGACTATTAGAAGTAGTGACACAAACAAATGAAATGTAAAAACCATTTTTATTAAAAATTTATTTTTTGCATAATTTAGATCAATTGATAACATAGTACACACTTTTCGCAAAATAAACATAATTAATCAATCAAATCTTTACAGATATCAGCCTCTTTTTTTTACAGCAAATTCGACCAGTGTCACTAAGGCAGACTATCATTGTAGGTTTAGGGTTCGTTAAAAAATTGTGTTAATGAATGCATTTGAATTATACTTTTGAGAGTACTTCTGAGTGAAAATTTTTCGTAAGTCGACCAATCTCTGTCATTACTGTCGAATCTATTGAGACTGAAATTTTGACTAAAATACAAAATAATGCAATAAATTTCGTGGGTTCAAATGCACAAATATCAGACTCACTTTCAATGTCTTTATTTTACAAAAATAAAATTATTTGCAATACACAATGATTAATACTATCAGCTGGTTTCTTGCTTTGCTTTGCTTTGCTTCCAACTCAAACTGCCGCGTATAAATCAGTCGTGTCTTATACACCTTCCACTCAAGTATTATTTTAGCCGTCTCTGATCTGTCTATATGGTTTTCGATTTCGGAATCACGTCAAACTCAGCTTTTTACATTTATCAAGTTTTCGGGATTGACATTGTTGATGCTCATTTTTCATACTTTACGGTTTTTGTTTCGTATTCGCAGTTTTTTTATCAGAATGATCAACGTCTAGAAGATTGCTTAATTCTTTTGGCTCAAAATGAATGTTATAACAATAGCTTTATAGAAAAATCTTAATGCTATTTTGAGGAGCAATGGCAAAGTAGAAAATTAAGTGAAAAATAAATAACATCTATTGCAAAAGCCCGTCACTTGAAATACAAATATATATTTTTTGTAATTTTAGTATGATTTTTTAAAATATATTAAATATATTCAAAAATCGACCCATTCTCCACCTAATTTCTGAGAACAGTGAGCCTAAAATTTGGAAAAAAAAATTGAGATTATAGGTCCTCATTTAAACTTTACACGAAAGTTAAAGCGAATTTCTAATGTTAGTTTTGAAGACCACATTAAAAAAATTATAACCACCATCTTATATATAATGTATCAAATGAAACGACCTAAAAAACAAATATATATTCTTTTGTAATTTCAAAATGTTTAATTTGAAACACAAAAAACAAGCGCAACTTTTCGTTTGGACTGTAAACGAAAAGGCTCGGTATGAGATTCAAAAGTATATATTTTTTATAATTCTAAAACGCACATTTTAAAAGACATTAAGGAAATATGACATAATCATCATATTCCCCGTCTATCTTCATTACTATTTAGCGTAAAATTTTTAAAAATATTACAAAAATATAAGCGAGTTTTGGAGGCAGACTAGAAAATTTAAAAAAATATATTATCATTATCTGGATCATAGTAATCTCTAAAGTTTTTTTTTTTCATTGAATTCTGTGATATCCAAAAGCACAAATTGCTGCCCTTATCTGAAGAATGTATTATTTTAAGCAAACTTCATCAGTCATCAAGAGAGCCTCTCCTTAATTAAATACCTAATCGAAATCTTTTAATTAACATCAAAAGTAATAATCCGGCCGATGCCCTTCTGTTCTTTCGGAAGGAAATGCGAATGAGAAATGGTTTGGCTATTGTATGAAAAAAAAAATGAATCCTTGTAACACAATTGCTTTTGTTTCAAAGGTCAATGGCGTGACAAGGTCACGACTATTTTGGAAGTCAATGTTACATTGGTTTCAATAAGAATATAATTTAATTTTGAAGCATAAATAGAAAATAAATCTGTACAAGGATTTCTTCATAACATATTGAGAAGTGACTCAACATGTAAGTCTGTTATATGTGTTTGTTACATGGTGATGCAAAAACTTCTCAGTAGCTGTAAACTATAGAAATATGACCAAATTAGCCACTAAAAACAATTTTAGATTTGCTAACTACATGAATTCATGGCAGAGGTTTCTTTTTTAAGGGACTTTGTGATCTGTCATTTTACGAGTGGTATCTAATTCTTTTTTAAATCTATACATTTACAAATTGTTTGTAAAAAAAATCTTATCCTCTCCAAAATACTCTCCATTACAACTAATCAATTTGTCCCAGCGTGCATCGGTGCTTCCACTGTTCGAAACATATTTTGTAATAATGGTTAGAAATGCTAACAGCATTAAGAAAAAGTCGCACGGTTTCAAGTCAGGCGAGCATGCTGGATGTATGTGCAGGTGCATTATCGTGCTGAAGAAACCACTCTTCCGTCTACCACAAATGGGTTTTTTTGACAAACGTTCAATCACTCACTCAATCTTCTTCAAACTTCCAAACAAAAGATGGCCGAACAAAATCTGAATGAACTACGCACTTGGCATGTAAAGTACCTAAGCATTAAAACAGTTTCCGCGGCATTTTTACAGAATAGAAAACAAAATTTCACAGCTGCTCGTTGTTCACTTGCATCATAAAAACAAAACAATAACAAAACAACTTTAGTAAAAACATTCACTGCAGATGAACAGAACAAATCAGGTTGACAACATAGGGGACACTGAACCGGCAATAATTTGCACTATACACGCCTAGAGACAGGAATGCTCCGCCCGAAGGAGATAGCTAAGCAGGCGGTTTGAATATTGGAAGTGATTAGTCACAGAGGTCTAATCAAGAAAATGCAACAGGATTGAATCCTTGCCTAGGAAAGCAGAAGCTAATGAGTTTTGGTAAAAGAAATATTTGTTCCTCCTTATTAATTTTGTCCCGCTGTAGAGACACTTGTTGTCACTGGGTTAACCTTGGTGTAGAAATTATGATAACTTTTGCTTTTGGGAAACTGCTAAACAGTGTCTTTAAACTTAATTTACCTATGTGCTTGAAGAAAATGGTGCAGAAACCCTAATACCATTCCCAGGAACACCGTAAGTAAAACCCAAATGGTCCAAAGAGAAATGGAGCGCTCTATGATGGAAATAACCCTGGGAGACAAAATTTCTAACATCGTAGAAAGATATCTGAGGTATTAGATGCCGTCCAAAAGATAACTCATCTTAAAGGGAGTTGGGTGGAATGGGTAGCTGGAATGCAAGGTAACAGATGAGCTAACCGCAAAAGTAGTAGGTGTCTGAAGCTTTGAGACCAAATGACATAAAAAGAATCAAACCCAATTGAATATAAGTGGCCCAAGATAGACAGGAATGGATACGATTGAGATAGGCGTATGCCCTGTAGTGGACCCGTGACACTGAATGATGGTGATGATGATTATAATAAAGTAAAATTGTTGATTGAGCAAATCAAAGTTGACATACAACCAAAAAGAATTCACCAAAATAAACCCCATATACATAATATTTCTTTCACAATCTTTATGTTTTCAAAATTCCGCGTCCATTCATTACAACAAGCAATTTTAGCTTAATTTATACATTATCCTTTTCAGTTGTATTGGAAGTTTATATTTCTTTATTAACTGGCTTTCTTCTGTCAAGACTGGTAATTAGTGATTCTGCCACAGACCAGAAATCATTTGAAATTTCGGACTTTTTAACAAAAATTCCAGGTACAGGAACGGATCCAGAAAATTTCATGCCAGGTACTAAATTTACCTAAATATTTTAATTACATTAAAAAGAACTCTTACTAAGGAAACATTTGATTTCTTGCCCTATTTTCTGTATACAAAAATAGTTGTTCTGAGGCTCTTGAAGTTAAGATTACCCCCATTAAATATTAAATTTACTAACTTTGAGGCTCTCGGAGGGGGCGATCCCCCTCATCGCCCCCCCCCCCCCCCTTGAAGGATCCGCTCATGTTCCGACATGGCAGTCACGATAATTAATGCTCTAATTTGTCAATCTTGTATTACAGATATAAAATAAATGGATAAAACTGTTTTATATTAAATTCTTTCCATAAAATAAATAATATTCCTATTTGATGGAACCAATCAAAATATTGTGATTAATATTTATCAATTGAATGATAAGTTTCAGACTAATTTAAAATGTAACACTTCATTTTTTAAAACAAAAACGTAGCGGTATGGAAGATTTCGTATAGAAATAAATCAACCCAAAATTTTCATCAGATATATCAATCAACTTCTTACAACTACAAATGTCCGGTTATATTTTCGGAAGGTATAAATATTTATGATTTTCCTGAATTACAAGGGAAATGCATAAAAAGTTACTTCAACCCCAGACGTCATTAAATTGCAGTAAAATTTTCCAGACAACATAATTTACCGCTTGTAGTAAAAAAAGCGTGAATAATAAATGCGTTAGAGACCGAGTGAATGATAGCGCTTCATTCAGAAAGGCATTCAAGACTTCCTCATATTCTAATTTATTAAATGCTCGATGTTTCGACTCCTGCTTTGGAGCCATTATCAATAGACAAAAGTGAAAAAGAGTTTCAGAGTCTAGATCGTACTCGGGGCCTCAATCTGCCTACTCCCCAAGAGTCAGTAGGTAACAGTTCAGTAACCCTTTTTGATCTGCCTCAATATATTGCACAATGTTTCAATACTACCCACAAACTATCAATAATATTGCGCAATACCAAATATTGTACAATATTATTGACAGTCGAGGGGCCGCTTAACACTTCCATTTCTTTACTGCAAGTACTACTACTGCTGCTGCCAACTAGATGGCATACGCAGCGATAATTAACGAATTTGGCATCTAGGCAAGAACAGGGACAAAAAGATAACATACGGGAAAATTCAACTTAAAGATATGTATTGTCAGCTGTCCTTGACTTGTGCAAATTTTCAAGTTAATCAGTCTTCTTTAAGTTGGTGAAAATTACGTTGAAAGTTTCCGTTACATACATACATACATACAGATCAACCTAATAAAAGCGTGTTAATTAATTACCTAACTTTTCACATATAAGAGGTTCGTATACCGGTCATATTCACACATAAAATATTGGAAAGGATTACTTATCACAGTGATCACGTCCCTATACTAATGGCTTTAGATACATACAAACAATCAAATTTGATCTCTATAAAATTACTGTAGATTTCAGCTGCTTGTTTTTCATTAATTTTTCTCATTTCCTTTTGCAGGTGAGTATCAATTCTGGTGTTAATTAATCGCAGTTGAGTGAAGTGGTAAGTAAAAAGCTATTTTTCCAGATATTTTTACACTTCCAAGAAAGTTGTAGGTTTCATTTCCGCTATAATTGCGAGAAGTTAAGTGTGTTGTCATCGGGTAATAAATTGATGTTTTGAAGTGAATTAGAACCCACTCTTTGTTGCTGAAGCTTCTTTACTTCAATATTGATTGATTGTTGTATGTTAGCATAAACTGATAATTTTACATTTTCATTGACCTTTCTTTGTTATTCATTTCTGAGATTTTCTTCAATGTATCTAAAATTTTCCAATACTTGAGATTAGTCAAGTTCAATATTTAAGTACGATGATTTTTAATCCGAGAATAAAATCGGGCATTCAATCTAATTGTAAATAATAGAGGCGTATTCTTATAAAAGTTCTTTCGAGAGTCGTTTATTTAACAGTGTTACAGTGTTTAGAAAAAGAGTATTTTCCTCAACAGATTCTTACTCTCGTTTATAAAAAATGTTGGTAAATACAACTGGATCATCAGTGTTCTCTATGAATTTAAATATATGTACAATTTTTTAGTACATAACTTGAGATGTTAACGCAGGCATCTAGAACACCATGGTATAACTAAAATCCAAAATCGAGCACTGGCTGAATGTAAACATTCAGGCTAAGGCTAGACTGGCGGGATTTCACGCCGCGTTTCGGCAGGAAAAGACGCAAAAACAATAGGCCATACATATTTTTGGTATCGATACTTTTCTTGCGATATTGGGATACCCATATGAGTATTTTTGTTTCGATACCAATATCGATACTTGTTCGTGATTTTAATACTCTGATGGCATTCATACCCCGCTAAATTTATTATTTTTTTGGATTACACCTCCGCTATATTGGTATCGATATTTTATTTCGATACCCTTTGCGATAACGATATCGATACTATCGCAACGTGCTTGTAAAGGTAGCTCCGAGAGGCCTTAGCTTCCAGATACAAAGTATTAAGCATTTCATATAAAGCAAGCAATTTTGGAGAAAATGTACAAAATGTATTTTTAGAATACCTTTAACAAATTAACAACCAACAAAATGAGCTTCATTGCAGACATGTTGCCTATGACGTAAGGATATTCATACTCAATTATAAACGTAGAGATTTTCTTTAATTCTTTAGAATGCTTCTTATATTGGTTGCAATAGTGCATCTCTTATTGTATCAACATAGTTATATTGAAAGTTTTCTTTAGATCTCCTCAGAAGTACAAATCCAATGGATGAACTAGGTGACAACAACCAATAAGGCCTCCAGGCCCAATCCAACGTATTCAGTATCAATAATGTTGGAAAATTGGTATTGTAAATAAATGTGGGTCCTTGCTAGCTTAGGTCTATCAAATGTGAAAATTTATTACACCTATTTTGTTAAGTCATGCTTCATCAGTGACAATTTTCTGTCATATTTCCAATTATTGCACAAGCTCTAGAACTTTTGTTTTTACTGTAACCCCAAACTTTTATATAGTTATGCGATTTTTAATAACTTGATTATTTTATACAGTTAAGATATTAGCATTATTCCAGGTTTTTGGGATTACTCTTATCTTTCCTGGGGCTCTAATGATCTTTTGCTGTCGATTTGCCATGTATTTTATTTCCATATTTTCCTCTATTTATCTTTGTACTTTATTCTCGTAGTAGATTTTGTAGGTCTTTTCTTATTTTCTTTTCCAATTACCTAAATTTCACATATTAAGCTTATCTTCTGTTGTTCTATTGGTATATGAAGCTGAACATAAATTCTTCTAAAAACTTTAAAAGTTCCTATAAAATGTAAACAGCACTCAACACCCACAACTTCTTGGAAATTTTTGTTTGTGGAAAAATTTTTTTCCACTCAAATTTATACTAAGTCTTGTTAAATGCACCCCGAAGCTTCAATTTGAAAATATTAGAATGTTGTCACAGCATATTTTCTCGGAAAATAGATATAGAAGATTGAAGTTTGGTACTAATTTAAAATTTGGTATGAATTACGGTCGCACAGCATAAATAGACGATTGATATATACTAGTGGTCGCTCAGTGGTCGAAATTCGACCCTATTTCATGAAATTGTAAAAAGTATATTTTTATAAGAAACAGAGTTGTGGAGAAATCGGAGAAGTAGATATAATGACCAAAAATTGTTCACTCATATTGACAAATCTATTGAAATAAAAAGAAAATAAAAATGTAATCAAATATCGGTATTCGAAATATTTTTGACAAAAGAATCACCCCCCATATTTTTGGCTGGAATCGCTCCTGGCAAAATATTCGATATAATAATTTGTAGATTTTTCAGGAATATTAAAGAAAAGAGAGGACCGTCAACCCTAGGAGAACTTAGACATTTAATACATTGTCTTTTGTCCGCTGTCAGACAATTTTTTACACAACACCTTCGGGAAGGTTGTGCTAATAATATATTAATCAAGTAATTAAATTCACATTAAAAACAGAACATTTAATATGAAAATTACTGCAACACGTCCGAGAAATCAATACTGATCTACTACATTGACCATTTTACCACTAAACAATAACAACGCTTGCATGCCACTTTACATGCTCTAAGAATATATCTAGCGATCGCTCCTTCTATATATATAATTACTCAATGTTTTGAGTTTTGACCATCTGGCGGCGGCGGCACTGTCAGTTGTTTGGCGTTGACAGTATGGACGTAAATAATGAATTTTTATTATATTTTATTTAATGAATGAACCAATATTATTAATTAATATTAGCATTCTGCACTGAAGGTAGTCAGTAGCTACTAAACACAACAAAAATGAAGAAAATCGGTTGAGAGACAGAGGAGAAAATGGTACCTAATCGTTTTGTCTTTGCCTATTTATATATATAGATACTGATTTTGTAAGGTACTTGTGGAGATAAATTTTACGAAAATACATTTTTACCCTTCGAAATCATTCGACTTAAAATTTTGAAATGGAGAATATAGGGCCTCAATCAAAGTTTATAGGAACACTAACATAGTAAAGTGGAATTCCTAACATTTTGAAAACATAGATAAGTATTTTAGGGCTTTAGGAAATGAAATGAATAAAAAAATTATAAACAAGCATCTTGCGTAACATATCAAACGAAATGTCTCATTATGAAAAACACTAACGTACATTTTTATAATTTGGAAATGTATAGTTCATTTGATAAAGGAAATATTTATATAAAAATTAATACATTCCCCAATAGAAATAATTAATAGAAATAAAATAATATTGTTGTATATTTTGAACAACGTAGTTCAAAAGATAACAATGGATATTCTCGTTCTTTCAATACTGAAACAGTTTACAGTAAAAATCTAAACCCTTAGCAAACGAGTCGAATTCGTACTTGACCAAATTCTTTTCTTGTATAACCAAAATTTATTTTCAAATATTCAGACAGAAAACAATAAATCAGAAAATGTTAAATTCATGTCACTAAAATGTCGTTTCCGTAATATTCTCATAGACTTTAGCATATTTTCAATTCATCAGACTAGCAAAGACTCCAAAGCAAACACACAACGTTTAGTTGCATTTACATAACAATTGACATTCGTTTGTTTCTTTTCATGCTTTCAGTTCACGTGGTTGACATTTCGAATTAACGTTTTGTCTTGGAACTTCTTCGTCTCATTACTTCGTGGAGATCTTGATGAATGGTTGTTGTGCTATAACGAAAGCTCGTTATATTTACTTTCATTATATTGCCTTGGGAGACAACGGAACGCATAAATGGTTAAAATTGTTTTAGTGTTCGTCTAGAAATTCAACTTCTAAACGATGATTAATGTCGCGTTTCCTACTCACAAAGAATCAAAAATCAATAATCCACATAAGTTAAAGAAAGTTCGTTTAAAGAATAAGACTGAACAATCGATACAGTCCAACAATTGATGAAAACAAGCTGTTTCAAGAATGCCCTGTTGTATGGTCATGGAAGACAAAATTTTCTCAATAATATTAAAGCTTATACGCTAGTGAAGTATCTTTGACAATAGGCATTTGCGCCATCTCGTATTTTACTTGTGGAACGCTGGTTCTGTCAACGCCTTAATTTATGTTTGCTGTGCTATAGATTAAAACTTAGTTATGCCATAAAATGGAAAGAAAAACACCAAACTTAAAATGCGGTGTAGATGATTTTGAAAATACATCAAGGAAAAATCAAAAATTACAATTCTACAGTTTTCTTGGATTTCTATAGGAAGGAAAAAATGTATTACAGCAGTTCGTCCTCAAGGGCAATTAAATTAAATTTCCACGTTTTTAGTCATTATTAAATACATAAAATTAATCACAATTGTTGTTCTGTTAACAAAAATAAGATTCAATAACTCTTGTAATCAAAAAAGTTAATAATGTAAATACTTTTCTTTCCAAAATAAATTGGATTATAAGGTTAACATAATTCTTAATTTTTTAATTAATAACATTTTTTTAGGAATAAAGAAAAAAAGTAACTTTTTAGTTACAGGTGGGATGAAAAGCCATGGCAACCAGGAACATATTCAAGGATTTGCTGTGCTCATTTCGTTAGAGCAGAAAAATCAAACAATGTAAATACATAACAAAGTTTACAATTCAACTATCTTTCCTGCAATATATCAACATTTATACTCTTTTAAATAAATAACACTTTTTATTCTCATTATTTTTTTATGAGCGCTTCTTTATTATTAGTTATTACAAAAGCTATAAATGATATATAATCAATATTCATTTCTTTGTCAATTAACACGATGTTTGCACCTGTTGTTGCTTTATTATCCTTGCTCCAACTTCAAAATTTTATCTTGATCCATTAAAACTCATCCTCAATGAAATCTACCAATAAATTATATATAATGAATAAAGTTATTTGTTTTTTTCTTATATATATTTACTTACTATTGTTAACCTCAAATGGAGCTTAATCGACTCCTGAAGATGCAATATTTTCTTGTCGTAGGTACTCGTAATTTTTCAGCCCACAAACCAGCATGAAGATTTTGCTTTTTTATAGAAATATTACAGGAAATGTAGTTGGATTGTAACTTTTGTTATGTGCATTGTTTACTTTTTCCCAAACAATTTGACTAGGCAAATTCATTGAATTTGTTTCTAGTTACGATTGATTGCCCCACTACTGTAATTAAAAAATCTCATGTTTGTTAATAGAACAACAATTATGATTAATTTTAAGCATACAATAATGACTAAAAACGTGGAAATCAAATTTATTTACCCATGATATCGAACTGCTACAATTCATTTTTTCTTCATCTCTAATTGATATGGAAATCCATGAAAGTGGTATAATTGTAATTTTGAGTTTTTTCGTGGTGTATTTTCACAATCAACCACACTGCACTTTCGGTTTGATGTTTTTCTTTCCATTTTATGGAATAACTAATCTTTATTCTAATACACGCCAAACTTAAAACCACTTTTCACAACCAGAGTTCCTTTGGCGCAAACACTTTACTACCAGAGTTCCGAAAATAAAACTCGAGATGGCGCAAAGGTGTCGTGTCAAAGATACTTTACTAGCGTATAGAGAAAATGGCGCGCGAGTAAAAACCTCTTAACATATCGTATCAAGGGAAGGTGGAGTCCAAAATTTTTTTTTTAAATTAATGGTTGACCCCTTTAATCATTTTGTGATTGACAGGATAGTATTAGGGCTATTTTTGTGAGAAAAATACAGTATTTTTCGGAAACCGAAAAAATGCATCGTTGGTTTTATAGTATTACTTCTTAAATTTAATTAGTTATGGGGAGGGCAATAAGGATTAACATCAAAAATTAATGCAGGCCTGAAAACTGGTAATAATTTTCGTCAAAGGATTCGAATTTGCTTTGTTGTTGAAATGTCCAAAATGAAAAAAAAATTCAAGAAAATCTAAAGTATCATTGACGACAATAATACAAAAATTCTCAATATTTGCATTTTAAGAAATTGGATACCTAAAAAATCCCAATTTCACATTTTCCCCCTAAAACTACTAAAACTTGTTCAACATGTTGAATTTTTTTTAATTTTTATATATTCAACTATATTTCTTGAATAAAATTATTCACAAAAAATAATACAGTTGAGTCAGATCCTAAGAACGGGGTGGCCATTCAACTTTGACCACCTCTACCAATCCATCGATACGAAAAAGCTTGATTGAGATAAGCTTGTAGTGATACTGCATAATATGGTGTAGCTCCATCGTATTGAAACCATGATTCTATAATGTCTGCGGGGTTAACAGTATCAGAAAAAAGTTGTCTTAGTTCAAGTATTAAAACATTTTGTAAAAAATCCAAGTTAGGCCCCTTAAAAAATATGATCCAATTATTCTATTATTTATTATGCCTACCTCAAATGTTCATAAATAGCATACTGAGTGCGACCCTCACTCGTCCAGTGAGGATTTTTGCGTTCTGTAATACCGAAAATTTTGCTTCATGATCGTTTCATGTAGGATAATCGTTTCCTCATCTGAGAAAAGAATATTTTTGGGAAACGTCGGAATTCCTTGGTATTTACTCGTAATCATTTCATCAAATAATAAACTACGATCAATATCATCATTCATCATTTAGTTCCAGAACCAATTTAATCTTATATGTATGTGGTTTCTCATTTTTCAAAATTCTCAATACTAGATGTTTTACTTGCATCATTATCACCATCTACTTCTATTGTAGGTTTCTGTAAGTGTTTCTCAACATTTCAATTTCATTTTTGATCTCCGTGGGAAGATGTTTGACACTTCTAAATTGATGGAATTTTCGGTCTATTCTATTCACCGTAGACTGGAAAATGTCATGGTTAGAATACTTCTCAATAAATATTCTGCATACCTCCGAATGCGCTCTTGTTTTATCACTGAATGGCTCGTACAAAAAATTAAATTAATCTTTAGAAAGTAATAAATAAACGATTAATAACTTAAAATTATTAACCGATTTGTACCGAACTAAAATAAATTTTAAATACGTTTTAAATGTTACAGAAAGATCCTATTTTATTTTTTGATAAAAATATGAATAATAGACTAGGAAATAATGACATGTATTTCACTCGAGGGCTACTTGTTTATGTAAAATAAAATTACGTTTTTCTTGAGTATCACCGTAGAGGCAATTCTTAATAATATTTTGACGGGTATGCTTCCGACAGTTCGTGGATTCGGCATTCGTCCGATATTTCTAGGAATCCGAAATGTTGGTCAACCGACTCGAGGTCGACGGCTATCGTTAATGGGAATTCATCGGATTTTAATGAAATCTTCGAGAACGCATTTCCCGAAGGCTCGTTGACCTACTAGAGAATTCCCAGGGAAATATATAAATACGGAGATCTGAGCGAACATTCATTCAGTATTCCACTGCCGTATAGTTTAGATAAATTGTAAATAGTTCTGTGGATATAAATTGTGTTAAAGTAGTGGAAATAAATTAGAGTGAGTTGGACTGTATTTTTAAATAAATCCAAGAACCGAACTGAACCCGAGTGTGAAAATAAAAACATTACAGTGGTGTCAGGTGTGGGATGTATTGTGAAAAATAAATCGACTGACAACGTTCAAAGCGGTGAGTTTGGACCAATTGAAAGTGACGGACTTTAAAAAAGAACTTGAAGAAAGGGATGTAGAAATTAGTGGGAAGGAAAGTGAATTAAAACAACGGCTACGAGATGCTCTGATAAATAAAGGTAATATTCCCGATTCTTATTTATTTTAGGCTTTTGGTACTGAGGACATGAACATGCTATTAAAACACAGTCCAACTCACTCTAATTTATTTCCACTACTTTAACACAATTTATATTCATAGAAGTATTTACAATTTATTTAAACTATACGGCAGTCTAATACGGAATGAATACTTCTTCTGCTCTCCGTATCTGTATATTTCTCTCGGAATTCTCTAGTAGGTCAACGAGCCTTCGGGAAATGTGTTCTCGCAGATTCCATTAAAATTCGACAAATTCCCATTAACGCTAGCCGTCGATCTCGAGTCGGTAGACAAACATTTCGGATTCCTACAAATATCGGACGAATTCCGATTCCAAGAACTGTCGGAAGAGTATATATATGTATAGAGTACTTGAGGCACTGAGAAAACCGCATAAAAACGGAATGAATTTGTACTGTACTTTATAAGCCTATAAATTTGCTGTTCTATATGTAATTATGTGTTTTTTGTAATTTCTGAAAAAAAAAACGGTACAGAGACTGACATCATCAATAAATTTAACGAAACAAGACTTCTGACGAAACACACGTTCTAAAGAAAATGTATTGCTGTTGTGAGATGTCAAAATATGTTTTGACATTATACAAACCAGAAGTAGAAACTTTTCGTTACCGAGCAACAGCAAAACATTTGGAACATTTCTTTCAATGTAATGACGCCTCAATCAGGCCGAGATCGTGCGAAAACTACCAAGGTGCAACGTCAAGGTAATGTTTATTTATCTTTGAGATTCTCTTATGGCAGTATTTGCCTTGAGAATACTTTATGATATTTCGTAGATCTTAAATAAATTGTGAAATGTTTATGCTTGTTTTTTATTTTCTAAAAATACGATTTGGGTGAGTCAAGGCGTCGAGAACTTTGGTAGAATTTCCGATTTAGTTCCAAGTTAGATAACATCTTTCGAACTATTCTTAGCTTGTATACAAATCGATTTTTCGCTAAATAGAACATTTTAGTGTTACTTATTACCAATTTTAAAGCAGGTTGTACCCTAGCATAATAAATACAAGATGTCTAAAAAAAGTAACAGAACTTAAACTTAAGATTTTGCCTACGTTTTCCTGAAAATTTGTACATTGGTAATTTGAGTGATAACAGGAATGGGTTAATTAGCTTATGTTTTCTTTAAATAGTTTCAGAGATAAGGGGTGAATGGACTCTGTATTAATACAAAATTGTCATTGAAAATAATTTACCTGGCTGTGCACATATTTTGGCTGACTAAACAATTGTTATTAAAGGCAAATTCTATCACAAGGAAGTAAAAAATACAACATGAATGTTGTAAAGTAATTTATTGTTTATAAAATAAAATAAGTGCATTATATGTAGTTTTTCAACTTGAGACGATTTTATAGGTATAGTGTAGTCAACAACATTTTAATAAAATAACATGTAAATTGAAAGAATAAAGTTTACGGGTTAGGGACTAATTAAATTAATTTATTTTTGAGGTTATTATTGGACTTAAATGGAATTTAATATGCCTAAATTATACTAAACAGAAATCTTTGAATTATTTGATAAACTCACTTAAATAGTGCAGAGATTATCGATGTTCAAACGAAGTAAAAATTATGTTGACTAGTACGTGACGTCATATGGTCTAATAGGTTTTCAAACTATCATGGCGAATTGTTATATCTTGTAACTTGGTTTTTACAAAAACTGTCAGTCTCGCTTTAAAATATAAAAATAATTTCATAATCCTTAATTAAATCCTAATTAATTAGAAAAATATATAATATAGTGATTTTTAGTCATTCTGAGTATTCTCCATCACGATAAGCTTATTTTCATCCACTGCTGAATGCAGACCCTCCCCTCATCCTTTCTTAGACGTACTTATTACATGACAGGGGTTAAGTTTTCAACACACAGTATTCAGAAAAGCCACACATAGCAACAGATACTTGCATGGCCGTTCGCACCACCACCCGGCACAGATCCAAGGCGTCGCAAATACACTTATATGACGATCATTACACCTAACAGACGCACAAACAAAAGAAAAAGAACTAGCTTTCATAAAAGAGCCGCTAAGAAAAAATTGCTATAGCAAATATATCATCAATAAGGCCATAATTAAACAACAAGAAAACGAAAAGCTAAGAACCGAAGACCAAGACAACGTGGCCCAAGTCAACTTACCCTATATCCGAGGCACAACCGACAAGATAGGGAGAATCCTGAAAAAACATAACATCTAGACAACCTACAGACCAAACACAACAATAGGAAAGCTGCTGGGGAACCCAAAAGACAAGATACTGTCTAGAATCCTAGGTCGGACAGACAAACAGACGAATATCCACTCGTCGGGATGAATACAAACTGAATATAAAAAACAAACAGAAGACATCAGCGTTGTTCAAACATGAACATGAAACAGGGCACAAAATTGACTTTAACAGCTGTAAGGAATAGACAAATACAAAACCCGAATCATTAGAGCCTCCCCCTCCTGCGCGCGGTGGGGAGGGGTGATTGTTCACCTTTTGCTGTGCCATTCCTATAGGCAACAATTTTCAATTCAATGGCGTGACACAAGACCACCGCCAATATACATGATACAATCAATGTACTGCTGTGTAGGTAACAAAAAAAGAATGAGTAAGGCTTAAAATCTACGTGCTACATGCAATTGCAGTGAATAACGGAATAGGAAGAAGCCAAAGAAAGAAACCGTTAAATAGAAGAAATTCTACATAAAACACGAAATCGCTGTTCCGTGTTAAATTCTGCATTATTTACAGCTCTGTGTCGTATGGTATGTCAGTTGTCAGTAGTAATGGACGGCAAATACACATTTTAGACTTCAAAAATCGATATTTTTTACAAAATTATGAAATGTTAAATTTGCAGTTTTCTTGTGGAAAAAAGTGTTGCAAGGGCACTCTTAAAGCCCACTCAACGTATTCTAACAATTTCTGAGTGTAAATTCCCGCACAAAGATATAAAAGTCAAGCCTGTGATTCTGCCGAAACGTCATCATCACATCATCGATCCCGGCGGGGACCAGTTATCAACTACGCGGATGAATTCATTCGCGTAATTGATACCAGTATCGATACTTTTGTTTCTATACTACTTACCCATGATATCGATACTTTTGTTTCCATACCCTTTGCTAGTTACCCTTCTGAGATTGTTGGCTTGAGCCGCTACTGTGCATAATTAAGGTTGTTTGTACTCGTGGTGAGCAAAGAGAACTTGAAAGGCAACACCAAAAATTAACTTAACCTCTTCCACGTGTATAATGTGTAAAACGAGCTCGTCAATCAGTTACAGTTTACACTTATCATCTAATTTACCTCAAACGATATCTAATCGCGTTCATCCTGAACTCTTTAACTTGATAAACGACCCTCAGTAATAGCGACTTCAAACTTTTCAGTATGCCTTTATGCATATACCCGATCAACAGCATAACGCAGTTAAAAGTCACTGAGCAAAGCAAAACACAAAAGAGTTCAAAATCTAATAGAGAGAAAAGGGTCAACAAACCCCGGCCGTAAGACAAGTTTCAGTATTCAAAGGCGAAGTGTAAATCGAAAAACATCGTGACCATAACAGGAACGTGCCCAAGTTGTGTTCTATTAACAAGAGACGTTGCGGGCATGTCGGAACTGTGAGACCCTCACTTGTCTTTAATTTATGGTAAAATATGCGGGCATCGGTTGTTACATTTGGAGTGTATGAATTCAGGTTAATTTTGATCGTCTCACAATATTTGGAGTAATAAGTTCGCAAGAGGAAATAATAATATTGCTGAAAGCTTATACAGTACCGAACTTGTCATATAGTCGAGGTGGGCGTTTGCCCCTACCTCACCCACGTTTACATACAAAATGTAAGATAGTTAGTTCATTCATATTAGATAAATTCAATAGCAAAAATCGCAAAACGGTTTACCCTGAAACTTTCCGTTATTTTCCTGTTCAAATATTTCAAGCAATAAGGCCCCTTGTCCAGGAAATATACGAATGGAACTATTCAAATACGGAGGCAAGAAAATCATATTTTTTTTCACGAAATTATTTAATAGAATATAACAAGGTGACGACATTCCTCAGGAATGGAAAGAATCGTATTTAAGCTCCAAGTACAAAAAAGAGTATGCTCAAACTATAGGAATAGCGGTAATACCATCCATAGAAAGATTATTTGCAAGTTCTGCCAAGAAAAAAAAATAGAAAACGAGGGTGTAAACCTTGGGGAAGAACAAAGTGGTTTATGAAGAGAAAGATCATGTTTAGACAATATTCACTTCATTAGACAAGTAATAGAGAAAATCAGAGAGAAATCAATAGAAACACAGATGACCTTTATAGACCTGGAAAAGGCATATGATAATGTACCAAGATGTAAGATCTGGCAAGCAATGCGAATAGTGGATATAAAACAAAAATGGATTAATATAATTTAAAAAACGTAAAAGAACAACGAAAACAGAATAAAATAAAAATAGAAAACCACTACACAAAAGCAAACGTAATAAACCAAGGCTTGAAACAAGGGTGTATTTTATCACTGTCGTTCTTTTATATATACAATGTCGGGCAGAAAATTTGATGTTAATAATTCTTTTCGTAACCGCCTAGCAAACTTCCAAAAAGTAGATGGAACACAATCTGACCATTAGTTTTGGGATAAGATTTGCTTTATGTTAGCTGCGTATTACACAATGGAACAAGACTGTTCGGTACATTAGAGGCTTGAAGCAGCTAGGGAAAATCTCTTCTTTTTTTGGTTCTTGACATTATTTGCAAGTTTACAAGTTATTGTGCCTTTAATGGCATTCAAAATGATTTTTTTTTAACTGGAGATGTCATATTTGAAAGTCTAATTTTTCGCTTTCATGTGCGGGTTAAAAAACAGGATAATTCCATTTAAAAACCCAACTTGATATTGAAATGACTTTGAACGACTTTGACCATAGTCAAACCCAAGATCACCCCCAAGTGGCCTCTAAAAAATCCCATGCCTTACTCCAGAGATTTAAAATAGACAATCATATATTGCTTTCCTTATCAAACCGTATTTGCCCAAGATCATGAAAATATGGAATCTATGTTGAGGAAACTACGAGAGGAATATCAGAAAGGGTCTGAACATCAACTTCCAAAACACTGAATATATGTGCATAGGGGGGCTACAGAAAACTTAGAAATACACGGCCAACAGATAAAATCGTGCAATGTGCTTAAATACCTGGGAACAACAATCAGTTCTGCTGGCACTAACGAGAAAGAGATCTCAACCAGGATAGGTATGGGGAAAATGGCGACACAAACTCTACATGGTTTGCTATGAACTGGGAACTTAAGCCAGGATACAAAGAAATGTCTGTTCCATAGCATTGTGGAAAATATAGTACTCTACGGGCAGAGATCTGGTCAATAACAACAGCAGTTCGAGATTAGATAAGAACCGTAGAACTGGACTAAATGAAGAGGTTTTGAAGAGTTACAAAGCAGGACAAATTAGAAACCCAAGATATCTGACAGAGAATGGGAATAAATCAGTCTATAACAAAGACACTTGAAAATCGAGCACCCCAATGGTATGGACATGTCAAAAGAATGCCAGAAGACAAATGGCCAAAAAAAATATAGAATGGTCACCAAAGGGAAAAAGAAAAAAAGACCGACCTATTTTGACTTGGGAAAAATATAGAAAACGTGATGGTTGAAAAGGGACTAGAAATGGGCCATTGGGAAAATAGAGACTTGTGGAAACAAAAACCGGTAAACCCGGGAGGGTAAAAACCGAAAGAAGAAGAAGAAATATTTGTGGTGGTAATTCTTGCTCAAACATATGACTTCGTAAGAGGAGAAGGTTACAAGCTCTTGTGACATGAATTAATCCAGTTAGGCCCAGTGAAGTCATTGATAGATTTCTTTTGAAATTTAAAACAACTCTGACAGCCTTGGCATTCAGGAATATGTTTTACCTATCAACACAGATAAGCCAATATTTCCAAAATCCTACATTATTTCAAGATTGGGCCCACATCAAAAGTTTGCGTTACTTAAAGGGATAACAAACGCAACAACAGAGAACATTTAATGCAGGATATCGCTTAAAACTAGACCGTAGTCTCTCGCAAGGTTTACAAATATCCGTGGGTTTATAGCTGTGAAAAAAGTTCTTTGAAAGATTTCTCAGATGCTTTGAAATTATAGAAACTTCTGATTTAGACATAGAAGAGATTGTTACAGATGTTGTTCCTAGGTCCTGTTAGATCTTTCCACCATTTCGCCCGATTGTGGATGGAAGGCGTGGGTCTCTTTTTCTAAATGCCCGCAACATTGTACAGAATACGATAGACTCTGCTTAAAAGCTGTTCCTACAACACCGTTCCCGTTTTTGCCTCCTGACTGGGTATGGCATAGGGTGTCATTTCCTAAAATAATCCATAGTGACCAGGACCATAGTTACCAGTCTCAGACTCGGGAATGGACCGGCGACATCAAAAGCTATTCTTCCAAATCGGACGAAGCCCACACTCTACTAATGCCTTCTGTTCTTTGTCCTGGTCCTTTGTCGGGTCCTTACTGGCTGCACCGATGTCACATTTTCTGCACCAGGCTTTGACATCTTCGAAGTAATTTACTCAAGTATAGTTGGCGAATTTTATCCAGTGTCTTATTCATGCACAGATGACCGTAGGTAATCCCATTATGTACTTCAGGACGGCGGCTACCCTTTTTTGGGATTATTAGTTGAGACTTCGTTTCTTTGTCATCATTGCTTTCAAAAACCTTGTTTTCTCTATCTTTAAGGAGTTCCATTGGGCCCTCAATGACTTCGGGCCACTCAAGTATTTCGATTTCCCCTCCCATCGTGGCCTGGTTGCTCCTATCTTGTTGACTGATAGGATTTGTTCATTGTCTGGGTCAGCCTATACGCTTTGCTCTGTTGTCTAATCTTCACTCATCTGCAGAAGAACTTGTCAGATGGGTACTGTCCTGGGGGCTGGTGGTGGATTCCTCAGGGGTTGACCTCTTTTACTGACTGGCTGACTATTTCTGGTTGCGTTGGCCAACTTTGATTGGTGATCTGTCTGGTAACATTTATGTTTGATTCCATAAACTGTATTTTCTGATTCAATTCTTTGTTACCTTTTATAACTAATTACATTAGTTGTTCTGATTATTTCTTTTGCATTTTTAAATAATCTGGCCATTTTAATTAAAAAATTGTGTGCTCACATTTTTAATAACCGTTGTGAACTTTAATTTTAAAAGAACTTGCAGAAATGTATCAATTAAAATTGAATTTCGTGATAGGTATCTTATGAGAATCTTAACTGTTAAAAATACAGTAAAGTAAGCAAGTGAGAATACAACTTCTTCAATTATTTTCCTTTTCAAAAACAGAAATAAAAAAATTACAATTTTGCACCAAAATTGACAATAGGGAGAAAATAGATAGTTAATTGTTTTCAGAGCTAAGTAAGAAAATTAATTAAGTACAGTAAAGACTAATTCTATGTAGACTTCAGTTAGTAGGTAAACATTCGCAGATGCTTTCAGATGACGATAAATGTACTATTTTGAATGTTCATCTGGGATTTTCTCTCCTCGTAATGGTTTCTGAAAAATACAGATAAGTTAAGTACTTGAATATCAAGGTGTAGTATCTAAGGGCAGTTTGTAGAAACTGCCCGGAACACTAGTTGCCCTCTTATAGAAAGACTCTCCCGCAGGATCAACTGTGAGAAAGTAGGTCTACAGATTTGTCAACTAGTATTCCATTATAATATGTTGGGATGTATTTTGTGTTGTACTTATCTGTTTTTTGTGACGGTTCGATTCCTTATCAGGAATCGTTGTCGAACAATGTTTGTTTGAATGTTTTGCCCTATATTCGTCGCTTGACTTTTTTGGCAATGTCAATTGACTCTGTCAAGCTGTTTGGTGAATGTGTAATTTCTTGTGTAGTCCTTCGAGTTGTCTAAAATTGTTGATAGAAGTTGGCCCATACCGCATTCTTAAGTAGTTTCTAAATGATTGAGGAGGTAAATGATTATTTTGAATGTTCATCTGGGATTTTCTCTCCTCGCAATGGTTTCTGTAAAATACAGATAAGTTAAATACTTGAATATCAAGGTGTAGTATCTAAGGACAGTTTGTGGAAACTGCCCGGAACACTAGGTGCCCTCTTATAGAAAAACTCTCCCGCAGGATCAACTGTGAGAAAGTAGGTCTACAGATTTGTCAACTTGTATTCCATTATAATATGTTGGGATGTATTTTGTGTTGTATCTGTTTTTGTGACGTTTCGATTCCTTATCAGGAATCGTTGTCGAACAATGTTTGTTTGAATGTTTCTATTAGAGGGCAACTAGTGTTCCGGACAGTTTCCTCAAACTACCCTTAGATACTACACCTTGATATTCAAGTACTTAACTTACCTGTATTTTTCAGAAACCATTGCGAGGAGAGAAAATCTCAGATGAACATTCAAAATAATCATTTACCTCTTCAATCATTTAGAAACTACCTACTTGATAAATGTACTAACAATGTTTGAGAATCTACTGCCATCATACCTATTTCTTTTCTGAGGGATATTTGTGGCATATTTTTTCAATGTTTTTCTGGGAAATAACACCACAAATCACGAAATTTCTATATATTTCCAAACGTTTCGGAGTCTATGTGAGACTCCTTTATCAATGGCAAAGAAACTATGAAAAAAGGCACAATTCTAAAATGTAAAATTAAAATGTTTGACAATATCTATTTTTTTAACATCTTTCTTTGGTATTGACAACGAAGTCTGCCTAGGCTGCGAAACGTTTGGAAATCTACTGGAATTTCGTGTTTTGTGGTGTTATTTCCCAGAAAGTGCTTAAACATCATACCTATTGTTTTCAAATAGGTCTTTTGCAGTAGAAACGGAACTTAATTGATGCATTCTACTTCCGTAGTTTTCATCACAATAATAAGATGGAAACTGAAAATTTTCACTCAGATTTGAATCTCTAATAAGTCGCTTTATATGAGTTGATTGAAAACGTAATTCATACCTTTTAAACAACTATGGACAAAGAGTTGATTAAATTGAAATTAAATTATGCTACACTTGTTTCAAGAGAAAGAAAATTCTCCGGTTTCAAATAAAGGATCTCAATCTTTTCAGATGCAGTGAGCGTATATACAGCGGGCGGATTCAAAAGGTTTTATTCTTCGCCGTTTCTAAACAAATTCTTTATTCTCTAAAAATTCGAGCTAAATTTATGTTATTTTTATTATGGTATCTTTATATCAAAATCATTGGCTTATTGTATTTGCTGTCATAAAATGGTTTCATTGTTTTAATTTTGAATAGAAAACCCACATTGGGTTTTAGTCTTCATATTAAAGAGTACCAACATCATATCGCAAAAACATTTCACTTATGTTTTAACTTCACTGTGCAGCGATCGTTAAATGATGTATTAAATTTGTTAAAGATTTTGTGTTTTATGTGTTATTATAGTTCAGTTGATTTCTTATAGTAACTTTTCAGGTAGTGTTTCTATCTCAATGTTATTTGATGGTATATTTCAGAAAGAAAGTAAAAACAGAATGTTGGATTCCCAACAGAATATCTGAAACAGTGCGATGTCAGCGCACCACGTTCATCGGGAATTTGAACTAATCTGAAACACCAGAAATTCAAATTTGAGATCTGTCTTATACGGTTTGCCGTTTTTTTATTAATTTCAATCTTTAGGTGATGAAATTGTTCCAATCGATTGATTCGGTTCAGTATGTAAACATGTATAATAAATTATTGAAATTTCCACCATCCAATAAAACTATATAATATTATATTTGGAGAAAACTGGTTATAGACCCAGAAAACCAACACAAACAATCCAAATAAATATCATAAAAACAAATTTCTAAATATTATATACATGTCAACATAATTTAAGAAAACAAACAATGAATTGTCTGCTGTAAAATCCTTGTTCTTAAATATCAGTATTTAAATATAAATCTACTAAATTTAAATGAATGCCTTGAAAGACCTTATAATCAGAATATTCAATAGATTTTTTTAAAATTTTATCTTCAAAGTTTCAGATATACGAATAATAGCATCATTGACTTCTTACACATAAATTAATTGATTTTTAAATATAAAACTGTGAAAACTGGTAATGGTTGTTTGTTATGTGCAACTTCAATTTCGAATTCAAAAAAACAAGGAACCATAAAAGACAATGTGTTTAAAATAAATTGTACATGAAAATTTAGGCATGAAGCAACTTTTCGAACTGGGTGCCACGTTTGCTCACTGTGGTTCAAAAACAATAACCAATTGATGATTCGGAGCTCTATTTGCAAGTGTTTAGGATTTTTTGCATTCATACATAGCAACTGATGAAACCTGGATTCATCACTACGAGGGCTGCCTTTTATATTTCGAGATTAGAGAACAAAAACAAATATTAATCATCGAAAATCGCTTTATTGTTTTTCAAAATATTCCCCATGAAGATCTATACACTTTTGCATGCGTTTGAACCAATTATCGAAGCCCTTTTTCCACTCTGATTGAGGTATCTCCAAAACATGCATTCTGAACGCAGCAACCGCTTCTTCAGGTGTCGAAAAACGTTGACCTCTCAGTTTGTTTTTTACGTACGGGAATAAAAAGAAGTCATTTGGTGACAAGTCAGGACTATACGGCGGATGACTCATCAAATCGATGTTTTGAGTGGTCAAAAATGCAGTTGTTTGAGCCGATGTGTGAGAGCTCGCATTGTCGTGGTGAAGACTGATCCGTCTTCGGTGGTTGGTTATCCTCATTTCTTGGAAGACAACTGGCACACAAATGGTTGTGTACCACTCAGAATTGACTGTCCTGCGTTGTTATAGTGGTACGGTTGCGACATGTCCAGTTTTTTCCGAAGAAACAGGCGATCATTTGCTTGGAAGTGATTCGGCTCATCTTGAAACACCCATATAATCGACTGCTGTTTACTTTCGGGCGAATCCACGATTCATCACCTGTCACTATGTCATAAACGTGTTTTGAAGCACCGCGATCGTATTTTTTGAGCTTTTCTTTTGACCAATCGACACGAGCCTTTTTTTGAACGATTGACAAATTATGTGGGATCCAACGCGAACAATTTTTTTTGGCATTCAAATGGTTATGCAGTATTGAATGTATGCTGGTCCCACTGTGTAAGGTTAACTCAATCTCACGATAGGTCACATGACGATCTTGCAATATCAGTTCGCGCCCAACATCAATGGTTTCCGGAACAACAACTGTTTTTGGACGACCTTCACGAAATTCGTCTTGGAGTGAACTACGACCTCGATTGAATTCTCCATACCATCGATAAACAGTGGTCCTTGATGGAGTTTCATCGCCAAAAATTAAATTAAGTTCATCGATGCACTCTTGCTGACTTTAATCCACGTCGAAAGTTGTAAAAAAAAATCGCACGAAAATGTTCACGATTTAATTCCATTTTTTGGCCGAGATGAATCCTTTATGTTACTGTAAACAACACAAAGCGCTCGTATGTCAAAACGTTCTGAGTACGTATAACCTCAAAAATGTCAAACTTTACGATAGAGCTGTCAGTTGTCAGATTGCAACACTAGGGTTGTCCCGAAATATAAAAGGCAGCCCTCGTATATGCTATACGCTATGGTTAAATTGAACTATTGACGATTAGAATTGTTTCTACATCCCCCGATTTCCCCATAGTATGACCCATCCAATTTCTATCTCTTCACAGTTCTCAAAAATTGCTCCAGGTAAAGAGATTTGTCTTCGGAAAGGTTATAACCGTAACTGAAGCCTATTTTGTGGCAACAGACAAATCCGTCTATAAGAAAAAAAATGGCAATATTTATGAGTAAAGGGAATTTTGGAAAAAGGAGTTTTACTTGTTAATCCTGGAATTTAATGACCCATGTGTTATTTTAGTGTCTTTAGAAGTTATGTTTGATCCTTCGAAATATATTTTGGTTAGATTCAATCTATCCCAAAATTAATGATGTTACTTTTACGTTTTTTTGGGCAATAACACCACAATAGAAATAAAACGACGTATATTGCAGGAATACCAAACGTTTCAAAGTCTATTCTGACTTCGTTGTCAATAGCTTTATATTTATTGATGTAGATTGCAAAATGAAACGTAAAAGTAATCAAGAATATGCCACAAACAACGTTTAGAAAACAATTAATGATGTTTACCTCAATTTTTCAATTTTGGTGCACTAATCACTTTGTTAATAAAAAAAATATATAGTTTGGCTATCAGACACTTCTACATCACGATTAACAAATTCTCAACTGAAGAGCCCTACATTGCAAACTAGTTTGTACACCATGATTTCAGCAAAAGTTTGTGATGATTAACCTTATATTTTCGTAGCAATAAAAAACAGAGCGCAATAAAAAGATGGTATGTTTTTTCGTGCAATAAAAATCGTCCATCAAATGTCCCAAAAATTGTTATCACATCTTTTCGCGACCGACTTACCTCTCCAACTACACGATGAGATGTTATTGTATAAAATAAATACTTTTATTTATTTAAAATCGATGTATTTTTGTGCCACCCAGTGTAATAAAAGACTTCTGAAAAATTATCTGAACCCAAAGTTTCACATTTTTTGTATACCTTAATATTAGTCGCTCCGCTGCAAATTTCTCATTTCCCGATTTTACTGGATTTAGTATACCCGATGTTATTCCATTCCCCTGCTGGCGATTTTTTATAAATTTCACGCGGATTCTGGCGCTACTTGAAATTGAGCCTCAAGAGATGGTGGAATTTTTCTCTCCGGATATGATTTTTTTAGTCTCTATAAAGCGGCAATTTATTTTGTCACGGATTATCTCCAACCCTGTGATGTATTGGTTGGGGAACGGTAAAAGGTTACCTGTGGATTAAGTTATTAAAATCCATTTGGGAACGGTCGTTGACCGAAAGTCCCTAGAACATAACTACCGTGAGCTCCATTACACTGTCTTGAAATAACTTGTCAGGAATACTATTATGAAATGAGTTCGTTCCCTAAGTATCTAGATTGGCTTTAAAGAACAAATTTTAACGTATAACTGAGGTATATAATCAATTTGAAAATTTTTGTTTATTATTCTTATTAGGTAGTATAGATTTGAGAAATTATATTCTATATTAGTTTTCTAGTTTATTGAGAAGTCAGGGACTTGAGGTCTTTGACGACTTTTGGTCTGAGACGGTAGACATGTCTAGTATTTCCTCTCCAGATGACAGGAGATGACTTGATGACTGCGTAGAGAAAAAAATCGCGGTTTTTATTTTTGGCTCTACTGAATTAGAAAGAGTGTTAAGTGCATCGAGAGGTTGCTTAAATCTTTCCACACGGTCAATAACTATTCGGAGAGTTTCGCATGCAGCCGCTTAGTAGAGTTGCCCTAGGACTGGAATCTGTGATTGGTTAGTGGGAAACGTTGTCATCCTAAGCATATACGGCTCTATTTTACACAGGGCAAGGCACTTTGTCATGGATAATCCTATTGCTTCTCAGCTGTAATAGTGATCATCCTGGGTAGACCCCTCCAAGTTTTGCCTTCTATTGATTCGCCAGTAAAATAGACCTACGTTGTTAGTTTGACCTACAAATATATAGCTAGTTCCTAAAATATTCAACAGCTCTCTTAACATGTTTCCCCCCTTCCTATTGTTCTTGAGTCATTTGTGGGTTTTATAAAAACCACTTTTTTGAAAGAAAGATGAGTAATTAGCGCCTTTTGATGGGGCAATCGTTACAAGCTGTATGTATGATAAGTGTGCTAGTATTATTATTAGTTGAATACTAAATGTCACGAAATAAAACTAATGATGAAAATAATTTATTGCCTTCCTCAATGTTAATTCTTATCACTAGTTTGCTTAACTGCAAAAATCGTCTTTAAATACGTTGGTATCCAAATCACAGAGACTAATTTGCAGTGATAGCACCAAACAGAAACTGGCCACTCTAGAAACACCATTACACAAAATAGTTTAGCATACAGAAATGTACAACGAAACCTAAAATCAACACAAAGATCAGGATGCGAGGAACACGACTCACCAATTAGTGCGTATACTGGTCACTTGCAGTAAGCATTAACTATCCTCTAGTCAAAAAGTGTGAGCAGACAGATTGTAAGGTAATGCGAAGATAGACGTTATAGGCTAGATACAACTACTCTGATCAATACAGAGAAACTAGGTGTTTTTACATTTTTACCACAACATTCTTAATATGAATAATTAACAAATTATTTTAAACTATCCGCTAAAAAAGCTCATACTAATGAGGCAAAATTAAGTTCTTATTAAAATCCTACCGTTTAATTTTTACAACCAAACACCAAGTGTAGAAACTTTTTCAAACAGAGAGTCTTTTTGAGACACCTAGCTTTTTTATTTAAAATGATATTAGAAGTTTCAGCAGTTTGTTCAATGAACTGGCTAGTTAACTATACTATGTATACATAAACCAATTTCATCAAAATACACCATCATTTATAGTATTCATATTCATATAAATCAAGAAATCTCACACTATTGACCGCCCTGAATGTTAACCCATTTCCCTGTCCTCTTTAACTTTTCAACGAAAACTAACGACACTCTGACATTTACAAAACCACGGCCGATTCCGAAAAGATATTAAGTGAGTATTTGAATTTCGGTTAGTGGGCGTATTTTAGTCGATTAAATGAAGACATATAAAGACCTTGAACTGGTTTGTCCTGTCTGGCAACTTTAGGACGAATGCTAGTAATATAAAAGAACATGTTTAGATAAAAATGACTAGTCATACGGTCCATCCGAAGCTGTTAAAGGATAATGAACTGTCTTTTAAATTTGAAAAAGTTTGGGTATTAGTTCTATGAAGTGCTTGATGGTAGGAATGAATCACTCTATGAATATAACACCAGAGATAACTTAATTACATTCCACAAAGGCTTTTTATCATGATCAGATAAGTCTTAGTACTTGATAAGTGGTGCTGTACAAATATATGGTGGCAGTCTTTAATAACATTTTTAAAATTTTAATGCGAAGCTAGCCCACAGGGACAAACCCCTGATGGGGACTTGTTACCCTTTGAGGAAATGCTTAACATTGATACTATTTTTGCAAATTTTCCTCACCTTAGCTAAATTATTTGAGAAACTTTCTTAGTTTTTCCCGGACAAATACCGCTGAATTACTAGTGTTTGAATTTAATGTATCTTGATTGTGGGTATGGGTTTTCACTCCTCATAAAAGTGTCTGAAGAAGAGATAAGGTAAATAATCTGAAATCCAAGTGTATTAAGTGGAATTTGTATTGTGACGGGAATTCATCCGATAATTCCTGGAATCAGAATTCATCCAATATTTCGGGGATTCCGAAATCTTGGTCTGTTGATCCGAGGCTGCTGGCGCTAAAACAAATTCGTCGAATTTCCTCGAATCTTGGAGAACACATGAAGGAAATATCCCGACGGCTCTTTGACCTTGAGAATTGGGCTGGCGATAGGATTCATTTTCAGTATTTGATTGCCGTATAGTAAAGATCAGGTGTTCAAAATAACTTATAAATAGTGTGAATATAAATTAAAGTAGTGGAAATAAATTATAGTGTGTTAGACTGTGTTTTTATATAAATCCAAGAACAGTACTGAACCCCAGTATGAATATAAAAACATTGCAGTATAAATGGTCTGAAACACTAGTTGCCTTCTTATAGAAAAAATCTCTTTTAGGATTAACTGAGAAAAAGCAGGGCTATGTACTTATAATTTAGTTTTTGTCTGTAATATTCTTGAATGTATATTTCGATATACTTATCTGTTTAAATAATCGTAATGTTTGGATTGTTCATCAGGAACCCTTGTCAGACGTTCCGATTCTTATTCTTCTTTAGGAATCCTTGTCGGTCGTTACGATTCCTTATTAGCAATTTGTAAATATTGTTGAATTCACTTGACTTTTCGTAATTTTTTTACTATTTTGAACGTTTCGTTCTTGACCAATTGGTTTTGTTCATGGGATAGCATCTGTTGCCATGACTCATCTATTTCTATATAGGGTGTCCTAATTTGTTCCTGGTTTAACAACAAACAAAAAACAAGGTTGAAACAATAGCTTTTGACTTAACTGGAAGGGCATTCGTAAAAGTGGGTAGAGATATTGCTTAAAGTGTGACCAAGGAAACTTGACGATGGTACAGAAGATGCCCTAGAAGAAAATACAATGCTGATTATAGATATCTTTGAGTATTTGTAGAATTCTTAGACTGATGACAAATAAAAAGATTGTCTGTCAGTTTGACGATTATTTATTTAAAACTTTTGACGTTATATTAGGGTGTTGCAAAAAATATTATTCAGGGCAATGAAGGGGGAGAGAAGAGGGGGAAATGCAAGTGAGACCTTTTATGAATGGCTATTCGGTTTCTTACTGTGTTGCAAGTTTCTTATAAAATGGGATGCAGTATATCTGGTTCAGTTAACAGAATGTGAAATTATTTCTATATTTGTTGATGAGTGACTGATTACGTTGCTAACAAAACCATTGACAAGCGTTATTATTGGCAAATTTATAAATTCATCATCACATATTGTTTGTAAAGGAGTAAATGCGATTGCTTCAGTGATTTTTAGCCGATTTTTAAAAAGGAAGGGGGAATGGGATGTCAGTCCGTGACTTCTTCTTTTATGCTCATCGATTACTCAAAAATCTTCAATTTTGATGATATTAATATTTCGGAAAGGTGCCATATAATTTTCAATAACAAAAGATTAGACAATTAGAAACAACGGTTATTAAGAGTCTGCAGTTCAATAAATCTTAAATGATGATTGCTCTATAAGGGCTCAATCAATTTGAATATTTTAAATTCATTAAGATATATTCCGACTTGATTCCATATATTTGTATAACGTAAAATATTCAAAAAATCAGGAAAATATTAATATTGATCGTACAAAGTGGTCTTCATTCATTTATTTTGTAATATAAACTATAAATCGTACAGCTGCAAGTTAGCAGATTTTTGGTCTAGCGTAGGACAATTTTTTGTGTTAATATAAATAAAAATACGTGTTTAGTACACTAGGTACTAACTACAATATATAATTGTAGGCTTTATATCATATGACGAAGCGCCAATGACGGAAAATAGGGGGGGCTGCCCCTTTTGTAATTTTTTCTCCATTATGATTTTTAATATAAATAAAAATACGTGTTTAATACACTAGGTGGCACCAGCAACTAGTTGTGTTTTTCGCATTTCGTCTTCGATTCATTATATATAATTGTGGGTTTTTCTTAGAGGTCATCTTTATTTCACAGCTGGTCCGTTTATGATTCTGGTCGCAAAGAGCCAATGATACCCAATCGCAACCATGGAAGAGTGCTATTCAGAGGGGAACTACATTCAATGGGCACCGCTGTCTCTGAGTGGGGACGCACCCACAGTCCGGAATGGTGGATAGATTGAGAAAAAAATATTTTTAGTAATTTTTTCTCCATTATGGATTTATGAAATATCGGAAAAGAGCTGCGATACCCTGCTATTTGGCTTTTGTCCCCCAAAAAATCCCAAGAGATCAAGATGCCGACCAGTGTAAATCTTGATAGCCCGAACGCAGATGTTGGCCAAGTAACCGGATACGCAAATTAAACTTTATTTTTACAACCGGCAACGGAGCAAGGGTCCAAATCACCCGCCTGGGTGTCTATACGAGGTGGTCAAGAGGATTAATACGCTCATAGCACCAGCTAAGTTGAAGGTGGTCCTTACTCGCTCCCTACCATAGAGAATTATTGTGGGTTTCTCGGGACTTATAAAGGGAGAGCAGTGTTATATAATGTCATCATAATAAAGCATTATTCATCAATTAGTATGTTACAATTATACAAAGTGTATCATTGCTAAACGAAAATATTGGACAGCATTGATAATTATCAACAAAACAAAATTATTCAAAAGTCTAAACGTTTAAGAGCCGATTTGAAAATGTAAATTAATTGCTTACTAAGCTCGTTAATTGTCTCAGGATGCCTTCGATATCAACTTTTTCTATGTGCCTGTGTTTAAACTGTTTGCTGATTTTTTCTATTTAAATACTGTGGATGGTTTACACTTACTCTCACAATGCAATATGTCTTCATTCTCCTTCAAACTTATGAAACCGGCAACGTTGCAAAACCCAATACAAGGAATTTGTCAAACTGATGACATTTTTAAACTTTCATTAATTTATTTCTCGAAAAAATTTGCATTATTTTTAAAGACACTATATAAAACACCTGCTTTCTTCTCTACATTGAAAAAAATTATATAATGAAACGCACTGAAGTACCAGAAGAAACATACTATTTTTCAGCAAATCGGAAAAATAAAGGCAAAAACCCTAAACATCAAAGTAAATGTCACAAATTTCCAAATGAAAGTATCAAGATATGTCAGAAAATAATTATTATTCAGGGAGTCTTTCTAGTTCTTTTAATATTTTATCGCCCAGTGGTCGAAAGAGCCAAGTGAAGTACCCTGAAAATTTTTTGACTCTATCTTAATAAGAGAGAACAGCAATTACACTATTCGGAACCTCTGTGTCGGTTATCTCATTACTTAACGAAATAGTTCTTTTTCAGTTCTTAAGAGGATTTTATTTGTGTTAATTGTATCTTAATTTAATAGACCACAATTCAACCGATGCTACCCTAAATATTTATTTTTTCTAACCACCCTTCTATAATTGCACTCAATTCTCTAACATTTATATATAAATATCATTAGAATAATTCCACATTATATTTTTCTATGTGCCTGTGCATAATATTTATTTAAATTTTTGAACCACCCGGTAAACTGTTTAAGCGACCGTATTTACTCTTTTTGTTTATGACATTTTTAATTATCTTCTTTTTTCTGATCTATATCTCAATCATCATATTTAATCGTGGGCTATATTGTGCATTTCCATTTCCGCCACCCTATATATGCATCTTTGTATAATATTTTTTACACTTATGCGCCCTCCCACAATGCAATATGTCGAAAAAAATGAATTTCATTTTCCAATTATAATTACAACGCCAATCTCACTTAGAACATGGAACCGGCAACGTTGCAAATCAATATAAGGAATTTGTCAAACCGATGAAATTTTTAAACTTTAGACGCCAAAACCCCGAAATGAAATTAATTAATGCGAGAATTCATATAATAAGATATATGTAAATAAACAAAACGTTATATGTATTATATTGTTAGATAAATAAGTAAAAATAAAAATATTGTTAAAAGAACATTTAATATAATCTAATATTTTGCATGTTAAGATTAATTTAAAAGATTACCTTTTTAACACAGCAATTTTCCTTTAAAGACATAAAATAAAAAAAACTATATGAGAGGAAAACACAATTAGCTACAATAGTTAGTTTTTCGTAAAAGTTTTCTCGGGGATTATTCATTTAAGAAATAAAATTGTTAAATAATAATAATTTGTTGACAATTTTTGTAAGCATTGAAATTGAAATTTTGAAAATTATACTTAAATACATTGAGAAGAAAAAACATACTATGTCAAATTGAAATTCAATCTATGGTTGACCGTGGTTGGCGAGAAATTAGAAATCGGATCTAACTAAAAACTATTTGTATTTATAAAGGCTTTCTAATCTTAGTTAAAAAAACTCTAAACAATATAAATTAATAGTATAATGTTAAAATAATAAAATATTATCAAAGTAAAGGTCACAAATTTCCAAATTGTCATTATCTTATAATATAAATTTTTGTGGTATCAAGATATGAATAACTTTCAGAACCAAACAAAATTTGTTAGTTTAATTTAAAATAATCCGTCTTATTGATTGCACGTAAATTATTATTATTTTAGATTTTATTTAATGGAGATATTATAAATATATTTTCATTCATTTGCCACTAAACAAATCAAAAATCAAATAAATCAGAGGAGAAAATGGTAGGTTCTTTTAATATTATTATGTTATATTTTACTGTTAAAAGTGCATTAAAGCGATTTATCAAATATCTACCCTAGCAACTTACTACTTAAACAGCAACAAATTGCCTTTCATTTTCTCTTAAGATGTAATTATAATATACTGCATAAGTAACAAAATTAGTCTAATGGCGTCGCACAAGGCTTTTGCGGGGGATATTTTAATAACTTCTAGTATAAACACAACTTCTGATTCGTCGTAGAATAAAAAACGCTGACCAATGCACGATCTTCAACATGCAAATTTTATGTAATGCAAACGCTACAAAGTCACGAAAGATTACACTCGGTGCGGAGTTTTCGTTATGCACGATTCAATCTTCATTTCTAGTGATACTTGGTTCGGTTATGCATAATTCAGGTTATCGAAGTAATGCAAACAATTTGTAGTGGACCCTTTTAGAAAACCCTACAAAGTCTTAAAACCGATTATTGCCTTCTTGAAGAAAGATTATTTGCTAACAATAACTTCGTTTTTACCGTAGTATGAAAATAGTAAAGAACAAATAAGTTAGCAACGCTTGTATTGCCGAAATTTAACAAGCGGTGTACGATTTTGAGCACATATTCAACTTCAACACTCCGCATTTTAGAGATCATAGACTACACATGTAGAAAGAGATGCAATACTCAAGACCAGAACGTACTAATCAACAGCTACACTCCTGGAATTTCTATAAATGCTTGAGAGGTAATTCGTTTATGTGTAGATTAAATGTAAGCTTTTTATCCATCATTACACCCAAATCCCTCAACTGATTAACTTCAACACTAATTTTTCAGTTTGTATGTGTAAAATCGAGAATTGCTTTAGTAAAAGTTATTTTAAAACATTTCTTCAAATTTAAAGGACATTTATATTAATTATATTTCAAGAAACACATTTAATTCAATTGAGATACTACAGTCCACCATTCTTCACACTAATGCCACCATAATTAACCATTTGTGCATGTAACTTCCAAACGTTGTGCAAGTTGTTACAAGGTTAATATGCTTTTAAAACAAAGAGTAGAGAATTTAATATAAAATTATTATAAATTTTACTGCCAACCATTAAATTCTTACAATTATAACACAACATTTTATTTACCAAAAAAAATATCTCAGGTACTTGTTTTCCTCATCAGAGGATAGGATAAATTAAACAAAATATGGGTTTTGCTAGGACATTTTTTAACAAAATAAATCGGCCGTTTCCACGGAGTATTCAACTGAAATAACCCCTAACATCAGCAGATTGCACTAACGAAATTGTGGAAAAAACTTACCAAACAGATCAGCAAGGAGCACTTTCATACCAAATCTTGGAAGGTAATGTTGCGCTTATCATTTATATACTTCCAAAAGGCCCGAGGATTTTAGAAATGTTAGTTTCCGTTTTACAAACATGACTTCTAAACAATTTTTTAGTTTCTTCAAGACTTCTAGCTTCTGTAAAGAGGCAGTAATTATTTTGACATAAAACTGTTTTAAACATCTGGGAAAAGTAGATGACCTCTTCATCGGAACAAATATCTCAACTAGGTTATATAAAATGTTATAAAAATCGGAGTAGCTTCATTAATGACATTTCTTCAATGATTAATCCCCTCATAATTCCCGTTACGAAAGTTCTCTCGTAAGTAATACATCTCTACTATTATATACGTCATTAATTTGATACAAATTGCATAAACTAATTTAGACTGCACTTTATTAAAATGCCTTTAACTAAATAAAAATTTTATATACTGGCGGAGTTTTATTTGCATGACCGTCACTAAAAGTACATCTGTCCAGATGACCACCTTTCTTCAACTAGGTATCTACTAAAACAACACCACGCTATTTACATACAAAATAACTTAAATCTTGAATATTGAAAAATTCCATGGCGTTCCGATCATCACCCCATTTTGGTTACTGTTGGTTTTTGGAGTTTCCAACATTGGCGCTTCTATGCCTGGGCAGTGCTAGTGTGGCATTATTGCCACAGGAGTACTTAGGTTACAATATTGATCTAGTTCTGATCTACTCCAACATTGTACTGAGGTTTGTTCACACCACGGTTTCTCTAAGTGGGGCTCGACAATTAGTCGTACAGGGCTGGTGACAAAATTTACCCCTGCCCTGCGGATTTTGGATCCATGCAATGTTTAGCTTCACCAAAAGAGATTAAGAAATACTACGCTGTTCCGCAAGGACTTCTATATATACTCTGCATACTAGCGAAGTCGTAGGATCATTATTCGGGACGAACGGCAACATTAATTAAGTGAACTAGAGGCGGATATACAGGGGTCGATGGGGGCGTCTGTTCTGTGATTTTTTTTTCCGAAAAGCAGGAAGTTTTAAACCTAGGAACCCGAAGGATGGTAATCTTTTGGCTTTAAATCGCAGATTGACTATTTTTAATTTAATACATCCTAGCGAAACCCCCGAATATTTGGCTAAGTTTTGTACGAGATTGCCTGTGAACACGAGGTCGCTCTCCAAAGCACGGAATCTTTCTCCCTGAAGCTCTGTTGTGGATCTGTTCCTGAAGTGCAGTGGTGGGCAATTGAAGATTAGTGGTCTGTCCAATGAATTGCCACATGGTGTCCAATCCTCAATTTACAGGTTTGTCACTGAACAGTTTGGCATCAACTCCTGTGATCAGCGTAAAGAACGAAAATTTGGTGGTGCACAACAGTTTTGAAGTGCTACAGGCAAGATGGAGATCTCATATTTCTGCGGCCAACGTTACTTGTGGGCCTTGTGGAATGGCAACAACACATGAATATCGTACCCAAACACGGAATCAATACAACAGTCAATGCATTGACGCTATTCAATCTCCACTCACAGGGCGTCTTCGATTCATTTCATGGCCCGTAGGTCAACAACTGAAGCTGATCACCCTCCAAACAGACCTAACAACTGTTTCATCTTATTGCATTTAAAAAAGTACGCTGAACTCAACTTGGCATTGAGAAATGATTTAATTCTCCAGCGGCAGATTTCTGTGCTATGGGATAAAAAAGCCCTAGCCGCATTACATTCTACAGACACCGCCGCTATCCTCCTACTCAACCGAGCTTCATAGATTTTTTTTGTCAATTTCTAGTTCGGCAATAAGCACGACGCTTTAGCGCCATCCATTTTCAGGCTAGTAATTTCGACAGGTGAATTGTTACACACTCATCAGCAGATTCCAACTTCTCTTTCACTGTCTGGCTTACGAAAAATGATTCATAGAGCATTCTGATCCGAAATTTTAGCGGTTTCATAAATTCATCACCCATTTAAAGTTTGAGAATCGATCAATGCCTTTAATCATTCGCTTTACCTGTGTCAATGAAATCATTTTCTAATTAGTTAGACAGACATTAGTTTTGAAATACGACTGGTACTACTAGTTATTTACATGTAGGCTGGTGCAGACATTTTGCCTTAACCAGAAGCCCTGACCTCAGAATTTTCAGTATTTGATAGGAGTTAAGATATTCAACTGTCTGATCATTTTTTAGGTTTATTATGAGTTAAATTTGGTCTTACGAAACATTTTTCGTTTTTTTCTTTCTATTTACTGTTTATTGGATTTAACAAAAGCCTAACGTGAAACATAAAAAGGCTTTTCGACAGTTTGATTACTAATAGATGTACACATAATTTTCTTCTCTATTTGTTAGGGATTATAATCGAAACGGTGCGTGCAATTGATACCGCGCTGGATCCATCGTTCATTCCACATGGTACTCTAGTTGGCGTTGGCGCGACTACACGGCGAAGCCTGCGAAGCACACACTCAATTTTCCTGCTTATGCCGCCTCCTGTTTAGACGGCATCGAATCGCTCGACGGTGTAATACTCACCAGAGTCATACGACGAGGTTCTCGAATCTAACGCGCAAGATTAACAGCAGGAAACACCGAACGCTGTGATCGGTCGCAGAGCGCGGCATCACTCGAAATATTTTGAAGTGTGAAGTTCTTATTTTTGTACTTTTTTTTTCTGTTGGAGACAAATCGAATTGCTTCGAACCTTCGAAGTCAAAGTGCTCGAATTTGATTTATGTATTAGTTTGTGACTGTTTTTAATCACTTAAAGTGTTGTTATTGTGCGTTAGTGCAGCTGATTTATGCAATCGTTTTTTGTGAGGAAACCAAGTCCTTTAGCCTGTAAGTTCTTACTTTTTAATTACAATTTTATTGTTTCTTGCAACTTTAAAAAATGTGGAAATAATGACTAATAGGACTAGGTATAAATAATTTGTAATAATGTCGAGAATTGTTATCAAACTATTTATTTATAAAAGGAAACAAGATAAACAGTGTCAATATTTCACGGAATATGAGTTACGATATTATTGCAAAAATTTTTAACATAGCATTTATTGTTTTTATGAATTTTGTGGTTTTTGTGGCATGTAATTCACAGAAACTGCAAGAGTTTCAACATTTTATTAACTCAACAAAAATGTAACTATCGTTAGTGAAGGATGGCAGGAATGAATTCATTTTTAAGCCTGAGATGGATGGGTCTAGGTTTATTTTATTGGGTCAAATTTAAACATTTTCAGTTTCTTTTACCTTTTTCTTAAATAACTGGCTCATTGCAAATGTTTTAAATATAGTATAGTATCTGTGAAACAAAAACGAACTCAAAAAAAGTTTCGGTATTAAAATTTGGTTAGTGTTTATATATTGATGGCTTAAAATATGAATCTGAATCTGATTTTTATACCCTTTAGATATATGAATTATACTAGAGCTAGGTAGCATTATGTACGGGGATGTAAATGGGTTCTGCATATCCCAAAACCAAGAGTTGCATTATTCCTGCATACTTTCCATCTGCTTTACTTCATATTGTTTGGATAATTTGGGTTTATGTGCTTGATTGCTGCCTACCGGAGTTTAGAAGAATAGGACAATGTTCATTATAAATCATAGTAAATCAAATCAAAAATAGTGGTAAACATACGATCTGACATTTTTGATCCAATCTCTTACAAAAATATTTTTCTGCACTACGTATACGAATCTACCTTAACTCTGTCTATTTCGACAAACCATTGGAAAAAATGTGAATAAAAAAGGCAAATTTTTTGCCCAAGAAAATGTTGGTTTAGTCTCTTAACAAATTTTGCTACATCACATGCTCCCAGGATGAGAGACCATCTATATATGGTTGATTTTTCTTGCTCAGGATTTATGAGATATCCAGTTAATATATGATGGGCCAAACTTTGGTTTCATATCTTCTCAACTTTCTTGAAATCGGTGCTAGCAACTATGTTAGTATAGTAAGACACCATTAATTCACCCACGGGTATTGTTTTCTAGCATCTAACTTATAATTACAACTTTTAGGTGATCTACGAGAACCTACTGTACTTTGCCAACTTTATCATTTGATCTAATTTTTGAGGTTACCCATTCATACTCCAATACATGTATAATAATATACAGGTCGTTATTTTGAGAAACAATTGCAGGATAGAAATACAGCAACTCTTAAACAAAATAGTGTCTTAGAAAACGAAATAACGGGATAGAATTTTATTATAAATTATGAATTACATGGAGTAATGGCTTGTCATTGTATATGGCTCTGTCTATTATTAAAATTTAGTACTATGTAAAGTTGCAACTTTTTTATACAAATTAGTAGTATATCATAGATCTTCATACTATTATAAAATGACTCACTCTTCGTTATAGTTAGCCTATGAATTAGGTTATTTAGCTAAGCATGTCACTTCCTTTTTAAGGTATGAATTTAGCCTTATTATTTTTAAATACAAATATAAGTCCTATTAAAATGTTGTTTCCCTGAACCTTGTTCAGAAAGAAGTTCTGATTATTAGGCTTAGAAGCGTTCTAAACAGTCCCGTTTATATTAGGAAAATCTTTAGCACTAGTGCCACCATGAAACAGTATAACATGTTTTGGTTTGTATTCCAAAGTGGCATAATAAACCATTTATTAGGTATTTGTTTAACGTGTTTATTTAATACTGTAATAAGAAAACAAATGTGAGTAAGTTATTTTCCAAAATTCTGTGTTTTCATTATTCAGCAACTAATCTGTTTTTCCTAAATTTTATTTAAAACCTGCTCAGCTTTTGAAACAAACTTGCTAAAATTAGTCGCGTTTAAAATTGCTTATTTTATCAATATTGTGAAGTTTGGACATCGTTCAAATACCAGATTGTTTACATCGTTTAACTAGATAAAAAAAAGTAGCGGGCTTTTTATACTTCCCTGTCTAACACCAAATTCTCAACCGCCTACCCTATTGTTCTTCGCAATTGTTATGACTCGACTTCTGTCAATTGGGTAGGAACGACTCCAGAACAACACCTCCAATGCCATACATTTCCAATTTATTTAGCAGTATTTTATGTTCCTGAGGATCATAGGCCTTTGGGGAAGGTCTAAGAACATCCTCAACGCAAGTTGGTCACCTTCCAGTTCATCAGTAACATTTGCAAATTCAAATGTCTGTGTCGATTTTCTCTATTAATAACCATGCTGATTTCAACTTTTCAAGCTCGAAAAGGACATTGATATTCTATTACTCAAGGTAGCTGTAATGCTTTTGTGTACAAGCCTAATAATCTGATTGGTCTGTAGTTTGATATTTGAATACAGAACTTATGTTTGTTACTAATTACTTGTTCAATATTACCCATAATTGTATTTTCTTTGCTTCTGACATAAAGACCCATTTTCTTGTAACTACGTGACAATTCATGAAACAATAAAACCGGAAAAAATCCACACATATAAACAAAAGCATTTGCAAACGTCACGCGTATTATTAGGCAAATATTAAGTACTATGCCAAACAAAATAATGACGAACACATTATTCATTAAAATTATTTGTATAATTTTTAATAAGGCTAATTATCATTTACAAACCTTCGTAAATATGTGAGAGGCAGTTTAAAAAGCAAACTTGAAATTTTCTTTTTGTTTGTGCATTTACAAAACCTTAAGTTTTCCATAAAACACAAACTTTTTACTTATAGATTCTCTGAATGTGTGCTCACTAATAATTCTGGAAATCATTAAAGGGGAGTTTTAAAGTCGATTTTTTCGTTTATATCAAATTCGAAATTGTATGAAAATATTTCGAAATCAAAACTTCCTATATTTATATATAATACCAGAGGGAAAGTACTTGCAAGGTAATAGTAGTGAAAAAGAAATCTTATACATATCGCCAGCGTTATAATTCGGTCCTTTTTTGCACATGGACCTCCCTCATTTTTTGCCATTTGCCTAAATCTCTCTGAGCAATTAGGCAGATCTCTTACATCGTCCCTGGTTTTTCATACCCAAATTGAGCCCCCACTTCAGGATTGTCTTGATCCACATTTTAAACTCATCTATTCTCTTTTTTGGTATGTATTTCTTCCAGATTTTTATGGTTATATCAAAAATGTGTACTCCATTAGTCCATTATATTTTGAGTCTCTCTTAGTTATTCTTGTCATATGTCCTAAATAAACATAATTATTCACTTTTTTATTTCTTTCAGTAATGTATCACATTCATCTTATTTCACTTTTGAACCTTCTTCCACAAAATAGAATGTGGCCAATATTTTTTAAAAACATTCGTAAACAAGATTAGCGAAATGCTATGCTATCTCATTTTAGACTAATCTGTTTGGTGTTTTCAAGTATTTTAAGGGCTTCGTTATTATCCAATATTCTACTGTATTTAAACGAAAGTTTTTGGCATGTCGATCATGCCTAAATTTAGTCGAACTGTACTCTACTGATTTTTCAATCAACATTCTCACTACTATTAGGTATTTCTTTATACTATAATCTGTGTAATCGCTTAATTTTATGTAGATAGAAACTTTTGAGGTTCATTTGATCCTCTTTCTCTGTTCTTCTTCTTCCTTTATTGTTTCTTTCATTAGTCTGTCATTTCTTCTAAACCTACAGTGATTTTTGCCTTGTATTTTTGTGTTGTATAGTCAGTCGAAACATATTGTGTTCCCTTGTTTTTCTTTAATAAACTTTTTACTTCAATTTCGTTCTAGTTTTGTAAATCTTTAATGATCATCTTTCTATTTTCTCTGGCATTTGTCTAAATTCCTTATTTGGTTATTTGTGTTTTTTTTTCTCGTTCTTTTTCTTAGTTGCATTTGACTTCCACTCCTTCCTCAGTTGTTTGTTCAGCTCTTCTTCATTTTCGTTTCAGGTTCTCTATGTCAATCTTTGTTATTCGTTCCTCGTAGAATCTCCCTTTCCTTTTTGTATCTGCATATATTTTTCTCTTAATATCCTATGGTCACAATTTACATTACATGAGGACTATTATCATTTCCATTGTCGGCATCTTCCAGAATTTTTCCGTTAGTTCCCATATTCTTACTAATAATTCAATATCTCCACCACTCTTTGTGTTTCTAGGTTCTCCTGCTTTCTTGTTGTAATTTAAGTGTTTTGCACAATTTGATGTCAACTTCAACTATCCTTTACTTTTTTACTATTAGTTTATAATAAAAATTTCATATTCCACAATTAGCATGCGAGTCTTCTATTATCCCTACTTCTTCTTAAAATGTATCATAATTTTTGGATATTTCGTATGCTTCTTTCTTTTGAAGTGTGAACTTTCACACCAACAATCTGTAGAGGCATAATTCATAATTGCTAAAAGTTGCTCAATCAATATACAGATAACACAGAAATTGCTTTTTAAAGATAAACAGAAATTAATTACAATCTGCTGGGATAATTTCGTTCGGCTTTATTCTTGTTTACGATTCGCCAAGTATTTCCGGTAAATGAACTTTAATATTTGAACAAGGCGAAATTTTCTCTCACCCTTTGTTGTCATTTTAGATTGTGTATACTTTTAATTCTATTGCTTTGAAATGACGTGTTATACTATAAGGTAACTTTTCTGTGAGGAATGGGACTGTCTTCAGTATTTCGTATTTGGTTTTAATCTTATTATACTCATCAATCTTTAATCCTTTTATAAAATTTGAACAGGAAAATTTACGAGCAATTCTAAATAAAGGGATAATAAAGAAGATGCGACGGAACACAGCAAAAATAAAAGAACGAATACATAGTATACAGTGTGTCCAAAATAAGAATGGTATAGCACTGGAAAGTTGGAAATCGTACTAACCAAAATATCAGAGAAAAAAATACAATTTTTGTATTTATTAATTACTCGTATGATTCTAACATTGTCCCTTTTTGATCGACTTCCAAAAAAAGAAGAAGATTGTTTAGCTGTACAAGATAAACAGTTACCATTTTTAGTATGAGGCACAGTGGGAAAAATTGGAAAAAATCTACGGACACGTCAATTCAAGCCGAACAATTGTAATTTTTTTTATTCTTCTTTAAATATATATTTTTTTACATTTAGTTGTAAATATTTGATTTATGTGTTTCCAAACTTTTTAAATTGATTGTCTGCTAATACAACAACAGCAGAAATAATCATGTAGCTATAAAATACCTTTCAATCTTCAACCAGATTCCAAAAACATAACCTCAAACATATCAAACCTCAGAGTAATACTCTAAAACTCCGTTTCGTATCTATGTAAGTTATATTATGTTACATTATGTTTTTTTGTTTTAAATTGAATTGTTGCTAAAAAATGAATATTTTTGTCACGAAATTTTATTATTTTTATTTTAAAAATTATTCTTTTTGCAATTTGTAAAACAACAAAAAAAATACAAATTTGTGGATGGTATACGATAGATCTTCCTATTACTTACAACTTCTGTATTTAAATGTTTCCATTATAATTTATTGCTTAGATTTTACAAAGGAAAAATCTTGATTTCTCATATCTTACCAATTTTTACTTAATTTACGAAACAACTCAAGTTTTTTGTTATTTTGGAATTTTTCATCTACTTCTATTTCTCGCGCAAGAAAAATAAGTCCTAAAATTTATAGGTTTTCTCCTCATGGCAAAAAATTATTTAATTGAACTATTTAGGCTATAAGCACGACCATACTATTTTTGATACTGATTAATATTTTTTTCTCTCAAAACGTTGTACAAGACTTAACATATAACATACCAGTCTATTATTGATCTTTTAATAACAAAAACAATTATGACATTTTTTTTCCTGGTATAATTTGAGAACGGCAAGAAATAGCATAGTTTTTGTTTAAGTAGAATTGGCTCTGAAATACGCAACGTGTTCTCTATTTAATCATCTCGTATCGTTTCATAGATAGTAATGTTATCCCTTCATATGTGGGACACCCTGTGTAATTAAAAAAAACAAGACAGGACGATCCAACGTATTATCAGCCCTTGTTGGGTGTGTCGATTATTTATTTATATTACAAAATAACAACAACAAATGTACAAAATGTGATCCTTGTGGTACTCCAAAATGTACTCTATTCGGTTTCTACATAACACCTTCATATTTAACACAATGTAATCGATAGAACTACTGATCCAATTCAAAATCACTTTAGTACACTTGTAGACTCTTGCATATTATAAGATAAAGATAAATTAATAGTAGATATCAGTACTTTGAGAAGGTAAATGTAGACTGTTAAAGACGTAAAAGAATGCTAATAAGTCACTGTCAAATGTCAAATATAAATTTCAAACAATCCTAACCTTATTGAGGATCCAAAATCAATGACAAATTGGTGAAACATACTCGAAACAAATATATCTTCAATTTAAATGTCCAGTTAGCATATTCAATTAACATCCTTATTAGCAACAACTTAGGTAATTTTATGATAAAGTAAGGTACCATCCTACTTTTTCGTGGAAATTAACAACTAAATCACCTTCAATCTAGAAGAAAAACGCCCTTTTCGTGTACATGTTTTTGTTTGAAGACTTCAGATAACGCTATTGAATCGGAAACTCATAATCTCATATATGACAAGCAATTTATGCGATTTTTCATTGACCCCATAATACTGAGAACCACTTCAATTATGTTATTATTGAAACGGCAATCATTAAATTGCCATTGTCTCTGCATTTCGAAACAAGCTCTCGAAGTGTTTACTGTCCACATTCTTCGTAGCCGAAGTCATTACAGTCATTTGTTGCGACTCGTGTTTGTTAATTTTATGGTTTTGGTAGGGTGGTGCTTAGTGATGAAGAACATTTTAAGAACACATCCCCGTTTCCTGCCTTACAACGGGTTCCGGTGTCTGGGCTACCTTGAATTTTGAAGTAAGACCGATCCCTATGAAATAGTGCCAGTTTTAAAAGTTTCCGCCGCTCTGAGTAACTCAATATACAGGGTTTGAAAAGAATACCGGAGGCATTTTTCGGAGATACGGTTAGAATGAAATTTGTCGCATTTTCCCCCGGCTATTCGATGGTGACTTTGATCATGAAGGTCACTTGAAGGTCGAGGAACTAATTGTTTGACCCACAGTCAAAAACGGTAGTCGCTCAAGGTCACATCTAAACGTAAAATAATTCGCTTCTATTTCTAACCATTTCCCCGACGAATAGACTCCTGAAGACCGTTCGATCTCTTTCGCTAGTTTGACTCTGATAGGTTACCGAATGTCAATACTAGGGGTCACTCAAGATGATATCTGTTCTGATCTGTAAAATTTCCCTTTTTTACATTTCTAAGGTCCAAAGTAAGGGTTTCCATACAGTGTGGAACCGCCAAATGGAAAAAAATCGATAACGAATAAAGGAGGCCGTATTGGGAAAAACGCTTGGATAAGTCGATTTGTATTTTTAAATGCGCAGTTTTTCAACAAAAAAATATATATGGTGTGTCATGTGACAGTGGTCAATACCAACTTTGTTATTTTAAATGCTGGCCCCTGTGTATTATTTATTTTTTGGATTCTCCAGAAAATTCTATACATAACTCATGTACAATGTCCTACACCTATCTTCAATTGTTTCGGAAATATTAAGTGTCTTCAGATTTATTACAAAAATTAACATTAAAAAAATAAAATTATTTTATTTCTTAATAATATAAAAAAGAAAAAAACATTAATGTCAATGTAGGAAATGTTCAAAATGCTCGCCGCGAACGTCTTGGCAACATGCTAATCTGGTATAGAAATGTCTTCTAACCTTACTCAACATCTCGTGACTGATCTAATCGCAAGAGTCTTTTTAGGTCATCTAAGTTGAGGAGGGGTTTAGTTTTGTATATAGTACATTTGACATATCCCCACAAAAAGTAGTCCAATGGCGTCAAATCAGGGGATCGTGCTGGCCATTATATCGATCGTCGCCTCCCAATCCACCGATTTGGAAAAATTTGGTTCAGATACTGCCGAACATTGATTTCGTAATAGGGCGGTGCTCCATCTTGCTCAAATCATATTGTATTAGCAGGAACTTGTGGGTTTACGGGATCAGGATATAAATTTGTCAAAGTTGGCACATCATTTTGGAGCAGTTCTAAATATTTATCTCCATTCAAGTTGCCATCAATGAAAAACTTTTTCAGGATATTGCATATGTTTCTCTGTCATCCAGTGAATCTCTTTAGACCAATAGCGCAACTTTGACGATTAACATTACCGTGAGGTGTAAATGTGCTCTCATCAGCAAACAAAACATCTTCTAATTGGATCACATTGTTATCTAACCTTACCACCATTTGTTTACAAAAATACGTTCTCCTATCGAAATGAAAAAAGAATTCATAGAAACTTGTTCGAGGCAAAGGGGGCCACCTTTTGTTGCAAGTAATTCTGGCCTTGAGCTTTATTATCAAGATAATTTGAAAAACAGAGTATATTTTTAAATGCTAACCTGTGTTTTTGACACCAGATTCGGGAAGAGCGCAAAATTTTAAATATGATGTAATATAAATACAATTTTTTGTGACCCTTCAAGGAGGTCATTTCAAGGGCAAAAACTGTAAAAAATAGAAACAGCTATTTCTGACATTTTCTCGACTAGATAACAATGAGAAAATTCCTTAAAAAAAACCTTGAGAATGTGATGACGATGAAGATGAAGATGAAGTTGAAGATGAAGCTGAAGACGAATACGAATACGAAGATGAAGACGAAGATGAAGTTGAAGATGAAGATGTAGATGAAGATGGAGATGAAGATGGAGATGAAGATGGAGATGAAGATGGAGATGAAGATGGAGATGAAGATGGATGATGAATGATGATGATGATGATGATGATGAAAATGAAGATGAAGATGCAGATGAAGATGAAGATGACGATGAAGATGAAGATGCAGATGAGATGATGATGATGAAGATGAAGATGAAGATGAAGATGAAGGTGAAGATGAAGATGAAGATGAAGTTGAAGATGAAGATGAAGACGAATATACGAAGATGAAGATAAAGATGTCTTTGAAAGACAAAGTAGATTTTTCACAGAAATTCTCATTTACCACACCCAGCCTACAAAAAACGGCAAATTTATGGTTGGAGTTAGTATTTCTGGGAAATGTTCAGCGTAACATCTCGCTGCAGTACGATAATTATTGTTACACTACCCTAAAACCATTATTATATCATAAATGTCATTGGGCGGGTAGCCATTTTTTAGCTAAATAAATTAGACAAACTACAGCGGTAAAGAAATCAGGTAAGCCGAATATAACCTTGAGGCAAGAAATATCTTAAACTATAGTTTTTTACATTTTACCAATATTTTCGATAGGACTAGTGTACAGTGTTTTTTTTCTTTTATGCCATAGTAAATACAGTATTAGCGCAAGCTTTAAACAAAATAAAAGAAATGAGCAATAATTATTACATATCGTTAGAACGTCTTAAATGAGTTTACTAGAAAATAAGTGAATTTATTTCTAAATATATTTTTTCTATTACTGGGGTGCGATAATTATCACTCAGGTGCGTGTGTCAGTGTTATTTAGTCGAAAACATATGAAAAATTGCCGTATCAGCTTCTTAAAGCTTTTTGTCTTAAAATGACATTTTGTAGGTCACAAAAAATGTGTTAATATCACTTCAGACATAACATTTTCCACTCTTCCAGAATACAGTATCAAAAACAGGGGTTCCCGTTTAAAACAAACACTCTGACCTTCTAATGACCTTGAAGGTCAAAATTAATTGCACCAATGCTTAGGAACGAGGCAATTCTGGTGCATAGATTAAAATGGCCCACCCAGTAAATATAGCTTCACATTATGTTGTCATCAAGTTTATCGTTTTCCAACTTGGCAGAGTTTAATTGAAATAGCTTTTACTGAAACGTAGGTCATACATCTTTTATTTTCATGTTTCAAATTACTTATGAAACTCAATCTCACTGAGTAAATTTTAAAGAAAATTTTATAATGATGATGGGTTGCTTCAGTTTGATATTGTTGTACAATGTGAAGTTATCATTTAGCATAGCCTACTTTATATTGTTTGCATTCTTGAGAAAATTGATCATAAGATAATTTTTTGTAAAATTGAGTATTATGAACAAAGATGCTGTAAGGATTTCTGTTATCCTTGGAATGTCTTTAATTTGTTTACTATATAAAACATTGGTGCTTTTCATATACTAAAATTCTTAAAGTCCTAAACACATTCTGAATTGATTATTCATACCAGCAGACTTATATAATGTCTTCTCTTAAAATGACCTTAATATTTTTTTTCTAAATCTTATGTTCTGCCAAGAGACTCCATTGAACTGGAAAGTTCCCTGTCAAACTTGAAAACCGACACATAAAAAACTCGACAAAAGTCTTAACAATATACTTGAAGAGTTCAAAAGTAGAGTCGTGAATTCTGGATTGATACTTTCCGGCTCGGTCCTTGGAAGAATGTTTACTAGTACTCAAATTCAGAGCGAATCTTAAATTTTTTTGTTAGGGTGAATTTTAAAGTCGGTTTTATTTTTGGCGCTCGATGCGGATTTCAACATGTAATTGAATCAAAGTACCCGGATCATAGTTGAAAATTGTGTGTGGTATAACAAAATTATCTCAATAATTGGAGTGACAATTCATGAATGTTGCAATATTCGATTATTTTGAATTCATACTGTGGAATATAAAATAACATTTAGCTCTATTTTACGTCACGCTATCCAATTATTCGGGTAGCGTGAATAGAGAAAATTATCGGTTCAAAATATTTTGGAACATCAAATATAAACTAGCTTTGGAATATTGAATAAACTGTCTAAATTCACATTTTTTCAGCCCCATTTTGGAGTTATATGGGGAAAAAATTACCCAAATTATCTGAATAATTTTATATAATGTAATTCTAAAAAACATATTCGGGAATCATTTTTTGTATGCAGAATAATATGAATTTTTGTATCTAACGACTAGCTGATGTTTTGACTTGTATCTCGACTTTGTAGACATGACAGGATATAACAAAAACCCAATCTATGTTACAGAACCTACATGAAACATCTGCAAAAGCACGTTTGGGATCTCGTATTAATTAATTCCACCAAAGTAAACATCAAAATCTCGGAACAATAAGTCGATACAAATATGTAGGATATAATATAATTTAATCAAGAAATACACTAAAATCAACTTTATCAAACACTAAACCAAATAACAATACACAAAACCCGAAAAAAATTACATTTATAAGATTCCTTGCGAATGTAACAAATTTTATATTGGGGAAAGCTCTATACCTGTAAATGTTCGAATAAATGAACACAAAAATTATATAAAGAAACGACAATTCCAAAAGTCAAAAACATGTCTGGAACCTTGGCTATAACATACAATTTCAAAATTTAACCATATTACACAAAGAAGAACACAACACAAAACGAAAGTTGAAAGCGTATGCTTTAATTTTATTTAATGAAAGCGCTTGTATAGCTAGTACTTTTATAGAATTCAGACGTTCCTGGTTACCAATCATCAAGGATGAAATTAATAATGGTAATGTCCTTTTGAACAACCCTATATCGGGATAGTTCATAAGGTTTTCCTTATGATTTTTATAAGATCTCTGGAATATCAGAATTTGGTCTCATTTTTGGCGAATGCACCTTATAATAAAGTCGTACCTAGGAATGCCACATGAAATTCTAAAGATAACTTGTTCAAATTCTTCGAATTTGAAAAAAGCTTTGTTATTTCACATGATTTTTAGAATTTTTAGTGCTACCCTGTATATATCAAATATACAGTAAATGCCCTTAGATACTCAGTTTAATTGTCAAATATTAATGTCAAATTGTGATTTACGAAATTTGTCATTACGAATCCTTTTAATTTTTTTATTTCTTGTTCATTTGTGTTAATACCATTGAAAACCTGGTCTGATTTAAACCTTGAAACGTTTGGACTTTTTGAAATATACAGACTTATGTGGTGTTATTCCCAAAGTAACTCAGAAAAAAATATATCTGCATTGGAATGAATTTCAAAGAGAAATTATAGAACGAACTTGTTTTGCTTCAGTTTAATATTGATGTATAATGTCAAACCATAATTTAGCAGAGCCTATTTTTGAGAAAACATTAATTTAGTAATGTGTTTTTTGCTTTTTGCTGTAAGGATTTTCGTAATTATTAGTGATGCGCAAAGCAAGACAAAGATTTAAAACCACTAATTACTACACTTAATATATTAAAAAGTAAATGAACGAAAATTATATTATATCAATCTAACCTATATGGATAAATCGATGGTAAAACAACCTGAATAATTTCCTAGGGTTCTGTAACAAGTATTTATCACTGACTATAAATAAATTTTATTTTATTTATTCATCCAGTATTTCTACGAAAATAAAAAAATACAAATAACATTTGATGTTGAATCACTATTCAAACACATCATTTGAAACGAAAAACTCTTCAACAGTGACAACTATTAGAAAAAATTGAATTTATTAATAACGTTGATTTGGTTAACCGCCCACTTGATTGTCGTCAAAAAAAATCGATTACCAATGCCAAGTACGTAGATTTTTATGTAGACGTGAATGAATTCCAGTGATTATCTCAAATGGATTTCGAACAGCTGGTATTTCACTTCGGTACATAGCTGAACACTTGGTCGAGTTGGAATCGCCTTCAGGGAATCATTATTAGAATGCGGTGTGATGAGTCTTCCTACGCAACAGTGAAGCATTGGTAACTCGATGCACTGTATGTAATAAAGTCGAAGATTTTAAGGAATGTTTAGAGGTGAATTTTCGAACTCTTTAGTAATTTATACAAGGGAACTAATTCATTTATTTTTTATTTCTATTGGCATAGTATACTCGCTGACAAAGAAATCGCAGCACCCAGAAAGACATGTTTAAATTAATATTGTTTTGGTAAAACATGGATGCTGTAGTAAAAGGAAGAAGTTATTAAAATTTGCTGAAGTTTTATCACGTAAACTTTTTTTATATCAATTAATAGTGTAGTCGTTTTTGCATTTTTTTAAATTTACCAAAAAAAACTGTTTGATAAGATCTAAAATCGATTTTTAGTAATGTTAAAATTTCTAAAGTACGTGTACGCGGAATTTATCGCCAACTAAGTGAATTTGAAAAGGTCGAATTATTGGTTGACGGGAGGCGAGTTTTTCATTTCGAGAAATCGCTAACCTCGCGAACAGAAACCCAACTACTGTTAAGAGATTTTGTCAAGCGTAGTCCGATAATACCGGACGTCGAAAGGGCACACATGATGGATGATCCTTGAGAGAACGATTTTCGACAGCTTGAATTTTGGCTGATGAGTGATCAGGAGAACAACGTCATCTTGTAAGTGTCCAAATGGTTTACCGCAGTATAAGGTCTTTTGGGCTGCAGCATTATCGAATCTCATCTTCTGCTAGCTCTACCGCTGAGCATCAACGGCAACGACTACAGGGGTCGATTCTGATTGGGTTGTCAAGATGACTGAAGAAGCTTTAGACATGTCGACCTCAAAAGTGTACCGAATAGTAGGAGTTATGGCTTTAAACTTTGTTCGAGGCAACGTCACAGGGCAACGTTATCTTATCGGCTCATGGATCCCATATTACAACAAGATAATGCTCGAGCTCTTGTTGCTCGAAACAGTTTAAGCTTTTTTGAAAAGATCTATGTGAATCTGTTGCCATGGCCGCCCAGATCCCCCGATCTTTGGCCCTTAGAATACGTTTGAGATGTAATGGGTAGAAGGCTCAGAAATTTACTCCAGCCCCCACGGATTTTGTAAGATCTAGACATGAAATACAGGTAGCTTGGGATAGTATTCATCAAGGAGAAATAGACAACCTTATTGAATTAATGTCAAGACGTGTCGGGGAATGTTTATATAACCGCGGTGGACAAACACAGTATTAACAAACTTAACTTAGAAAAAAATTAAACTCATTTCTATTTTTTATTCAAATTTTAATTATTTACTCCTCACTTCATGTCAATATATAGATCTATCTCGTTTCTGTTCTACTTCCATACCTAAAAATACAGGATTCACTTACTCCAAATTCATTGTTTAAAGATGAGAGGAATTCTTCTGCAGTTGATTTACCTTGAGTAAGCGAGACTCCACCATCTATAAAAAAAGCAGTAATGATTCATTAGTACATGTTAACACTTGTGAAAACACTTGGGTCTACATTATTAGCATATAATCTATGTTGTTCCAAAAATTTAGTGAACCATCTGGAAGATTGTTTGAGTCCACAAATACACTTTTTTAATTTACAGACTTTTTCAGAGCCATCTGTGAAACCATCTGGTTGTTTGATAATTATATTAGCATCCAGATAGATGTCTATTTAGGAATGCTGTTTATCTTTGACAGTTATGAATAATGTCACTCTAATTGAGTCAAACCTTACCAATGGACTAAATTTTTATAATCAGTTTTTTTTCTCTGCTAAATCCCTCAAACCACTTGGCTTTGAAGTAAGTAATGTTGCCTTATTAGTCCCTTTTTAATTTGAACAGACAACGATTACGTTTCTGGAAGATTAACTAGTTAATCATTTGAATTTTTTGTAATGTAGATGGTTCTTCCTTCATTAATAGAAATATATTTTCTAAGACCCAATGTTAATAATGAACTTGCATTTTTGCAATGATCACATCTCATTACTTAACCTAGAAAATGTACTTCTTTTTCTTCAAACGATCCCCCAAGGGTCCTTATGGTCCTGATCTGAAAGATCTTATTGACCAGGCTCAATTGGGTTAATATTGTAGATTATAACAAAAAAAAATGTATACAAGGGCAGGGCAACCTTTGACTTCCCACCTTTCACTATCACTATTCACTCTTCGGGCGTCATTTATCACTTTCAAGCGTCTTTATGGGGGAAATTGACTCGATGTTATCAGGTATAATTTGAATTTTTAATTTTAACTTAACTCCTAGCTTAACCTAACATCGTGGGCAGATAATAGTTTTTTATTCTGGTTGTAAATGTGTTGCAAGCTCAACAGGTTTTCAATCGTAATCTCAAAGCATTTGCCGCGTCTGCGATGGTTCTAAAAAAAATTCACTTCGTTAATCCCCAAAATATAATTTTTTTTCTTATTATTAGTAAATTTCTACTAAGCTTACCAACTATGCTTTTCTAATGTCATTATCTGCATTAACACTTTTATTATCGCTAAATTCGTCATATGTTTCATTTGCCTCTTTAACAAACCTTCTTCAAATTGTGAGTTATCCTGCGATAGTAAGGATCAATAATTATCAATATTATATCTTATTTTCACTTTCATTAAAAAATTTATAAATGCTTAATAACATTTACTATGTATCAAATACAAGTATTTTTCGAGAGGATATTCTTTTGTTGAAAGTACAATTGATGAATGTCTCCGGTCAGAATCAATATACGTATGTATATTGTTTTGCGTGTGAAAGAATTAGTAGAATAGTAGAGTATTAAACACATGGTTTTTATCCATTATTGTCTGAAGTGTTTTTTATATATAAATTATTTATTTTTGCTAAAGACATAAAGAAACTGAAGAAGAAGCAATGAAATGTTCATTTGGTGTGAGATGTAATTCGAGCAAAAATAAAAGTGTACAAATAAACTCCAAAAATAAGATCTAGTATTTCAGCAGTCTAAGAACTTGTGGAAATGATAAGATCAGAAACTAAATTCATTGAATTTTTTCTAGGATTAAGGGGCGTCCATTAATTACTTGAAGTGTTTTTTTATTTGGACCCCTCTCTCTTTCTCTTGGCAAGATTTTGTTAGACCTGATAACCTCTTCTCTCTCACTTAAGAGTTTCTCTATAAGTTTTGATTAACCAATTTTATTAGAAATCTCGTTGTATTTTGCAGCATGTACGTAGTTTAGTGTTAACAATTAATACAGACGCCAGATTTATCCTTTCTTATGGATTAGTTTAAAACGTTATCTGCAAAAATAATAAAACTTGACGCGATATTTCTGTAGAGCCACATAATTTCTGGAGTTCCCATTATGGATTTTGATGCGCTGAATCCGAAGTAGCTTGCTAAAAATCGCTAAAAATGTCCTTTTATAGCATTTTCTTTCTCTAGATAGGTCAGGTCTAATGTACACACTATTCGATTTGTGTTTACGGGTGTTATTAATTTACAACAATTGTGTTCGTAGCAACAACAGTAATGAAGTCAATAAAGTCACTTTATGCGAGTAAGATAATTCTATATTTTCCCTCATATTTATTTCTAACAACAAAAATCGTAGTAGTATCTTTTTCCTGATTCCCAGTCGACGAAACGGACGTCTAAAGATCACGGCACTGGAAAATGCAAAATGGAATATTTTATTCATCCATTTTTGTGTTCGTTGCGTAACCTCGGACTGTTCAGGTCCAAGGTGCACATTTCATGGAAATTAATCTCCCCGACCAGATAACAGAACAACAATTTTTGTTTGTTTCTCCCAAGATAATAAAGCCGACATGCTTTCAGCAAAGCCGAAAAATTAACAGCACCCCGGAACATCTGGCATATTAATTACACAATCTGAATGTAATTGGGGTCAGGGTTGAACACAACGTTTGATAAAGAAGAAGAAATTAAACAGCATACACATACATGTTATCTCTTGGATGTGTTTGCACTATCAATAAATCGAATCTAAAAAGCGTATATTGTAAAAGTTATTGGAGTAAATATTTTCGTTAGGTAATTTTAAAAGTGGTTTGTAGCGATAAAATACCATTACTCAAGAGGTAAATATTAGTTAATGGAAAACTTAACGCTCATTGATGTTAGAACTGTGGAATTTGTACTAAGAAAACTTAAGAGTTGAAACAAATCCTTTGAAATAGATAGCAACTAAAATTGTTAAATAGGCCGGATAAGTTTTTTTTGCAACGGGCAGATTACCTATTTCTTATCTTAAACGGAATATTTTTTATGTAACCAGTAAAATTATTTGCTTACAGCAAGTGTAAGAAAAACATACACGGTGTGAAAATAATAATAAAAATCTACATAGTCAGTAAGCTCCTCTCGTAGTGAAATTTTTTTACTGAAAAATAAACCAACGACTTTCTGCAGAAAACAAATGTATTTGTTATTTCTGTTCACCAGGAAAGCATCTTTAACACTTTTGTGAGTATCTCTTACATTCCTTTTCTTCATGGCTTGAGATTAAGTCAGATCATTACTCTGAAGCACTTTCGCTGACATCTTTATAGTAATGTTTGTTTACTGCTTTACCGTATATATTTTGTTTGTATGACCACAAAATAATCAAGCCCAGAAGCGAAACTCTCCATTGCCCCCAGATACAAGTTTCTTTGCGCATGAGCGACAAAGCCAGTAATTTGAGGGTAGGTTCAATGAACCACGAGATTATCAAGTATTATAACATCCACCGACATCTAGGATTTTCGGGGAAACTAGCACATAGAGGTTCCGAATCTCGAGCCGTTCAATGTAATTACTGTTACCCGTAATTCCTAGGACTAGAGGTTTATCTTTATTTTGTTGCTTCTGTTGCAGACTCAAGAGGTGGCATTATTTGTTTAGCCTGTAACTAATATTTCGACTGCAGCAATGATATTGGGGGATTCCTGGGAAGACATATGGTATGGATTTCTTCCTTTATGTTGTTGTCAACAACAGGTGTTCCCTTTTCATTAATTTTCATGATTGAGGCTGTTGTCATTTCTTCTTTGCTTTGGTATTCGCTTCACTCTCGAAAACTCTTTCTTCCTCGTTGTTTGTCTGCCATGTTTCTTCTTAGGCATTATTGATCCTTTGAATTTCCTTCTTGAGCTTGATTTTCTCCAAAGATGTTTTTGAGATTTTTAATAAGCTATTCAAATATTCTTTCACTGAAGGCTAGATAGTAATCAAATAAGTGTCATCGGCTATTAGTAAAATACTGGCTTTTCGTTAATATACTGTCAAATCGTTCTAACGTTCAATATTTTATGGACATAAAAGGAGAGGTGACATCATTTTTTAACAAAGCGTTAATGTTTTAGAATGGTCTAGTTATTCGCCTGTCTTAATCTTATAGGAAACTAGAAAACTAGTTTTTTCAAATTACTTGGGCAATATAGATAATTGCATTAAGCAGGTTTACAAGAATGGCAAAAAGATTCCCCAGGCCGCAATGAATAACTTGATTAAAAGCCTACTCCATAGAATGCGTGTTTGTGTATTCAGGTTAGATGATACTTAATTACAGTATTTGTTCACACAAAAATAAAACATATATTTTTTGATACTATAAAATGTGTTTCTAATTTTTATTTTTGTGTAATATAATTTATACAGGATGTTCATTTCAAAACTTGACATCGGAAATCTGGAAATTCAAGAATTTTTAAAAATCACTGAAATACCTAATGGAAAGCGACGGCTTATTGGCCAAAAACCGATTTACCCGTTTTTACCCCCCTAACCCTTTTAAGAATGAGGATGAGATTGAGATGTGCTTTTAATTTATTGATTTTGGCCCTTGTTTTTTTTTATTTGGACATATTTATGATATCGGGTACTAACAGGGGCCCTACGATTTTATTCTTAGAAATTTGTTCTCGATAAATGTTTTTAGATATTTTAGCGATTTTTTACCAATCTTCTTTAGGGAAGTTCTAGGACAGATATTTTGAAATGAACAGTGTATATATAAACTGAATTTCATTTATCAATAACTTCTTTTAACATATTCGAACAGGAGATAATATGTGACCCCAAATATATCATTTTTAAATTTCTTTATCGGTAAGTAATTCTTTTGTACATGTATCACTGAACTCAGAAACGTTTGGATCGATGTTGAGGATTTTTTTGGGTGTGTTGAGTGGGTCCCTCAGGATGGTTTAGGTTCACAAATGGTTTCAGTAGGTAGCGCCGAAATCGGGTTCTAGGTTTGAAAAAAAAATTAACTCGATACGATTTTTGGAAATTTCCAAAAATTCCTGACGAAGGGCTCAATTTTTTTTAAGTATACTTTGTGGATTTCCTCTCTATATTGCCTTTATTGCTGCTGCTTCTTTAAAACATAGTTGGTTATGTTGTAATTCTACTTTATTTTACGCGATCATCATCAATCAGCCTGTACTTATTCACTGCTACACTTAGGCCTTTCTACATTCCTCTATTTCGCGCTGCTTACCCATTTTGTGTTTATAGGTTTGATATCACCGGACCATCTAGTTAATGGTGGTTCATAATTCGCTTGGTACATCCATGATCCTGAATTCCTGCAATTGAGGATTGTCACTCTCTTTACGGCACGGCGCCGGTAGGCCTAATCCTTCTAGGTATTTCTCTGTTTGTGGTACGATCTCTGAGGTTCAGTCCCAGCATAGACCTTCCCATAGCACGTTTGCCACTCTTATTTTCTGTTTAACTCTTTTGTCAGTGTCAGAGACTCAGCACCATAGTAAGAACAGACAGAGACATTTGTTGAAAACCTTTGTTTTCAAACGAATTTACTTTAATTAAAGAAAAATTCTGCACATCTACGGCACAGTATCTTTTGAACGATATACGTTTCATTACCCTCATTTTGAAATAAACACAAAAAAGCCGTAATGCGTTTTCGTGTTCACGTTCACGTTCGAAATTTGATGATAATATCATAAAGGAGAAGGCAGAATGGACCTGGTATAAGTAAAAAAAATTAAAAATTATTATATCGTGTTTTTACTCGGGCGATATTTTACAATACCTTTTATTATAAAATACACTAATAAATAAAAATGATTTAATACTATTAGCTCGTTGATTTTAAAGAAATTAACGAAGTTCACTTTTTATTTATTTTTTTTTTGTTTCAGGTAAGTACGCAATGAGAGCCTTGTTAATATTGTGTAAGTATATATTATTAGAAATAAATATTTGTCAGCTGTTTCGATTTACAATTTTTTAAATTTAATTATAAATCCTATTGTTTACATGAGATATGTTCTATCAACAGTTCTTGATTTGTTTTCTTTTTTAATAAAAACTTTTTGTGGTTCTAATATTTATTAAATAAATATTACTGTTTGTCGATCTATTATTTAATAAAAAATCATTCTTAGTCGAAACGATTGATTTCCTGAAAATCTAATATTTTCTGCGTCTCGCACAGATAAATACTCGTGACCTTTGGTCCGGTCACAATGAAATAAAACTATCACATGAGCTCGTTTCGCTGGATCCACTCTTAATTGGATGCGAGAACAAAACCGCCCGTTTCTCAGTTAATTGCCTCAATTCCGCCTCATTAACGAAGTCGATATATATACTTTTGTTGGCTTTAATTGTCGAGTCTCTGTGAAAATTAGTTTTGTTCCCTTTACGAGGTTATAATCAGATAAACGAGCGACTCGTTCGAGGTAACAAAATCGATATATTCTCAAAAATATTTGTTCATTTTTCATGGCAAATTAGAATTTGATCATTAATTTTGAAGTATAAATCTTCAGAAAAAAACGATATTCGTTTTATTTTATCAATAAATGTTCCACTCTTAATGTACCTCACCCCACTTCTGAAAATGAGTACTAAAGGTAAAACTTCAATATTAGCAAATTGATGTTAATAGTTGAATGTTAATAATAAAATATTACATTTTTCTTTTTTAATAACTATAATTGAATATTAGTTTCTATTAGAGTTTAATTAATGTTCCTTTAATTCAATATCATCATTGCCTTAAGATTCAGAATGGAGTGACAAATTAAATATCACAGTTTTCTTTACACATCTTCTATATTGACAAACTGCTATGGTAATGTAACAATTTCCAAATGATAGCGCATGGTTTTTGTCTTATTTTGTTGCTCAGATATTCCGGGTGACAAATTAAAAACTTACAATGGCTATATGCAACAAAGGAAAAAAGATGAAAAATTACTCAAACTGCTTTCTATAATATTGAGGGAAAACTAAAATGGTGTATTGACTAATTCGTCCTGGCGTACCCTCTCACCCCCAACCACCCTACCTCAGTAATATTAAATAGCAACCCTCTGCCTATGCTTAGAGTTATCTTAAAATGCTTTTCAATGAGATCCTACAAAGCTGTTTTTGTTCCTGTAGTTCCTCTATTGACAATTTAAAGATTTCAGGTATACTGACAGAAGAAAAACTAGTGGCATTAGATCCTGGCATCTAGGTGGCCATTCGATTAATCCTCATTTCCAACCTAACCTAATCGGAACTATATAATGTTGGGTTGAGCCATCTTGGTATAAATTTATAATATGCTGGATTGACATATCTAACCTATCAACAAACGTCTCGCCATCTAAATTTTTCTGTATAAATTAAGGATCAATATTATCCAATATACCAGCCTAAACATTCATTTCTGAGGGTACTGCGTATGACCTCTAAATTCTTCACTCCAATTCGACAGTTTAACGCTTAAATCAAAAGTGCCCACTAAAGCAAATATTTTCAATTGATTTAGGTTTTTTAATAATGCTGTCAGTCGAAAATTCAATTCTTTTAATAGAGTTTCCATCGACAAATTCATAAAGGATTTGCATTTTGTACGGATGAAACTTCAGAACGTGCTTGGGAATCAAATATTAAGTCATTTTCACAGGCTCAACTAAGATGTAGCCCATTAGTACTATCAGAATTGTTGCTTACAGCTAATACAACAAGGCGAAACTGACTAGTTAAAACTAGACTCGTTAAAACAAGAAAAAGGTAAAACGTAATAAACGCATTTTAAACTTAAACGAAATAAATTATGGAGACACATAAACCAAGGATGCAAACAACAATTTGTTCCATTGTATTGTGGAAAATATAGACTTCACATTGCAGATCCAGATAAGATAAGAACTGTAGAACTGGACTGTATGCGGAGATGTTTAAGGATTACGTTAAAAACCCAAGATATCTGGGAGAGGATGGGAATAAATCAGTCCATAACAAGGACACTGAAAAATCGAACACTCCCATGGTATGGGCATGTGAAAAGAATGCCAGAAAACAGATGACCAAAAAAATATATAGATTAAATAAATAAACATATAAAAAACGTGATGGCTTACTAGAGACTAGAGACCTATGGAAACAAAAAACAGTAAGACCAGGAGGGTAAAAACAGCAGAGAGAGTAACTTCTTAGGGAATCATTGAAAGGTTGCCTGGGGGTGAGGGGGTAAGTCAGAACGGATTAGTTAATACATCATTTTAGTTCCCTTTAGCATTATAGAATGTAGAGAAATTGTCACCCTGTTCAACAATGGTCATGGTAGCTTTAATATATTCAGAAATAAGTTTTTACTTACTAATTGGTTCTCTACAGGCATCATGTCTTTGCCAGTTTCAATATCTAGGCACTTCTTGAACAAGTCAGTAGCATTTACAATCCAGGGTGTTCACCTTCTGACAAATCAGCAAAAACCAGTAAAGTGTCGACTTTCTGAAGTCAAGAAAAGTCAGAGAAGCTCAATTTGATCATCGAAAATCAATGAAGTTGAAGTTATTGTTAATTCAGGGATATATTTCATGCTCAAGTCTGGCCTTTAATCCAGATAGCTGAAAATGTTTTCTTGCTTATTACCCAAGTTTTGATTATCATTAGATTATAGCTCTTTATTTCTGTTGCAATTTTTTACGTCAGTAGAAATTAAATAAATGTCGACTAGTGCAATGTATTGAAGCGGCAACACTGTACGTTCAATAAAATGAAATAAAAACAATGTGAATATAAATTTGGTGACACAATCCTTCAATCAAAATCAATGTACTCAAATGTTTGTTTTTAGCAGCAAATTTCCAATTAATATTTAGTTTTGAAATAGAAATCTATAGACAAAAACAATATCGGTTTCACGGTATCACGAAAGTTGTACACCCCTTATGAAACTCAGCCCTCTTCTGAACATGAAAACTGGTTTGTAAAACTTCGATATTAATAACAAAGTTGTTATAGCCCTTAATAGTTAAACGTAAACAGCTCCATAATCAAAGTTTGAACGAACTTTTGTTGACTATAATTGAAAATTAGTTTCGATTGGAGTTGGATAAAAGAAGGAAATTTGGTAAAGGCATCAGTTTAACGATATGCTTTTAATACTGGATTAAACTTGCCTCTACCTTCACATGGTAATAGGAAAAATAATAAAATATCTTACTAGCAGTTTAAAGATTCAGCCATAATGACTGTAGTCATATCTCCGTAGAGGCAATTCATATTTAGAGTTTCTGAGGTTTACGGCTTACATGGATCTTCAACAATTAGCAATAAATTATGTAATTTTTGGTACTATAAATTCAAACATATAGGGGTGATCCTTAAAAGATTATGAGGTACCTTGAGAATTTGTTAATATAACATTAACTAGCAATGAAACATGCCAATAAATTCAAAATAGCTTCCTTATCAGTTTCCTACCTTCAATAACATCTCGCTTTAGTTTCAGTTACTCATAAAGCTGCGGAAAACTACTGCCAGCCATTAAAACTACCTTTGATCTTTGTATTCTTTTCTCTGTTCTCCTCTGGAGAAATAAAGAGAAACGCTTCCACCCAATCATCCACTTCTGTTTGCTTTGCCTTGAAATTGATACATATCTAAGTTAAAAGCTAAATTGCATTCAAACTTCAAACTAATTATTATTGTAGCCACGGGTAAGTTGATCTCCCTTTTCCAATTTATGCTATGCTTACAATTTTTTACGTATACTTTTTAACTTATTGGTTTATTTTCTCTGTATATTCACAGCTCATGTAACCATAAAAGATAATTCGTATTTCTTATCGCAATAGCTTAAGAAAACTTGCTTGCTGGTTTATTTAATTACTAATTCCTTATATCGTTTACTATATTATACTGGGCGATGTCTTTTATTCAACACAATCGTAAGGCGAAGCCATGTACTCCGTGGGGAATAATTGTGCCCGTTTTGTTTATGTAAAAGAATTGCCTTGATAAAGTGGACATCAAATTGTCCATATTTGAGTCCCTGTGAACTACCTTGCAAAATGTTAATTACATATCTGGCAAAATGGTGACTGGAATTTACTGAAATGTTTTTCAACAAGCTTCATACCACCATTCATGGGCGTACCGAGGGGGGGGGGCAGAGGAGGGCAGCTGCCCCCCTGCACCTAAAAAACCTGCGATGAGCCATTAAACCTTTCCCATAAATTTGCTGACTTACCCCTACCTCTTGCTAGGACAATTTTTTTCCGGTTTGCTCCCCTCTAGGACATTTATTTTCCCTAGACCAAAAGCTGGGTACGCCCTTGCCCCTAATAGAAGTGCTTTGCAATGCTGATAGTTATTTAGAACATTAAATTGGAATTTTTTTGAGAATACAAAGTGTGTATGTGAGGATATATGTCATGCCGTATACTATATTGATCACGGCTAATTTGGACTGAGTTTAATACTCAAAACTTATATCATAGGTCCCTGGTCTTATAATTAAATAAATACTCTTATAAATATTGTAATGATTGTGATTACGATATAACAAACGACAGCAATATATGTGAGTGAGACATCAAAAAAGAAAATTTTCTTTACATAAAAATTGTCAACAGAGCTGAAAATAAAAATTATTGAAACAAATTTTATTTCAATCTAATTCATACATTTATTATAAATGTTTAGTACTATAGCTAAAATTATTCGATTCTTTCTAAACTTTTCAATCAATTGCATTTAAATGGAAAAGAAATGTATGTATCTTTAGTGTGACACCTATTTGCATGCAAAATAGCGTTTCATATATAATTCACTATCCTGTTTATAGTTTTTTTTTCATTTTAATTCCAAAGCAACTATGGTACTGAACTTTTCAAGCATACATTACGTGTTTCAAACGTTCTAATTTACAAAAGGACCGCAGACTATTAACTTTTTTCAAAAGAATTCTGCAAACGTTTCCTTTATACCCAGCACTTCCATGAATAAATTCTCTTTCAACATTGAACACGTTTATCCATTATTTACATCTTGTTCGCATTCTATTGGCATACGTTTAATTAATTAATGAGCACATTGACGACCTCAAATGTAATTCAGGCATCCTGATTATCAGTTCTAGTTTTCCAACTCTCATTGAAAATTTGTGGTTTCATTTAGTTCATAAACTTATTTTGCTTTTACTTTCTATTCATCACTCCAAACTTTACAGTTAATAAATTCCATAATTCCACGAAGTTGCTTTAGATGTACTCAGTGCTTTATACTAACTAAATTATAAATATGATTTTTTAACACCTTAATGTTTTGAAACATTTATTCCTACTCCATCCTTTATTTTCGTCGTAGGCGATTTATTTTTGATTCGTCAGCAATACAACGTTCATGTTGCAGCCACTAACAAAACTATATAGAAGCTATTCCCAATCTTCTATTCCAAATTTTAGTTGTTTTCTGAATGTTATTTGTGGCATCTTCTAGTTTATTTTAGATTTTCTTGGGAATAATACCACATCAGAGTTCAAACTTGTGTATATTTTAAAACCAAACGTTTCAAAATCCTGTCGGATTTCGTCTTCAATGGATATAAATTTATAAAGTAAAATTGAAATATATGACAATTATTTTGACAAATATGTTTTTTTAGATTTTCTTGGGAATAATACCACATCAGAGTTCAAACTTGTGTATATTTTAAAACCAAACGTTTCAAAATCCTGTCGGATTTCGTTTTCAATGGATATAAATTTATAAAGTAAAATTGAAATATATGACAATTATTTTGACAAATATTTGTCAAAATAATTGTCATATATTTGTCAAAATAATTGTCATATATTTCAATTTTACTTTATAAATTTATATCCATTGAAAACGAAATCCGACAGGATTTTGAAACGTTTGGTTTTAAAATATACACAAGTTTGAACTCTGATGTGGTATTATTCCCAAGAAAATCTAAAATAAATCCAAATTTTAGCTTTACCAAAAACCTGGCTCATTTCTTTGTAGGATTAAAAAAATAAATAAGTTCCACTCAGACTGATATATGAAATCCTTACTCTTACGATTTTGCTTTAGTTAAACGCTAGATTTATATTTCAAAAGATTTATCGAATTGTGGTCACTTTCACACCACTCTTAAGTACACACCGAGTACCTTTATGTGAATGCCCAGTGAACCCCTAATATACTAGACATCAAAAGGATATAGCTCTTTGAGAGAGCCCTTGCCAGGTTATCAGGTCCATGGTTATTGTGTCTGGAACGAGTTGCTCTTGAACCTTCTCATCATTGAATCTGATGCTAGTTGCTGCAAACGCCTGGCCATATCTGAATCTGGACCGAGATCAACCATGAGTTCGACACTAAATTGTTTAATATATTAAACCCGGTTAACCCCGACTATATTTCTGCCATGAAGATACTTTTAGTCCACGTAGTTTACTGTATGACTCTATGTAGATATTCCTATTATATGAGTCCGCCAGCTCTCCGTATTTATATATTTCTTTTCGGAATTTTCCAGAAGCTCAAAGAGCCGCCGAGAGATTTCCTTTATGGACTAGATTATTCGAGAACTTGATCAAAGCCGACCTCAATGCAAAACCTTTTGGATTCCCCGAAATATCAGATGAATGCCGATTCCACCAATTATCGGATGAATTCGACCGACTTACAATATCTACATTTTAAATTTAGACAATTTTATATTTTTCATTAGTAATAGTCCAGTCATTTAAGGTTTCATGTGCGGAAAAATTCCTAGTGAGCTGAATTTTTGTCTACATCTTCACTACGGTTCTATCTGATACTTGGTCGTTTCGTGAAAGAAATATATACCTTATAGAGGTTTGGGAACTTAGTAAAATCTACTATATATTCTACAGACGACCTCCACGGTGAAAACTCAATAAATAATACAACAATTTTCGTTGGCGAAGACATAGATCTGTTGGTACTTCTCATAGCATGCACACAAATACTTGATCAACCTACATCATTAAAAAAAAACAGGAAAAAACAATGTTGAAACAAAAATATACTCGAGTGATAGCCTCACAAGTATCCACAATGCAAGAAAAATATTGTATTTCTACATGCCATGACCAGATGTGATACAATTTCAGCACTATTTGTGAAAGGAAAAATAAAAGTCATGAAGATGTTTGAAAAAAGATCTGATTTAAACAATTCTGCAGAAATATTCCAACATGAAAATTTCTCCCGAGATGTCATTGTCAGTACTCGAACACATTTTCTACTAGCAATGTACGGTGCTCCAAAATTCGATAGATAATTAAAGATACTGTAGCTAAACTAACAAGACAAAGTACAGCTGTGAAATTTCCATTATTACGACCTACTTTCACAGCAGCTCAACAACATATTTCTCGACTGTATTATCAAATACAAACCTGGCTAGGAAGAGAAATTGATCCAGAACAGTGGGGTTGGGAGTTAAAAAATAATACACTACAGCCAGTAACAACTTTAGTACGAGTACCACCAGCACCGGATGATCTACTGAACATAATCTTTTGTAATTGTACAAAAGCTTGTGGTGGCAAATGTGGATGTGAAAAACGTGGATTAATATGTTCAAAAGTTTGTGGACATTGCCGTGGCCAGTCATGCTTAAACGCAGGGTCAACTAATGATTAAAATGATGAAGATGTCGATTTATATATAGGAATAAATCCACTCGACTTTTTGCCAGCAACTGTTAATGATACAGAAGCTGAAGTCTATTTTTTCTGTATTTATCAGTATTCAAATAAAAAAATGTTCACTCTGAAATAAAAAAAAACTCTTTTACGTATCATGGATTATGCCTACAGGGGAAACCATGTAAAAAAACGAGCCTTGCATTCTACCTCGAGTGGATTGTCATAATATAGTCGCTTTCTCAGCGCACTACTTCGAAAACGGTTGATTTTACAAAAAAATGCAACAGACATTTTTTGTAGAGAATTTCAAGATGAACAATTCTTGAAATGACCTCTATTGACCTCCGAGCAACAGTTCGCGAAATATTTACTGATTTTATTGACCTTTGACGATTTCAATGTCGATTTTTCACATCTTCATTACAAAACCGTAATCAAAAATTCAGCTCACTAGGAAGTTTTCCGAAGATTAGGGTTTAAAATACCTTAAATGACTGATTATAATGCTTTATAAGATGTTATATGAGAATCTGTTCTGGTATACCCTTTTGGTAAAAGTGTAACTTTTGATTATTCATGCTCTTCTTTGTTCCATCCATTTGTCACTACCATTGCGGTACAGAAATACTAATTTGTAACCCGGTTTCTCTTCACAAGGCAAATGTTTAACTCTCCAGAGACATCATTGACATTCTATCATTTTTATTCAAAATCTACCACATGCTGTTTATTTGAAACACATTTAAGGCACATTATTCCTTTGAAGCTTAATAGACCGGCCTATAGTTGTCGTTCGCACGATTGGTGTTCCCAATAAGTGCGTATGCTCCACAATCTACACGACGATTTCCATTCCCATTACGGCGACATTATTTCGCTCCTCTGATCATATTAAGCGAACGGCTTCCGAAAACAGGAAGTTGTAATATTGTTCGTTTAAACGAATGGTTGGTACGTACATAGCCTCCTCATTTAGGGTATGATGTCGGTTCAGTGACGACTCGTCAATTTAAAATTTTGTAAATAAAACTACTTTTTCTATCACGTGAATGGTAAGTGTGTCATTAATTACTTTATCATCCACGGTTCTTGATCAAACTCTGTGATAACACGTTAGGAATTCAATAAAAGGGCTTAATAAACAAGATTTTGATCAAAACACAAAAACATTTACTCTGACATTATAAAACAGAAACAGTTCAATTGTGGAAACCGTTACTTGGTGACAGTTGATGAAGATCAAATTTCTTAGTTATCTATCACTGGATTTATTAACACACTACGTTACTAGTTTCGACGTTCACGCGTCATTTTCAGACGTATACGAATCAAAGAAACTTAAACAAAGTAAAACATTCTATACGTTAATAAAAAGTAAGTAAAGTTATGAAATGAGCGAGGCAAAGGTATATTAAGGAACTAAAGCTGAATACCAAATTTAGTATTCATGTGTAGACTGAAAGTAATTTACTTGAATACAAGTAAACATAACACCCAAAATTTTTTTAGTAATTGATTTACCAGTTTTGACATGTATATATGAAATAACAATACCTGATAAATGATCTTGTGTTTTTGCTTTATAGTGATTCACGGTTTTGTTAAAATTTTCTATGACATTTTGACACAATTATGGCTCTATTTTACTGACACCACTAATTTTATCCTTCGGTTACAGACTTAGATCGTTACATCACCCAAAAGAAGATAGTTCAACAATGATCTTGGCGACCATTCCTTAAAATAATTCTTCCAGCAAACTCTTGTGTCAATCAAGCAATTATTTCTTTAGCAAAATTGCTTGATTGAGGTATTGCACCATCCTGTTGAAACTGCCTATCCTCTAGATCAACACTTCATGCTACAAAAATTTAGTTTATAACTCACGATATCGAACATCATTCATTCTTCAGCAGCATTTTCATAGAAATATTACGCAATTACATCACACGACCATAATACAATCCAAACAACGATTGGTTGAGGATGTAAAGGATTTATTTCAATTAATCCGTGATTTTCTTTACCACAAATACAAAAATTTTGTTTATTAACTTAATCATCAATTGCAAATCATTAAAAATGATTTTTTTAAAATAATTATATGGCTGATATTCAATCCTGTTCAGTGACTTTAGTTTCTGTGTTTTTGAACCTTATACACATTTGAAGCTAAATCCTTTCGAAAATATGCCATCTTGTTGATTCACAGAGTCCAATTTGTTGCTAAGGTTAATCAACATACATTTCAGCAAGAATTTGACGAACCAGATTAATATGCTCTTGTGAGCGATTACTAGGATTGTATTTTTCTATTTTATCGACCTTCCACCGAAATGGTCACTTCAAATTTCGTAAAGCGCCATGTATATTTTATATATTAAAAAAGGCGCTCAATTAGAAAGATTTTAATTAATAGATTTAAATAATATTATCATTCTCAGAGATAAATAATTTAGTCAAGTGCGAGTTGGACTCGCATACTAAGGGTTCCGTACCACCTTCAAGATTTTAATATTCCAGTTTCAGACAAGCAGGGAATGAGTGCATTTTCTTATATTTACCCTAATATCTTTTAAAAGAAGCTTTTTAAATTTATAAAAAATATACACTTTCATTTTCCACACATAGATTTTTTATTTTATGTGCTTCAGGATTCGCTTTATTTTTATCAGATTACATACTCGTATGTATTTAATTTTCTAATTTGGCCCCCAAAAATTAACATTAGAGTTTTATTTTAGTAATAAACTTTCAGATAAGCCTTTTATAATCTACTGTCTGAGTTTTGAGGCTCTGTATATTGGAAGTTTTAAATTATAAATTATTAAATCTGTTATTCAAATTACTTAAAAATACAAATAGAATATATTTTTCAAAATTTAAAGAGTGTAGTTTCTTAAAGGGAAATTAAGTCGATATTGAATATTTTTGTTCATAACTTTTAAACAAATGATTCAAAAATATGATATATTTGTAATTCACATAATGAGGCTTTTATCTGATATATTACATCATGCGTTTGAAAATTGAATTTTTTGTTTCCATTTAATTGTATAATTTGTCCCTAAAATTACTATGGGGGTTTTCTAATAATTGTTCTTATATTTTTCAAGTGAGCCCCAGTACCCCTAATTATTTTCAAAATTTTAGGTAGTATGGTTTCGGAAATAAACCGAGAAATGATTTTATTTTTATCTTTGTTAATATCTTGTAAACAATTAATTTTGAAAATATGAAAAATATATATTTGTATTCCACATAATGAGCCCTTTCATTTGATATATTGCATGATGCGTTAAAAAAATATTTTTTTATTTTCCATTTAATTCTATTATTTGCCCCCCAATATTAATATTCGGGATTTCTTCATATATTTCCTGTAAACAAAAAAAATTAGGTCTTATAGTTTGGGGAATAACGGGGGGAATGGGTAATTCTTTTTAAATATTTTTTTAATATATTTTAAAATATTCATGTTAAAAAAATTTAAAAAACATATTTGTATTCGTCATAATGAGCCCTGTGATTTGAAATATTACATGATCCATTAGAAACCATTATAATTTTTTATTTTCCATTTAATTCCATAATTTGCCCCCCAAAATGAATATTAGGGGTTTCGTCTTATTTTTTCAGTAAAGTTCAGGTGAGGGGCTATATCTCCATTTTTTTCCAAATTTTCCAGCTAATGGTTTTGGAGATAATGGGGGGAAATGGGTAAATTTTTATATTTTTGTTAATATCTTTTAATTAATTTATTTTAAAAATGTGAAAATATATATTTGTTTTCGTCATAATGAGTCCTTTTATTTGATATATAACATGATGGGTTATTTTTCCAGTAAACTTCAGGTCAGACCCTATACCACTAATTTGTTTCAAAACTTTACGTTTTATAGTTGCGGAGATAGGGGGGAATGGGTAAATTTTGGTATATTTTCGTTAATATCTTTTTAACTAATTTTTTTAATATGAAAAAAACTATATTCGTGTTCCTCAGAATGGGACCTTTCATTTAATGTATTACATGATGCCTTTGAATTTTTTTTTAATTTTTATTTAATTCTATAATTTGCCCCCCAAAATTAATATTAACGGTTTCTCCTTATTTTTTCTGTAAAGTTCGGGCAATGTTATATATTTCCTATTTTTTCAAAATTTTAGGCTCAGTAGTTTCGGAGATCAAGTAAGAGGGGTAAGGTCAATTTTTTAGTTTTTCCCCCAGAAGTACCCCTAAAATCAAAATTTCTTTTACGATATGTACTCTTGATCGGGTCACCAAACTATACATTGATACCAAATTTTAACCTCTTCCATCCAGTAGTTTATGAGAAAATTGCTGTGATGTGACAGAGGCAGAAATTCGGAATGATATTATAAGGGTATATACGGAACCCTAAAAACACGATGCTAAATAAAATCTACCAAAACTTGGAATTTTACTCTTCAATATGATCAATATTGCTCCCTTAACAAGACCAAATACATCATAAACAGATTCAGAACCACTTACTATTTTAGGCATTTGTTTTTACAGATATATTCCCCTACTATATAGACAATATTGTCTAGTAAATGAAGTAAAAAACATGTAAAGCTAGTTTGCACAAACCTTCTTTAAACATTTTATAAGAAATTCTCACAAAACTAGATTTACACCACAGAACTTTTAAATGGTGGAACTTTTACTAAATTATGCCTAGTATGGCCTATAGCGCCATTTTGGTGAAAACATGTCCTATTATATGTTTAAAATTGTGCACGAGTCAAAATTTAGGGTACCTATTCACCTCGATGATTCTCGAATAAATGGGTTCCAATTCCCAAACTGTAACTGTTGATTATTACAGGGATTTGTGAATTTGACTTTGGACTGTCTGAATCCCAATAACGACCATTTTATTAATTCATGTTGCTTACCATATAGTAAGAGATTTCTTTTTAGGATAAATTGACAGAGTTCTACCATAGCGTTTTTTATTGACATGTTAATACTTTCTTTTAACGATCCAATAATTCTTGAATAAACAGTCAACGCAGGCATCGCCTTATCTACAAACAGTTAAATAATTCTATGATGTCATTTGTGATGGTTTAATTATTCATGCAACACGGAGTGCACAATTTTTTATGCACGAATTATGTTAGTTAATGTCCAACCTTGAACGCTAAATGATCGTCCTGCCATTAATTACAAATTATAAGTAATTATTCAGGAAGAGTACTCGGCTTCGGTTGGCATTCGCATCTTGTCGCCGCGAGAACGGTTCTAGATAATTCAACCTGCTGAATTATTCAAGAAACACAACAGTTTCCTTGTCCGATGTCTCGAAAATTATCATCAAAATCGACGGAGCGGCGGCCCATCAAGAATGACGCGGTAGGCAATTTGTAGGGATTTCGGGTGAGACGAATCCGAATCACAATCGAAGGTCAGGTTCTACAAGAAATACCTTTTAGTTTAATGAAGGAGATATAATCAATTAAGGAATTTCAAGTGTTACATTAGGTTTTTTTAAACAACGTTACTTGGGAAAGGAATTAAATGGAGTGTTCCTCGCTTTTAGTTGTTGAATAAGAAGCTGTCTAATTTATCGATCCGTAAAATGTATGGGTAACGCAAGCCGGAAAACACCTACAAGATACTCTAGCAAAGTGTATTTACATTTAATGCCGGCTCCAAACGCCTCGTCATTCCCAGATGTTAGTCATCGTTCATCTAAAATTGGGGAAAACAAAGTTTGAATGTTGACCTTTTATACTTACTTTAAATTTTCACAAAATAGTAGTACACCGCCACAATTTGACTGTTATGTTGTAAAATTTCTCTAGTCACAGGCAGATGCAATCGAAGAGGCGAACTTTAAAAAAATAATGTATTTGGGTTTAAACAAAGGAATCAACTATTTTTAATGCAATAGCCCAAGAAATACAATGTATCCAAAACCATACAGAATTCGTCGTCTCTCTACTTAGGTAAAATTAATACGAGAATATCCCCCCTCCGACACACGGGATCCGCTCTTGGCTCTAGTCACTACAATAACTAAGCACCCTCTATTAAGTTCTACTACTCCGAAGACCTAGTGAAAAACGTAAGGGATTAAAGAATATATAAGACAACTTGAACTGTGATTTAAAATTAACCTTGTTATTAGGAGAAATTTTCTCTTTTTTTACTTTTCTACAAGTTACATTGCTGCTCCTTTCAATATTTCAATATTTTTTTTACACTTATTTAAACATATTGTTATGGATTTTATGCAACAATCACAACAACTTTTAAGTTCAAAGTACAACACGAATCATAATTGGCAATCTCACGTTTACGGTCAACCATAAAAGTGAACTAAAGACGTTAGACAACTAAATTTCTTACTCTCACAGAACACCTATTTACTTTTTATATACTATTTGACGTTCAAGAGTGTTCGAAATTGCTCTATAGCACTAATGTAGAAATCTATAAATCTTTACCGATATATGAATTACCACCATAGAGGTATTATACGTAGAGTGAATTAGGTATGGGCTTACTCTAAGTGGCAGTGTAATAACAATAGAAAGAGAAAGACAATATCAGGGTGCATTTGCTATGTCTCTACCCTACCAATAGTAGGCGTCACTACTGGCACTGACCAATCAGGAACGAGCAGCTTATTCTCTCTCTCTCTCTCTTTCTTTCTTTCTATTGCTATTACATGAATTTTGATACTTCAGGTGCTCTACGTATAAACCTCTATGATTACCAGTTGCTGATAGTGACATCTAGTTTATAATTTTATGTAATGTAATTTTAAACAAATGCGACAAAACATCAAAATGTGAATTGTCTCTAACTCTCTACTTACCGGTAGATGTTTCCATTCAATCGTTTTAGTTGATTAGTACCATTTGTAAAATTCAGATGATAAGTATTCTATCTTCTTGATTCTTCTTGTCATTGTCGACGATTTTACCAAAATCCTGATTAAAGTCACGCTAGTGTTGGTAAGTTTCATTTATTCGAGCTCCTCATTCAAAAATCTTAACAAGTTTTACCTTAGTTAGACATGAGTCTATGATGTTTAATAAGATCTTAAGCCAGATGCTAACGCAGTTCTACTGCTGCCTCACCCGGTATTAACTTGACTCGCCGGTGATGTTTTCGACAATTACCTGGATTTCGTAATAGTTTGGGTTTGACAATGAGTACACAACACCAGTGTCCAATAACATGTGTTGTCTTTGCAGAATCCCCATCTGGTTACTATGCTGAGGGCTGGAGGATCATTAGAATTGAATAGGCCGTGAGACAGCCTACTTAAAATGGTCTGTGCTTCCACAGCGAAACAGTCTTCTGTCAGTCTGTCGTGTTATTGTTTAAATGTCTTTCTGGTCTTTGACAAGAATCTGCCTAAAATTCCTTCCATTTGACTGGTTACCTGTGGGTCTCCCTGTTATAATGAAACTGCTTTCAGCTCTGGTCTTGACAAAATCTTCAAGACAGCCAAGCATGAAGGAGGCTTCGTCACGCTTCGTCAAGTCATGCCACTACGTCCACTAATTAAACTTTGGGTGGTAAGTTCACTCGGGCTAAATGTATCAGATACAACTTCCTGCATATTTGTCATAAACTTTTGTTGAGTTGAACCTGGTTTAAGAATCCTGTACTGAATTTCATCAGTCCACCTATTTGGATATCTACCTATTTTTTTCCTTCATTCGGTACCGAACACTTTTGTAAAAAGTCATGGCTTACTAGATATTTAAAAAAAACGAAATTCTGTCGATTTAGTCAATTCCCTCTAGCTCCTTTGTTTTTGATTTTATAAAAAAAGTGTAAATATCAAAATTGAAGGGAATTGTATCCCCAATATGACTGTCATGTCCTCGTTTGCGTGACAGCTCTCGTTTTCGAGATATGATATAAACTTATCTTTTTTTGAATGGAAACCATAGTTGGCTATGACCTCAAAAATTGGACATTTTTAGAGCTTTTTAACGATATAATACTCAATATAGTTATTCATAAAAATAACGGAGTTATGGATGATTTTCTCTCTTATTTTCACTTTTAACGTAGTTAGCCATGAAATAGATCTTTCCCAATTTAACCATTGCTCTATCTCCGCTAGTTTCCGAGATCCCCATACTGATTACCAAAAAAAGAACTCATTCTCTACATATGTATCACAAACAATTACCACCGGTGAATTTACTGTCTTTCTGTTAATTTTTTTAAATATTATTAGTTTTGTTGTTTTTCTCCAGTTCATGAAATGAGGTTATTATCGGAAAATAGGTAATATAACTTTCCATTTTTTATTTCATCTATTAATGGAATTTAAATCTCTTATTTGTATTGTCGAGAATATTCAACAATTTTTCGTATTAGCTCTTTTTTTTTCATGCTTTCTTCGTCACATCTTATACTTCCGATCACCAAAGTGCACTATAATTGTGTTTAATAACACAAATGCATTCAATTCAGAAATTTAATTTCACATTAATTGTTTTTAAATGTTATTTAGAAAGGGAATTGAATGGTGTGTTGTTGAATAAGAACCTGTCTAATTTATCGACCCTGAAAATATGTAGGTAATACATTTTTTGAAAACTCTTTCAAGAAACTCCAGCAAAGTGTGTTTACATTTAATGCCGGCTCCAAACTCTCGTCGATAAAATATGCTTCAGTTGTTGACAACCCAAAAAGATTTAATTTGAGCGTTTTTATTAGATTGCTTTCTGAAATGCTTTTTACCGAAGAGTTTTGGTAATCATTTCTGACAGATGATCATTCTTGAATAATATTCGTTTTATAATATTTAGTGTTTTGTTTACCTATCTGTCAAATTTAAAATATCATTGATAATTGATATTAAGTTGATATGGTTTTACAATTTAAATAATAAAAAAGAAATATAAAGCTCTTCAATGCGTTTCGATATTTCATATGCAGGCTTCTTCAATCAAAGTAGTACGTTAGAGTTAAGCTAAACATATTGGCGGTTTGAAAATTTGGGTTTGGAAGTTTTCAAGAATGCCTTTGTTAACTAAAATAATCACTTTGGTTGTTATTTTCTCCTTAGAGAAAAAATTGTATAAACCTGAGAATAGTTCTGTTCTTATATTTTCCAGATCTGATATTCGGAAATTGTTGTATCGAGAGAAAATGCAGATGATAAATCAAAATGGATATTTACCTATTCCATCATTCAGAAACTACTTAATTAAAATAATTTCAATTGTCTCAAAATTTTTCATAAGCATTTTGTATGCCAACGGCGAATAATCTCTAAGACATTTTAATTTGTAGGAAGCAAATCCCCAATGCAACTACAAAAAAATATGGCTGAATTTTGAAACTTTTATCACCTACAGTTGAGATTTAGCGTTCATACTATACATTAGAGTGTAATTTTATACCTACCCCTTTTTTTGGACTATTATATTCTTCCCTTTTTTTAATCCTCGTTCTAACTATATTTGTCTTTCCTATTGCTAAATAAGAAAAATGTTGAGTTATTTTGTATTTTCACTTAAAATAGCCCATCTCGTAGGTACTGAAATGTGTTACTAATCAAATTAACAACAGTCTTGTACTAACAGGACTGCATTTCTCGTATAGGTAAAAAATCACAGCTACATACACCGTTAAGTCAAACTTCCATCATAATTAAAATAAGTAAACCTATTATCTTTGTTTGGGAAATATTGTTCCAACAAATCTCATGGAATCAAAGTATGTTACAAATAAACAGCCAAATGTGCAAATATTGACTTGACTGGCAATTAATGTTATATTCGTAATTTTACTACTTTTTCACGAATATCCAACATTTATGCAAAATTTCAACAAAATCAACCGTTGCTATAAACGGTTTCATACAAAGTTTATCCCGCCCCCGCGATTCTCCTTAAATGTAAATTTTAAAAAATCCTTTCATACCCGAATGCTACTATCTCTATCAACTGCCGATCTGCCAAATTTCAGCTACATGAATACGATTTCACTCTTAACCTCATTTCACTCTCTTTTAAGTGTAATTTGAAATAACTATAAGCATACTTTAATTATTAATTATGAACAATAATTCTGCAAAGTTTGAAGCAAATTGTACAACGCAATAAAATGTTTCAAAAATTACCCCTTCCCTCACCTCGTATGAGTTCCCATCTATTTCTAAACCAAAATTAACAAACAAACCAAGTCAGTTTTGCATTTATAATATTAGTTAGGATACGTTTAAGTTTTAAAACTAAAAAATTCGTTAACTGGTTTATAAAACAAATTTCAGTAGCTCTTCTTGTGTTTTTACAAATATAGCTTGCTAAAACCAAAAAGTCATTAATACAAAACTCCATTACAAAACATTATTTTAAAATCTCTTTCCTTGTACCTTGATAAATAAAACAACTTTTTAATCTGTTAACAACTTCGCGACTCCGGTAAAGCTATGAAACGGCGTCATGACTAAATTGTAATCATTTGAATAAAAATGAACGCGTTCCCAGCAAAGTTATTTCGCAAAACTCCGGAATTTATTCGTCAAGATTTTCTACCCTATAAACCTCGCCGAGCTGCAATTAACGGCAAATATTCGAGGAAATGGAGAAACTCGGAGAAGGGCACCGATTTTCCAAGAGAAACTTTCAAAGTCTACCCCCTTGCTTTTCAATGTAAGCATGCATACAAGAAGGAAAGTATTGGAAAGTATTTTTTGCGGCGTTGAGGAGACTCTGTTGGCAATTGGAAAAAAATCGAATTATGGGAAACGACTTGGGAAGAAACGTAATTTGAAAATCAATAGTGTACAATAATGATGTAGTATTGAAGTGTTAGTACGAATGAAAAATGGTGTACTAGTGCTTTTGTCGGCTTAAATGCTTTTCCAGTTATGCATGTTTACGGTCTCATAACGTTACTCCCAAGCCATATAAAACATTTTTATATTTTACGTGTAATATTTGAACCATATAAGTTTTGTCAAACGTAAAAGTCTCATGAATAAATTACTTAACTGAATATATTTCATATACATATATAAAACTACCTATATGTTTAAAAGCATATGAATGTTCATAAAAACTATACATCTCTCTACGATAATGGAAATTTAACAAAAAATACACGTTTTGCTCGGTTTTTGGGCATCTTGACTCCAATTTTCAAATTGTCCATCCATAGTGGGCCGCAACCCTCCATTTCGTTGTGCTTTGTCTCTTGACGCCATTCTAGTATTCTCTTCGTCCATCTTAATCCAGTCAATGGAGGCAAAAAACGGTAATATCTGGTAATTTGTCCAAACAGCACCGATTTTCCTAAAAATTTGGATCTAATTTCTACTTACCCTCTACTTCAAAGTTGACCCTGTGCCGGGGGTTGCTTTTTATTTTTTAGGCGTTAAAACTACCCCTATTTGAAAATAATTTTATTATTGCAAGTTCGGGCTTGTTATCCAAAGAATTAACATCAGTAGACATTGTGAAGGTTCAATTATTAGAAACTCATAACTTTTAACCCTTAAAAAAACTACCCCTTGCAAAAAAAATTATGTTGTAGAATCTTATTTTTATGTTTCTTGGGAATAACACCACAATTGAAGTAAAAGGCTGTATAGTGAACGAAAAAAACAAACGTTTCAAAGCCGATTCAGACTTCGTTGTCAATGGCTTTATATTTATTGAAAATGTAAATTGCAAAATGAAAGTTTGATTTATGACATTTAAGTTGACATAAGAAAAAAATTGTTGTTTTTATATATACAGGTAGCACAAAAAATTCTGATGATCATGTATTATGGTTAAACAGCTTTCAAATTGGAAGAATTTGAAAGAATTGTTTTCAGAATTTATAAGTGGCCTTCCAAGATATGACTTTGTTATATAATAGCGCATTCGCCAAAAATGCGATCAAAGAATTCTGCTGTTTCATTGATCCCATTAACGTCATTAGGGAAAACCTAGGAAAAACCTTATGAACTATCCGGATACTGGGTTGTTCAAAATGAGATGACCATTAATAATTTCTTCCTTCGATATTAACTCAACTCCAATCAAGAGGTTTAATATTTTTATTTCATAGCCATAACTGAGTTTGCAAGTATACCCTTTTTATGTGTTCATTTAAAGCACCAGTCGTGGGAACGAGCGAAGATAACTTAACTATTCAAATTATTGAAAATAGAAAATTTACCAATTCAGGAAAATAATGAGTATTAATACAATAACGGCAATGATGTATTGGTAATACCAAGAACAAAATCTATAAATGTAACTTATTTAATACATACCGATTTATTTTTTACAATATTAATAAACACAATTATAAACGTGAATATTACATACTGTTCGTCAGCATATGTATGAGTTTCAACTTTCTCTTTGAACTTATTTTACTAGATGCAAGTCTATTCATGAAAGCTGGCGAATTTATCATGAAAAATTTTGATTGTTTTTTTAATCATAACTCACTCATTTGTTAACATTCAAAAATTAAAAAAATATATAGGTTTTTTACAAGCTAAAAACTCATGTAAATTGCAAATGTATTTAACCCTTATTTTTGAGAGGGCTTGAGCTGAAAGGGTGGCTTAATAGATTATTTACGAACATGTACAAACTTTAAACGGTCATATCTAACTTATTTTTTATCACACCAGAAAACATTAATCAAGAAAAAACCTAAAATTTTGTACTCTATAAAAATTTGCTTATATCTCATAGTTTTTAAGTTATTTTGAAGAAAAGACATTTTTTGCAAAAATACAATATTCTCTTACGGGAGGCTCGACTTTTTTCAAAACTATTTACTTTAAACCGGTCAAACTATCGGAGCAATTAATTTAAACTGGGGATATTTAGGGAGTAATTTGTACATTTTTTGGTCAAAAAATATAAAAAACAACCTTATTTATGTCATAACTCGCTTAATTTTCATACTAGAGACTTTTGTAAAAAACCAAATTAAACGACTTTAAAAAAGTAGATATGAACTTTCCAGAAAAATGCATTGGTTTTCAATTATTTGACGATAAACCTTTCATTTATATAAAAACAAAACTCCGTTTGTATTGGTTCTACAGAAACCATAAACCCAACATGTTTTTTTGTTTTTTATAAGCTACATTTTTCATGCAAATGATTTTTTTCTTAAAGTGCATCATATTTTTAAAATTATTTACGTGTTTTTTTTGTTGAAAAATCGATACTTTCACTTGCGATTAACTCGAATAGAATTGACTTTGTGAAAAAACTTTATGAAACAAAAGTTGCTTTAAATAAGACAATTTATTCATTCATTATCACATAATATTTTTCACCTCCGAGAAGGGGTAGCATCCACACCCCCACCCCGAGAAAAAACAACCCCCGGCACAGATTCAACATTGGAGCAGAGGGTAAGTAGTACTCAAATCTAAATGTTTAGTAAAATCGATGCTGCTTGGAAAAATTACACGGAAAAATGGTCATTGGCTGGACTATCATCCAGTGTTTTCATCCTCGTAGATTTGTATGATGTAGGTAATAAGCAGTCTTCCAAGATGAGTCAAATTCAACAAAAGGTGGCCACGACCGGATAACTTGTAATTGAGTTATGGTCCTCTTTCTCAAAAACTGTTACTCTTAATGTTACAATGAACTCTATTTGTCTTGGAGAAGTATTTGGTGAAATAGGGAAGATGAACCGTTGAGCCAAAATCATTCTCATATATGACAGGGGCGATTACCAATCATCTCTAGAAGTTTCTAGAAAACTAGTTAACAAAAGGCTCTCAACTCGGGAGTCATATTACGTCATTCACTCTCGAATTTGTAACTAAAAACCACAATCAAATTCGTTTATGTTGATAAGTACACATTCTATTACTATTCTATTAAGGCTGATAAGTTCACATTCCACATAAGACATAAGACAAAAGGTGAAAGACTAAAGACAAGAGACATAAGCCATAAGCCACAAAAGGCAAAAAACAAAAGACAAAAAACAATAGGCAATAGACAATATACGGAAGTATACAAATCAATCGACAAGAAACCAATAGAATTATAAGACACGTAAAATTGTTAGCAGAAAGCTACAAAGAGAGATTTTATTTCAATTATACTACATTATCTAGCCGCAGATAAAATTTATAAATATTAATCAAATAATTGAAAATTTAATGTCAAAATCTGGGGGAAAATTTAACAACTCAACCGGAAACACAGCAGTTAAAATTCGCTCTACCGATCTTTTTCAGTATCATAAAAATCAGTCTTACAATTGCTGACATTTCAGAATATCGAAGTGGATATAACAAGAGAGAAAATCAGTCGGTTAAATTGAGACGGTCTTCATGATGACGGATATTGAGGGAGAATCAGATGAAACCGGAAATAAGAGTGTATCTTATTAGACCCCTCATTAAACTTACTGATAAATGAAATTTCTTCAGACAGAAATTTCCGAATTAAAATTGGATTCACGATGAAAAGTTCCCTTATCTCTTTTTTGGTTTCTGTTAAAGGAAAGGAATTTCCTTTCATTAAGGAAACTTTTACTTCTCAAAGACTTAGAGATTGAAAGGTTTCAATGTACAAAATATAAACGCTTTTTAGGACCACCATAATCTGGTAATTTTAAGTTACTCGAGGAAAATTGCAAATTAATGTTCTTATGGAATATGCTAGTTGTTCAGGAACGTAAATAAGTAATTTAAATACTTTAAAAATCTGCTATAATTGTCAAAACTGTTAAAAAACTAACTTCTAGGATAAATAATAACAATTACCCATAACCTACTATAACCAACCAGCAAACTGCTAGCATATTTAAAAAACTAAGACAAAACGTACTAATATTAAACATTTATATACAGGGTTTTCATTTCAAAACTAGCTACCCAAAATAACTTTTAAAATACCTTTAAAAGAAAAAGAGAAAAAAACACGTTAATTTATATTTATGGCGACACATACACGTATCGGTCACCCTAGGCGTGGGTGAATATCACTTCTATAAGTTCAAATACCCCTTTTTATGGGTCTCTTTTGAAGCGAAAGTTTCTTAACGGGGGCCCTAATTTACACATATGAGAATGGATGAGCAACGAAATGAATTGGATAACTTGAAATTTCATTTGTACCGACACCACACACTACCTTGATCTTGAAATACCCATACAATTCAGTTCAATGTGTAAGAAACAGAGACCAGGTAAAACACATTATGAGTTTCTTCTATTATAGTATATCAATAATATATAGGAAATAAACTAATATAACATCCAATTAATATAGAAAACCTGCACAAAATTTGTTTTTCTAATAAAAACTCCAATTCTCTCTTTGCGATATATCGCATTATGGACTTGACATATGTGAGAAGTCAGAAAGAACGCTAATAATTTCATACATATTTTGTTAAATTTTTTCTTTTAAGGATATTTTAAAAGTTATTTTGGGTGGCTAGATTTGAAATGAAAGCCCTGTATGGCCTGTAGGTATATAACATTTAATAATCTGAGATTACAATTTTTACTATTGATAACTGGCACTAAATTTACTGTAGTAAAAAAAATAACTCGAATTCATTGTCTTCTTTTGTATTCTTTTTCTATAGATTGCAATTTCTGTTGCTAGTTTTTTTTGATTTTCTTACCCTAGAAACTTCTTTTATAATTGAATTTTTAGCTCTGTGTTGTTCTGAAATTTTTTAATGACAAGTTGTTGACGTAATCTACATGTTCATAGAGGTTTGGCCCCTACTTGTTGACTTATTAGGGAAGAACACCTAGTCGATACTAGGAAATTTGTCAGATATTCAGCTGATTAGTTTTGTACTAATTAGACATATTTGATCGACATAATCATTGATTCGTTCTCAAAAAACATTAATAATCGAAAAACAACTATTTGAATTTGGTGAAAATGTATGAAAAGAAAGGGTTCACCGGCCTTTATATCTCAGAAAACCTGAATTCCTTCTCTGTGTTTATGGAGTGTTTATCTGAATCCAAGGCCCATCTGATTCCATTAGTTTAGGTTCAGTGTCAATTCAATGTCAAAATGAACTAAACCGTCTAATGTGAAATCGACCATCGTTTGCCGTAAATTGAACTGAGCCATCGGGGGTAAATCCAGCTGTCTACTAATTGAAAATATGGCACTCCTACTTCGCCAGGCATCTGAGATTTAATTCTCCTGTCTTTTGTGTGATCCAAATTCGCTTTCTCTTTGAAGTGGTCCTCAAATTAATGAGTAGTTTTTTTTTCAAATTTTTGCTTTCGAATGCTGTTTACCTTTTTGTGGTAAAGTCAACTGTTCACGAATTCTGATTTAGCACCCAAAAGCCCAAAAACCTATTGGTTGTTAATACATTCGCGTTCATTGTGAAGGTGGTATACAATGTAACTCTTCGAAATTTGATTGGACTTCCATCGTCTTGGAATGATTGATCCCACAACGTTTCAAGACGATGGAAGTCCAAGGAAAGTTCGAGGTCATTTTGACCTTGAGAAGTAACTTTTGGTCCTAGCCTGTTGGACTAGTTGGACCCAAATGGACCTGGAATACGCATTTAGGTACTACAAAAAACTTTAAAATGTATTAATCTAATTAGGTACACTGAAAAATTATGTTTTATAAGCCTTTGGCAATTTTCACTATTCAAAATGTTTTCCGAATTCTTCTGAAAAGTGAAGATCAGGTGACTCCAGATTTATATTCAGATAAACATATGGGAAAAAACTTTTAAGAAAGATTTAGCATTTTCATATATCTTTGTCAGATTCCAGTCGTTTTTCACTCCTGAAATTTGAAAATGCTCAGTAGGTCACAATACTTCAGATAACATTACAGAATTTTGGTAAACACAATATTTCTTTGTCTGCCTGTGTAATTAACCGCAATATGATTTAATTGTAAGAAATCAACGCCTTCAAGCAATTCTCTTACAAAGATATTTCTTTCGAATGTTTAGCATGCCAGTTTGAAAAGTTCTTTTTTGTCATCGCTTCATTTTTCGAATAAAAAACGTTTTATAAAAGTTCAGCATGCTTAAAATATGAGGTTGATCAATCATCCTTTCTGATATCAATATGCAAACCGAAAATTTCCTCATTTTTTCAACTTTGGACGTCATCTCTGAGATGATCCGGAAACTCACACACGTATTAACTTCGTCGGTTGAATGGAGTGGGCGAGCGAATTTTTCATCAAATCACTTTAATTTCGAACTGCTGAAGTTGCGTCTATTTAACTTTACGTCGAGTGAAGGGATCAAAGTTATGAAATTCTTTGCCGCTTACATAAATTATTCCTCATTTCACCGAGCTACTTCATTTACTCATGGTCAGATTAATTTATATCAACATGAACTCCTACAAGTTGCTTGAAAATTATTAATTACTTCAGTCGTTACTAATATGCCATTTCTATGTATTAATTCGGAAGGTATTAAATCAAATTTTATTTATAAACTTGTCAAAACAGCTAATATACTATATGTGTGATTAATATGTAATGCGAACTGCTACCCATAGATGACGCTGTTATAAGTTTACAACGTATCAGGCTTCTACATAACTTATCATATTGTTCAACTTTTTTGTGTAGTTTGAAGTTAGTGGGATTTTATGACTTTTTAACCTGAAGTCAGCAAAGTCTATTCCAAAATGAAAATTTTATAATATCGTGGGTTGATACTTTTAAGAGTAATGGGAATAATATAACGACGAGGGTGGTTTGAACTTAGCCAATCTACCACCACCACCAAGCTAAAATTTGGGAATTAATAATTCCAAAAATGTCAATGATAATATCCATTTACCGATGGCGATATACTTACTTCTTTTTCACTAAAATTAAACAGTGATTTTATATGAAATACGAGTTCAAATTTTACACTACGAAAATAATCGCGCTAGGGACGACTAAATCAGAGTTTCTTTCTAGAGTTGTTGTGACCGCCGACGAGTTCGGACGCTTACTTTTTTTTGATTCGTGTTTTGACATCCGATCTAATCGGACCTGATTTTGATTCCGTTTTAAGACGGCCGCTTTTTGTAGTTATTATGCTACGATTTCGCGAGTTATTAGTTCCGGTCGTAACAACCGCTAAACCGCTTTCCTTTGTTTCTTTTGTGTTTACAAAAGCGCGTCATTTGTTTGTTAAACCCGCATTTGTTTGTTTGCTCAATCGATGAACACGTCGCCATTTTTTGTGTAATCCAGGTTTAGTTTAAGAACATTGAAGTCCTCAACAACTTCTTCTGCTGCTGCTGGGCTAGCCTCTGAAGACAGAAGAACCAAGAAAACACCACCTGCAGGGCTTCCACTTAAAAAGTCAGTGATTAACTTTTACTTGGTGATTTCATTTATGCGACGGTACATTGTTTTATCAATTGTTCCGCTAAAGGTCCTTCGTCAATTACATACTTGCTTTGAACCAGCATTGAACTAAAACCGCAACATCTAATTCATACCTTTTTTATATTTTAACGTAGGACATATTTTTTTGTCGGGCCATTCAACTTATCAATTCATCTTACATTTTCATAGTAAACAGTATATAAACCCTTCACATATTTTATTGTTGCAATGAAAAACCAAAAACTGTGTAGACTTACCAAAACTTTCTATATATGGTTTTTGGTAACTGATAGGCGGTTGTACTTTGGACTATATACAATCAGTAGATTAGATGGACTTGTCTTATAATGGATTCTAGCGTCCAAGCAAAATCTGTCTTTACCAGATTTCTAAGAATCATTTGATCCGAAGTCAACTTTTTCTAGCTAACTTGTTCAAATATAGGAATAAGAATACCTGTAACTTTCTAAATGGTTAGCAGGAGTGTGTTTATTATTACACGCCTGAAATCAAGGGCAAAATCTGATCAAAGTGGGTTCCATATGGTTCTTCGCCTTTAAGAAATTCACATTGTTATTTTCACGCAAAAAAAAAACTTGAGCATGATCAATATGGTCAACTTTGTCTTCATTCGAGTGGCGTTATCATGCAGAAACCGAGGTTTAATCCACCTTATTCTCCAGACCTGACGCTTTGTCACTATTATCTTGTACCAGATATCATAAGAAATCTAGTCGAACCGATACTATCTACTTACAGATGTGAACATTTAATCTAAATCATTTCAGTCTCTTTTGCGTGAAAGCATACAAAGATTCATTTGTCCATCCATCCGTGGATCCAAACTATCACATTTGTGTTAGTAGGATATGTTGAAAAGACCTTTCATTCTTGTGTATATGACAACAAACTCTTCTAGTGCGTTTACTTCAAACTGGGACTGGTAATACCTACATATTATTTGTTTACTTTTTGAAAACACTTTCAGTATAACATTTCTTAAATCCTGCCACCGAGGTAATAATTTAACCATCCTTAAGGTTCGCACTTACCTACGTATATCATGTAGTAAACATTTTTTTATTAAACGTCTCCAGAAATAGAACATATGTAGTGTATATATATTTCTGTTTGAAGAAACAAGAAAATATGTCCTCACAAAACGAAATATCACCTGGATTTCTGTTCTCACTTCTCAATGATTTATCATTAGTGTATATAAGTGGGACACAACGTGGGGCCCGAAACAAACGCTACCGTGAAATAAAAGCTGAAAAAATAAATGTCAGGGCTTACAACAGTTCCCTTGATTGAATCGTTACGCAACAGGAAGAGAAAAAACGTATATTGTTCGTCTCCTTTACTCTTTTACGTATGTTTTCTGTCTCGTTTACTCTGTCCTTTGTAAAATTCGTTAAGGATTTGTAATTTAATACGATGATTGATTCTATCTATACTATTAAGTGAGGAAGCAAAAAATTGTTAGTTGAAATATGAGAATATAATGCAGAACTTAAGAAGATATCAGTTATTATTAAAACAGAATTTCTTTTTTTTGTTATTGAAAGACGAAATCCAATTAGCTTAGGTTTAAATATTTTCCAGTTCTTGTCAACATTACACATTCAACTGTTTAACAACTTGAGAAAAATACGATAGGTTCTTAGTACGAAGTCGTGACGTCACGATTACCTTTAAACGAAGATTATAACGTGTAAATCATGAGAAATCATCTGAAATTGTATTATCTCAAAATAGCTAAAATGATCTAAAATATTGTCATTTACCCAAAATTACACCTTTAATAGCGCCCATAAATTAGGCAGATACTCAGTATAACCAGAAGCGTAATCATCATGATCTGCAGTAAGTTGGGTTCATTCTTTAGTACGTAACCATAATTTTCCTATTTACAAGGCAGTGTCACTTTTCCACCATGTTTTTTTTTAACAAAACGGGTAAACTTAAACATTAAGGTTTTTGTGTCAGTCATAACATTTTCAGGTACACTTTTATCTAACACTTTACGGTATATTTTCTGTTTACCCAAAACTTTCTTGGAATTGGTTGCTTTCTTCATCACCATCATATCTTAATAACAGCAAAGCTAGTTACAATAGAAAGAACGAGTTAACATGATATTAGATTCTTTCGTTATGCCTGAACTACATATTATTTCAGTACTTTGGGACAGTCCTTTGTACTTATGCATTCCATTGCTTTGAATTAGGAACTACTAGTGAACTCTATGGTTACTTCTTAAAAAGTTGTCTCAATATTGACTACCTGTTGCTTTTGTTCAGTCCCAGTTTTCAGGGGTTCTTACGAATCTCTTGAATGTATTTGACTTTCTTCTTCTGTGGAGTTGGTCTGCCGTTGATTGTCAGGTCTCCAGTCGGAGACGCAAATTAGGGATGACTCCGTTGTTTGCTATGTTTAAGTGCCCCATTTGCTATCGTCCGTAGCAATCGCCTTAAACTGGTTCAAGTTTAACGCTTGGCATTTTATGCCGATTACATCTGGTAACTGGGATAATACAGCATCTGCACTGTTATTTTGTCTGTTCATTGGGTTTTCTCTCCTCTAAATTTTTTTTCCTGCAACAGAGAAGTATTTAAAAATTTGTATATGTAGAACAAAGTGTAGTAAGGTAATTTCGTAAAATTGACCGGATTACTGGCTGTCTGTACAGAGATTCTTCCTCACAGTTATTCTGAGGGAAAGAGATGTCTACAAAATGTTCAACCAGTATTCCTGTATATAAGTAATGTATTGTATATTGTGTAATACTTATCTGTGTTTGGAGACGTTTCAACTCCGAGTCTGGAGTCGTTGTCAATCGTTTAGTGTTGTTTTCGAGGTTTATTTTTCTTTTTTTTTTCTTCTCTAAAATATTTTCGCTTTGATTTTGAATTTGTTGTTTGAGGTTACCGTTTTTTGTTCTGTTAGCAATAAATTCCTCAAGACTCGGAGTTGAAACTTCTCCAAACACAGATAAGTATTACACAATATACAATACATTACTTATATACAGGAATACTGGTTGATCATTTTGTAGACATCTCTTTCTCTCAGAATAACTGTGAGGAAGAATCTCTGTACAGACAGCCAGTAATCCGGGCAATTTTACGAAATTGCCTTACTACACTTTGTTCTACATATACAAATTTTTAAATACTATCTGTTGCAGGAAAAAAATTTAGAGGAGAGAAAACTCAATGAACAGACAAAATAATTCAAGACCTCCTCAACAATCTTTTCGAAATTATCTGCACTGTTGATAGAAAATAGCATCGGTGAGAGAACTACTTGTACTCTGTTGATGCCTTTTAGTAATTAGTCTAGGTTCAATATCAGTGCTTCTTGTCATACATTCTACAAGACGTCGAAATTGGTGCTCATCGAAGTAGTTGTACTTCTTGTTTTTTGCAGTTGATCCTACTTACTGATGGCTGGTAGAATAGGGGTGTTCTATAAAAATATACTCTCTGTTGTTATTCACCTTTTGCAGCATAGTCACGTGCTTCTATTTCATCCTGTACTATCCAAGTAGCTTTCCTGATAAAGCGTTTGATTCTTTGGTAAGATATAAGATTGTGACCAGGTATATTTGCGTTGCTTCATTCGTTTGATCTGATCTCTTTCCTCTTCCGAGGTCTGGATCCTCAACGGTCTATTTGGATTCTGATCTCTAAGGTGTCTTCCGATTATGAGTTCTTTGTCAATACTAATACTCCTAAAAATAAGAGCCCACTAAAGACTTTAACACTAAAATGTCCATTTATAAATGTTCATTCCACAATCAGCAAGTAAATCTAATCAGGCGGCTGCTAATCTCAACCATTAACTGTTTTGCTACATTGTGTGGAAGATTTTTATTTATTCCTCTGCAATTATGTTTATTTACTAATTACAGAAAAAGTATCTCGTTTAGTCAATAGGTAGACTTCTAAAATTACATTTATGTACATGTTAAAATATTAGTTATGTGAACATAATGAAGTAAATCCTCTATTTAATAATTATTTTTCATTTAAACCATTCAGAAAGTAATGAGGTGTTCCTAACAGTTTTATTCATAGCTTTTATTACAAACGTTTCCACTGTAACTATACACCATATCTGTTGTTATGAATTCAATTTTTCAACGCTTGATTGAAGCCTAAATGTTCCATAACATTTACAATGACAGGAAATATCAAATATCTCCCTGGTCTGATTTTGACATAAGATCCTCGGTATTTTACAATGTTTAAATAATGCTGTAATGTGAAGAAACAAGTATAAATTTTATAAATGCTTATAATCCCCACTCATTGTTTAGTAAGAGTTATTTTGGGAAGATCTAGACCTTGAATTTTTTTTATATTCTTATTATTCATATTAGGAATCCTCTCACCCAGAATGTTGTAGCGTGTGGCAAGCTTAGAATTAATGTACCCTGAAAAATGTATATCAGATATCATATAAAGACAGTTCTTGTGGTTTTTAACAAAACTTTATTAATCGAAATAAGAACCATTAGACTCAACTCTGGTGTCCAGCGGTCAAGACGATGGAAGTCCAAGGAAACTTAACTCGTAATAACATATTTTGCAGATTTTTTGTAAAACAGAATATCACATTTTATATAAAATTATATAAAAACACTTCGTAACATCCCTGAATAGAATATTGTTTAAATTCTGCAAATCGATTATGCGATGTTTGATTTTACTTAAAAAATATTTTTTTGAGTTTAATTAAAACACTAGTCTTCATTAAAAAAACCAATCCGACTCTTTTTACAAAAAAACCGTCAAGTCCTCACATTGTAACAAAAAAGCATAAAATATCCTTGTTTGTCCGGATTATATAGCCTTGATACGTTTAAACAAAGCCAGATCTGAACATAGACATCAAAGCTCCGTATACATCAATTTCAATTAGTTCCACAAACATTATATTCCTTGGAAATGCAATTTGATCTTTACATCCAGTCCTCGATGGAAATCTCAGTATTATCCAGTTTTAATTGCAAACACGTGGAAATGTGCATTTAGTAATGAGAAGATGACCACATTTGCATAACGATGATCGCCTTTGAGGATAATCGCTGTGCAACTTGTGTAAACTGAGCACTAAATTGTGAATTTGCAAAGGCGAAAATACGAGTATAGCCCGACCGACCGACTGCCAGTAAATAAAATGAATCGCTTGCGCAAAAACCAACGAACAAAGCCTTGAAATTATGTAATTATGTGACTCATTGATGGCGAATTATAACTTTGAACAACCAACACTTTATGTTGCTCGCCACTAATGTTTTACTGTACACTTGAATAAAGCGTTTCGCATATAGAACTGCCATTGCCTTTCACGATATCCCTATGCCTTAACCTTAAACTTAAATGATGTAAAGGTTTCACAGTGTTAGAAAAAAGTTTCTGGAACAGTAACATCCTAAAGTCAATTTTTATATATGAAACTACAGTTTAAATAAAATTATTCACCAGCCTCGTTAAACCCCCTGGGGGTAATAACTACCTCAAAAAGATTTAATGAAAATGGGAAGTCTGTGATATCGTGTTTAAAAGGTTTTTACAAATCAACTTTTTTTTTAAATCAAAAGAGCTTGTGTTCTGGGTGCTCTTGGTCTTTTATGATGTTCAAAATTCTTCAATTGAAAAGAAACTAGAACAAATATGAGGAATTTCTGGGCCAGGGTACTGAGACCCAAATGAAATATTCAGAATACTTGCCTAATAAATCTCTCCAAATTCTTAAAGTTTAACATTAGTTAAATCTATTATTCCATTCTACCAATATCAATCAATATTGGGGTATAATTGCAGCATAATTTCATGAATTATACAATAGATTTTAGTTATAAAAGCTAAACTTTAGATTATTAGACGACTCTATAGAAATTTTTACATTTAGTTCGAAATTCATAATCCATGAATACTTATGCTTTAATATACAATGTCGACGGGAAAGTACTATCAAATTTATCATATTTATAATTTATATAATCCGATCAAAAAAATCATGTTGAATAATAAATAGAGTACTACATATAAAAAATCACAGTTATCTAAGAATCACCCATTCAGCATTATAGATCTTGATTTTTGGACGTTTGTAATAGGAAAAATCAATTGTTAGTTGCTTTATTTGTAAAATAGTTAATCATGCCACAAAAAGGAATAAACTTAAAAGTAAATAACAATTTATATTGTAATTGTCTTCTAAACGTTGTTTGTGGCATATTCTTGATTACTTTTATGTTTTTTTGGGCAATTACACCACAATAGAAATAAAACGACGTATATTGCAGGAATACCAAACGTTTCAAAGTCTATTATGATTATTTTTTCTTGAATATCCACGTCCAAAAATCACAAAGTCCTATCTTGATTAATAGAGAATTGGAAACCCTATTAAATTCTTAGTATTTATTAATTTGTTAAGAATTTAAGTATTTTCTTATTAATTTAATTTATTTTTAGTTTTTTTTTTTAATTATGAACACCGACGTTATGTAGCTTTTTCTCTGTAATTGGATGTACTACTTGTTGAAAATAAAGTATATGATTATTAATATTATAAACGCCGTATCACAGGCTACCCCTTACCGTTTATATTTTTAGGCTTAGTTATTACCCCCAGAGGGTTGAAAGGGTAGGTGAATAAATGTATTCAATAAGAAACGTTTCTTATATAAAAAATTACCTATTTCACGATTTTCCATTAGCATTCAAAATTATGTAGAAAATGAATTTATCCCACATTCCTAAATACGATAAAATTCACTTGAAATTTCGTTAATTACTATTAAAATGTAATTGGTATATTCGGTTATTGCTAGGGTCCGTATATTCCCCCCAAGAGGAGAATAACTGTAGTATCCGCGGACACTACTCGAAAATCCATTTTCCCAGGATTTGAAAACAAATTAAGTTGTGTTGGGCAAAACTCTCCGTAATTACCTCAATATGATGCAAACTATTATCCCATTGGAGGTGGAAACTATTTCTCATATTAATCGAGTACTGGACAAAACTACCCCTATACGAGTCAAAACAACACCCTTAACTTGATGATGCAAAAAAAACTCATTATACATAGGTTCCGTATATTTGCTGATGGTGGATCCCAATCTGATGTAACAAAAATTTAAGTAACCCAAAAATCATCCTCTAGTGTCAAATATAGCCCTGAATGCCAATAATCAAACGATTGTCCAAAATCTGAAAAATGACAGAAGCGTCATATGTCATAATTGTCGTATCATAAATGGCATTAAATGTCATAAATCGCATAAATTTGAAAGATGTCGAAAATTTCGAAATGTCAAAAGTGCTAAAAATGTCACATGTGTCCAAAATGGCATAAATGTCAAAGATATCAATAATGTCAAAAATGTAAAAGGTTCTGGTTTGTTATTATCTGCTAGTTGATGACATTAAGTTCATTTTTAATAAATCTGTGGTATAATTCAAATTTTAAATCCCATAATTTACATAGTTCGTAAAAAATCAGTAACGTTAGTGCGAAAAAAATGACTGTTATTGATCGGGCATATATTAAGATGTATTCATTTTAACGTAAGCTTTAGTTCGCTAAATAAATATTATATATTGTAACGTTTTGCTGTCGTATATACGATTCTAAATATATATAAAAAAACGATATTATTCCACGATATTGTTGCACAAATGATAATATACGTAAAAGCGTAGGAAACTCGTCGAACTTGAACATTGATTTGTTTCTTGGTTTCTTATTTCATATCTTTTTATAGACACTTGTGCTGACACTACGATTTTTTTCACCTCTCTTGTTTACTTATATGGACATTATGACGACCGCTGTATAAAGTTCAATCGATTTGATTTTTGCATACACAATAGACTTGACCACATATGGTACATACTGATTAATTGTCTAGAAAATTGTATAAAAGGTAATGAATGATTAAGTAGTTGTTTGATTAGCTTATGTAGTCGTAAACAGATTTGGGTGTTTTTTCTTATACATTTTACTAGTATTTAGCGTATATTTTCATTGACGTCATTATTTTTCTTATTATGTACCTTTTAATTAATAAAGCACATCAACATTTATTATTAGTTTTATATTTGTATATGCATATTCCCTAAAATAGTGCCTAGTTCAATCAGTTTCACCAAACGTATAGAACATCGAACATATTTTGTTTACTTGCCGTGACTTTGTTTAGAAAAAAATATACCATGTTAGTGGGTATATTTCAGATATTTTTCAAGATTATACAGGGTGTGTTAGTACATTTTACTCTAAGATAAAGTAATTGGCCATTCAATGACATAATGAAACTTTTATATCATTGGTACATTGTCATATTTCTGTTTCTGTGTTTCTCAAATTTTTTATGTAACTTTAACAACTTCCTGTTTAATTTTCTTTTTGAGGATTACATTATAATAGGATTGTTCATAGAGACCAGTTGCCAATAATTCCAACGGTTTGTAAAATTCTAGGCGAATTAGGGATCTCGATAGTTGACTGTATCAGCACTAGATTGGCGTAGAATTTTTCATACCGTTGGGAGTCGTTGGCAACTGATAACTATATACAAACCATTATGTTGAATATATATTTGAGTAATACCGACCTCATTTTTCTGTTTGCCAAGTAATTTAGCCACAGCTACTGCCTAGACCTTTCTTGCCGATCATTCGCGCTTCGGTATATGTGACAAAACCTACATTCTACCGACCAGCCCCCTCCTAAAAGCCCTTGCTGACATACTACACAGTTCCCCGTCTTTATTGCTATTCTTTCGATATTTTAATTCCTGGGAGTGAAATTTGAAAGTGTGAAATACAAAACTGAAGAATTTTGAAAAGAGTTTTCATAGACATGTCCTGCATATAGATTGTTGTTATAAAAAGAATTCGTATAAAATGTAAAAAAATCAAGAGGTATCTTGGTACATCCCATTACAAGGAACTTCTTTTCGCTAACTGCTTTGTATATAATAACAAGCCCAATCAACATATTTTTACAGTAACAAATTTGACAGTTTAAGCATTTTAGACATTTTGGCTTTTTAACATTTTTAATATTAATAAGAACCTAAAATATTCTTCAGACAATTTATAACTTAAAAACACTCTTCAGAAATTGTAAATACAAGAAGCCAGACTTGGCGAAACATATGTCAAATAAAAGTAAACAAAAAGTGAAAATTTAACCCCATGTTTGGTGTTTTTTAGTAATCTTAAAAATGAATTTTCTTCAAGTGAAGACTGAAACAATCATTAACAATTTATCGCCTAATGAAAATGTAAAAGGACCGAGAAGTTTTTTGTTCATCCTGGTGGAGCAAAGGTCCATGGCTAAACATTACTTATTAATAAGCAGATACATTAAAGTAAATTAAAATCACAATGAAAAAAAAGGTTTTTGACATTTTTTACTTTTTTGACATTTTTACTTTTTTGACATCTTCAAAGTTTATGACGTTCTTGGCATTTTTAACGTTTTTGCTTTTTTGAAATCTCAATTCATTTCAGGGCAAATTTGACTTCTTCATTTGTTTCATCCCACACATGGATTTCGCTTATTGATGGATGTGTACCAAATTTCATTAGGATATCTGAAATAGTGTCAATTGTTATAAAAGAAAAGATTTGTTTCTGAAAACGTTACCAGCCTGTATCTCAACAGCTAACACGTTTAGAACATAGATATATCGCCTCCTTACATTTGAAACACCCTCTATATTGACAGCATTGAACGTGTTTAATTTACGCTAAATGATAAATAATAATAAGGCAAACCACTAACTATACACGATGTAATGGTTTCGTCAAAACGCAAAAAGCAATATTTTTTTCCGTTCCAACTCATTAACAGTCTTGGACTTTGAAAGTAATTACATCAATTGACGCATGTTCTTATGTATGTGATTTCGCAAGCTCATGCATTATACAGGCGACGAACTCTGAAACGGATTTATTGTCCAAAACTTCGGATACGCGTTGACTTTGACACTGGCAAAGCGAAGTCGAAAATAGATGATATGAGAAAGTGTCGGCAGCATATTTCCGTCGTTCCAGACAAAACTCCAATCGTATTCCAGGGCACATATGGCATGAATGATGAATAGATTCTGTCTTCTAGGAATAGGGCGAGTCGTATTGCTATTAAATCCGCACGTTCTCAACGGCATATGTCGTTGTCTACGAATGAAAAGCCTGTTGTCTGAGTTAAGGAGATTAGTTTCAGATGTTATTGTGCGTTTATCAGCTTTTATTGTTAACGTAATGCGGTCGTTGTATTCATTAGGAGAACGAAAGGTGTTGAACGACCTTAGATATACCGACAATGTAGCACTTATACTACAAAACAAACAAACAAACATCAAGTGCTTCAAAAACTTAAGAAACAGGTTAGTGGAATCAGTGTTAACGTTATTAATTAATTTAAGCTAAAATTAAAATGAAAGTCTTAGAGGGTACTAATCAAGCTTTAAAAAAAATTAGAATTAAACTAAAGCAAACATTAATTTAAAAACTTAATTAAATCGACATAACAGGAAGAAAGTATTGTATAAACAGTTTTTTTATATCTAATTAGTTATTGAGTATTAAATAATTTGGTCAAGTGCGAGTTGGGCTCGCATACTAAGGGTTCCGTACCACCTTCAAGATTCTAAGATTCTAGTTTCAGACAAGCAGGGAATGAGTGCATTTTCTTATAATTACCCTAATGTCTTTTAAAGGAAGCGTTTTAAATTTATAAAAAATATACACTTTGATTTTCCACACATAGACTTTTTATTTTATCTGCTTCAGGATTTGCTTGATTTTTATCAGAATACATATTTAATTTTCTAATTTGGCCCCTAAAAATTAACATTAGAGTTTTATTTTACAAATAAACTTTCAGGGAAGCCTTTTATAATCTACTGTCTGAGTTTTGAGGCTCTGTAGATTCGTAGATTGGAAGATAAAGGGCAAAATAGGTCAAGTTTTAAATTATACATTATTACATCTGTTATTCAAATTATTTAAAAATACAAATAAAATATATTTTTCAAAATTTAAATAGTGTAGTTTCTAAAGTGGGAATTAAGTCGATGTTTAATATTTTTGCTAATATCTTTTAAACAAATGATTTAAAAATATGATAAATTTGTAATTAACATAATGAGCCTTTTATTTGATATATTACATGATGCCTTTGAAAATTGAATTTTTATTTTCCATTTAATTGTATAATTTGTCCCTAAAATTACTATGGAGGTTTTCTAATAATTTTTTTTATAAATTTCAAGTGAGCCCCAGTACTCCTAATTATTTTCAAAATTTTAGGTAGTATGGTTTCGGAAATAAAGCGAGAAATGAGAATTTTTTATATCTTTATGTTAATATCTTGTAAACAACAAATTTTAAAAATATGAAAAATATATATATTTGTGTTCCTCATAATGAGCCCCTTGATTTGATTTATTGCATGATGCGTTAATTTTTTTTATTTTCTCTTTAATTCTATAATTTGGCCCCCAATATTAATATTAGGGATTTCTTCTTATTTTTCCTGTAAACAAAAAAAACTAGGTCTTATTTTTGGAGAATAAAGGGATGAATGGGTAATTTCCTTAATTTTTTTAATATATTTTAAAATATTTATCTAAAAAAAATAATTTAAAAATATATTTATATTGGTCATAATGAGCCCTGTGATTTGATATATTACATGATTCGTTAGAAACAAGTTTAATTTTTTATTTTTCATTTATTCTATAATTTGCCCCCCGAAATGAATATTAGGGATTTCTCCTTATTTTTCCAGGAAAGTTCAGGTGAGGCGCTATACCTCTTTTTTTTTCAAAATTTTATTTTAAAAATATGAAAAAAATATATTTGTTTTCGTCATAATGAGCCCTTTCATTTGATATATAACATGATGCATTAGAAACAATTTTAATTAGATATTTTCCATTTAATTCTGTAATTTGACCCCCAAAACTAAAAGTAGAGGTTTCTCCTTATTTTTTCAGTAAACTTCAGGTGAGACTCTATACCTCCAACTTTTTTTCAAAATTTTACGTTTTATAGTTTCGGAGATAAGGTGGGGGGATGGGTAAATTTTGGTATATTTTCATGAATATCTTTTAAATTATTTTTTTTAAATATGAAAAATAATGTATATATGTTCCTCAGAATGAAGTACGTTTCATTTGATGCATTACATGATGCGTTTAAAAAAAATATTTTTTAAATTTTCAATTAATTCTATAATTTGCCCCCCAAAATTAATATTAATGATTTCTCCTTATTTTTCCTGTAAAGTTGGGGCAACCTTCTGTATTTCTTATTTTATTTTAGGCTCAGTAGTTTCGGAGATCAGGGGGGGAACGGTCGATTTTTTTAGTTTTTCCCCCCATAAGTACTCCTAAAATCAAAATTTCTTCTTTTGCGATATATACTCCTAATCGGGTCACCAAACTATATATTGATACCAAATTTCAACCTCTTCCGTCCAGTAGTTTAGGAGAAAATTGCTGTGATGTGACAAAGGCAGAAATCCGGAGTGATATTATAAGGATATGTATGTTGTATATGCGGAACCCCAAATATGAAAAAACCGACTGCAATATTATTTAATAAAAAAGGTTACATGGAAAAACATTCACCAAACTTTACCAAAATGTTAATCTTACTCCTTACTATAGCATCTATGTTGTATCAACATAACCTTCTCCAAAGTTCACGATCCTGGGCATCTTGTTTCATCTCATCGTAATTCCGACCTTTCGAGATGTCAAATGAGCATTCCATTCTTTAGTCTCCCTCTACTTTTAATACCTTGAATTTCTCCTTCCTTTATTCTCCGTTGAATACAATCTCTCGTTGAAATGTGTCCGATCTAGTTAGTTTTCCTTCTTCCTATAGTTTTCATTATTGTTCGATCTTCCTTTACTCTTCTCAAGACCTCTTCATTTCTCATTTTATCTGACCATTTGATGTTTTCCATTCTTCTCCATAGCCACATTTCAAAACTCTCAAGGTATTTTTCTTCTTTTTGTCTTAATGTCCATGTCTGCGATCCGTATAAAACCACACTATAGGTGTAGCTTTTCGCCAGACTTTTTCTCAGCTTCATGGAAATTTTTCTTGCTTTTTCCAGGTGTTTTACTTTTATTAATGATGTTTTGCCCATGGCTATTCTGCTTCTGATTTCTTCAGTGCAACTTCGAGTTGAATTTATAATTCCTCCCAAATATTAAAATTTATTTACCTGTTCTAGTTATTGCCTTTTAAGCACAATCCTTACATTTTCTACTGTTTTTCATGGTCGCATTACCTTTGATTTTCCAATTTTTATCTTCATACCATACTTCTTACCAGTTTTGCTTATCTTCCAGGCCATATGTTGTAACTCCTTTTCTGTTTGTTCTGTTCATTGCCCACTGTAATCCCAGCAGTCTCTTATAATGCTTCATTTATCAATTTTTCAGCCTATAAATTGAATAGTATCGGTGACCTGCAACAACCTTGTCTCACTCGTCGTACCTATGAGTATTTCTTTGGTTTCTTCATTTTTCACCTTTGCCAATTTTTGTCCTTTGTAAAGCTCACGAATGAGGCGTCGGTCTTTCCAATCCACTTCAATATCCTTCAGTATTTTCAATAGTATATTCCAATCTACTCGGGCAAACGCTTCCTTCGAGTCAATAAAACACACATACATTCACTTGTTCTTCTCCACCAGTCTCTCTGCTAACATTCTGACATACCCTATAGCATCTTGAGTTCCTCTTCCTTTTCTAAATCCAAACTGATCTTCCCCTAGGTTTTCTTTAATTTTAATTTCAGTTATTTTCAACCTATGTTGTACCAAAACAATATTAAAGTTAAACATCTCCAAACATAATTATATTTATCTTTTAATCTTCGAATATTGGAAGATGTGGATTTTCTAACATTTTTCCGTTTTCTCTCAGTAAAAAAATAGTTGGACCGGCTTTTTAAACAACAAACAGTGGATTAATAGTCCCGAGGTCCATTCACTAAATTCCATAAAATTTGGAAAAATCACAAACATCACTTTTTTGCATTTTTACTGTTAGAAAATAATTCCAGTGCTCAGTTCACTCATTGTTTTATTCATGTATGTATCTACTGAGCTGTAAGCTACGGTCCAAGCAGTTGGTATTGGGTGATTCTTTATATCTAGTACTTTATTTATTATCCAATATGATTTTTTTTATCCGAAAATTATAAATATCATAAATTTGATAGTATTTTACCGTCGACATTGTATATTAATACATAATATTAAGGCATAAGTATTCATGGATCATGGATAACTTACAGAAATATACCCAAAATGTCAGTACCGTGGCATGTCTCATTTTCGTTTATCAAACTAAAAATAAATTTCCATAGAATCGCCTTATAATCTACAGTTTAGCTTTTATAACTAAGGTCTATTGATAATTCATCAAGTTATGCTGCAATTGTACCCCAATATTGATTGGTAGAAGGGAATAATAGATTTAACTAATGTTAAACTTTGTTTTATTCTAAGACTATTGTAAAAATTGTTATTTTATTTTTACTGATAATAAATTTTAAAGTTTGTTAAACTTAAGAAAGAAAATACCGTAAATGTCTCTTTATGATAATCAAAGTCTTATAATTTATCATTTGTTTTATTATTTTAAGAATTTAAACAGATTTTTTGGGCCAATATATTGAATATTTCATTTTGGTGACAGTTCTGTGGCCGAAAAATTTCTAATTTTTGTTCTAGTTTCTTTTTTATTGAAGTTGTAGTAGAACTACATACATTACAAGCTTAATTTTGATCATAAGCAAAGACCAATAGCACTCAGAATACAAGTTTTAAAGCATTTTTGATTTAAAAAGGTGCTGATTTGTAAAAATCACAGTTGTCTAAGGATCACCCATGTATTCTTGCACTAATGATTGGGCTATATCTTGTGACTGTTAGATCCCCATCATCTCTTCGTATCGGCCTTCAACCACATGGGGGACGTCTTCAAATAGAACCTCCTGGATAGCCAATGAACCTGAAAATTTGGTTGATTAAGTTATGAGTCATAAGACCTATTACTTACAGTCATTTGTTATGTTTCCTCTACTCGAAAAGATGAATTGCACATAGCTCAGAAGAAAATCTTAGATATTATGCGTTATGATTTGTTAAATGTTACAGCTTTCATACACAAGTGCATCGATTAGGTGTACATATCTGTAACTAGACACCAATCAACTGTGCCATCATTAAATTGAAAAGTAAATCAAACGCATTTTGGTATTTACGTATACCAGTAACGAGGTCACCAACATGAATTCTCTTTTTCATCGAGCGGCCCATTTGTAGTTTATCTAGCATTGAAAATCAATTAGATACAAATCAGGAATTCACAAAGACGAACTATGTTACGAAACCGCACTTGTCTTTCCGTGGTGTTACTGCACACAAGAGACTCACAAAAAAACATTGAATGAATTAACCGCGGTATGAATCATGGCCAACCTGACGTGAAAAATATTATTACCTAACCATTTAATAGTATTATCCCGAAACGCACCTCGATATTATACTGAAATAGTCTCGTCTAAAATATGTTACAACTTTCTTAATATCTTGGACTACTTTGTCCACATTAGATATTAAACAATAGTGAAAGTGTTCTAAATATTGTTGCGAATACTCATCTTACGGGCTAAATTGGACTAAATTGAGGACAACATTGAAATTGGATATAAGATCATTAATAATTTTGTCTAAACAAAATTAGACACCAAGTAGTTGCCCTCTTTCGAAGGTTAAATCTTTATGCAAATTCTGTGAAACATTTTTTATAAATAATTGTCAAAACTTATTCAACAATCTTTCCGAATATACATACTAATTATACACAATACATATATAGAGATGTTTACATGCTATAGTATCCGACTAGTCGTTTTTGCATTTTTTTTTTAATTTACCAAAAAAAAAACAAACTGTTTGATGGGATCCAAAATCGATGTTTAGTAATATTTAAATGCCTAGAATACGTGTACGCCGAATGAATCGCCAACTAAGTGATTTTTTTCTTCATTTCCGGAAATCAAGGCCAAATTTTAAACTCCTTGGTATTTTTGATTCAAATTTACTCTATACTATAGCATCTATATTTTAAATTTAAACATCTCCTTCTGTGTGTTGCGATTTCTTTGCAGTAGTAGTAGTTGTACCTAATCTTTAGTTAGCAAATACTATTGTATACATTACATTAGATTTACATTGCATTACATTACCTTACATTACATTTACATTATATTACATTACATTTACATCAAATTACGTTTACATTACATTTTCATAACATTATATCGTCTTAAATTTGATTAAATTACCTAAATTATATTACAGAACGTCGATTGACATTAATATTACCACAACATACTTCCCCACTCATTATGAAATTTAAATATCTAAACATTTTTTTAACATATTCACCACACAATTTTTTGAATATTTTTATGTGAGTGTACCTACTAAGTGGTCATCATATTTTGTATTCATGTTATTCCGAGTTCATATCAAATTACAAATTTCTAAGAGCACATTTAAACATTTTTATTAACATTGTTTTTATTATTGAATTTGAAGTGTGCTTCGAGAGACTAAAATTTAAGAAATTGCTGCTTTTACTAAAATCATGTTACGTTCAGACAAAGTATCCTTTATGTAAACCTTTATTTACTTTTTGAATCTGGCTCAAGACCAACTATTTTCATATGCATTCTTCAGGAATTATTTGTGCCAAAATATCCGGTGGCCAGTGCTAATGATAATAAACAATGCAGAAACATTTTCGAGGTTGGAAATTTCAATGACAAATCAGAAAGGGAATTTCGATGAATCAAGCCTTGCCTTCAATGGTGTTCAAAAAAACATGTAATTAGACCTGATGTATAGGGAAAATTGTGATTGATGATTCTACAATTCAAATATATTTTTTGTTCTGAGAACGCTCTTTTTATTAACATACAATTTAATCAAACGCTTATGATTAAGTAATTTTGTCCTAGCTAAGAACTTGGTCACTAATATTCCTTAGAATCTGCAACTCAATACTCGTTCTTTTTCACTATACTTTCTATGAATTTTTCTTTCTAGGAAGTAGATTACTTAAGCGGTCACATGTTAAGTCGGTGTTTGTTAGTTATAGATCTAGAGATCGCCCACCAATCAGGGACGGATCTAGATTTGTCCTGAAGGAGGGACGCAAAATGAAAAGTGTGATAATAAGATGAGTTATTGCTTGGATCTATACTTCTTCAGTTCAACAAGTTATTGCTTTCCTGTCCACTGTTTACGATCGTATAGCTTAACGCTTTCAGTTTCATAATCTACAATGATTTTTACAAAGCCTCAGCGGGGGGGGGGCCCTGCGCCTCCTGGCTGGGTCCGCCACAGATACAGAGTTCTTCTGAAAGTCTCGATGAAGATCACTATTTCTGATGTACTACGGTGCATTGATGACATTTGAGAAAGGACCACATTTGTTTTAGGATTTGTTTATACAGTAATATTTATTTATAAGGTAACAGACGAAAGTGCCTAGCAAGATTTGTTCTTTTCATTATGATATGGACTCTCAAGCTAAATCTGTCTCCAATCTATGCCTAAATAGGTTGAATAATTTACACCGACGGTCTTGTTGCAGTTATGTTTTGTTTTCTGTTATTGTTAAAGTCGATATGTACAGATTTGGCATTCCTCAATTTCATAGGCTATATTTTGGTCAAATTACTGACATAGTTTATTGATGTATTTTATCTGCAACCTCTTCCTCATCTTTACTACTAAGATCACAGTATCATCTGCTAAGGTAGCTAATGTATCTTCCTATTTTTGTAGTGTCACTGTTTTAGGATGGCTAGTCTACTATCTACAGCAGCATGTGGTGGTTGAAAGATGAGTGCCGCTTTAATTACAATGGAGCAGTGGATGATATAGCTGCAGATCTTCTTTATGGCGAACTCTGTAACTGCATTTTTCGTCCCCATTTGCCTATGGGTCTGAAAAATACAATTCCAAGCCATAACCCCATCTTCGATTCAGCGATGGGTTAAAGAACAGAAAATGTTACTACAAAAGAGGTGCTAGATTCTAGAAAAAGAGCGATTATTCGGAAAATAAAGCTAGAGTAACAGAGGCAATCATCGGGATATTAACATGCATGCCAGATTACATGTATCTCGCATGAATCTGAATTCTATATTCTTATTGAAATTCCTCCGTAACAAAATGCTGGTGGTGCAGCAGCTGACTGTAAAAAACTACCTACTAGCCCCAATATCACAGCGCGTATGCAAGTGTTGCTTGAAAAAAGACTCAAATGATAATCTGATAAGAATTACTCCGTTTCGAGGTATGTGTCAGTTCGATCTGCAGATACCCTTTTTGGTATAATCGGACCGCATTCCTTTGAGACCACAAATAAATGGAAATATTTGTATCCAACTATATGGTGTCAAAGCAAACTGCCAATGCACCTGCTCTAGTCGTCCTGTCCAGTAAAACAGTACCACTACAGAATAGGGGGATTTGATTGAACGAGTCATCTTAGCCAAAACGGTGGAAATTTTCGTCTCAGACTTTAAGTAAGCACTGAGGAGGATGACGGTACATGAGTAACACAATTTTCCACACCTAACATTACATACTTTAGGTATGTATAATTAAATCTCCTATTAGTGACATTTACTAAGTGGAGATGTATTTTCAACATTCGCTGAGTAATATAGGAATTATCCTAGTTCGTTTATTATTGTTTGCGTTGAAGCTATACGAATGCATGGATAATAAACCTAAATTAGATAGCTTATGTTTTAATGCAGCTTTGCGGCTGAATTTATATTCTAAATTAAAGATATCTGGATATGTATGCCATTTAACTGTAAAGAACAGTGAAATTTATATAATATTATTAAACTTTATACTCTTAAATATCGTTAACCTGTTGATATAGATGCTTTAGGTCGAGAATAGTGAATTAATTATTTAGTGGTGGAGAAGTTTTATTTAATCGGCTGTAAAGGGCAGTACCTTTAGATTTATTTTACAGATTCACTTTAAACTTCAAAATGTATTATTTGGTCTGTTCATTAGGCTTTCCTCTCTTCAGATTTTTCCTGTAGCAAATTTGAAATTGTAAATGGGCAACAACGTATAGTAACTCAATTTCAAAAAATGCGTGGGTTACTGGTTGTCCGTACAGAAACTCTTCCCCACAGATATTCTGATAGAAACAGATGTTTATAATTTAATCACCTAGTTTTCCTTTAAATAAATATTGTTACGTATATTGCGCGATACTTATCTGCGTTTGGAGTGTTTCAACTCCAAACCTGGACTCGTTAATAATGGCAGTGTTATTTTATTCTTAATTCTCGCTTTGATACAAATTTTCTTGTTTGTCAGAGAGAATTTCACCGTTGATACTGAGGTTACCGTTTTTTTTTGCTCTTCTAGAAATATATTTTTGTCAAGTAAAGGTTACCCAATAACTACTTACTACTACATCATACAGTAAACTTACTTAAGTTTTCTCTTTTTAAAATTTTCTTTTTACAACAAGATCTTTGTTTTATCCCACACTATTCATGACTGCCTAGTAATACATAGTTGGCCAAATCTGAGCCTTAATTTCAATCACTTGAATAAATTTTGGACAGTTTTTGAGCTAGTACCAACACCGAAACAATAAACTCAATTGAAACAAAAATATAAAATTTTGAAAACGCGAGATGTAAGACCGACATCTAGGATTTTCGAGCGAATTAGCACACAGATATCGGTCTTATATCTCTCGTTTTATTTAACGATATGTATCAAATACATAAAGAAGTGTTCGAGAGGACATTCAATTGTGGGAAGGGCAACTGATGAAGGTTCCCTAACCAGAAACAATATATATTATATAGATATTGTCTTGCGTACAAAGGAATGACACCTCGAAGAGAGTATATAAATTTTTATCGAATTTAATTTAATCTTGAATCCATTGTCATACATTGGCAACACAGATATTCTCTGAAGTCCGAACTGATTTTATAGTTTATAAATAAATATATAAATACTAAAACGTACTGCACTTTCATGTGATATAATATTAGTCAAGAAGTCGTGACGAAACAGTTACCTGATAATTAATCCTTACTTGATATAACGAACCATGTCACATATCTATAGATTATGTAAACGTGTTAACTAATCCAAACAGATAAAGTAGACAAAAGTAAAATCAATAAGGCGTACGTCGATAAAGTACACGTGGTTTGGTTTAATCGATATACCAAATTGTTGATTTTTTCAATGTTGTCTAGGACGCTTATTTTCTAGGTTACCTACTTTAAATAGTTTTCTTCATTGCGTTGTCAAAGAAAATAATTGAAAGTATAAATAAGTGATATGCACAATACAAGACCAACGTTAAAATTAAAGCCTTAAGTTTTGTTAAACTGAAATATTCAACATTGTTATTGATTAGATATTTTTATATTAATAATATATTTAAAGTAAATGTCAGGTATGACGTAAAGTTTTTAACATATTTTAATTTGTAATTCACAGAGAAATGCTGCAAAACTATTCCAATTAATTCTCTAGCCCAAAAATTTGAGAACAACTTAAAAACGTCAGGCATCTAATATAGTGATTAAGTCTGTTCTTTTAAACTTTTCACATAGTTACCCAAACAAATTACATTTTCTTGTGTTAAAAATTTAGAAGATATTTAGTTGATTTGTCATCAATAAGCAAATTTCATTATTTTCAATGTATTTTTACTTCTCGACACTCTAGAATCTCATATTAAATCTCTAAAAGTGTGGTAATAAGATAGTGTTTTAAGTGTTTCTGTGGCGGTAAAAATTATTTTATTATCAACACTTTTCTTTGAATGTATCAGAATTACACCCGAACAAGTGACGACTAACCGGACGTCAAGAAATGACTGGGCTTGCGGAACCATTTTAACCAATTAGTTCACGTTCACCTGCAAAATTTAAGTGGAATTGATGAAGTTAATAAAAACTCAGACAGATACTCACACAAACGTACAACGAACAAAAATATCTTATTTGGGGGTGCCATATCTAGGCAACGCCCATACTAGATTTCTATTTTAAATTTGAGGTCAAGGAAATAGTGTTCCAGCATCCCTTGTTTAGAAGCTTGCATGTGCAAAGTCTTTCCAACGAACAAAATGAAGTCATTATGAATTCTTAAAGTGTTCATATTTAAGATTTAGATGTCCAAGTCAATGGAAAATTCTTTAACATATCTTCAAGACTCCGATTGCTCCATCCAAAGAATTCATAATGACTTCTTAAAAGACCTCATAAATAAGTCATTTTTGTAACTACATAAAAAGAATACTGGAAGAATTTATTTTTTTTATTCCATAAAACACTTCTTGCAGACATCATTTTTCTGATGTCTGAACAATAATATTGCGGTAAATTCTTATATTGGAATTATTTTTGCTCTACATTAATTAATTTTTTTCTGCAACAGATAGATATTAGAAATTTGTAAATGTAGAACAAAGTGTAGGAAGGCAATTTTGAAGAATTTCACGTATTACAGGTTGCCTCTATATAAATTCTTCCTCAGATATTCAGAGAGAAAGATATGTCTACAATATAATATATAAATACAGTCTTTTGTATATTGTGAAATCAGTATTTGGGGCCGTTTCAACTCCAAATCTGAACTCGTTATCATTCACTGTATATGTTAGCTGGAGCTATATTTGCTATATTCGCAGTGATACAATTTTTCTTGTATCAGACAAATTTGACAGTGACACACAAAAAACGTATCACATATCCATATTATTTCCACAATATGTTATTTTTAACCGACTTCCAAAAAGGAGGAGTTTATCAATTCGTCGCGTATTTTTTCGCTTTTTTTTGTATGTATGTTACCTGATTTCTTCTCCTGCGGTTCACCGTTTTGAACGAATATGGTCTTGTTTAATAGAATATATATCCGGATTGGTGAAACTTCAAATTTTGGAAAAGAATTCTGTTGGTAAAGTGATAAAATTTGTGAATGAACACATGCGTGCATGGAAATCGACCAATATCCCTAATATTTTAGTCGATTTTTCGATAACTCCTTATGGATGTGTATAGTTTTTTAACGTTTAATCTATTAAGGAAGATCCTTAGGTGATCTCATATACTTTTCTGCGACGTGCCACTTGCAGTTTTGCAGAAAATCGTCTAAAATTCCAAAATTCTTATCAAAAATTTCATCGAAATGACATAACGGACATTTCCTCATAAATATTTTAATTCCAATGTAATAGTGCGGTAATTTTAGGCACTGGAAGTTTTAATTGCGAATTTGAAAATTTTCTATGTACTTCTCAAGCATATAGGTAGTAAAGCATAGTATTTTCGGCTCCTTAAATCAGTGACAACACATGTCAAACTTTAAACTGCTTATTGGTGGGTTTATAGACAGGGTGTTTAGTTACAGCAAACAAAATCACAAAGTAAAGTGATTGAAGGAGTTGCATTTATATGAAGATTGAAATATAGGACGGACTAGAATAATAGTGGTCCGTAGGCAGCCTTATATACAGGATGGTTGGAATATAGGGTGGACTGGACGTTTGGTGGTATAAAAATGTTGGAAAAAATGTGAAATTAAAATTATATAGGGTCATTAAAAAACTGTTATATGATGTGGACATAAGCAAATCATATACAAGATGGTTGAAATATATGCTGGAGTTGAATTATATATATATATATATATATATATATATATATATATATATATATATATAGTGTGATTAAAAAATTATTTCTTTTATAGCCCATAAGAAGTTGCATAAAGTGTGGAGATGAATTAATGTTACACAGGGCGATAATATAAAATGTTAAATATGAAATAATTTATGGAGTAGCCCACAAGGAGTTATATTCTATGGTTGAAATATAGGACGGATTTGACTCCGTAAATATGGGATGGATTCTACTCCGTCCTATACTTTTGGTACATAGGTTGGAGTGGAATTATCTATAGTTATACAGGGTTGTCAAAAAAGTTGAAAAAAAGGTTACATGGCGTAGTCCATAAGGCATAAATACATTTTGGGCTTATTAAGTAAACGCGTACTAGTACATTTTGTTCGTAAAGATTTACCTGTCAATTTAAATGAGAAAGTATCATTGTGTAATGTTGAGGCTTTCAATGTTACCTGGTTCTGTCTATTAAGGTTATACATACAAAATAAAAAATAAAGAATGAAAACTACCTGAGTTCAAAAATACTAAAAAGTTGAAAATAAAACATTAAAAAATATATATAACCGACTTCTACCTATAACTAAAAAGGTAAAAATAATTAAAACAAAATACAACTCTAGCAAATAAATAACACATTTAATGTTGTTAGGTACCTACCCAGGAAGTAAAAAATGTAAACATTAAAAGGTGCTCATTCTGTACAAATTAATTACATACCAGTCTAGAATATTTTTGAAGTCGGTGCCAAACAACAATCAAGTTTGATGAATTAGTAGATAAGTCTGCAATGAAGGATTTTAGATTTGCTTGGCACCAGCTTCAAAATATACTAGATTGGTAGGTAATTAATTTGTACAGAATGAGCACCTTTTAAAGTTTACATTTTTTACTTCCTGGGTAGGTACCTAACAACATTGAATGTGTTATTTATTTGCTAGAGTTGTATTTTGTTATAATTATTTTTAGCTTTTTAGTTATAGGTAGAAGTCGGTTATATATTTTTTAAAAATGTTTTATTAATAGAACAAAATGTCACTTTGGGATAAACCTACAAATAAATAAAATCAAGAGAGAGACTTCTCTTCACTGACTGTTCAGTTCTTCGTGGATATCGAATAGAACTACATACACTTTAAAATATTACGTACATATGCATTACTCAACAGAAAAAAGAAGTTCTGAAAAAAGACTTCTATGTGATTTAATTTTTCTGACTTCGTAAGAAGTCAGAAAATGACATCTTCATTATATCATATTTCCCAATTCTTTAGAAGTCAAAATAGTGATGTTTTTATGAGTTCTTAATCAAGACTTCATGAAAATGACATCTTTTAGACTCTTTTTAGACTAGTGTGTTTGTTGAGTTTTAGTGTCACTGTTATCTTTTTTAAATATAATACTTACGTCTGATATTTGCTGGTGTCAGGAAATTCATGAAATTTAATTGAAGAACAAGACTTTTTTTAATTAAGAACTTTTTAGGACTTCCGGTTGAAATAGCCGGCAACCGCATGTGTGTGTGTGTTTGTGTCATAAATTAAGAAAATTAGGTTTAGTGAGCAAATAGTGTATTTGGGGGGAGTGAGGAGTGTTAATTAGTGTTTGTGATTGTAAGCCGGAGGTTTAAGGCTGTCCCGTTCTTGTAAATAGATACACCTAATTACACATTTTATCTTGCAAACAGATTTATGTGTCCTCAATGTACTAAACATAAAAAGAAAAAAGCACAGGGTAATACTAAGAAAATAATTTTCGTATCGATGGTTAAAGAAGATACTGGTCATGACATCTAAGTATACAAATTAGAGCACTGGTTTATAGTCAATAAGATCGAGAGATCAAGACCACAGTTAGCCTTGAAGGCTACAGACTTGAAAGCCTAACCTTGAAAGAAAAAACTTTTCATACGAAACATCATTTCCTTGCCAAACTATTAAGATTTTGGTCTCCTCATTTGTATTAATCCTACAAACACGAACTTAAGGGCCCCATCCATTAGAATGTTGGATAATTAGAACGAAATCACGGTGCTATAATCGTATACAACGGATTATAGTTTACGAAATGTAATGGTACCCTCTTGTACGTCTAATTCTAGTGATTATTATCTTATCCAAACGTGAAATTTTACTATCCATTAACACGTTTGACGTAGTCATGTAGAGCTTCTCATCATCGCTCCCCGAAGTTGAATAACTCACTTGTTGATTTCCCTATTGTTATCCGAGACGAACTTCGACACAATATCCGAAACTCAAAACTATACTCTTGCGAAACTTCATTAAGCTGAGAGCGTGTTAAAATTTGTAGTTTTCTGAAAACTAGGTTAAGCGACGACGAGGCGTTTTGCACACATTTCTTAAATAGCGTGCCATTTAATGAACGAAACGGCAATAATAAAACTTTGAGGTTATGTCGATTATGAAATCGGATACTTTCACTCCTTGGGTAAAGATGCCGACGTAGCGCTCGTTATTTCGTTGAAAAAGTAGGCAGAACGAAATGCAAATGCAGTGTGTTTATTCAAATATTTATGAAATGTTAACATCTGCAAAATGATTTCAATTCCAAACAAATCACGTTGCTAACTTGCCCTTGAGTTGCGTATTGTTTCGCTTCCATAACCATAAAATTTGAAATAAACTTGAACGGTGGTTTGTTAATAATCCGACCACTGTTTCGTACTAATATACCACAAAGTTGTTAATAAAAACGTACGAATTTTAGGAAATTTTGCAATACTTTGAAATGTAATAGTTGAATTACAGGCCACTTTATTCAAAGCATTAAAACGAGGATAGTTTAAAATGTAGGTAAATAGAGGCCCACAGAAAAACTAATACTAGCAATTTTTGAAAATATACCATATATACAACGTGTCCCAAAATTCAAAGTCAAAGCCGAAACCCAGGAATGGACCAGTTTATGACTACCCAGTGGAAAATCATTTAAAAAATCGGTATATATTTTTTTAATATATACTACGCACTTTACTGAACTCTTGGTTCAGATATTCTCGCACAGGACGGGCATAATCAGGAGGGCAACCGTTATTTTGGTACCACATTGTTAGTAAAATGTTTAATGACACGTCATCTAGCAGATTTAGCAATGGTTTTGTAGAAAATCTGGATAAATTTTACTATTCAACCAAGCCGTGTTAGTGGATCTTTTGAATTGCCAGGGGTTCACCACACCAATTGATTCCTAAACACCCAATGGCACATCAACTTCCTGCTAATTGAATTCTGTTACAAAAATTTTCGCACTTAGATCTACACCACTAACAGATGTTATTCTTAAATAAAACGGCGATCATCCGCAACAAATCGGGAATCTTTATAGTTCTCAAGTATACCAACACTTTAGTAGCAGATGAACAGTGAATCATTCCTAAGATACATTCGATAAGAAGCGTACACGTGCTAAAGTTAAATAGTTTTTAATACCAACCAAACAATAGCCGGCCTACCAAGCTCTGCAAAGGACCATGTAACTAATAAGGATAGAGAAGTTTACGAACACCATATCGCTATTGTCCACAAAGCAACATAGGTTGCTCAACGTATGCATCAATCATGGAACACATAAACAATCTCTACCAATTGTCAAAAAGCTCTCACACACCTGACAGAACTATCATATTCCTCAATTTTCTTAAGACTTTTGAAATTCAAGAAGCTAGATAGCTTCTTAACCGGCGCAGGGATAGTAGGTAGGTACTTGCCTTGAAGAAGACCACAATGCACTCGACGCACATATAGATACTAGTGATGTACCGGATCATTAAAATTGTTTATCCACGGATCTGAATACGGATATTTAGTCCCACTATCCGCGAATACGGATGCGGATATTAACTTTTTTAGAGTACCTTCGCGACGGTAAATATTGCACATAAACCTTTGGAAAGAGACAATCTGTTATGAACAAAAGTTATTGACTTCTATAAGAGTTAACTCTCATAACCAAAGACATTAAAGTATGATAGTCATAGACTGGACAAGTAGGAGGTCTCAGTCACATCGCTCGCACATATTTATCATCACCGGCGACAAGTGTTCCAAGTGAGCAATTTTTTAGTGCAGTAGGAATTGTTTATGAGCCACATCGTAACAGCCTTTTGGGGGACAAAGCTGCCAACTTGCTGTTTTTTTAAATACCATTTACCATTACTTAATTTTAATTATGACTTAATTTTTTTTAACATCCTATAATAAATGTTTAAATATATCATCATTTTAATAAGCTTATTACCAAGATGTGTGATAGATCTCATTATAAAGATAGTTGATTTAGTACCTTTGAGTTATGTACTGTCGGTATGGTACTCACTTCACTACGATAAATGTTTGCAATATAAAGTTGCCAAATACGATTTTAAAAAATAAAAAATAATCTGAATGGAATATAAAAGTTTTTCATTGTTACCTGATCATCTATATATAAAATTATATCTATGTATTAAAAATGAATATGGTAAAGGATCCGTAAAAGATGCGCCAAAAACTAACGGATACGAACACGGATACGGATACTTCTCCCTCGCATATACGGCACATCACTAACAGATACATTCCTTAAATGTCACCAACAAACCAATAGCACACTATTCTTTCCTCACGTGACATCCCTCTCTAAATCTGTCGTCTAGACAGAGAGGCTTGAGGAAACTTGTGATTCCTAGTTCGAACTACACTCAGTATACATTTTAATTTCCCTTCTTCTTGTTATCTCGTATAAATGATTCCAAAACAGGATTTTGAACCATCAGGTTATCCTTAAACACCCAAGTTCATATAATTACAAACATATAACTTAAGTTACCTACATTCGTAAATAATATTTAATGTAACTGATTCTATTTCTTCTTTTTCCGGATGTGGACCGTGTCATTTTTTTTTTTTTTTGAAAAAATCAGAATCAGTTATGACTCTGGCCGCGAACACCTACCTTCGGAATATTTAATATATTTAAATTATTCTAGCTCCTGTCAAATCTTTATTTCCAAAATAACCATATATTAGAGTAATAAAATGAAGAAGTTCATAGCTGCCGTTATCACACCATCGTAATATGTATTATCTATTGAATTTTATCAGGGTCGTAAACAATGCTATTCCAAATCCAAATCAGAAAACATAAAAGAGGAATCTAATGGTTCTAAATATAAATCTAACAGGGATTATTTTCCAATTTTAATAGGGTTATAATAGTGAGTCCCAAAGTAATTAATAAATTTATTTCCTACGTAAATATAAATGTAAATAAAAAATCCTGAAACGAGTCTATTTTTATATATTAACCTACACTTTTTGAAAAAAATTATTCAGATGCCCCTTCAACTGTAGCAGTAGGTAATAACTAACTACCCTTATGATAGCGGGTGATATGTAATTTCAAAAGGTTTTCAATTCTCTATTCAGCAATATAGAACGTTTTGTTTTTTGGACGTGAGTACTCAAGAACAAGTCATTTTATTTTATACAAACAAGTAGCCCTGGACCAAATAAATGTCTTTTTGCCAAAAAAGTAAAATCGTATCTTTTTGTGACACTTAAGATGTATTTAAAATTATCTCATTTGTAAGTGCTAGTAAAAGTGGGGTCCATTTGCTCGATAAAGAGCGTTAACCGGACGAGTCAAATTTACCCCGTTTCAAGTTCCTTCGTTAGCACTTCGCTATAGGCCCTTTTAGATTATGATTTCTTATGTGTAAACAAAAAACTGGTGCAAATGGCTTCCATTTCCTCGATGGCGAGGTCACTCCTATTTTTGACAACTTTACCCCCGTCCGCCAGCCTGATGGTAATTAATGCTCTAGGCAGACGTCTTTCGGGAATTTGCTAAAATACACCACTATCTGGAATGTAGATAATTTTGAGACGTTTGCTCGATTACGAGCATAACCAAAAAAATTACCACTTTTACGTCCTATAATTATCCTCGGTTATCGCTTCTACTGGGGCCTGCCCAGAAATGTGATGTACTTCTGGAATTGAACTTAATACGACACATTCTGGCCATTTTCTCGATAACGAGCCAAATCCGGCTCTATCTCTTAGACTAAAACACGTCTTGGCATTGATTCAATAACGTGATCTATTCCCTCTTGAGGAATACTATCCCAAGCTACCTGTATTTCATGTCTTAGAATCTCCAAAGTCCGTGGCGGCTGAAGTAAATTTCCGAACCATCTACCCAAACATGTTCTATGGGCGAAAAATCGGGGGAATCTGGACGGACATGGCAACAGATTCACATGGGTCTCTTCAAAAAAGTTTAAACTAATTCGAGTAACAAGAGGCTCCACTACTTCCTGAAGATAATATTGCCTCGAACAAAGACTTAAGGTGACATACTTTCATGTGCAATAGCACCGCATACCATACCGCCTACTGTTCGGTGTACATGTCGCTCAACATTAAATTGCCATCGGCTATCATCTGCACTCAAGCAGAATCGAGAATCATCAGAGAAGACGACCCAATGCCATTCCACTCCAGTGTTGTCGTTCTTAGTACCACTGTAGTCGTTATAGTCGAGGCTCAGCGGTCAGAGGTAGCAGAAGGTGAGGTCGATCACGCTGCAGTCCAAAAGACCTTATACGGCGGTAAACCGTTAGGACACTTACAAAATAGCCTTGTTCTCCTAACCACTTATCAGCCAAATTTCGAGTTGTCGAGAATCGGTCTCGAAAAGCCATAAGTACCCCAAATAGTTATTAATAACCCTCAACACCGCTTCGACAGCTAAAGCTAAGCTATCAGATGTTTTGGAGTAAACGAAATCTGTTTTGGAAATGGCGTTGTAACCCGAAGCGGAAGCAGATGGATGTGAGGAGTATGCTTAGAGATATTGATATCATACGGGACTCTCTCGAACCGTTGCTATTTTATCAAAGATCTTGGAAATCACTTTATCAAATACGACGACGAATATTCCCAAATCATATATACATTGTATACTCGTAAAACCGCAGGAGCAATCAAAGAAGAACAAATGAAACTTACAGAAGACCTTTTTACGAATGGATAACCGGAAACCATCATTAACAAGGCATTTGAACAACTGGAGAAACCACCTAGGCAGGAAGAGGAAACCACGATAGCAACCGTATTACTACCATTCTCTAAAGGCTTGTCGGAAAAACTTAGAAGTATTGGACATGGATACGGAAACAAAAGAGAAACAACACCTTAAGGTTTAGACGTCGATCTTAAAGCGATTTTTCGAAATGAAGAACCCGCCTTTCGGAAACCAATAATTCGAGCTCTTTCAAATTCAGTTAGCTATTGATACATTCGACGTACACGTACTTTACGCATTTTAATGCTACTGAACATCGATTTTAGATCCCATCTAACACTTTGTCTTTTGGTAAATTTGAAAAAATGAAAAAAAAACGACTACAATATTAATTGATATAAAAAAGGTTACATGAACAAACATTCACAAACATACTATAACATCTTTGTTTTAACAAAACAATATTAATTTTAAACATCAGTGTGCATATACCTACCTTTGAGTAGGTATATTTAAAATTTATTTTAGTTCGCCAGACTACAAGTTTATTTAGGAATTTCTAAACATTCATTTAATTTTTTTAATGAGACTTTCTGAGACCCAGCTATTTGAGCTATTGAGATATTAATATTAATTGGAGTGTTCTTCAAAAAATTACATTTGAAAATGTCACCAGACTTAGAAGACAAAGATATTCATATCATTTGATCTTCATCATAATCGTTAAATGTAAAAGCCGGTACCAGTGAGCAGAAAATTCGTCTCATTTACAACAACTTTGAAAAACGTTGTTATTGTTAATGGTATTTTCCTCGGAGAACATTTAGTCTAATTACTGCAATCCGTTTCACAAGCTGTTAGTGCACAGCCTTGACACCTACACGAAACTGTAACATTGGGGAAAAAAACTTAATTAAGATTCAACGTAAAGAGCTACTGATCATTTCTTAAATTTACCGAAACCACTTCATTTTTCGATGACGTCTTTTATAGCAGCCTGAGAGTATTAATTAATTTAGTTTACTAATAAATATAAGTTAATGTTTGCTGTAACATCTCCAGTGACTGGAAAAATTTGAAGACTTTTTGTTTTATAATTTCCCCACTAAATATCTTATGTAAACACGATTAACTAACACTAAAATCTAATTCATTAATGAAATCTCAATTATTTAAATTTGTATACTTTTAAATTTATCAATTTTAACTTAATACCATTCAAAATCATATACATTCCTTGCCCTCGTATAGGGACTACACTGGCACCATGTATTTTCAGTTCAGGAATTTGCAGAATAGGAATTTTTAGTCCTACTTTATTTTCAAAAAGCAACTTAATTGGTTTTTAATTGCAAATAAAAAAAGAAACGAAGAAATATTTTATTTGACATAACGTGCTCAGGAATCCTCAGTTTCCAATATATAAGATAGCTACCGAAAATAGCTCCCAGTAGCTGATCCATCATTAAAATTTATGTCAAGATTAACTTATTATTTTTCGAGACTCTACTAAGCCCAATTTTTAATGCGTGACTAATTAATCTAACTGGTTTTGTAGTGCACATACTTTTAATGCGTAGAGTACATTTTTGGTCTTCTCGTAATAAAGGAAAAGGTTTTACACTCTATGAAAGTATAAAAAAGACTCTTTTTTTTCTTACTCTTCTCTTCTGCTATATTATTTCTCTAGTCCTGTTTGCAATATAATCTTTTTTTTATCACTAAGTTGCACACTTTTCAACATAAATTTAAGTACTTTCTTCGAGGTGTCATTCCTTTGTACGCAAGACAATATATATTATATAAAATCCTAGATGTCGGTCTCACATCTCGCGTCTTCAAATTTAACGAAATGCATCAAATGACATTCTGTCCTAGGAGTTAAGGGAGAACAGAAATTACACGGAACGGCTCCAGATTCGGAACCTCTGTGTGCTAATTCTCTCAAAAATCCTAGATGTCGGTCTTACATCTCGCGTCTAGAAATTTAAGTATCTATTCACCTGTGAGTAAGGTTGCTCCGAAACGTCTTAAAACACTGACAGCAAGTTTTATAGGTACAGAGTTTCCTTAAATCTCTCTCAGTTCTGGGAAATACCCTTCTTTATTGGATTCAAGATCGATGTTAATAAATGCTTTACAAACACAGAATCTAACATTATTGAATAACTCTATCATGGAGAACAGACTGTTTCAATTTATTTTGCAATTTTAAATAATAGTACTTTATTTTAGACCAACAAGTAGCTAGAAGCCATGAACAACACTAAAGAGGTTAAGAACAAACACACAAGAAAAGTCTTACTTGTCTAACATAGAAGAGCATGAAAGTTAATAGAGAAATCAATTTATAGAAAACAAAGAAGAGGCAAGTTATTTGGGGGAAACGTAAAGTTATAATGTCGATAAAAAAGAACAAACTGATCAATTACTGTACGGAAAGGAAGCTGTTGAGACAGCTATTTGAAATAATATTGAATGCTGTAGAATGGAAGGAAGCTCTAATAACACCTATATAAATGTATACCTAAAGTACAGAGAAACCAACGTCCTGACAGTTGTAGGAAGAATATACAGTCTATTAATGAATCGGGAATCTGGAAAACTACAAAAACAAAACAGGAGAAGGACAAGCGTGCTCCAAGGCAGGATGGTCTTGTTCAGGGCACGTTTACATAATCCAAAGAAGGCGAAAAATGCAGATGTTCACATATCATTTATCGATCTGAAAAAAGCGTATAATATGGTACCCAGGAAAAGACTTTGGAAAGCTATCAAAAGACTCGAGATATCTGAAAGTCTCATAAGAGCAGTCAAATAGGTATTTGTATAAGAATACGGCGCTAACAAAATGAAGAAATAGCATTATCAGATCTTTTAAAACATCAAAAAGACAGTGCAAGGATGCCCCACATCACCAACTTTAATTAAAATATTTTTTGAAGATACTTTGAGAATAGATTTCGAGTACTTCCAAATCAACAGTAAACTGAGACAAGCAAGAACAACTATCAAACAACTACATGCATTTATTTGTAACAAAAATATTAGAATAAACAAAACAGACGTTATTCAAATACATCCAAGTACCATAACATACGGATCATAGAAGACGGTAATCAGGATAAAGAACATAAAAATCCTAGCAACAGAAATGGATTTCTGGAGGAGAGGTTACGGTCTTCCAAAAATGTGTACATGTCCAACGAGGAGTTACAAAAATAATGCTGTTAGAAACTGATGTCCACAGGTATATTAAAGAAAAGAGGCATGTGATGAACACATACATGTATTGCAATTATACTATAATTAATAATAAGTTGCAATTGAATAAATATTAAAATGATGGACCAATTCTGACCTCCTAATAAAAAACGAGAAAATGACAAAAAGCAGTTTCTTAATGAATGAGGTGCTAAAATGCATATTCTTGATTACTTTTATGTTTTTTGGGTAATAACACCACAATCGAAATAAAACGACGTATATTGCAGGAATACAAAACGTTTCAAAGTCTATTCTGACTTCGTTCTAGAAGACAGTGCATATTTTTACTGCAATTTTCTCTGGTCTACCGGATCTGCAGTCCTTAGCCGCGTACCTCTACTGTATTCGCCCCGTGGAGTTCAATTAAATTTAAAGCATAAATACCGGACTCAGATTTCTACATTTTTTTTTCAATTTTTAACATATTTTCAAATTTACTCAAGCGCTTATGGTTTTCTTCATTTATTTCCAAAAACTAGACTTGGTTTTTCTAAATATTAGTTTGTAACTTACGAGTTGAATATATGCGATTATGAGCTTTTGGAACTTCTTTTCCAGAAATCATTTATCAATTTAGATAAACAAAAATAAAATACTTCGCATTTATCCAATTCTCACATTCGATTTCCTGAAATATCAGAATTGCTTAGAAATGTAACATTATAATTAATCCGTAATAAATCTTGCTACGACCTTACTACCATAATACATTTTATTTACAGATTCAAAAACTTACTAAATAAATACGATAAAATTTATATTCGAACATTGCAATACATAAACTTTAGTAGATGTACAAATTCATTGGGGTTTACATCAAAAGATCGGAAACGTGTGTTTGGTGTGAACTGACATTTGTTAATTTGGTCAATAAAACGTTGATGTAATGTTTGATTTTCGAACCGGAGAAATTGTAGAAATTAATTAGTTTATGTCATTATCATCAAATGAAGGTTTAAATGTATTTCTGGGAACCACAATTCCGGAAGTCTGGGTAATTTCGTTTTAACGAATTTTTTATATACTCATGAACAAAATTATGCCTATAATATGTTAGTATATTATTCGTCGAAAATATAACATCATGTTGTAATATTTTTATTATTTTTATTACAAAACTGTTTTTATGCTGTCGTTTCGGCTGATTGTGGTTTTGTAACTTTTCTTAACATTATTAAAATAAATAAATACTTCACAGGTATTAATCTACTTTATTAGTTTTATTTTTTGGTGGATAAATGATGCCCATTATTTACAGCAAAATGTAAATAAAAATCCTAAAGACCGTAAAGGTTAATGTTGGGTGCGGTGTCTCGTAAAATATTTTTAAAAAATCAAGTATAGCAAATACCTACATATACATATACAAAAATAGAAAATATTAGGTCATTACAACAGGTTACGGGAGATCCTTAATGAAATACTAGGTCTTTCAATTCCCACCGGTAAATATTTAGGCTTCAGATTCTAGCCTACGATAATTTTTATATTTTTTCTTTACTTTGTGAAACTCTATTAGACACTTAAACAACCCTATTGTATTTGAGACTCAGTAGCAAATATCGTTATTATAGTTAGACCTCGGTTGGGGGGGGGGGGGGGCCTGACACCGTTGAAGGTAGGCTTTAGCAAAATAAAGTCTAAAGCAGCAGATTGGAGGTCACTTGAACCCCTCAGCCTGACACTTAGTCTCTATTTTAATAACATTGCTATTTTTTCTTCACCTCAATTCCAATAAATAGCAAACATGGTCCGGCACCGTTATTATCCGATTCAAACATGTCAAAAACTGATTAAAAATAGTAATTGGTAAGTAAGGTAAGTATACCAATTGTAAGATACGCGAGTGCTAGTTAGAGAACGGTTAAACGAAGTTTAAAAAAAGTAGGTTTTCCAAAATTCTACGTTTTCTCCACACAATACTCGTCCATAACAATTCCCATATTCAGTCATATATGGAAAACTGAAAAAATAAACTAGTCACTGATGGGCAATTATGGAAACCGGGTCAAAATTATATATGTATAGAGCTCAGTTTGGAATAGATACAGCAGTTGTAATATCCCACAGACTGTTAGTTTTGAAAGCAGACACATTAGTTTGGAGGCACACCTCAAACTCATGGAAGTCATTTCATGAATGGCATGCGACTTGTATAACTAAAACCAAGGTAATGCTCTGTCATAGGTAGGTCAAGATATTAAAAGAAAACAACTCGAATTGTGGAAAAAATTGTGGGTCTTTCATAAGGACGATGCAAAGGCTTACATAACATTATTCTTCCAAATGTTTCTGACAATTGATTAGAATTATCGTGACACCCAAGGTTGGATCTACGACCACATTGGCACCATGTGACTTATTTGTTCCCCAAAGCCAAATCTGCATTAAATCAAACAAAATTTTATGTTCTGAACGAGGAGGTGTGGATATTAAATGTAGTAAAGCTATACATGTGTCATATTATTTTGTAATCAGACCTCATAATATGCATATTGCGGTATTCCACTAGAATCTTTCGAAAAAGCTGGTATCTTGCAACAACTTTCCATTTTCTAGACTTATCCCCAATTGATTCGTGTATGGTGTCTTGCATTTCACAAATAAGTAACTACTTTAAAAACATGACTTTTCCCTTCGACTCTACAGTTATGTAGACTGATTTCGCGTTACATCAATAAAAAGCCTTGATGTTTTCTTAGACATACATTTTAATGATTCCAGGAGAATCCGAGCGCCAACCACGTGTTTTTCCTTTGATATCGTTCGCTTTATCGTACTTTACCCGAAAGTGTGTCTGTTCAATTTCATCAGGTGAATAAATATATATATATTATAAATATCACGAAGCGAGTGAACAGTAAATATTTAATATAAACTTAGCAAATATTTGCACAGCGCGTCTGTCAGATCGTATTTAGAATGCTTAAGATTAAAATAAAAATACTTTCTTGTTTACATTCTTATATAAGTACCAGATCCACTGAACTTCTCTGTCTTTTATCTGGCATTTAAGCGTGGTAATTAGTAATAAAGGATAATAAACACAACTAAAACAAATTAAAACAGTTGTTTGATTTAATCTTAGAGCATTTACATCCTAGAGTGCATAAATATCGTGCCAATGCTAGAAAGAGAGGACAATAGGACAATAGAGAAGGTAAGAGGCTATTTCACTGGATTGAGATCTGCTTCCAATGAGCTCTTTGCCTACACTTACCAAGTGAAATAGCCTCTTGCTGTCTCTCTTTCTACATTTGGCATGACATATGTACATTGCCGGCTACCTCCAGAAGGTGTAGTATTAATCAAATAGTAGCTTCCACCGAACATGCATAACCATCAAGTAACAATGTACAGAAACAATTATGAAGAAGAAGAAACGAAGAACGTATGCACTATATATAATTTTACTTCGATCCATGTTTCAGATATTACATATATGCAACAGCTCATGTTCTACAAAAAAAATTATCCAACCGGTTTAACTATAATTCTACTCCACCTGCTATTTCAACCAACTTGTATATGCAACTACTTATCGGGCCACCCGGTAGAACATTTTTTGTACCACCCTGTATAACTATAAATCCATCAATGCCCAATATATTTCACCAAAACCGCAACTGCATATTGGGCACCGTATATAACAATTTTTTTCAGCATGTGTCTGAATCACCTTTTATGTATTACAACTACCCTGTATGTACTGCTTATTGGTTAACCAATATAACATTTTTTAAATAATTAACCATAACACTTCTGCACCCTATAATTCAACTATCATATCTTCTCAACTTATTATGAACTACGCTTTTTCACAATTTTTCCTCATATTTTTTCAACGACATTTTAAAGTATAATTTCTCTCCACATTTCATTCTAACCTTGTTTCCTCATATTTTTTCAACGACATTTCAAAGTAGAATTTCTCTCCACACTTCATTCTAACCTTGTTTGAATCACACTGTATAACTATAACTGTAGTGCGCCCCATGTGTCAGGTACTCCATATATGTAACTGCTACATAACAAAATTTTTCTATCATTTTTTAACTACTCTGTATAATTATAACCCTACACCACCCTATATTTCAACAACCTTTTATATGCAACTACTTATTTGCCATCCTTGTATCCTTAGAATCCTACCCCACCCTAGACTTCAACCATCTGGTAAATGGAACCTCTTGTAGACCATTACATTACTTATTTTTTAAACCCACCTGTATAGCTGTAATTATACTCCGCGACATATTTCACCCATCCTACATATGCAACTGATTGTGGATATAAAACAAGTTTTTAACCACAACATAAACTATAATTCCACTCCATATTTTATTTCAAACACCCTGTATAAACAGCTCCTTCTAACTAACAGCTTATTATGAACATAATTCAAAGATCCTAACTGCTTACATAACAGATTTTTTATCCAAACTGTATAAATATTCTACCCTTTTTCACCCCCTTGGTATAAAGAACTGTTTATGACCCAATCAATATTACAATTTTATAATAGTATAGATTAAGGAACTATCACTTACAGACACTACACAAAGAGAAGTTTACATAACAGATTTTGTAGGTCATATTTACGAATAATTAAATCAATCTTCTCACTTTTTCAGCCAACTTCACTTCATGCAGGATTTGTGCACTTCAATCCGTTGATAATTACTAACTTTATAACATGCCGAGGGCATCTTCGTATTTGAAAGTGCCCGCTGGACACTTTTTCAGTGTAATTCCCATATATGTTTGTCCTCTTTAGGTTTACACTCCATAGAACCATGGTATAATATAAATATAGATAACAATTCTGTTATTGTTGCTTTGTAGAATAAATTATTATTCTTAATCGATTTCCATCAGCCACATAATCTCAGCGAATGGAGTTCTATCCTATCATCATTTAGAATGTAGCTGTAGAAAGTAGATGGAAATAGAATACATTGAATATCTGGGGACTAAATTCTCTTTTTGAAAAACTGAAATGAAGGAGAAGAAGAACTAAATGAGAGAAGCATTAAAGAAAGGGTTCGCAGTACTATATTTTCTTTTTTCTTTTTTTTACAGTTTTTACGAGAATAGAGTTTCAGTTATATTATGAAAAAACAGGATACCCGTCAGTCGTCATGGTTCTTTTGTATGGTTTAACCTAAAACCCCATTGAGTAAAATACTTGGAATTGTTTGAATGAGGGTTAAATATTACATTTTTCTACTTATTTTGATTATATTTTTATGTCTTTCAGATATGACCCAATTTATGAGCTTATTCTTACTTATGTAAAATGGCATAACAAGACATTCAATACCCTCTTTGTGGTTGTCATTTATGCAACAAAATGGGTTTCCAAAAATTCTAACTTTCATTCAACAATAAACAAATCAAGAGTTATATTAAAATGTTTATCTTAATGTCAGCCAATATCTTTGTTCCTTACAAGCTAAGTATTCTTATTATTTATGGTTCTTCAGTAACAACATATTATTAGTCCTCACATAAAAAAATAACATGTGCAAACCGCCTCGGTCGCCATACTGGCGGAGCAATAACTGAAATTTAATATTTACATTCTCCGGTAATGTGAACGTCCTAACAACAATGTTTCTCTAAAATCGTGACTTATGAACACATTTATCCGGTCGCGAACAAGCTGAGTTTTAAAACGTTAGCATAAATTATTTATTAAGCTGACCATAGGAAAATATTTTAAAGCGTCGACACTAAGTCCACACAGATTTTTTGCATTTTACATCACTTTATATATTTTTTTTTGTAATTCACTAATTTATTATTATTTTTGACTTACAGATGAACCTCGTATACGATCAGGTACATGGGAGGAGCCAACATGTGAACACAGGGTGGCGCCACCTATCGGCCATACTAGAACCCTACAGCACACCGTTTCTCAGCGGAGCTCAGAGGACAGTTGGTGCTCAGGTTCTGAACCTGAACTTTCTTCTGACGAAGAAAGTGACAGAAGTGCTGCCTCTAGCAGCAGGTAAGTTTCACACATTTAAAGTTAACCATCAACCATTATCCAAATATGCGATTGAGAGGCCTTCCTATATGTTTTCTTTCATTGGAAATGGTACCCATTACTATAGTGGTCGATTTGGCACTTTTCTCTGTTTACTAAAATTGTCATTCGGTTACATAAATAAATCACCGAAGATTTAGATAAGACAAGAGTCAAAGACAATAAGTTAAGACAAAAGTTCTCCAGAATTTTGGAAAAGACAAGTGCCTAAAACATAAGCCAAAGAGAAAAGTCTTGATTTTGTGAAACTTGGACATCTGTACAACCTTTGTGCCTTTGGGAATTTGAACAAATTTTGTTCTCTCTATTTGAAAAATCACTTCTTGAATTATCTTATCTTCGCTAAGAAGTTTAAGAGCTAGTGATTGCATCTTAATTGATCTTTCTTGTAGTTCAAGAAGAAGAAGAACCAAGGTTGTACCGGTGTCCGGGTTTCACAAAATCTGGAGGACTTTTGATTTTGACTTATGTTTTAGACTCTTGTCTTTTCGAAAATTCTGGAGGACTTTTGTCTTAACATACTGGCTTGACTCTTGTCTTATCCAAATCTTTAGTGATCTTTTCAACATCTCGAAGAAAGTTTTACTAAATTCTACTTGTCTCAGGGTACTTTCCCTGGTTGAAGAAGACGAACCGAAGTAGAAACAATTTCCAAACTTTACAGGTTTTCAAACCAAAGAATGCTTTTGCTTCTTTGGATTCTCAGATTTTTGCTTTGAACAAAAGGGACCGCGTCACAAAATTCGTGGAGATTTGCGAAATTCCCAAAGTTCTTTGCTTCTGTCATGAATCCGAAGCAGTAAACTGGGATTCGGGTTTCACCTTAACCCAACGATATTTTAGGGTGGATATGGAAGCTTTCGATCTTACGGTTCTCATCAGTTAGGCGAAGAAGCCTAAGAGCTAGTGGTTCTATCTTAATGAAAATTTCAGTTTCTTCTTCCTTCCTATTAATTAAAATAGTTTAAGTTTATATTTAACACATCTAAACTTATAATATACAGATATACTCAAACGTTATTGAGAGGTTAAGCTGTGTTAACTGTTCGCGTGATAGCGTCAGGTATTTTTATGATTTTTTTTTCAAATAATTTCATCAAAACGGTCCAAATTTAATAAGAAATTTTGAATTAAAACGTTGAACAGGACAACGTCTGCCGGGTCAGATTGTAATAATATAAAAGTAAATTAATATTTTCTATAAATAAAGTTACTATTGGAATCAAAATATATCCCAATTTAATAAAAATAAGTGAGCAGAGTCGCTTATATTTTTTTGTACTAACACAGGTTGAACTTGTTGCCCCCGAATTTCAATAATTAATTTCAGTATTGACTTAATAACTTTGATCTTGGAAGTTCTGAGCCGGCAGAATACTATTTTGTTAATTAAAGCCCCGTGAAATTTCGTCATTAGATTTACGCTTTTTTATTTTTGTACGGTTCATAAATAGCATTCATATTGTCCAAAGAAAACACGACTAACATAAACGAAAACATGTGATTTTTGTTTTGATTAAAACCATAACAACAGCTATCGATACATTTATTCCCGGGAATCCCAAGTTTATTTACCCGAACTTTTAATGCGATCAATATCGGTGATACGGTAGCCGGAAATATCACTTAAATTAATCCAGCATAAATTTATGATTAAAAACAAACACCGTAACAGTGGACCTTCAAAATTTACCTCGGTAGGAAGATGAAAATTATCCAAACACACCAGCTCATAATTGCTTAGAGCACATGTGCTTAGTTGTAAATGTTAGGTCATTGATAGAGAGTAGAAACCTTTTATGAAAAAAAAATTAAGCATAAATTTAGTCGGAGATTTGGAAGAAGTCCAAAAGACTTTCAAAGATCGTTCTTGAAACCGTCGCATTGAATTTACTTTTGATTATTAATAGCATTGTTAATTGCAGTATTAGATTGAGTAGATGTATATGTTTCGTCACTAAAAGGGATGGAAGCAATTTAGCTTACGGTAATAATTTGTTATATAGGGTGTTTCGAAAATACGCTCTGATCAAAATTGCGTTTATACGTCTGTAATACACCAGAGATTCCATGGAACGTGCACATCTTTTCCAATACAAAAATAAGAAAAATTTATGTAAACTTTGGAAATCCTTAGTTTTCGGGATAAAGGATGTTAAACCTTTACTGAACAATAAAGTTCTAAAAAATTAGTAACTAAGAAAATGATCAAAATGACCACCATCAGCTTCATTTGTAGGCCTCTAGCCTATGAGTCAGTATTTTTGCGTACGTGTGTTCATTCCATTAGTTCTTATCTTTTATGAACTGCTCCTTTTATAAATTTGCATCAAATGCCACCAAAATTAAAAATCAAAGGGTTTATATCAGGTGAACAAGGTGGCCAACCAATTCGAATGACCACCAGATATTTCCTTAAGATCCGATCTTTTACATTAAATTCAATGAATTCCATCAAATCATTTTAGATGGAAAATAGATATTGTGTATTGGGTATTCTCAACAAAATTGGATACTCAGTGGCTAAGTGTGGGTAAATTGTGAAAATTTATTACATCTGTTCTAGTAAGAGAAAGCTAATAATCTCAACTCATTGGCAACAGCTCTTTATTATAATTGTGCTTACCTATGTGTTTTGACAATTTTCATCTAAATGTGTTTTTTATTTTTTCTTTCGAACAAGTTAGATAGGAAAATGAGTTAAAAGAATTTTTTTATTATTTCAGTAGCTTAATCGTAAAACTGTACAAATGGCAGGATTCCGTACATTATTTTTGCACACCCTGTATCTTGAAAATAAAGCATTCCGGATCTACGTTTATATGAACTTTTGTTCTTATTGTTCGACCGCTAATTTCCAGCCTAGCTCTTGCGCATGTTCTGTAAAACATCCTATATAGCATAAAATATTCAATGTGAAGTTGATTTTTGCAATATATCGGCAGTACAGATATTGTAATGTTTTTATTTTCACACTTGGGGTTCAGTTCAGTTCTCGGATTTATTTAAAAACGCAGCTCAACTATTTACCATTTATCTTAACTATACGACAGTCGAATACTGAATGAATGCTTCTGTTCGCTCTCCGTATTTATATATTTCTCTCGGAATTCTCTAGTAGGTCAAGGAGCCGCCGGGAAATTTCTTTCATGTGTTCACAAAGATTCGAGAAAATTCCACCAATGTCCGTTAGAGTCAGCCCCCGGCCTCGGGTCGACAAAACCAACATTTCGAGTTCCACGAAATATCGGATGAATGCCGATTGCACCAAATGAATTCTCGTCACAATATCAAGTCGAATGGAAAAGGGGAAGCATCGGGTGCGATTTACCGAGGTCTATTTGGGACTTTTTCTTTGACCCATTCTAAAGATACATTCTTAGCTTAGGAGTAGTTCTGGTTATCGCATTATGAAGTTTTTATATTTTCTGATATTTCGTAAAGCATACCTTTAAAACATTTCTTAAAACCCTGTAAAATGTATTGAGAAAAACGTTGAGTTTGGAGTTCTGTATGCTATCAGGTCAAATAAACTACAGAGATTCCTAATATATGTAGAACAATATAACAAAAAAGTCCAAGTTCCTGACGGCTGTTTTTTGACTTGTCAAAATCTAGTTTAAAACCAGTGTTGCTATAAAACGAAAACCTACTTCCTATACTGGCTAGAGCTCTTGGTTTTGCTTTCAAAGAGACTTACGAAAGTACGAAAAATTTTCTCGTAAAAAAATAAATATGTGGACATGCTTGGAAATATTGTAGACGTTTTAAAATAAGTCTTCTGCTTGGCTTGGTTATATAAAATGTTGCTGTTTAACATGTGAATTTGACCGTAAAAACACAAAAAGTCACTACACAAAGAAAGAATGTGTCAAACTTGAATCACTTACATCGTTCCATATAAAACCACTTAAAAATTGATGTAAACGCTATGGTTAAAGTTAGTACATGCTTGCTGGACTCTCATCTGGATTTCTTCATCGAAAAGTTGGGTGCTGTTAAGTGACCTACAAGACAAAAGATTTCATCGAGATATTTTCTTACCGGAGAAGCGGTATCAGGGGAAATGGTGTCAAGTAACCCTAGCCAATTATTGTTGGAGATTTACAACGGACCTACCGGCAATGTCGGTCCGACACTCAAGAAAATGATAAACTATTTATTGTACACTAAATAATAATTGTCTAAGTGTAGGTAATTGTTTTCATAAAAATATGTTTTGGCGTCGTAAAGAAACCTGAGATGTGGCTTTTTTGTTAATATAGTGTTATTAATACAGTGTTGTCGTTTTTTTTATTAATATAGTATTATCACTCAATGAAAAGGATTTTTGTTTCCATATATAGAAATGTGCCAAATCATTTATTAGAGCCTATAAAAACTTTCAAATTCAAAATTAATGTTATCTTAAATAATTCAAATGACAGATTGAATCCATCTTTTTTCTCCTAGAAGTAATGGTCAGCTGCGCAACACGCTGAACAAAGCAAGAACTTTGTGCGACAAGTGGCGAAGCAGTGGGGGAGCCTCTGCTAACAACAGACTGTCCCTTGATAGTGCCCTACCCGGGGATACGTCCCCGCAAAGCCAAGGCAGGCTGTCTAGGTGGTTTTCCATTCGTCGCGGCAGCAATCATCAATATGATATCGAAAATGTCGACCAAAGGACACAGCAAAATCCAAATAAAATGCCACAATTGCCTGAGGTACTATAAAAGAGTAATAAGCGTTTGTAATTGTTTTTAAACCATTCCTTTCGTTGTTTAGGTGGAGGAAGAAACGGGATTCCACTTTCCCAGTTGTACTTCTTCACAAAGGCGACAAGTGCCACCAAGTTTACCCCCTCCACCTCAGAATCTGACGCCTCAGCAAATGAAGAGGAGGATGATTGTAGCAGCAATTGTACATAGTGAGAATTCTTATATTGCGACACTCCAAAGGCTAGTTAACGTAAGAATTTTTTCACATCTAATTGTCTGATTTATAATGTAAGCTTTGTATGTTTAGGACTATAAGAAGCCCTTGGAGGAGAGCAGCCCACCGATCCTAAGTAGTTCAAAAATCCATACATTATTCCATAGACTTCCTGAAATTCTACAGTGCCATACCTTATTTCGAATAGCTTTAGCAGAATGTGTTAGAAATTGGGACCGAGACGAAAGGATAGGAGACGTTTTTGTAGCTTCTTTTTCGAAGGCCATCGTCTTAGACATTTATAGTGGTTTCATTAATAATTTTTCCGTTGCTATGGACCTAGCAAAAATGGAGGCAAAGAGAAAATCCGCTCTTGCAGATTTCCTTAAGGTGCGTATGTGAATAACACCGTCAATACTACTGAAGTTGGCAATGGTGAAAAAGTTAAACATTAAATAACACCGTCAATACTACTGAAGTTGGCAATGGTGAAAAAGTTAACCATTTTATTATATAAAAACTGTTGAAGTTTTAGTCTATTTTTTAGTGGCATCAATGAAGACTTTTCCTCTAAAGTCCTCAAGAACAGCTCTGTGCTTGATGTTTGTTCTTGTAATTTTTTTTATATTGTTTAAAATCAGATACCTGTTAGAGGGTGAGGGGCAGACCCTGGGGTGGAAGTTAATACTACCTATTTTAAACATTTTAAGCAAAAATGATGAATAAATTTCCCGTTTAAAATGATGATGTTTCACTAATAATAGCTTTTTTGGAGGTTTTCTGACGAATACTTCAAAAGTCAGACTTTTATGAAAAGTGTGAAAATTAAAAATGAAGCTGCCAAAAAATCCAAACATGAAAATATTTGAAAGGGTTGTTTTTTGTCGAGATGGAAAATCGTATAGGACATTATTTAAAATACCTGAAGAGGCCTTTAAAATGAACACTGGCAAATTTTGATTCTGTAATAACTAAACAAGTTACGATAAAAACAATATGGGTCGCTTGAATATTAGAAGAAACTGAGCAGTAAAACCGATGCCATTTCCATCAAAATTAAAATTAATCATATTCTCTCTACAAGTCACTTGTTGTAGTAATCTATGTGATCCAAAAGTTTGGCCTATCTAAAATGGTCGTTCTGAAAAAGAAAGATTTACTGAAAAATTTACTTTTGCAATTTTGCAGAAAACAAAATAACTACAACAACAACAAAATAGAGCTTGGTTTTCCTTTTTATTTTTCTGAGATAAAAATCACGTTACTGAAGCCTTTTAAATTGACAGGGACATCACAAAAACGTTTCCAGTAAATAAAATAAGCTTTTCTTATATTTTCAAACTTAAAAATTTATGGTTTCAGTAAAAAAATTTCTAGCCACATTTTTATTCGAAATATGTTTCCGAGTCAAAAATTTTCACCCAATAGAAGGAGTGGTTTCCAAAGTCTGTCCCTGCTCTGAATTTTTTTGGATTTGAAAGAATACAAAAAAAGGCCTGTTTTTCATTTTCATTGAATACACTAATTCTATATTAGGTATTACGGATTTACTTAAAATAGATCAAAATGACGTTTGAACATTATGTATACTATTTCTTTTTTTTATAAACTTAGTTCGTGTTTTAAAATCTTTAACATTTTAAATATTTTCGCAATCCTAAATTTACGTTTGTTCTATGCTTTTTTAGGCCCTTATGTGTGGGAACCTAAAAAATAATACGTTATGTTAAATCACAAAACGTAAATTATAAAAGTCCAAATTTCAGGCAAAAGTTGCATGAATCTTTTCGCAGCATTGAACTTGTCCTTGACCTTCGAGGTCATTTAACCATTAAGTCAATGAGGTTATATTTGAACCTAATTTTTTCACTCATTCCATTTCCATCGTCAAAAATATGGGGTTATATTTAAAAAATTGATTTAACCTTGAGATGGCAGTGAAGGTCAAGGTAATAATAAAAGCTACGAGGTAATATCCAAATAAGATTCCTGCAACTTTTGTCTGATTTAGAAAAACATGTGTACTAACCATTTGCTATATAATAATAATAGAGTGACATTACATTTCTAGGTGAAGCAGATCAGTTCCCATGATCGGTTATCATTTTTTGGGTTAATGGTGAAACCAGTCCAACGGTTTCCGCAGTTCATCCTTTTTCTACAAGTAAGCAAAATATTGTAAATATATTTCTGTAGATAATAATGATAATAATTTTTATTTTAGGACCTTCTAAAACACACTCCCCAAGGTCATCATGACAGGATGTCTCTCCAATTGGCTCTCACTCAACTCGAGTCCCTGGCAGAGATGTTAAACGAAAGAAAACGCGAATCCGAACAGTACCAAGCTTTCAAGGAGATGTTGCGTAACATAAGCGGTAAATTTGCTGCGAGACCACTTTCAGATAGCAACAGATATTTACTGAGAGAGGACAATGTCACCCAATTGGTACGTATAAAGAAATAAAAATGATTGTACCCAAAACACAAATCAAAAACAAATTTACTTACTACATTATATGTCAGAAAACGACAGTTTACCACATAAATACATTTTAAAGTCATATACTCTCGTAATATAGCACGGGTAATAAAATATGTCTCCCCCTTAGCTACATTTAGAACGAGATTACCCCCCACTTTGACATTTTTTGAAGTTTTTCTGGGTCTGCCCCTGACACTGTAGTCTTCTAGAATCATTGTTACAAAATTAAGGGTTACGAAAACAAGAATTAAATATGAGATCTATCAATTGAAGGACTAAATGGTATAGCATACATTGTGATAGTATGTTCAGATCTAAAATTAGCTACAAATTTGTAAAAAATCAAATTAGTACAAATGTGGGGCTCAACGAAAGTTATAAATGCAACACATTATCACTAAATTCTGATACGACACGTCATATTTGGTCAGTGATAAGAAGTTGGTAAGCTAAAAGTTTTTCAATTTGGATTCGAAACTCGATACCAAAAATTGTAAATGAATTATGTAAAAGAAAAACCAATCTTGATATAATGAACGAAAAAATTGGACACATTTAGCTTAGTTCTAAACACATGCATTCATGAATTCCGCCAATATGAGAAACGGCCTATAAATCATTTGCGATGTAAAGAATCGGAGTTCTCTAAAAGACTCCAAAACTGTAATTATTCAACCATTAAATCTACTCACTGACTCGTCAATAGACCTTCGAAACACTTAAGTCAATTGATTTGAAATTTCAGACAGATGTTTTTCTCCTCCGGAAATAAAGATTACCTAAGAACAGGTTTTAGTAGAACTCAATCCAAAACGGATTTTCTATCGACCATTATTGCTGATAAAATAGACGTGTATTTTGGCGAAGTCGCCGGTAGATAAAAATTACCAATATTTAACGCAACTTTCTATCCGTGCGAAGTCTGAAAAGACCACTAGTGTTTTAGTAACGGAGATGAAACAAAAAAATACAAAAAAATCTTCATCTTATTAAAAATAGTTCTTATTTCTCATACCATTGTATTCTGATCGTTTCAGATCATTCATTTGTTCTTATAATTTTTTTAAATTTAAGCATTCTATGTTATAATATATAATAATAACTGCTTTCGACTTGTTAATGATCCTTGTGTCTTAACCTTTTCTTTCGCTGATATTCCTTGTGTTCCTTATTGTATTTTTTTAGCCACACCCACAAAAACTCATCATGTACATAATTATGTTGTTCAATCCCCTTGTAACTATTTTTTTTATATAAATAGGAATACAGCCAGAACGGTTTTCTTACCAAAGCCAAAAGCAGAAGGCTTCTTCTACTCAATGACCTCGTGGTTTGTGTTGCGGTAGCTTCCAAGGCGTCTGACGATTTTGGAACCGGCGAGAGGCTCAGCTTGAAATGGACCTATCCAGTCTCCGAAATCGAAATCCAAGACACCAGTACCTCACCAACCTTGAGTAGAATTTTGACGTCTAGTAATGCCAAAGGAGGCAGCATCAAATCTAATGGTTCGTTCGAGGGCAACCAATCTCAAGACGCTAACAATCTTGGAGTCGAAATGAGCAATTTGATGCACGACTACGAGATTATGAGTAGAATAAATGATCTTGTAGGTAAGTAAACAAATTATTAGATATTGTCATCAAACCTAATTATTCAATAATTTCATTATCATTGCTCTATTTGTTCAGGTCAGCTTCGAGGTAACTACAAAGACCTTACTTTAGAAAATACTCGCAAAATTCTTCAACAAATACAATCCTCCATCCAACACAAAGATGAGGAAATGGCATGGGTGGACTCCTGTTGTTTGCAACTTGTTGTTAAAACCAAAGGCAAAGAGGAAACACACACCTTCCAAACAGACAACCCGTCCATCAAAAGAGAATGGATCACGGAACTAAGACTAGCTCAGTTGGCGCTGGATCCTAACAACTCACCAGCTTGGGAAGTCCCTGAACAAGAACAAAGGCCTTCTACTAAAATGCCGCTTTTTGTAAAGTCGCAACCTGTTTACTCTTCACAGCATCAAACAGAGGTAATACAGTATTACTAAGGCATTTATTTATTTTCAATGTTGTGTAAAATTTTTAAAGGTGCGCTGTGGATGCTACTACACTGTAACTTTACCGAAAACAGCAAGAAGAAGACACAGGGTGCAGAACTTCCTATGGGTTTGCACGACAGATGGTGCTAGCAGTCACATTACTGTACTGTCACAGCATCATCAACAGGCTGGCGTTTTGAAGGATTTAGTGTCATTTTCTTTGGTTGAAACGCAAATTACAGCTATGGAGTTTGTTAAAGGTAATTAACTACGATTTTAAAATAACCCACTAATTCTGAAAAATCATCCGTGATAAAAATACTAAAATTTCAATCAAATTGTATTCTCGAAAATTTTAAATATTGCAAAGTTCAATGTGTAATTATAGAATAAAATGACGAATTCTTTGTCTATCGGCTTGGTTATGCAACTACACTTACATGCGAAAATACACAATAATGGTGTAATGTTTGTTGCATATTTACTAACTTATCTAACATTTTAAAGGAGCAATATATCAGTGTGTTTTGGTTCTTGAAAACTCGATTAACTTTACGGATTTGGGATATTAATGCTAAAGAAGTTCTTATAGTACGTAAAATAAAGAAAAAGATATCGTAAAACTATTAACTTACTTAAAACACATTGTGCAGAAAAACAGTATTGCTATACTTGACCTGACAAAATAATATTGATTGAATAGCAATTATAATTATACAAGCAAAGTTTTTTAATACATAATCGCATTCTGGAAAACCGGTTTTGATCACATTTTTGGAGTTTCTTGAAATCGATCACACGAGAACTTAATCTAATTTGTCTTGCAGGTTCTCCGCCTCCTTGTCCAAATTTAGGAACCGACATGGTGTGGATCGGCACAGATCGACACAAACTCCATCTGTACGCCGCCGACGAACCGGAGAAACAAGAAGAAATCGCCAGTACAACAGTTTCTGACGTCATAATGCATATAAAGTACCACTGTGATAACGTTTTCGTTGCCCTAGCCAACGGGACGCTTTGTGTATATAGGAAAAACCCAATAGATGGGGCTTGGATGCTACAGGAACCCCAAATGCTAAGTTTGGGTACTGATCCCGTCGCCAGTCTCTTACCCATCAACCTATGCTTGTACGCCGCTTGCGGTAAGAAAGTTTGGGTGCTCAACGGAGTAACGGCGGAGATCCAGAAAAGTTTTATGATCCACCACGAACAGTTTGGAAATGTGAACTTAATGGCGCACAGTGGTATCGGTTTGTGGATTTCCCAGAAGAATTCTAGTACCATTTGCTTGTACCACACCGAAACTTTCAAACATCTACAAGACATTAACATCGCGTCTATTGTCTTGAGAGGATGCGGAGGCGCAGGTACGTCCCAAAATTTTAAATATTGTGAAGCTTAGTTTCATCTAAGGGGATATTTTAACAATTGCTTAATATTATATAACTTACGAGGTTCAGATATGATCGAGACAAATACTCTAACACGTTTATTTACTATCTAAAAAAAATACAAAAATTTACAGTTTTTCTACGTAATTCCCCTCACTAGTTACGCATTTTGTCCACCTTTTCGGAAGTTTGTTGATGCCGGTATTGAAAAATTCCTTGGGCAACTCGAGCAGCCATGTTCGCAGGAACATCTCTACCTCGTCGTCGGTGTTGAATCTTTGACCTCCAAGGGCTTCTTCAGTGGTCCAAACATATGGTACTCGCAGGGTGAAAAATCAGGGGGGTGTTCCAGTGCCTCCCTCCCCAATTCCGGTATTGTGTCGAGCGTGAGACGCGCGGTATGAGGGCGCGTGGTTATCCTGGTGAAGAATCGCACTTCGTGCTGGAATGCTCCTCCATTTTGAGCGATAAGCGGGTTTCACGTCTTTTTTCAGAAGGTTAGAGTAGTATGCAGCATTGATGGGACGTTGGGTGCGCAGGAAATCGACCTAAAGCACGCCCCGCCGGTCCCAGAACACAGTTCACATAACGTTACCCGGGTACCTGGTTGTCTTCGCTTTTGACAGGCGCGCCTTCCTCCTTCTTCCCCCACTCTTTAGATGACACCTTGCTTTCGGGAGTGTATACCCATGTCTCGTCAGTAGTGAAGATTCGCTTTAAAAAACCGCCCCCCTCCGCCTCGTATTACGTCAGAAAGCAGCGACAAACTTCCAACCGCGTGAATTTTTGCTCGAAGTTTAACATTCATCTTACGGTCCTCCAAAATGAGTTGTTCTACGCGGCAAATGTTGTCTGGTGTATGCTGGTTCGCGGTCGACGATCATGCTGCTCATTCTCGACGGTTTCGCGGCTATCCCTGAATGTTTTGGCCAAATTTAAACACGGCAGCCCTACTCAGGCACTCAGTACCGAACTGATTTCGCAAACGCAGAAAAATTTCCGTGTTTTTAACGCCTTCGCACACTAAAAAACGATCGGAAATATGTTGCGCAACGGCGGTCGGCACTTGACGTACACTTATGGTCAGAGCACGCGCGTTAAATATGCGCTCCAGGGGAAAACTATGTCACACTGTTCGTAAGGGACAGCTATTACATACTCATGCCACGACCTTCAAAGCATATATGCGCGCCATCTGCAGCGTTTGTCTCCATCATATTTAAACCGCCCTCCGCCCTGGTATCTACAAACAATAGAAATACTTTTATTAACGCAAATTCGCAAAAAACTCTAATTTCAGTTATATGATCTGAACTGGCATCTTTAAGTGAGTCTGGAATTTGTCGAAATCTTTTGTATGCTCTCTGGAATATAATACAGTTTTCTTTCTAAAAATTTCAGAATGACCATTAGAAACAATTGTAGCATTTCATACCTCTTGATTTCAGTAGGGGCCAGAAGTTTAAATGACCTATGTCGTTGCTCTTGGGCGACGTTGTTTGGTGTACACCTCACTGATTCTCTGAATAGTTTCGTAAGGCGAGATACAACGTCGATAACTTGTCAGTCTTCCTTTGGGGTTCATAAGCGTTGTAGTAGTTAGTCAGTCAGCAAAATAATTACTGTCGACCACTTTAAATAAATGCTTTTCTACAGTTCTGTTAATCTTTTTACGGGTTCACGGAAGTTGTTCCTATTTTCTTAATGTCCAACTAGTTAGAATACATTTGACTTGGCTAAATAGCTGCTCTCATAAAACAGGTCAGTTACTACATTTGTACAAGATTTCCCAACTAAAGCTCACAATAAATTTAGAGCGATCTCCTGGCTCTATGTACCTTCTCATAGAGGCATATCTACTCCTTTGTTATTCTTTGCCAAACTGTGGTCTGATCTCTGATTCTTTCCTCTGATCTGCTTTGAAGGTTCTGTCATCCAGTAGTCATTCTCGTTGGTTTGATTTGATATCTTCTCTCTGTTCAATCTGTCAAAATATCCGCCATCTTCACGACTAGAATGGTGCTGAATCCTAAAGTGATACATCATGTTGGTGTTTCTACATTAACTGCATTTGTTGGAATTGTTCTTGTTGAAAATTTATTGAAATAGTTTGATTTTGTTACATTTTGTCAGCTAATAACTCTATCCATCCTTATTTTTTCATTTTCATTTCCTTATGTAATATCGCACCAACCTTTGCAGTCGTGCTCTATCGTTCTTGTCTTCACAATTAATTGAGTCACATCCCATATGAAAACTCTCCTTTGTTCTGTGGAACGTATTAGAACTTTGTTCTCGAATCATTTTAAATGTCAAATTATAATTTTGTTTCTAAAAAGGCGAGGTATAATTTAGGTTGCCTACCTTTAGGAGCAAGTATAACTTGTACTTACAATTATAACAAATTTTAAAATAGTGAAATAAAAATATTGCATTGTTCTTCTAGGCTCGAGAGACTCAATGAACAACAACAACCGACCGTCAGTTTTCATAACGTCCCTGTTGGCATGCAAAGGTCTCCTCTGGGTGGGCACCAACGTCGGTAGAGTTCTCACCATCCCTCTTCCAAGACTCGAAGGAGTTCCTATAATAAGCGGACGGGTAAACATCTCCTTCCATGCCCATTTTGGTCCCATATCGTTTCTTCTAGCTCTTCAACCAAAGAATACCAGCAACAACTTGTGCAAACTTGCATCTAGAAACAGCAAAGGTGAGATGAAGGAGTCCGAAAGCTTGGATAATAGTTTCGTGGAAAAAACAGAAGAAAGCCCGAGACCAAAAATGGAAAAACAGTTATCTGATAGCTCAGTACAGACATCTGTAAGTGCCAAGTTGAAGTATCTAGCTAATAGTCCTGTGGTGCTCAGAAAGAGAAAGTCCAAAGAAAACGATATGTGTAGCAGGATGTCCAAAACGTTACCAAGAGGTAAGAAAGATTTAAGATAAAGAACTAATTTTAATCTGAAAATAAGACTTCATTTTTTCCATATTTAATAACTCGATTCGAATCTGTTTCTTTATATTACTCCTTAATTTAAGCATTACTATCTGAAAATTTTCTTCGCAGTTAGACCACATAACTGCAAATAAAAGTCTGATAATATTGTACTCCTTTTGCAGTTTGATAATATCGGATCAGAAACTAACGAGATTGATTACCATCAGAAACTAATTTAACGTATATAATTAATTATTCTTCATTTTTTTATTGATTACCGACATTTGCTTTGTATTTTTTTATTAAATTTTTATCTGTAACCAGAGAAAGAGTGTTTGTTTTCTTTTATATAATTTGTTTGTTATAGGTTGACATTTTTAACAGTGTCTGGTAATTTTCAAATATTTTTCAGGATTTTTATTGTTTTTTTTAATTGTCATTTTTCTTTAATAGTGTGTAATGATTAGTATTTTAGTGTTTTTAATATTCTCACACTATATTATATCCCCAACCATATACTTACATATCTTTTCATTCTCCTTGTTTCTCATTTTTTGCTTATTCATTTACTGAGTTTCTTTTTTATGTTCATTACTTTTTGTTATTTTTCGGTAGATACTGTCGTGTTTTCTACAAAAATTTACTATTAAAATAATTAAAATTACAACAGTTAATTTTTGTAGATATATTTTTCGATTTATCTCTTATATATCAACTACATTCTTCATCTTTAAAGTATTCATAGACTGTTTTTATTTTTGTTTTTTTTTGTAGATTTTCTTATAGTTTCTTGTTGTTATTTCGTTTTGCGTGTATTGTCAAAAATTATTCTTAATTTTTGATAGTTTTTCTTGTTACAATTTTCCTTCCAATATCTAGCATTGCAAATAAACCTTTTGTATTATTTCTTACTTCCTTCCCCCATATTCATATTTTTATTATTTCTAAAATTAATTGGCCTAAAATTTTCAAAAAAATAGAGAATATAAGGCCAGAATTTACAGGAAAAATGAAACAAAAATCCCAATGTTAATTTTAGGATATATATATATTTTCATAATTTTTCGTCATACGTTGTTTATACTTCCTAAATGATAAATTCATATTTTGTACAACTGTTTTTTTTTTTGTAGGCTTGGGCAATGGAGATTCCATTTTCTCAACTTCGAGTACCTCATCTCAAAGCTCAGGTGACACCAACAATGTCTACGGCCTATACAGCGACCTAATGTACATCAAAGACTACGACAGAGACGAAAACATCCTTACAGACCCAGTATATGAATCTCTTAGACGCAGCGATCCCGAATTAGCGGCCATACCCAACAAAGTCAGCACCCTGGATCGTCGACTCAGGATGAAGGTGTCCCGTCCGAGATCCCTGGATCTTTCTAATTGGTCTGTAGATTCGAGATCATCCAGCTTGTGCACCTCTTCTGGTTCAGAGGAAAGTATGGCCTTGAGGATGGGACGAAGTGTTTCAAGGAACAATTCAAACGCTTCTAGACAACTAAACGGAGTTAACGAAAACACTCAACCGGAAAAAGAACCAGCCACTTCGACTGTCGAAAAAGCTGCCACTAGTGTTAATAACAAAAATACCAATACAAAGACTTTAACTAAAAACAAGAACGGCAACTTCGATAATGGTAGGAGAACCGTCATAACACTTATGGGTGGTAGAGGTTATGTGAATTACAGACAACCTTGTTGTTCGGCCGATAAAAACAAGTCGATGTTGGTCGGGAAGGACACTAATTGTAATGATGCTCATATCGTTATATGGGAGCTAAAATTGTGATCTGGTTAGGGAAGGAAGATGATGTTACAATATCGGGTGCCGAAATTTGTCTCTGGCATCGTAAAAATTACTTTTTGTCGAAGATTTCTTAGGTGTGACCAAGCATAGTTTTTAACAAAAAAAATGAAACGTAATTTTTAATTGTTTTAATTTAGATTTTTGCGTTAACATTTATTAATTATTGATGTTTAATCATCACCAAATATATTCAGATATTAAGTACATATAGGATGGAAAACAAGTAGTGTATCCTGTCAAATTAAAATTTTTTATTAAAGGCATAATATTTTTTTCCACCGTTTTATATTTTATCATTTGTGAGTACCTTAAGATGGCAAGACAGAATTTTATAATTTTTTACCATTTATAATGGATTGTAGATTTTTTTATCTATATTGTCAACTTTGTTCTTTTAACAATCTAATCTGATTTTTTCTTTGGAAATATTTACAATAAATTTTGCTTACATAATGTCAGATATTTGTTTTAAGATGGTATTTTTTTTCTATTTTCAAATTTAATAAAAATTTCATGCCTGGGTTATTATCTTTTTTGATTTGGGTTAATATTTTAGCAAAATTTGGCGATGCCAGAGATACTTTTCGGTTGTTCGAGAAAGATATGTGTATTTTAGATAGAATATTATATAAATGTCAATATTTTTTATGGACTTTTATTTATATAAGTAAGATGAAAAAACCTAAGTTTATATTTTCTAATTTATTATCGTCAGGAAGACATTTTATCTTTCATTTTTTAATTTATTCTGGAAAAGTGTCATCACAACAACCATCAAGTAATAATACCCTTATTTGATATTTGTATATTTTATATTTAAAGTGTCTCTGTTATATTTTTAAAATAGTTGCATGTTTAATAATATCTATACGAATTTATTATTGTTCACTGTGTTATATCAGAGCATCTATTGAAATAAAGTTGGAACACAATCTTTTGTTTCATTTTTCCAGATTTTCTAAGTGGTTCTGAGCTTAGAAACTAGTGTTAGAACTCGTACTGGAAACATTTTTTTGAATGTAGTCTGGTGAAATGATGCTGTTCAGTACGACAACTACCGAAGATAAACTTGATGCAAAAACTTGCTAAAAATATTTTTGGGAATGTATACATACACAAAAAATATTACAGCCAGAAACCCTGGTAGTCTACATATACCCAAACAAGTTTCTAAATTCTATATTTTCAATAGCTGTCAGTCCTCCAGGCCCTCGCTGGAGTATTTGCTACTACTACCAAGATCTGTACCGCTGGCAGTTCCAGATGGACTCACAGTCAGCCCTTCGGGGCACACCGCCGCAATCCTACTACTAGTCAGAGCTTCATGTAGCGTATTGTGACAATCCGAACATGCCACTGACTGCTGAGTATAAGAGCGACGCTTCAGCGTCATCCGTTTTCAGGGCTAGTAACTGTAGTAGTAACCGCCCTGCTGTCTTAAGTGACTCCAGACACGTGCTGCAGAAGGGAGGGCGATCCTGTACTAAATTTACATAAAATAATTTAAAACCCAGATTTCTTGCGCTTACTACATTAAAAATAGTATTTGTGAGGTTTAAATCCATAGAAGTTACCTTCTTCTAGGATTTTTGGTTTGATATTAAATTTACTAACTTTGACTCTCTCTAAAGGCGATCTCCCTCTTTGGATCGGCCTAGGCTAACGCCTTTCATGCCCATAAGCGTCAATTTAGACACTTTAACTCAGCGTTTGACACTTCCCACAGTTCTACTTACCAAAAATATTTTTGTTCTTTACTAGAAAATACGTGTAAGCTCCATAATTCTAAAGACTACAATAAGAACAAATACATTTCCACAGGTTATGTACAGATAGAATCTATATGATTAAGCGATGCATTAGAATCCAATTGATTCCATTAAAGAAAACTCTCTGTGTTGTACTAGTAGATAGATTCTGATAAGTATAAAAATAGTCTTTATCTGGCAAATTTTCTTTTCAGGTAGAATTCATACAAACTTTCTGTAGTTATGTATGGCACTCTGTTGGATGTTTTCAACAGTGTAGTTAATACAAAGTTTGGATTTAGAAGAGGACTTGGCACTTGTGAGTCATTTTTGTCATAACACAGAGGTGCAGAAACATGAACTTTTTCATTTTCGCCTGTCTCGTAAACTATCGAAAGACCTTCCAGGGCGTAAAACATCATAAAATGATAAAAATTCTGAGTACTTTATCAGGAACTAAAGATCATTTCCAACCTCTACTAGCATCAAACTGAAGAAGCAAGACTTGAGCAAGCAGCATTGGATGTTGGAGGAGTGAATCAGTGTTGCATACTTTCTCCACTCATCTTTAACATTTATTCAGAAGTCATTTTCATAGGGTCTGTAGGCACCACAGATCATATAAGGTAGACATTGTAGACTAAGAACAATGAACCAAGGCGTACCATCCGGTACGCACATGACACTGTACTTACGACAGATAGAATGACTGACTTGCTGAATATGATTATGATTATCATAATGTTGAACATATAATTAATTTAGATTTTGTATAAACATGAATAAAACCGCTCTGATGTCAATGTGAATCTGGTAATAAAAGGAAATATAGCAGCAGCAGGTGAGAGGAAAGAAATAAAATTTAGAATTGAGCAAACTAGACAAGTGTTCACACAAATGACATTCTTCTAAGTTAATTTCTTAGCCTGGAACTTTGTAGTAATATAGTCAGGAAGTAAAAAATGTTAACATTAAAAGGTGCTCATTCTGTACAAATTAATTACCTACCAATCTAGTATATTTTTGCAGTCGGTGCCAAGCAAATCTAAAATCAATCATCTACCACTTCATCAAACTTGATTGTTGCTTAGCACCGACTTCAAAAATATACTAGATTGGTAGATAATTTGTACAGAATGAGCACCTTTTAATGTTTACATTTTTTACTTCCTGGGTAGGTACCTGACAACATTGAATGTGTTATTTATTTGCTAGAGTTGTATTTTGTTATAATTATTTTTAGCTTTTTAGTTATAGGTGGAAGTCGGTTATATATTTTTTTCAAATGTTTCATTTTCAACTTTTTAGTTTTTTTGAACTCAGGTAGTTTTGATTCTTTTTTTTTATTTTGTATGATACATTTACATTTAAATTAACAGGTAAATGTTTACCAGCAAAATGTACTAGTACGTTTTAACTTAATAAGCCCAAAATATATTTATGCCTTATGGACCACGCCATGTAACCTTTTTTCAACTTTTTTTTGACAACTCTGTATAACTATAGATAATTCCACTCCGCCCTATGTACCAACCATCCTGTACATACGACTGCCCACGGACAAGCATAAATTTGTTAGCTGCCTTCTGTAAACTATAGGACAAAGAAGAATCCATCCCATATTTACGGAGTCAAATCCGTCCTATATTTCAACCATAGTATATAACTCCTTGTGGGCTACCCCATAAATTATTTCAATTTTAACATTTTATATTATCGCCCTGTGTAACATTAATTCCTCTCCACACTTTATGCAACTTCTTATGGGCTATAAAATAAATACTTTTTTAATCACACTGTATAAATATAATTTAACTCCAGCATATATTTCAACCATCCTGTATATGATTTGTTTACGTCCACATCATATAACAGTTTTTTAATCACCCTATATAATTTTAATTCCACATTTTTTTCAACATTTTTATACCACCAAACGTCCACTCCACCCTATATTCCAACCATTCTGTATATACGGCTGCCTATGGCCCACTATCATTCTACTCCGTCCTATATTTCAATCATCATATAAATGCAACTCCTTCTATCACTTTATCACCACAGGAGAAGAAATCAGGTAACATACATACAAAAAAAAAACAAAAAAATACGCGACGAATTGATATCCATCTCCTTTTTGGAAGTCGGTTAAAAATAAAAATCATCGAAAAAACTTGTAGATATCATTTACCAAAAGGCTCAGAATTTGCTATTCAGAGCTATTACAAAAATAAGAACAAGAGCTTACAAATTGTAGGTGTGGAAGGATAACACAACATATTTAATTAACATTTAACATTTATTTTTGAAACTATAAACTGCTAAAATGTTAACTAATTAAAATAATCAAAAGACAAACATCGACTTCACTGCAGCCTATGTCAAAATGATTGTCAAAGCAGACATCTTTTAAAATCCTTCCTTGCATTAATTTTTCTTACAGTGTATGAAAAGTATTTCTCTTGTATGTGGGATTCTTTTCTTAAATTTGTGGATGCTATGCAATACTTAGAAAGGTATTGTGTGTTGCATATAGTCGGAAGGCAAAATATTCATTATTCCGTGGTTTGGTGTCGCTAGTGGGCCAAGCCAAGGTATACGATTCCGGGAAATTTAAATGACATGAGTAGGTAGGTAGGTTACAAAAATAGAAAATTACCTATTTATGTTACCCGATCTTATCAATTATAAAAAATGCAATTTATCTCATGAGATACTTTTAGATGATGATCTTGAAACAGTATTTTTTGGGAAAAAATATGCAACAGTTTTAATTGAGTTTGAGAAAGGTTTGTATCAATGGCGTGGAATGGAAATTTTTACCACTTCTTCAACATCTTGAAAAAGTACTGTATCAAAACCATCATATAAAAGAATGGCATAGAGATGTATTGAAGTTTTAATAATTGATGAGATCTGATAAAGTAAATTCGTAATTTTCGTCTGTCTTGCATGGTTAATAACTTCATAATGTTGTGACCTACAAAATGATACAGAGTGTGTGTTTGGGCGCAAACGCATTTTTGGAAAAAATTGTTCAGATAAGAATGTTAGAATTCTCCCTAGACCTTCAATTTGACCTTGACCATGGCTTTAAAGGCTTAACCAAGGTTAACTTAATTTTTTAAATTGGGAATTCATTAAAAAAAAACATGTTTTATTACGGATCCAAAAAGAAAGAAAAATTGTATATAAGAATGTGACCTTGCCTAGACTTTCAAGGTCATCCAAGGTCAAAATTGTTTTTCTCATAGGAACCCCCTATTTTTCACTGCGTATTTCGAAAGAGCGAATATTTATTTAAAGCGTTAGGATAAAACTGTTATTGAACTAATTGCTTTCTAATGTGAGAGAAAATGTGTCTTAAAAGTTTCAGGCTTCTGGGATTACGGTTAAATCCCACCTTTTAAGGGTTGAATGACTGCAGCACCAAGACTAGCGACAGAAATTAACATCTAATAATTATATAAAGCGTTATAGGGTCAAAAATTTTCTTGAACTAATTGCTTTGTAATGTCAGAGGAGAAAAAGTGCCTGAAAAGTTTCAGTATTCTGGGATTTCCGAAACATTCCACTTTTAAAGGTTGAATGATTACAGCACGAAGGCTAGAGATAAAAATTAACGTCTAATAATTATATAAAGCGTTAGGGTAACAATTTTATTGTACTAATTGCTTTGTAATGTCAGAGAAAAAGTGCCTGAAAAGTTTTAGACTTCCGGAAGAAAATTCTGGCTACGGCTTTGTTTAGAGGAGTCAATATAGTTCAACAAATTCAATTTGGAGCCTGTTTTTTATTTAAATGAGAAAACAAGTCAAACTGTCTGAAAATATTCAAGGATTCTTTGCTTGATAGTGGTGATATACTACAACTAAATCTTATCAAAAGAGAAAATTTTGTTTAGTAAGTTGTACATTGAGAGGCAGAAAAGGACGTGAGTTCACCTGAGATTTAATGTCATTAGTTATTTGCCTGCATCTCATTAAAATGGTATGTGAAAATGATCGACATTATACCTGTACCCATATCTTGATATTGTTAAAAAAAATATGAAACGTTCTAAATTAATCGTTTTGATAAATACAACGGAAACATAACACCAGCAGAAATAATAAAAAGCAACAATGACTATCCCGAAATTTCGATGGCTGTAAAAAAAGGCGGCCTCGAGAAGGTTCCTGAAAACGCTCCTACCACAAAAATATAGCCATGGCATTCGGGTAAGAACGAGAAGTTGAGTATTTTAGGTTAGTTTATATTCGTGTGATGAAGATACGCGATCAGCTGTTTCCAATAATATTACTCATAGTGTTTGTAAACAGTGGATTTATTTGTTAAAAATAAAAACCTTGAAAGTGAAAATTAATATTTGTGTAAATTTGATATGAACCACAGAATCTATTGCAATTTTAATGAAATTCTGGGCGTTGAAACAAAATTTTAATTATTAAACACTGTATGTTTAACAGCCATTAATATATCTTCCAGAAAATTAGTAGAAATTTTTTGTAAATAGAAATCATATATTTGAAGACGCCAGATGTACATCTGACATCTAGGATTTTCGACGCGTCGAGAGGACATTCAATTGTGGGAAGCGCAACTGATGAAGTTTCCTTAACCAAAACCAATATATATTATATATATTGTCTTGCGTACAAAGGAATGACACCTCGAAGAGAGTATTCAGAAATCATATAATCTGCCCTCATTTCACACATCATACCCCGGGCATATCGTACTCCAGAACGATTTAATTAAAATATTCCTAATTTTTTATTCCATTATTATTATGTATTTTGGTAAACTAAACGGCATAAATTTATCTTTCAATTCTATTTAAATACCTACATGAAAAAGATTTACTTGTTTCATCTCATAAAAATGCGTTTATGTTTTATGTTCTGAAGACAGGAAATGCTTAGGAAGTATTTTATTAACCCAATTTAGTATCTAATGGAAGAATGATCCTTCCTCATCCAGTTTTGATTTTTTCGCATGACTGCCGGACGAAGAAAAAATGTATTTTTTGTCTTCACTTTGCTGACCTAAAAAAAATATATATTTTTATACCCACGTACACTGACCATTGACGTTGAACATACAAATTTCCTCTGAAACAAGTTGATATTTTCAAATTCTTTTTGAGCTGCCTATGAAGAGTCCTTTTTTTTGGAAAGTCCGAAATTTTAGGCTTTTTCTTATGTAAAGTTGATTTAACATGAGAAAGTGAGTGAATTTAAACAAAATAAATATATTATGAGATGGCTCTTATTCTTAGAAATAAAACGCTCCTGTGTTAGTATGTTCCTTTTTACCGTCCTCTGAATTAGATATGTTCACAAATAATTTACTAACAAAGAAGAACAAGTTTTAAAATCTAACTGTGTGCACAGACTATTTTTATAACAGATATCTCTCTCTCTCTCTCTCTCTCTCTCTCTCTCTCTGAACCAGCCTGTATGCGGTATACCTACAATTTTAATTCGTCCCATATTTTATCAAATATTTTATTTATGCAACTGCTCATGGTCTCCCCTGCATAACAAAAAAATATATATATTTTTGAACCACATTTAATAACTATCATTTTACCCTAACATTTATTTCGACCACCCAATATATGTAACTGCTTCTAAAATTTTTTAAACCTAACTGCTTATGCTTATATAACAAATTTTTGATATACCCTGAATAACAATAATTTCACTCCACACTTACTTCAACCGCCTTGTATGAGCAACTACTTATCTTCCACACTATATAACTGTAATTATACCCCGTCCTATAACGCAAATATCCTTACTGCGTATGCTTATCTAACATTTTTTTAACGTTTTTTGATCCACTCTGTATAACTATAGTTTTACTTCAATCTTATTTCAGTTACCTGTATTCGCAACTACTTATGTGCCACCTATTACAATATTTTTTGAGCCACCCTGTATAACAATATAACACTCACGTACAAATACAACCGTATACCATATAGAAAAGATCGCCCGCATAACAATTCTTCGTTTCGATTCACTAATGGAGTATTTTCTGCCATTTCACTAGACTGTGAGCCCCTTAAAAGAACTTTTTTCAATAAGAAACTGACTTCAAATCAATCAAAATGAAAACCGTCACCCAACACCCTGTACCATATACTGTTTTGACATATCATATATCAAGAAGGAATATATTTTTATAGAATACAATTTAAAATAATCAAATTGATTCAACCGTTTTAGAGAAAACAGTAAAGATTCATTGAAATTCATTGAAATGTAGTACCTTAATTACTTTTGAAGACACGAGATGTAAAGACGGACATCTAGATTTTCGGTCTTTTCATCTCGCGTCTTCAGATTTAAGGATATGTATCAAATACATAAAGAAGTGTTCGGGAGGACTCATAATTGTGGGAAGCGCAACTGATGAAGGTTTCCTAACCAGAAACAATATATATTATATATATTGTCTTGCGTACAAAAGAATGACACCTCGAAGAGAGTAAAACTTAATTAATTACTGTTTTTCTGATTTTCTGGAAAACTGGGTATACATAAAAAACATATACCCACGAATTGATAACCTCCTAATTTTTGTAAGTCGATTAAAAATAGTATTTTCCGTTAACTTCTTTAATATTAATTTGACAACGGTAAATTGGTTTGAATCATAATATTTTTACCTATCCTCGTTGCTCTGTCCGATTACTGACGGACCACCCTGTATACAAATTTTTTCTCAAGATTCTATAATGTAAAAACACAGTTTTGCACCCTAACACCAAACCTTTATTTTAAACACTCAACGCCGTTTCAACAACTCTAAGTTGTCTAGGAGTAAACCCAAACTGAAGTTGAACTTTATTTTCTATGCTAGACTTAGATCAAATCCAACACTTAAAATGCAGAAATAATAAATAAATAAATAAATATGAATGCTCTGATCTAAATGACATGTCGAATATCTGGTTGCCTACGTTGCTGCTGATGTTCGTATCCTCTACGTTTCCGTGTCGTAGGAGGCAGCACTTGTTCAGAAATCCACTTACTCTTTTCACTTTATGACATTTTATGGTCCAGATTCGGCATCCCAATCCCAAACAAGTATGGAATCTGTTGTGCTTTAAGTCGACAGCCGCGTTGAAGTTTATTTTGTGGCTTTCAGACCGGCAAATCGCGTGTGAAAGTGTTGTGAACATTATCTTATCAGTTGATAACAGTGTTTGGCGAGCACCTGATAAAGTTTTATTTATTGATCTATCATGTCGTACTACAATGGGTGAGTGAACCTTTCAGATTTTGCATTTGTTTACCGATTTTTGATTGAAAAAGGTCGCCTTTGAAATGTCAAAGGGCATTATTTTAAGCAGGTATACATTGCTAACAACAAAAGAATTAATTTCAAAGCTTTGTTATGTTAAATTAAAATGATTTGCATTGAATCTAACAATTAAACATTAAAAACAACCACTTTTTGAATTACTCATGTTTTTTATTTTATTTACACTCTGCCAAACTCACAAAAGTTGATAGCATAGCTTTAATGTTATTCCATTTGGATCTTTGATAAATCAAACTTATATGTTTGCTATATTTTTTACCTGATTCATGGGTAGGTAATCTGGGTCATTTGCATTTGTCAAAAGGTGTTAACAACCATAGACTGTTTAATTTGTGATAAAGACTGTTTTACATATTGCATTTACCTTTTAATTTTAAGTAGGTAACCTACAACTTTATGACAGTGAATACCGTTGGCGAATTCTAAGAAAAACTTTTTAAATGCCATTCATTCATTACCAGGTAAATAGTTGTTGTTTCTATGGCATTTTATTGTCTACGCTATTAAATGCAAACGTGCCTTATTTGTTGAATATATTTTTGTCCTACAATACGTAATCGCAGTTGAGAAATTTGTCATTCTGCAGTTTTATGGTGTTTATGAATCAAGTCGTTATACTTGGATGATTAATTTAGAATAAAACCTTGATATTGCAATATGATGCAAAATATTTCAAATTCATTAAGTGTATTGGGGCTTATACGATGTGACTGCGGTAATAGAATTTTTTTATATAAAATTTTAGCAGGGATCGTTTCTAGAGGTTGATGGCCTTGCGTTTTGTTACAATTAACCGGAATTGAAGAATTTGTTCAGTCGTATTTAAAATTAGTCATAGACCAGGTGATCTTGATGCAGGAGGATATATACATAATCAGTGGTCAGGCACAGCTAACTGATTTGTAATGTAATTCTGTATATAGAGTGGATTTCCAAAACCATTGTATGGCTTATTTAACATACTTTATATGCGGGTGAATGTTTTTGTATATAAACTGGGAGTGACCAATCTGTTAAATATGTAACATTCATCTATTTATTACATAAATGGATTCAGACGAGCTATACACATTAAACCAACCCAATCTGATCTAATTGGAGACAATGTAACATGAAAAATACAATATAAGTATCAATTATCTCAACAAAAAAACTACAAATTCAAATCTATTTATACAAAATAGTATCCAGAGAGCGTTATGTCTGGTTGGAGTAAATTAAGAAATGCTGGACGTCAATAAGATATATATTTTTTCTTAAACTCGCACAAGGTTTACTTTACATTTTAGTTTCGGTATCCAATTATAGGTGTCAATCAACATTTATGACATTTGGCCTCCATGTAACAGTTTGGTATGGAAAAACAATTTCATACACTAATGCAGAAAGCTGTTCTCCTAGGAGCAGCCAGAATTATTAGAACATTTATGGGCAGATCTTTCCACAACAACCATGGGCCCAGGGGTGTAGCCAGGGCTGCCAGATTGGTTGGGGATAAAATCGTGAGATCGATCGGCAAAAATCGTGAGAAATCGTGAGATTTTTTTAAAAAACCTTATTTAAGTGAATTTTCATTAGTATTGTTTCTTTTTAACCTGTAATTAGTATTAAATTCGATGGTCTTTGTTAGAATTATATTAGAAAAAAGGAAATTTAACCGCACAATGATAAAAATATTTAAATTAAATTTTTAAATTTATCAAGTGAAAACAATATTCAATTTTTATTTCTAATTTTTGATCATAGGGGGTTGCAGACTTTTGTTTTTTAAGTGAAATTTATCAGGCTCACTATTAGAATCTTAGAGCATACACCTTCTGGAGTGCAATTCGCAAATGTCATGCCAAGGATAGAAAGAGGGAGTAATAGAGAGAGCAAGAGGCTATTTTACTTGATTGGTAGGTGCAGCCAATGAGATCTTTGGTTGCAGTTCCCAGTTGAGTGACATAGCTTCTTACTCTCTCTGTTGCTCTCTCTTTCTAGCATTGGCACGATATTTATGCACTGAAGGCTATCTCTAGGAAGTAGATACTCTAAGATTAAAATCGTTTACGTTCAAAAGCGAGAAACGGGTATTATTGAAAATAACGCCGCCACAGAAAAACTTCTGATTCAGATATGCGAGACATGCTATCCGAAATATTTTTGCTCGCTAATCACGAATACGCGGTCAGAATTGGTCCACCACCCTTTGGTCTAATGTAAAAATAACTCGTAAACAAAATTCTTCAATATCTGAAGATTTCAGTTTTTACCTGAAGACCAAAGGAGGAAAATTGTATGTAGGTAAAACCATATATTAGTCAACAATTAATCATCTAATAAAAATCAAATGATTGAATGTAATGAACTTTCAGCGAGAAAATTAATTGACTGTAATACTCGAATAAGCTCTAAGAAAGAAGAAACTCATAACAACAGCTCATAGATCGAAATATCGACACAGAAGTACGAACAAAAATGAGCCCCGACTTGAAAAAAGCAGCGCGCTTTTCCGATAAAAGATCTGTCCCACAAATTATTGAAGCCGTTGTTGTTGTTCCAACCTGATGAATGCACGATACTGAACCGGTATCCAATTTGGAACAGCCCTTTTGTATAAAATAGGTAATTCCCCGGTAACTGCAAAAATACATTTTATGGTTGTTCAACTAAATTCAGGATGGTATTACAGTTGATAAGTTTATTTCTGATAACCTTTTATTACTTATAAAATTGTATATTTTAAATTTTATATGTGTACGTGAGTAATTTCACACTATTACAAAAATCGTGAAATGAGGGGCACCTATCGTGAGATCGTGAGATTTTATCCAAGATCTGGCAGCCCTGGGTGTAGCTACTGACGTATCAGCCGTATCAGTGATACGGGGCCCCCATGCTGTAGGGGCCCCCGAACTACAGGTAGCGTAACGTGTGAAAGCAAAAATTACTAAAATGTTACCCACAATGTCACTTAATCTCGTGCTTCCCGCGAAAAAAATATGAAAAAACTGTCAGATGTGCCTATAGAGTTTTCACTTCAGAAATTACAAAATTCATAAAAAGCAATCTCTTCTTTCCCGGGTTAAGCGTTCGCCCAAAAGTTGGCAACATCCTACATCGGTTATTGCAGGTTTCCCCAGTTTAAATCATTCATTTAAAGGGGGGAATCCTACAATAATCGATTTACAATGACAAACCACGCAGAGCAATATTTACGGGTTTTATGTCATTCCAGTTTAAACGTTATTGCATTGTAATACAATAGAATCTTGTTATTCTGATTATAATCAGAAGAACCACGAATAAATATATTTATTTGTTAATTGGTTAATTAGTTTGATTTGTGAAAAGAATAACTGAAAGCCAAAGAGATTATCCTATTGGAGCTATGAAAAGAAAAAGTAAACAGAAAAGGGAGGAGGTTATAAAAAATGCATTTTTGTTTCTATTGTGAGAATTCTTTACCCTTCATTTGGCCCCCTAACTAATTTTGATACAGGAACCCTCCAAGGCACGCTACGCCACTGCATGGGCTTGATAATTTTCCTGGGACTCACAGCTAAATCCTTATATCTAATATAGTATAGTGAATTTTCCTCTAGAGGTATTAAACTACTACCAAATGAAGGTAAAACATAATTAATTATGCAATAATAATGAATTGCCAAGTGTCATTAAATTACCTAACGAAACTTTTGAGTTTACGATAGTTTTCTTTGCTGGGATAGTCAATTTGAAAGGCTGTGTAAAAAAACTTTCAATAGCATTATATTATCAGCTATATATGTGCTTTAAATGCTTTACATGTAAATTTGGAGTTAAAGCAAAGACATGGAAAAATCTTTGGTGGTAGAATCCTGGAGAGGATCTTATTAATGCCAAGAAGTGTTCTTAGAGTTATGTTAAAGTGAAATTATAAGACTTTAAGTCTAAACATATTTCTAGTAAACAAAATGTTAACGGTTATTGGTAAATTCATATAGGAACGTTTAATGTTTTTCTTTAAGCATAATGACAAATTCAATAAATGTGAACCACAGTGTAAGTATATTATTAGAGTGGCATAAACTTATTGTGATATCTTAGAACATATACTTCTGGAGGTAGTCTGCAATGTACAAATATCATGCCAAAAGTAAAAAGAGAGGACAGTATAGAGAGCAAGAGGCTATTTCACTCGATTATGAGGTGCAGCCAATGAACTACATATTGCACATAGCTCATTGGATGCAGGTTAAAATCGGTTTCGAAACGGTTTTTCTTTTAAGTTTAACATAAATTATGCTACCATTTCTTTACAACGGTGCTTCAGGGAAGTTTTAATTTCTTATATTGGATACATGTTTAGGTTTACTGTACGAGTAATCCGCTCATCTAAACTGAACCATGTTCTACAAGAACTGCTCAGACATCCAAGTAACACAGGCAAAGACCAAGTTTGAGAACACCTTAAGTCAGTGGTTTCCAAGCTGTGGGGCGCGCCCCTCTAGGGAGGCGCGAGACTGTTGCAAGGGGGCATGCAGCTGTTTCCAACATATCATTTTCGAATACAAACCAAAAAAATCGAATCGGTGTCAAAAAATTAATCGCCAAAATAGGTATACGTAATCCACAATCTTCGCCGAGATTTTTTCGGGTACAAATCCTAAAACATCCATCCATACTCTTGCTGGAAAACATCTCGCTTTCGCGTTTGGAGCCGAGTCCAAATATGAATGGATTAGAAACCCGTTGTGATTGAAAAATATGATGATTTTGGTCTTACGACAGCAGAGCAGGAAATGATATTTGACTTATCTAGTGATAGCACGTTAAAGCAGATGTTCCAAGACGAAAATAATATTGTTACGTTTTGGCTACGAGAAAGGGCGATTTTCCTACTTTGACAAACAAAGCTTTAGAAATTTTATTGCCATTTGTAACATCTTACCTATGTGAAACTGTTTTTTTTTATAGTAGCTGTCTTAAAAACAAAGTATCGATTTCGCTTAATGATTGAAAATGAACTGAGAACCGCGATTTCTCCAATGACACCACGGTTTGAGAAAATTTGTGCTGAAAAACAAGTTTCAGCAGTTTTCGCATTGAATTTTTATAATGTACTAATTATATACTTTTTTGTATTTTTGTAAGATTTGTTTTTATTACATTTAAAATTATTATTTCTTATTATAAATAATTATTTTTTATGTATTTTTTACATAATATTGTATATTATTTTGTAGCCCATTAAATTATAATACCAGTAGAGTATTTATGAAATTAGATTGATAGAGAAAATAAGGTGGCGCAACAATTTTTTTATTTCAAAGGGAGGCGCAGATACAAAAAGGTTGGAAACCACTGCTTTAAGTACATATGGTATACATTCAGATATTTTAGGCAAAATTTCAAATACTGAATACCTATTCCTGGTATACAAAAGTTTGTTCGGAATAATCCATTGCACATCTTTGTTTTGTATTTATGTTTTTTGGAAAAAATCACAATCAGACCCCCTTGTCAATGACAATTAAGATAAAGAAACGAAACTTTGGAAACAATCGCTTTCATTTAATAAATTTAAAGCTTTCTTTTTGTGTTGTTTTCTTTTGTTACCTATCGGATTGAATTTTGACATTGAATTGTATGACCAATACCAGACACGTTCACTAATGTTTGACTATTAGAATTGTCGCTTCTTTGTTGTAGTTTTTGTGTTCGTTTATTTTTCACTTAGAAGTCTAGCGGTTTCTCCAATATAAAATTTATTTCATGCAAATAATATTGAAACTGTGGCCTACTCGTTTTAGTCCTTTTTTAATATTCTGTATGTATGGTGTGGTTGTTGTGAAGTTGGTTGTTGTGAAGTGATTATCTTTGGTGTCCGTATTGCTTGGATCAGATTATTGTTTTTTTGCCCTATCATAAAGATTTTAACTATTAGTGTGACTAATTTTTCTGTAGGCATGAGTTTGAAATATCGATTGTGTTTTTGTTATTGCAATGTTTAAAACTGATAGTTAGTATCCTGTTCTATTTCGAATGTCAATTGTATTGTTGGTTCTTTGTTATTGATATCGTTTTATAATTGATTTAAGTGTTCAACAGGGTTTTCCCAAATATGTGGACGATATATTTACCATGTAATACATGCAAATGTACATTAATTACTCCGACCAAATATAGAACCCGGTGACATGAAGAACGATAACATCATATTTGTCATTACAGGGTCACTAATGATTCCATGTTATTATAAAAAGCGCTTAGTTGCGTTCACATTCCTCAATATGACATTTATCATAATAACGATATCTTATATAAATAGCAAAGAATCTATTTACCCCATTTAGAATTGATTATATTTATCATCTTCAAACAAATGTCACATCAAACGTTATGTGAATGTCCATTATAAGCGGTCACTGCAATCAGTGTGCATACAATTTTTTCAACGTAATTCATGGGTTGTTTAGTATACATCAATCATTAGTAATAAAGCATTAATCTTCAGATAAGTCTCTCGAAGAATGTTAACTGGTAGATCCAGATACTTTAGTCGCAGTGACCCTTGCGATCTAAATATGCCATACAAAATTATTTCTTTTGATTTACAACTCAGGTATTGGTATTAGGCAACATTTAGTCTTTCTAAAATGTAGCATTTTGAAATATATATTTTTAAGCTAAAACAGTGAGCTGCCAAATAATGGACTAAATTCTATAAAAATTATAATAATTTTTTGTACAGGGTGATTGCAATATATTTCTACAGAATTGACCATTGATTGTCTATCATTAATTTTTAAAAACACAGTTTTGCACCCTAACACCAAACCTTTATTTTAAACACTCAACGCCGTTTCAACAACTCTAAGTTGTCATCTTCAGGGAGTAAACCAAACTATAGTGTTTAAAATAAAGGTTTGGTGTTAGGGTGCAAAACTGTGTTTTTACATTTGTGACACACCAAAGGTTCTACAGCTTTTCCATTATCATTAATTTAATACAACTGATGTGTGTGCTCAAAAAAGGCAAAAACTGTAATACATTAAGTACCAGGGATGTTCCATCTTGATCGACTTTTTGAAAGATCGTGGAAATGATGTAACCAAGAGTATTCAAAAAAGGCAAAAACTGTAATACAGTAAGTACCAGGGATGTTCCATCTTGATCGACTTTTTGAAAGATCGTGGAAATGATGTATCCAAGAGTGTTCAAACAAGGCAAAAACTGTAATACATTAAGTACCAGGGTTGTTCCATCTTGATCGACTTTTTGAAAGATCGTGGAAATGATGTAACCAAGAGTGTTCAAACAAGGCAAAAACTGTAATAAATTAAGAATTAGGGATGTTCCATCTTGATCGACTTTTTGAAAGATCGTGGAATTGATGTAACCAAGAGCGTTCAAAAAAGGCAAAAACTGTAATACATTAAGTACCAGGGATGTTCTATCTTGATCGACTTTTTGAAAGATCGATCATTGATTTTCGATCAATATTTTTGTCGGTTATTAATCGGCGTATCTACCCTTTTAAAACGATTTAATTTAGACTGCAAAAGAAAAATAAAGATGTAACAAATTTTGAGTTAGAAAAAGATAGAGTAGATTGTAGTGAATGCTCAAGCTTTTATTCTTTTAATTTTTTTATTAATTTCATTCAGTTTTATAGTTTTTAGATTTCATTTCCTTGTAAAAACATTTAAGGTATTTTATTAGTATTTTCTTTTACCTAAATTGATTTATTTTATGAAATTAATTACAAAATATTGAATTATTATGTTTCTACTTAATTGTATTTTTTTTAAAAGTAACTTCTATAGAAACTCAAGGCAAGAACTTAATGTAGTAGATTTGCAAAAATTACTATTACACATCCATTATACATATTGGATGAAGACTCATATTAAAAGTATCTACTAAATAGCCATTTGTTTTGATCTATTATTTGTAACTGAAATTTTATGATTGCAAATATAAAAAATAGTAAGAACGATATTCCATTTCGATCTTTAATTGGTTCGATTATTTATCAAACGATCTAAATCGATTCAGAATATCGATCGTTTGGAACAAATGATAGCAATTGTAAATTAAATTAAATAATTTCTAACAAACAAAATCATTCATATAAACCAATAGTTGAAAATGCCAACTATCTGCCTTTGGTATTAACTTTGCGGTCTGGTTACATATACTTTTGAGTTCGAATAACACTATAAAAAAAATCGAGAAGTATTATATCTGGAATATTTGGATCTGCTATGAACTTTTGTTTTAAATACTTTTCTTTGGATATACCGCAAGTGAACTTGAGCTCCGTTATTTTAAATAGAACACCCTGTATATTAATGCATTTTTTGTTTCACTGTTGGATTATAATTTAATTTTATTATAAAAACAAATTTGATTTACTGAAATCCCTATCTAAAACACGATTTAAATGACTTGATTTTTTTAATACTACTTAAATCAATTGATTCATCAAATAGAATCATAACAATACCCAGTTTGACAGTTCAGTTGTTAAACAGATGTGGAGTTGGATGTGATTCAGAAGTTTCCATGGGCTCAAAATTTGATTTCGAGATACAGCTCCCCAAAGGTGATTTTTTTATCCCGTATGAGGTATAGCGAGAAAAAAGCTATTTGATAGTTCTGAACTTGTCGATTAAAAGCCTCTATGTGCTCAAACTCTTGAAAGTCGTTTATTTTCGAGATACAGACCTCCAAAGTTGATTTTTTACCCCTTCTGAGGTAAAAAATCAACATCGGTTGCTGTATCTCGAAAACCAGTGTTCTAAACACAAACCCGGCTATTCTATGAACTGATGACAATAATAAATGCTATCTTTTCTTGTTTTGCTAATATTCCAGCAGTATTTGCAGCGCCTTCTTTTTGTTTTATCATTAAGAATTTTTGGGCAATTTTGTGGTAATATTCCACATGTTTTTTTTTTCACTCTTTTGGGCTTAGTTCTAAAATATTTTCAAGAACCGAAATTCCAAAATCGTAAAGGATGTTCCTTTGGTTTCTATATTATAAAGAAAATTGGCATTCATGAACATCATTTGAAAGATGTGAACCCCTAATTTTTTATACCACCGCAGGCACTTGTTTTCACAGCAATAGTAGCTAAGCATTTGGTCACTCAAGTCTATACCACATTTGTGTTTATTGTACTATACAGTTGACTAAAGGTGACCTACTTTCATGTGCAATAACACCCCATACCATAACGCATACTGTACAGTGTATATGTGGCTCAATATCAAATTGAGGTTGACGTCTTTCTCCTTGACGTCGTCTAACCAATCTTCGGCAATCATGTTCACCCAAGCAGAATCGATATTCACCGGAGAAGGCCAATGTTGTAGTTTTCTGCACCACTGTAGTTGCTGCTGTAGTTGCTCAGCGGTGAGAGGTACGTCAAGATGGGGTTGATAATTCTGTAATCCAAAAAACATTATAGGGCAGTAAACCGTTCGAACACTTATAAGATGGCCTTGTTCTCCTAACCACTCATCAGCTAATTATCAAGTTATCGAAAATCGGTCTCTAAAAACCAAAAGCCTTAGACGTCGATCTTGAACTTCATCCGATTTTGGGTATTATCAAACCACGCTTGACAAAATCTCATAAGAGCAGTTAGATTTCTGTATGTGCGGTTAGCGATTTCCCGGCTCCCGTAAACCAATAATTCAACCTTTTTCAAATTCACTTAGCTGGCGATACATTCGGCGTACACGTCCTCCAGACATTTTAACATTACTAATCATGGATTTTGGATCCCATCAAACAGTTTGTTTTTTGCTAAATTTTAAAAAATGCAAAATCGACTACAATATTAATTGATAAAAAAAGTTTGCCTGAAAAAACATTAACCAAATTTTAATTTACTCCTTACTCTAGCATCTATGTTTTACCAAAACCATATTTAAACACCAACCTCTGGATGGTGCAATTTTTTTGTCCGTCAGTATATTTCGATCTCTCACAAATTACCAACCGCTAATCCAAGTTTACACATATCTAAAATATATCTTATTATATATGCCAGTATCAGTTTGTAACCTTTCGTGCCGTGCTGTGCACAAAAAACCTAAATAAAACAAAGTAGGTACAGTACAGACCCCACCAGGCGCGTTGTTGGCATCACATACATCATAGTAGGGATGTCGGAACTGTCAAAAAGTATCGATATATATTGTATCCATATTTTTTAAAAGTATCAATATCGATATTGATATATCGAGAAAAAAATATCGATATATCGATATATCGGTACTATTTTAGAACAGTAGTAAGTAAGTATATATATATATATATATATATATATATATATATATATATATACTTAGTAATTTGTTTAACTAGTGTATCTGATAAAGTTATATGCAAACAATTTATATAGGTGGTAGGTAGACTGGATTACAAAATTTAAAAATATTTTATTTTGAGACTTTTTCACAGCTTAAGGTAGTAATATATTGTTTAAATTAACTATATACTACTACTTCTCATATTTTCTGAACATTTAGATGTCGTTCTAATGATCATTTATACACTCTCATATATACCCCCCCTCTACCTCATGCATCAGAAACATATTTAAAATTAATTTTAACTTCAAGCACTTAGGCAACATATAGCATAAATATAATAAATTAATTATACTTCTGCTAATCTTTTTGTACAAAGATCATGTATCTCAACTTGTTTGACAATATATTGGCTGTTTTCCAATTACCGCACAATTGCGCACAGTGCGGCACAGTGCTGAGCACTAAGTGTTCCAATTACAGCACTGGCTCGCACAAATGGGCACAAGAAATAACTGTGTCTTTGGGATGTTTTATGTAAGTACTAAGTAAACATAAAACTTTATCATAAAGAATGAAGTATGTTCCAATTAACGCCCGAAAATTACGACACAGAGCGACACAAAAACACTTTGTGCTCTAGTAATTGGAAAACAGCTAGTATTTATTTTATATAACCAAAGAGGTTAATACTGTAGAGCACGTGAAGTAGCGAAATTCATGTAATATCAATAAAAAGAGAGAGAGAATAAGCGTGTCGTTCCTGATTGGTCAGTGTCAGTGGTGACGCCTACTATTGGTAGGGTAGAGACATAGCAAGCGCTCCCTGATATTGTCTTTCTATTGTTATTACACTGCCACTTACAGTAACGCCCATACCTAATTCACTCTACGTATTAAGCTTTTTGTATATAACACGTAACAAACATACGGAAAAATATCGTTTTTGATAAGTTTTCGATACTTGGTTTTTATATCGATATATCGAATAAAATTATATCGTGTAAAAGTATTCGATATATAAAACAAAAATATCGATATTTTTCCGACATCCCTACATCATAGACAACGCGCCAGGCGCGTTGCCGGAAAATGAACGTGTTAATACAATGCACTTTAAATTATCAAATTTTACTTAAGCCGTTTTTGGGTTCTCGCTGATCATACATACAAAAAGATGCCAACGAATTGATAACCTTCCCCCTTTTCAAGAAAAATGGCCCGAGAATTACTCATTATAATAAACAAATAACATTAATAATTAATACCCTGTAAATATTTGAAATTTTTCTTTCTATTAATGTTAATAATGCTGCATAAAAATTTTACTGCTAACTCCGTTGAGGTTATTATATTTTTCATTTTACAAAACAAATTGGATACTAAAATTTACATAAATCCCTCCTAATACGGCATCATAATATTAAACTGCAGTTTTTTTTTCAAGCATTTGTATAGCTAATAATAGAATTTTTTACTGAATTATAACGAGGTGTGATTTATTAGTGCTGTGTCATGATCCAAATTATGTTGATACATCAGATTTCTTTAACGACATGTGTCAGGGTGTGAATAATGACATACGTTATTTCCTTTTTCAGCTTCGATTTCGTTTTATGGTAACAGAACCGTTATTTAAAATAAGCTGAAAATTAATCACATAAATACACATTGGATAATAATAATTCGACAGTTTTTAATTTATAATAGGGAAAGTATGTGACAGTTACTTTGCAGAAATGGTTGAGCGCCACCACAGATATCTTGTTATTCGATTGTTATATTGATAGTCCTGTCAGCAGAGTACTTAAAGGTGACTTTGTGATATTATTTTTAAGAATATACAGGGAGGACCATCAAAAATTTTTTCTATTACATCAGTTTATAGAGTAAAATTTAACACATTTTCGGACATTAAATTCAATAGGAATTCACGTATACAATCACGTCAGTAACAGTTTATACATAATTATTGCTAAGACTTTAACAGCAAACTCGTAGAAGTAAACTATTTAAATAATAAAAACCCGCAAAAATACGAATTTATTTTGTTTTTATATAATTATAAGTAATGAAGGAATCGTAGTGTAGGAAAGTTGTGGAAAGTTGTACAACTTTCCTGTAGATAAATAAGAAATCCTTCTTAATGAGTGTTTATACATCCTGATTGGTTCATTTTTTACCGAGTAAACTCAGAAAATCTGGATTTTTTTCAAAAATTTATAACTTTCTGGTAACTAATCAATACTGGAATATTAGTCATCACAGTTTATGATATTAAGTTTATGTGGGCTCACGATGGATACAATTGAATAAGTAGTTTTTGAAACATTCTAATTTAAATCATTTAGAGATACATTTTCCACATTCCGTATTAACGAGACAAGTCAGACCGGGATATACTAAATATATTTTCAAAGTTCATAAACTCCAGTTCAGTTTGTCTATCTTGGTTTTTCGCTGTAATGCCGAGAAATTGGTTTCAAATAATAGTAAACATTGCATTAAGTGTACGAATATGCGACAGCCAGCCAGCGGTGCACTGACAATTGCTGTCAAGGCATATTTACGGATCTAGAATTTTTTTAGGCTAGGCGCAAATTGAGACGCGTATAGCGCGTGTGACATGACACAGCACAGAACTTTTGTAACTTATAGTATTGAATAGAACAGCGCACATTGGCAACAAAGTGTTGCGAGGCACGACACGCGTCTACTGTCAGTCGCATCGCGCTGTAGTTGAGACACAGTTTCTCGTGTCGCGCGTGTCAAGTGTTTTGAAAAATGGTAAGATGAGACGTTAATAGAGCCGGTAGCACATCAAAAAGGGTGTTATGATATAAAAGACACTAATTATATGAATACAAAATTGAAATATCAAATTTATTCGCTCGTGAATCATATATTTTCTGACGTAATTGGCTACGAACTGCCTCTCAATATGCGGATCACCTCGCGACGTGTGTGACACCATCGGGTCGCGCCACTCGTGTCATGTCACCTCACAGGCGCTATACGCGTCTCAATTTGCGCCTTGCCTTTTAAGGTGGGAGCACGAAATGCAAATTATGATAAATTGTATTATTACATGTTTTTTCTCAGCAGTTTATTACGTTTTTCTTCACATAACTATTGCTTGTCCATATTGGCCAATTTGTTGATTTTTTTGTTAAGTTAATGGTTACTTGTGTACAGTTTACTGATTAATTAAATTACTTTTTTCCACTGACTGGATCCACCACTGTCAAGACCTCAGAGGGTCTGTCGTTTAAGCCAAAATTCAAAAGCAGTATTGATACATTTTATAGTACTATGACAAAAATCCAAGATATACGAAGTGAAGTGCATTTTATAAGCTTTCAAAATATATTTTGCATATCGCTATCGAACGTTTGTTATTGATACGATACGTTCTGCCAATTTTTCTGCAAATTATTGAAATAGCATTTCTGCAAGATCTACTTAAGGTACAATATCGATCTTTAGCTTTATTAATCTCAACGTTATAAGCAGTTATTACAACCAAGTTATGATTTTTTTAAAATCACTCACTTTATATAGTTTTTTTCAGCTTTTCTTTATGAAACATTCTCCGATTAAAATTTATAAATACTCATTTTAAAGATTTTCTGATATTCTACAATTTTTCTATTGACGGCGTTATGAACAGATAATTACTTTTTACTGTATACGCAAAATTCGAAAATACTCCATACTTTTGGGGTTTTTAGCCTCAAATACTTCTATGAGTTTGGTGTTCAAATTATGTAACTTATGACTTATAAACTATTATTTACGTTATAACTTATGCGATTTGTTGCTGAATTTTATGTCACTTAAAAATCTCTATTGACTTGGGAATAAATTGAGAGTAGTATGCTGGAACTCAGAGGTGTCATTTCAGATGTAACTTTTTTTAAATAATGTCGGTCAGATATCGGCAACCGTTTTGTATACATTGTTTACTTTGTTAGTAAAGCTAATCTAATGGTATTTTCTGAGTCCACGTCGTCCAATGCCTCAAGCTATATCCTGTGGAGATAACTTAAATCCAAGTTGTACCAAATGAAACAGCAAATTATGGGTGACTTTTCACAGAGAAATGTAAATGTAAGAGTGGTACATAATTTGAGAGTAGTTTACTGGCATTTAAAGTCATCGTTTCAAAAGCTAATTTAATGGTGTAAGATCCTGTGATCTCGCTGGACATTTTCTGAATCCACATGGTCCGATCTGTCAAATTAGTTCCTATGGAGATACTTCAAATCCAAGGTGTATCAACTGAAACTAGAAACTGTTAGAAATTAGATTAATTCTATATACATTTTTTACTGGATTGGCGTTTAGACTTTTTTGCCATAAACAGATTACTCTTTTTTGTTGTAATAGGTTTTCTGTTCTGTTTCAGTATAATCTTTTATTTGATGTATTTGTGGATATGCAAACTACTGTCTATGAGTGATTCTCAAATATTTTAATATATAATTCATAAAGTGTGGATCTATTTTTACCGAATTAAGCTCTGAATTTTCTGAATTGTTTACTGAATTCCTGAATAAACAAGGATTAGAATTGTCAAACGTGGTACAAGTTATTAAAGTTTTATCATGGGTAGAAAAATAATAAAAAAGTAAATGTACAACGTTTTTCATACGATGATGGTAATGTCACACCCACCAAAGTATTTTAGGCGATACAACTTGTATTTGATAACTGGTAACCAATTCCGAGTGGCAGATATCGCTGACAGATTGCCAGAGTCTGAGAGGACTAATAAGCACATACTGGTCGCTATAGATTATTTTGGTAAATGGCCTGAGGCATACGTCATACCAATCAGAAGACAACGGTATGGGTGGGACAGCTATTCAGCAGGTTTGGTGTCCGTTGGAGTTATATTCAGAGTATTCAGACCAAGGACATAACTTTGAATCCAACTTATGCCAACAGATATGATATTGGGAATCAAGAAAACGAGAACCACACCCTAGCATCCACAATCGGACGGAATGGTGGAAAGATTCAATAAGCCCTGGGTACAACATCTATCCAAGGTGATGAGCGCTCTGTTGGCCTATCGCTCAGTCGTTAATAACAGCACAGCACTGACTCCAGCCATGGTATTATTTGGAAAGGAGCTGAGACTACAATGTAATTTGGCCTTTGGCTTACCAGAAGTACCATTTTATGAAGTAAACGATTATGCCGACCAAATTCGACAAAGCATGTTGGCCACGCACAAAGTCGCCCTGACGTAGATGTTAGCAACCAGCGGTTGAATGAAGACTCTCTACTACTTCAAGATAAATTCAGTTGCGTGGTGGATAAGGTCTGGCCATACATCTCCCAGGAGAGTAAGGGCAAGTCTCCAAAGCTGACACTAGCTTGGGATGGGTCAGGTGAAGTAGTTAAAAGGATCAACGAGGTGGTCTATTTTGACCGACCTGCTATCTATAATGGAGAAGACGATTCTGATCTTAGTTTCGGTCTTAAGGTTGTGTTTGAACCCACAAAAGAATTATAACAATTGTATGTTGTAAGATACTGACCTAGTTGTTTTCCGAATGATAATTGTGGCATCTCTGGTTTTTATTTTTTCTGAGTTCTTTGGGAATAACTACCACCTAAACTTGAAAGTCTGTATATTTCAAAAGTCCAAACGTTTCAAGGTCTAAGTCAGACTTCGTTTTCAATGGTATGACTACAAATTGAACAAAAAATAAAAAAATTAAGAAGATTCGCAATGACAAATATCGAAATCAGTTTTTTAATTTTTTGTTCAATTTGTATTCATGAAAACGAGGTCTGATTGAGACCTTGAAACGTTTGGACTTCTGAAATATACAGACTTTCAAGTTTATGTGGTAGTTATTCCCAAAGAATTCAGAAAAAATAAGATACTGACCTGTTTGATGTGACATTGCCTTCTCATGAATCTTTGTCAAACACTTTTTTGAGTTTTTTAAGCTATATTAGTTCTCACTTTTTGTCAGGTGGCTGAAAAATCATCAAACACAAATGAACAGTCAAATTAAAATAACAATGCGATTAACAATAAACATACTTAATGCAAACTTCTTAAGTAATTATTTTGTAATACATATACTTTCCTAATTAAAAATAGATTTTTTTTGGTGTGTGCCTATTTTCAAATTTAAGAGGGCGTAGACTATTAAAGAGGTTTAGAATGAGAACGACTGTACCTAATAGACAATGGCAACTTTTGTTGATTTTCAATTAGTCGTAATGAACGCAACTGTATAGCTTCAGGAATTGTTGATTTCAATTGCTTTTGATTACCTATAATTAACGACGAAATTAGAAAGTTCAGTTTACTTGTAACCGTAAAAATGACTTTTAATTAGTACAACATAACACGTTTTGTCGGATCTTTATCATTATTGTTTATGTTTTTGGTTCTAATATACCACTAAGTGGTAGCTATACAAAATCACTACTTAAGGAAATCACATAACGAAGACAAATTATGGCCGTTTCTAGGAGTGTATCGCTCGGTGTTCCTAATTAAATGTAAATTAGACACAATTAAGGCCATTGTCAAGTCAAATGGGAGGTACTTGTCTAGAAATGAGGAAACAATTATTCCTAATGGGATTTGACGAGTTGAATTGATTTGATTTAAATGTCTACATTAATGTTTAATGTCTGATTTATTACCGGAACGAATTAAGTGAAACGCCGTTGAAAATGCGAGGGGTTGGTTAAGAAATGAAGGGTTATTATGTTCGTAGGGTGTATGTGTATTGTTTTGACGTTACATGCTTTGTTCTGACACAACAGGAAATATGGTGGTTTTCGGGAATGGATATTCCGATTCAAATACTTTTCATTCTTGGTAGTATCGATTTGAGGTTTTACTCTATGAACAGCCAATATCACTGTGTCCGAGTTTTGAAATGATTTCTTTTGAGTGCCATTAAATAATTATACGAGTGATATCTAGTACACATTTAATAATTGTTTTTTACTTTTTTATGCAAAATAAGTTACTTATATAAACAATACGAATGAAATGTACGAGGGCTGCCTTTTATATTTCGGAATTGGACAACCCTAGTGTTGCAATCTGACAACTGACAGCTCTATCGTAAAGTTTGACATTTTTGTGGTTATACGTACTCAGAACGTTTTGACATACGAGCGCTATGTGTTGTTTACAGTAACTTAAAGGATTCATCTCGGTCAAAAAATGGAATTAAATCGTGAACATTTTCGTGCGATTATTTTTTACAACTTTCGACGGGGATTAAGTCAATTTTGGCGATGAAACTCCATCAGGGACAACTGTTTATCGATGGTATGGTGAATTCAATCGAGGTCGTAATTCACTCCAAGACGAATTTCGGGAAGGTCGTCCAAAAACAGTTGTTGTTCCGGAAACCATTGATGCTGTGCGCAAACTGATTTTGCAAGATCGTCATGTGACCTATCGTGAGATATTGCATAAACATTTGAATGGCAAAAAAATTTGTTCGCGTTGGATCTCACACAATTTGTCAATTGTTCAAAAAAGGCTCGTGTCGATTGGTCGAAAGAAAAGCTCAAAAAAAAACGATCGCGGTGCTTCAAAACACGTTTATGACATATTGACAGGTAATGAATCGTGGATTTACCCGTTTGAGATCGAAAGTAAACAGCAGTCGACTGTATGGGTGTTTCAAGATGAGCCGAAGCCAACAAAAGTTGTTCGCGCACGAAGCACTTCCAAGCAAATGATCGCCTGTTTTTTCGGAAAAACTGGACATGTCGCAACCGTACCAGTAGAACAACGCATAACAGTCAATTCTGAGTGCTTGGTACACAACCATTTGTTTTCCAGTTGTCTTCCAAGAAATGAGGAAAACCAACCGTCGAAGACGGATCACTCTTCACCACGACAATGCGAGCTCTCACACATCGGCTCAAACAACGCATTTTTGAACTCTCAAAACATCGATTTGATGAGTGATCCGCCGTATAGTCCTGACTTGTCACCAAATGACTTCTTTTTATTCCCGTACGTAAAAAACAAACTGAGAGGTCAACATTTTTCGACACCTGAAGAAGCGGTTGCTGCGTTCAGAATGCATGTTTCGGAGATACCTCAATCAGAGTGGAAAAAGTGCTTCGACAATTGGTTCAAACGCATGCAAAAGTGTATAGATCTTTATGGGGAATATTTTGAACAACAAATAAAGCGATTTTCGATGATTAATATTTGTTTTTGTTCTTTAATCCCGAAATATAAAAGGCAGCCCTCGTATTTATGCTTGGTGAAAATCCTACATACAGTGTCAACTTGAAAAATTGTATTGGTCTGTACAGGGTGTTTTATAGAAGGTCTGTCAAACATGGAGGGAGGATAGGTGGGCTCATGTGTATATTATGTAGCCCATTTGGTTAGCTTACGCTTTTTTTAATTAAATTTTTTTTTCTAAATTCCTAAATTTTTTCATATCAACTTTTGTAACTTATTTATTTTTCAATGTAACTTCACCAAATAAACTTAAATCTAATCTATTTTTATTTACTCTTCTGAAATCGAAATTTAACACAAAAAATGATATGAGTACACAAATGGCGAAGTTCCACAAAATAGTCATTAATTTAAACATTTACAGATTTCAAAAAAGTTCACATTGAGAACTGCGAATGCTTTCAAAAATTTCCTAAGATGGAGCCGAAACTTCACACCACACTTGAAGTATCTTGGAGTATACGAGGGTGGTTCAAATATAAACCGGAATTTTGCTAAAAAAATGTATGATTAAGTTACAGAACTGACATTGTTTACAATATTTTTCCGTCACACTCGACACACTTTTGCCACCTCTCCGGAAGCTTTCGGATGCCTTTTTCGTAAAAATCTCTGGGCTTGTCACGTAACCATTTGCACACGAAGGATTGTACCTCCACATTGCTTTCGAATCGCAGTTTGCCAAGTGCCTCTTTCAATGGACCAAATAAATAATAATCGCATGGCGGCAAATCGGGACCATAAGGGTGTTCGTGTTTCCCAAACCAATTCTTTCAATGTTTCCATCGTAAGTCTAGCTGTATGCGGTTTAGCGTTGTCTTGCAGCAATATCGCACTACAGATTGGAATATCGTGTCGGTTTGATCTGTAGGCAGGTTTCATTGTGTTTTTTTTCGTTGTTCAGTGAGAAAATCAACCGCAATTACTCCTCTCATGTTCCAAAATACGGTACACAACACCTTCTTCGCTGACAGTGTAACCTTCCCTTTAACTGCGCGCCTTCGTCTTTCTTCCTCCACTCCATAGACGCGCGTTTACACTCCGAAGTATAGTAGTGCAACCAAGTCTCGTCTGTGTTGAATATTCGGTGCAATAAATTCTCTCCTTCCTTCCTCTTCATATCGCTGCAGGAAACGCGTGCAAACTTTCCAGCGTGTGAATTTCTGCTCAAAATTCAGAAGTCTTGGCACCCATCTGGCTGAATTTTGGCGGTAACCGAGCCGTTAATGAATTATTTGCTCAATACTACCTACGCTGATGCCCAATTTTTCAGCCATATCGCGTACAGTATTGCGTTGTTCTTCCAAAACTGCGCTAACGTTCTCATCGGTAAGACTTGTTTTGGGGCGCCGCGCACGTGGCAACTTTGCCACTACTTCTCGAGTCTTTTTGGAAAGCGGAACACCATTCATAAACTTGAATCTTGAAGAGGCACTCATCCCCGAACTGCTCGAGTAATTTTCGATAAATTTCCGCGGATTTTACATTATTTTTGACAAAAAAAAACGAATAATGATGCGTTGCGCAACAGATACTGGTACATCCTTCTCGCTCATGGCTATAACTACACCAAAAAGCAAGATTACGCGCTCCCGGCTGTTCTCTACGCTTCGTAACAGATCAGTCTAACATCCAGTGCAGCCACTTTTTACGACACTAAATTTTTCGCGCGTTTATTAAAAAATTTCGGTTTATATTTGAACCATCCTCGTACATTCAAACATATACAGGAAATGTAGTTTCAGTTAACCCTATTATCACAAATCTGATACAAATGTTGTTTTTAAAATATGGTTACCTATTTTGGATTTCGTTGTGCCCCTTAAATGGGAAAATTTAATATGGAATTAATTATATTAAAAACATTGTTAGTTGGCTATTGGGTTCAGTGGAGCGTTCGCATTCCATGTTCCCGCCCGAAAGTTTGAGGTTTTAGGTTTATTTTTTTAACTAATTAATACGTTTTCCCATAAAATAAATTTTATATTTTAAAAATATTTTCTATATTGGAAAGACTTGAGTAAATATATAAATTATGCAGACCTAATCAATCTACCTAACTTCAAAAACCAATCTAATTCAATTTTTAGAAAAACGGTAAACCCAATGTTATAGAAAACTATAGGGTTGTCAAGTAAAAACTCGCTTTCAGAATCTATTCAAAGTGACCCAAGAAAGTATCAGCATATTTTTAAGTGTGCCAAAGTTTCGACTTCTTCGCAATGTTGAAAATATAAAGTCAGCACTCTCTTCAGTCTTCACCTTACAATACCATTATTTGTTTCGTAAACAAGCCAAATTTAATTAAAATCGACCCATAATTAAAAAAGTTATACATGAAAATAAAATTTACAATGTAAATTATGTAAGATTCCGACGACTTGAGACCTTCCTTTTTTTTTGAAGTACCTTAAAAATCACCTTGGGAGAATACTGTTAATCATTGGGTGGCAATTCTTTTGTAACACATGTTTCAGTCTTTCTGGAAAACGGTATTCTTTCAAAGAATACAGTAAATTATCCAAATCGAGTAGGATGTTTTAAAAAAAACGCTTCACAGGAAAAATGATTTTACTTAGTAATTATATTTTTCGTTATGATTACTTAGTACTCTCTTCGAGGTGTCATTCTTTTGTGCGCAAGACAATATATATAATATATATTTTTTCTGGTTAGGGAACCTTCATCAGTTGCGCTTCTCACAATTGAATGTCCTCTCGAACATTTCTTTACGTATTGGATACATTTCTTTAAATTTGAAGACGCGAAATGTAAAGACCGACATCTAGGATTTTCGGGGAAACTAGCACATAGAGGTTCCGAATCTGGAGCCATTCTATGCAATTGCTGTTACCTGTAATTCCTAGGTTAGAATGTCACTTTGAAATTTTCAGGTTAACTTCACCTGTCAGAGATATTGAATACTCTCTTCGAGGTGTCATTCTTTTGTACGCAAGACAATATATATAATATATATTGTTTCTGGTTAGGAAACCTTCATCAGTTGCGCTTCCCACAATTGAATGTCCTCTCGAACACTTCTTTATATATTTGATACATTTCATTAAATTTAAAGACGCGAGCTGTAAAGACCGACATCTAGGATTTTCGAGGAAACTAACACATAGAGATTCCGAATCTGGAGCCGTTCCATGTAATTGCTGTTACCTGTAATTCCTAGGTTAGAATGTCACATTGAAATTTTCAGGTTATTTTCACCTGTCAGAGATATTGAATGACAACACCTTCAAATTTAACGAAATGTATCAAATACATAAAGAACTGTTCGAGAGGACATTCAATTGTGGGAAGCGCAACTGATGAAGGTTCCCTAATCAGAAACAATATATGTTATATATAATTCTCATGTGTTCAAAAGAATGACACCTCGAATAGAGTATTCAATATGTCTGACAGGTGAATTTAACCTGAAAATTTCAACGTGACGTTCTAAACTAGGAAGTATAGGTAACAACAATTACATGGAACGGCTCCAGATTCGGAACCTCTATGTGCTAGTTTCACCGAAAATCCTAGATGTCGGTCTTTACATCTCGTGTCTTCAAATGATTACTTAGTGATAAATGTAAATACATATGTAGTGAATAATGTTGTGCTTCGTTTCGTAGGTGGGGTTTGAGCCCCGAAATCCTCCCTATGTCTAGAGGATATGATATGACAATATATCCGAAGGAGACGAGCAGAGTTTTAAATTTAAAATGAAGCATTATGTGTTAAGTCTATTTAGTTATGCATTTATATATTCTGTTTAGTATAGAACAGATGAGGCAATAAAGGATGAGGCATAATAGTATGGTCTTAGCCTTCAGTCTTTGTTTGGAACTCTACATTTCTTTGTGTAAGCGTAATACATTATAGCGTCAGCCTAAGTTTCTGCTCTTTGTCTTGTCAAGTCCACAATATATCAACCTAATATGTTAATATCTTCACAAAGCTCATGCAGCCCCATAAATTCCAAACTAATCTCCTATATGGTGGTCCGCTCATAACAGTTAAATTCGAAACATCAGAGACAGTAACGTAAAGCAACGTTTCTTGTTACACGACGACCCTTCAGTCAAACCGCAAAAATATCTCCGCAGCGAGTGTTTCGCAACTCGGGCCAAATTAACTCCTGCTTAACGGTACTTGGACCATAAATTTCCGACCAACTCCTTTGACAATTCACTAAGAGCATTTCTCTCGGATTAGTCCCACTCGAAATTACATGGCGTTTCTGCGGCTCCACGTCTTCGTCTTATCTGCGAGGCTCTCGCATGATTGATAGACGACATTCGAAGTTTTGATATTTGCTACTGTTCGTCTCCACTTTGGGCAAGGTCAAGTTTTCGAGTGAACTGTTGAGTTATGCGATCGTCACATACTTTCATCGAAAGTTGTAAATAACATCCACGTTAAGCGTTTTCTGAAGCTTGTTTGTGGCATATATAGTTTTATTGGGAATTAACACATCACTTGAGATAAAAAGGATGTTTATTCAAAAAATGCAAACGTTTTATTCTGACTTCGTTGTCACTGAAATTAAAATCGGAATAAAATATAAAGTTGTCAAAACGATGTAGCTTTCAATTACAAATTTATATTTTACTAGCTGGCTCGCCCTGGCTTCCCGCACAAAAAGTTCCAAGAAAATCGGGTCAACCGTCCCACTTAAAGTGTGAATTTAAACCTTCCAGGGACCCACTCAAATACGCGGACTCGTGTTTTTGAATGGTTTAAGCGTTTCCAAGATGGTCGACAAGACTTTGAAGATGATTCGCGGCCAGGTCGTCCTTCAACATCAAAAACGGATGGCAATGTGGAAAAAGTTGGTAATTTGATTCGGTCTGACCGTCGATTAAGTATTCGAGCTGTTGCTGAATCTGTAGGCATTGATAAAGAATGTGTACGGCAAATTTTAGGTGACAATTTGAACATGCGAAAAGTGTGTGCAAAAATGGTACCAAAAATTCTCACTTGAACAACAAGCAGCTCGCAAAAATGTTTGTAGTGACACTTTTAATGCCATTACTCACCAGACCTAGCACCATGTGACTTATCTTTTTCCAAAGGTGAAATCGCAGTGAAAGGTACGAGATTTGAATCCGTAGAAGCTGTTCAAAAGTAAGCGGCAAGAGTCCTGAAAGAGTTGACACAAGATGACTTCCAGCACTGTTTCCAACAATGGAAAATTCGCATGGAGCGTTGTAGGGATAGAGAAGGGGTGTATATTGAAGGCGATAATAAGTAATTACTTATTATAATATTATAAAATTAAAATAAATTTTTTTACAATATCAGTCCCTTTATTTAATAGCCACACCTCGTATTTTCTCCCCCTGCAATTCGATCGCAGCGCCGTTTCCAAGTGTGAATCTTTCCACGGACCAACTCAAATACCAACAAAAAATTTAAATTAATCCTGAAAAGAAATTGGATATAAGAAAGTGGCCCGGGTGGGGATTGAACCCGAGACCTTCGCATTATTAGCAAGATGCTCAAACCAACTGAGCTAATATGCTGTCATATTTGACGGGTTCGAGGCGAGTATAGCCGCGACGCGTGATTGAACAATTATCGTTATATTTAAACAATGTTACACAAAACAATATTAAACTATACCGATAACCTTTCTCTTGAAACATTCAATGTATGGATGAAAACCGCACTAAAATCCGTTGCGTAGTATCTAAACATGTAGAAGGACAGACGGCGGGAAGTGACTTTGTTTTATGCTATGTAAAGCAGCCATACTTCAAGTGTGTTCCGCGGAACCCTAGAATTTCGAGAATACTCCTGTAGGGTTCCGCAAGAATTTAGAAGAATGGATTAAAACACCTTTCTTTGCTCGAACGTTTTGACGCCGCCTATTACGAGGCACAGCCGAACTTGTCGTCACCCACAACACACAATTTTACTATGCCCCCACCTCCGATATCTATTTGTGAGCGCACAACCCCTTTGATAAAAGCTGCCTCCGAGATTAGACGCTATACTTCTCAACAAGTGACTTTTGGCTCTAACTTCAAAACAGATTGTTTACACGACATTTTTTGTATTTATATTTTTATTTGGGCTTTTTATTTATCAAAGGCGCCGACTCAAGTATTTTTGAGAATGTCGAGATCGAGGCTAGGACTATAAAAGCGACGATCGCGCCTCGATACTTTTGGATTATCCAAACTATTTGCTTGTATATTAAATTATAATTAATTATTTATCCATGTAATAGATTATATTTATAGTTGCATAAAATTTGAAGAAAAAAATGGTGTGCTAGGGATTTCTAACACGCCTAAACGTGGCACAAGTATTTTCTTATAATCAGCGAGAGTATATAAAGGTGTAGCGAAGTGAAAAGAAACATAAAATCCTCAAATGATTTCATTGCATGTCGAGTGGTAACAATATAACTTGAATTTATTTCATCTAATAAAAACTTAAAACATGGGGCTTTGTGTTCCTTAACAGGTGGCTGAATACACCATTAACTGGCTTGTGGATAGCGAGTATATTTTTAAAATCGTTGAAGTGTAAAAATAATCACAGCAATGCTAGCAGGTAGGATAGGGCACAACGATGACCGAAAAGGGTTGTATAAAAAAACTCGTTCTTCTAAATGAGATGACGACAGGTGCAGAGTGTGACGGACCAGAAGACCGGATATATACATTTTTATGATTTGAATAATGAGGCACACAGATGTTTTCGCAATTTTGAAGGGTCCCCCCTAACTCACTATTCAACTTATATTTTTTTGGACTAATTAAACATCTTGATGTGCTGATATATAAACTGAAGCATGCGGCTCTTTTAGAAACAACATCTATTAACAAATGTGCATGAAAATAGCATGACTGATTTTAAATTGTGAGTCTGTTGCACTATTAAAGCTTGTATGCTTTAATTAGTAGTTTCTTAATAAGATTTATTTTACTAATGCTGGATCATCTGGACAATTTTGTTGGAATACTTCCAGTTTAGTATTTTCTTCGTTTGCTTTGTTTTTCAATTGTGCAACCCTACTTACTGTACTAAAAAAAAAACTATCCACTTCCTTATCCTACCCATACATACGTAAGGTCTATTTTTATATCCCAATACGTTGATCGATGTAATTATTCTTCCATATGGAACCTTTGGCAAGCATTGGTTTTAACTCTCCTTAGGATGGTCTTACCTAAGTAGCCGACAACTGACTGGACCTTGGGTGGTCTCAAAATCCTGGGGTTGACAATCGATATACCAGCACCAATGAATAATGAAACTTAAATATTTCATGGTATTGATCTTGAACTTCAATTATACCCTTGTCTTTTCATCCAATAATTAATTTTGCCGTTGCTCCTCTATAGATATATTAAAATTTTGTTTTTCAACCTACCGTTTTTGTTCTAATGCCTTTGTTAACCTTTATTATTTTCTTTTGCTTTCAATGCAGTACTTTCCGTTCTCTTTTCTCTAGACTATTTATAAATTTTTCCTCCAACTTTCCCTTTATTCTTTTATATACTTGTGATAGTTTGTTTATCTATACTTCATCAGACAATCTTATTCACAATAATCACCATTTAATATCCTCATTTCTGATGGCAGTTATCGCAGACGGGGTTTGAATGTATCTTTCAGTAGCATATCTGTCAGTGAAAAATGAAGTAACTGAAAAACTTCATTCATTAGAAGACCTCTACTGAGAAAACTGTAGATCCTTTGGTGTGTCACATACGTATAAACACAAAGTTTTGTACTCTAACACCAAACTTTTATTTTTTACTCAAATCACGTTTCATCATCATGGAGGAAACCAAAACTGTTTTAGGATAGTTTTTCAATTTTTTTGAGGCCTGGGAACTATTGGATACTTTAATTTGAATGAACTTTGGAAAAACTGATTTGTGTTTGCAAGATTTTAGAAACCAAATATCTGTACCAATTAATTTAGCTCCTTTGACTTGTACTGGGAAAACTGTGGATCTTTTGGTGAGTCACAGACCTATAAGCACAAAGTATTGTACCCTAACACCAAACCTTTCTTTTTCCACTCAGTGCCCGTTTTAACAGCGAAGCTGTCATCACCATGGAGAAAACCAAAACCGGTTTTGGTTGAAACTATTGCAACATGCGTTGAGTGGAAAAAGAATGGTTTAGTGTTAGGGTTTAAGACTAATATATAAGTCTAATAAAAGACCTCCACCAAGGTTGATCTTATTTCCTTCTCACTTTAAAAATTTTCAAGAGCAAACACCAAACTATGACTCAGGAAAAGTGGGAATAGGATTATCAATTCTCTATGCACACTCACATTAAATCCTTCACGTAGGAATAAAAAGTCCTTGTAAATCTGGGTGAAACGACATAGGTTTATATTTTCCCTTCATTGCAATGGAAAGACAGCAAGAGAGTGATTAGAAGCTGCATTAGATTCCAAGAAATTATGAGAGTTCATAGTTCAATAATTTTTTAATTATGCTTGTAAGGATGTTATCAACTTCAAAAAGAAGGTACTATATTCGACGTGTATGAATATTTGATTTGTAACTAATTTGAATAGTTATGACTATTTTTGATAAAGAAGAATAAAGAGAATAATTATTTATTATCAGGTGATATGTCTAGAACAAATGTACAGATGCATGCAAAAGGAAACCACACAATATGGGTGCTCAACAACAACATTAACCAATTTCAAAAAAGTGCTGAAAAGCTGAAAATTATTAACAAAAAAAATACACTTATCTAATGTCTACTTATGTAAGAATTTACTATGTACTTATATACAAAAAAGAGCTTCAATTATTTATTACGTATTTATTACCTACTTATTTATTATATTTTTTTAATCATTGTTTTTGATGAATTGGTACGTACAGATGTAAAAAATATATAGGATTTTAGATGTGCTTGACACCAACTTTTGGAGTTTGTGCATAACACTGTTTGATTCCTTTCTTGAAAAGAATGTTCCCTTTGAGGGATATTAATAAGTGTACACTTATATTATTTAATTGATAAAATTAAAAATATTATTCTGGATGTAATTTATTTTTGACTATTCCAAGTTGATGAACATATTAAAACTGTCGAGTTCAATTTCTTAACCGAGCATCATAAAGATAAAAAGTTGCGGGAAAGTTCGCGAACTTTCATTCATTCCCACTCCTCAATCAGGATAAGACGCTCTGCCGCAGAAATACAAGATAATTCCAAACGGGACCGAAACCAAGAGAAATACTTAGGGAATTGTTAAAGGAGTTGGTCGGGAAATTTATAGTCCTAGTACCGTTAAACGGGGAATAATTTGCCCAACTTTTGAAACGTTCACAGAGAAGATATTTTTGCGGGGTCCTGCTGCTCAAGGGTCTGGAACGGATTGTCCAGCCTCTGTTCTGAATTTAGCTCTTATGGGCGGACTGCTGTATGGAAAATTACTGCGAAATTTATGAGACTGCACAAGCTTGAAGGCAGATTAGCATGTGAAGTTTATATATAGTGAACTGACATGACAGAAGGACAAATGAAAGGAGACGACGATTTAGGAAATTAATGTTATAACCGAAATTGTTATTGAAGCGAAAGCTTCTTAGTGGACGGTCAGACTTACACAAATGAAAATAGATGAGTATTTCAATGAAATGCAAAAAAGTGCTTTTGTTTCAACCGACACCATACTTGCTTGATTTTGAAATACAAATACAACTTAGTTTTCTGTCTCAGGAACAAGGGACCAGTTTATATACTAAAAGTCTCATTTTTATAGAAAATCAATAAATTATAGTAAATAAATAAATGCCAGCATAAAAGGACCCCGCAGAATCCTTATGGGAAATGGCTTTCGGCCAAATTTTTTCAAATTAAAGTATGTGATAGCTCTTGAAGAGTAAATCAAAAGTGCTCCTGGGCACAAAACTCCAGAGCCCAGACTTTAGGGTCTACAGCGCTCTAAAGTTGAAGCCATTTCCCATAAGGATTCTGGACCAAGTCAACTTTTGAGGGCTGTAGATCCTAAACTATTGGCTCTGGAGCTTTGTGCCCCGGAGCACTTTTAATCTACTCTTCAAGAGCTATCACATACTTTAATTTGAAAAAAATTGGCCGAAAGCCATTTCTCGTAAGGATTCTGCGGGGTTCTTTGTTTTTTGTTCTAATAAACATCCAATTTGTTTTGTTATTTATACCATACGAGTGGATTTTAAGAAATGTTGTGGTGCTGGTTCCCAGGAGACCAAATCACTAAGATATCCACATATTGAACTCTTCCCTTGATTATGTTTACTATTTATCCCTCAAGTTATCCCTTAAATGAAAAGTGTGATCCCTTAGGAGCTTCTTCTACTTGTTTATAGATTAATTCTCATGAATAAGTGCCTTATTTTTCAGAAAATGCGTTATTAAGTCAGTAAGGTGTTGAATTGGTTTGCATTTTTCTTCTTCGTCAATATGGACGTCGCCGAAAAGTTACACTACGTCAAAGCTTATAAAAAGTCAGACTGTTTGCAAACAGTTTTTTCACATATGAATGATCCTTCTATACAAATAGTTGAAATTGTTTCTCCTGTTTAGAATCGAAATGAGCTTATTCTCTATCTTAAAGTTGTTTCATCTTTATCTTTGGGAGTTCTCAGTAGTGATGGGCATAATTGAATGATATTAATAATCGATTATTACAACTCGAGTGATTTTAATAATCGAATGATGGCTCGAATGACCCATCACTCGGATGGTATATTTATCATTTTAACGATTCTCGCTTGTTTTATTCTCAGATCAGGAACCTTTGCTACTTGTCAGCGGCTGCCCAGTGTGTGAACATTTAAATTTATGTAAAATTATACTAAATATTTCCTAAATATTCATTTAATTTAAAAATTGTTTGTGAAGGAACTGTTATTAATAATTCAAAGAACATTATAATGTTCCTTAATCTACATTAACAGTCAATTCATTAAATTACTTCTGTCCAATGAAAGACAAGCTACTGCATAAGAGCGAGAACCGAGAACAAACGAAAGTACCTCTATATGAACGCCGAATGGCGGAAAAGCACTTCTCTATTGGCAAGGCAAACATTCGGATTATTACTCGAATGCAGCATCGCTCGATCAGTGATATCACTCGTCATTCGGTGAATGATTTGAGTTAAATAATCGATTATTTTTCATTCGAATACTTTGATTCCATAATAGGAATACTCGAGTGATTTTCATAATCGAATGATCGATTATATTTCATTCGAATGATCCCATCACTAGTTCTCAGACGTTCTTTTCATTCCTACCTTCGTTGATTTTTTTGTCAGCCTTTGGATTATATAATATACGTCTTGTAATCGGAAATTTTAACAGTCTATGTTGCCATTTGAAGTAGTAAACAGTTTTGTAAATTCGTAAATTTAACGACAAATATATCTTGTAAAAGCATTAGCATACGCATAAACTTGTAATCCAACTCCTGCCCAGTGTTTGTATAAACTGTGGAATGTGTAAGTCCATACACAGATGTTTCTCCTTTATCAGAAGAAAATTCTTGTCCACCTTGTTGGTTAATTGGATTTTTTTTCAACGACATTCATTTTCATCTCTTCCCATTTTATCTTTACCGACAAAAAGTTCTTTTTGTGAAACCTCCTACATTATCTTTTGTTTCTTTACGCAAATTCAATAATTATCTTCCGTGCTAATTCTAAAAATATTGCATGTTTATCAAAGGTATTAATTATTTTTTTCTGTCTTCCAAAGTTAATTAAACTTCTAAAATAAGTTTTCGGTTTATACTTTACAATATTCGCCTAAAAAGTTTTGTCATTTAAAACAAGTTTACATCTTTTGAGTGGTAGCGAAGAAGCTGAATTTCTTTTTAAAGAATGCCATTACGAAAAATGTTAAAGAATATCTTTGATCTCTGGCAAACGCTGCAGCTCTTTTAACTAAAACTTCGATTTGCGTTTATAGCAGAGATTCTGATGTTCATAGCAAAATTTATTCTATATTGTCGTGGTTTCGTATTCTTAAAGTTAAGTAAACGGTTTGCCAGTTTATTATGGAGACACTATAAATTGCATTAAAACTGAAAAATATAATATAACTTTATACACAAAATAGAACCTTTGAATTTTCAGTTAAAATTCATTGGGACATTACCATCAAATAACGTCCGTGTCTTGAGGTGTTTATTTCGTGATAGAAAAAAAAATTAATTAAACTTCAACATTTTCAATCTTCAATGATTCACCAGGGTTTTAAAGCGTTAGCAGATTATCGTTTATATAGAATATATCTTTCATTTGTCAGTTTTTAATGTAATTTTCAGTTACACTGCAAAAAAGTGGTGTTGTCTAATCTTATGGCGGCACTTCACTTGGTGTTAGCGTATTTTTGTTTTGTATTGCTATATTCGTCCAAATATTTGATGTATTCGCAAATATTCCAAACGTGCCATCCACACATATCTCAAAACACTTAAACATGCCAAATATGTTTGAATACCAGGGAACAACAGCTTATTTTTATCATGCTTCTTGTTATCATTACATAATATATCTACATAACTACGAAGCTATTAAAAAAAACATGGCGAAGATTTCCTCTTTTTCCGCAATGTGCACGGTTGTTCCATATTATTTTTAATATCTACCCATGCATTGTTTATTTTGTTTTTATTTTTATGTCTGCTATGTTTGGGGTCCCAAATGCAAGCATGCATTTGGTAGGAACAACTCCAAAAACTTCATAACGTTTTACCACAAACACCACTTGTCATGAAAAACAACACTAGTTGATCACGATCGATGCGCGGCGAGCAATTATGTGAACCAAGTGTGGTTAGTTAAAGCAAATATTTGGCCTTTGATGTGCATTGAAAACCGACAAGTGGACGGTAACGCGTATTTGCTCTTAGCGGTATTCGACTTATTTGTTCAAATAATGCAAAAATAGCGCCTCTCCACACGTCGCCGTTGTTGGACAAATATAGCAAACATACGAATACGGTACACCAAGTGAAGTGCCGCCTTTAAAAGAACTAACAAAGATATTTTGAAACTCACTTGAAAATTATTCACTGATGAAGGGGTCTTTCCCCATTTCATGCCTTCAGTTACTTGCTTGCATCCACGTCCAAGTCTGGATCTCCATAACAGGATTAACTTTGTTCGTCTGTCATTAGTTATATGAACCATGTGTTGGACTCATCTACATTTCTTTCTATCCATTACATATGCAATCCTTGATTGTTCTCGGATTCATGTGTTAGTTTTTCGATTATTTACCTTAATGCCTCCCGTTTCCATTACATGTAAATCCTGTGTATTCTCGGAGCATGTGTTAGTTTTTCAACTACAAACCTAATCTGATGCCTAATATACCTTGCGAGTATGGAAACATCTCTTGTTCTTCTCGGCCTCTCGTGCTACCTGACACTCCTCGCGTTTTTTTTGTGGAAGACGGAAGTCAAAGGGCGAGCGATAATATGACGTCTTCCATTGCCAAAGTCGAACGCGAAGTGACTAAGGGAGCAGTTTGTAATCAGTTCAGTGCCTTCGATCCTGCCATTTCAAAAATTACGGCAGTCTGCTGACAGTGCAGTAGCAGCACTAGAGGCATAATGTGAACGAGCCAGTACAGTTTTCATTTTATTGTACTTGGTGTTTGTGATATAGGTATATGTTTAATCCTAATTTTAATTTAAGAGTAGTAGTCAAATTCTGTAATCATCTGTTACAGTCATAGCTTAATAGCGAGATTGTTGTCAAATGCTGCAAATATTCCCTTAGAAGTTTACACCTTTATTTTTTATTTGACCAGCCTAGTTTTTTGAGGATGCTTTCAGACACAATTTGTGGGAGATCGTATCGCCTTGGTGTATACCTCTCTTTAACGGGTTTGATGGTGATAATGTTATATAGTGTGAACGTAAAGAATGGAACATACTAAATAAAATCTATCCAGATAAAAGAATAAAAACCCTCGGACACTTCAACCTTAATTTAATAATGCGCAAATTTGGACATAAAATAGAGTTTTCCAGGCGTCTTTAATATGGTCTGTAAGACGTCATTAATTAAATTAAATTGTACTCTCAATATTTGATATATCGATTTGAAAGATCTAGTCATTTTACATACACGACGTTTAAATATCAAATCATCGGTTACATAACAAATTATTTTAGAAAAAAAAATCTCTTTTAATCACTTAAACCAAAAAAATCAACTGAAAAGTAAGAAAATGATAAGAAAAAATCAAACAAGTGTTCAGATTGGCACTTGCTTTGATTTGTTCTTAATCATTTGCTACATTTATACGATTCAGTTAATTTTTTTTTAGTCAAAGTAAATAAAAGAGAAAAAATATTTTAGAAAAAGTTGTTATGTAATCTATTTGAAATTTAAACGTCCTGTATGTAGAATTATTGGGTCTTTAAAAACTATATATCAATTATTGGAGGTGTCATTTAAAAATATTGTGTATGATGTCATACAGATCACATTAATGACGTCATGAGAAATCTATTTATGTCCACAGAAACGCAGTATTAAATTAAGGTTGACGGGTCTGAGGGTTTTTTCTTCTTTTATTTGGATAGATTTTATTTAGTATTTTCCATACTTTAGGTGCACACTGTATAACTGCTGTATATTTTGTAATTCGCAGTTTAGCACCGCCTATATTTCAGTGTTTAAAACTTTTTTATAATTAGTAAAATACATATAAAAATCAAGAATATATTCGTTTTTTTTATATCAAATGGTTAATAGTGGTAGGGAGTAATGGTCTATTCAGGATGACCTCAGTTCAGGATTATCGGATTTGTTCCTTTACTAGGCAGTTGTTGAAAATCTCTCCATGTCTTCAATTAGTTACGGCTGTTGCTTAAATATATCTTTCATCTTGAAAACCTTCGAAGTTTTCACTTTCAATTGCTTCTGTAGCTAGTCTTAACGTCAGGTGTTTTATATTTGTCAGCACTTTTATGTTTTAATACCTTGTTAACACATTAGAGGATTTTTTTGAGAAATCGTCTAATGTCGTTAGAACTTTCCCCAAAATGGGCTGTTTTATATTTAACACAAATATCTTTCTACTAAAAAAATTCAATAACTCATAAACAAATGAGAACGATTTGAGGGTTTCTTGTGGATATAAAATTCAATGACGTTTTACAGTTATTTAAATAAACTATCAGGGTATATTGATTTAAAAATGTGTATTATAAAGCCTATAAACAAGAAAGTGTTGTGGCTGGCAGTTGTCTTTAATGTATTACAATATAATATCTTTTCGGCTCAACTTTGAAACTCCAAATCTGAAGTGGATTTACATGTATTAAAATTCTAGATAATATAATTTTTCATAGTCTCCTTATAATCTCTAAGGGTTTATGTTTTGATAAAATTAAATTCAGATCGTGTCACATGGTCTTAAAATACGGGAGCTTACGTTTAATCGTGTTCGTTTCTAGTTCGACCCTTCACTTTCATTATTGGTTCTATCAAGTTCGGCCAAAGCGTTTCAGGTGTTTCTTTTACATATTGATACCTTAATGTTCGACAGATTCGGGTTAAAGAAGCGCGAGGTTTAATCCATATCTCTTCATCTTGTGTTGCGGTTAATGTGATTTTATGGGCACTGCGGATCTAGAATAAATTTAACTCTTGATATTGCTTCGAGTACGCCCGCAGAAGTTTGAAAGCATTAATTTAGACCGGAAGAGGCATGAGAGCCTCATTCGATGTGCGTTATACGAGGGTTGATTGGGAACTTTCTACAACGAACTAGAAGGATACGTAATACGTGTCCAAGAGAATTGTTTTAAGTCGCCGTTGCTTATAGAACGTTGTCAAATTTCCAGATAGTTTGAGCTTAAAGACACACAGTTATGGCCGCGGCTATGGTACAATAGATAGATGCTTTTGGATGTCAATTAGTTGAAAACTATTAGGCGTTGAGGTAAAATATAGATGAATATAAATCGCGTGACCGATAGGGAAGGGGATTATCCTCCTAATTCTGTTAACGCATTTTAAGTGAGATTTCCAGATACTCACTAAATTATCTCTCGGATTACTTCCGAGAATAGTGGAATCTATTCGTGACATTTCAAAACTTGCTCTGGACAGCACTCCGTCTTCTAAAACTTAGCTATACCTATTCTTCACGACGCTCCTGGTTGTATCCCTCCACATTTGCAGATATTTTATAAATAGCACTTCAAAATGCTCCGGGTTATCTTGCTTCCCACAATCTATAAGCCTATATATCCCATTTATCAGTGTTCATTTCTGTGATGACCAGTATCAACAACTGTATCCATTGTTCTTTTCCAGTGTCTTTATTATTTTGTTTCCTATTTTCATCTTATCCTTTAAACTGCCACTTTACACATTATCATCTATATTTTTTAGCCTAGTGTACTAACCATCCGTGAATCAACAGGTTATAGCAAGGTTAACACGTTCATCTGTTGATAAATTGAAAGGCAATTTTAATAGATAATTTAGTAATGGCGGAAATCGTTTTTGTTAGATTGCAACTCAAAATGTGGCAGGTAAGATTTTTGTTAATTCATTTTTCTAACATATTTTAAATTCCAGCATTCTTCACTGAAGGTCGTCAGTAGCTACCAAACAAAACATAAATAACAAAAATCGGTTGTGGGACAGAAGAGAAAATGGTCCCAAACCGTTTTGTCTATGCCTATTTATACAGGGCTTTCATTTCAAAACTAACCACCCAAAATATTTTTAAAAGAAGAAGACCAAAAAACATGTTAATTTGTATTTACCAGGGGCACATTTTACACGCATCGGTTACCCTGTAGTTTCAACCCTTAAGCGGGGGTGAATATCACTTCTAAAAGTTTAAATACAAAGAGGTATCATGTGATAGCACTTTTTAAAGGTCTCTGTTTTGCCAATCTTTTGGCACATCATTTTTTAATAATATCAGCTTATTTTTGACATAGTAATAACCAAGAAACCCTATAAAATTAAATTTTTTAAAATAATTGTCAATTACACCAAAATTGGTTTAGGATGGTTTTTAGGGTCTCTGATTCGAATCACCAAAATTCAAGATGGCGGAACTAAGATGGAGGATAAAATTGTTTAAAACTGAGATACGCCAAAATTGGTATATAGGGGTTTTTGGGGTCTCTGATCATAAGTCCGGAATTCAAAATGGCAGACGAAATTTTCGTCCTGTGGGTTTTTTTTCCATCGTCCATATTGGACCAAAAACCCCCATATAAGAAGTTTGGTGCAAACGATTATTTAAATTTTTATTCGCCATCTTGGATCCGCCATTTTGAATAATGCAAATCTGTCCTCGGATTCGTGATCAGGTACCCTAAAAACCAGCCTAAACCAATTTTGGTGTAATTGGCAATTATTTTTTATAAATTTAATTTTTTACAATTTTTAGGGTTTCTCTGTTAAAAATAATCTGATTTAAAAAAATAATGTGTCAAAAGATTGGCAAAAAAGAGACCTTTAGAACTGAGATCACATGATACCCCTCTGTATTTAAACTGCAGGGTGACCGATTCGTGTAAAATGTGTGTAAATATATATTAACGTGCTTGTCTTTTTCTTTTAATGGTATTTTAAAAGTTATTTTGGGTGACTTCTTTAAATTTTAATCATATATGATAAATTAATGATACATTTTCATAATTTAAGTTACAATGAGACTATGCACCCAACACAACGTAGATTAGAAGATATTGATGCAACTAACATAGCATGACTTCAAGAAATGATTACTATGTATCTAGGAAATCGATTAAAAATACTGAAATATCTTAGAATACCTTGTATGAGAAAGAGTAAATTAAAAATTATATGGGGATACTTGAAAAGACAGCATTCGACAGTAAAGTAAATTTAATATCAGGCATAGAATAACAGAAGTGTGAAGTTCATATATTGATAGAATTAAAAATTTTTCTTTAGAGTTTGAAAGGAAAAAGTTTTGTTTAAAAGAAAGGTGTAAATGAGAATAGTAATATATGTGAAGCAATAAAAAAGCAATTATAGATAGTGGACATGATAACTGAAATACAATAGAACTATTTAACGACATTTTAAATTGTACTTTTTGCTAAAATTGTGAAATTCCAAATAAATTGGGTACTAAAATTTGAAAAGTCAAAATAAGAAATAAAGTACGAAATTTAGTATTGAAATATGAGTTTAAAGTGAAGAAGAACTTCTTCATGATAGTAATATTGTGTATTCATAAGTTAGAAAATTACTTATTGTTGAATCGAAACATTAGCCACAACGTTAAAGTTCACTTTTTTTCAAAAGGATCATGTCGAATAACATTATGAGAAATACAAATATATGTTTTCATGTTTTTAAAATTATTTGTTCAAAATATATTAACAAAAATATCTCAGAAATGATCTAAAACTTGAAAAATATATTTCGTTTGTTTAAGTAGGTAATCTGTTCAAACAGCAGACATAATAGAATTTTTCTGAATATGAATCTTACATTTTTTGTTCAATTTTCTTGACAGCTTCCGGCCCACAAGTAATTGTTCCTGTTTCAAAATTGTCTTTGACAAATACATACCAGTGACCTTATTTATTTAAATTTGTAGAATTCACTTCTTTTATTTCATCGACGTGGGAATTAACCACAATGGTAACAACGATGGTTTCTTTTTCTTATTGTACAAAAACTCCTCTATTTATCATAATATTCTTTTATTTCATGGACACCTTTGTACCGATTGCGGTTTATTTCTCACGTTTGTCTTATCGCCTGTAAAGATCTACTGCATTGGAGTGGAACTTGTATAGGGTGATCCGTAAAAACTTCCAGTTATTGAGTAAAGCAGAAACATTATTTTAGTGTACGGTATGTTATTGTTTATTGAATATGGAGTATTTTGTACCTTACTATTTACAAGAAATACTAGTTTCTAGAATATTCGTCAAAATACTAGATGACAGTTTGTCGTTTAAACTTTTTTGTTTGCCAGTAAGGGTATGATTCGTTGGATAAAAAATCACTGAAAGCAGCAAAATCATTCTTAAAGTATGGGGCAAATTTACATTTTTATTTAAATCGTTATTTTATGCACCTGATTTCCTAAATTGCCTCCTTGCTAATGCAGAAAATAGATTGTTTTTCAGCTATAAGGACCATATACTCGATGATTATATGTTAAGTGTTATTCTGTCTGTTCATTGGGATTTTCTATCACTTTACTTTGAGGTAAATACCAGTATTTCAACAAGTTTATCGTTCCATTTTAATCTATTTCTACCAGCGCTCCTTAATATGTGATTGGCTACGTTTAATTAGTCCACTTGTCCTCAGGAAATGTATTGGGGTGCCTTTTTAGAGGTCTCTCAGTCGCACCCATATATTTTTCACCACTAACACAAGGTACACTGAACACGCAATACTTGCCATTTGGAGTTGAGCTAAATGTTTTTGTAAGCCTGAGAAATCGCAATGTATGTATACCTACATTATTTGTTTTTAAATCCTTTTTTACTTGGTATTTATTTCTTAGCGTTTATTTTTTTCAGATAATCCCGGAATATTTATGTTTGTTGTTTATGCTGTGTTGCATTTGTTCATATCGCTCTCTCCCTCTCTCTCTCTCTGATAATTTGAGAACTAGGAGCTCCACTTCGGGAGCAGGAAACTTTTCTAAGTCTAAGCTGAAGGTTAGCGGTATTGATCTTGTCAAATATTTCCCTTGGATTCTTAATCAATCTCAATAAACAAGGTAGACGTTCCAAGTTAATACATTCGACACTTTCAAATGTAGCAGGTTCATTGCATAGTCCAAAGGGCAATAAACAATCCTCTATGGTGGGGGCTGCTGTCTTATCTTGCCAATGTTTCCTTTTTTATCATCCATTCAGGGAAGTAACACCATTGAATTTCCTGCCGTCTACACAAAATTGGGTAACACCGTCCTTTTTCTAACTAGCACAACCGGTGCAAACCAAGGACATTTTGTAACTTGTTTTCTATATTTTCTTCAACTGATTGTTTATGAGTTAGTAGCAATAGTCGTGGTAATTTCGTATGAGTTGGGCATTCTCCGAATTGACTCGGTATTTTACTATGTTGGTTCGACCGGTAGAACCATCATTGTCATTAAAAATTATTTCGCAGTTATTTGCGACAAATTCTTTATTTGACAGGTTGAATTATCTGATGGGTAAGTCGTGTCCGGCTTTTACTAAAGTTCTTTCACTCAGACATTTATGTGCTGCCAATCCGGGTTCTGTCAATCCAACACAGCTACCAAGACTTCCTTCTTGCTGACCGATAATGATCTATTCTGTTCTACCAGAAATCCTCATCGGGGATTTTGCTATGAATTTTATTGGAGCCATGTGAGAATTGGTTGGTCTGCTAAAACAAATTCGTACATGAATCCATATTGTCTAATGAGGTCCATAAACAGGATAATTTTCTCTAAATTCTCTAATTCAAATCCTGAATTCACCTAATTGAAGCTGAAGTTCAGTTGCTCCTTTCACTTGTACTGTCTGCTATTGGTGGGATGTCAGTTGGCCTCAAAATTTTGATTTTAGTGATCGGATAATCAACATCAATGTCAAATGTGATAGTGATATTGTTGACGCTGATTGTACCCTGGATGAGTAAATTGACTCCATGTTTACAAAATCCTCAGATGGACAGTGCCTTGGGGGCTGGTGGATGGTTAGTCAGTATTCGCTCTTTCCTGCTGAGTAATCGGAGTTTTCCAGCTTCTTGGTAATATGGGCTTGGCTGCCTATGGATGGTGATCTTTGTGGCAGCCTTCCTCTGCAACCTCTTTAGGGTATACTGACGAAATCAGTGTGAAGCAAAGTTATTGAGTAGGTTTAAAACAGTTTTGACTTGGTGCAGTTTAGTAGCTTCCCAGTGAGATCTGTTGTGTTTTTATATATGGGTTGTCCCCAAGTTTTGAGATCATTACTGTTTTTTCGTATATTTGAACGTCCTTCTTCATTTGGTATAGCATGAAGCGAGTAACTATATGATTGGAATTTTCACAGATTCTCTATTCTTGTGTTTAGGGTAGGATGAAGAGTGCGTAGAGGTAACTCTTTGATTGTGTAGATTTCTTCTGTACATTGTAGTCTAATGTTTCATAGTCATTCTTCTTTTTTTAAAAGATTTAGGAACTTCGTTTCCTAGCCTTCAAAACACAAAGGAGAAGTCGTCATAAATGAACCAAAATAGCAGTGCTCAGTACTTTTGATTCGAAGATCTCCATTTAAAAATTAGATGATTGTAGCGATTTGTTATTAGAATTCCTGATTTCATTAAACGGAGGTAGTTCTTCGAACATGCACTACTCTCAATAGCTTACTTTGTACAATACCGAGTTCTATTAACTACATCCCACAACTATTCTTGCCGCCAGCGGGAAGTCATAAGAATTTATAAACGTCAGAAGAATTTCAATAGAAATGAAGAAAATCTAAACTCAATAAAATTTTGTATCCCTCACGTGCACATGCTACACCAATGCGGTCTCAGAGTGCCTAATATGCTCCTATAGTGAGGATTAAATATCAGGGATCTACCTCTCGACAATCTTATTTACATTAAGCATTATACGATGTATCGTCTACGCGGGTACAGCTGAAGAAAAATCATATTTTGATGTCTAACACTACTCAATATCTAGCACTCATGATTTTGATTTTGAAATATAACCTCTAAAGACTTTGCAGTTTTATAGAACTCATTGCTTACAGCTTTAAAACATGAATTATTTACGTTCAAACTTTTCTTGTTCTTTTAATAGGTTTTCCAAAAACTTAACTGTTATTTATTTGCCATAATACTTGCTATGCAATTGAACTCACTTATACCTTCTCTTTCCTTAGTTTCTTTCTTGGCTGTCGACCCTGTATGCAATTTACAAGTTTATTTTATTTTTCCAAATTCATAACCCCACAATCCGCCTTTACTTTATAGCTCATCATTGTGGGCTCAAATTTGTCTTTTTACATTTAACCTGATAGTGGAAATGGAATATTCAAAGAAGTTCATTTCATCAAAACCAATTAGCTAAAACTTGTGTATAATCCAGTTAATTGTTTTTTTGCACCTAACTACAAAATATTAATATTAATTACTTGTTAATGGGTTAGTCATTTACACAGTGCTAAAAGAACCGGAAACTACAGACGTTTATTATTTTTTTTATCTTTGGTTGAATTTATATATAAAGCTCCCTCTTCTTGAGGCCGTCTTAAGTCCGTTGAAAAGACCGGAAGCAAATGAACAAGTTTTTATTTGGGTGCATATGAAATTAGTAGTATATAGATACAGAGTGCGACAAATAAGCCGTATGGATCAAGAACACCGTGGGTTTCAATCAGGAGTTAAGTATTATTAAATAATAGGTTTAAATCTGAAAGAATAAACATTTTGTTAAAAAACAGAAAAATATAGAGTGATGGGCAAATGTGTGGAACAAAGTAAACATCTCTTTAATTATTAGAGATATCAAAATGAAATTTGGAAGGTGGATACTGCAGTAGATTGCCTATTTGTTTCCAAATTCTTTTACAATTTTGAACTTCCTGTTTTACCGGAAGTAATGTCGATTTTAAAATCATTAAACACTCTGTATAGTATTTTAGTTTCTGATGAAACATTTTATTGCGAATACAAAAATATCGGGTTTGATATTGTTTACTTCAATACCTTCCGGAGATGTTAACAGAAAAGTAACTAAGGAAAGGAAAAATTAGATGGTAGGTATGTAAACTCGGTTCAGATTTCATTTACGCCCGATATAAACAAACCGCTCGGTAAGAATTTATATTTCTATTGGCCAATCGGTGGCATTATACAGTCACAGCCAACAGCACTGCTTGTTCCATAGTTCCAAATTAAGTGAAAGAGAAAGAATAGAAATATTAATGATGATTGGGTATGGGGAGAGGAAAAGGACGCATCAAGAAGTTTGTGACCTTTTTAACATTGTTCATCCGAATTCACAAATATCCCGTTCAGTAGTGACGAAAACTTTGCGAAGGTACGACACAAGTGGAACAGTTAGCAATTTACCAAAAAGTGGACGGTTAAAAAGTGCAAGTAATGAAGGTGTAGCTCAAAATGTTGCTATATCTTTGGAAGAAAATCCTCACTTATCCACTACCGACCTCGCTAATATGCATGGAATTAGCCGTCGTTCAGTAGGAAGGATATTAAAACGAGAAAAATATCATCCATACAAAAATCGCCTCGTTCAAGAACTCTCCGAATATGATTTCGACAGACGTTTGAAATGTTGTGAAACGATGATGGATATTTGTAACCGTGATAATAATTTTATAAGAAATGTGGTGTTTTCAGACGAGGCTACATTTTATTTAAATGGTACGGTTAATCGACATAACTACCGCTACTGATCGCAAAGTAACCCTAATTGGGTACAAGAGGCTCATACACAACGTTTGGGCCGGCATTTATAACAACAGAATCGTGGGACCCTTCTTCCTACAAGAAGCTTTAAACGGATATAGATATTTACAGCTCTTGGAGACACAAGTTATTCCGACATTGGAGGTAAATGGACAATTACCAAATAATATCTGGTTTCAGCAGGATGGAGCACCATCCCATTACGCTCGCATTGTTCAAGATCATTTAGATAGGACATTTCATCACAGATGGATTGGAAGAAGGGGTACTTATGAATGGCCTGCACGAAGTCCCACCTTAATCCACTAGACTATTTTCTGTGGGGTTACTTAAAGTCTAAGGTTTATGTTGATAGACCAAACAATTTGCAAGAATTCGCTGCATGAATAACTCAAGACACCCAGAGAATTACCCCAGAAGTATTAGCTAATGTTACTAGAGAATTTAAAAACCGACTTGCTTATTGTCAATAAGTAAACGGTGCTCAGTTTGAACATATAATACATTAAGTTTAGTTAAGTTTCAATATTTTCAAAATCACTTAGATTTAGTTAATAATTATGATTCTGTATTTCTTTAATGGATATTAGATTTTTCCTTTCCTTAATTACTTTTCTGTTAATATCTCGGTAAGTATTGAAGTAAATAATATCAAACCCGATATTTTTTTATTCACAATAAAATGTTTCATCAGAAACTAAAATACTATACACAGGGTGTTTCATTGCAAATTTTAAAATCGACATTACTTCCGGTAAAACAGGAAGTGCAAAATTGTAAAAAAATTGGGAAACAAATAGGCAGTATCCACCTTCCAAATTTCATTTTGATATCTCTAATAATTCCAGAGATATTTGCTTGGTTCCACACATTTGCCCATCACTGTATATTAAAAGCTAACTATACGAAACGAACGACTTTGGTTTTTGAATACACTGATTAAGAATTAAAATGCTTCCAATTTTTTATTTAAATATTTTATTTTTATACAGGGTTTTGTCCATTTTCAAAACACTGTACAGTGTGTCCCTTTTCTATACAGGGATCTCGGCTCCTATTATACCTACAGCAAAGGTAATATAGGGAAAGTTTTAGAGGAGTATTTGATATCTTCAGATTTACAATGGGTCAAATGGTTTTGAAAATAATCGACAAAAACCGGGTTTCGTTTTTCGCCGGGAAATCCGAAAGAGTTAATTTGATAGCTGTCAAGATGTGACAGCTATCAAAGACAAATAAGATGACGTATATGACATGTCTCAATCATCTTTTGTTATCCCGCAAACCGCCTTATCTTTCATTTTTCTTATGGCCGGCATATTGGATTTTTTGGAAAGAGCTTAAAATTTTCAGTCCAGTGTCACAAGTGCATAAGAATGTTTAGTTTCATCGAAATATCACACTTCAGAAAGTTAGGCTTTAATAAGTTAACAATTAAAAAACGTAAATTAGGATTGTACAATCACACAGAAACTTCGATATTACCTCAGCAAGGTATACAGAGATGTCTCCTGAACGACGACCGCCTCATAAAGCCCAATTGAGAAATATCCATAGTTAATTAAATTAAAGAGTATTAAAGAAGAATAAGTACCATTCATACAAACCCATTATAGTTCAAGGATGGAAGGAAACTGAGATTCGAAGACGAATGCGCTTATGTGGGTGGTATACTAGGACGTGCAATTAATACTTCGGTTTGGTAAATCATATCCGATGAGAGTTGGTTTACGAATTGTCTAGTTTTTAATAAGCACAACACTCATCATTGGGCTGTGGAAAACTCTCGCGAAGTGGCAAAGAGATGTCTACAGACTAAATTTGGAAGATTTGGAAGTAACGTTTGGTGTAGGGTCATTAGTAATTCAATCTAACTTACCTGAGACATAGGATTTTGGAAACATCTATAAATAATATTAACAGAAATACAGTAACCAATGTAAATGGACCCCAGTTACGATTCTGTAGATTAATACCTAATTAGGAAGTTGTTAAGCATTTAATTCAAATTTACATTACGAGCATGAATGCGGCTATTATTTATTAAATCTGACTTGTAGAGAAGTCGTTATTTAGGTTCATATTCTAATCAAAATGCGTTTAACATATTAATTATTAATGTTTTTTTGCGACAAATAAATTATGGCATCTTTGTTTACGTCCATGTTCTATTGAAAATTGAATGCGTTATTAGATTCTTATTAATTTTATTTTGCGAAGAATAAATCTTGGCCTACTTAGAAAAAGTAATGCTTAACGTTACGAAGTGTGATATTTCGATGATACTTAAATGTTTTATGTACTTGTGAGCAGTGGCGGCTAGTGGGTTATGAAACTGGTGGTGCACTTTACTGGTCAAATATTGGGATTCAAAGATGCAACAACACAAACCATATCTTTGCTAATACTGCATTTATTTTTTATTAATTTAAATATTCGTCGACTTTTTTCGAGAGCGAAATGTTCAATGACCTTTTTATTAAAGTCTGGCAGTGATTCAATATATTTTTCTCAATACTAAGCACAGAAAGAGCATTTTGCCAGTCCTGTGACATCGTATTTCTAAGAAACGTTTTACTCCTTCAGTCCAGTTTCCGTCCAAATTGATTTCCCGCCATAGATAATGCAAGAAAAACAAAATAATGTATTGATGCGATCACATCCACACAACCATTTCTTTTTATTATAAAGTTCACTTTTAAAACTTCGTGTAAATACTTTATTTTTCATATGGCCTAGATGGACCAGCCAATTTTATATCTAATTTGTTTTGAAACAATTTATTATTGTTTTTAATATAGTCAATGTTAAAGTTGATACTCATTTTGACAGTTATGTAAAGACACACACTCTGTATATTAAATATTCTTTCATAGACTACCAGGACAAAAACAAAGCAACCACTAATTAAATCACGTAAACAAAAATTTTAATTATTAAACGTTCGGATAGGAACGGTCACCGGTCCGGGCAATATCAGCACAGCTCGGTGGCTCCGTGCGGCGTACGAGTTTCAGCCCATTATTCCATATAGTTTGCATAAACTATCTTCTATCTCACGCGATAAGTGTGTTATATCGTATCTAATAGAAGCTGTATAAGTTTCACCGTGCGCTAGCCGAAGTGCACGGTGAAATATTTTTTCAAGCGAATATAGGTCTTAATACAAGTTTGGATTAGAGTTTAAATTGTTTTTTGATAAATTCGTTGTTATTGAAATGATATTTATTAAACAATTTGTGTTGATTTTTAACTTTATTAAAAGCTTATTAAATTTGGTGGTTCAGCGCACGAGTGCACTTAAGAGACATTACCAGACTGGAAATTTTACGGTCTACAAAAAATGTAAAATCCAATGTGGCGGCCATAAGAAAAATGAAAGTTGACGCTGTTTGCGGGACAACAAAAGACGATTGAGACATGTGATACATGTCATCTCTTTCCTCATAAAAAAGTGAAATAATATCACAACTTGACAGCTATCAAATTAACCGTTTCGGATGTACCGGCGAAAAACGAAATCCGCCATTTTCGGTTTTTGCCGATTATTGCCAAAACCTATTGACGGATTGCAAATCTGGAGCCAGATATCTAATACACTCAGTTTCCTCTAAAACTATCCCTATTTGATCTTTGTTGTAGGTATAATAGCTGAGAACCCTATAGAGAGAAGTGAATCTGGGACATACATAGTTTGTCCGGAAAGTAATAGGACTATTTTTTTCCGCCGCGACTGTACTTCGGAGTACGCACACACCGACTGGATTTGGTAGAAGGGGTTCCTAGCTAACGAACGAGCGGGCGGCTGATCAGGACAGGCCTTTTTCGCGCGAAGTGTTTCTGTCAGTGGTGCAAGCCAAAAAAGCAGCGTTCATTAGAGCAGAGGTATGCGGTTAAATTCGTGTGAAACTTGGTAAATCTGCGACAGAGACGTTTGATATGATCAAGCAAGCTTACCCAGATGATGCTTTAGGAAGAAATGGTGTGTTTCGGTGGCACCAGACCTTTTCGGAGGGCCGGGAAGAGGTCGCCGATGAAGATCGTGCTGGAAGACCTTCGATTCGACAAACACGGACAATGTGACTCAGACCGTCGACTAAGTATTCGTTTAATTGCCCAGATGTTAAATTTACCAAAATCTGCTCATGACATTGTGACTTACTGACGACTAGAAGTTGCGGCGAGTGGAAGTGTGCCAAGAAAAGTTGAACATGTGTGAAATTGACCCCCAATTTTTGGATAACGTAATCACAGGTGACGAGTCATCTTCCGAGTGGCACACGAGAGCGTCTCCTCGCCCAAAAAAGGCAAGGATGAGCAAATCCAAAGTGAAAACAATGCTCATTGTCTTTTTTGACATCAAAGGCATCGTTCACCATGAGTTTGTTCCTCCTGGACATACCATCAACGCGCCAAGTTTTACTTGGAAGTGCTCCAGAGACTCAAACGAAGAGTCAATCGGGTCCGACAAGAGATCGCAGCCGACTGGAAGTTGACCAAGACAACACCGCCTTTCTTGTGACCAGTTACCTGACCAAAGCAGCTATGCCAACGCTTCCAGCCAGCTTACAGCCCAGATGTGCCCCCTCCTCCGGACTTCTTATTGTTTCCGCTCCTGAAAACGCCGATGAAAGGCAAGTATTTTGAGATGACAGAGGGGACCCAAGCAGCTTGCACCGGGGCTCTAAAAGCTATTCCGGTGAATGCCTTCCGTGACGCCTTCAATGCTTGGAAATCGCGCTGGCAGCGCTGCATCGACGCAAAAAGACCCTACTTTAAAAAAGTTTTTAAATAATTGTAACGAGTGGCTCAATAATTTTATTTAAATCGACTCAGTCCTATTACTTTAAGGACAGACCTTGTATATAAATGTATCTTTGAAAATGGAGGTAAAGCAATTATAGTGCATGTAAAGCGTTTTCAGACAAAGGTACGGAAAACAATCGCCTTGTAAATAAAGCATTGTGGTGGTTTCAGAAATGTAGGAACCCTAGTTATTTCCGCAAAGGTAAAAACACTGGTCAACAATATGTGCCAGAAAATAGGAGAAAGCGATGGTAGTTACGTGTGTTGTCTACAGTAATCAGCGGACCAAGCAAGCTCTGAGTGGAATAACTTTATGTAAGATTTTACGACGACTATTATATTTTATACATTGAAGCATTGGAGGATGACACTTTCAATACGGCGTTGATATTCAACAATGAAGCTGCATTGTATGTTTCCAGGAACATGAACCGCGTCAATGTGCGATTCTGTGGCTCTGAAAATTGTGACAGATTTAGCGACTGCAATCCTGTTATAAAAAATTTACAATGGCTCTATCTAAGAAACGAAAAAATATCAGAGAAATTCCGCAAACTGCTGTCTGTAATATGGAGGGGGAACTAAAATAATATGATAACTAATCCGTCTTGACTTCCCCCTCACCCTGAACCACCTCAACTCACTAATGTCAAATGGCAAACCCCAACTTGTGATATCTTATCTTAAAGCTCCCAAAAATGATTTTAAATGATACTCTACAAAGGTACTTTTGATCAAGTATCTTTCTGTTAATTAACGAAAATTTTATAGTTTCAATTAATATTAATGCAACATATGCTGAAAACTTTCCTGTCAACTATCCTAACGTTATTAGACATTAAGTAATTTCGAAAAGATTGTTGAGGAGGTCTTGAATTATTTTGCCTGTTCATTGGGTTTCCTCACCTCAAGTTTTTTTTCTGCAACTTTCACCCCCTGTAACTATCCACGATTATCACTTCCACTGGCGCCTGCCTAGAAACTTGATGTAGTTCAGGAATCGAACTTAATACGATATATTCTGTCCATTTTCTCGATGACGAGCAAAAACCGGCTCCATCTCTTAGATTATTATTCTTGAGAGATGTCTACAAAATGATCAACCAGTATTTCTGTATATAAATAATGTATTGTAGATTGTGTTATACTTATGTGTGTTTGGAGACGTTTCAACACCGACTCTGTGTCCTTTTCAGTCGTTTAATAATGTATGTCGAGATTTTTAATAAAAAAAAAAATCGGTTTGATATTGATTTTGTTGTTTGTCAAAAATTTTACAATGACAGTTTGTCATTTGGCGATAGGTTCATACTGAGGGTACCGTTTTAATTTTCCTCTGTCAACAAAATCTTTGTTTTATCCCACCCCGCTTAGTCTGTGCTGGTTCTGTGGCCAAATTTATTTGTCCACGTGTCTCCATGTTCTTTTTTGCTTATAGATTTCTCATAGTCACATAAAACACTGTTCAGACGACTTCTCCATGTATTAATGAAGTAAATAAATGACAGGCAAAATAGTCGTCGTAATGTTTTTACGAGGGCTGCCTTTTATATTGATTAGAGAACAAAAACAAATATTAAAGAAAATCGTGCCCCGATTTCCGTGTTTATCATCATACATTCGGAACGCAGCAACCGCTTCTTCAAAAAAGCTGGCTAAAAGAAGTCTGGTGAAGTCAGGACTATACGGCGGATTTCTCTGGTCAAAAATGCGTTTTTAAATCGTGGTGAAGAGTTGTCGGCGGTTGGTTTTCCTCATTTCTTGGAAGACAACTGGCAAACAAATGGTTGTGTAATCAGAATTGACTGTTCTGCGTTGTTCTAACTGCGACATGTCCAGTTTTTGACGCAGTTTGCGCGAACAACTTTTGTTGGATTCGGCTTAGATGACTGACTTTCGGGCTCGTACGCGTAAATCCACGATTCATCACCTCTTGATAAACGTGTTTTGTTAGCTTTTCTTTCGGCCAATCGACAAGAGCCTTTTTTTCGATTGACAAATTGGGTGGGATCCAACGGGACATTCAAATGTTTATCATGTATGCTGGTCCCACTAATGTGTAAGGTTGACTCAATCTTAGGTCACGAATCTTACGGTTCGCGCACAGCATCAATGTTTTTCCTAACGATTACGACCTGGCAGTGGTTCTTGATGGAAGTATTCGCACTCTTGCTGATTTTAATCCACGTCTTCGCACAAAATGTTCACGATTTAATTCCATTTTTTTCGAGATGAATCCTTTAAGTTACTGTAAACAACACATAACGCTCGTATGTCAAAACGGTATAACCTCAAAAATATCAAACTTTACGATAGAGCTGAGAGATTGCAACACTATGGCTGTCCAATCCCGAAATATAAAAAGCAGCCCTCGTACTTCTCGATAATTTTTTGTAAATATGTTTAAAAGATATATATATATATTGTATATATATCTTGGTTGTTATTGTGGGTCATCTTACGAATGTTTTTCCTAACGATGGCGAAGTATTCGCCTTGTCTAATTGGAGAGAGAATTTGTTATATATATTATAAAGCAAAGTCCTCCGCCGCGTCTGGCTGTTAGTAATAAACTCAATAATTACTAAATAGATAGAGTGATTCATGAGGTACTCCAGGGTAGCATCTTGATGTCCTCTCTTGTTTTTGATCTTTATTAATGACTTACCTGATAGCCTGAGAACCTGCGTTGGGGTTGTTGTTTGCTGATGATTTCAAATTGTTTAAATTTATTAATGGCATAAATGATGTTATTGTACTTCAAAATAACGAACTTGGCGCTTCGAGAAAACAAAATGTTTTGTTAATACCCAAAAATGTTGTGTTGGAAATTCTATGGTTAACAGGTGTACATATGTCACAGATGGTCTTTCAAGATAACTTCAAATTCAATACTCATTTCAACTACTTGATAAACAAAGCATACAAAGTACTTGGATTTGTCAGACGTAATAACAAAGATTTGAGAGTAAAAGTAACCATAAGACTATACATCTATGGTGAGGCCTCAACTTGAGTATGTCTCCAACATTTGATCAACAAAATGCACCCACAGCAAAGAAGTTGAAAAAGTTCAAAACCTTTTTCTACGCTACCTATATATGAAAAGGCATGGCATATATCCCTTGAAGGTCTCTTATAGATCGATGTTGGTAACCTTGAATCTGTTCTGTAGGTACTAGGAAAAAGGTCACGGTTGTTAGACAAAATTTGAGTGTAAAAACAACCATAAGACTTTCTACATCTATGGTGAGGCCTCATCTTGAGTATGCCTTCAACATTTGGTCACCAAATTGTTACACCAATGGAATTAAAAAGTTCAAAAATGTTTTCAACGGTACCTCTATATCAAAAGGAATGGCATATATGCCTTGATGGTATCTTATAGATCAATTTTGACAACCGTCCATCTGTGTTCTTTGAGTACTAGGAGAAAGACCGTTACTTTTATCTTTATATATAACCTTCTAAATAGCGGACAACATCCTGTTTGTGGCTAGATCTAATAGCGTTAAGTTTAGGGTCTCCAAAATTAACTTAGACTGCTCTCATGTAATCTCTTCTACATTAACAACGCTTCGCATCCTTCACTTATATACTCAGTGTCTGTAATAATATTCTGTATATGCTATATTATTATAAAATAAAATTTTGTGAGCTTAGGCGCATATTATTGCTGCATCAGGATGCAAAAGTTACTATACCCGTTCTATCTTATGAAAAAATCACCTACAGTGTGGTAATTGGAAAGTTAATTAGATGTATACAGTATTAATCTTTATCAACTTCTACATTATTATAATATTTTACACTATCTTTACATATTATAAAACAAAGTCTCTTCCCGCCGTTTGTCTATTTGTACGTTTAGATCTTTTAAACTTTTATGGCGGCTTTTACCAATAGATAAAGCGTTTCAAGAGGATTGTTTTTACGTAGAGTTTAATTAATATTATTTTATGTTAATTTGTTTAAATATAACGATAATTGTTTAATCAACGCGTTGCTGCTGACTAGCTCAATTGGCTTAAACATATTTATAAAATTTTGAATTCATACTTGACTCCTTAACTGTTGTGTCGGATATTATGTTTAATATGTGTGTTTTGAGTTGGTATGATGTACAATTTAACCCGATAGCTGACCCTGCCATCGGGTTGTAGTTTTACCCTGTAGGGGGCTCTGCAATCGGGTAGAAAAATAGTTTAATTTCCTCCTAAATGGTTGGCCGCCATTTGTGATGAAACTTTTCGTGTGAGTTTGAATAGGTACTTGGAAGGTTTAAACTTCAGAGCTGTACCTAGGTAGGCCGGGTTTAAAGGAATTTTTACAATATAGCCGAAGCCCAGCTAGTACAAACTATAATATTTCTGGTATGTAAGTTGCGTTGAGTTTAGAATAGAGTTGAAGGATTTCCAGTTTGATATAGTCTTGGTTTAAACTTATACAATTTGCACCCTGTATTCGTAAATAAAGAGCAGTGCTTCGCTACAGTTCTAATTGAATTCGTTGCTTATAAAGTATTCAATATACTTTTATCATCGACAAAATCGCAAATAAACTGTTCGGGTGAACGCTTTAAGTCGTGTTGAAACAATGTTCCACTTTAGGGAAGGATCGTGACGGTTTTTATGGAACGTGACTGTCGCAGAGGTTAATATGCTTTATGTTTTAAGTTTTCTGACCTTTTTCATACGAACTCTCCTCCGCTTGGCGTTTATTCGCTTCCTTTTCCCCGTAGAGTTTCGTGGCTCTCGGTAGTCGAGTGTTTTGTTTTGTTTACCTTGTGCGAAGGAGTTCGGAGATTTTCAACTGAGGCATGCTGTTGTTTTTTCCTTATCGTGTTCCGCAGTCCGAACTTATTCTTGGCGTGCACGTTCTATTGTGTTTATTGAGGTTGAAGTGTTGGGAGTACATGTGTGTTAAGTCAACAGATACCATTGACGGAGGTTATTCTTTTAATCTGATGGTAAGGATAGATGATAATCGGAAGCTGAGGGGATAGCCCGAAAAATGTGAAAGAAATAACATAACGTGTACGGAGTTTCTGAAATAGTTACTGATCAGATAATTGTTTGCTTTGTTCCTGCTTTTGTTGTTTAGCCTCATTAAATTATCTTAGCCCTCTAGCCAGTAATTCGGTAGGTTGTAACCGCTACAACATTGCCAAAGTAGTGTTTGAATTTTCAAGGTGAAAGTTAATTTATTTTTTTTTTTTTGGAAATTATGAGTATAGTTAGTTCAACCTTTTTAAAGCAAATCAGGATGTGTCAAAGCCTTATTTCGTGTTAATAGCATGTTTTTTAAATTTTTTACAATATACAATACAATAAATACAAAGGCCCCGATTATTTGGTTGTTAGTTAAAATTTAATATTAAATCTGAAAATATATTGGTTTCATTTGTAACTGTACTTATAAAAAAAATGGAATAAGAAATACTTTTTCTGTCTGAGGACAAAATATTATCCATTTGACCAAAACTAAACAGTTGATCAAACTTCGGTTTTCAAAATTTTTTAATATTGTTTGCGTTATTTTTTCGGAAGCGTTGTTATGAAAAGTAAGAATTCGAAAAAATTCTTTGTTTTCATGAATAAAAAATTTGTTTTTCTTTTACGTATGCTTTTTCTGATGTCGAAATTAGCACCTCACCCAAAGAGCTTGTGACAATTCCCTTGGTAATTGTTTTAAGAACACCAATCACTTTAGTTCTACAAATTGGCGCCCAACGTGGGGCTTTTATTAAGTAATCCTTATTGACCCAGTGGAAATGTTGAAACTATCCTGGTACTACTAACCCTTAATAGCTACGCACCTAAACGTTAAAACCTTCCTCATTGCCTTTGAGTGAAATGGCACACCAGATTAAAATATAAATAAGACATGCTAGTTTTATGATATCTTCTTCATTTAGAAGCTGTAGTTTAAGGAACAGCTGTTGTCTGAAGTTGCAAAATAATCCCTTACATACCCGCTGTCAGAGTCCTTAGTTTATGTCTATATGCCATCATGTAAAATCGACACAAACTTCGAGCTAGATCGTGAAAAAATGCAGTCCTTTCAATTTTTCTTTTCCATTCGAATACAATTTATGTAGTACCTACTGTTAATGCCTGTATCATTCACATCCATATAAAAATGACATAGACCGACGACGAATTTTTATTTTTTCTGAGTTCTTTGGGATTAACACCGGATAAACTTGAAAGTCTGTATATTTCAAAAGTCCAAACATTTCAAGGCCTAAATCAGACTCCGTTTTCAATGGTACTACACAAAATAACCAAGAAATTTTGTGTAATACCATTGAAAACGGGTTCTAATCTAGGGCTTGAAACGTTTGGACTTTTGAAATATACAGACTTTCAAGTTTATGTGGTGTTATTCCCAAAGAACTCAGAAAAAAATAAAAACCAGAGATGCCACAATTATCATTCAGAAAACGATGAATTTTTTTGGTGGCAAGATTTTCACATTTTTAATTCACTCCCAATTTTGTTTGATATAAAATAACCTGTGGCTTTTTAGTTAAATTGTTAAATGGATTGTATATATTATACCTATTTAGTCGATATACTTAACTTATAATAGTTTGTAAAAATTCATAAGCTGAGCACTCTATAATTCAACATAGATTTCTTCTAACTGAATTATCTGCGAGCTATTTTTTTCTGAAATTATCAAACGGCGCCGTTTGCCGTCCTAAAAATGTCGTGGGTAGAAAGTAAAATTGCTACCGTAAAGATTAAGTACGTGTAATAGAATGATGATAAGCTTAGGATACTGAGAGATAGTTTGCTAAATGAAGGTCCGGAGAAAACAAATGATTCTTTTCCTAAATGGGGGCCAATTATCGTTAAAATGAAATATCAGCGGCTCGATCGATGGTTCGGATAAGAAATGGTTCTGAAAATTAATGAAAAGGAAGCTTAAGGAAAAAGAATGGATGTGGGAAGGAAATCTGCAAGAACTGATCTTTGTTATATTGCTGTGTTTGTGATAGCTAATTTTTTTTATGTCTTTCGATAACAATCGTCATTGGAAATTTCCCAGACGGAAATTTTTTTGTGTATTGGAGCGTTGTTTATTTCAGGCTTATATTTCCTATTTTTTGTTTAAATTAAATTGTTTTTGTTTCAGAACAATGTCACATCAACCGACCACAACGATTGAAACGGTTACAATTAAACGACCCTTAAAGGTAAGTAAATAGTAAATACAGATATATAAAATTTCTTATACTGAGGATCATATTAAAAGTATTTACACTATGAGAATGTAGGTTTTCGCAGCCAGAGTCATAGCTGATTCTGCTTTTTCCGGATTTAGAATTTTTACAACAGTAGTCTCTCTCTTACGTAGGTTACCAAAGTACCCTATATTGAACGCTTTGAAATTACAAAGCAACCGCCTTGATTGTCAAACTGTCAATAAATTTTTTACTAATTTATTTTCTCAGTAAAACGAGTTTTCCAGAACACAATTACATTTATATATATATATATATATATATATATATATTTGTTTTTAAGTTTTCGCGGGCACTAAATGTTTTAGGTGGTTTCCGGGAATTCATCCGCGTAGTTGATAACTGATCCCTGCCGGGATCGATGGTAAAATGACGACGTTTCGGCAGAGTCACATCTGCCCTCTTCAGGTCGGTTCGCATAATTCTCGTAGCCTTCTGCTTTCGTTTCTAGTTACTCGAATACTCGTATCAGTTATCAACTACGCGGATGAATTCCCGGAAACCACCTAATATATATATATATATATATATATATATATATACATATATATACAGGGTGTAAACGGTTTGAGTGCAAAGATTTTGAAGAACAATACTTCAGGCAAAAACAAATCAAAAAGCTTTATAACATTTTCTAAAATAAACTATAGTTTTGCCAAAAAGAACACATAAAGTTAGATTTTATGTAGCCCTTGCTACAGTGAATAATACAATAATTTCGATTTTAAAATGTCGGTAAATCTAAATATGTAAATACTCAATAGCTTATACATCTATAATAGCCACATTAAAAATGAAAATTGCTTATTTAAACTCGAAATATGCTTTTATAATTTATTGTAAGTTTCTCCGAATAGATATGGCAACGTGGCATACAGACCAACTTATTTACTACATTCTTTACTTTAACGACGATTGAGAGTTACGATTGTTTTTTGCGATTTCGATTCTTGTAAATAAGAATAGATAAACGGTAAAGTGATTTGAATGATATCTATTTGATGTAGACTTCGTGGTTTGCTTTCCATTTAATATATTTTTTAAATAAATAAAATCGGTTGTGATTAGTGTGTAAGTTTTAAAATTAAGAATAGTGCGACAGTATTTATTTGTGATAAATAATGGTCGATTATACAATTAGGGAAAGACATGACATGCTCTTAATTTATGGGGAAAGCAGACGTAATTGCAGAATAGCTAGAATATTATACAGGGAAATGTTTCCAAACAGACGCCTACCCAATGCTAGGACATTCGTAGCTGTTTCGCAGAGGCTTCTGGAAACAGGTAGTGTAATACCACAAATAAACAATCGCGGACCACAGCGACATAATCGTATCTTAGCTGCTGAGGATCAAATACTAGACCTTATCGACATCAACCCATATCGTAGCACACGGAGTATTGGAAGTGAACTGCAAATTTCTCACACTGTGTGTTCATAGAACATTACGGGAACAATTGCTCTATCCATATCACATGCAGAGGGTTCAAGGGCTTTCAATTGATGATTTTCAACCGAGACTCAATTTCTGTCGTTGGTTCCTCAGAAAACATCGACAATTTCCTAATTTTGTGAACAATATTTTAACAACAGATGAAGCAAGTTTTAATAGGAATTGTATAATAAATTTCCATAATACGCATTAGTGGTCTGAGGTAAATCCGCACGAAATACGCCAGTCAGTATTTCAACACCAATTCTCAGTTAACGTGTGGGCTGGAATAGTTGGTTGGGCCATTTATACTGCCTGCACGTTTGACAGGTGAGAATTACCTTTATTTTTTGAACAACACGCTACCAGATTTGTTAGATGAAGTGAACCTACAAATACGTTCCAATATGTGGTACTTACATGACGGAGCACCTGCCCACGCAAGTCATCTAGTTGTCGACTTCTTAAATAGAACATTTCCCCGTCGTTGGATTGGTCGAAACGGACATATACGTTGGCCAGCAAGATCTCCTGATCTCAATCCTTTAGATTTCTACTTATGGGGACACATGAAAAGTAAGGTTTACACGACTCCAATTATTGACGAGAATGACCTTAGACAACGTATTTTTGACGCTGCTGACGAAATCCGAAATATTCCAGGAATTTTTTCTCGCATACATGAAAATTGGATTAAACGGTGTCGTGCTTGTGTCGATAGTAATGGTGGGCATTTTGAACATTTGCTGTGAATAATCCGTTGTTTCAACTCAGTTCTATCATTATAATAAATTCGGTAAGTAGGATTACATATTTACTTGTCTAATATAAATAATATTAATTAAATCAGTAATAATGACTCTTCGAATAAATTAACTGGTAAAAAACTACATATACAGATCTCTTGAGTTGAATATCATATTTACCCAACTTTGTATAATTGCATAAAAGAAACCGCCAAATACAAATTCTAATTGCAATACCTTGAATTAAAAACGTAAATATTTTCAACAAAATATTTCATACATTTTTATTTAATTCTAAGGTCAATATCATCAGTCAATACAAACACACAGGAGTTTATTTTTTTTGTCGGCGTAGTCATTCCTTTATTATTCCCGCTAAGAGTGAATCTGCTTCGAACGCGAGCGACGTTGCCGGATTGACAATAATTTACTTAATATGTTTTAGGGATTTTCTTGGTTATTAAGGCCTACCGACCATAGTGGTATAAGCGTTTATTGTTTAATTTGGTGTATACTACCTCCACCTAAAATAAATATATGCACTCAAACTATTTACACCCTGTATATATATATATATATATATATATATATATATATATATATATATATACATACAAACATTAACCAGCATTAAATAAAGTTTGGCCCACACTTATAAGGGGCTTTTTTGATTTCCCTTTATATGCTGGTTTCAGATATATAAATAAATTAATTCGAAAAAATGACGCGGTCCAAATCCGGAAAAAGCAGAATCAGCTATTTACACTGTTTGCGGGGAACGGCAGCTTTTCATCGGAAACATTTTTGAGTGCAAGGTAAATATTTGAAAGAGAACATATTTATAGGGTGCCGGGCAGCTTTAATTTGTTTAATTTAAAAATCGATGTTTTAACTGTCAATTCAGTTATCAAAGATGTAATGTTGATAATTTACTCTTATTAACTTGATTGTATGTGGGTATTTAACAGTATATAAATTTAATAATTACAATTTAAAAAAAAATCTTTACAAATTGTAAATAGGTTCCAGTATAAAATCAAAATTGACAAATGTCAAAAAATACTATATAAGTCAGAATGTTGGCATACTTAAATAATTCAAGCAAGTAAATTTGTTGACAAACCAAAGCCTTATTGCAGCATAAATACTATAATTGACAATATTTGTAACTTTTTTTATTTTTTACTCCTTGATGATGACAACTTAGAGTTGTTGAAACGGCGTTGAGTTAACATAAAGATTTGGTGTTAGGGTGCAAAACTGTGTTTTTACATTTGTGACACACCAAAGGTTCCACAGCATTTCCATTAGTAGGTGTTGTTTATATGAGGGGATTCAATTTTTTAAATGTTATTTATTCTTTATTATTGTATGAGAACAGGCGGACAGTTGACTAACTAAGATACAAGGCAGATATTTTGAGCAGATTTCATCTAATAATAATTAAACAATGTACATATGATCTGGCAAAACATCTAACTTGGGTTTGGGAGGTTTGTTTTAATGGAATAACTTGAAAATTTAGGGTGTCTTGTTAAGCTATTTTCTAACTTCTAAGATATTAATTGTAACAGAGGTTTAGAGGTTATATTCCAGTTTTCTACTGAATACAATTTAAGGTTGAATATCAATAAAACATACGTAATCTTATTTTGCTCTAAGACGAGAAGAGTTCACTTTGAAGCACTGTTCAACTTACATTGAATGACACTGTATTGAATTATTCTGAAACTGTTTAAATTTTAGGTTTGTTTGTGAAATGTGCACTTAAGTTTCGAGATCATATTAAAATTCTTCTTAAAATATGTTTCATAAATCTAAGTACCTACAAGATGTGTAAAAAAACTCTGTAAATCATTGGTTCTGAAAAAAATACTTAATTATTTGAATTTAGTATACTACCCCTGTGTAGATGTTTCTTCGTAAAGAAGAATAGAGTATGTTCAAAATTGTTGTGTTGTAAGTGTGTATAATGTATGCAAATACGATGGAGTCTGCTAAGATTTGTGAACTAAATTAGCTGAAAGTCTATAATATCTTTAATTTTCTTTTTTAACTTTCTTGCACAGATTGGTAAGGACTGAGTTATTCAAAATTCCTTTTCCAAAAACTAATATATAGAAAATAGGTTAATAACATATTAATAACACATAGCTTAACTCTCCCAATGCCTCACCGTCGATGTTTTACTTAGAACGCGTAAATCTTATTTATTGCTTGTTTCTGTGGTACATCTTAGGGTTATACCTATTCCTGCAAAGTTAAGAGTTAGAGTAACTTTTGGCTAAATTGTGATGTCGCTTTATTGCTATTTTGTTTCATACATATTTTTGTAAGGAAATGTATTTTAGTATTTTATATTTATAACTAATTGGTAATATGTTGTATGCTTTTCTAATAAAGTAAAGTTTTATTATCTAATTGTATATCCAGAGGGCGCTCGAGGCGCATCGAACATCATCAAACACTTGCAGACATCAAATGTGAGGGACACAAGTAGTGTTGCTGGCATAAAGTTTCTAATGACCCATCATCGTGACACACCCGGTGTTAATTCCCTCGAAATAATAAAACTGAAAATAACTTCCGTTTCTCCGCAATAATATCTGTTACCAACCTCACTTAGATAACAACTTTAGAAATGTCTGTCTGTGCAATAACATTATCAGTAAGAAAACAGTTCATAATTAAAGTGAAACGAAACATCTAATGTAAAGCTTAGAGCTTTACGTTGTAACGGCGTTAAAAGCTAATGTCTCTAAAAACGATAAAACTTCACACCCCATAATGCATTCGACTAATAGGTTTTATAGCTCTAAATTGCCGACTTTTCTCCAGATCTCGTCTATCCATTACCGCAAAACCTCACACATTTGTTGGTGAGGTTGGTATTTTCAGGCGATCCGTTTCGGCGAGCGACAACGGATAGGCTGGAACAATGGAGGACAGAACAGAGCGTATAGAGTGTATAGAGATCTCTGGTCAGGATGGCGTAATTGTCATCGGGCCGGGTGTGTTGAAGGACGGAGAGCACTTACCAGTGGTTGCGGTTGCCGTCACTATCGTCAAAATTACTGAGATTTAATGGCGCAAAAGGAGATAGATGTGTGGTTGATGGTGGATTGTGGATGTGTACAATGCGAGATACGGGTCGGATGACACTGAATAGGATGATGCAACGGTAACATTAGAGAAATCGATACTCTTCTTGATACGCGTCAAGTGGGAGGAAAAGCAAATACATCGAGGACTGCCGTTTATGTCTGATACGAGGGTTGAATTTGAATTTTTTACAAACCGCCCCTAGGCAGCGCTTTATAGACGTGTCTCATTACAGTTTCCTTTAAATTCGATCGCGTTACTCTGGAGATATTAGCAGCTAAGGAATTATCGGACTCGTTTGAGCTGCACCCACACTATTGAATATAATACATATAGGAATAAGGAAACAGCTCCATCTACGAGAACTGGCATAACATTGCTCCGAATATCTCTCAAGATCTCCAATACCAATCCAAGTGAAACAAGATACTTAGTGAAATGGTAAAAGCTGCCCTTAAAACTATGAAAAATAATACAGTCATAGGAACAGAAGGAATACTTACTCATAGCATTCATATCAATTCTTTTTGAAGGATATATAAACGGAGAAACAGAAGGAAATGAAGATGACATTGACATTTCTTACATAAAAAATCAGGAAAGATCATTGCAAGAACTGTGCTTGTTTATCTGTAGCTAATTCCATCCATCACTCGATTACATGGAAAACTACTTCGACCTATTGACAAAAATGAATCCATACCATTGAATAGGATGATGCAATGGTAACATTAGAGAATTCGATACTCTCTTCTTGATACGGGTCAAGTGGGAGTAAAAGCAAATACATTGAAAACTGCCGTTTATGTCTGATACGAGGATTGAATTTTAGTCCTCTACAAATGGCCCCTAAGCCGCGCTTTATAGACGTCTCATTACAGTTTTCTTTAAATTCGATCGCGTTATTCTGGATATATTGGCAGCTAAGGAATTATCGGACTCGTTTGTTTGAGCTGAAGCCCACACTATTGAATATAATACATATCAGAACATCTACGAGAACTGGCATAACATCGCTCCGAATATCTGTCAAGATCTTCAAAACTGATCCAAGTGGAACAAGATACTTAGTGAAATGGTAAAAGCTACTCTTAAAACTGTTAAAAATAATAGAGTCATAGGAACAAGAGGAATACCTACTCATAGAATTCATATCAGTTCTTTTTGAAAGATATATAAACGGAGAAACAGAAGGAAATGAAGATGATGACCATTGCAAGACCTGTACTGTTTATCTGTAACTAATTCCACCCATCACTCGATTACATGGAAAACTACTTCGACTTATTCTTAAAAATGAATCCATGCCGTTTGAAATCGAACAGCAGGCAGCATTTAGGGCAGATAGATTTTCCATCTATAATATTTTCACTTTAAGGCCAAGGCACTCCCTGATATGTATTTAAAATATAACTCAACTAGTCTTTAAGAGGAGGAGAAGCTGTCAAGGCAAGGAAATAGAAATAGATGAATTCATTTTGCCGACGACCAAATCAAGGCTTTGAATAGATGGTTAGAGAATTTAGCAAACCATATAAAGAATAGAGATTGTTAGTCAACCTCAACACCAAATTTATGAAACACAATTAACAAGGTAAATTTGAGTCTAGGAAGTTTGTTAATTTTTGGCGGCTTAAATTGAATATTATAACAATACGAATAACAAAGTGAACTTCCGGTATGACCGGAAGTAGCTTACTCATACTTTTAGCTGAGAGTAAGAAAATAAAGAACATAAATATTATTATAAAAGTTAATGTTTGTAAGAGGATCTACATGGTCTGAAAACTAAAAGGAAATCATAACATGTCGCTTTTTCCCAACTGTATATGAGGATAGTCAAAAAATATGGATTTTGTTTTAAACTAAACTAGGTACCTTTATTTTTGGCAATATCAAAAATTGTTATGAACAAAAGTTTTCATCGACTTCATTTAAAGCTCAATTACTAATACATAATAACCAATAATAAATATAAATAAATTTGCATATTACATCTCGTTAGTGTTTTAGTACCTTTAGGTAATGGATGCATATTGTTTTCCAAAATATTAATAAATTGTTATTAGATTTGTGAGACATTCTTGACTGAAAGAATGTACATACTCAACTCATGAGGTTCGGAAATCAAATGTATCAATTAGCTTTAGAATCTCTAATTGTGTACTTACATAAAACTATTCATTTTTTTATAAACACATTCAACTTGGTCAATTCAATAGTTGCTGTCGTCATCGTTTTTGTAAAAATGTAACGTCATAAATGAATAGAAAAGAACGTCTTTTGATCATACATCTTTGTAAGTAAAAGTCGATTATTTTAGTAATATTTTTTATACCTCGCTATAAGATTGTACACAATTGCATTTTTACTGTCGACTGCTGTCAAATTTTAGATTAAAGCTTAAGCTAACTGTGCCTAGTGGGCGCCACTAACAAATGATTTTATTAATAATTTATGTTTAAATCACTTATTTTTAAAAATATAATTGAGATTCTTTATATATTCTGCACTGAAAGTCGTCAATAGCTACTAAACAAAACAAAAATCAGTTGATGGACATAGGAGAAAATGGTACCGAACCGTTTTGTCTTTGCCCATTTATATATAGGTATTCTGGTCCAGATGTGAGACTCCATCCGAACAAATCTCATTATAAATAATGATTTGATTTGGAGCTCTAGAACAAGCATATCCCGATAGTTTGAAGGACACGACAGTCGCTCTTGACCCTCTCGAAACGTCGCCGTTGTCGAAAAGAACGATAATTCGACTTTCCGTCCGAGACGTGCCTTATTGAATTGAAATGTTGGAAGCCGTCTTGACGAGAACGGCGTAATTAAATTAAAAGCCCGTTAAGTGTTGAAAGTTTCTTATTGCTTGGCTCTGTGTGATTTGACTACAGACTTTTTTTGGATCCAATATAACAGTGTGGAATAATTGATTTTAATTTAACAGAAATTGAAATACTTATCGAGGACGATGGAATTTCGGTGTTCAGCACTTGAGCCAATGTTTGAATACCGATAGAGCTTTTATCGTTGCGCTTTGTTCTGAACTTTACGTTATGGGTTTTATTAAATTGAAAACCACTAGGGGGCAGAATATATATCGATTAAAATTTTCAAAGTGATACAGTTTTATTATATTTTACGAGATCACAATAATGTGAATTAAATTGATAAAGATGAAAGGTTCGAGATCAATTATAATTATATCTGATGGATAAAAATACTTTTGCTTATTATCTTTTTAATTTACAATCCATAATACCAAAGTAGGTTTTCGTTCTAAGAGTAATTACTTTATTCTTATATCTTTTTAAAAAACAAACAATATTTCTGATGTTTGTCAGGAGCTTTTTCAAGGATAAAAGATACTTGATATACTTACTTTGCGGCAGATACAGCTAGTATTCTCATTTCTCACAGGGCACATGAAACAAACTCTTTCAAACTTGGCACCATTCTGCACAAATATAAGTGGTTACGATATAACCTATGGCCAACGAAGTAGCTCGAGATAATTACAGTAAAAAAAATAATGAATTTTAAGAAAATTTCCGTATAAGGATAAACCCTACTAAAATAGTAGTGATTTTATGATTGTTATTTATATTTTTTTATTGGTGTGAATTTGTAGGCGACTGGCAGTGCCAGTTGATGTTGAACGGTAAACAATTAATTTTCGCAATATGCAAAATGGTTTCCCCTAAGGATCCGTCCTGTCTAATGTTTAATATCTATAAATCTAGACATTTGGATGGATGTTAAAAAAATAAATCTGCGTAAAATTGAAATTTTAGCTATCCATCTCAAGAACAGACAGTGAGTGGCATATAGAACTTAATGTCAAATTTGAAGGCTTTACACTCAAACATAATCGACACCCAAAATATCTTGGTGTCACACTAGATCAAACCCTATCATTCAGACAACACCTAAAAAATATTGGCGCTAAAATTAGAACCCGCCTAAATTTACAAAAACTTGCTTAAACCATCTGGAGAACAAATGTTCTACAGAAAGGTCTACATAAACCAACGACAGGTCAGTCAAGATATACGCAAACACAATCAGTACCAATCCAGCCTTGGAAAAGTGGATATCAACCGCGATTAGGGAGTATTAGGCCAATGTCTGCACAATTAAGAACTTTAGCTGTGGTACTTCCGATCCAATGTTCCCAAGACACCCAAGATGACGATAGTAGTATGCAAGTGCAACCTTTAGTTGTGCCTGGAATAGTTGAATCTCCTGGTAAAAGTTTCACATATGATCAAGGAATCAATAGCAATAGTTGAAAAACAATCGCGACTACCAAAGCAAGTTTGAAGAGACAACGAGATCAGATACTGATAGTGTCGATCTGATAAGCAGACCAAAACGCAGCACGAAAGTATCAGGCAAAGATACCATGACAATGCCAATATAAAAGTGGTTGAAAGTGATGATGAAGAAAGTACAGATGATGGTTAAGGTGCTGAAGATGGGCAAGAGGACCCTGACACGGTAGGATATGATGTTGAAACTATGGAACAAAATAAGTATGATAATACTGATTGTCAAGAAGTTGAGGATGAAGAAGGGGCCACCAAAGATGCTGAAGTGGTAAAGGACTCCATTGAAGTACTGAGAAGAAAATTCCGAATAGCCTCAATCAGAAGCTGTAAGCAGCGCAACTTATGGTAACAGTAAATTGATATGTCTCAAGCTTCAACCACAGTTTCAAAGATGAAATCTTAAGAACCAGTTCCCCTACTTTAGTCTATAGCTGCAGAATACTGTGCCCTCGTATGGTTCAATTATCATGAGATCAATTTAATTGTTACTAAGCTCAATCACTTAATGAACGTAATTACTGGGAGTATAAACTATCACGCTAATCCCTGGCTTAAGTCCCTAGCTGAAAAACTGCTCATAATCCATTCTTGATGACTTTGTAAGACGATAATTGAGGCTGAAGTCAAGACAAAAAGGTTACTCTCTTCGAGGTGTCATTCCTTTGTACGCAAGACAATATATATTATATATAAATATAATATATATTGTTTCTGGTCGGGAACCTTCATCAGTTGCGCTTCCCACAATTGAATGTCCTCTCGAACACTTCTTTATGCATTTGATGCATTTCGTTAAATATCAAATTGTCATTTTCTGTATAAAACATTCAAAAACTTATCTTCCAAAATTGTCGTGAAATTTACCAACAATGAATACAACATTCACATCACTACCCGGCCATAAGAAACTGATTGTCCCGTAAGGCATTTTAGACCCCAACTCCAGCAATGTGGTGCAAATCCCAAGGCAGTTAGCCAACAGCCAAACACCTATGATGGTGGCTCAGACTAGAAGAGGTCTTGTGGCCAGAGCACTACCAGAATTCGGTGATGAACTGTCTTCGGCTGGTGACGAAGGCAACGTCCAACATTTGATGGCAACTCCAATAAGATGCCCATCAGCGCAGAGAGAATCGCCTGCTGGTAGCCCGGAAACACCAGTGGCGAATCATGTAGCCCGGGACCAGTCGGCCATGTCGGAAAATGTATGGCAAACGCCACAGGGTAGAGACGTGACTGAAGGTTCCATCTATGAAACAGCCCGAAAAGGTGGAGGGGGACCTCAACTTCTGCATTATAGCTCCAGAGTTAGTAAGAAAGTGGACAATCAACCGACAGTGGGAAAGTCTATTAGCATTGATGTACCGGCAGGTGCTTTGGACAGTTGTCCTGCACCTTGTGCTGGCGAAGGTAGTTCCTACAAAACTCCAGTTAATACTGGAGGCTATCCACCTGGTGGACCTAGAGTAATGCAGCGAGGCCCAGTTAAACGTCCAGCACAGGGAGCAGGACAAGTAAGACAAGATTTGCGTTCAAGATTTGATAATTCGCGTCTACAAGAAGGTTAGTCAACTCAAAGATTTCTCAATAGAAGAACACAGTAGAGACAGCAAAAAGTCAGAAATTCCAACCTTGTGGAAGACCCTATGAATGATGGGATGGGTGCAGTGTCAACAGAATACGAACTACACATAGAATTTACAACATGTCTCTCGTGCTTTGGATAAGATCCAAAAATCTATAATGTGACAGCTGTTGTAATACTATCGAACAGACAGTCATGCAAATGGTGATAAAGTGCCCCGAAATCCGATTACAAGCCACCCGACAAGACATCCACAACCTGGTTGAGAACCAGGAACTTTCCACTGTAATATGTAATGTTTACTTGTACTTTTACTAATATTATTTGTATCCTTGCGTATTGTATTTTATACGTTTTAGCAATGTATAATTTCATGTATGTAATATATCAGGACATATTACTCGAAATCTATTACCGAGTTTTGCAAATGAATGTGCCATGCCTCTTCTAGGATGCTAGCCAGATTTGTGATCAAATTTGAATGCACGATAGCCAGATGGCCGAGAGATCATCACCTTGGTTACGGTTAATACTTCCGTGATGTTTGGCGATCTCAATTCAATGTCGGGGTATTAAAATTTTCAACAACGATAGAACCGTAGCATAGTTTACCAGTCCAAAAACTGCAACTGTGTGGAACTTTTTAAATTTGTTTGTCAAAGTGCGATTATTTATGCTTCTCAGCCTGTACAAAACAAGTTCATGAGGAGTGATCAACCCAGACCACTATCACTAAACACATTTCTTATTTCTTTAAAAAAGGTCAGGATCAAAAAACTACTCCCCCATAGTCATAATGAGTAAAAACTGAAAAAAGTGCTAAAAAGAGCGGTAGTCATTTGAGACTGAACGATGGTAGAGAAAGCTTCTTACGACATATTTTCTTTTCTTCTCTCATTATTTCCCTGTCTCTATTTTTCTTTCTTTGTGTCACTCTTAGTAATGGATATAAATATCAGGTGAATTAAAAGTTTGTTACGATTCAAGTATTAATCCTAGTTTAATTCTTAATTTAAGTATATCTGCAAAGAAATATAAGTTTAGATATTGGGTAAGTGTTTGTAAATTGTTTTGTTCATCTGAATATGTATTTGAAGACAAGATGCCAAAGAAAAGTTCGTTATGTTCTTAGATAACATCATTACAAAGACATAACGTTTATACAAAACAATAAATTATATACTTGTACTTTAGACTCTGGACCACTTGTCTTTCCTTGTATTGTATGTAATTTGCAATCTAATAAATCAGTCCCTCTATTGAGTGGTAAACGTGCTTTGTTTATTACGATGGCAAAACGATGTAAACAAAGGACATGTTTTGCTTAATGCGTATCCTTCCATGAGTTTATATTCGTTGATTGTATGAAAACAACTTGCCCTTTTTGTGTAGTATTTTTTTTAATTTCTGACGTATGTCGTGTATCCAATTTAATATATCACAAATAGAGAATAGAATAGAATAGAGTGTTTATTAGAACGAAAAGCAAATTTTGTGCAGGTATTCTATGTACTTAGATGTTATATTGGTTTATTTCCTATTTATTATTGATTTTCTATGAAAGAAGGGACTCTTAATATATCACCTAGTCTATGTTTCTTACACAGAGAACTGAATTGGATGAGTATTTCAAGATGGAGGCAGTGTGTAGTGTCGGTCGGTCGGTCGGGTCGAAAGAAATGAAGTTTCAAGTTATGAATTTCAGTCCCTTGCTCATCTGTTTTCATATATGTGAGTGTGGGCCTCAGTTAAGAAGCTTTCACTTCAAAAATTGCAGGTTCTAGACTGGTAAACTGTGTTCTGGGGGCATCAATACACTGTGTAAAAAAATCGCTTCTACCACATTTCATGTACGTGAGATCGATTTGGATTACAATTAAACTGGATATGTAGAATTTTGAATAAAAAAACCGAAACGTCGCACTTTGACTAGGCATAAGTTCAGGCATTTCAGTTCACACACCTCCTATTACTTTCTTAATTACTGTTTATATTTCTGCGAAAGCTCCTATTGGAGAAAATTCACACTTATTACTTTTAAATCGATTCATTTCATTGTCGAATAAGCTTAGCATGACACTAATTATCTCAAGGAAGTAAACGTCATTACTGGTTATTCCGTTTTCCAGAGTACTCAGTAGTTCAGATGCGCCTTATTGGAATCTGGCATTATCCTCAATAGTTTACCCGTTTGTACTATCTAAATTATTTGTACAACAGTGTGCTTAAAGACTCTCAAACTATATCGGCCACTTGTGCATGCATTAATACACACGTTAAGCTTTAGAACGGTAATTAACAGTAATAACCTCAGTTGAAACTTTATCTAACATGGCACACAGAGAAGTTTCTGTTGAAAGTTGATTCGCCGGGAAGTTCCTGCGCAAGATTGTTTCGGCTTCACTGCCTTTGCCGCTTTAAATAAGGTTAATGGCTACACTATTTGTTGGCTTGTGTATGTTTGGATGTATAAAACTTATATGGGCGGGAAAGAAACGTTTGCAATTTAGTTTCTTTTTATGTCTCGAGCTCTGGCTTGTTTCTTCTCGTGCACTAAGCAGTATTAATGGTGTGCGCTTGGTTTTTGTCTCGAACTGTTTCGTGTGACGGATCCATTAAGTTTTCGGTTTGGTCGAGTTGTTAAATGTTTTTTCAAGAAATTTGGTTTCGAGTTTGTAAATTTAGTTATTTTGTGTAATTGGACTAAGAAGTAACCGAAGAACTGAGTTGTATTTTGTGTTAATAATTATGAAGTTTAGAACAAGCTTTTGTAAGATGTAGGTCTTCACGATGATTATTAAAAAAATAAGAATTAAAAATGATGTATAGGGTAGCGCACAAAAAGTTGCATACATATATATATATATATATATATATATATATATATATATATATATATGTTTTAGGTGGATTCCGGGAATTCATCCGCGTAGTTGATAACTGCTCCCTGCCGGGATCGATGGTAAAATGACGACGTTTCGGCAGAGTCACATCTGCCCTCTTCAGGTCGGTTCGCATAATTCTCGTAGCCTTCTGCTTTCGCTTCTAGTTACTCGAATACAGTATTCGAGTAACTAGAAGAAGAAGATATATATATATATTCACTGACAAAGGAATTGCCCAGAAGGCAATATTTAATGGACCAGCACCTTTATTATGGAAAAATGGACTTCCGTCAAATTGTTTGAAATTTTGGTATGTTGTAGGAGTTCTGACAAAAAGAGTCCATGGGCTCAAACAGATTCTATGACTAGTTTTCGAGATACAGAGTGTTAAACATCAAAAATGCCTCTTTTTGATATAAGATTTCCAATGATAGACGTGCTTTATTTCCGGTTATTGGAGAAAATGTGATTTGTTCATATTGGACATAAATATTTCACAAAACAATTCTCCCATAAGTTTTGGTAAATTACAGGGTATTTGAAAAATACGTAATAAGTGTTTTTTGGAAAAATGTTTTTTTTATTACAACGTTGAAAACATAAGATGTTATTGCACAATTAATATCTCGTTAAAATTATAATTTCTTGGATGTGCTTCATATAATATACAGTGTGAGCCATAAATATAGCTAGATAAGGCATATATTATTTTTTCCTATTAATGAGTCACCCTGTACGAACCATTCGTGCTGCAATTTGAATAAGACATTATTATACAGATATATTATCCGTCTCTTTATACTCAACGGGATGTTAAACTCACTATACATATTTAAAAAATGTATTTTTTATACTACCCCGTAATTTTAAATTCTCTCCGTCAAGTTTGTATTTTATTACATTTTTACGTTAACACATGTTTAGTGTTTTACTGAGCAAAATATTATTAAAATTGTATTAGTGGTTTTCGAGATATAGAGTGTTAAAGTTCGGAAATGTCACTTTATCGTATCAGATTTCTCATAATAGATGTGTTTTATTTCCGTTTATTGCATTTTTTATTATAACGTTGAATACATAAGAAGATCTAATTGCTCAGCTAATATAATGTTAAAGAAATTAATTTTTGGACATGTTCTTACATTATACAATATGTGTTGTAAATATTGCTAAAGTGAGCATCAATTATTTTTTCCATTAATAAGTAACCCTGTATAAACCATGCGTCCTGGAATTTTTATATTAACTTATACAAATCTACGACTCATCACACTAGATCCTACAGGTTTGCAAAAATTGTACAAATTAATGGTAAAAAATTGTATATGCCCACTATAGCTACATTTACGAGTTACATTGTATAATATATGAACACGCCCAAGAACTCATTTCTTATTAACTGGGATTGCATCTTATGTATTCATCGTTGTAATAAAAAAATGAGTTTTCTGAAAAAAATGTTACATATATTGAAAACACACTGTAAGAAAACGGAGACATTTCTGATGTTTAACACCCTATATCTCGATAATTAGTCATACAACTTTAACAATATTCTGCTCAGTTAAACACTGAACATTTGTTAACCAAAAAATATAATAACATACAAAGTTGACGGAGAGAATTTCTACAGGGTAGTATAAAAAATTACGTTCTTTCAATATGTATAGTTTTTGCAATGAGTTTAACATCCTGTTGAGTATGAAGAGACGGATCATATATCTGTATATTGTCTTATTAAAATTGCAGTACGAATGGTTCGTGCAGGGTGGCTCATTAATAGGAAAAAACAGTATATGCCTTCTCTAGCTATATGTATGACTCACACCGTATATTATATCAAGCATATCCAAGACTTTATTACTTTAATGAGATATTAATTGTGCAAAAACATCTTCTTATGTTTTCAACATTGTAATAAAAAAATGATTTTTTTCAAAAGCATATGTTACGTATTTTTTAAATACCCTGTAATCCAGCAAACTTTATGGCAATTGTTTTGTCCAATAATGTACATATCACAATTTCAACACTAACCGGAAATAAAACACAACTGTCATGCGAAATCTGATATTTAAAATGCGTCATTTTCGATTTTTAACATCCAGTATCTCGAAAACTAGTCATAGAATCTGTTTGAGCCCATGGACTCTTTTTGTCAGAACATCAACTTCTACAACATACCAAAATTCCAAGCAAATTAACGGAAGTCCATTTTTTTTCCATAAGAAAAGTGCCTGGTCCTTTAACATTTTTTTGGTAAAACATAGATATGCTATAATAACTGATTAAAATTTGGTAGTTTGGTTAATGTTTTTTCATGTAAACTTTTTTTAAACATTAATATTGTAATCGTTTTTCTCATTTTTTTTTAAATTTACCAAAAAAAACAAACTGTTTGATAGGGTCCAAAATCGATGTTTAGTATTATTAAAATGCCTAGAATACGTGTACGCCGATTGTATCGCCAGCTAAGTGAATTTGAAAGAGGTCGAATTATTGGTTTACGGGAGGCAACGACTACAGTGTTGCAGACAACCACAATATTGGAATGTGGAATGGCATCAGCTCGTTTTTTCTGATAAATCTCGGTTCTGCTTTTGTGGAAGTGATGGTCGAAGAGGGGTTTGCCGATGTTAAGGAGAAAGATGTCAACTTTAATTTGATGTTGACCGACATGTACACCGAACTGTAGGGGTTAGTATAGGGTGCTGTTTCACATGGAGGTAGGTCTGTGTTCGATGCAACATGACAAAGCAATGCTATCTTCAGGAAGTAGTAGAGCCGTTATGCACTGCCGTACCTTATTCGACTCGTGGATCCCATATTTCTACAAGATAATGCTCGACCTCATGTAGCTCAAGTTAGTTTAAACTTTTTTGAAGACACTCATATGAATCCCCCCAGATCCCCCTATCATTTGCCCATAGAACATGTTTGGGATATGATGGGTAGAAGGCTTGGAAATTTACCCCAGCTTCCAGAGACTTTTGAGGTTCTAAGACATGGAATAGAGGTACCTTGGGATAGTATTCCTCAAGAAGAAATAGACCACCCTATTGAATCAACCCCAAGACAAAAAAAGTTATTTTTTTTTTATTTTTTTATTTTTATTTTTTAATTATTGGTATTTTTTATTCAACTTTTAATCATATACTTTTTACTACAACATCTATGTTTTACCAAAACAATATTAAATTTAAACATCTTCTGGTTGTTGCGATTACTTTGTCCATGAGTATATGATCGCATGATTGTAATATAGGGCGGAATAGAATTATACTTTTTTAAACAGGAAGTGTTTATTGGGTGACACATATATATATCATCATCATCATCATCATATGCAGCTAATTTCGACCATTATTTTATAGTGTAGCCTCTCTTACATATTCGTTTCGCAAATCTCTCCATGTTGTTCTGTTGTACGCTTTTTGGGACCAGGTTATGCCTGCTTTTTTCTTGATGTCATAGTCCCATCTTACATTGGGGCGTTTCCTTGGTCTTTTAACACCCCTAGGATACCATTGTGTGATTTTTGTTGACCACCTATTATCTTGTCTTCTTGCCAAATGCCCTGCCCATTGGCACTTCAGAGATTTCACTCTGTGGATAACATCTATTACCTGGGTTTTGTTCCTTATCCACTCTATTCTCTTCCGATCTCTTCTCGTTATTCCGATCATGCATCTTTCCAGAGACCTTTGTGCTACTTGTAGTTTTCTTGTAAGTTCGGTTTTCAGAATCCAGGTTTCACAACCGTATGTCAGTACTGGTAGAACACACTGATCAAATACTTTCTTTTTAAGGCGGAATGCCATTCGTGACTTGAAGATTATGGAGTTTCTTCCAAACGTCATCCATGCAAGTTTGATCCTTCTGTTTATTTCTGGTAGTAGCGAACCTGATATGTGTATTAATTGACCTAGGTATATATATTGTTCTACTATTTCCAGAACTGTGTTATCTATTGTGATGTCTTGTGTGTCTATTAGTTCGTTGTACATTATCTTTGTTTTTCCGATATTTATTTTTAGGCCTATTTCCTTGCTTACTCTGCTAAGTTCATTGATTTGATTTTGTAGTTCTCCTGCGTTGTTGGCAATTAGGACAATGTCATCGGCGAATCTCAGATGGTTTAGATGTTCTCCATCTAGGTTCAGTCCTTTGTGGTCCCAGTCTAATCGTCGAAAGATACTCTACACCTTGTTCACTCAGAGCGTTGGTTACCGCCTTCGGATATATAGTGTCGAACGCTTTTTCGAAGTCAATAAAGGCCAAGGCAAGTGGTATTTGATATTCTCTAGTTCGACTGATAACTTCCCTTATAGTGTGTATGTGATCGATTGTGCTGAAGCCACTACGAAATCCGGCTTGTTCTCGGGGTTGAGCGGAATCTAGTGTACTCTGTATTCTGTTTCGTATGATTTTAGTGAATATTTTGTACACTACCGGCAGGAGACTTATCGGTCTGTAGTTCCGAATGTCTTCTTTATTGCCTTTCTTATGGATTAATACTATGAGGGCGCTATTCCATTTTTCTGGGATGTGTCTGGTTCTTAGGCAATTCGTATATATTTTGGCTAGGCGTTTCCATGCTTCTCTACCAGCGTATTTTAGTAGTTCAGCCGTTACTGCGTCGTTACCTGCTGTCTTGCCATTTTTCATTTTGTTGACCGCTGATTCCACTTCCTCCACAAGTATTTCAGGTATTTCTTCTTTCGTCAGCTGTATTTCCAGGGATTCGGGGGCTTTGTATAGATCCTTGTAGAATTTCGTGACATGCTCCATTATTTTGTGTCTATCCGTTATTCTGATATTTTCTTCTGTCAATGCGATTACTTGTCTTTTCCCAATTATCAATGCTTTCTTAGCGTTTTTATAACTTTTCCGATTTTCAATTGCAGTTTCTACCAATTTTTCGTTGTATTTTTTGATGTCCTCTGCAATTTTCTTTCTTATTGTCTTGCATAGTTCACTGTATTCTATGCGTTTGATGTCTGTTGTCCTTTTCAGTTCTCTTCTTTTCTGAAGCAACGCCTTTGTTTCCGAACTGAGCTTCTTGTGTTCGTTTCGTTGCTGGCTTCCGCCTATTTCTTTAGCACAGGTCAGTATTGTTCATTAGTTGTGTGTTGTCTTGCTGTTACCGGAGCTTCTCTTCTATCAGCGTCTGATATTTTTCAGAATTTTCTTTCAGGTTGTTAATGTCTATGCTAGTAGCGGGCGTCTTCCTAGTAAGTTTAAATCTCTCCAGTTTCGTATTAAGGACAATCCTTGCTCTGACAAGTCTGTGATCGCTTCCTGTCCTGAATTTATTTAGCGTGCTTACATCTTTGATGGTATTAATCTTGTTTGTCAGGACAAAGTTAATTTCATTTTTGACTGACGCATTTGGAGCTTCCCAAGTCCATTTCCTATTAGAATTTTTCTTGAAGAAGGAGTTTGATATGTACATGTTCTGATAGTGTGCGAACTGTACTAATCTCTCTCCTCTTTCATTTCGTTCACCGACCCCGAAGTTCCCCACTGATCCTTCTCGGTCTTGTTTTTTCCCTATTTTCGCGTTGAAGTCGCCGATAATGTATTTGAAATGGCTGTTGTTGGTATCTAAGGCCTCTTTGATTTCGCTTTATAGTTGTTCGATTTCTTCGTCAGAATGACTAATTGTTGGGGCGTAAACTTGTATTATTTGAATAGAGTATCTTTTCGAAAGCGACAATGTTAGACTTGCGACTCTGTCTGATGTTCCGGACACGCCTATAATTTTATCGGTCCATCTCTTATGGATGAGGAATCCAACACCACTAGTTCTTCCTGTTGGTGTTCCTCGGTGGTATAGGAGGTTGCCTGATTCAAGTGTTATTAGCTCTTCGTTTTTCCTCCTAACTTCACTTATGCCAATGATATCCCACTTGATTTTTACTGCTTCTTGTTCTAATTCTACAATTCTAGCTTAGTTCGAGAGTGTTCGGCAGTTATATGTTGCTAGATGTAGTGTAGTCGAATGTTTGCCTCCCCCAGAATCCTTGAGGTAGACCGGTTTCCCGGTGTGGGATTGCTTACCCACCTGGGGTACAATTCCGTGAGTTTTGTAATTCGACATGTTTTGAGGTTCTGAGGCATACCTTACCACGCTGCCTCAATGCGGGTTGGTAAGGAGCAATGATTCTCTTTCTCATGGATTTTGCCAGTTACCAGAGACGACCGTACCCCCGAGATGACGTCACGTCTTTTTATTAATTAAAAGCCGTGGCATGGCTGGGATTCGAACCCGGGTACGAGACTCGGTTCAGCCTCCGAATTAGTGGAATTTTGGAGGTTCGAGCACATTCCCTCTGCGCTACCGGGGGGTATATATATATATATATATATATATATATATATATATATATTGCTTGAAAGATAGGGTGGAGTGAAATTTAGAGTACGGAGGAGAATTACCGTTATATAGGATAGTTAAAATATGTTAGCAGGAAATTGGTGGTATGCTATCTAATTTGCACTAAATTATCTATTTTATTAACTATCATATTTAATCAATTGTCTTACTTAAATGGCTAATTTTTAATAAGCATTAATTATTATTCATATTTCTAAATAGCTTCTAATTTTTCCTGTAGCTGTAGGTCCACAGGCGTCTCACAAACTCCAAATCGCAATTAGATTTTGCAGTTTGACATTGACACTTTTCTAAATTGTATTTTTTGTGTTCTATGGCCTAATACCATCGTATCCAATGTAACCAATTTGTCACTTTAAAATTCAAATTACTATTTCGTTGCCCTAATACCATTTATCTTACGGCTAGATGACATAAAATACATAATCCACATTATCCTTTTTTCCTTATTTGCAGTCGTTTTGAACAATTAGCCCAACGTTTGTAAAATTTAGATAATCAGTTTCTGCTGGAATTACTTTTTATTTCTAATGACTAAATCCTTGAGACTCTATTCATGGTCTTATCTTATTCAAGAACAATACTTATTTTGCCTATCTGTGATTATTCAATGACTGAACTGCTTTAACTGACAGTACTAGATTTGTTTTACAATATTTTTTTTATAATTGGTTAATTTCTTCTTTAAAGGAAATTGCTGTATATTCCGTAGTTTCTTAGCCCTTGACAACGGGGTCTGATCTAGACCCCGAAACGTTTGGAATATACAGCAATTTCCTTTAAAGTGTGGTGTTATTTCCCAATAAACACTTAGACACTTCATTTTGCAAAAATTCTATTATTGAAAAGGTTTTTAGTATTTTTTAGGGAACAAAAAATGATGCTTTTCTCCTGAAATGACTAGAACTGAATTTAAATACATAGTGTAAATCACGTACCCGATAAGTGGAAATTCATTGGATGAGAATTGACTCTTTAATTAAATTGAATGTAGACAATATTCGTCATTTTCCTAATATTGAATTTATGGGCGGGGTAAGAACTGAAAATTGTTAAATATCTTATTAATCACAGGTGAATTTAAAATATATATAAAATGTCGGAAATACAAAAAATGTGATAACGACTTATGAAATGAAAATAAATTCCAAAAAATGAAAAAAATATTACAAACCACGAAATGTTAAAAATATTAAATACATCAATATAAAAATATAAATATTGACAGAATTATTTAAATCATTCTTTCGAAACTCAAATTTTAGAATCAAGAATCTCAAAAATATAGAATTTACAAAACGTCAAAACTGTTTAAAATTTAAAAAAATATCAAAAATGTTACGGAAAACGTAAAAAATGTCAAAAAGCAAAAAATATTAAAAACGCCAAAAACGTCAAAGTTGTCAAAAATGTGAAAAATATCAAAACTGTCAAAAATGACAAAAAACGTCTAAAATTAAAAAAAAGCCAGAAACTTCAAACACATCAAAGATTTGAAGACGCGAGATGTAAGACCGACATCTAGGATTTTCAAGAGAATCAGTACACAGAGGTTCCGAATCTGGAGCCGTTCCGTGCAATTGCTGTTCTCCCTTAACTCCTAGGACAGAATGTTACGATAAATTTTTTTCAGGTTACTTTACCTGTCAGAGATATTCCTGCACCTCTCTTCGAAGTGTCATTCCTGAATTCGGAACTCTGTGTACTGATTCTCTTGAAAATCCTAGATGTCGGTCTTACATCTCGCGTCTTCAAAGTTAACGAAATGCATCAAATGCATAAAGAAGTGTTCGAGAGGACATTCAATTGCGTAATTTATATGTAATATATATTGTCTTGCGTACAAAGAAGAGAGCACATCAAATATGTCAAAAATGACGCAAATGTCAAAAATGTCAAATGTCAACAGTAAAATATGTCTACAATGTTATAAATGTCAAAAATGACAACAAATGACAATAATTTTGAAAACATCGAAAATGTCAAAGGTTTCAAACCTGTCAGAAATGTCAAAAATGTCATAAAAGAACAAATTGTCAGAAATGTCAAAAAATGGCAAACAAGGCAATGATCACACATGTAAAGAAAACTAAAATGGAAAACGGCAAAAACACAAAATCAAATATAAAAAATCTCAAGCACGTCGAATATGTTTAGTTCATCATAATAAATCTCAAAATAATTTATATAGAAGCGGTTGTACGCTTCTAAAAATATATACAAATTTCACACATGAATAATGAAGTTAAAACGGTTTTACAATATTTTGTTTAATGTTGGGGATGTGCAAATTACCAAATGAAAAAATATGTTCAAGATAAATATGTAAAATAGCTGGGATGGATAGCTACTGTTATGTATAACAATATATGTACATATGATGTCCACCACTTAGTTGATTTTCAAGAATTTTCATGAGTTCCCATTTCCGTATATCGAAGGGAGGAAACCCGTGAACGGAAACCATGATAATTACCAAAGAAATACTGCCTGCCAGGACGAGGAGAGAGTGTCAAGTTGCACGAACGAACGAACTCCTTCTTGAAGGTCTTTCTGGAAGCATATGGCGTTTCGAGGCGTTCGGGGGCAGAGAATATAGTATCTCGAGGTAATTTTTGGAGCACATAAGTTTGAGACACACTTGTTAGGAGCGACATTCGAGGCAATTTGGGGGAAACCTCGTCGCCATTGAAGTGTCGTAAGGCAATTTGTGTGAGGACGGATGAAATGATGAATATTTCTGGTCGAGCGGGTGCGGAAAAATCTCTACGAAAAGATTGGATTTCATCTTATGTCAAAATGAGATTATGTATATAAATATATATAAGAGAAATATGGTATTCAGATTTAGTACAAGGCCTTTTTGATATTTGTTTATTACCTGTTTCAAGGGTACACTGGTGATAAGTATGCCAAGCGTATATATGAGGTCTCATGACGAGCTTACACTATCTGTATATTGGTAAGTATTTCAAATGTTTCTATAAACTTGGTATATGTGGATTACAGTTTCTGTAATTCGTATTAATTAAATCCGATAGAAGATTTTTATATTCGATAATGGAGTTGTTCACATGGAAGTTTTAAGGTCTGCGTTTGTCAAAATTTAATTAGCCCCTCGAAAACTATACATTTAGGTATAGGGTAATCTGCGAAAAGTGAAACTAAAATTTAAAGTAGAATGTGAAAAGCTAATAATGGTTGTTCTGTTTAAAAAAAAACAAAGTTGCATTTCATTTCCGGTATGACCGGAAAAGACACGTCCGTCAAAATATTACCCTTAAATTCGCCATAAAACACAATCCCCACATACTAATTTTTATGGAAATTATTGGAGTAGTTTTCAATATACAGATAGTGTAAACTCATTTTACACCACCTATATAAAGGGATGCTTACTTGCAAAATACATTTTTTAAGAAAATAATTTGGTCACGTGCGAGTTGGACTCTCATACTAAAGCTTCCGTACCACTTTCAAAATTCAAATATTCCAGTTTCAAACAAGCAGGGAATGAGTGCATTTTCTTATATTTTAAAGGAAGCGTTTTAAATTTATAAAAAATATACTTTTATTTTCCACACAGACTTTTTAAAAATATGTATTTAATTTTCTAATTTGGCCCTGAAAATTAACCTTACAGGTTTATTTTACGAATAAACTTTCAGGGAAGCCTTCTGTAATCTACTGTCTGAATTTTAGTATCTGTAGATTGGAAGATAAAGGGGAAAATAGGTCAAGTTTTAAATAATAAATTATTAAATCTTTTAGACAAATTATTTAAAAATACAAATAAAATATATTTTTCAAAATTGTAGATAGTGTAGTTTCTAAAGTGGGAATTAAGTGGATGTTTAATATTTTTGTTAATATCTTTTAAACAAATGATTTAAAAATATATGTTTGTAATTCACATGATGAACCCTTTATTTGATATTTAATTTTTATTTATCATTTAATTCTGTAATTTGTCCCAAAAATTAATAATGAGGTTTTCTACTAATTTGTCTTATAAATTTCAAGTGAGCTCCAAAAATTTTAGGTAATATGGTTTCGAAAATAAAGCCGGAATTGAGAATTTTTTATATATTTTTTGTTAATATCTTGTAAACAATTAATTTTAAAAATATGAAAAATGTATATTTCTGCTCCTTATACCTACTGAGCTCTTTCATTTGATGTATTGCATGATGCCTTAAAAAAACATTTTTTTGTTTTCCGTTTAATTCTATAATTTGGCCCCCAAACTTAATATTAGGAATTTCTTCGTATTTTTCTGTAGTTTGGGGAATAAAAGGGGAATGGGTAATTTTTTATATATTTTTGTTAATATATTTTAAAATATTCATTTTAAAAATATGAAAAATTATATTTATATTCGTCATAATGAGCCCTTTGATTTGATATATTACATGATGCGTTAGAAATAATTTTTATTTTATGTTTTCCATTTAATGCTTTAATTTACCCCCTTAAATCAATATTGGGGCTTTTCCTTCTTTTTCCAGTAAAGTTCAGGTGAGGTCCCATATCCATAATTTTTTCAAATTTTTACGTTTTATAGTTTCGGAGATAAAGGGAGGAATGGGTGAATTTTTTAAATATTTTTGTTAATATCTTTTAAATAATTTATGTTAAAAATTTGAATTATTTTTTCGCAGAAAATCTACTCGTCAAACCTTGTTTACTGTTATAGACATTGTTGTAGCGAATTAAATATCCTACATAATGAGCTATTATAAGCTAAAATCCTCTAGTTTGTGCCTTATATAATTTATACTAAATATACTCACTGACAAAGAAATCGCAACACCCAGAAGGAGATGTTCAAATTTAATATTGTTGTGGTAAAACATAGATGCTATAGTAACTAGTAAATGAGTAAATTTTGGTAAAATTTGGGGAATGTAAACTTTTTTTATCAATTAATATTGTAATCGATTTGCATTTTTTAAAATTTATCAAAAAGGGAACCAAAATCGATCTGAAGTAATGTTAAAATGCCTAGAGTACGTGTACGCTGAATGTATCGTCAACTAAGTGAATTTGAAACATGTAGAAATATTGGATTAAGGGAGGCGGGTTTTTCATTTCGAGAAATCGCTAACCCCATGAACATAAACCCTCCTCAAAGTTAAGAGATGTTGTCAAGCGTGGTTTGATAATACCCATATCGGTGAAGAGTAGATACCGGGCGCCGAAGGGGCACTAATGAAGTTCAAGATGGACGTCTAAGACTTATGGTTGATGAGGAGTTAGGAAAACAAGACCATCTTGTAAGTGTCCAAACGGTTTATCACCCTATTAGGTCTTTTGGACTGCAGCATTATCAACCCCATCTTGTGCTACCTCTTACCGCTGAGCATCGACGGCAACGACTACAGTAGTGCAGAGAACGGCAGCATTGGAATGTGGAATGACATCAGGTCGTTTTGTCTATTGAGTCTCGATTCTGCTTGGGTGGTCCAGATAACTGAAAGGTTAGACAACGTCGAGAAGAGAAACGTCAACTTCAATTTGATGTTGAGCGACATGTACACCGAACAGTAGTTGTTATAATATGGGGTGATATTACACATGGAAGTAGGTCACCTTTAGTCTTTGTTCGAAATAAAATGTCAGCGCAACGGTATATTAAGGAAGTGTCTTAATCAGCTCATAGATCCCATATTTCAGTTAATGATCGGCCTCGTGTTGCTAGAGTTAGTTTCAGCTTTTTTGAAGAGAATACGGAAGCATATTTCATGTCTTAGAGCTTAGAACTTGTGCGTAGGTATTCCTCAAGAAGAAATAGATTTATTTAATCAATGCTAAGCGTGTTGGGCAGTGTATTATTAAGAAACATAATAAGAAAATTTTAAACTGCTTGGTATTTTTTATTTAAATATTAATCATTTACTCCTTACATAGCATCTCTGTTTCATCAAAACAATATTACATTTAAACATCTCCTTCTGTATGTTGTCACTTCTTTGGCAGGGAGTATATGACTTTGTATTCCGAGCTATTTTGCCGTGGTCTATCGGAATTTATTCCGAACGTTTCATATGCAACTGGTGCATCTAGCGGCGTTGCCTTAGGTGATACCTCGGAGAATGCTCCCATAGTTTATCTATTGACAGTGATCGGAAACGCCTACATATTTAGACATGACTTTGTTAAAGTTGCTTATACCTAATGTGTTAAACTTTATTCGTAATGTAGGAAGCCAGTTATTAAAGCAGATTTGGAAATTAGAAGAATTGTGCTTAATAGCAATTGAAAACTTAACCGACTTCCACAAAGGAGGAGTTTATTTGATTTATTATTAACATATATACATTTAATTTACATTAACTCTCTGACTAACTGAATTCAGCCCTTTGCTATTGTTAATTTTGTCAATATGGTAGTAGTCAGTTTTCCTTGTAGAATACCGATACACATCTTTATTTTTTCTATGTAACCGATCCAAATACGGTGGCTGTAGTCTATTTTCAAGTCTGTGAGTGAAGGTTAGTACATCGCTTCTTATTTCTTTTTCTAGTGATAAGTAACCAAATTCCATCAGCATATCGTTAATATTGTTGTATGTTGTTGAAGTTGTTTGTAACTTTGCAATGTCTTGTTTATTTGTCATATTTATGACCATTGAATCTAAAGTGGGGCAATAGAATCAGCTTAAATAATAGTTCTTTTCCTGATGAACTTTTACAACTAATTCACTTTTTCAGCTACCCTGCTACGAGTATTTGTATGTTCAACATCAGACTTAAATTTCACATTGTTATATACAACAGCACCTATCAAGGTACAAATATCTATTGTATCAATTCCACCTTAGTTTTTTTTTTGTTTGTGAATTACCAGATTTCTTCTCTGATTGTCACTTAGTTTTAACTTTGTTTTGTTTAATGGAATATATAGGGTATAGGTGCAATTTGAAATTTGGGAAATGAATTCTACCCGAAAAGGTATTGGTATTTTGGTCATACCTGCATAGGTTTATGTATACCTATTATTCGATTTCTCCAAAATTCCTTACCCATTTAGACAGTTTTTAAATTGCCTTCTATAGATGCCACCAATTGTCCATAATATCCACACCCTACACGACGCTGATGAGCCTCATCATATGATCATCGTCTCTACATTATTAACACTCTTGATGGTTTGGCATGAATACTTGGAATTTTCCGCATACCCAAACATTTTTATGCTGACAGTGTGTCCTTTTACGAAGTCGTTTAATTTACGAAATTGGTGACGATCGTTAATTCTAGGCAATTTTAATTTCAAATCAAATCGAAAGCAATCCAACAAACTCGAAAACTACTAGTAAACTAATTTAAAATCCTCACATTTGGTCTTTTGTATCTTTGTTGTTTTTAAATGACTAATCTAAGCAACGGTTAAAAAATAAAAAAATTTAATCCAAAATAAATCCAGAGTAACAGTATAGATATTAATTTCAACAGATTTACCAAGCTCCAAAAACACAAATCCTAAGCAAATTACTGGTAAGCCCGCACAAGTCTGAAGTATCTAAAACATTCCATACGTTTCAGTATCTCGAGAATTAACATGATGCAATTCTAGAATTACATCACTTAAAACTCTCACATAAACGATAACAATCGCTAAAGCAACATTATTACTGTTACTAATCACGTTCGGTAACTCCTAGCTAGAAACTCGAAGAACTTCCGGATCGAACGTAACTTGCATATAACCTAACTCCGCTTCTGTGGCCAACTGAAATTTGGGCGAAACATTCAGAACTTTCGCGTAATTAGATGCTTACTTAATGTCGTCTAATTGTGTTTCTGGAAAGCATTGAATTTAATCAGACAGTCGTTGCATTTGGCGCAGTCAGTTGGAAGTATAGCCCTCAAATGAGGAAGGGTTTGCTACTAGATGATTTGAAATCCGATATCATTGAATTGATTCGTGTGAAGTGCTTAATAGTTTGTATTGCGTTACTATTTGAAGTAGTTGCTATCTATTGTTCTCTCTATAAATCAAACATAATGCAATCAAGAAGCAATATCCCCAAGATATGGTCTTTTGATATGACATATAATAATTTAATTAATAATTATCTTCAATACCATTCATTGTATAGTTAGCAGAAAACTAGAATTTTCACGATACGAGGAATGACTTCCCTTGTTTTCTAACTGACATTCGAGAATCTTTCACGGCTCTGGATCGTTCATGTGTCGTTACGAACCCTTTTACGAATTGTCTGTAGTATGAACACAAAGCCAAGAAACTTCGAAGTTCCCGTTTATCCTTGGGAATGGGAATACCGTATGGCTACGGGGAAAATGTATTAATGTTAATCTAAAAATCCACAATAATTTATCTATACGCAACTTAACCTTTATTTAAATACAAAACGTCAAAACTTTACTGACTAAATGTACAATATCCCACTGTATTTATATAGAGCATTAGGTTACTTCTGTAGTCTTCAGAACTCATCCAATTCACTGTAGAAGTGGTTATACCTGGACATACCACTTCCGCTTACCGCCATTTTTTGTAGGGTGGGGTTGTTTTTTGTCAAGTCCTTATATCATTGCTCCAATTTGGAATTATAAATTTTAATTATGTATACATTTTCTTAACTGGCCGTGATAATCTAAATCTGTTTGGATTCAGGCCAATCTATCCATTATGTAGACGTAACTGCTCTCGCAGGGTGATTGGCACCTTGTAGATTGTTATCTCGTTACCCGTGACAACACTGTAAAATAATACAAATCTACTCTGCATTGTCTAAGTGTTTATTGGGAAATAACACCACACTTTTAAGGAAATTGCTGTATATCCCAAACGTTTCGGGGTCTAGATCAGACCCCGTTGTCAATGGCTAAGAAACTACGGATTAAAAAGGTACAATTCCAAGATGTAAATTTAAATATTTGACAATGTTTATTATTTGATTTTTGACGTAACTAAGAGAATTTTATTTGTAATATACAGGGTAGCACAGAAATTTCCAAAGATCATACAATCATAAAGTTCCTTTCAAATTGGAATAATTTGAAAGGGAGATCTTCAGAACTTTATGTGGCGCTCCTAGGTGCGACTTTCTTATAAGATAGTGAATTCGCCAAAAATGCGACCAAAGAACTTTGTTGATTCAGTGATCCCATTAAAGTCATAAGGGAAAACCTAGGAAAAACCTTATGAACTATCCCGATATTGGGTTGTTCACAAGGACATGACCATTAGCAATTTCTTCCTTAATCATCGGCAACCAGGAACGACTGAATTCTACGGAGGTAGTAGCGATACAATCGTTTTCATTTAACAAAATTAAAGCAGACTCTTTTAGTTTTCTTTTGGTGTTGTGTTCTTCTTTGTGTAATATAACTGAATTTTGAAACTGTATTTTATGACCAAGGTCCCAAGCATGTTCACAAATTTTGGATTTTTCAAATTGTCGTTTTTTTATGTAATTTTTGTGTTCGTTTATTCGAACATTCAGAATATAGAATTTATTACATTCACACGGGATTTTATAAATGCAATTTTTTGTATTTTGAGTTGTGTTATTTGGTTTGATTTTTGATATAATTGATTTTAGTGTATTTCTTTCGATTGTGTTTTGGTTATTAACACATTTGAAACAGAAGTTTACAGAAAACCAACTCATATTAAAAGGGAACCCAACTTTAAGTCTAATCATCCAAGTTCAGTAAAAAGAGGTATCATTAAATCTCTATATGACAGAGCAAAAACCAACTGTTCTAATATCAATAAATTAAATGAAGAAAAAACGTTTATAAAAAATATACTTTCTGCCAATCATTACCCAAATAAAGTTATTAATAACGAGTTAAACAAAATGGAATACCAAACAATCCCTAACAACCAACATCAAACTTCACCAAGCAACACTGACTCCCAAGATAATCACATTAATACAATAACTATACCATACATACAGGGTCTATCAGAAAGACTAAAAAGAGTGGGAAACAGATATAATATCAAAACATCATTTAAAACAAGAAATACACTAAAACCAATTATATCAGAAACCAAACCAAATAACACAACTCAAAATACAAAAAATTGCATTTATAAAATCCCGTGTGAATGTAATAAATTCTATATTGGAGAAACCTCTAGACCTCTGAATGTTCGAATAAACGAACACAAAAATTACATAAAAAAACGACAATTTGAAAAATCCAAAATTTGTGAACATGCTTGGGACCTTGATCATAAAATACAGTTTCAAAATTCAGTTATATTACACAAAGAAGAACACAACACCAAAAGAAAACTAAAAGAGTCTGCTTTAATTTTGTTAAATGAAAACGATTGTATCGCTACTACCTCCGTAGAATTCAGTCGTTCCTGATGATTAAGGAAGAAATTGCTAATGGTCATGTCCTTGTGAACAACCCAATATCGGGATAGTTCATAAGGTTTTTCCTAGGTTTTTTCCTTATGACTTTAATGGGATCACTGAATCAACAAAGTTCTTTGGTCGCATTTTTGGCGAATTCACTATCTTATAAGAAAGTCGCACCTAGGAGCGCCACATAAAGTTCTGAAGATCTCCCTTTCAAATTCTTCCAATTTGAAAGGAACTTTATGATTGTATGATCTTTAGAAATTTCTTTGCTACCCTGTATATTACAAATAAAATTCTCTTAGTTACGTCAAAAATCAAATAATAAACATTGTCAAATATTTAAATTTACATCTTGGAATTGTACCTTTTTAATCCGTAGTTTCTTAGCCATTGACAACAGGGTCTGATCTAGACCCCGAAACGTTTGGAATATACAGCAATTTTCTTTAAAGTGTGGTGTTATTTCCCAATAAACACTTAGACATTGAAAATTATGTCACAAGTATCCTTCAGGAAACAATCTACTCTGCATTGTTCAAAATGCTTCTGAGAGCAACTTCTTCCCTGTATAAATCTAATCTGTGAGTCCTTGTGATATTTAAACTAACTAGGGGACAGACAACCAGAGTTTTCTTCATTAGACTATTGTTTATTTTAATTTATTAAGATGTTGTTGGCTGATTTTGGGCAATTTAAGTTTTGTACCAAACACTAAACTTTTATTTTTTGCCCCTGTTGAATAGACAATTTTTTCTTCTCAGTAGTACACACATCTATAATATTGTGGAGACTTCTGAACAAGCATGTCAGTCGCAGCAAGACCTGCCTATGTACTATATTTAACCACACCTCATAGTATTTTCCTGTTGACTGTATAGGGCCCGTTTATGAGAAGCCACTAAAAGGCGTCGCCATCGTTTCGACTTTCTCAGCTACATACGTACGTAATTGTCCTCTAAACGTTGTTTGTGGCATATTCTTGATTACTTTTAATTTTTTTTTGGCAATAACACCTCAATCGAAATAAAACGACATATATTGAAGGAAAACCAAACGTTTCAAAGTCTATTCTGACTTCGTTGTCAATGGCTTTATATTTATTGATGTAAATTGCACAAATTACCTGGGGAACTGAGACTGAGATCAATAGGCATTGTTTTCTTTCCAACAACGTAAGTAAACCAATTGTTACAAGAGTTACTGAACTGAGGAGCTACAAATTCTTAACACGCTTTAGAATTCTTGTTTGAGACACAAAATAACTCAATCGTATTATCATCAATATTGGCAAACGTTTTAATTCTAAATTAAAATGTTACTTTTTCATAATTTGTGCCGAAAAGTTTTTTTTTTTGAAATTCTGAATTTAATAAAAGTTTTTCAAAATTAGTCTATTCAAGATCATTCTTACGAGGCATATACTACCTGATTTTTCAGATATTTTGTTGTTCAGTGCTAAATTTAAATATTTCTCTAGGCAATGCTTATTCTACTTTTTAGTCACAAATTTGGAAACAAATAATGTTCTAATATCGCAAATGGAAATACGACAAAAGGCAGACCAGCATGATAATCGAACAGCCACAAAATATTAAATATGCAAATCGGTGGTGAACTCCAATTTGTATTCTGACATAATACATTAAAGTTATTATATTTTAATACGTTTATATGCCAGCATGTTGTCGTATTCAAAATTATTGATTACTCTGGTTAATGTGGTTGTAATAACTTCGATGTGCTTTCGTTCCGTTGATAATCTTTTAAATTATGCAAGTAGTTAAACAAAGCGGTTTCTGGAGCGGAAGTGGGCATAAAGGTAACCAGTCATCGAGTTCTCGCCGGGAGCTGCTGCCGAGCTGTTGGTAGTTGTTGTTTGGGTAAGAAGAAGACATTGGGAAGAAGAAGAAGACATTGGGGGTGGTCGTAGGGGTGTGCGAAAGACATTTGGGTGTGTCGCAGAGGTGCGTGCCATCTGTTGTTAATAAATGAAAGCAATTGTATTGTGGGTTGCGTGGGTTGCAGAGTGCACGCCATCTGTTGATGGTTGTGGTGGTTACAAAGAAAAAAAGCTAAATACTTGGCCGGGTATCGAACGCGGCTTGCCTGATTACAAAGTCAGGTGTCCACCGAGCTGCGCTAATGCGGTTAATCGAGAAATGTTTATTTGAAAAGGTATAGTACATGCCCGTTGGGTGGGCGCGGGTTTTTGGGCGTTGTTCGGTTAGATATTTGGGGGCTGGATGGGGGGATATGATATTTTGTTGTCTGTAAAAAAATTTAAAATCTTGGTATTTTGTTGTCTGTAAAAAAATTTAAAATCTTTTGCTTAAGCCTGCATGCGCGAGAACGTCCACTCCTTCGAGTCTATAGTTATCGTAAGCGACCGCCTACCTGCGCAAGAACGGCAACTCCTTCGAGACTCTGATTTTGTCGGATGATTCAAGGCATTGAACGCCTGCAGGCGCAAGAACGTCCACTCCTTCGAGTCTATAGTTTTCCTAAGCGAGCGCCTACCTGCGCAAGAACGGCAACTCCTTCGAGTCTCTGATTTTGTCGGATGATTCAAGGCCGAGCGTAATAATTTTGAGACTTGGAAAAATTTGTTTCAAGCGTCTGAAATTTAATTAAGGTGAAAATAATGGATATATTAAAACTAGACAACTGTTTAAATATCTTTATTAGCATATAGTATATTATGAATTTTCAGAGCATCCTTAATAATTAAAGCTATATTTTGTTTTGTTTTTGTACAATATATAGTAAGACCGCCATCATCCAACCACATAGTCAAATCCAAAGAAATACCATCAGAACAAAGCTGGCAATCATCCCATACAGTGTCAGGTTCATCCTTTCCATGTGAAGGATCGTTATGGAAACCATATGCAAATTCCAAGTATTTTTTAAGCACCGTGTAACTCTCCACCGTTAAATGTATAATTGTTTCACCAATTTTGAGAGTGGTCTCGGTATCGGTAATATTAATTGTTAAAATTTCTGGTACTGCCGCATATATGCAAGTGCGTCCGTTGTAGGTAATCACAGTTGTTAAAACGTCTGGTACCACGTAACATCCATTTTTGGGATTTAGCTTTCCAGTTAAATCTTTCGGTTGTATAGTTCTCGTTGACACTGCACTCATATTAAATCTTACTTGGTCATCAAGTAAACTTTCCAAATTCATGACTGGATTGTTACAGCTTCAACTCAAGACTGAATAAAAGAAATAAATTCTTTTAACTTATTGTCGTGAGTGTGTGACGACAGCAAACACTACAAATATTAGATTTTTGTGGCTATAGGTGCAGTCTTATTCAATTCACTATGAATAAAAGGTGTGGAATATGTTTGGAAGAGATAACTAATAATTTTGGGCTATTGCCAAATTGTAACCATTGTTTCTGCTTCCCATGCGTAAAAAGATGGCATCAAAATAAAGACTTTGAATTGAATATTCGCAGAGGCTGTCCAGAATGCCGTATTATGTCTCCTTATGTCTATCAATCTGAGGTTTATTACCAGAAAGCGGAAAAAGATCGTTATATAGCTGAGAAAAACGAAAAAATGAAGAAAATACGATGTAGGTATTTCCGAAAAAGCAAACCCAAATGTCCGTTTGGAAACACTTGCTTGTTTAGCCATCGATTACCAAATGGGGTAGAAATAGATATAGGGCCACCTCAAATGAAACGTGCAGGTATGGGCGGTCGTACTGATTTCATAGAGGCTCAGTTCACACGTGGAGGAGGTAGAACTCAGCGCCCAGCAATAGGAGGACTCCCAGATACTTTTAGTTTACTCCTGGTGGAACCAGGAATTTTTTACGTCTTGAGAGATGAATAAAAACCTATATTTATTTAAAAATTCATGCCAATAAAATCATAAATGTATTTAAAAATTCCTGATAATAAATTCTCAAATCATAAATCTGTATTTATTTAAATGTAATGTTAATAAAATCGAAAAATAATATAAATCATGAATCCGTGATTATTTAAAAATTCCTGATAATAAATTCACATTATATCTGGTATTTTAGATATCAAAACCACAAACCGGAAATTTCCTGATAATAAATTCACATTATATCTGGTATTTTAGATATCAAAACCACAAACCGGAAATGATGACCGCAGTGAAAGGAAACTGTCATATCTTGTTTACGCTAATTGAAACCGAGCTAAATAAATTTACAGGAAGCTGTGGTTTGATTAGGTTATCATGTTGTTTGCAGCAACAAACTTTTGCAGGAAGTTCCCATATGATAAGCATTAATTAGTTGTTTTTCTAGAACTAACGGAAATTTCGTTATACGCAAATGACGTAGTTCGATGCTGATAAATAAAATAATTGCGAATTTTTATTTCATTGTTAATTCAACTATCAAAGAGATCACATATCAACTACAGTGATTGTGTTTGTGCTTTGTGAAATTAACTGTTAATTCAACTTGCAAAGTGTATCTAGTGATAGTGTGTGTTGTTCAAAAAAAACATTATGTGAGTATTTACTTAATTTCATTTATGTTAATTTGCTTTTAGTATTTTGTGACTGCCCTTCAAAATATTTGAAATTAATAGAGTATGTTTTTCGAATTGAATATTTTCTGCCCGCTTTTCAATTCAATGTTCTAGTTCCAACTTTTGTTAATTTGCATCTAATATTTTGTGTGTGTCTTTCAAAAATTATTAGGAGTGTTTGGATTCATTATAAATTTGTAGTTTTGTTATTCGAATCAGGTAGTTTCTGTCTGCTTTTCTTAAAAATTTCAATGTTCTATTCCTAAAATTTTTGGTAATTTGCTTCCAATATGTTGTGCCTGTCTTTCAAAAATTATTAGAGTTTAGACGCAACCAAGTTCATAGTATTTAATTTTTGTTATAGAAAATTGATTTTTTGAAAGAACTTAATGCAGTTTCCTCCGCAGAGATTGACAACAAGCCGGCAATAAAAATTCAAGACTTGCAGCTTAACCAGAAGTATCGAATTCTGGCAGCCAAACTGGTCAACCCAAGATACGGTGAAACCATCTTACTTGAATTAGAGGACCACGTAACCTTCCTGCCGAAACGGGTCACTCAGGTATATAAACCACACCTAGACAAATTGGCGGTGGAAAGTTCCACATCGAATTCATCGGGCTGCAGCAACTTGGAGGCAAACTACAACCCCGAGTGCTTTTTCAAATTTCTGCGGAGTGAATATAAAAGAATTTAGTTGTAAGTTTTTATTTTAAATTTTGCATGCTTCAGTTATACTTTTACTGTTAATATTCCATTGATATTTCTCAAGTTTGTAATAGTTTATTATATTGTTATACGAGTAAAAATGAATTCAGAGGCTATAGCGAATATTAGTACCGATATTATTAACAAGTTTAGATTAGCATCAAATATAATTTTCTCAAAGAAACGTTGCTCTCCAGAGCAAATATCTAGCTGGCTGAAAATAAGTAAAAAACAATTAATTTTATGTAACAGAGCTATTCGTGAATCAGATTTACATATAGGAACTTTGAATAAGCTTCAGTCTGAAATTAGTCATAAAAAGATTTAGAAATGATTTGAAAAATTATGCTAACATCAAAAGGGGTGGGGGAATTGGTGAGAAGTCAAAAGGAAGTGATCGCGTTAAATGGTATGATGTAGAGTCAGCGTTTCGCTCACGTGTTCGAACAGGAGTAATCATTAATCTCATTCATATCAATATTTTTAAATTTTTAGATGATGCATTTTTCCTTTTTAAGGCGCGCATAAATAATACTTTGAAAACAATGCCTACTCTTAAAGTAAATACAACCTTTTGTGGTGAATTCATAAAGAAATCTGGAATGGAGGAAATTATGGAATATAAATATTTTAATACGAAAAACGCGATAATAGATAGGGGTACAGATTTGAATGGGTGGTTCTATGAACACATTCGGAATGAAATTTTACGTAAATTAGAGGAATTTCAGGAAAAGGCATCAGGATGGAGTTTGTATAAAGTTCTAAACTTAGAAATAAACATAAATAAATTTGAAATTGGAAATGGAGCCTCATCTTTCATAAGATTACCAGAATCAATTTCTAAAAAACATGCTGTAATCAATATTAAGAACTATGATGATGATCTTTGTTTTTTATACAGCGTTATTGCTCATTTGTACCCTACAGCCATTAATGTTGATAGAATATCAGCTTACCCCGAGCCATCTACTGTATTAAATCTAACTGGTTTGACATTTCCTATGACTTTACAGCAAATTACTAAGTTTGAGAAACTTAATAATATTTCTATTAATGTATATGTCTTAGAATTGATAAAAACAAAAGATAATGAGTATTATCAAACAGTTCCAGCTCGAATCACTAAATGTAAGTTAGACAAACATGTCAATCTCTTAATGATTCAAAATAAATATGTTCCTAAAGTCAATGATTTCGAAAATGTAGAAATAACAGCAAACGACGTGGAAATAAAATATCATTTCTGCCTAATTAAAAATTTATCACGTCTTGTTTCAAATCAACTTAGCAAGCATAAAAGTAAAAAATTAATATGCGATCGTTGTCTAAATTATTTTAGTGATTCCAGCAGCCTTGAGAGCCACATTGAATATTGTAAAAATGTAAATAATTGCAAAATATCTTTTCCTAAGAAGGCGGTAGTTGAGTTTAATAATTTTTCATTCAAGGAAAGGCTTCCTTTTATTGTTTATGCAGATTTTGAGTCGATTCTTTTACCAATTTCCGATACTACTTCTACCAAAACTCATAAATATCAGCAGCATTCAGCCATATGTGCTGGTTATTATTTCAAATGTTCCTATGATGACTCTTTTTCGTACTATAGGAGCTTCACGGGCTCTAACTGTATGGAGTGGTTCACCAATGAAATGGCAAACTTGACAAAGTTCGTTCAGTCCAAACTAACCGATGTTGTACCTCTCAATGTGGAGGTTAGTCTCAAAGATGCATCTGGCACATGTCATATCTGTGAGAAGCCCTTTTTACCTCAAGATAAAATCGTTAGAGACCACTCTCACCTTTCCGGTGCATTTAGAGGCTATTCACATAATTATTGTAACCTCAGGTACCGAGAGTCTTTCATAGTTCCAGTAGTGTTCCACAACCTAAGTGGATACGACTCCCACTTTATAATTAGAGATCTCGCCAAGCATGATCAAATAACTCTTGTACCAATCAATAAAGAGAAGTATATTGCCTTTACTAAACATGATAAGGACACAAAAATAAAATTTAGATTTATCGACTCATTTAGATTTCTGGGATCTTCTTTGGATGAGCTGGCATCCACTTTAAAAACCGATCAATTTGTTAATTTAACTTCAATCTTCAATCATGTGTCGTTAGCGAAACTAAAGATGCTAAAACGAAAGGGAATCTTTCCTTATGATTATGTTGATTCATTGGAAAAATTAAGTGAAACCCAATTACCGCCTATAGAGAATTTTTATAATAAATTGAATGACCAGAACGTTTCTCAAGCTGATTACGAACATGCTAAAAGAGTATGGGATTCCTTTGAATGCCAAACCATTCGCAACTACATGGAGTTGTACATGAAAGTGGACATTCTTCTTCTAACTGACATGTTTGAAAATTTCCGTGATAGGGCCCATCAAACATATGACTTAGATCCAGCCCATTGTTACACTCTACCTGGATATTCTTGGCAGTGTATGCTCAAGTACACAAGTTGCCAATTGGAAATTCTTCAAAATGTTGACATGCTGATGTTCATTGAACGTGGAATACGTGGAGGTATTTCCCAATGTTCTAATAGGTTTTCCGAGGCGAATAACAAGTATATGCCCAATTATAATCCTAATAAACCCTCCAAATTCATTTACCACGTAGACGCTAATAATTTATATGGATATAGTCAAAGTCAACCCTTACCCTACGGGGGATTCCAATGGTCTGCTGATACCAACATCGATGTCACTCAAATTCCCGATGATTCAGACATTGGTTATTTTTTGGAAGTTGATCTGGAGTATCCCAAGCATTTGCATGATCATCATAAAGACCTTCCCTTCTGTCCGGAGCGCCGCACCCCTCCCGGCTCTAAACTTCCCAAACTCATGACTACCTTGCATGACAAGGAAAAATATATTATTCACTATAGAAATCTGAAACAAGCTCTTGAGAATGGTATCATTCTCAAACACATTCACCGGGTGTTGAAATTCAAACAGTCTCCGTGGCTCAAGTCCTATATCGATCTAAATACTTCCCTAAGAGCTCAGGCGACTAATGATTTTGAGAAGAATTTGTTCAAATTGATGAATAACGCAGTCTTCGGTAAAACTATGGAGAATATCCGAAAGCATCGTATCGTTAAACTAGTCAACCATTGGGAAGGTCGATACGGTGCTAAAAATCTTATTGCTTCCCCAGCATTTCACAGTCGCACCATATTCGATGATGAGTTGATGGCAATTGAGTTAAACAAAACTGATTTGCTCTTCAATAAACCTCTGTATATCGGGTGCGCAATTCTGGAACTTTCAAAAATCCTAATGTATGACTTCCTCTATGATTTCATTTATAAAAAGTACCCTCATCATCTAGTCAAACTTCTATACATCGATACTGATTCATTTTTGCTTGAGATAATTTCTGATGATATATATGAAGAGCTCATCAAACCCAATCTCCATCGTTTCGACACATCAGACTATCCCCCCGATAATATCTACAACATCCCACTAGTTAATAAAAAGGTGCTTGGTTTAATGAAGGATGAGGCTAAGGGCTACATTATTTCACATTTTGTAGGCCTCCGTTCGAAAATGTACACCTACCTAATCCTAGGAGGAAAATGCATCAAAAAGTCAAAAGGCGTAAAATACAATGTAGTTAAAAATAGTATTACGTTTGATGATTACCTCTATTGTTTGCAAGAAAACCAGCAAACTATTGCTTCCCAACGCTGTATTAGATCATATGCTCATAACATATTTAGTGTAGAGCAGACAAAAATTGCCCTCAGTCCTTTTGATGACAAGCGCTATCTGTTAAAAGGCTCATATGATACTTTACCCTGGGGCCACTACAGCCTCTAAATTAATTTTTACTTTCAAGATATATGTATAAGTAATATTTGATGTAGTTATGTTATTAGTCTATGTTTATTTATTTTAAATAAAACAGCATATTGGTAACTTTGTCTTTTATTTTTAGCATACATATATTTTTAAATAACCTGCAATTTTCCGTCTACATATGCAGCAATGATCTATTTTCAGAGAACAATCAAAGCAACTAGCAAAGTGTCTGCATGGCATAAAAACAATTGTCATTTCATTAGTTAAGCAAATTTTACAAGTATTATGATTAGAGTCAGTGTGGGGATTTGGTGGGCAGTCTCTAAGCAATAAACATTTAGCTGATCCCTTTTTGTGAAGCTCTGTAATATCATCACAAGGTAAGAGATTCTTGAGCTCTAAGCCACAGCAATGACAAGTGATCCTGTCACCGTAGCCCGTGTAAAAGAAGCCGGCGTTGACAAGCTCGGCGGGTGTCTGCTTCAAGGCAATAGGCCAGTCTTTGAACGTCTCAAGTCTGCTCTCAAATGTCACTTTGCTTTTATGTCTGATAGGTCTGGTGATGTGGTAAGTGTCATCAAAATCAAAAAAGCGACAATATGGATTCCAGTCCAGATGATCGGCAACAGGGTCATCACCATCTTCCCAGTTGAAACCACGTGTATCACAAAATGGACATTCAACAGCATCATTTAAGCTGCCATCGGATTCTATTGCATCTTGTCGGTAGATAAACCCTGCTCTTGCTAACTTTTCAGCAGGGAAGTTGGAAGGCCAGTTTTCAAAGGTACGTAATCGATTTTCGTATATTTGGAAGTATTCTCGACACTCCATGGTGTAGAACTGATGAAATAAACAACAATGTTTTTAATTTATAGGCATTTATTCAATTTTTCTAATGTCAATATCTCTTAAAATAATGTTTTTATAATAATAAATATGTTCTTTTAATGCAATACATAATGGAGACCTGTCATCTAAACAAAATGGTTTTAACAATTTTTCAATCGGCAAACGATTTAGTAAATTTGACCATAAACATATTTCATCTATTATTTTATAATAAAAAGTACAGTAATTTAAGCGCTCCAAATAAATTATTTTACTTGAGATAATAGGGTTAATAGCTAAGAGTTCAATCACATCACTATAATCCAAATAGAGCGCGCAAATGTTTTTCATCACCAACACTTGTTTGACGTCTTCATACTGGATCTGGGATAGATGGAGACAATCTCCGCAGGTCACTGGGGCAGCAAACTCTGGAGGTGTGACATTTTCAAAAAAGTTTGTTTTCAGGAGCTTGAGCTCAATGATGACATCCTCCCACTCGTACATAGTCATTACAATTTTCGTTGGTGTTCCAGCGGCTACAGGTGTTTTTTGCAAGATAACCACTGGAGAATAGGATCTTGCAGGACTGAGTGCACATTGAACATCATACTCTGAATTCAGTAATGGAAATCTCGAATGCAGCAAGTAATAGTCTTCCTTTTTCGCAGCTTCATCATACATTTGTAACACTCTATCCAAGTCCGCACTGTAACTGATAGTGGAATCACTACTATAACCACTATCCATGGTTTCAAAACTGCTGATACTACTCATTTTCACAAATCACTCGAGAGGTAAACTGGGACTGGGAATATATGTAGGGAATTTTCACAATTTTATAGTTGTACCCCTTCCACTACCTGATTGCGGTTGATTTCAATTATGTGTTCCTACGCCAAGATGGAAAAGTAGATCTCTTGTTGCTAATGGCTCCTCTGTTCCCCATCACCATCATCATATATGTAAGGCTTTTAAATATTGCATCACTTGTTGTTTTTCACAATAAAATTTGATATCTTTCTGTAATCGTTTAAGTTTGGTGATATGTTGACTTAAACTTTTCGAATACTTCTACAGTGATGTTTTCACCCTGAGTCTTCATTTTGCAATGCAAGCACATGTCTATATTTATGATAATTTATTATCAATTTATGATTGACCTTGGTGTTATAGTTTGTTTTCAGTGCCAATCCAACTGTCGTGGCTCGAATCAAACCCAAGCCACCGAACTTTAACCTTGTTGCCTTTTCGTTGCAAAATTTTCTCAACGAGATACACATCAGGATAGGCAGCCTTTTGCAATTCTTCTTCGTAAAAGCTCCCTTGAATCGGTGTACCAGACATATCTTCCAAACTATACGTAACTGGATTAGTTATTTTAACCTGCGTAATTTTAAACAATTCCGTACTCCAGCTGGGAAGGTAACCTTTATCAAAAACGTGCTTGGTTTTACTTATTCGCACAACATCTCCAACTTTCAGTTTTCTTGGCCCAGCAATTTTCAGGTTATTGTATACTTTAATATCTCGAGCGTTTTTCCTATTAATGTCCACAGGTCTCATCTTTGTCTTGGAATGTTTTTGATGGTTGTAGTCCTTAACGATTTCCTGTAGAATATCTATCCATTGTAGGTGCCGTTCAAACTAAAGTACTTGTAGAGCCGTTCTTTCAGCGTTCTAATTACTCGTTCAGCTATTACGGCTTTCAGTCCACTAAATGTACTATAATGATTGATTCCGTATGACTTCATTAGTTTCTGAAAGCAACTATTGTAGTATTCCTTACCCTGGTCGGTTTGTAGATTTTTCGGGTGCCGTCCTTCCTTGAGAATACTCTCAAAGGCACGAGTTACCTCTTCACCGGATTTCGTTTTGAGCGGTCTCGTCCACACGTACTTTGAAAAGCAATCAATCACCACGAGGAAGAACTTGAAATTACGATTGGATTTTGCATAGAGATCCATTTGTGCGAGGTCCGACTGCCAGGAGTCATCGAAACCTTTAATTATTACACGTCGGCGAGGAAACTTTCGTCTCACAGGTCTATGCAGTTCCTTAACAACTTGAACTTTTTCTTTGGAATGTTTCGCTATAGGAGCCATCTTGTATACTGCTTAAAAATAGACAAAGGCATGTTTTTATTGATCCTAATGATGCTTTTTAATTGCAGCAATACTGTCTGCGATTGCTTCAAGTTTTTGATTTTGGTCCAAGATTTGATTTGCAATATCATCATGTAGTTTTTGCATGTCTCGGTATAGCTCAGGCACTACTTTTGTCATCTTGTCTCTAAGTTCAGTTAGATCAGAAAGATCTTTAGCCTTATCCTTTCGAACAATATTTAATACTTCTGCTGCATCAACACCTTTAGGAGCTTGTTTCATAGAAAGTTCCAGATCGTTTATACGTTTTTCCTGTGATATACGGTTGTCATTAAACGAGGCTTCAAATTTTGTGATGGTTTCCTTATATTCTTTCCGAGCAGATTCCAACTGAGCTTCTAATGTATTGAATTTAGAAATGAGAAGCGATATATTTTGTAGTTGGGTTTCCATAGCTTGTTCGGTTTTCAATATGCGAGTATTCATTGCAGCAAAGTTTTGAGCTCCACGTTCCTCGCTAACCTTTTCGTTTTGCTTAAACACAGATAAGGTTTGCTGAACTTCACCAGTGTAGTTGCTGAAAGCTATTTGAAAATCACTATGTATTTGCTGAAGTCCGTTTGCTATTTTCTTATCAACGTACTGCTTGTTGGCGGCATCCATAGCCTTCGTCGGTACTTCGACATTGGTAATTTTCAGCTTCTCAGCATCGATATTTCCCTCCGCGGTAAAAGAAAAAGGTACTTTCATAAAAGCTAGGTTATGTGATTTTGATGACATTAGTTGCTGATGGGCACTACGCCCAAACTTGTTTAAAGTCATCGTGAAACTGACATGTTTGCCATAGGATAAGGAATAATATACACTTTCAAGTTCGAAATTTATTTATCTCGTATAATATTAGCTTCCTTAAGTTCATTTAAAATGGCAATTATTTCGTTGTCGTGAGAGGTGTTGCCTGCTTCCTTGGATGCAATCAGTAGTTTCAGCCGTTCAACCAATTCGTTGGGATCATCCCAGTAGACGTATTCCATTGGCTTGTTATTGTAAGTTAATTCCATACCAGTTCCAGCAAAACGTTGCTTTTTTGTCAAGGGAGGAAACATTGGCTTTATAATTTCAGTATATTTATATAGACTTGAAGCTTTCAAACGACCTGCTGCATTCTTGTGTGCTGATGTCATTACCAACACTCTTCGGTACGCTTCTAAATCATCGGGAGCATAATCAGGTGACTTGTAAAATATTAGTTGATATAACCCTGGAGTACCTCGAAACTGTAACCCATCAACGATAATGTGACCTGTACTACGACTGAAATTGATTTCCTTTTGCCCAAGAAACCATTTGGAACTTGCAGCGTCATATATAGGTCCATATATGTTGTCAATAACATCGCTTTTAGTGATATATTCTTCAAGATATTTGTGTGCAACTGGAGGATACTGATCCATGTAGTCCTCTATTGCTTCTTTAGAGAGATTACCGGGATCCTCGTAAAAGGTTTCGTTCTCCACCTCATCATCATCATCATTGGTGTGCATACTAGTTTCAGCGATTGGTTCTTCATCGAGGTATTGTGTCTCTTCCAACTCATGTTTTTTGACTGATGGCAGCTCCTGCACTTCTTGTTTAATTACCTCACGCTTAATGGTCTGTGTTGGTATCTTAGTGAGAACTTTTGCCGTAGTTGAGGCAATATCTTGTAGCGGTGTCATTACCGGTCTAAAAAGTTTATTCAATGTTTCATCATGTTCCGACTTTCCCAGCTTCAGACTAAGATATTTCTTGCGAATAGAACGTGCCAATTGCTTGATCTTTTTCTTTCGAGCAGTGGCAGCAATGTTGCTACTCAATGAAGACATTTTTATCAACTAACAGCAATCATCTTTATTGAACCTTTATATATTTATCGAATCCTTTACGGTAGCGGCCATCATTCAAGTTGAAGTCCTTAGCTATTGTAATAAAGCCAAAACGATTTTGCCAGCATTCCGAACACATTGTCTTAAATTTATCATAGTCCATGTCGGGAGACACGTGCTCATCAAAGACGTGCTTCAAATTTACCTCATCTTGTCTGAATATGACAATTACGTTGCAATTGTCTCGAATCAGTTGTTTAGGTATTTTGCTATACGTTTGGCATAAATATATTGAATCGATATTCCTGTGCCTTCCCATCGAAAAATAATTCTGAATCTTGTTTTGTTTATCACCATTCACATCATCGAAAATGAATACTGAACATTCGCGTGCCTCACTCAGATCAATTACTTCTTCGTTGTCTTTAAAGGGAAAATACGATACACCTTTAACCAGCTTGAGAACGTCTTGTAAGAGCTGGTACTTTGGTTGGTAGAGTGACTTGGAATAGATGTAGACGTTCTCAAATCGTAGGCCGTTTTCATTGAATAGCAGTGATAACGATGCGTTGGTCTTTCCGCAACCACTAGGTCCACAGAATGCTGCTCGTAGGGAATTTGGTAACAATTGTCCGTGTCGACTTGCTGATGATGGTGATTCTTCGACAAAGTCCAAATTTTCGATAGGCAGTTGGACATCTTGTTGCTTCATATACATCTTACGATATACTGACATCATCCTTATTGTGTATACTAATTAAATACAGCAGTCTATCTCAGTTTCAATCAGTGTCATGCTAACTCCCAAAGGAGGTAGTCTACTGAATAGCGCAATCAATAAATTACCATTTGAACTACATCTACCTGGTTATCAGTTTTGTGGACCCGGTACAAAACTTCTAGACCGTCTCTCCAAGGGTCAGCAGGGAATCAATAAGACAGACGCTGCTTGTCGAGCGCACGATATCGCCTACAGTAAATACAAGTCTTTGGCGGATCGTCATAAGGCTGATTACGAGTTGGAAAATCGAGCCTGGGAGAGATTCAAGTCAAAGGACGCTTCACTTGGAGAAAAAGCAGCTTCTTGGCTTATAACTACAGGCATGAAGGCTAAACGCAAGATGGGGCTTGGAATCAAAAAACGATGTGGAAAAAAATCTTTTCGACAGAATGTGGTTCTACCAATCAAGAGAGCTATTGCCGGATCTGGAAGTGATGTCCGTAAGACATCGTTATTGGCGTTGAGAGCAGCCCGAGCAGTCATTAAGAAGGCAGGTGGTCGCAAGAAAATCCATGTACCTCGAGTCATTCCTTTTGAGTCGAAAATTGGTGGTTTTCTCCCACTAATACCCCTATTTGCGGGGTTGTCAGCACTAGGAGCTCTTGCCGGGGGAGCCAGTGGAGTAGCCAAAGCCGTGATAGATGCAAAGAACGCCCGCAAGAAGTTGGAGGAGAACCAGCGCCATAATCAAGCCATGGAAGAGCTTGCAAAGAAAGGAAGCGGTATTTTTCTTAAAAAGTCCCGCAACGGCTTCGGGCTTTACTTAAAGAAGCAAAAAAACTCCCAATAAAGCTACCCAATCGAGCACTTTACAATCACGAGCTTGAGCAATATGCCAAACATTTGAAGATCCCCTACTTTAGGGGAGTATTTATGCGAAACACCTTACCTAAACATTCACAAACAAAGGAGTCTGCCATCGTTAATTTGGATACCAGCAGTCATCACGGTACGCATTGGGTAGCTTATGTGCGAAATGGAAACACCGTTCAGTACTTTGATAGCTTTGGATGTTTGAAACCACCCCAAGAATTAGCCAACTACTTTGGCAATGGAGTGAAAATCCTCTACAACAATGACTCTTATCAGACGTACAATCAATCAAATTGTGGCCATTTATGCTTGAAATTTCTCTATAATAAAAAATAAATATTTTGCATTATTGTTGTTTTACTTTAACCTATATTAGCAGCTAACAAGCGGATAATTATCAGTCATGTCTGTGATCATCACATTGAAAGGTCGCAGCCCAATACTGTCGATTGATTTTCAACCACCTATTCAGTTGGATTCCAACTACAACTACGGACTAGCTTTATTGAGTTTTCACTCGTACAACAGCATCCCAAACATTGAGAGAGGTGACAAGATCTACCTGTTTGACGATCAAAACACGCAAACATTCATCGACTTGCCCGAAGGTTCATACGAAATTGGTGACATCGAAGCTTATATTAGAAAGGCACTTGGCATTCATTTGGCAAAGGACGTTGAGAATATTTTCTCATTGAAACCCAACAACAATACTCTCAAGTGTGAGCTTTTCAGCAGCAAGTACGCTGTGGATTTTCAACCGCAAGACAGCATCGGTGATATTCTGGGCTTCTCTAAACAGCTGCTACCACGCAATCAAGTTCACAGTTCCGATTTACCAGTGAACATTATAAAAGTTAGAACGATTCATCTCGATAGCAACATCACATCGGGAGCCTTCTACAATAACACTCCTTCACACACCATTTACGAGTTTGCCGTTGCAGTTGATCCTGGTTTTGCCATCGACGAAACACCTCAGCATTTAATCTATTTGCCTATTAACAGAAGCGAAATACATAACCTCACATTGCAAATTTTGAATCAAGACTCTGAACTTGTGAATTTTCGTGGTGAAGAAATCATCATTCGACTTGAGCTGAAACAACTACAATAATAATGGGTCGACTTGTATTTGATGAAGAACCATATAAGAGGTTAACCGCTCCTCGTCCACCATCAGTTTCTATGAAACCTCTCAAGAGATCACTCACGCTCTCAAACAGATTGTTTCTACAAACGCTCGGCTACCATGTCAACTCCTCAAATGTTCGATATCTTCCGCAAACCAAATTTTGATGATAGTGTAAGACGCGAGGAGTTGCGAACCTACTATCCATACGTCAAGTCATTCGGCAACAATGATATCGTTGAAATCACCGTCAATCAAACAGATTGTTGGTTTTCCATGGCTGATTCCTGCATCTCAATCCAGGGACAAGTGGTGAAGACAGCAGGCAATGGAGATGTTTCTCTATCACCAAATGCTGGAGCTTTCTTCTTCGACAGCGTTACGTACGAGTTGTGCGGCAAGGAAATTGAAACCGTGAGAGACCCTGGTCGCGTGAGTACAATTCGTGGATACTTGTGCTACGACCTCAACAGTTCAAAGGACCTATTCATAGCCGGGTGGAATTTTCCACATAAAGCGTATATGAATGCCGCCGATAAAACTTTTCACATGTACATTCCATTGGGACATTTGTTTTCCATCTTCAACGACTACAAGCAAGTGATGTGTGGTAAACAAACAATTCGTCTGGTGCGAAGTCGTAGCGATGATGATTGCCTTATAATCACGGATGCTGCTACCAAGGGTAAAGTGACAATAAACAACATCGAACTCAAAGTCCGTCACATTTTTCCAAACGATGACGTTAAATTGGATTTACTGCAAGCCGTCAAAGCGGATTCCAGTATAATTTTACCGTTTCGTAAATGGGAGCTAAATGAGTTGCCTGCTCTCAAAACAGGTGCTACTCGTGAAATTTGGGCTGTGAAGACGTGTGCCGCACTGGAAAGCCCTCGTTACGTTATCTTAGCCTTTCAAACGGATCGCCACAGCAACATCAAAGAAGATCCCACGGAATTTGACAATATTCACATTTCCAATATTCGTCTAAATCTAAACAGCGAATTTTGGCCTATGGAGAGATTTGATTTAGATTTTTCAAAGAGTGAGTACGGTGAGGCGTACAAAAGGTATACGGACTTTTATCCCAGCTTTGGCGGCGGCAAACACCCTCTACTGGATTATGTTGCATTCAAGACGCACACCCTATTCGTCATCGATTGCTCCCGACGTGAGGACACCATGAAATCCTCGACTGTAGATATTCGCTTGGATATTGAAAGCCAGACGGGATTTCCCGATAAGACCCGAGCCTTCTGCATAATTATCCACGATTGCCTAATGGAATTTCTCCCACTCAGCGAAATTGTCCGAAGCTTATATTAGATCACTCAGCTGTTTAGAAAATCAGTTTCGTTATAGCTTTTCAACGGTTCACAATGGAAATTGCAATTGTCGACATTCAAGGTTTCGAAATCGAGGGAAGATTTGTTCCCAAGGAATTGGTTATCAAGACACGTAAACGCACAGGAGTGTTTTTGTTTAAACCACCTAAACCGTTTAACTATCTATCAGCAGCAGACAAAAGGCAAGTACGATATTTGGAACAACGGCTACATGGACTCCACTACTCTGATGGCCACTATGATTTGAATACTATGAACGACATTTTGAGAATTTTCCTAACCAAATGCACGCACATATATGTACGAGGCCATCAGAAATATGACTTTTTATTTAACAAGTTATTTGAAGAGCTGAAAATCAACAATTTGAGAAAACTGCTTAACGAAGATGGGGAATCACACTATCACCTAATCAATCTGGAAAACTTCAATGGCGCTGTTGAACTGAAACCTTCTGAGTCTCAATGCATTTTTCACTGCCGCTGCAATGATCCAGTACGATGTGCAAAAGAAAATGTTGATGTAGTTTATTATTGGCTTCTGAATAGTGTTTTGCATAAATAAAACATTGTATATAACTATGTGTTTTAATTATTCATTATTTTCCTAATACATTTCACAATTAATTTAAGTAATAATATTGTAATTGTAGAGAGTGTTACACAAATAAGAATTAGCACTTTGTGGAGCTCCTCTTGTAGGTTAGCATCACGTATAGTCATTGAGCTGTTGGATAGTAAAGTTTTTTCATCTTGGCATGAAGCTGCTGAAATCCAGTCAGTGTCACCTTCAGTGTCATCAGAAAATATCAGCTTCAGTTTGAAATTTTTTGTTGTGTTTGACAGGCGAGCAAAATATACAGGCAGCCGTCCATCGTTTAATCTATCTCTAGCCATCAATGTGTAGTTGGAGCGGTTCAAACAGTTCCCTGAAGGGCATACAGCCATGTCCTTGGTTCCATAAGGTATATTAACATACAAGACATTTTTCAAAATTAATGTGAATATTATAAAACTTGATTTAAGTAAAGTCATTTTTATCGATCTGCATTCAACAGTAGTTGGTGAGACACTATGCTCATCTTGCACCTCTTTCGTTACTTTATACTAAAAATTATTAGCAGACTACTAGAAACCATAACATCAAATTCTTGATTCATCATTAAAAATTTTTCCAAGTCTCAAAATTATTACGCTCGGCCTTGAATCATCCGACAAAATCAGAGACTCGAAGGAGTTGCCGTTCTTGCGCAGGTAGGCGCTCGCTTAGGAAAACTATAGACTCGAAGGAGTGGACGTTCTTGCGCCTGCAGGCGTTCAATGCCTTGAATCATCCGACAAAATCAGAGTCTCGAAGGAGTTGCCGTTCTTGCGCAGGTAGGCGGTCGCTTACGATAACTATAGACTCGAAGGAGTGGACGTTCTCGCGCATGCAGGCTTAAGCAAAAGATTTTAAATTTTTTTACAGACAACAAAATACCAAGATTTTAAATTTTTTTACAGACAACAAAATATCATATCCCCCCATCCAGCCCCCAAATATCTAACCGAACAACGCCCAAAAACCCGCGCCCACCCAACGGGCATGTACTATACCTTTTCAAATAAACATTTCTCGATTAACCGCATTAGAGCAGCTCGGTGGACAGCTGACTTTGTAATCAGGCAAGCCGCGTTCGATACCCGGCCAAGTATTTAGCTTTTTTTCTTTGTAACCACCACAACCATCAACAGATGGCGTGCACTCTGCAACCCACGCAACCCACAATACAATTGCTTTCATTTATTAACAACAGATGGCACGCACCTCTGCACACCCCTACGACCACCCCCAATGTCTTCTTCTTCTTCCCAATGTCTTCTTCTTACCCAAACAACAACTACCAACAGCTCGGCAGCAGCTCCCGGCGAGAACTCGATGACTGGTTACCTTTATGCCCACTTCCGCTCCAGAAACCGCTTTGTTTAACTACTTATGCACATTGTATTTAAAAAAAACAGAATCATTGCTTTAGCTGATTTCATAAATTCGACGCAAACTAAGTTGGTATTAAAAAAAAATCATATACTGTTTTTTTTTTTCACTACATATTTTACATATATCGTATAAAAATCGTTATTAGGGTTCCGTATATACAATATACGGATACCCTTATAATATCACTCCGGATTTCTCTCTCTCTTTCACATCACAGCAATTTTCTCCTGAACTACTGGGCGGAAGGGGTTGAAATTTGGTATCAATGTATAGTTTGGTGACCCGATAAGAAGTACATATCGTAAAAGAAGAAATGTTGATTTTAGGGGTACTTCTGGGGGGAAAAACTAAAAAAATCGACCGTTCCCCCCTGATCTCCGAAACTACTGAGCCTAGAATTTTGAAAAAAATAGGAAATATAGAACGTTGCCCGAACTTTACAGGAAAAATAAGGAGAAACAATTAATATTAATTTTGGGGGGCAAATTATAGAATTAAATAAAAATTTAAAAATGAAAAAAATTTCAAACGCATCATGTAATATATCAAATGAAAGGTCTCATTCTGAGGAACACAAATATATATTTTTTTCATATTAAAAAAAATATATTTAAAAAGATATTAACGAAAATATACCAAATTTTACTCATCCCCCCCCTTATCACCGAAACTATAAAACGTAAAGTTTTGAAAAAAAAATAGATTTATAGGTGCTGACCTGAAGTTTACTGGAAAAATAAGGAGAAACCTCTACTTTTAATTTTGGGGGGCAAATTACAGAATTAAATGGAAAATATAAAATTAAAATTGTTTCTAACCCATCATGTTATATATCAAATGAAAGGGCTCATTACGACGAAAATAAATATATTTTTTTCATATTTTTAAAATAAATAAATTAAAAGATATTAACAAAAATATAAAAAAATTTACCGATTCCCCCCCCCCTTATCTCCGAAACCATAAGCTGGAAAATTTTGAAAAAAAAATGGAGGTATAGCCACTCACCTGAACTTTACTGGAAAAATAAGGAGAAACCCCTAATATTTATTTTGGGGGGCAAATTATAGAATTAAATGGAAAATTAAAATTAAAATTGTTTCTAACCCATCATGTTATATATCAAATGAAAGGGCTTATTATGACGAAAACAAATATATTTTTTTCATATTTTAAAATAAATTAATTAAAAGATATTAACAAAAATATAAAAAATTTTACCCAATCCTCCCCTTATCCCCCGAAACCATAAGCTGAAAAATTTTGAAAAAGTGGAAGTATAGCCCCTCACCTGAATTTTACTGAAAAAATAAGGAGAAACCCCTAATATTCATTTTGGGGAGCAAATTATAGAATTAAATGAAAATAAAAATTATAATTGTTTCTAACGGGTCATGTAATATATCAAATCACAGGGCTCATTATGACGAATACAAATATATTTTTTTAATTTTTTTAAAATGAATATTTTAAAATATATTAAAAAATATTTAAAAAAAAATTACCCATTCTCCCCGTTATTCCCCAAACTCTAAAACCTCATTTTTTTTGTTTATAAGAAAAATATGAGAAAAATCCCTAATTCTATTATTTGGCCCGCAAATAATAGAATTAAATGGAAAATAAATTATTAGAAAACCCCGATAATAATTTTAGGGACAAATTATACAATTAAATGGAAAATAAAGACTCAATTTTCAAACGCATCATGTAATATATCAGATAAAAATCTCATTATGTGAATAATTGTATAATAGATATTAACAAAAATATTAAACATCGACTTAATTCCCACTTTAGAAACTACACTATTTAAATTTTGAAAAATATATTTTATTTATATTTTTAAATACTATATATATATATATATATATATATATATATATATAAATAACACGCCAAATTAGAAAATTAAATACATATGTATTCTGATAAAAATCAAGCGAATCCTAAAGCAGATAAAATAAAAAGTCTATGTGTGGAAAATCAAAGTGTATATTTTTTATAAATTTTAAACGCTTCCTTTAAAAGATATTAGGGTAAATATAAGAAAATGCACTCATTCCCTGCTTGTCTGAAACTGGAATATTCGAATCTTGAAGGTGCTACGGAACCCTAAGTATGCGAGTCCAACTCGCACTACACCAAATTATTTTTTTTTGTGATATTTATGGACTAGCTCACGCTTTGCACGGGGTGGACAAAACGTCTTATTTTGACATTCTTTGTGTTTTTGTCATTTTTGTCAATGACATGCTTGAAGTTTGTAAAATTTTTCACATTTTTGCCAAGTTGTCATTTTTTAATACGCTTTTATTAACTTTTCCAGTTCTGTGGAAATATTCTAAAGTTTGTCCAATATGGAAGAAAGCAGACAAAACAGATATTGAAAATTATAGGCCGATTACAATTCTTAACAATTTTAGTAAGGTATTTAAAAATGTATTATATGAATTTATATTTGCACATGTAAAGCGTGCATCAGCGTAGAACAACATGGATTCTATCCAAGTAGATCTACAACTACAAATCTATTATGTTTAACACAATATATTGCTGAGGTACTAGTTGCTGGTGGCCAAGTTGAAGTAATATATACAGATTTTTCTAAAGCTTTTGATGGATTGGAGCATGGTATCTTATTGAGGAAATTATCGAGGCTTGGTTTCACTTCATCACTTCTGTTTTTACAATCTTATCTCACTAATCGCAATTTAAGATTTAACTATTATGGTTTCCAATCATTCAGTATTCAAGCTACATCTGGTGTAACACAGGGTTCTTTTCTTGGTCCGTTGTTATTTGATATATTTATTAATGACATTGTGGATATTTTAAAGAGTAAATCATTACTGTATGCAGAACATCTAAAAATATATAATTCAATATATGATAAATAGGCATGTAAAGTATTACAAGAAGATATTAATAGTATTTTACATTGGTGTATAGAAAATAGGTTACCGTTGAATATTTCCAAGTGACATGACCTTCACGAGGAAAACAATTTCAATTGAATATCGATATGACACTAATGGGAACCTCATTATCACTTTTGATTCAAAACTAAATTTTGCTCAGCATGTTAACATTATTCAGAAGGAGGCGTATCGAAATTTGGGATTCGTAATACAGAATAGGCGTCACTTCTCCAGAACTAGCACCGTAACTACGCTGTTCAATGCTTTTGTACGTTCTAAACTCGAGTATGCCCCAATTATCTGGAATACTGGATACGAAATATATACTAATACTGTTAAAAACATCAATAGAAAATACGTTAAATATCTGGGCGTTAGAACGGACGGGGTGTATCCACATCGTGGTATATCTAATGATTTCAGTTAATGGCTTTAGCAACTCGTAGAAAATACTACTCTGTAGTTACTTTACATAAGTTATTAAACAACAAGTTGGACTGTCCAAGTTTAGTAACTCAAATCTCGTTTAATGTTCCTAACATCACAACTCGCTTTCCTTCACCTTTTTACATGTTAACGCCCAGAACAAATTTACTTCAAAATTCTCCGCTTTTCAATATATTTTATAATTATTATGAATTGCAGTCAGATATTGATTTGTTTAATGGGAATATTGGAATGATTAAAAGGAAAATGCTCACCCAGGATTGAATTCTTGATGATTTCAATGTATAAAGGAGAAATTTCATTTTTCTTTTAATGAACTCTCGTATTTTTAGAAGTGTATATACAGGTATGGAAAACGTTTGACTGGGGTCGGAGAATGCTAACGTTAAACAAGGACGGAACTGCTACTATATGCATGAGACGAGGATTGTCGTTTTTAGTACGTCTGTTTCACGAGCATCGATCGTGCATCGATCGTCATAGTCACAGTGCGACCGTCCGCTATTACGCCAGAATGAAAACTTAACATTTTTTCTGTTTTAAAAATGAAATAAAATAGATACTCTTAAAAATAAAATAAATTAGTAACTGTTAAAAAAATTGTCAATAAGAAATTAAACATTAACCTTATAATTATTTACAACATATCGTATGTTTTATTTTTAAGCGATTGGAATCGTCGGAATGTGGTGATAAGAAAAAAGTATTTACCGCCCGAATACGTCCGAACTCGCGTCACACCGACTTTATTCTCCTGGTGCGTATTGCGTTGATTGATTCAAAATCGCATGGGATTCTACCCGACCCCAGAGAACGAATTTCCACACCTGTATGTATGTATCTATGTAACGGAAACTTTCAACGAAATTTTTACCAACTTAAAGAAGTCTGATTAAGTTGAAAATTGACACACGCGTCAAGGCCCGATGACAATACAATTCTTTAAATCGAATTTTCCCGTTTGTTGTCTTTTTGTCAATGTTCTTGCCTAAATGCCAAATTCGTCTATTTACGCTGCCTAGTTGGCAGTAGTAGAACTTCCGGTAATGAGATGAAAAGGTTACGCAAACATGAAGTAAACTTTTTAATTAGAAATACTATAGACATCGTTATGAGATTAAAAACTTAGAAATTAATTATAGTTTAAAGAAACTAAAAAATGCGCTTTAATAACAAAACGAACTAAAAAGCAGAAAATAATTTTTAATTATGAACAATTTATTTTGAAGATTTTAGACATTTTTGACATTTTAGATATTGAAGACGCGAGATGTAAGACCGACATCTAGGATTTTCAAGAGAATCAGTACACAGAGGTTCCGAATCTGGCGCCGTTCCGTGTAATTGCTGTTCTCCCTTAACTCCTAGGACAGAATGTCACGATAAAATTTTCAGGTTACTTCACCTGTCAGAGATATTGAATACTCTCTTCGAGGTGTCATTCCTTTGTACGCAAGACAATATATATTATATATAAATATAATATATATTGTTTCTGGTCGGGAACCTTCATCAGTTGCGTTTCCCACAATTGAATGTCTTGTCGAACACTTCTTTATGCATTTGATGCATTTCGTTAAATTTGAAGACGCGAGATGTATAGCGGACTTTCGTAGGGTATATGGAAGAATTATAAGGAATAAACTAGAAGAAGAGTATAATAGCTACGAAATTAATTCAATCAACAGGAAATATACTCACTGGCAGCACAGTAACTCTTTAGAAATGCACTATTAACAAAAATCTTAACGTACAAAAATTATAGGATTTATCTGATTTGATACATAACTATGACCTGGACGATGACCATGATAAATATTTTAAGGTCACATTAATATCCAATTTCCATTTTGGAATTGAAAGTGGGGCGAAATTTACAATATGGCTTTCACCAATGGGCTTCACACCCAATTTCACAGATTAATTTCTTACACGGGAACCCATGTTTTGGATTCCGGAAATTTATTTGATTTTTCCTGAATCTCGTTTGTTGACTTTTTTTCCAAATTTTAGAAATCCGTCAGTAATAGTACGTAGTTACTAACATATTATTCTGAAGTTAAATGTTGAATATATAATTTTTGACATATATTTCCCACGAAAGCAATATCTCAATATCATGTAAGAACATGATTCGATTTATAAGAAATGTTTTAGCTCTCGAAATAAATGGGGGGCATTTTTAGTTACCAGCAGAAGGGATTTTAATCCCCTTAGAAGAGCTCTTTAATGCGCTGGAGCATCGTGCAAAATCGCATCTGAGGATTCGAGGTGAAAAATGAATCCAATTTTCTTGTAAAAGTTTCCCATTCGGAAGGAATCCCTCTTGAAAATATACGGAGTTATAGTTTTTCGAGATGAAAGCCATCAGTTTTGTGCTTTTTCGTAGATGCAAACGTGGAAAATGAAATTTTTTAAATTGTGGATGATGTATTGGAGATATAATATAGTAGAACTGAAATGTATAGTGATGCAAGGGTTTCCATTTTAATCAAATTGCAGGGAATGTTGTGCTCTAAATGGGATTTTGAGTGACGGATCTAATATGTAAAATTTTGTGAAGCAGATTTGTAAGGAATTGTGAATTTGAAATTATTGAATTTTCCTTTACCGAAATATATATAAAATGAAGTTTATGACATTTTATTATTAAAATTGAAAAATAAAATATCATTTGATATTGAATTTTGTAAGAATTGGATATTTTCAAAGATGCACAGTTGGAAAGTTTCTTGATAAAGATTATAATACGAGTATTATAATCTAAAATATCCAATTCTTACTTTTTAACCGACTTCCAAAAAGGAGGAGGTTATCAGTTCGTCGCGTATTTTTTTTGTTTTTGTATGTATGTTACCTGATTTCGTCTCCTGAGGTGAACCGTTTTGAATGAATATGTTCTTGTTTAATAGAGTATATATCCGGATTGGTGAAACTTCAAATTTGGGAAAAGAATTCTATTGGTAAAGTGATGAAAAGATTTCTATTGGTAAAGTGATGAAATTTGTGAATGAACACATGCGTGAATGGAAATCAACCAATATCCCTAACATATTAGTCGATTTTTCGAAAATTCCTTATGGATGTGTATAGATTTTTAACGTTTAATCTATTAAGGAAGATCCCTAGGTGATCTCCTATACTTTTCTGCGACATGCAACATGCAGTTTTGCAGAAAATCCCCGAAAATTCCAAAATTCTTATCAAAAATTTCATCGAAATGACATAACGGACATTTCCTCATAAATATTTTAATCCAACGTAATAGTGCGGGAATTTTTGGCACTAGAAGTTTTAATTCCGAATTTGAAAATTTTCTATGTACATCTCAAGCATATAGGTAGTAAAGCATAGTATTTTCGGCTTCTTAAATCAATGAGTACCAAGCTCGTTTTGTTTGTATACCAGGCAAATACCTATTTAAATGAAAATTTTTCCATTTTGCGAAGACGGTGCTTTTGGTTGTCACATTCTCGCGGCCTAATAAAAAATTCAGTGACAACACATGTCAAACTCTAAACTGCTATTTGGTGCATTTATACACGGGGTGTTTAGTTATAGCAAACAAAATCACAAAATAAAGCGATAGAAGGAGTTGCATTTATATGATGATTGAAATATAGGACGGAGTAGAATGATAGTGGTCCATAGGCAGCCGTATATACAGGATGGTTGGAATATAGGGTGGAGTGGACGTTTGGTGGTATAAAAATGTTGGAAAAAATGTGCAATTAAAATTATATAGGGTGATTAAAAAACTGTTATATGATGTGGGCGTAAACAAATCATATACAGGATGGTTGAAATATATGGTGGAGTTGAATTATATTTATACAGTGTGATTAAACAATTATTTATTTTATAGCCCATAAGAAGTTTCATAAAGTGTGGAGAGGAATTAATGTTGCACAGGGCGATAATATAAAATGTTAAAAATGAAATAATTTATGGGGTAGCCCACAAGTAGTTATATACGATGGTTGAAATATAGGACGGATTTGACTCCGTAAATATGGAATGGATTATACTCCGTCCTATAATTTATGCTTGCTTGTAGGCAGTCGTATGTACAGGATGGTTGGTATATAAGGTAGAGTGGAATTATGTATAGTTCTACACGGTTGTCAAAAATAGTTCAAAAAAGGTTACATGGCGTGGTCCATAAGGCATACATATATTTTGGGCTTATTAACGCCTACTAGTACATTTATATAAAAATATATCATTGTGTAATGTTGAGGCTTTCGATGTTACCTCGTCCTGTCTATTAAGGTTATACATACAAAATAAAGAATAAAGAATGAAAACTAAAAAGTTGAAAATAAAACCTTTTTTTTAAATGTAACCGACTTCCACGTATAACTAAAAAGTTAAAAATTACTATAACAAAATACAACTCTAGTAAATAAATAACACATTCAATGTTGTTAGTTACCTAGCCAGGAAGTAAAAAATGTAAACATTAAATGGTGCTCATTCTGTACAAATTAATTACCTACCATTCTAGTATATTTTTGAAGTTGGTGCCAAGCAACAATCAAGTTTGATGAAGTAGTAGATAAGGACGAAATGAAGGATTTTAGATTTGCTTGGCATCTAAAATCTCTGGCCACTACTAGAGACGTTAAAAAGATACGAAGGGGAAGGGATTTTTGACTGTCACTGTAAATTTCTGTAACAATTATTTATATTTACCATGTTGAACGTAAGATGATGTGCCCTGTTGAACTCTGCATCAACAAGTCGGGGTTGCAGGCTGAAAAAAAATCATGATTTCATTTCTCATTCTTTACATATCCTGTATATTTCAGAAATAATTATTTATATTTACCATGTCGAACGTAAGACGATGTACCTTCTCTGGAATTATGCAGAAAAAAAATGGGGTTGACACTAGAATGAAATTAATGACGTTATATCTCTTTCTTTTCATATTTATATATTTCACTTTCTTTACATACACTGCATTTTTCAGTGTCACTATTAAATCTCTAAAATAAAAGTGTAATGTCTTCGATGACACATTACATATAATATCCAAAAAAATGTATGAATTAGATGTTGCGGTTTTAGTTCAAGGCTGGTTCAATGCAAGTATGTTATTGACGAAGGACCTTTAGCGGAACAATCAATAAAACACGTGCCGTCGCGTAAATGAATCACAAATAAAAGTTAATCACTCACCTTTTACGTCGAAGCTCTGCAGGTGGTGTTTTCTTGGTTGTTCTTTCTTCAGAGGCTAGCCCCGCAGCGGCAATAAGTGTTTTAGAGGTTCGTCTGGACAACACGTTACACAAAAAATAGCGACGTAATGTTCATTGATTGAGCAAACAAAAAATGTGGGTTTAACAACAAATGATGCGCTTTTGTAAACACAAAAGAAACAAAATGAAAGCGGTTTAGCGGTTGTTAAGACTGGAACTAATAACTGCGGAATCGTAACACAATAACAACAAAAAGCGACCGTCGTAAGGTGGAATCAAAAAAGCGTCCAAATAGCTTGGAAGTCAATACAGGAATCACGAATACTGTCTATATTTTACACGTAAAAAACAAAAAAAATAGCATTGGCGCGATGGAAGGTTTTGGAAAAGGTGCAGAAGTTTAAAAATCAATGAAGTAATTCAATCAAATTTAAACAATACACTAAACAAATTGCGGGAACGCACCAAAAAGCAAATGTCGATGGGTTCGTGCGTTTTTAAACTCCTTTTCTAACTTTAAATTATTCTCTACAAATGAGTTGTACATAAGAAAATTAGTAGTGAGCTTGAATATAGAAATCTGTGTCAGACAGGCGCCTTTAAGCCTTTTGTTTTTAATATTGTAGATATCCTGTAGATATTTTTTCCTGATTTAAAATAAAGGATTTTTTGCAGGTCTAGACGAATATATTTCGTCAGATTAGTAATCAAAATCATACAAAAGAAGTAAAATAAAACAGTTTTTCACGATTTATTTTACGACTAAATTAACATTCCGAAAAACTCTTCCAGACAATTTGCGTGATTTGTATGCATTATAAAAACTAATCTGCTCAATCGAAAAAAAAACTTTTCGACTATATTTTTTCTTTTAACGCCCTCAATATCCATTCAACTCAGATCCAATCTCGTAATCGGTATTGTACTAATTGCTGAGTAGTCTTTTAATTTCCAGACGTAATCGAAAAACATTCGTTTTTTTACGCTCTCTGTCTGCCTCTTTCGAAAAAGAAAAATGGCCCTGCATAATCGCCTTAGGGGCACATCCTCGATCGGTAGTTTGTTGTTTTTCTCACAAAATCGAATGCCATCAACGGAGAGACTAGTACAAGTTTTCTACGTACTCTAGTGAATTGGTGGACGAATATCGTAAAGTCTCATACGGGATCGTTGCTGTCGAATCCGAGTGAAAAATGAATCCAATTTTCCTGAAAACTTTCTCATTCGTGAGGAATCCCTTTTGGAAATACGGAGTTATAGTTTCACGAGATGAAAGCCATCGGATAGTCGTTCTTTTTTTTTCTATACACAAACGTCAAGTGGGATTTTTATTTTTTAAAGGACGAGGATAAATTCTCGAAATTGTCAGTTTCGAGTACCTGAAGATAAAGATGTAATGGGATAACTTTGAGAAAATAGAAATAAAAATGACAACCGAAATAGCAGTTACGATGAGTGCCATTTTAGTTTTGCAATTTCGAGATAGGGAGCGCCATTAGTCAAATGTCGCTGTTAATAATAAACCCAAACCCAATGTTTTTGTTCCATATGTATAGTGTTGTAACGGGTGAACCAGCTTTAGTCGTTGACGCTTTTAAAGTCAACAAAACGAGACCGCTTATCGGCTATGATAAACTAGTTTATAAAACTGTTTAATTTTCGACTAGTTTCAACCATCCCCCCCAACGGAACAACGTCCATGTCTTTGATAGATATATTAAACCAGTTCATTCATAAACTTATGGATAACCTTCAAACAGAATAAAGAGTAAACAGTTTAAATGTGACTCGTGCTATTTGACCATTGAGCGAAAGCAATGCACATTGCCGCAGGCATTCGACGCTTTTCGTCTGTTTATCAGTTTATTTCGTTGATGGTCGGGTTTGTGATGATGCACAAATATCGTTCACGAGTAAACTAGTTTATCCATAGACTATATATAAACTAGTTTATCAGTTGATGCGAAATAAACAGTTTAAAAAAACTGATTACTCAACGCCCACCCCCAATAAGGGCCAATGTTAATTGTGAATCACATTTAAACGTCACGTTTGGTTGGACATTTCTTGTGTGACCTTTCTAACGTTCAGTGGTTGGCAAACGCCACAATGGAGCAGCGTGTTAAGATGGTTGTAGCCTTTTAAGAAAATGGGCATTCAAATCAAATTGCATATCGTGCCCCTTCGCGATATTTTTGGTCAGCATAACCGTATAATCTGGAAAATTGAGCTTAAATACAGCAAACTGGGTACGTAGAAGATGTGAAAATACCTGGACCTGCTCGTAGTGTTGCAGAAGAACAGTCAGTCTTCGAAAATAAGATCGGCCAAGCACTTATCGTGAATTGCGTTCGCATTCGCACGATGATATCAAACTTTTCGTGGCCCGAATTGGAAGATATGGATTTGGACTATATGTGATTGATTCATCTAATGAAGGAGTTACGTCTAAGACGTGACGAGCATTTGGCCGATATTGTGTCTCACACATAATTGCCATGAACTATACGATAGTAAAAAATTGAAATTAAAAGTACGTCCTTAATATTCACCTGTTAACTTGAGGGTATTTACAACAAAAAAGAATTATTCGAATAATCGAATTGAACCGAATAAAATTCCTCGCAATAATTTCCAAAAAGAATTTACTCAACAAGAGTGCTTTATCGAAATGGTTTTTGTTTTCGAAAATGTAGCACAACATCAGCAGACTATTTCTCGTTTGCACGAAGAATTCAAACGTGAGCAAAAACAGCAGTTACCTAGAAAAATGTGCAGTTCGCAAGCTCTTCAAGAAAGATCGAATGTGACATATCACGAAATTGAGTCTCTTAAGGGGATTTGAAAGACCTCAATTCAAAAAAATATATAAAAACATTATTTTCCCGTTAAATAGCGTAGTATGGAGGAACAGGAAGAAACTATAGACCAATTTGTGACTAAAAACTCTAGATCGTTTCACCGCAGATAAATCAAAAACTTTGTACACCATCACTAGTTTCTTTTTCTTCCTCTCTAAGATCAAGGAGCAGTTACTGTCGTTAGTATACAACCATTTCATTACTGCAGGTTATCATTGAGCTTCCAAAAACCAATCCCGAATAACGAAATATCCTCCACCAAAATTTTGGAACTTTATACACAGCTCTTAGGCTACAAAGACGTCGCAATGTAATGCCATTCTCCCTACAATCCAACGATTTTTTGCCTTTCCCGAACCGGGTGCTTTGTCAGAGGTTACAATCACCAGGAAGAAATAGTCGATATTTTCAAAAAAGCAATTTTGACTGTACCAACAAATGAGTTTAATAACTGCATCCAGAGTACTTTCCAGCCTAAGCAAATGTGTGTTAATCTTATTTTGCCTGTTCATTAGGTTTTCTTCTCCTCAGATACTTATCTGTTGCAGGAAAAAATCTGAGCAGAGAAAACTCTAATGAACAGGCATAATAATCCCAAGACCTGCTCAGCAATGTTTTCGAAATTACTTGTGCTAATCTTCCTGAAGCATACATTGAAAAACAATAAAGTCTTGATGACCCATCTCTAGTTTCATTTGAGCGCTATATGTAAAACTAAAAAGATAGTCAAAAACCCTTCCCAGTGTTTTCGGATCTTTGATTAGTTTTTGGTGTTTCTAATAATACTAACCTGCATTTGGTCAACTTGAAAAATATCAGTAGATGTATCTGAGGCAATGTCTTATAGTTAAATACTTTAGTCCCATTTTCTTGATAATGAAGGATTATCATACTATATTTGTTTCCACTAACTGCAAAAATCAATGTCAAAATGACATCTCTTTAAAACTATATACTTTCTGAGTCAATTGTAGATATTTACAATATCGCCGGTATTTATGGGAAACTTTCAAGAAATAGCCAATTCATGGAGTCGGCCTTTGACTTTCTCGGCGCTAATCAAAAGTAGCATCTATGTGATTCAGTAAAGAGAATATAAGTTTACTATACCAGGCATAAAGAAATCTTATAATAAAAATTACCGAAAATACTTAGTGTCCTTAGTGTCAGTAAGCCAAAAAGACTAGTCGGAATAAGACAATCAAAATAAACAGGTTGTTAAATGCTTGCCAACGTTTCGCTTTATTATATTCAAAGCTTCATCAGAGCTTGCATTTGTTATTGTTTACCGGGTTGAAAAAAATAATAAATCATCACTGGCCTTTACAAAAACGTCTAAACGACGTTATACAGAAAATTTTGAGTCTATTAGGCGAATGAATTATTTCAAATATAATAATTTGTTTCCATATTTAAAAAAAAAACTCTTATCAGGCCATACCACGTTTTCTAGTTTCTAACTAGAAAACGTTTTAAAATAAGGAAACAAATTATTATATTTGAACTAATTCATTCGCCTAATAGACTCAAGATTTTCTGTATACGTCGTTTATACGTTTTTGTAAATGCCAGTGATGGTTTATTATTTTTTCAACCCGGTCAACAATAACAAATGCAAGCCCTGATGAAGCCTTGAACATAATAAAGCGAAACGTTGGCAAGCATTTAACAACCTGTTTATTTTGATTGTCCTATTCAGACTAGTCTTAATTGGCTTAATAAAAATTACATGAACTTTCAAAACTCTGTATCTGTGTTAAAATAAGTATCGATTAGTTACCCATCTTAAAAACAATACTTCATTCGGAGTAAATCATACATAATACAGTTACATTTAAAATGAGATTTTTCAATCAACTTTCATTTAAACAATTTTGAATGGGTCGCTTTGAAATGTACTCATAGAAAGTAAATAGCCATGGGGATCACATAAAAATACAATCACACCAGATCCTATTCGATCAATAGTTAATGCAAACCTAACAATACATTAATTTACAGTTCAGTGCAGGATAGTAGAGATATCATTCGAATGTAGGTATTTATTACCAGTCGAGATTATTGAATAAACTTTTCATGTACTATTTATTGAAAAAAATCAGTAACACGGGAAATAGTTATGATTATTGCAAAAAATTGTTACGGATTGTTATCGGATTCAGAAAAATAATCGCCTACATTTTACGCCTTTATAGAAACTTCATTGTAATTGCTATTTAGTATTTGCTTTCTCTAAATGGAAATGTATGCTGTTATTTTTTCGATTAAATGTTGAAAAGTAATTACCATTTTTAGTGAAGGTTTCTATAAATTACTCAGGCAGTCATTTGAATCAATATTGTGCTAATTTCTTGGCATATTTGTTGAAATTCATTCGTGGTTAAGTACCTCCATATGAGTAAGTTTCATGGAGAAGATGAGTGAACGCGTTGAACATCCCATGTCTCCACATAACGATGTTAAATGTTCCTTAAAACCTTCATGACCTCCTTGCCATATGAGACGTAGCTTCAACGCTTTTGGAACCACATATCTAGAGGTTCAAGTTCTCGAGGTTTAGGTTTTAGAAAATTGTGTAGAATGGCGATAGATCTATCGGCTGTTACAGTCATCAATATAGTCGTATTCTCATAATGAATAGGGACCCAAACTTCTGGGTACTTCACAGCATCACGAGAGCTAAGAAGTGGACTCTCCTGGATCTGAAGGTTCTGCAGATAATGGACGACAATCCAAACTACTTCAGATTTGAAGACGCGAGATGTAAGACCGACATCTAGGATTTTCGAGAGAATGACACCTCAAAGAGAGTACTTCAGATTTGTTTTTATGAAAACAAGAATGGGTTCACTTATTTTTGGCAGGTGAATAAAAAGCACACAAACTCGTTATGAACGCTGGTTTAAATTGGTTTGGATTACTTTAACAAGAATATTCTCGATTTCTTGTACCATGTACCATTTATGTTACAATATCAGACAGAAATGGGTACATTAAATGTACGAAATAAAACCTTGTAATCAATTGGGTTCGTCATCAAGAAAGCAAGAATTTTAGCTACGTAAATTATTTTGATCTTTTCTTCTTCCCGCTCTTTGTACTGCAAACCTCTTGTTTTCATTGTTTCAGTACGTGGTTTCTTAGGGATCATTTTGGTCCAACACTTTTCTTTCTACGTATTAGACTCCACCCCACTACCGTAAAACTCCTGAGGTTTTCGTAACATCTTCTGACGTATTGGTGCTACTGAGTTTTTGGTTCAGAGCTTCTCCACATAGCAGATATTCGTGGTTGTGACCTTTTATTCCGTTATTTATAACCCACGTTTCTGTCCCATATTTCATTCACTACTTGTGTATTCTGGTTTTAACGGTTTTTGTGATGGACCGGTTCTAGATTTAATTAACAGGCCCTCATTAGACCTAGCCAGTTTGTATTTATTCTTCTCTTGTATATTACTTGCATGAATTTTTAACTCAATATTTTTAACTCGATTTTTAGGCAATTTTCTCTATATTCCTTCTTTAGTTTTCTTAGCATATAGTTCAGATCTTCGTTAACTTGTCATCATCTAACTATTACAAACAAAACATCCAAATTTTGGAACAATCTAGTATTTATTTAGTTATTTACTCATTTTATGCCTCTGAATTTTATGTTCAATCGTGAATTTCATAGCATGGGGTAAAAAGGTCATTCCCCCATTTTTATCCAGACGTCTGTGGGAAGAACCTCTTCTAGGGGACTACTAATTTTGGGAAGGTAGACGACGATCGTTAGAGGTGTCGGACTGGGCTGTTGTTCCTAGCGGGACAGATCAGTTTAGGACCCTAGGCAAAACCTACATTCACCCACACCTGCATCTGTGAATCGTACCCTGCACTATGATTCGCAGGTCCGCTAATACGAGGTGTGTTCAAAAACTACCCGGAATGTTTGAATTTCGCGCGTTTGGAGAGTCCGATTGTCAAATTTTTTGTTGTTATTATGTTGGTATACATGCCCCTGAAGTATGGATACAGTTTTCAGCGGTATTCATTGTTTACTTTGTCTGTGGCAACCGCTAAGGTTAGACGTGTTTTCATGAGCGCGGCGTTTTTCGGTTGTTAAAAAAAAGTCAATCAAGTTTTGATTAAAAAATTACAATAAGTGTAACAAAGTGTGCGAAATGTTAATAAACGCCTATTGTGAGTCTGCTATGAAAAAAAAAATTATAAAAAAAAAGATGGTCGTCAATAGGTTGAAGATGACGAACGCCCTGGACCCCCAGCACATCAATAACCGATGAAAACGTGAAAAAAGTGAAAGAAATTATTATGAACGATCGCCGAATCACAATCAGAGAAATCGCTAATGAAGTTGACATATTCATTGGCTCATGCCATGACATTTGTGGGTATAGAAAACCTGGCAGCAAAATATGTCCCAAAATTGTTGAGTTTTGAACAAAAAGAGCGGCGTATGGAAGTTGCTCAGGAGTCACTAAAAGAAGTCAACATCGACTTAGATCTGCTCAAAAAAGCAATAACAGGTGATTAAACATGGGTTGACGGATATGCTGTCGAAACAAAGGCTCAATGGTTCCAATGGATGCATTCTGGCTCTCCAAGACCGAAAATGGCTCGGCAAGTGCGGTCGAACGTCAAGGTTATGTTTACTGTGTTCTTGGATTTTAATGGCATAGTGCATCATGAATTCTTGCCACAAGGTCAAACGATCAATAAAGAGTACTATCTACAAGTTCTACCCCGTTTTCGTGAAGCAGTGCAAAGAAAACCTCCGGATTGTGGCAAAAATACATCTTTGCTTGTTCGTGAATTTTTGGTAAAAAATAACACTGTAACTATGCCCCAATCTCCATATTCGCCAGACATGGCCCCTTGTAACTTTTTCCTGTTTCCAAAAATAAAAAAATCAACTTAAAGGGTCGTCGTTTCACAACCATAGATGACATTAAAAGTGCATCTCTGAAAGAGCTCAAAGCTATCCCTAAGATCGAGTCCCACAAGTGTTTTCAGGATTGGAAAAAGCGCTAGCATAAGTGCATAATATCTAATGTGGACTATTTTGAAAGGGAGAACATCGATGTAGATGAATAAATAAATATTTTTTTCAAAAAACGAAAATTCCAGGTACTTTTTGAACACACCTCGTAGACCGGTTCCATCGTCTATACAGTAGAATCATAGATTGCATTTACGCTTTAGTGCTGTAGGTTTAGAAAATATCACGATTGCTAATACTGTTGTGTGCACTCGAGGTTTGAGGATAGACTCATCCTGGTCGATCTACTGAGTCCAACACAGCAGTGACTAGGGTCAGAGGCCATCATTGAGAACCAGTTGTTTCTAAACAAAGTTAAAAAGTGACGAGTTCTCTTGTCAATTCTGCTGCCTTCGTAACTGACTCCCAGTGATATTGTTCTACATTTTGGTTCAAAATTCAAACTCCATAGGAGTGTAAAATCTTATCAATAAAAAAACTTCGTAGTTATACTAAATTTATTAACATTAATCAATTTATGATTGTCATTCTTCTCACTGGTCAGTCTGATTTATTATTGAATTATCTTTACAAATAAATAAAATATTAAAATCGTATAATAAATAAATTATAAAATAACTAGTCATTCAGCCACCCTCTTCTTTCACATTCTCCCACAAACCACCAAACTCTTTCCTTCGCTGCTAGGGGAATATCATCTTTGCTGTTTAAAACTGGTGGATCTACGGGACTGTTGCTGCCAGTGTCTTTAGCATAGATAACAAAAAGTAATACGAACAGGGCGTTACCGATTATTTCTTTGGTACATATAGCAAATTCTCTCAGAAACAAGTCGTAACTGAAATGCAGAGTTGGGATGTTTAACTCTTTCAAAGTTTGAACGAAATTTTGATAATAGAATCGTAAGAATTCATCTAGATGATTTCGTAACGCTCGCGTTTGAACACTAGTTAGAAAAAACAATATAATGTCTTTGGCAAGAGAATCAAAAGTGTGAAACAAATGACCCACGAATATCACGTTGACCGGATTTCCTTGTTCGAATTTCACAAAAATGTTTTTAATCCACATGTCATTGTGGCATATCGTGTGGAAATGCCTATTGGTACCATTATTGGAGTCTTTGTAGTTCGAATCTAGAAATCTCTTCATCTTGGGTATTAGTCGTAGACAAAATGGTGATTCTTTCAGTACTTCTATAATGGCAATCTGGCTTTTTTCTTGCGTTGTCCATGGCAATGTATTGTTGGAATTCTCCATATGGGGATGGATTTTTTCGTTGAAGGTTTCGGGATTCGCTATTTTCAAGGCTAGTGGCAAAGCGTGGAATTCTGCTAAATTCTTTAGGATTACTTTTGTTATCGTGGTATCGCAGCCATAGCTGGCATCCAGTAGTTTGTAACCTAAAACAATAATCAAGTTAAAAATGGTTATCACATTATTATTTTGTAAATTTTGCCAAGTTAATACTTCTTGCAAAACTCATTCCAAATGTATCTTTTTAAAATAATATACACATATAACAAATAATATCGTTTTTTAGGTTATGCACAATTTATTTGGTTTTCTTTAATGCATCAACTGACATTCTTTAACACATATTTCGCCTCTAAGATAGAGATAATGTGTACTCGGTGTTATATGCTATTTCATTTCCACTAACGTTCTAATCGCAGTCGGTCTCTGTTTTAGGCGTTGATTGTCCCTCTTTGGAATTTTCGATATTTTTCCATCGTCATTTATTGATTCAGAACAACAGTTTTTGTTACCAATTATTTATTTCGGAGAGGTAGTTTTTATTATATGACTGATTTCGATTGAGTGACGTTTGAAATTAAATGTTAGAACAATATATTTAAACAAATAACAATTACGATTCTATTTTATGTTGTTTGAAAGAAAAGTTTTTCATTACAGAGTGGGATAAGGAAACATTCTTAGACTGAATAGTCGCTTTCGTCTAATAGAGCAGAATTTCTATATAGGAATTTGAGTATATTTTGCTTTATGAAATTTTGCATGTAGAGTAACAAACAGTTAATAAACTTATTGTAAGTAATATCAAAATATTAAGAATTGATTTGAGACTAACACTTTTTTCGTGGAGTTTTATTTAAATTGCAGAGAAACTCGCAGTGGTGATGCAAACTACTATCTAACTGCACTGAACTTTAAACTTTATCTTCTACGTGATCTGTTTCTAATTAAATTTCTTTTTTGATCATTAATTGTTTTTCTTCGGATACAACCGAAGAAGACGTATTGTTCCATTTTCTCTCCATACGTTTTATTTATTTACAAATGACAGTTTCCGAACGAAACTTTACTTTGCTGAGCGACAGAATCATTTATTATACTATCTAAACTTTGCCTTTGTTTGAAGATAAGTAAAACAATAAACTTTCTTAAGACCGTAACGCCAGACGTTCAACATCCTCGGTTGAGTAAATTCAGATAAAATTGCTCATCCAATTTCTGTTATTATGCCCCCTCTTCTCCATGTTTATTTGATGTTGGCTGTTTATTTGATTATTTTCTGCTGTGGCTGTGCAAGCATTTTGATGGGATCTATCGTATTGGTGTTTTGTTTTCTAAATAACCCAAAGCGAGATTACAATGAAACGAGCAATTTTCATGCTATCGGAATGAGATTAGAGGTAAAAGGTTAATTTAATGTTTTGATATATTACCGTGAAATAGGAAACGATAGGATTTATCTGTTATTTACTTTTCAAATATACTCTGTAGCAAAGAAAATGTGAGAATAGTTCTTTAATAATACTTTGAATATTTTTCGAAGTTGTCATCTGTTTTCGGTTTTATTAGTTTTTCTGTTATATCGAAATAATTTGGTCAAGTACGTGTTGATCTCGCATACTTAGAGTTCCGTTTAACCTTTGCGATTTATTTTAATCTATGTAATAGGTACATGTATATGTGTGAAAATATTACTTTTTTCCCAGTTAGTTCGCAGTGGTTCCTGAAATTTAAAAATAATAATAATAATTTGACGTACTTTTGCGAAATAGAGCTTCCTGGAAGTTTGAGCCTTTAAAACATTTTTTCTCAATTTTTACGAGCATTTAAACTGTCAAAAACAGGTATTTCTTAGCTATTTTTGGCTCATATTGATACGCTTGCCAAGAAGAGCCTATTTGATATTTGTTAACGTATGAAAAACAAAATGAAAGGTTTTTTCATAACCTGAGATGTCTATGTTTTCCAAGATTTTATAGTGAATTTAGATAAAAAATATGATTTTTAATGTCGATATTTTTTTCTGTAAAGTATCCAAACAGATCTTTTATTTTTATATATGTAAGTCCAAATCGATTAAAAATCGCCGGAGATACAGCGCTTTTATTTTTAGCTAAATTTTCGCATTCATTTTTGGACATGTTCGATTTTTTTTTTCGCCTATTTTTTTCTGATATAGTCTGTAAATCCAAATAAGTTCCAACTGATCCGATGTGTCTTTTATTTTGTGTTTATAATAACGAGGCCTTCAAACAACGCGTATATCTTGAAAATAATTCGTCCTTTACGAGCTAACGTGAGGGCTCATTTAGATACTAATATGTTCTAACGTTTTTTGCTAAGTATAGACCAGTAAAATTGAGTATAAATGCTGCAGTTTAAGATGTTGCAGAGAGTTGGAGGAGTCTAGGCACCAAAGATATAATATTAACCCGGCGTGAATGAGGTGAAAAATTGTTACATCAGCTGTGAGGTGGGTATGACTTACCCTAATATAGAATTGTCTTGTCGATTTTGATAACTATAATAACTTTAGAATAATACTTATTACTGTAATATATTATTTAACATTAGGGAAATGAGGTAATATGATAAAATAACCCAGATCCAGTTATAAAAGTATTTATATTTCTATATAAAACAATATTTTTACAAAGGAATCAACAATATTTTGAAATTATGACTTAATATCTAAAAATTGAGATCAACTGTGCACATAAAATGAATGAATGAATCTGTCTTATATAATTTAGCTTCGACATATCATAAAATCAACATCGGATCAGAAGATAATTCTGCAGCATAAATAGAACTGCTATAGATTCATTGTACATCTAAAAATGTTTATGCCGGTGCCATCTGTACGCCACAGATCATTTAAATTCTATCCATTAGAGCGATTCAAACCTGCTAAATTCGGATGTCCCAAAAACAACTTTATCTCTTTCAAAGTAATGTCTTTCATGTTCTCTTGTTATTGTCAAAGCGACACAAAATCTTCATACTGGTTATCATATTATTTGTATAGAAAAGACATAGGATCTGTAATGAAAAGTGTCCAACATACATATTCTGTTTGAGCACTTTTAACTGCACCTGTTACACCTGGTTGATGTCGGGTAATATTTCCCAATCTTGTGCGGGTTTTGTTCGATGATAGACCTTTTGCCATTTAGTTCCATCCTTAGCAGTACCTCATTGGTAGACACTTCAATATCTTCTGACTGTTGAATGTGACCGTGACTGTTCTTTACATCAGAATCTGCATTCTTTTCCGAATCACTTTCCTCGCTCCTCGGAGCAGTGATCAATTTCTCCATAACTTCCTGATTCTCCATTTTCATCACTGGAAAATTCTTCTATAATTTGAGCAAGCTATCTCTGATTTTGCTCAATAGACATTTTGGAGTTAACACAACCACAAACAAGGAAATTTGATTAATATGCAAGCGCAAAAAATTAAAACATAACCAAAACACAATTTACATACACCGACTGTGAGGTCGGGTATGATGTACCTGCTTTATGTTTGCCCACCTGTAGTTCACTCTACCGCCAGAGTAACACAGTTACTCTCACTTAAAATCACTCCCAGCACCACCCCCTCCAGCTACTGAGCCTGCCGAGTTCCTAGGAATCGCACAGTTAAGAAATATTTAGTGTTTTACAAATCGGCGGGTAGGAGATACCCGATCTCATTCACGCCAGCTTATACGAAAAATGTACCTAAAACTGTGATAGTCTCATGTTCATGAAAATTATTATTTTCCGGTTAGTTTTTATGTCGACAATTTAAAAGCAAATACATTCTTAATTCTCTTTGTATAAACGCAAAAAGAAAATGCAAGATTTCTTCTCCAGATATTTTTTGGATAATCTAGTTCATTTTTTGGTAAAATATGAAATTTCTTATAAAATAATAGGGTGCTGGTTGTACATTTTACATTTTTATTTGAAAACAAAAACAACATTTTTTCATATTTTTTCTATGGTGAACTGTAGCATAGCAGACCTTAACCTTAACAGTTTTCAGATTCGGTTACAGGTAAATACGGTATGTTTTTCAGGTCTTAGCAAGGATTAATATTGTCTGTTAGTCTCCTTATGCTTATAGACCGGTCAGCTGATGACAGATTTTGGTCCACCTTGTTCATCGAAGGTTTTTAAAAATTGGTTATTGCTTAATATAATGAAGCGAATTTGTGATGGATCCGCATGGCTAACAACTCATTTTCCGAAAACAAGATGTTTTGGTACAATTTTCTCGGCACTGCCATGTTTCTTTCCAGCCAAGTATTAAAATACGATAGACATAAGTGTCACATGTAGTCAGAAGGTTTATATAAGCACTGTAAGGAAACGTAACAATATCCCCACATTTTCTGGCTTCTCCCAAGCGGAAGAATAAAAGTTGATATCGAAATTAGTCCACAGAAAAACTGGGATAAGGTTTACGAATGGCCAAGTAAGATTAAGTAACAATTCCTGGGGCCCGATTCTTGAAATCATACTATGCCACTAAAACTATCGTATGCGGCCCTGCCAGTGTACAAGATGTTTATTCCATTGAAAAACGCATTGGTTCGGTCGTATACGATCTTCGAGAATACCGATTTCTATTAGTTTTCATTCGACTGACGTCATCCGTCGAGTAGTAGAGCGTTCGCATGATTTCAAGAATCTGGGCCCTGTACTTTTCCAAATAGAATACAAAGCGATTGACAAACGATTGCAAACATCGGTGTCGGTTGCATCCCCAGTTCCACCGCATATTGAATCCGATCTAAGATTTTTTTTTGGTGTTTGAATGTACTTAATGAATAATATTACAATAGAAGCGGAACAAATTATAGTTATCTTATACTAACCTAGTCTACGTAAACTGTGCTACGTGATAAGACATACCCATACGTGTGTGGGTAATTCGTGGGCTGGCCGTGGGCTATCTAAATCCTAATTTCTAATCTTATTTAATACTTTAAAGATTTTATTTAAAAATTAAATTGTTTATAAAATTTATATTGACTTATATACTAAATGCTAATTTTCGCAACCATATACCCTATTATACTATACTTTTTTACTAAAAAGTCTTTCTCCTGGGTTTCAGTAATGCTATTCTTCTATATAGATTTTGCTTAACTTTAAAATTCAAAATATAGCATTACTAAGAATCTACACTATTCAGGAGTAATTTAGGTTATATTTAATTTTGGTAATTTTTCTAAAATGTTTTTTTTTTGTTTCAGGTATGTTGGTAGTTAAAACTCATGAAGGCGCGTGTAAGTATATATGTAGTCTAAATAAAAATTTTATAGAGTATCTATACTGAATACAGAATATAAGTGGCATTTTTTATAGGTGGTAATCTCTGTAAGTATTAAAGAGATTCCAGTAATTTTTTAACCAGTAAAAATCTGTACAATCTGATAGATAAAAAAGTTATTCGGAAAGGAAAATTCACCGTCTAATTTATTGTAGGTGAAAGATAATATTTGCTATTTGGGATTTTAGGTGTGGAGTCGGTCCCCAAATAGAACTTATGAAATATATTTACCTAAGTTTTGCAAACTTAATTTATTTGCTGTTTTACTTGGCACTGACTTCACAGTAAGTATTTAATTGTTGAAAAATATTTTGCTTTTTAGTTTAGATACTTTTTTGAGTGAGATAAGTGGTTTCAGTTTACCAACCTAGTTTACTCTTGAAAAGAATACAATTTTTAATACTTTTTTTTCAAAATGTTATTATGTATTAAGAGTCCAATTTAAGGGCACCCACTGTATATATAGAAGAATTGTGATCTTCCATCTTTTTTAAATTCTGTTAATAATCATTTATTTTGATTTAAGTCCAATTACCTTTATTTAATATTCTGTTCTCCACTAGATTTTATTATTAAGTCAGTTTTTTAATTAACTTTGTTTCATGACAATATTCGATAATACCAAAAATAAAAGTATTTGAGTTTCAAGCAATATAATATTTTTTGACAAACCTCTTATAAAACCAATCAGAAAGTAAATATTAATGTTTAAAATTCACAATAAAATATAAAATTGGCACACCCAGCATGGGGCATCTATTAATGTATAATATAAATAAAATATTTTGAGAAACACCAGTAAAAGTGCGAAACGTCAAATGTTTAAATAAAAAATATAAAGTCGAGGGCCAAGAACCTTTTGGAAGGCTTTCTCTCTTTCCACGTAAAGAATTCACGAACTCAGAGATCGATACACCAACTGCACCACCCTTTCTTGTAGTCTAAGATTATATTAGAAATCTAAACGAAATAATTGATTTTTTTTTCTGATTCCTCTAGTATGACAAGAAAACCGTTAATCTGCCGAATTATCTACGTCCATGAGGCATCGGGCAAAAGCTAATTTGGCAATATTTGTAACAGACTACTGAATAAAAATAGACATTTTAACCAACTCACCTTTGACAGAGAGATTCTCTAAAATCATCACAGCATTTTGATCAACTTTATCGTTAGATTCTTCCAAATTAAGTCTGGCACCATAAAATTTTGGAAAATAGCTAACTTCAGCCTTGCGACACCTTTCTTTTTGGAAACGTTTAACAGCGGTATCACATGTTTATAAAACTCCACTTCGTTTTTGAACGTCACTCCGCTGTTAAAAACTTTTTGGAAATACTTCTTTTCTGGGATAAGTTTCGCCACTACACTAAGAATTTCTTGGGTATACCTCTTTTCATCTTTGATGACGATGTCTATGCCGAGGATCGTGCTTCCGTAATTCGGACTCGGAAAAGTTATTCTTGCTATTCTCGTTTCCACGATTTTCTTTTCGTCTTCGATGTTTCTCACTAATATGTCTTCTAATTTCTTGATTTTCGGTATCCCGAACATCGTGTTGTACATCTGAAATATTTTAATAATACAAGTGAGACAGATTTCGTATCAGTTTGATGGATTCTGTTATCTTTGAAGACGTTTTTATTACAACGAAGATAATAAATATGTAGGTAACAATGAAACGATAAACTTACAATACACTATTTGTAGATATTATATAACATTAGCGTATGCCCTTGACTGTGTAATTATTCGATGTAGTCATTAATTTAATTGATTTCGTTTAAATACCGATTTGTTTGACAAGTACAATATTATTAGTATCTTGGTGAAAAGCGGATGTCAATAAGTCGTCCTGGCGGGATATTCGGCTTCGTTGTTTTATTTAGTCTTACAATTTTTTGCTGGAATACCTCCAAAATGACCTCAGAAAGATTAATTACGATGTGCCTAATTTTTAAACATTGTGCTAAATAAACGTGGAATTCTGTATATTTCAAAAAGTCCAAACGTTTCTTCAAGGTCTAAAACAGACCCCGTTTCAATGGTATTAATACAAATGAACAAGAAATTAAAAAAATAAAATGATTCGTAGTGATAAATTTAGTAAATCACAATTTGACATTAATGTTTTATACAGACTTTCAAGTATATGTGGTGTTATTCCCAAAGAATTCAGAAAAAATAAAAACCAGAGATGCCACAATTATCGTTCAGAAAACAATTGTGCTAAACTTATGAAAAACTAAAATGTAAAAAAATTTAAATATACTGGTTGATGGTGGAAGCCATTACTTTGTGATATACTATCATTATGATTGTAGAAAAACGAATTACTTTGTTTTATAGCACTAATTTATTTATTTATTTAATAAATAAACATAAAAACCGTGACTAGTTTCGACAATACTATGTCATTTTCAAACGGACGGAAACAAATTCATGAATGACGACAAAACATTTTTGAAACAGACCGGGGTCTTGTCTACAACAGTAGGTATGTGTTAAATTCTCGGAAGGATTACATAAATATGACATTTTTGTGTATAGGAATATTGCATAGAAACAAAGTGGCAAACTGATTAAGAAAATTTAAATATATCATTTTTGATTATTAGTTACTTAAAAAATTTCAAAACTACCTGCTCGTTTAGTAGTAAATTGCAAGAAACGGAATTATTATGGCTTTTGTAAATTTCTATGTTCTCAAATGTTTCAATAAACGGCTTATAATTGTTATAGTGAATGATCTCTGTTTCTTGCAATTCAGGAAATGTATGCTCTGTAGTAAGAAAATAATTTGCAAATGTTGAGTCAGTTTTATTTAATCCAAAGGAACGTAAGTTTTCAAGATATCGAATATTGAAATTTCTACAGGTCATACCAAGGTAAAAGCTATTGCACTCTGAACATTTTAGTTTATATACTCCAGATTTCAAGAACTATGATTTGACAATTTTGATTGGGATCTAAAACTAACTTTAATATTATGCTTTGACAAAAGTTTCGCTATTCTCTCACTTGTGGTTCTAAAATAAGTAAGGCTAACGTACTTAAATTGAACATTGTTATCTTTGATTTTTGGATAAAATTAATTTTGCGCAATTTGACTTTCTTTCCGGGAAATAACTTTATTAATTAACTTATGGTTATAGCCGTTATTAATGGCTATGCTCTTGATGATATTCAGTTCGTTCTTTAACTCGGTTTTGGAAAGGGTTAATGTAAGAGCTCTATGTATCATCGATTTGTATGCTGCTAGTTTGTGTGAGTGTGTACTAAAAGATGAATTTGGGTAGTAGTGTCTGTAAACGTTGGCTTTCTGAATACATTGAACGTGATTTTATTATGTTTATTGGTGAGGGTGAGATCTAGATAATAGATAGATGAGTTACTTTCAGTTTCCAGAGTAAACTTGATGTTACGATGTATGAATTTGTTTCCGTTTGAAAATGACATAGTATTGTCGAAACTAGTCACGGTTTTTATGTTTATTTATTAAATAAATAAATAAATTAGTGATTTATACAAAGTAATTCGTTTTTCTACAATCAATAAATATACTGGTTTACAACTTTTAAAAACATCATATTATATAGAACAGTTGAAGAAACATTAGTCATTTGTAATTAAATTCTCTACATGATTCAATTTTGTGGCAAACGTTGAATTGCATTTTTGTTGCAAAATGTCGCTACCGAAAAAATGTTAAAAAAAGTCTACTTTTGCCTTTTTTATAACAAGTAGATTGCACTTAGAACCTTGATATAGACGTTGTAATAATACAAACACACTTAAATATTAGTGATATATATTTTTTAAGATTTATGGATCCTGAAAATGACGTCCAATTGGATGCTATTATGTACTGTACCAAATTTAATTTAACTAGCTGTCGCCCAGTGATCGAAATTCGACCAATTGTGTCAATATATCTGGCAGGTTAAGTAACATGAAAATTTTATCGTGACATTCTATCCTAGGACTTTAGGGAGAACAGCAATTACACGGAACGGATCCAGATTCGGAACCTCTGTGTGATAGTTTCCTCGAAAATCCTAGATATCAGTCTTACATCTCGCTTCTACAAATAAGTAACGAAATTCAAGTTTTTTTCAGATATAATTCATAGAACTTTATTTGTGTTCAAATTCGTAATTCTTAATTTAATATGACAACAATTCAACTGCTAATGGGCTACCCTACATATTTATTTTTTCTAACACCCCTGTATAGCTATAATTGCACTCAATTCTCTAACGTTTATTAAAATCCTCATTATAATAATTCCATCTCATTATATATTTCCACCACCCTGTATATGCAACTGCTTATAGACCACGCATAATATTTTTTAACATTTTTTAACCACCGGGTAAACAATTCTGTATATGCCACTGCCTATGACCTACCATATTTAAACTTTTTGTTTATGTCTGTAACTATAATTTTACTCCGACCTATATTTCAATCATTATATATATGGAACTCTTCGTCGGCTACTCTATAAATCAATTCCTATTCTAACATTTTTTATCACCATCCTGTACCCTATATTGCATCTTAATTTTTTAAATGTTTTCATCTTAACTATATATACAACTGCTTATGGGTTACGAAATGTTGCACATTTCCGCCACCCTGTATATGCATCTATGTATAACATTTTTTGCACCACCCTATATAACTGTAATTTTACTGCACCTTCTATTCCAAGAACCCTGTAAATTCAACCGCTAATGGGCTTCCCTATATAATTATTTTATTAGTTATAATTGCACTCTACTCTATATTTTAAACACCCTAAATATGCAACTGCTTATGTGCCACACATTAAAAAAATTATTTCTAACATATCTGGAATCGCCCTGTATAATTATGATATTCAACGATTACTTTACCCACTAAACAATAACAACGCTTGCATGCCACCTCCAGAAGTACATGCTCTAAGTATATAATAGCATTGGTCTGTCTATATTCTATATATAATTACTCAATGGTTTGAGTCTGGCGGCAGCGGCACGCGGCACATTCATTTGTTTGGTATTGACATTATTGACGTAAATAATGAATTTTTATTATATTTTATTTAATGAATGAACCAATATTATAAATTAAGATTAGCATTCTGCACTGAAGGTCGTCAGTAGCTACTAAACAAAACAAAAATGAAGAAAATCGGTTGAGAGATAGAGGAGAAAATGGTACCTAATCGTTTTGTCGTAGCCTATTTATATATAGATATAACAACATGGAATTTACACAGTTCGTGTGAATAACTCCACAGTTGAGGAAAGTCTGTACATTTCAAAGCTTCCATTTTTTCAGGGTCTAAGTTAGACACCGTTCTCTATGAAGATATAAACCTGGTAGCACAAAAAATGAAATAAAGCTCGTTTGAAATTGTGAAAATTTTAAAGGATTACGTTGAGACTTTTTGTTACGCTCCTAGGTGCATTCGCACAAAATGAGTTGAAAGAATTTGATGTTTCAGATATCCCATTAAGGAAATATTAAGGAAACACCGCTTATAGGGTTGCTCAAAGGGATATTACCATTACTAATTTCATTTTTGATTTCTGACAACTACGAGTGACTGAATTCTACGGAAGTAGTAGTGGCGCAATGCTTTCATTTTACAAATTAAAGTACTTTCAGCTTTCTTTTTGAGTTGTGTTCTTCTTTGCGTCATATGTTGTATTTTGTACGTGTATTGTATGTACAAAATCTTAAAACATTTTTGGACTTGTCATTTCGTTATATAATTTTTGTCTTCATTTATTCCTACATCTTCGTTAATGAATTTATAAGAGTAATTGTTAGCCGAAAGTTTTTTTTTGTCAAATTGATTGATATTGGAACAGCTGATTTTTGCTGTATCCTATTTAATGATTATCCTATTGCTATTTGAGTGATTAGAGTTCAAGCTGAGATACACGTTAGTGCGAGTGGCTTTTCCGTTTTAAATGAGGATTGAGTTTTTGATACTCAAAAGTGTGAAAAAGGATTGTTTGTTATTCTGTTCAGCTTGTAATTTGAATTCTATAGTTTGGTATATGGTTCAGTGTTCCTAATTAGTTAATATATCGTCCACATAATGTCAACTTTGGAAATTTTGAAGTATGCAGAGTTTTCCTTATATGTGGTGTTAATGCCAGAAAAACCGTGAATACAAATATCCCACACTTATCACTCAAGAAAACTATTAACATATATACGAAAACATACGAAACAAAATTCAAGAAAAAATCGAACATTCATACGGAGAAAAACAATAATGCATGTTTCGTGAGAAGAACTACGATATACACACAAACAATTGAAATACGGCAAAATATCAGAAAATGTTAGGGTAATACAGACAGGAAAGAGAAATTCCAATTCCACAAATAATGAAAATATAATATTATTACACATTAAACAATAAGGAGGATCAAATAAACATGGTGAATTATACATCAAGACTTTAGTCTGTACCTTCACTATATTTATTAACTAATAATTGCATAACTAACAAACTGGACTAATAGCATCCAATCAATCACCAGAGGATATTAGCACGTGCTAACGCCTATTAACATTTGTCCATTTTCTCAAACCTTCTGACACAAACGGTAATTACAGAGTCTGAAAAAATGGTAAAATAAAACTACGATATTAAATTGCTTCTTGGGAACATATACGGAAAAGGTCACATTTGTGAAATCGGCCTAAAACAAGCCCAACAAAACAAAAGTAGATCCCCAGAGCAGAAGAAAATAATTGACAACCCGAACTGTACATTTTTGTGTATCTAGGACATATGATACCAATTTTAAGAAAAAAATGAAAAACAGAAAGGTACCGAAGATGGAGGCCGACATGGGCTACTTTTGGGAACGGTAAACACAACATAAAGTACTCTTAACAATCTACCTAACCGCAATAGGTAAAAGGGAAAGTATGCAGGCCAGCTGCCAATGATAACTTCAACTCAATCCAATAGAAAACAGTTTAAATACCCTGTGTAATCAGTAAGAATTTGCTGACATATTTTTACCTTTAAATTTGGAAACAATTTTTTTTTTGACGTCTAGGGATTTCAAGAAAAACTAGCCATAGAGTCCCAAAATCGGGAGTCGTACTCCATGTAACGCTGTTTCCCTGTAATTCCTAGAATAGAAATCACCCTTTAAAGTTTTCCGTTTTTGGCTCACATTATTTCGATTTTCTGAAGACCTGCATGTTTTACATTATAGAGAAATATAGGGAATCAATCGGGTATATGTATTTTTACATTATAGAAAAATATACGGAATCAATCCGGTATATATCTTTGTAGAATACAATTTAAAATATTCAAATTAATTCAGCCGTTTTAGAGCAACCTGTGAATATTCATTGAACTTCAGTCCCTTAAGCATTCATTTACCGATTTTCTGGAAAATGATAAAACTCACGTTATAAAATTGCATGGTATATTTATAATAATTTAATATTCCTTAATTCAATGCAGTTTAAATCATAAAAATTGATTAAGCCATTTTTCAGTAATTCATAAAAAAAAGATGCCGACGAATTGATAACCACCTCCTTTTTGATGAAGTCGATTAAAAATTGTATATACATAATCAAATGCAGGTCTTATTTGGGGTGAGATCCAGGGGACACCCTTTCCCTAGTTTGATGGCCAGGTTATGTAAGTCTACTGGACTGATCTGATTCCTAGTTGTACAAGATAGAGACCAATGACAAAGAAATAGATCACTGAAAAAGGCTGATTACCTACATATATAAAATAGATCTACGCAGTTAAAAAAAATGTTCAATAGTGTACCTAGCGCAATTTTCTTGTATAAAAAAGTTTGTCTACATTTAGAGTATGAGTCAGTTAAAGTATATGAAATTATTAATGGATATTGAAAAGCCACTGAATATTTGCCAAAAATAACACAGTCTCTTTTAATCTATGTAGTATGGTTATTAAACGACAAATTTGTGAGTTATTCTTAGGTTTAGTGTTTACTGTTTAGATGTAGGATGCGAAAAATATCGTAAATTTTTTGCCAGTTTAGAAATGAAATAATTATAGTTTAAATTCAAGGCATGTACATTATTTTACAACAACAATAATCTTTTTATTACCAAATTCCAAACATCCTAAAAAAATAAAAGGTAATTATAAAAACACCATAAAGTTAATTATATATTGTTAACACCCACTATTCCTAAAACTGATGCGTATTGTAATTATCAGCGAATTATTGTGAACAACTCAGTTTACCGCTAATTATAAATAACCAAATGCAAATTTATAATGTCATTATTATATTTACCCTATTATTCCAGTGGTGGTAACCGAATTCATTATCTCCAACCACTAATATAACAAAATTAATTTAATGAATATTGATTATGTAAATTATTAGGATGACTTAATTATTACTAAAATGATTATGAAAGGGAATATTGACTGGATTAAATTATTTAAATAAAATAGATGTTTTCGTAATCCCAGTAATTGCTGAATGTTGTGGATTTTGTTGAAAATCACATAATTGCTGACATCATCCTATATTCCTTCATCAACTGTCATGAATCAAGCTGCGAAGAAACTGTTTTCAGTTGCGTTTATGGGAACCAAGCATCTCTAGGGATCGCATCACAAAATCAGTCGTAGCATTTGTAGTGACAGCTAATGATGACAGATCGTAGATGTGAAACACGTACACTTTTATACATTAATTCAATAAATAAAGTGTTGAATCAAATTCACTAAACCATATATAAATTAGTCACAAAGTGATTGAAAATAAACTACTGGAAAAAATTAAAGAATCAAAAAAAATCCAAATTTTTTGACGATTTTCAAGTTGCTCCATTTCCCTTGAAAATGGTCGTTCTGGAGTTTTTAAAAAAGCATTTTAAAGCCTGAAGTTTTTAGTTTTGAGATCTTACGATGAAAAAATTTTTTAAACAACGTGTACCGCTCTATCCTAACGAATATCAAAGGAATTTATTTTTCAAAATTTTGTCGGTTTGTGTTTTGGTCTACGAACCTGATAATTTTTAAACTCAACCACTATATGGATCTGATAAGTTGTTCATTGAGCTTTAATTTGTTTTTTTTTTAAAGTTCAATACGACCACTTCTCGCTGAGTTATCGAACTTTGAATGGCAAAGGATCTCTTGGTGTTTAACCATCAATATCCCAGCAACCACTGATCGCACAAGAAAATTAAGGAAGGAATTGAAATCTGGAATAAAGTCCCCACAAAAATCAGCTACGGTTTTTTGTGAATAAATATTTTTTTATTCTTTTCATTAATTTGAAAAATAAAGAAAAAAAGAACTTTTGGTATTTAGCGCCTGATGCGCAATATGCCCACAAAAACCCCAGAAAGTTTCAATCCATCGAGCCGTTTTTTTGTTTTCTTCGATCGAATTTTTGAAAAAAAAAGGATCACGATTTTGAGTTTAAATTATCCTTTCCTTTATCAAAAGGAAAAAAAACAGTTTTTCCCATAATATCGAATACTTTTATCAATGAGAATGCATAAAAACTGGAAAAATATATTTTTTGTATTTTGTTAAATGTTATGATCATTTAAAGTGAAAATCGTGATCCTTTATTTTCTTTAAAAAATTCGATCGAAGGAAACAAAAAAAACGGCTCGATTGATTGAAACAAAACTTTGTGGGGTTTTTGTGGGCATATTGAACTGTAAAAGGCGCACTTAACATTACTGGTTTTCTGGATATTTCCAATTTAGCGCCTGATGCCACCAAAAGTCCCTTTTTTCTTTTCTTTTCTCAAATTAATGACAAGAATAAAAAGATATTAATTTTCCAAAAACCGTAGCTGATTTTTGCGGAAGCTTTATTCAAGATTTCAAAGCCTTCCTTAATCTTCTTGTGCCATCAGCGTTTGCTGAGAGATATCTCAGCGAGAAGTGGTCGTATTTAACTAAATACAGTCACTTGATAAACGTCAAAAAATTTGGAAAATTTTTTTAATCCTTTAATTTTTTCCACTAGTTTATTATAAATAAACAGTTGGAATACTGGTTTTATTAGATTACATTTTTGTCTAGAAAAGTTCCCTGACTGTTCCATATAGTTTCCAGAATTTTCAACACAATATCTCTACTCCATTCTTCGCCTTGATTATTACTGAACTTTAGCCGTACTATACTAGCCAAGCTAGTGGAGGAGCTATGTAACACTATTTAGGTTTTAGAGCAGGCAATTGTTTTTTTTAACTATTAATAATAACATTTGAGAATGAATTATTCACAAATTTCCAATACTAAAATCAATTTTTTCCAAATTAGGTCCAGTTTCACATTGTGACAAATGCTACATCAATGTCAAACAACGTTATCGGGAACAAAATTGTTTCTTTGTTATTATAATACAAAAACTGTATTTATAAGCAATCGTTTGAAAAATATGTAGTTGACAACAAATCTATTCTATTGGTTGAATTGATTATTAAAAATGTCAAAAATGATTACAGAATTGTCACGTTATAAGTTTCGAGTTGACTTGGGCCTTAGAAGATCGTAAAAACTTGTTTCATGTTTAGAAAATGTAACAGTAACAAGTCTCAAGCAGTAGCTTAGAGCAAAGTGCTTGTTTCTATCTAATAATTCCACCACTGTGGGGGCCGAAACATATTCTATACCCAAGTTCGAAACTCAGTCAAGCCACGGTTTTTAGGTAAATATAATATTCCTTGATACACCTCGAGGGTACGGTACATTTTTGGTAAATAATAAATCCATGAGAAGTAGTTCCATAGTTCCTTACCAACCTGCATTGAGGTAACGTGGAAAGGGACTCATATCTGCATACATGTCGAATCATAAGGCTTTCCGAATTCTAGGTCCGGCAAAATTTCGGTCAGTATACGTCCAGCCATATGTAACTGCCAAACACAGTCAGACCTAGCTATAAATGTCGGATAATACCAAAAACTATGGGATGACATGGAGGAAAAATAAAAAACTGAAAATTCAGGTGAAAATACGAAAAACATCGTCTATCGTCCATTTAACACCAACTGGAAGAACTAGCAGGCTGGACTTTCCTCATCTATAAGATTTGGATCAATAAAAGTATCGAAAAGATCGAGATCAACAGGAATCTATGGAATACTAAGGATTTGGTGAACGCGACCACAGAGCTTATTTTTAGAATTTTTGTCATATCAGGAATAATACAACAGGAAGTCGACCTGAGAAGCTTCAAATGGATCAGGCAAGAATGAAATAGACTTTCTCCTGACAAATAGGAACAGGACTTTCAAGATGTAAGAACAACGGATAGGAAATGACCATAGGCTTTTCAGAGCAAATATTGCCCTTAAGACGAAACTGTAAAAAAGAATATTAGGCAACAATAGAAGCTACAAGGACAACAAAATAAGACCAAACTAATGAATACAAGACTGAGCTTACTGACCCATGAGAAGGTTGTACGGGGAACTCAACAGTGAAGATACTAAGTTGATAAACAAACGCGTTGCTTCAGAGAAAACGGCAATTGAAAAAGGCAACAGATGAAAATATGATAAGATCCATTAATTATAAAGGACAAGTAATCGCATTAAGTGAAGTAATGGTTAGAAAAACAGGAGAAACAGATTACTTATGTATACTTGAAAAGCAATTGGCGACAAAAGAAATACCAGAAGTACACATGGAAGAAATTTTATCAACGGTTAAGAATATATAAATATTGCAATGATGGCATAAAGTATGAACCATTAAAATAGTCTGGTAGAGAAACAATGACATATTTGGCAAACATATTACTAGAGCGCGTTCATAGTATTAATTCACAAGGATTGTTACAATTTATTCACTAAAATCATATAAAATAGAATAGAAAGTACATTCAATTCTACATAACCCCCAAAACAAGTCCGATTCCTCAGTGGCTTTACCGCAATTAATGACATACCTACTATAAGTGAACTTATCAATAGAACCAAAATATCAAATAGGCCTTGTCTTGACCTTCACAAACTCACTATGTATCCGAAGGCTGAAATCAAGGAATTACTGAACAAAGTGTAGGCCTATACAAATAAATGTTATGCAGGGACGTTAAAGCTAAACTGAGAGGATTTGAGAAATACGAAGAATATCTTAACCATCAAAGGAATGACAACCCCTGAAATGGCAATAAGGATTTGTCGATAGAACAGGAGCAAATGTGGACAACAAATCATCGAAGAAATAAAAAACCATAACGAAATGATATAGTGTAACTTAGTATGATGGTTTATCAAACCACGTATTTTAGTTTAATTATTCGTTGATATCGTTAAAAATTGCATGATAAATATCAAAATTAATCACAATCACAAGTAAGGGTCTGCGAAATCTAATTTTACTTTCAATTTCTCAACAATTCTAAATATATTTCCCTAGTATCTCATCACCATTAGCTTTTCAGATCTTACACATGAAAAATAAATAAATTCAAAATTGTTTCAAATGATATACAAAGTACAATTGTTATAAAGATTTCACCTTGATCTGTATTTTTAATATCTTACCTTCGTGTCTCGTTAATGCGGTCGACCTACAACAACAACACTGTTTATTCCACTTGTTTGTTATTTTTAATAACTTCTCATTGCGGCTTCTACCTCCTCTGTACCAGCATCAACGCAACTAAACGCTTCATCATTGGCCCGTAACGCGATTTGAACTAAACCGACGGAAAATTACTTTTAATAAATTCCACAGTTATTAGCAAAACAAAAATAAACTCGAAGCCTTCGAATTGTATGCCTGCTCTCTGGCTATTGCCTAAGAAACGTTTATAACTCTTCTTTAATTTTCTTAATTGTCTTTATTGTCGAACTGTACATCAAACTCGCAATTAGCTTAATCAAGCGGTTCTAATAATAAACCGTTTTGCTCGCTGAATCGGGAAAACGTTTATTTTCCGTGGTTAATAAATTTTATCAGTTATTAAAATGTGAACAAGCAAAACACTTGAAAACGCTGCGTGCCAACGCAGACTGGATGTCGGCTTACGTAAAACTGTTTAAATGAATTGGTCGACTTCCGTGGACTCGTACTTTCGTTTGTTTGTGAGATAGCAGCCGTTCTTACCGGTTTTTGATGTCATCACAGGTTGTATTGTGTGAGTCAGCTGAAGTTATGGTAATGAGGAAGATCCTATTAGAAGAGGTTTATTAAAAGACTGTGATGCGAGATTTTAAATATTTAAATAACATATGTTTCCGATTTACCTAGAGCAAATATCCGTTTGAAGTGCCTGGTATCAATGATTGATTATGTAATTAACATAATACTGGGTTTTTCGTGTTTATTTACAATATAAAATTATTCATCTCAGTTAATCCAATAATTCAGCTGAATTTTTTTGATTGGTGGTGGACTGATTGGTACTGCAAAATCTGTATTTGTATTCATATATATCCAGGATATATAAAAATGTATAAATATAAAATTTATTCTCATGAAAAAGATTATTATTTGGTTACAATTGAATCTTGAACCCCAATATTCCAAAATTTCGTGGGGGGTTTGAACCCCTAGGACCCCCCCCCCCTGCTGGCTACGGCCTTGCGTCAATCGTGCATTTTAGGTTGTGGCATTTTTTGACATTTTGTAATTTGTTAGTTCACCGAACAACACCAATTGTGTACCAATTATTTACTATGATGTATTATGTTATGTATACCATGGTTTGCTGTGTCTGATATCAAAATAATAGGGAAGGAAATAAAAGTACACATTATTCATTTCCCTTTTGGTGAATGCGACAGGACATACTTAATTACTAAATTAATTAGCTTCATATCTTCCCAAACTGTCCTCGTAGAGAAATATTACACAAATGAATCCGGCTCGACCAGAGACCAAAATACGTGACTTCTATTGCGGAAGCGTTCAATGATGATTTAGTTATAACAAAATATTAGCGATTTAACCCTTTAAGTGGCAGAGGTAGCTATTGCTATCATCTGTTTTTAAGGTCCACTATTCAGTACCTGCCTTGCGAATTTGATTGTGTTACGGCTTCTACTTGCTGCACTAAGTTGCATTAACAACGAATCCTACCGCACCGTGAATATAATAGTTGGAAAATCCACTTTCTTGGATTTACTGGTATGAGGAGCTACCAGTGTTACTTAAAACAACTCAATTTCGAATGTTTACATGTGTTTTTGTTTTTCTCGCTTTGTTCTTTCTATGTTACAATTGCTGCAGTTATAAAAAAAATTGGTAAGTTCTTCCTTTATGTTTACTAATATATATGGTTTATTTTACATTTGAAATTTAAGCATATTCATGGGTAATAAAAATTATTGATATAAGTGGAAGACAACATCACTCCTTATCCGAAACAAAAAAAAATATATATATATTTTCATCCTATTTGAGTATAATCTTCCAAACTAGCAACAAAAGTTTGATCTTAGATTTTCGGCAACTTGTTATAGGCGAAAATATTGTTGCGAAATAATGGATAGAAGATATCTGATCCAAAAATATTGGAAGAGTTGAATAATGAGTTGCCTATTGAGGAACACAATTATCTATCGGACCATGCAGGTGATTCAGATGCAGAAGACTTAATGTCGTTGTCTAGTGGACCTTCTACGTGAGGTATGGATCATCCTCAGAGAATTGAAAGAAAAAAATATTTGATGACGAAAATATATTAGAGGCTGAACTAGATAGCAAGCACACTTGATAATTCCGATAGTGATCACAGATTCGATCCCGAAGATATTATTCCGAATAAAACAAGAAAATTATTTCGATTGATTTCTACTAGTTCATCTCCAAGCAACAAAAGGACTTTGACGAACACGATACTGACGATCTCCTGTAGGCTCAGTCACAGTATAGACTCAAGACATCTTCGTATGGTCAAAAAAAGTACAGCCTAATATTTCAATTTATTGAAGCTATTAGAATTCACAATACTAATAATATAGATCCAAATAATAATATACTAAGATACTTTAAATAGTTTTTTGATGAGTATCCATGCGGATATATCATCACCCAATCAAATTTATATGTTACCCAAGAAAACAAATCTCCGAATTTAGAAGAGAACGAGTTTTCTGCCTTTTTGGGTTATCACTGCTTTCCCACCATCAAGTTATATAGTTATATGATATAGTCTAACGATTCTAATTGTCGAGCGACCCTGAGAGTCAAAATTTCGACAAAACATATAAAATTAGACCACTTGGGACAGAGTTGAAAGCCAAATTAGGACTCAAATTTATGTGAGTGAAATAAATAATTTGACAGTGGTTGTTTTCCTAAATGAACCTCGGTACTTATATATATACCACTATTTTTCTAAGTTTTTCTTGCAACATTGACATTGTACAAAAATCACAAATTATAAGAGACCTTTTGTTGTATTTTTTAAATATTTTCGACGAGAAAAGCTTCCATGTTATTTGCACACAAAAAACACCACCCTTGATATAGCACTCTCATAACCAAAGGCATGATCAAAAGATCAAAATCATGAAAAATTAAAAAAAAATTGCCACTTAAAGGGTTTCATAAAGTGAAAGGACCTTATGAATCAATAAATGGAATTTAAATAATGCCGACAGGTACAAAAATCACAAATTATAAGTAAAGTAAAATTCACTAACTTTTTGTTGTAGCCTATAAGTGATTTAGATTGTACTTTCTTGATAGGGTGCTAGTCTCGACGAGAAAAGCTGCAGACTGCCTGAAGATGATGAAATGTTATGTATGCACACAAAAAACGACACTACTTTTTCCATTATCTTGTCCACTATTATTACACTCTATTTGTGAATTAAAGATGATAACCAAAGAACGCATATAGAATATTAAATTTCTCGAAAAATATACTAAAATAAATTATGAAATTAATAAATTAGATGTAACAATTTTTTTTTGAGTGACATTGATAGCAAAACTGGAAATGAAGAAAATATTTTGCTATCTTTAGTGAAAAGATAAATGTCACAATCACAATTTACTTCAAAAGTTACCACCTTTAAACGGTGTGAAGGAGTTTCAGCAAGACTTGTATGAGCAATTTAAATAAAATTATTAATAATAAGAAATTAAACATATATAGATATTTCGAAAGCTTTAGCAAAGTAAAAGTGTATTTCACTACTTCTTTATAAAATCGCTCATAAAAGGCTGCTTCCCGAAACCTTTCTTACATATATATATATATATATATATATATATATATATATATATATATATCATAAATTTGAACCTAACATCTATTTGCTTTCAACTTGAAAACAAATACTTGTTCATTAGTATCCTATCTTGCGAATATGATAATAATACTAAATCGGTTTTGTGTGTTTTATCAAAACGGCGGTCAAATGTTTGTATAAATGTGCAAATGCTAGATCGGAAATTACGATTCTAAATAATTGATTTAAAATCATTTGAATGTGTGATCATAATTACTGATGCATTCAAATAACTCCACGAGCATCGAATTATTGCATTAAACAGAATATTAATCGGATATAAAGTTCCTGAATAATTTAACCGTGAAAATAGTAATCTGTGTATGTGCTATTAATCTTTAATGTAGATCCCGCTCAACATCGTCAGGATTTGCGGCAGCAATTTTGGGTTTTATTGTTATAGGATTTTTATAAACAATAGTTTTAGATTAGGAATTATATGATTGAAACAGAACTCACACATGAGATTTTTGGCAAACGGATTGGAGATTGTATTTTGAAAACTCAGTATATGACAAAAATTAATACAGGAGCTAGTAACGTTTTCGAAAAAAGTTTTAGTCGACTTGTTTTTCGATTTTTTCTTTTATACAAATCAAAAAAGGAATATTCTGAAATTAAGTTTCCTGTCTCATGATTTTTTGTCTCTTCAGCTTTATGACATCTTAGGTCAGACAAATTCTTTGTAAAAATTGAGTTACGTCCCAAATATCGAAATGATTTAATCGTTTACAAAAATTATGCGGCATTCTGAGATCTAATACTGCTTCAACCAGATCCAAAAAATTTTCGGCGTGTGTTAAAATCTCATTCAAATCGGCCATTCTTTAACTTGTAGTTGTACCAGTAATGGGTATAAGCACATAATGAAAAATCTGCTTCGAGTTATGTAGCGTTATATGTCAAATTTCAAAACATAATTCGGCTCAAATCGTTGATCGGCCAAAATGCAACGTTCGAGACTGAACTGGCGTTGAAGCTGTTAATACAACCGGACCTTAGTCTGATAAAACAAAACCATACAGCCTTCTAAACGTTGCTCATATACATGATTCAACTTTACATTTGCAGGTGCTGGTATCGTATATTAATTGGATGTTATATTTGTTTATTTACGACAATTCATTGATATTTCATAAACGTAGGAACTCTTAATATGTAACCTGTCCCTGTTTCATATACCGAAAACTAAGTTGTATGGGTATTTCAAGACCTAAGAAGTGTCGGATCGAAGGCCCGAGTCAAAGTCAAATTTTTGCATTTAACTACCAACTTTATCTATTTTCTTATATGTAAATGAGAGTCTCGGTTAAGAAGCTTTCTCTTCAAATAAAAACAAAATAGTTACAAATTGTTACACACCTATGCAAATTTGTATTATATACTTATAATTATTAGAATTATTTCTAACTCTATTGTTGTTTCAATTCTTGTTTCAGGTATGTTGATTGCTTAACTCATAATCTGATATGTAAGTATTTCATATAATTTACATAATATTACTGTGAAGTTGTTTAGTATTTATGAAGTAAGTCTTTAACGTGGTCTTCAATGATGGAATATATTTAAGAAGATTTGTAATAAGTTTAGTAGTTCTAGAAATTTTTGTGGCGGAAAACAAAAATCATGCAATTTTTATTATAGCAAAACACCAAAACATAGGAACTCAAAATGTCAACCAATATTTACGATTCACCTGTATAATATATGAACTCGTCCAAGAATTAATTTCTTTAACATTATATTAATTGTGCAAATAGATCTTCTTATGTACTCAACATAATAATTTAAAAAAATGAGTTCTCTAACAAAGCATGTCACTGTAATCAAAGATAATTAATAGTAATTGTTTTGTGCAATGTTTTTGCCAATGTGCAAATTACGTTTTTACAATAAGCGGAAATTAAACTTGTCTATTATGAGAAATCTGATAAGAATAAGGAGGCATTTCCGATGTTCAGCACCCTATATCTCGTAAACTAGTCATACAATTCATAATACTAGTGGTCGTCCAGTTGTCGAAATTCGACCCTATTTCATGAAATTGTAAAAAGTATATTTTGATAAGAAATAGAGTTGTGGAGAAATCGGAGAAGTAGTAATGACCAAAATTGTTCACTCATATTGACAAATCTATTGCAAAAAAAAAATTAAAATATAATCAAATATCGGTATTCGAAATATTTGTGACAAATAAATGACCCCCCAAATTTTTGGCAGGAATCGCTCCTGGCAAAATATTCGATTTAATAATTGGAAGATTGTTCTTTGTAACCTAAAACTTTTCATCATTTGCGATTTCAATCAAGTTCGGGAATATTAAAGAACAGAGACGACCAACAACCCTAGGAGAACTTAAATATTTAATACATTCTCTATTGTCCGCTGTCTGACAATTTATTACACAACACCTTTGGGAAGGTTGTGATAATAATATATTAATCAAATAATTAAATTCACATTAAAAACATAATATGTAATATGAAAGATACTGCAACGCGTCCGAAAAATCAATACTGAACTACTACATTGACTATTTTACCACTAAACACTAACAGCGCTTGTATGCCACTTCCAGAAGTACATATTTAAGAATATAACAGCATCTAACGATCGCTCCATATATAATTACTGAATGTTTTGAGTTGTTTGGCATTGACAGTATGGACGTAAATAATGAATTTTTATTATATTTTATTTAATGAATGAACGGATATTATAACTTAATATTAGCATTATGCAGTGAGGATCGTCAGTAGCTACTTAACAAAACAAAAATGAAGAAAATCGGTTGAGAGACAGAGGAGAAAATGGTACCTAATTGTTTTGTCTTTGCCTATTTATTTATAGATTCTCCTCAGTTAAACACTGAACATTTCTTTACGTAAAAATGTAATAACATATAAATTATAATTACTTTCAATAAATATCCATTATTTATCAAATTTTATCGTTTTTTTTTTCGAATTTATGATAAAATTTAATATGCAATACCATTCACGAAATATGGGACCAATCTAGAAGTATATTCTTTCAAAGTAAAAACTAATTCTTCGGATTGGTTCATAAGTGACGGATTTCTGAGGTAACAAACATTTAGAAATATATATCCGAATTGAGGAACTCCCTTTTTTGAAGTCGCTTAATTACTAAATAACAGATCTAGTAAAACATAAACATCTTTACCGGTTCTAGTTTTGGTAAAGCAATAGCAGTGATTCATTTTTACCATATATCAAGATGAGTAATGCCTTACAAGAATATTTTGTCAGATATTCTATTGACCAGTAATGCCTTTCTGACATGATTAGTTTCAATGAAAATCATACCCAGAAGAATTTAAATATTTTTTAATGATGCACTGAAGAATGAAAAAAACTGCAAAATTTAACAAAATTTGTATTAACTTCAAATAAATACATTATGCTAGTTTAGTCTCCTAACCATTTTCGTTTTCCAAATTCTTTCATAATCCACCAGACTCTCTCCTTAGCCTCAGTTGACACGCTATCTTTGGAAATCATTGGTGGTCCATCTTGATTTTTGGGCAATCCACCTTTTTGTGCCAACACAACAATCGCCAACATGAACAAAATATGAAATATTTCAAAAATGCCAAAATGTTTGATTTCGTTCATGTAATTTTCATAAGAAAATTCCTTTGTCGGGCACTGGAGATCCTCCAGAGATTTTACAAAATGTTCGTGATAAAATTTTAGGAAGAAATCCAAGTTTTCTTTTAGAACATCAATCTGCACACTGGTGAACAGATAGAAGAGCAAATCCCTTACTGGTGATTCGTAGGTGTAAACTTGGAAATCTACGAATTTATTGTTTACCACTTTACCGCCTTCTAATTTCACCATTAAGTTGTTCACCCACAGATCCTTGTGAGAAAGAGTTGCGAAAGGTTCTCTAAAACTCGTTCTGTCTTCTTTACGTAGGTCAACTGATTTTTTAACTTTTGGCAACAATGGGATGCAGTCTTCGTTTTCTTCCAAGATTCCTAAAAGAATCTCATTTGGTGGTCCTTCGAAATCTTTCTCATCGGGATTAAAACATGCCATGTATTTTTTAAGATTGTTCTCAAATGCTTCTGGTCGAAGAAGTTTCAAAGCTAGAGGTGTGGCGTGAAATTTTGCCAAGTCTTTAAGAATAAATTTGGTCGCGTCCAAGTCACTGCCGATAAATCGGTCCAAGTTTTCGAATCCTGTAAACAGAACAGAGGATTAAATATAAAATTTTAAAAGAAATATGTATTTATAATATAACTATAATTTTCAAAAGAAAATGCTGTTGCATTTTTGAAATTTGGCCACCATATTGGAAGTAACATTATCTCCTTGGTGATCAAGTGTGAGCACCGTAACAGGAGACGCTATAGGTGACGTCATTCATTTGAAATGAAGAAGTCGTGTGAGTTGGGTAAACGGTGTTAGATTTTTCTATAAAATTCTTACTGCAGATCTCATAGTTGGAATGGTATTATCACTATAACTGCAGAAAAAATGGGCTAGAACTATCAACCCAGAGATCCGATTTATTAAACTTCAAGAGCTCAAGGTCGCAACTGACCAAAGAGTTCGCCAAAAGTCTCTAGTCTTTCGTCTTCTGCGGGAGGTCAGCTTCTTCTGCTGGGGGTTAGCTTCTTCTGCTGATGGTCAGCTTCTTCTGCTGATGGTCAGCGTCTTCTGCTGACTATATATGGATTACTAGAAATTTCCTCTGTTTCATACTGTATCAACCAAATGGGGCAAGTAAACATGTTGCTGGATAGATAAACTTCTCACCGCTGGTGGTTATGTTGTGATTCTTTTGAGACATGACAGCCGTCTGAGTCTAGTGCTTACTTAACAACAAGCCAAGAACTTACATCAGGCATTCGAAATCTCTCTGACGCTTGGACAGATTCACTTGACTGATTAGTGTTGATGATGCACTATTACCTTCGAGTATTATTCCTCTTACTTAACATAAACAGTGTGACGAGAAGTACCTTCCTTTAAAGATCACCGATATTACGATCGTGTCAGACCAGACATCTTAAAGAACAAATACATGGTCAAAGGACTACAGAAATGACAAATGCAAAATGAAATGGAAAATGATTGAAGAACGTACAATTTGTATGCCTCCTACCTTAATGACACAAATTTTTCGCGAGCTTCCAGATGATGACATTGGCTGGGACAACAATGTTGAGAGATCAAACTCAGAAAGGTAACGAATAATTACCCGGAACTAATGTGACTGGCCTTAGGCAAATTCAAAATGAGCTTTTTTTTGATAGAAGAGTACTTGTTGAGGATGGCATTTTCAGTTTAATGATGAACTCATCTTTTCTGAGAATTACTAACGAGTCAGTCCGCCCTGTTCTTTGGCCAAGATTAGTGATATGTCGTTCTTAAACTGAACTGAAACCATGCTGAAATAATTCTATTCTTCCGGAAGTTCAATTTGCGTTTCAGGAAAAACGTCCCACAGAACAATAAGTATTGAGATTCTCCGATGTTTAATCGGAATCATGCCGGGGCGTTGATGACTACGCCTTCGATAAAGTTTGGCACGATGGACCTCTGATCTTAACTTAACATTAATCACAACCTAATCAACAGTTTGGTAGATGCCAAAATACCACTTAAATTCAGGAGTTCCTCGGTATGATGCCATTTCATGTATACGTGGGGCATCCCAGCGGACTGCGTATATTTAAAATTTACTCTGATCGGCCATTAAACACCCTGGACGCCGCACCTCGATGAAATATTTCAAAAGGTAGAACAATCAGAAATGTCATTTAGCCATTGGGGTCATGCCACTGACACCCATCTGATTTGTTTGGTATTCGAAGAGCATTTTCATTTGACAAATGGCTTATCCTCTATCTGAACGAAACACAACGATTTACGCTTGATCCTCCTTAGTAGTCTTCTAGCAAGAACCAGAACTAACAGATTAATTTCATTAGGACTCGGCAGAAATAGCACCGACGAAGGTCAGCGATTGGTTTTCTAGGCAGAGGCACATATGCGATCAACGTTTTTTTTTAAGAAAATTGTTATAGTTGCTATCGGAATCACCTATCATGGCTGAAACAGAAACTCACATCTGACTGCTTCTGCAACTTCTGGGTCGAATTCGTCACCTCAAACCCAGGCGGTGACGAAGAAGGAGAAAAACCAAGAACAAAATAGCTAAACCTCTTAGTCTTTGGCACATGAGATGACCAATACTGCCATCAAAACTTTAAGGGATCGAGGTTTATCACTTTTGTAAGCTATTAAGAAATATAAACGTATTGTTACCATTTACAGTGTAGATGTCGAGAAAGTAGCGCCTCAGGAAAAACTTGAAGTCGCCTGCGCTTCACGAGTTCTTAAAATAAAGGAAATGGTGCAACTAGACTCAAAAACGAACGACTCTTCTACATGTGCCACGAATGAGCGGCACTGTTTAGTCAACTAGCTCGTTCAAATCGCCATTACTAGAATCATTCAGTGACTCAGCTCGAGCGAGTCGAGAGTCGAGGCTCATCGATGGTTCTGAACGTTTAAAGTTGAATTACGGAGTAGAGACTCGTTCAATCGTTCGATCGACTCGGAGCAACGGGAAGAAAGGAGCCGTTTGGGTGATGGATGTAGGTATTACTTTTATATTCCGTTGAAAATTTTTTATTTTAAACAAATCCATAATAATAATAGTTATTTTTTAGGGCTTTTAAGTTTAAGTTTCACAAGATTTTAAACGTTGCATATCGGATAGGTATGGGATCGAAAAAAATGAGCGACGTCCAACTTAGTTTCCATGTTTTCTTTTTAAATGTAAATTTATGAAATCCTTTTTATTATGTATTTATGTATTAATGTTTACAGTTTATTTTCTTATTTTTGTTGCCAAATATACAAAATCGTTATATTTTAGCGTAATTATGACTCAGCAAAACCTTAATATTATATTAAGTGAACTAAACATGTGCATATATAAATTTTATAAATCCCCTAAGGCTAAACGGTTTAGGAGCGATATCGTTCAAATGAACGACTCAGTATGAACGACTCCTTTTGGTGAGCTGAACGAAATGAGCGGGCTCACTAAAAAGAGTCATAAAACCGAACACTAGGTGCAACTGATTCTCTAAAATTGGAAGCGTCTCCATCAAAAGCTTTCGCAACGAAGCCGGCCAGCGGCTAAAAAAATTGTTGCTGGTAGCAAAGACAAGAAGTGAACATAAAACGAGCAACTTCGAGTGATTAATAATTTGCGAATAAACCTAAAAAAGTTGCGGCACCAGAAGACTTCAGCTCCCAAATCTACAAAATCATCATTATGTGTTTTGCTTGCATCTAAAGTAAAGTCTTCGCTCTATTATGTGTTGTTAGGCTACACCTCTCCATTTTGACGATAACTACTTCGACTAAAAACTGAATATAGTGGGCGGACCTTTTCCTGAAAGTACACAGACTTGCAAGGTGCGTATACAGTATCGGAATACTGCAGCCCCAAGTTTTGACAGAGAGGTAAATGTTCTGAGAAAATTGTACTAGCACATGTCTATGCAACCAATATAAAAGGCATGAAGACGCAAAGGTTCTGCGGTACGTTTACTCACTTTTTTCTAGGCGACTCGATGATCACCGGGTAATTTTATTTCAATGTAGCTTTACCAGTTGAAGATGTTATCTACCTTATCTGGGGAGGAATAACATAATTTGATCAGTTCTACAAAATCTCAGATTACTGATAATAGATAGTATGTATAACTTTATAACTTATCTTAATAACAATTTTTATCGTCAACAACACATGAGCGTTATCTGAAAGATTTTTAAATAACACGTGCAAAATATATTGAGATATTATTTTACCATATCTACAGGGTGATTCGAAAATGTATCGCCAAACTTACATGACAAGAATTAACCCATTGCAAAAATTAGACAACTTGAGTTGAAATAAATACAAATAACATTCACATTTCTGCCAAACATGTTATGGCGATGTAGAGATTGCCACACTTTTTATCTTTAATTTTTTCACATTATATGGCTGTTTAAATGGCGTTGGGTTTAATAAATGAAAGTTTAATGTTCTTATACAATATTTGGTCTTTATAAATCAGTAATACCAAAATTTCCACCTCTCGACTTGCCTGTGCTGTATTAGCATTAGTCGTCTATCAAATTGCCTTTGGGGCATTTGGGTCATGTTTACATTTTTTCCTTTTTTGTTTAAATTTTAAGCGTTTGAACCTTTTTTGAAGTATAAATAAATATTGACCATTTATTTTGCCCATATTGGCCATACAAATTTAGCTAAATATTTTATTTAAAATCACCCGGTGTATTCATTTACGTCAAAAAGTATTCGTCTTACCTGAAGTTTTCAGATTTTCTAGGAGAAGCACAGCATTTCCATCTATAATGTCACTACCGTTGAGATTTAATCTTGAACCATAATATTTTGGAAAGAAATCTAGAACATCTTTAATTCCCTGATCTCTTTGAAATTCTTGCAACGTTGGTACTATAATTTCGTAGAAAGCCGACTCCATTTTGAAAGTAACTTGAATATTGAACACCAATTGGAAAAATGGACTTTCTGGTATCAATTTTGCCACAACACTGAGCTGTTCCTTTTCTCCATGTTTACATTCCAGAACCAAGTCAACCTTAAGGATGGTACTGCCATAGTTCTCACCTGGTGCTGTTAGTCTTGTGATTTTTGTATCGACGATTTTTTTCTCTTTGCCAATGTATTCGCCAATAACTTCTTCGAGTTTCTCGATTTTGTCTGCTTGTACTTCCATGATTGAATTTAATTTAATTTGAAACGATAGTGAATTACTATAACGATGTAATTACGGAATCTTGACTATAGTACTTTTTATATCTGAAAGATTGTACAATTTAGATAAAATACCTCATTTCTTACTATCAAGATAAGGTGTTCACATAACTCTAGAATTCATCCATAAAAACAGTTGAATTCATTTTAGGTTTGATAGACGAGATAAAAGGAATAATGTGAGTGACGTTGAGTGCAACGAATTATTATATTTTGGTCTAGTTGATAAATTCAATATATGCCGCTTCTAGTGAAAATATGAGTAAAGGGTCATATTGAGTTTGGAATGACTTCTAGAAACAGTTGAACTATTAAATGTTATTAGCAAATTAAGATCTAAATGAATTTTTATTTTTGGCAATTTATTTGAAAGTTATAAATATTAAAGAAATTTTAATTTTAATTCTTACAATGAAAAACTCCTAAAAATATGCATCTTTTATTATAATTAATAAAATAACAGAATAAGGTTAACATTTGTTATTGTTTCAAGGAGAACCGGTCCTTTTTAAGTGTACCTATATTAAAAGAATGTCCTATAAAATCATTTCATGGTATTCTTGAAGACTTATGAGCTGTAAATTGTATTATGTTGGTATACATGCCCCTGAAGTATGATACAATTTTCTGCTGTATTCATTGTTTACTTTGTCTCTGGCAGCCGCTAAGATTAGACGTGTTTTCATGAGCTCGGCGATTTTCAGTTGTTAAAAAAATTAATCAAAGATTTTTTATTTAGTTATGTTATCAAAGACTTATGGTGAGTCTGCTATGAAAAAAACAATTGTTTACGAGTTTGGCGTTTAAGCGTTTCCAAGTTGGCCATGAAGACGTTGAAGATGATGAACGCCCGGACGACCCAGCACATCAATAACCGATGAAAACGTGAAAAAAGTGAAAGAAATGATTATGAACGATCGCCGAATCTGATGAAGTTGACATATCTATTAGCTCATGCCATGACACTTGCCAACGTTTTGGGTATGAAACGCTTAGCAGCAATATTTGTCCCAAAATTGTTGAATTTTGAACAAAAACAGCGGCGTATGGAAGTTGCTCAGGAGTCACTAAATGAAGTCAAGGTCGACTCAAATTTGCCCAAAAGAGTAATAACAGGTGACGAAACATGGGTTTACGAATATGACGTCGAAACAAAGGCTCAATCGTCTCAATGGAGGCATTCTAGCTCTCCAAGACCGAAAACGGCTGGGTAAGTGCGGTCTAACGTCAAGGTTATGCTTACTTTGTTCTTTGATTTTAATGGCGTAGTGCATCATGAATTCTTGCCACAAGGTAAAACGATCAATAACGAGTACTATCTACAAGTTCAACGCCGTTTGCGTGAAGCAGTCCGAAGAAAACGTCCGGATTTGTGGCAAAACTGTTCATGGTTTTTCCATCATGATAATGCACCTGCTCACACATCGTTGCTTGTTCATGAATTTTTCGCAAAAAATAACACTGTAATGATGCCCCAACCTCCATATTCGCCAGACATGGCCCCTTGTGACTTTTTCCTGTTTCCAAAAATAAAAAAACCTTGAATGGTCGTCGTTTCACACGGATAGATGACATTAAAAGTGCATCGCTGAAAGACCTCAAAGCTATCCCAAAGATAGAGTTCCACAAGTGTTTTGAGGATTGGAAAAAGCGCTGGCATAAGTGCATAATATCTAGTGGGGATTACTTTGAAGGGGACAACATCGATGCAGATGAAGTAATAAATATTTTTTCAAAAAACGAAAATTCCGGGTATTTTTAAAAATACACCTCGTATTTGCTAATTAAGTTTTAATAGAATATACCTTTAAATTTCATGTCTATTTATAAACCTTGTAATACAGACGTCGTCATCCACATGTGGGCATATCCCTCTTCCATATTATTTAATTTTTATTAGTCCTGGGATCTCGTCATTTAGGTTTTTTTCTTGCAACATTTCTTATTTCGTCCTCATGGATGGTTTTCGTTCTATAATCCATTGCTTCCAATATGTTGTTTTTTTTTAATCCATTTTCCTTCCTCCATCCTATCCATTTAGATTTTCTCTGTGTTACTGCTTTCATTATGTCTTCCATTTTTGTTCGTTGCCTTAAATATTCAAAGCAGCGTTGTGTTACATTTAATTTGATTGTTTTTGTGTAAATTCTCAGGTGTCCACACATTGTTCTAATATTTTTGTCTTCATAATAATCGTCTATTTTTTATTTTTATTTCGAAGTATAAACTAAATTTGACCGAACACCGCCCACCCCAATCGTAATCTTCAATTTGTCTTCGTATTGCATTTCTTTGTAAATCCTTATCATTTGTCCTAAGTACACGTATTGGTCGACTACGTCGAGTAAACCTCCATTCAATATTATGATTGTTGACAGTCTGTTTGTGTGTCGATCTCCTCATTTTTTGTATTTTGTTTATATGTATCGTTAAGTAGATGTCATTTGATTTTGCCTATAGTCTACTAACATTTCTTTAATATCATTGGGGTTGTCTGAGAGTAGCACTACGTCATCGGGATATCTCAGGGTGGTCAGTTTGTTATCTTTTATGGGTAAGCCCTTGTTCCCCCATGTTCATGTTCCTTGAAGACATCCTTTATTGCCAGGATAACTAGTTGGAACGATATTGTGTCTTCCGGTTGTATCTGTTAATATTTATAGAATTTGTCTTCAGAATTTTAATTTTCTTACATTATATATACTGTCCAGTAATTTGATATGTTGTATTGAGTTAGTTCTGCAATTTTGGTTATTCAAGTTTCTCACCAGTCAGAAGCTTTAATATAGTCTATGATATTCTTTATTGAAATAAATGGTACTTTGTCGTTTATAGATTTCTAGATTCTACTTGCTCTGTGATTAGATGATTTTTTTATTAGATAAGAGTTTATACTCTTAAGTAAGTAGGCTAATTTGTCTGTAGTTTTGTAGGATTCATCTGTGTATTCATATCGATAAACTCCCAAAGTTCAAGAAGTACAACCTTATAAGTACTTTCTTTTAAACTAAATTAGTGACTATAGTCATATTATAAATAAATTGATCAGAAAAATGTTCTTGTAAATTCTTTTTCAAATACTTTACTTTGTATAGTTCGTCAAATCAGAAATATTGCATTCTGGCTACATAAAATTGTCCTAGACGTGCAAATTTGCTTATTTATTATCTAATTAAACCATACATACCATAGTAACAATGTCTTGTCCCACATCTGTTTTCAATTGCTTTAGTGGTTACAGCACTGCATCTGTCATTGTTTACAACTCTTGTAATAGTCACACGTAGCTGTCGGCATAAGTAAAGCTGTAAATGGTTCATTTAGTCGTTTGTTATATAACCACAAATCATCTAGCCTTAATTGTTATTTGCCTACTATTAATATTGTTCCATGAAATATTTTACTATCCATTTTATCAACATTTACCTGTGGGCTAGACTTAAATTGTTTTTATCTCTATAGTTTTTTCCCCTTCTTCAAGTTATAAAATTTGCAGATCTTTCAATACTCATAAAATGGTTTTCAATATATCGCGAGAATTTCAGCTTCTATTTGATGATCACGCAGGAAAAGATTTTGCATTGGTACATTCTCAATCACACTTATTGGTTCTATTATTTGAGAAAACCTCGGCCCTAAAAAATGATTAATTCATACTACTGTCCCCTAAAGGTTCAACAAATCCATTTTGCTGGTCCACTGAATGCAAAAATCAGAAATCGCTGGTCCATGGAATCCGAAAGGTTAACGATCCCTGATTTAAAAAGTAACAAACAGAGCACTGTAATATTATTTGTTCTCAAATTTATGTTGACCCTAAAAAAATGTTTCACGACATTTCATTTTTGCTGTTGTTTTTAATAATCTCCTCTTTTTAGAATACCCATATTCTAAATTTCACATAAAATTTAATTACCGTTAGTAATTCCTTAACAATAATAAAATTACATAGGTAGTTTCTATTGATTTATATGATTACATAAAAATTGTACAATACTAACCTTTATAATTGAAGCATCATGAGTGACCACCGTCAAACACGAGAAGTAGTTTTATTAAAATGAAATGCAATTCTTACACGAAGACTACTGTACAATAAGAGGTGGCTATTTTAATAGTGTTAAATCTGTCGGAAGTGTTCGGATCGATACGGTGGTCTACAATAATATACAAATATTGGCCAAGATCCCCGGCACTTGAGTTTACATCTGTCATGAATGAGACTCAAGCTGCTGGAGTCACTATTCATTTAATTATTATTCTTAACTTTCAGCCGTGCAAATCAAAACAACAAATTCAAATAAATTAGATTAGTAGAATCAAATAAATCAGTAAACAAGGATATGTATACTAATCAAATAATGAGCAATACTAATAAAAATTCATGTTTATTAATTATTTATTTAGAAATATTTGGAGGTCAGTAGTTCATTCTCCAGAACGTGACCATGCACAAAAAACATAAGATGCTTGAACATTTTTTAGTGTTCATGGAAATGAGAATGTATTACATTAAAATTGTCAATAGAACTACAGATACTTCAACCTACTGATAGCTTATGATATTGAAATTAATTGGGTTTAATATCAATAGTGCCGGTTAAGTAGATCTTGCAGGATTGCAATTTCAATAATCCATAGAGATATTTTGCAGAACGTACCGTATTAACCACAATCGTTTCATCGGGATTTACAAATTATATTCAGAAACCACAAAATTGCAATTTGTATATCTTGAATATTCGTTACAGTGCCGTGAAATCTATTAACAACTCTTGTGAATATTGGCTATTCCTTACAGTCATAGTGGCAGATCCAGACAGTAAAAAAAGTAGTGATTACTAGTAGTAAACAGGTAACCGTTAACCCAATAAACCAATGGACATACACTCTTTGCGCGAGCCCATGATCTGGATTTGCTCTTCAGAAAATTACTGAGGACACTTCTAGCTCCCTTGCCATCCAGCCCCTGAGAAATAACTCAGGTCTTCACGCTAATGCAGTTTTCCTTCTGCATAATCGCTGCCTACTTGTCGGGATAGCTTGGCTTTGATTTGTTTCCGTTGCTTTACGATAATGCTAGTACAGCAACTGTCTTATTTGTGGTTCGTGGCTCATTCTTTGCTATCGTATATAGCGTATTCTACCCTTCTGCGTGCCCGTTATTTTCATTTATTTAGTGGATGTGTGTTCTTCTTGTCTTTTATTTGCTTCATTTATTAGTTATTTTATACTCACCTGCCTTCTACTTCTGGGTTTCTTCGTCATCTTCTCCTTCGCCAAAGCAGAGCTGTCTCCGTCAATAAATCTGGGGTTATAGTCAATAAGCTGTCGTATGTGAAGGTTTGGGTGCTGTTCCAGTTTAGCGTAAGGGTCTCTGGCCTTTCTCTTCATTTCGGCAAGCACTGGTTGGTGTCGTAAATCATTGAAAATTGTTTAGGAGTCCCAGCTTGCTTCCTCTTCCTATTAGGGTGTCCGTAAAGTCGGGCATAGTCAGCCCGGACTTTGTTACGAGTCTCTTGGACATGCCTCGTGAAAGTCTATCCCCTGTCGATGATGACTTCAAGGTATTTGACTTCGTTCTTCCATGAATTTGTCTGCCGTCGACGGTCAGGTTTCATGTCGGAACGATCGTGCGGATTCTCCCGTTGACGAACAGAGCTTGAGTTATGTCCTCGTTGATAGCTATCTTCCACTGAAGGCACCAATCTGCTAAATCGTCAGTGGGCGCCTCAGGGTTGACTTGAAAAATAGAGCACTGGACATACATACATTATATCAAATGCTAATAAATTGCAGAGTAAAAAACCTAATAATACATAATTTTTGTGTTGTTTCTCCTCCTTAAGAAAGACCTAGAACCTAAAGCTGCCTTTACAGTCATTATAATTTCGTATTGAAATTACAATTTTTCAGAAACTACTTATCCATCTTAAACCCATATAACCTTAAAATTAGAATCTATTCTTTCGAGGAAAATTAATGTTTTGGTAATTAATAGCAGAAAGTTATTAAATTTATAATAAATTCACTTTTTTTCTGACAGTGAAAAATGCACCTTTGATTTTTTGTCATAATCACTACATTACAAAATAGTCATCTGCCCAGTCTATCTGTCTGTTTGTTCAAAAACTACTAAATGGATTTTCGTGCGGTTTTCACTAATAGATAGAATGATTCATGAGGAATGTTTAGGTATATAATTTGTCAAGGGTTTCTGTAAATTGGTTGAAATATAATGGTAATTGTAGTGTCAAGTCGCCTGCGAGCTTTCATTGAAAATGCTCCCTAATCCCTTTGAGATTTATATAGATCGACAAAAAGTTCGCGATGGCATATATCTATGTATTAAGGATAGCCTATTCTACCCAATCTATCTTGTACAAAAATGGAAACGTACAATGCAGTGCTTGGAATACAATTTAGACGGATAAAGTATTAATCCTTATCCTTATCACATTTAAATTACTTTAAACATTTCATACACATTATTATAATCTTTTACATCATCTTTACATAGTAGAAGACAAAAATGGCTCTTCGTTATTTATCCCTCTGGACGATTGGATCTTTTAAACCCTGCAATGAATTATAAATTTGTATAAATACGACGATAATTGACTGCTATGTCAGAGAGCACATAGCTCAGTTGGCTAGAGCTTATTGCTAACAATGAGAAGGTCTCGGGTTCGACCCCCATGATTCATTGAAGTTTTTTGTGGGTATTTGATTGGGTTCCTGGAAATTTTAATTTACACTTGGATGGCGCTGCGTTTTTTTAACGGTTGAACCGATTTTGATGATACTTTTTGTGGGCATTTGAGTGAGTTAAATTTACAATTTGGCCCGACTCTGCTCTGCAATCAGGTTGATGGGATTTTTGTTAACACTTCCTAAAACTTGAAGACGCGAGATGTAAGACCGACATCTAGGATTTTCGAGAGAATCAGTACATCTCGCGTCTTCAAATTTAACGAAATGCATCAAATGCATAAAGAAGTGTTCGAGAGGACATTCAATTGTGGGAAGCGCAACTGATGAAGGTTTCCTAACCAGAAACAATGTATATTATATTTATATATAATATATATTGTCTTGTGTACAAAGGAATGACAGAGTACAAGAGACAAGAGTACTTCCTAAAACGTTGGCCAGATTTTCATGATACTTTTTATGTGAGTTTGAATGGGTCCCCGAAGTTTTAGCTTCACAATTGTACCCGGTAGGTGTGCTGCGATCGGTTTTTATGAATTTTGTTTACAATATAAACACCACCCAGCTAGTAAATGAAAAGAAGAATTGCTGTCAAATTTTATATCCCAAAATGACTTCTGTTTTGCACTATAGATTAGTCTACATGCGTTGTTTCTTGAATGCACAACTTTTTGCCTTTGACTCTGTCATTATTTATCTACGACACACCACATTTAAGCTATTTGCATGTCATGCTAAAACGCTCACCTGTCTTAGTAAAGAATATCATAAATAATCATAACACCCATGTCCAATACAACTTTTGTCCAATACAACTCTACCTTATGAAATGAATCTGCAGTTCAAAAATGCCATTAAAGTTGACACAGAACCAGTATTTATTTACTTACATTTATTTATTATATTTGCATTATCTTAAATAGATTCATTATATTTTGAGGTTTGTTTGAGAACTTAACTATGATTAATTACATTCGTAATCTCCTCGTAGTGTAAGATTACTATTTGAATTTTCAGTCTTTAAATAAATGCTGCAAATATATATTCATAATTTAAAATTCCATCCACTTTCGTTTTTCAAATTCCTCCAGAATCCACCAAGCTCTTTCTTTAGTCTCGGGAGGAATAGCCTCTTTAGGTGCCATACCAGGATCTTCTGCATATGCAGACGATTTTGGTCCACAAACAACAAACATTAACATAAACACAATGTGCCCAACCTCGTACGGTCCATAATGCTTTATTTCGTCCAATAATTTTTCATAACAAAAATCACCAGTGAAAGAATTTAGCTCTTTCAAGGTTTTGACGAACTCCTGGTGATAAAACATAAGCAGATCGTCGAACTGATTTTTTAGGATGTCAAATTGAACACTTGTGCAAATGAAGAACAGCAGATCTCTCACTGGTGAGTTGTAGGAATAGATTTGGAAATCAACAAACTTATTTTTGGTCACTTTTGATCCTACCAATTTAACCATGAAATTATTTACCCACAAATCTCTGTGTACGATGGTAGCAAATGGTTCCCTGAAGTCTTTACTGTTGGTGTGCGCGTGTTTTACGGATTCTTCAAATTTTGGAAGCAAGCCTTTAATTTTGTCATGCGAGCTTAAAATGTTCAACAAGTTTTGGTCAACAGCAGTTGTGTTTACTTTATACCCTTCAGGATGAAAACAACTGAGGTATGCTTTTACATTCTTGTTGAATACATCTGGCCGTTGGAGTTTGACAGCAATGGGTACGGCGTGAAACTGGGCCAAATCTTTGAGAATGAATTTAGCTGTGTGGAGATCGCAGCCGACGTAACGATCCAGATTGACGAAACCTGGAAATTCAAATGCTTGTGTAAAAATTAATTGAAAAATTGGAACTATAATAAGCTACATGTGACATGTGCTAATGTTTTAGACCTTTAGATAGACCTTAAGGCTCAATGGTGTTATGAACTCTATACTACTACTAAATCGATGTTGTTCGTCTGACCCCACAAAACGTTATTGAGATATTGAGCTCGATTAAACGACGTTAACCCGTGCCGCTCGTCGCTCAAAGTTTGAAGAAATCCAAAATTTTGGCCAAAAAGCTGACATATGGAGCCATAACTCCAGAACGGTAAATAATAGATACACGCTTAATATCTCAAACAGAGGACTATTGTTGTTCTTCAAAATTTATATTCTTTACATTATTTTAAGTCAAATCGAGTTACAACAGCCTTTAGCCCCAAAAACGTGACCTGGCATCAGTAGGAGCCAGTTAACTTTTAAGCAAAATTTATATTTGCTGACAAATTTCGTATACAGTTGAAAAAGTGACATGTCGTGATTACAGTATATGTTTCCGACCAAATAATATTCATAAGAATGTTTTCCGTTTGAACTCACACTGTATGTGTCTTCATAAGTTGAGTATATACAAACCAACTGAGAACCCCCAACTTGAAGTTAATTAACTGACATTCATTTGGATTTATTTCCAAACAACTTTCAATTTATTAAACTTTTTAATAATACAGCACAATTGGATGCAGTTTTCAATTCTAATAAACTTTGCTTGAATACAATTTGAGATATTATAAAAAAATAAAGTTACCTCACTTTTAAACAAAATTGATATATATTTTGAAACCTTGTGATTTTTTTAATAACAATTACTTCTATTTGTTAACAATTTTAGTTCTTAACAAAAATTAAGATACTTTAATTTATGGATTAAATAGGCACAATTCTAAGATGTAAATTAAAATATTTGACAATGTGTATTATTTTATTTTTGACGTAACTTACTTTATTTTATATTCAAAAGTCCTTTTTGATGATAAACCTGGTCTACATATAAAAAAGTGACATGGAATACTGTTTAAGTTTGTAAATCTATTTGTGAAAAATAACTTTTTCTCTGAAAATTATTAATTAAAAGAAATATTTTATTCATAAATACACACTGTATATACATATTAACTGATATTTATTTTGATTAATTCATCTTATTTACAATTTACGCCAAGTTCCGAACAGTTAATAAAAATGTGGTTAAAAGTTTTCCCGGATTTTCTAATATTATTGAAAAACAATAATCCAATTCCTTTTTAATTCGTTATACCCCATGTTCCGAACAGAAAATTTTCTATATTTTTAAATCCAGCGACTTCACCAAAGTTTACTGTACAAGAAAGTCTGTAATTTTTTTCCCCGTTTTTCTAAAAAACGGTACAAGCTATGTTATTGAAAAAAATATGGGACCACTTTGGGATATCCTGGAACTAATTCAATTTCCTTTTAAATTTGTCCCATGTTTCAAATAAAAATTTTTCCATATTTTTTTAATACTCCACAAAGGCATAGAGTATAAGATAAAAATAGGTAAAAAGTTTTTCCCCATTTTCTAAGAAACGGTACAAGCTATGTTATTGAAAAAAACATTGGACCACTTCGGGATATCGTGGAACATATCCAATTTCTTTTCAATTTGTCCTATGTTCCGAATATTTTTTTCCATATTTGTTAGACCGGCGACTCCACCAAGGCATAGAGTATAAGAGAATACTTATAAAATAGTTTTTCCCCATTTTCTAAGAAACGGTAAAAGCTATATTAATGAAAAAAATATGAGACCACTACGCGATCCCCGAAACATGGTCCAGTAAAAACGGTCGAAATTCCTTGAGCCGTTTGCGAGTAATACGACGAATTGAGAACCTCCTTCTGTTTGAAGTCGGGTAAAATATTGAGTCACTCTCTGATGAATCTACACAACACATCTGCCCATAGAGATTTACATACAACTTAAATAAACAATTAATTCAAGGAATATTAGTAGAGCTCCCTCATCCCAAGAATAGGCAACAAGAAGCTGCTTTTGCTGGAGTAAACAGGACTGTCAGTTTTAAATAAAGGGAACAATATAAAATAAAATTGATCTATTTTTCATTAGTATAAAATTAGATGGAGAAGTTTTTTTTGGATATGTTCGACCAATCCACTAATTACTACTAAATCTGTTGAAAATCAATTAGACAGAAATGGAATTCTCTAATTAGTGAGGCCGAAGCTCATTTTAAAAAAGATGGAATGCTATTTATTATGTTCTGATAGGGTGAAGGCGTGTTGTAGAGTGGCCACTTAGATCGCTTTATTTGTCGCTATTATACGATACCATGTGATCTTTAATGGTGTTTAGTTTATCCCCTAGAAATTTAGAAGAGCTTCTTGCAAGAACTGTCGTGCAACTCAAAGAGGCTTAGAGAATGTACGCTTCGAGTTTTTATGACAGTCATATCATTTAATATTATAACGCGAAATGAATATTGACATCTAAAACTTTCAGGGACAACCAGTTCAGCAAGTGCAACTGATTAAGGCCTCGACTAGAAACATTGTATTGTCTTGCGTTCAATGGAATATGAAATACTGGGCAACATTTTACAAGTTTTCTTCAATTTAAAATGTTTATTGCTTTTGTCAACTTTATTCTCGACAAGGCACTCAGATTTTGGCTTGTGAGAAATAGCTTTTATAGAATAAAAAATCGGCAAGAATTTAAAAAATGGAACGTCAAAATGGAGGACGTTTCAAGCCATCATCTCTACCTGTTACTATTTATGATTATTAAAGTGGTAGCACCTGGTGCCAGGGGACACCAAGTGATGAAGCAATTTTTGTTTAAACGATTTTACGTATTACAGCAATTTTTTTCTTAAATTTCTATACAGTCAAGAAGGGAAGTTTTGGAATGAAGAAAGTTTATTTATTCCGGCTGAACCATAACATTTTGTATGCCAGTAACAACAGCTATGTTAACATCGTGTTGGTCTTCATTTCCACTTGTTCATAAAATAGATTTGGCATTATTAAAATGGAGTGGCTAACGAATCTAGTTGCTGGATTTTACAGCGCATACAAAATGTAATGGTTCAACCATTATAAGAGTGCAGGATGCTTGTATATTACCTGAAACTTTCAGATTTTCTAGTAAGAGAACTGCGTTTTTGTCAACTTTTTCACCATGGTCCAAATTCATCCTAGCTCCGTAGAATTTTGGGAAAAAATCTATCACCTGTGATACACCCATTTCGCGCTGGAAGTTCTGAAGTGTAGGTACTATGATTTCGTAAAGGGCACATTCCAATTTAAAAGTTACTTCAATGTTAAAGAATTTCTGAAACAATTCCACTTCTGGAATCATTTTGGCAAAAATACTAAGGCATTCTCTTTTCTTTTCGTTGTTCTCAAGGGTGAGATCAACTCTAAAAATTGTGCTTCCATAATTTTCTCCTTTTATTGTTAAATTTGTAGTTTTTGTATTTATAACTCTTTTGTCTTTGCCAATGTAATTATAAATGAGGTCTTCAAATTTTTCTATGTTCATCTCACCCACATCTGGTATCATTTTGTAAGACTTGTCTGAAACCAGAACATGTACACTAGAAGTAACTTTACTGTTTGATCAATATACGAGGGGTATTAGTAAAATAAGGTTCCCATGATTTTTTAAAACAGACAGCTATTAAGAGGTAATCAAACGTCCCAAAACCCACAATCTTTTAACAATTTATTGTATACTAGTTTCTATACTACAACTTCCACCCCATTATCAAGTAAAAAGCTACAAATAATAATCAAAATAAGACTAACATACGTTAAACATTATATGATAACTTACATACAGGACTAACAAAGTAACATATTCTCACATATACATTCAAGTCACAACGAATAAAATTAATACACGTGTCAAGACGGTATGCCTTCAAATAATTCACAATTATTTTAGCCGGAATAGAAATTTTTTTATTAAAAAATTAAATTAAAAAAACCAAAGAAACTACAAATGGCAAATTTTTGTTAAACTTCAGGTTAATACTGACATCTCTATTATAATCTTAAAAGTTGTATAAACATAACTATAGATTTACTTAGACAGTATTTAATAATCATGTACATCGCACGGAGATGGCCTATCACATTTTAAATTGTAATTGAATATATGGGAGAAAAATCAAGATTGTGTACTATGATTTTTGTGTGATCTCAAAATTTCCAGTTGTTCTAAATTATTAAGGTACAATCCCTTATTCGCTCGGTGTAGAATCTTAATACCATTTGTCTCATTAATGGTAATTTTTTTGTATGGGATACCGAAAATAATATTTAGGATGACAACTAAAGTTAATGTCAAAATGTGATCCTTAATTTTAAAATTGCTCCACCAGCATATTTCAGTCAAACTGCTGAACAATATCTCTTAAAAATATAAGCAATACATATATTTGAAGGTAATTTACTTCTTTATAAAAAAGGCAACATTTATTTTTAATCTAACTTAAACTTCAAATAACTGTTAAAAGAGTGGATTTAATAAAAAATATTTATGGAGCCTCTAATTTCATTCAAAAATATGTATTGTCTTATTGTCTGTATTTTTCAGATATATTGTTGAAAAGATTTGAGTGTAAGATGCTTGTGGAATAAATAAATCGAAATTCGCCATGATAGATAGACCTCTTGATCTTAACTTTAAAATTTAGGTCTTTATTTTGATGTTAGGTTTTTTGATCATCCTAAATAATATTTTCGGTTTCCAATTCAAAAAATAATAGTCGTTTTTTGTGGCTAAAGTGAAATACCAGTTATACACATATAATGTGTATATACCGTAAATAATGGATGTCTTAATAATTCTATAATTAGGTTTCACAACATGCAGATCTTTTTATGAAGAATAACTCATTTTTCTAAATTTTCTTAATAAGAATTTTTTCATATTATTCCAAATTAAATTTCAATTTCAATTTTATTTGTTCAGTTACAATTACAATTATTACAACAATTATAATGACACATGTACATATCAATATATAATTATATAATTTGAAAATATTTCACTCTATGGTTTAACCGCAGGACAGATATGTTCACTTCAACACCTAAGCATGAAATGCTTGTTTCGTGTAATACTGATCAATTCCACACAGACGAACCATATTTGTAATAATGTATTAACAGTATTAAACAAAGCATATAATATTCACTAAATTAATGGCATGTGAATGAGGAGAAAAAGCGAGAAATTTTTCAGTGAACGAAGCTACTAATAATACAAAATACCAAACTAGACTGGTAGATTCCTAAATCCAAAATTAGAAAGTGTCAAAATTCTTGACTTTAATCTTGAATAAAAGTTGTTGTTACTAAATACATATTACTGAAATTCGGAGTCATGACGTTTAATAAAAGCTTTATGTTCTTTTTCTTTTTTAATGTGAGCCGGTAAAGAGTTAAAAAATGTTGGTCCAAAATACCATATACCTTTGTGTGTGACGTTTTTTAAATAGTGGCGTTATGACTTGTTCTGTAGCAGTAACACACTTTTTTATTTTAATACAAGTCCAATGAATGTTCAATTAATTCAATTTTAGAATTTCTGTACTTTCTCCTTCTCTAAAATGTTCCGTATAAAGAAGGCATTATATTTGAAAAAAATATATGTATTAAAATATTTACCTTTAAAATACAACAATGTTCTAAAAATTATCTGGAACGACCTCAACCTCCAAAAACGTGAGATGCACTAACCTTTCCACTAAAAGTTGCTCCAATATTATATAAACATGATAGCACGTGGAAATCTCCAATATAACCACTTTGCGTTTACTAGATGATGCTTTTATTTATTTATTAATGTCATAATCATTTATGTAAACTGCTTATTCATGGAACGTGATCAACATTTTATATAAAAGACTTATTCGGATGACAATTCAAATATTAATCTTCAATAATCATTTATTGTAACAAGATTATAAAATTGGGATTTTTAATATTTGCGAATTGCTATAGTCTTGTTTTGAGTGTTACGTTACTCTCAATCTCCTGGTACCATGACTCTCAGTTTATTTAGACAGTGAGTTAGTGGCCGTCTTTCAGTTTCGGTAAGTTTCAATCAGGTAATAATTCAATCTCAATTTTTTTCATTTTTAATTTTTTTTTTCAACAAAAGTTTTGAAGTTATCTCGTATTTAATTAAGACAAAAATCCAACTCGATCAGAGAATTGGTATTTTAGAAAATATAAATATTAAAAAGTAGATATATTTGATGACGCGAGATGTAAAGACCGATATCTAGGATTTTCGGGGAAAATAGTACATAGAGGTTCCAAATCTGGAGCCGTTCCATGTAATTGCTGTTACCCGTAACTCCTAGGTTAGAATGTCACGATGAAATTTTCCGGTTAACTTCACCTGTCAGAGATATTGAATACTCTCTTCGAGGTGTCATTTCTTTGTACGCAAGACAATATATATTATATATAAATATAATATATATTGTTTCTGGTCTGGAACCTTCATCAGTTGCGCTTCCCACAATTGAATGTCCTCTTGAACTCTTCTTTATGCATTTGATGCATTTCGGTCTTACATCTCGCGTCTTCACGTTTAATAATTTCCAAAATTAAACGAAATTTCTCAGGGATGTGATAATTTGTAGATTTCCGAATAAAATTTATTGAAATATGCCAACATAATGCGATAACGCCTAATTTCGCATCTCTAAACCGTTTTTAACCGACCTCCAAAAAGGAGGAGGTTATCAATTCCTCGCGTTTTTTTTTGTATGTATGTTACCTGAATTCTTCTTCTGTGGTGAACCGTTTTGTATGAATATGGTCTTATTTTATAGAGTATATATCCGGATTGGTGAAACTTCATATTTGGGAAAAGAATTCTATTGGTAAAGTGAAGAAATTTGTGAATGAACACATGCGTGCATGGAAATCGACCAATATCGCTTACATATTGGTCGATTTTTCAAAAACGCCTTATGGATGTGTATAGTTTTTTAACGTTTAATCTATTAAGGAAGATCCTTAGGTGATCTCATATACTTTTCAGCGACGTGCAACTTGCAGTTTTGCAGAAAATCTCCGAAAATTCGAAAATTCTTATCAAAAATTTCAACGAAATGACATAACGTACATTTCCTCATAAATATTTTAATTCCAACGTAATAGTGCGGGAATTTTAGGCACTGGAAGTTTTAATTGCCAATTTGAAAATTTTCTATGTACATCTCAAGCATATAGGTAGTAAAACATAGTATTTTCGGCTCCTTAAATCAATGAGTACTAAGCTCGTTTTGTTTTCTGAAGGATACTTGTGGCATATTTTTCAATCTCTAAGTGTTTATTGGGAAATAACACCACACTTTAAAGGAAATTGCTGTATATTCAAACGTTTCAGGGTCTAGCAATCAAGTTTGATGAAGTAGTAGATAAGTACGCAATGAAGGATTTTAGATTTGCTTGGCACCGACTTCAAAAATATACTAAATTGGTAGGTAATTAATTTGTACAGAATGAGCACCTTTTAATGTTTACATTTTTTTACTTCCTGGGTAGGTACCTAACAACACTGAATGTGTTATTTATTTGCTAGAGTTGTATTTTGTTATAATTATTTTTAGCTTTTTAGTTATAGGTGGAAGTCGGTTATATTTTTTAAAAAGATCTTTTATTTTCAACTTTTTAGTTTTTTTGAACCTAGGTAGTTTTCATTATTTATTTTTATTTAGTATGTATAACCTTAATAGACAGGACAAGATAACATCGAAAGCCTCAACATTACACAATGATACATTTCCATTTAAATTGACTGGTAATTTTTTACGAACTAAATCTACTAGTACGCGTTGACTTAATACGCTCAAAATATATTTATGCCTTATGCACCACGCCATGTAAACTTTTGTCAATTTTTATTGGCAATTCTGTATAAGTATAGATAATTCCACTCCACCCTATGTACCAACCATCCTGTACATACGACTGCCCACGGACAAGCATAAATTTGTTTGCTGCCTTCTGTAAACTATATATAGTAGAATCCTTCCCATATTTACGCAGTCAAATCGGTCCTATATTTCACTTATCGCCCTTGTAGGCTACTCCATAAATTAATTCATTTTTAACATTTTACATTATCGTCCTGTGTAACATTAATTCCTCTCCACACTTTATGCAACTTCTTATGGGCTATAAAATAAATAATCTTTTTATAACACTGTATAAATATAATTCAACTTCAGCATATATTTCAACTATCCTGTATATGATTTGTTTACGTCCATATCATATAACAGTTTTTTAATCACCCTATATAATTTTAATTTCACATATTTTCCATTTTTATACCACCGATCGTCCACTCCACCCTATATGCCATACATCCTGTACATACAACTAAACGGCCTAACTTATATTTATATTTCAATCACCATATAAATGCAACTCCTTCTGTCGCTTTACTTTGTGATTTTGTTTGCTATAACTGAACATCCTTTGTATAAGCCCACAAATAGCAGTTTAGATTGACATGTGTTGTCACTGAATTTTCTATTAGGCCGGGAGAATGTGACAACCAAAAGCACCGTCTTCGCAAAATGGAATTTTTTTTATTTAAATAGGTATTTGCCGGGTATACAAACAAAACGAGCTTAATGTCTAAGTGTTTATTGGGAAATAACACCACCCTTTAAAGGAAATTGCTGTATATTCCAAACGTTTCGGGGTCTAGCAGCAATCAAGTTTGATGAAGTAGTAGATAAGTACGCAATGAAGGATTTTATATTTGCTTGGCACCGACTTCAAAAATATACTAAATTGGTAGGTAATTAATTTGTACAGAATGAGCACCTTTTAATGTTTACATTTTTTACTTCCTGGGTAGGTACCTAACAACACTGAATGTGTTATTTATTTGCTAGAGTTGTATTTTGTTATAATTATTTTTAGCTTTTTAGTTATAGGTGGAAGTCGGTTATATTTAAAAAAAAATGTTTTATCTGACTACCATTCGGCTACCAGTTCGATCGGCTTCGCACTAGTTCAGACGAGAATTACACGTGATATTGCACTAAGTTCACTAACATTTTTTTCCATATTTCAACAAATTTATATTAAAATCTAAGATAGCCGGGTTATGGAGCTAACTATCTAAATTCATAAATTGTTAAATTCACATCGGTAGGTTATAAAATTTTTATTCTCAATATTTTTTATTTACTAATTGAAAAATCACCCGATTTATAAAAAAACGGTTTGTAGGTTTTCTATTTTTCTATCAAGGGGCAACAAGTAACGCTATCTGTTTAGTAGCATCTTCCATGATAGGTGCAAGAAATTAAAGTTAATATTTTTCACATTTAATTCATAAGTTCAATGCACAGTTAGAGTTTTAGTTTATTATTTTATTTAGTTTATTATGTTATTTAGTATCTGTGGACTACCAAATCATATTATCGGTAGTTTGTAGATTTCGTTTTGAAAATTTAAGATTTTTTTGCTCTATTAAAATTGGGTTGCACGTGTTATTTAATTAGTAGTTTTATTGTTAATTAATTAACAATGAACTAAGGTTAAATTTAAAAATATACTAAAGAAGTGCCTTAAAATGAAGCTTCAGTTTGGACCGAAACTACAGCAGCCATCGAAATTCGGTGTCGGTTTAAACAACTAGTTTCGGTCAGACACTATGGTGATGTATGATGATGCCTTTTAACAAGCATTCTGAGAAATGTTCAAGTGGCTACCCAATATGATTATAACGATTGTTTTTATGTGTTCTTGGGAAATAGCACCACAATCGAAACAAAATACTGTATATTCAAGGAAAAACCAAACGTTTTCAGATCTATTCTGACCTCGATTTCAATTTAAAATCATTAAAATGTATTGAAAATATAAAATGCAAAATGAAAGTTTGATATATGACATTTAAGTTGAGATAAGATATATACAGGTAGCACAAAAATTCTAAAGATCATTTATTAATCTCCATAAACTGTTCATGAACTGATGGTATATGGTATAAGTGAATTGCTATCTAATTTTATGTCCCAAAATACCATCTGTTTTTCACTATAGACTAGTCTATATGCGACACACCACATTTAAGCAATTTGAATGTAGTGTTTTTTTCAGTCTTAAAATAAATGCTGCATAATTATATTCATAATTTAAAATTCCATCCACTTTCGTTTTTCAAATTCCTCCAGAATCCACCAAGCCCTTTCTTTGGTCTCGGAAGGAATAGCCTCTTTAGGTGCCATACCAGGATTTTCTGCATATGCAGGCGATTTTGGTCCACAAACAACAAACATTAGCATAAATACAATGTGCCCAACCTCGTACGGTCCATAATGTTTTATTTCATCCACTACTTTTTCATAACAAAAATCTTCAGTGAAAGAGTTCAGTTCTTTCAAAGTTTTGACGAAGTGCTGGTGATAAAACATAAGCAGATCGTCGAAATGATTTTTTAAGATATCAAATTGAACACTTGTGCAAATGAAAAAAAGTAGATCTCTTACTGGTGAGTTGTAGGAATACATTTGGAAGTCAACAAACTTGTTTTTGGTCACTTTTGATCCTACCAATTTAACCATGAAATTATTTATCCATAAATCTCTGTGTACGATGGTAGCAAATGGTTCCTTGAAGTCTTTACTATTGGAGTGCGCATGTTTTACGGATTCTTTAAATTTTGGAAGCAAGCCTTTAATTTTGTCATGCGAGCTTAAAATGTTCAACAAGTTTTGGTCAACAGCAGTTGTGTTTACTTTATACCCTTCAGGATGAAAACAACTGAGGTATGCTTTTACATTCTTTTTGAATACATCTGGCCGCTGGAGCTTGAGAGCAATGGGTACGGCGTGAAACTGGGCCAAATCTTTGAGAATGAATTTAGCTGTGTGGAGATCGCAGCCGACGTAACGATCCAGATTGACAAAACCTGGAAATTCAAATGTTTGTGTAAAAATTAATGAATTGAAATGGAAATTTAAAAGGCTCAATAGGGTTATACACTGAGTACATAAAAAATGAAATTCTCAGACAAGTAAAGTTATACAGGATAAATCATCCCTGAGGAGCAACGTCATTACAGTGTATATACTTTTTTCGATTTTAGATTTCAAAGCGATTACTTATGTCCAGTAATTAATATTATTATAGATACATTGTTTTTAATGTCAGTGCCTCTATACCTTATAGAATCAATATTGTAAAATCTTGTCAAATTAATTTAAAGAGGGTCTAGTATTGAGTAGGCTACTTTATAACAATCACTAATGACAGTAACACTTCTGAAGGTATTACGAGTTTATTGTTGTTAATTTGCTTGTTCACTTAAAAAAATATGTGTATTTATAAAACAAATGATTTGAGCACTTATATAATTCAATACACAGGAAAATTGGATAAATGGTACACGTAGAGGATCTACCTCAATTTCCGGGATAGTACCTATTATTAATTAAACGTGTTCTTGTCTTTCGAAGAAAATCCACACAACTGCATTCAGTAAATTAGTTGTGATTACAATATCCTTTTGGCATCCCTTCATAAAGTTTTGAAGCATGAAAACTGGCATCCCTTATGATATATCAGGTACAAGAACTATCAAATAACCACCCGTATCTTACAGTGGAATTTCGCAAAATATTGATGGATAATTGTAATTATCATCCACTTTTTGCTTAAAACAATTTTTTTTCAGACCAATGCACATTTGGATTAAAAGGTGAAGTCAACAAGCCGAAATGTAGTTATTGTGCCAAAGGAAAACCCACATGGATGACAGAGTATCGCACGCAACTTCTCTACAATTTTTAATCGACTTCAAAAAGAAGGAGGTTCTTAATTCGTCTGTATCTATGCTTTTTTATGTTTGTTCAACTATTACTCGTAAACGGCTCCAGGAATTTCGAGCTATTCTACTGGATCCTGTTTCGGGGGATCGCGAACCTCAGAACTCCGTCAATTATTAACCAGTTTGGACAATTATTTTTGTATTTAAAAGACCAGATTATTCAGATATTATCCACAATATGGACAGTACCTCCATATAATTAAAAAATCGGAGAAAACTTGTTTTTCACAATTAAATTTTGGTTACACTAGGGCTGCCTTTTATATTTCGGGATTAGAGAACAAAAACAAATATTAATCATCGAAAATCGCTTTATTGTTTTTTTTAATATTTCCCATGAAGATGTATACACTTTTGCATGCGTTTGAACCAATTGTCGAAGCACTTTTTCCACTCTGATTGAGGTATCTCCAAAACATGAATTCTGAACGCAGCAACCGCTTCTTCAGGTGTCGAAAAACGTTGACCTCTCAGTTTGTTTTTTACGTACGGGAATAAAAAGAAGTCATTTGGTGACAAGTCAGGACTACACGGCGGATGACTCATCAAATCGATGTTTTGAGTGGTCAAAAATGCAGTTGTTTGAGCTGATGTGTGAGAGCTCGCATTGTCGTGGTGAAGAGTGATCCATCTTCGGCGGTTGTGTACCACTCAGAATTGACTGTTCTGCGTTGTTCTAGTGGTACGGTTGCGACATATCCAGTTTTTCCGAAAAAACAGGCGATCATTTGCTTGGAAGTGCTTCGTGCGCGAACAACTTTTGTTGGATTCGGCTCATCTTGAAACACCCATACAGTCGACTGCTATTTACTTTTGGGCTCATACGCGTAAATCCACGATTCATCAACTGTCACTATGTCATAAAAGTGTTCTGAAGCACCGCGATCGTATTTTTTGAGCTTTTCTTTCGACCAATCGACACGAGCCTTTCTTTGAACGAATGACAAATTGTGTGGGTTCCAACGCGAACAAATTTTTTTGACATTCAAATGTTTATGCAATCTTGAATGTATGCTGTTCCCACTAATGTGTAAGGTTGACTCAATCTCACGATAGGTCACATGACTGTCTTGCAATATCAGTTCGCGCACAGCATCAATGGTTTCCGGAACAACAACTGTTTTTGGACGACCTTCACGAAATTCGCCTTGGAGTGAACTACGACCTCGATTGAATTCACCATACCATCGATAAACAGTGGTCCCTGATGGAATTTCATCGCCAAAAATTAAATTAAGTTCATCCATGCACTCTTGCTGACTTAATCCACGTCGAAAGTTGTAAAAAATAATCGCACGAAAATGTTCACGATTTAATTCCATTTTTTGGCCGAGATGAATCCTTTAAGTTACTGTAAACAACACATAGCGCTCGTATGTCAAAACGTTCTGAGAACGTAACCTCAAAAATGTCAAACTTTACGATAGAGCTGTCAGTTGTCCAATTGCAACACTAGGGTTGTCCAATCCCGAAATATAAAAGACAGCCCTCGTAAGACAGAGACGTCTTGTGCGTCCCTGTGCGCACATGGTGTCATGTTGGAGTACTAACGGAACGGTGAAGACTCGCGCACTGTGTGTGTAATTGGTAAACAGCCAATATGTCGTTCAGGAATTAAATTAACTCTCTCGTTTTTGTTATTATTCTTATTTCGAATTTTACGCCTAAATATCTGTACTCTTCTAATGATTGTATGGTTTCTGTATTGTCGATATCTTCTTCTTCTTGTGCCAATCTCAACCAAGAGATTCTTCTTTTTCTCAGACCTCTTCTGCACAATACAACTTGTAATAGTATCTTTCTTTATTTCTCATGCACATCATTGAGATATTCTAGTTCCCGCCTTTTGACAATATTAAGTATTTATTTGTTCTTACCCCCTGTATCCAACACATCCGCGTTTGTTTTCAAGCTTCTACTTTTTTAGAAGGGGCATCCATGAGATTCTATGTCTCTGATGCTTATAAAAGTATTGGAAATACGTAGCACCGTAACATTTTCGTTTCAATTTTGAGTATTGCTTACTTTTCTACACGAGGCTATTAAATATTAACCATGTCTAGACTTCCGTATAACCTCAAAAATGTCAAACTTTACGATAGAGCTGTCAGTTGTCAGATTGCAACACTAGGGTTGTCCAATCCCGAAATATAAAAGGCAGCCCTCGTAGCGAGAGTACCTTAAATAAAAGTAATTATCGTGTTCGAAATCTGGGATGAAGTTAATTGTAAGTAAATAAATAAAGGTTATAAACCGGTGGAGTTTTTCAATTCTTCTGCGTATACAGTGTATTTAAGTTTTAATAAAATGGAAAACTTTCTTAGTACTAATAGTTAGACGAAAACTAAACTGAAAATATCACCTCTGGATTTTTTTCAACTGTATACGAGGTTTGCCAATTTGCTTAAAAGTGCAGTACTTTCATTCTTGATAGAATTGAAAACTGCATTCAATTAAGTTATATCGATAAAAATTGTAAAATAAGTAAACTATTCAAAAAATTGGTAAAATATGGCGGAGAGGATATTAAATTAATGAAATAAAATTTAATGATAATTAACGGAGTTTAAAAAAGATGGATGACCTTACTTCGCCTGCATAAGTACTTTGTCTACTTAAAATATTTTTAGCAATTTCGATAAACATAATGGGAATTTTAAAATAAATAGTATTAAAGAAGTAACCGAATTCAAGGAATAGTAACAAACTTGTAACATAGTTTTATAGTACTTATATGTAATATTTGTTTGTTTAAAATATCCAATTGAGTTAGTTTTACTTTTTAGTTTCATTATTGTTAGTATGCCTTGAAGTCGGTTAATTTTTATCAAAAAAGTAATTTATAAGTGAAGCTGTAATAAAAAAATCCAATTAAAAGTAATTGTAAACATAATTTCTTGGATATTAAATTGGACAAGTGAAAATTAGCGTACCTACGTTCTAATAGAATTTCATTTTGTAAATAACTACGTTGCGTCGTAGAAAAACAAGTCGAAATAACAGAGTAATTAAATATTTTTTAATTACTCATTACGAATGTTTTGAATTATAGATAATGTACATTTAGGTTTTAACACAGATAATAATAATTACCTTGTCATTGCCACCTTACTAGATCTGATGAAGAAATTTAGAATGATAAGGACAAACAATGAACATTCGAAATCATTAACAATTTTCTTGCTTGTCTTCTAAATGTTATTTGTGGCATGTTCTTGATTATTTTTAAGTTTTCTTGGGAATAACACCACAATAGAATTAAAAAAGCTGTATATTGAAAGGAAATACCAAACGGTTCAAAGTCGAATCTGACTTCGTTGTCAATGGCTTTAAAATATGTAATGAACATGTAAATTGCAAATTGAAAGTTTGATTTATGACATTTAAGTTGACATAAGATTTTTGTTGTTTTTAAATATACAGGTAGCACAAAAAATTCTTAAAGATCATGTATTAAGTTGGAAGAATTTGAAAGAGTTATATAAATTCTAAAGACAACTCTTTCAAATTCTTCCAACTTGAAAGCTGTTTAACTTAATACATGACCTTTAGAATTTTTTGTGCTACCTGTATATTTAAAAACAACAAAGGTTTTATTTCAACTTAAATGTCATAAATCAAACTTTCAAATTGCAATTTACATGTTCGTTACATATTTTAAAGCCATTGACAACGAAGTCAGAATCGACTTTGAGACGTTTGGTATTTTCTTTCAAAATACAGCTTTTTTAATTCTATTGTGGTGTTATTCCCAAGAAAACTTAAAAATAATTAATTTTCTTGCTATCAACATCTATTTCGGAGTCCAAAACAAGTTAGAAACTATAATAACGATTACTATGTATTTTGGAGTGTATAATCCGTATGTATCTTATAAAATCTTTAAGGAAATTTGATTTTGTTTAATAAAAATTTTCATTTATTTTATTTACGTATTTAATTTTTAGGGTTCCGTATATACAATATACGGATACCCTTATAATATCACTCAGGATTTCTGCCTCTGTCACATCACAGCCATTTTCTCCTAAACTACTGGACGGAAGAGGTTGAAATTTAGTACCTATCAATGTATAGTTTGGTGACCCGATCAGGAATACATATCGTAAAAGAAAAAATTTTGATTTTAGGGGTACTTCTGGGGGGAAAAACTAAAAAAATCGACTGTTCCCCCCCTGATCTCCGAAACTACTGAGCCTAAAATTTTAAAAAAAGGAAATATAGAGCGTTGCCCGAACTTTACAGGAAAATTAAGGAGAAACCATTGATGTTAATTTTGGGGGGCAAATTATAGAATTGAATAAAAATTTAAAAATAATTTTCTTTTCAAACGCATCATGTAATATATCAAATGAAAGGTCTCATTCTGAGGAACACAAATATATTTTTTTTATATTTAAAAAAAAATTATTTAAAAAGATATTAACGAAAATATACCAAAATTTACCCATCCCCCCACATCTTCGAAACTATAAAACGTAAAGTTTTGAAAAAAAATAAATTTATAGGTTCTGACCTGAAGTTTACTGGAAAGATAAGAAGAAACCTCTACTTTTAATTTTGGAGGGCCAATTACAGAATTAAATGGACAATATAAAATTAAAATTGTTTCTAACCCATCATGTTATATATCAAATGAAAGGGCTCATTATGACGAAAACAAATATTTTTTTTTCATATTTTTAAAATAAATTAATTAAAAGTTATTAACGAAAATATAAAAAATTTACCCATCCCCCCCTAAATCCGAAATCATAAGCTGGAAAATATTGAAAAAACAATGGAGGTATAGCCTCTCGCCTGAACTTTACTGGAAAAATAAGAAGAAACCCCTAATATTCATTTTGGGGGCAAATTATAGAATTAAATGGAAAATAAAAAATTAAATTTTTCTAACGGGTCATGTAATATATCAAATCCCAGGGCTCATTATGACGAATAGGTACAAATATATTTTTTTAATTTTTTTAAAATGAATATTTTAAAATATATTAAAAAAAATATTTTAAAAAAATTACCCATTCTCCCCGTTATTCCCCAAACTCTAAGACCTCATTTTTTTTGTTTATAGGAAAAAAATGAAAAAAAAAAACCTAATTATTATTTGGCCTCCCAGAAGTACCCCTAAAATCAAAATTTTTTTCTTTTACGATATGTACTCCTGATCGGGTCACCAAACTATACATTGATACCAAATTTCAACCTCTTCCGTCCAGTAGTTTAGGAGAAAATGGCTGTGATGTGACACAGGCAGAAATCCGGAATGATATTATAAGGGTATCCGTATATTGTATATACGGAACCCTAAAAATCGTGAAATTATTTACAGATATCGTGAGATCATAAAATCATGGAGCCATGTATAAGATTGTATATGTGGCGGCCATTGTACACTTGTATACATTGGCGCCACCATGCGGTTGAGCTTCCACAGAATCTTCCTAATTTATTACAAATCATTACTACAAGGTAGTTCTGGTAAACATTCTAACCTCACTAGACGGCCGCTAGATAATACCGGACTGTCCAATATTAGACTAAGAATTTTTGGTATATTGCACGGTGAAACACGTATAGAGAAAACGAAATTCAAATTTCTGAACCAATTACAGCTAAAATTAATAAAAACTTCCTACATGTCCTGAAGCATATACCGACTGGGATATTTTAATCTATGCACCCCAATCGTTTCGTTCCTAAGCATGGTATGAAAAAGAGTTCATACAAAACACCTTTGGGTGCAATTAATTTTGACCTTGAACTTCATTTTCAAGGTCATTTGAAGGTCAGACTATTTTTTTCAATTGGCAACCCGTGACACTGAATTCGGAAATAGCGGGAAATTTTACGTCTGAAGTGACAATAGAGACAATTTTTTGTGAGAATATAACCTTGAGGTAAGAAATATGTAAAACTATAGATTTTTTTATTTTACCAAAATTTTTAGTAGAACAAGTGAACAGAGATTGTTTTCTGCTTTTGCGCCATGTTAAATACCTTATTAGCACAAGCATTAAACGAAATTAACGAAATCAGCAGTAATTATTACATATCTTGAAAACATCTTAAATGATTTATCCAGAAAACAAGAAACTTTATTTCAAAATATATTTTTTCTTTACTGTCATGCGATAATTATCACTCAGGTGCCTGTGCCTTTGTTATTTAGTCAAAAAATGTGAAAAATAGCCATTTCAGGTTTTTAAGCTTTTGACCTTGAAATAACCTTTTGAAGGTCAAAACAATTGTACTAATATCACATCAGACGTAAAATTTCCGAATACGGTGTCAAAAACCGGGGTTCCTATTAAAAAAAACACCCAGACCTGCAAATACCCTTGAAAATTAATTGCACCGAGAGGTGTCCATGAAAATGGCGACATCTTAATAAACAATATCTTTTACTAACACAACCTTGACAAACATACATTTGGAAATACCACAAGGAGATAGTACGAAAGTTGGATCTCCTCATCCCAAGAATAAGCAACAAGAAGCTGCCCTTTAAATAAACAGATCTGTATTATTTGAGTAATTTGGTTTCGTACCGAAAATTGAATTATTGTTTATCGATATAAATTTAGATAGCGAAGTGTATTCGGATATCTTGAAAAATTCTAACAATCCACTAATTACTCAAGCTGTTCAAAATCAATTCGACAGGAATGGAATTCCCTAATTAATTCTGATTGGGCGAAGGCGTCCTGTAGAGTGGTCACCTAGATCGCTTGAATTGACGCCGTTAGACTTTACCATATGATCGTTAACAGATTTTAGTTTATACTCTAGAAATTTAGAAAAGCTTCGTCAAAGAACTGTCGTGCAAAGAGGCTTAGAGAATGTACGCCCTGAGTTTTTACCACAGTCATACCATTTAATATTTTAACGCGAAAGGAATATCGACATTTAGAAGTCTCAGGGGAAACCAGTTGAAGCTACTGCAACTGATGAAGGTCTCGACTGGAAACAATGTATTGTCTTGCGTGAAATGGATTGTAAAATAATGTGCAATATTAAGCTGATATTTTTGTTTAGAGGTATTTTGAAAGTTTTCAATTTCAACAATTGAATTTTTTTTTGTTGCTTCTATCAGTTTTCTTTTCAACAATATTAACAAGGCACTCAGATTTTGTGACTTGAGAAATAACATTTATCAAACAAAAAAATGCCTTGGAGTTAAAAAAATCAAGCTCCTAAATGGAGGACATTTCAACTGACTCGTCGTTCGTACCTGTTATTATTATTAAAGCAATAGCTCCTGGAGACAAGTGATGAAGCAATGTTTGTTGAAACGTCGTTACGTATTACAGCAATTTTTGATCATCCTCAATTTCGAGAAATTTGATGAGGGAAGTTTTGAAATGAACAAATTGTAGGTATACTGGCTGAACTACAACATTTATATTAACATCGTCTTAATCTTCATTTTCCACTTGTTCATAAAACAGATGTGTCATCATTTCAGTCAGTATCTTTTTAATTAAAAAAAGTTAATAAGCTGAGTGACTAATGAACCGCTGTGATGGATTTTACATCGGATGCTAAATGTAAGGTTCAAACATTATAAGAGTGATAGATGCTTGTATTTTACCTGAAACTTTCATATTTTCCAGTAAGAGAACTGCGTTTCTGTCAACTTTTTCACCATGCTCCAAATTCATCCTAGCTCCGTAGAATTTTGGGAAAAAATCTATCACCTGCGTTATACCCATTTCGCGCTGGAAGTTCTGGAGTGTGGGTACTATGATTTCGTAAAGGGCACATTCCAATTTGAAAGTTACTCCAATGTTAAAATATTTCTGAAAGAATTCCACTTCTGGAATCATTTTGGCAAATATACTGAGGCATTCTCTATTTTTTTCGTTATTCTCAAGGGTAAGATCAACTTTGAAAATTGTGCTTCCGTAATTTTCTCCTTTTACTGTTAAATTTGTAGTTTTTGTATTTATGATTCTTTTGTCTTTGCCTATGTAATTATAAATAAGGTCTTCCAATTTGTCTATTTTCATCTCAGGTACCATTTTGTAAGAGTTTACTGAAATCAAAACATGTACATTAGAAGTAACTTTACTGTTTGAAAACAAAATAAAATTAGCATCAATGGCTTTGAAGAAAAACTCTTTATTATAAAGGAAAGCGGTGTCTTGTGATGTGATAACTCACAAGAAGGTTGATATAATAATTAGAGTCCAATAAAATTTAAGTTATTTACAGAAAAAATCGATTCGGAATAAAAAGCGTGGGGTGCATAACTCTCCTCTTATAAATAGTTGCCAATAGAATAATTGTAAAATTTAATATCTGAATCGATTTTTTATTTTAATAACTTAAATTTTATTATATTTTTATTTTGAGGTGATTAATCATGATTGAAAATTCAACTTAAAGAGTTGTATCGTCATCGGCCCTTGACACGTGTGCCAATTTTTTAAAATTAATCAGACGTCTTTAAGGTGGTGAAAATTATGTATAAAGTTTCCGTTACATACATACATACACGTCAACCTAATAAAAGCATATTAAAAACGACATATGGTTTAATACCTACATACATTGAAAATACCTGTATATAATTTGTGTTATATTTTGTAATGCAGTGAGTCAAAAATATTAAAAACGGCACAAACGTTAGAGATGTTAAAAATGTCGAAAATATCAAGTGACTTAAATGACAATAATGTCAGAAATGTCAAAAATGGCAATGATAACACATGCAAAAAAAACTGAAATGGATAACGGAAACACCACAATATCAAATATCAAAAATCTCAAATGTTTACTTTTATGTTTTTTTGGGCAATAACACCACAATAGAAATAAAACGACGTATATTGCAGGAATACCAAACGTTTCAAAGTCTATTCTGACTTCGTTGTCAATGGCTATATTTATTGATGTAAATTGCAAAATGAGAATTTGATTTACGACATTTAAATTGACATTAGAAAATTTGTTGTTTTTAGATATCCAGGTAGCACAAAAAATTCTAAAGATCACGAATTATAGTTAACCAGCTTTCAAATTAGAAGAATTTGAAAGAGTTGTCTTTAGAATTTATAAGTGGCGTTCCTAGGTACGACTTTGTTATAAGATAGCGCATTCGCCAAAAATGCGATCAAAGAATTCTATTGTTTCAGTGATCCCATTAACGTCATAAGGGAAAACCTAGGAAAAACCTTATGAACTATCCCGATATTTGGTTGTTCAAAAGGAGGTTACCATTAATAATTTATTCCTTAATTGTCGGTAACCAGATACGATTAAATTCTACAGAAGTAGAAGCGATACAATCGTCTTCATTCAAAATAATTAAGGCAGACTCTTTAATTTTTCGTTTTGTGTTATGTCGTTCTTTGTGAAGTATAGTTGAATTGTCAAATTGTATTTTATGGCCTAGGTCCCAAGCATGTTCACAAATTTTTGATTTTTCAAATTGTCGTTTCTTTATGTAATTCCTGTGTTCATTTATTCGTACGTTTAATGGTCTCGATGTTTCTCCAATATAAAATTTATTGCATTCGCAAGGAATCTTATATATGCAGTTTTTTGAGTTCTGGGTTTTGTTTGTTGGTTTTGTTTTCGATATTAAAGATTTCAGTGTATTTCTTGTTTGGAATGCTGTTTTAACATTAAATCTGTTGCCCGCTCTTTTCAATCTTTCTGACAGACGCTGTATATATGGTATAGTTGTAACTGTAATGTTGTTGTCTTGAGTAGTAGTAGTGTTAAGAGAAGTTCTGGTTTGAGTCGGAAGGTTTGTTTTCTGTTCAAGTCTGTTTAACTCTTTGTTGATAAATTTTACAATCTACATCAATAAATATAAAGCCATTGACAACGAAGTCAGAATAGACTTTGAAACGTTTGGTATTCCTGCAATATACGTCGTTTTATTTGTATTGTGGTGTTATTGCCCAAAAAAACATAAAAGTAATCAAGAATATGCCACAAACAACGTTTAGAAGACAACAATATATTTAGTTCATAATATTAAATCCCAAAATAGTTTATTTTTAGAAGCAGCATGAGTAATGAAGTCAAAACGATTTAACATTTTTTTATCTAGGGGTTGTGAAAATTACCAAAAGAAAAAATATGTTCAAGATAAATACATAAAATACGCCCATTTGTTTAGCCAGTGCGAAGCCGGGACGTGGCAGCTATTATTTTTTTCATATGATTCCAACTAAGTAAACACACTGTATATGCAGACGAATTGCGTATCTAAATATGTGTTTAAGTCTTTTAATTAATTTTTTAAAGTAATTTCAATATATTTTCAATTAATTAAATTCTAGAATTCAAATAACTATAATTTCATTCATTTAATAGCATTTTTACCATAAAAACGAACGTTACTTGAATAAAAATAGAAAATATTAAAATATTTACCTTTAACATACAACAAACAATATTCTGATAAAATTATCTCGACCTCAACCTTCAAAAACGTGAGATGCACTAATCTTTCCACTAAAAGTTGCAGCAGTGTTATATAAAAATGACGGCACGTGGAAATCTCCAATAAAACCACTTTGCATTTCCTAGATAATTATTTGATTTTCTTATTAATGTTTGTATTTTATCACGTAGCTGCTCTGTAAACTGCTTATTCATAGAATGTTATCAGCATTTTCTATAATAGACGTATTAGTCCTACAATGTAAATATTAATCTTCAATAACCATTTATTGTTACAAGATTATCAAATTGGGATTTTCAATTTTTGCGAATTTCTATAGTTTTTGTATTGGCTGTTACCTTACTTCCAGTCTCTTGGTACCAAGACTCTTAGTTGTGCGCCGTGGTTAGTAAAATATTCCAAGATTGTGGTCATATATGGGTTTTACCATGTGTGTTTAGACAGTGGGGTAATAGACCGTCAGCTGGTGACCCATTTTAGCCTACCATTTTCTCGCTTCTCCCTTTGGGCACGTGGGACACTTATGCCTATCGATTAATGATCGTTATTACATCATAGAATTTGAATACTCTCTTCGAGGTGTCATTCTTTTGTACGCAAGACAATATATATTATATATATTGTTTCTAATTAGGGAACCTTCATCAGTTGCGCTTCCCACAATTGAATGTCCTCTCGAACACATCTATATGTATTTGATACATTTCGTAAAATTTCAAGACGCGAGATGCAAAGACCGACATCTAGGATTTTTGGGAAACTAGCTGATAGAGGTTCAGAATCTGGAGCCGTTCCATGTAATTGCTGTTACCCGTAATTCCTAGGTTAGAATGTCACTATGAAATTTTCAGGTTACCTTTACCTGTCAGAGATATTGAATACTCTCTTCGAGGTGTCATTCTTTTGTACAGTGTTTACATCTTGCGTCTTCAAATCATAGAATTTATTTAGTCATAACGACAAAGTCGAGAAAATCGGAGGAAAACATCTTTTTTTTCGGAAAATGGAAAAAGAGTTTTCTGTATATTAGCCACCCGGATCAATCGTCTCAGTGTATTCAACAATAACACACTTTTCAACCCCTTTTGAGGCAGAAGCGAGAAAATGGTTGACCAGAATCTGTTACCAGCTGGCAGTCTATTGTTTCCAACCAAACCGGTAAATTTCAATCAGGTGATTGTTTTTGGATTTGTGAGCTTTTTTTGGATTTTTAGACGATGTGAACGTTAAAGAATATATGGAAATCTGAGATCTGAGATTATGGGACAAATTTTCTAGTTTCACAACCTGTTTTCTGCGATGAAGGGTGATGGGGCGAATCTGACCACGGAGGCAAAAATACTTTTCAATTTTTAGAAGAATTTCAGCTATTTAACATCGGATTCGTGTTCAGGGGGCAAAAATACATTAGATCTAAACTTTCTACAAGTTTTTTTTTTTGCTAGTGCAATATATAAAAATTCATCTCAAAACATGTTTTCCACAGTTATTAATATTTTCAATAAATACACTGATGAAATGTAGGCAATAACAAACCTTGTATTAGTTGATTACTTATATATGTAATATGTATTCATGTTGCTACGGATCAAGTGGGTTCAATTAGACACGTATTGTCCAACAGTCCAACTGGTCTAACTAATCTGTTTTGTTAGTCTGAAGTTGATAGACAATATAACTCGTTCCTCGACGTGTCCTTGGACTTTCATCGTCTTGAAGTGGTTGATCTCACAACGTTTCAATAGCTGTGTATCTGCTATCGTCATCAGGTGAATGATAGGAAATTCAGACTATTCATCGTATTTATATTATACCCTTTACCGGTCATGCGTCGCCGGTCATAGTCATTGGGTCTTATCTGGTCCAATCAGGGTCGTCGTACAGAGGCCGAAGAAGAGCTCTCCAAATATTTTTTAAGTAGCTGTGCGGTGTTCCTTAACCCTGGTGTCCAGCGGTCGCTTTGTCTCTCCAATGTACAAATTGCCACATTCACACGGTATGCTGTATATACAGTTATTTGGTATTGTTGCTTTTGAAGATCATTCTGATTCCATAGCTGGGTGCAATTCTTCTAAATTTCTCCGACAAGCCTTTAGTATAGGGTGATAGTAGAGTTGCTACCGTGATAATATTACTATGAAAACAAAACCTTAACCTTCAATAAAAATTTTTTGACACATACAACACAAAACACAATTCACACTGACGTTTGCTTAGAGCTTATACTTTACTACTTATGATACTCAACTGAACTTATGACAAGACTAAGTAACTAACACTCACAGAACACACCTATTTACATACAATTTTTACATTCGGGAGTCCTCGAAATTAGTCTATGGGGGGGTTAATATCGAATTATGTAGATCTTTCCCGAACTGACAGTTACACTTGGTAGGTATATACAGGATCCTCCCTCCTCCGATGTTATAACTTTCCGTAACGATATGTATATTTGTATGTATGTGTGAATTATATTTGCTAAAACATATTTTACTTACATATTGTTTAAAATGCAGTATGGGAAAGGGAGCTGCTATAAGTGATAATACTTTTATTTTGATCGTAATATTGTCTATTGTATTGCCGAATATACACATATACTATATTACTTTTGTAATTTTCTGTACAAATAAAGTTATGTTACGGTCAATCTTGTGGTGCTTCATACAAGACATTAGACAGCAGACAGTTTAATGAATATAATGACGTAGGAATAACTAGATAATAGCATTTTTTAAATTTACTTGCTGATCTTACTATTGTCATCTACACTAAAATTGAAACATTTTATTAAAGGGCTTATTGCATCAATTCCGTCGTTGAAAGAAAAGTCAAAATATTTTAACATAACTAAAAATTTTTATGTATATGTTTTGCTTAAAGTTGTTTACGCTATGAAGTTTAGATACGAAGAGAGGTCAGCAAACATGCTTGAAAAATATCGCAGTGTGATCCCATTAGCTTAAAACGTTGCTAAAAAAGGCAATAAATTTGAATATATACCTACAAACACTTTGATTCATTCTAAAAGGAGACATTACAGTAACGTCGAGTAATGCATGCGATGTACTTGTCAAATTTAATTTTATCTTTTTCTATTTACATTAATTTATCTTTAAACGTGGATGTTATTTTCAACATTTAGGATTTTCTGGAACAGAAACACACAAAGTTTTCCATTTTTCACCGTGTAATTTCTAAGCTAAAAATTACACCAAAAAATTCTCAAGTTAACCGAACATGCCAAGAGAATTTGACACTTGTCGTGATTTGATTTCAGCTATGTTGGCTCAAAAAAATCAATCCTGTCAATCGTCCTTAGAATTTAATTTATCATATTTACTTTCAAATAATCATTATTATGCGTTATGTGTTTACTGTAGGTATACTGGGTCTTTGTTATTTTTATAACAATAATGAAGTAATTGCTACATCAGTTCGGTGTCAGCAGAATGCTATATCGGTTTATAACAGGGAAAAATGACAGTTAATGGTAACTGTAACTTCCTAACAATTCCTACATATGGTATATAATACAATACAATATATTGCCATGGAATACAAAGGAATTTACTTGAAAACTCTAGAAGGGTTAAACATATATGTATAACTAGCAACGCGTCCCCATCCACGGGGAGCGCGCCCGGCCCGGTCGAATCACGGCGACACAAAGTTAATTTCATTGCGTTTTACATATTTTGATCTTGTTATATCTCTTAAGGTATTCATTTAATTTGCATGGTGTAAAGGGAAAAAATATTCTTCATGAAATGCCCAAGCCAACTAACGTATTTAAAATAATAAGGATTAATACCGTATTTGTTTAAATGGCGTTCCAATTACCGCTTTATAATTGCCCATTTTTTTAGAGTATTAAAATGAGTATAGCATGTTATCCTTAAGAGATAGTCATATGCCTTCCTGGACTTTTTTGTAGACATCTATAAGATACACAATTTCACTATGCATTATTTTGCTATATCTTAAAGGGTTTAAGCAGCGTTTTCGTTGTTCCGACACCTCCAACAAATATCGTTATATTTCAGCCAATTTATTTAAAAACTTAACAAATGATATACTAAAATCTTCCTCTAGAACCACTCTATCCACTGGTGAAAACAGCATGAAAATCATTGCGGTGGTTTTTGAGTTTATCGCGAACAGACAGACAGACAGACGCGGCGGAGGCTATTGTTTTATAATATGTAGTGAAGAAGTGGATTCGACTCAGTGAATCCGTTTACTTTGTCATTAAACGTCAGAATGTAAATCGAAGTTGATTTGTATTGTGAATTAGGTAGTTGTTATCTTGTATAATAAAGCTTTCCTTATTTGAAAGACAGTGATGTGCATCCCTTACTTTGCCAGCAGGCTTTGAAGAGCTGTCCAGTATACAGGGTGTTAGTAAATAGAGTAGCATAGAGTTTAATCAAACATAGTGTAAGTTTCCAAGGTGTACATATACTGTAATGAAATATAGAGTGAGAGAAATAATATAGGTTCCAAGAATCAAAATTTATCTGCTAATACTATATAACCAGACATGAAATTTAGGGTATTTGTAATAGCAAAGCGAGCAGGAAACATATCATTGTGATGTTGTAACTGGGAAAATAAAGGTATACTTACAATTGAGTGCTAAAGTCCAAAACGTTGACCAGAAATTCCAACATTCATTAATATCGAGTAAATCAGTAAAAATCTTCCATTTGTACAATTCAAACACATCTTGATATCACAGTCATAGTAGCTAAAAATACAAAAGCATATTAGAATCAAATTTAAACAGGAATTAAAGCTAAATTTTGAGAGGCAGGATTAAAATATCTAAATTTGAAAGTCAGGTACCATGTATAAAAAGTTAAAGGTCAAAACAGAAAATAAATCACATAAATGGGGAAAAATGTATAAAATTCTTAAAATAGACAACAATTTGAACAGATAAATAGAGTTATAGCTCAACGGTTAAGTATTAAGGGGGTAGAACCTAAAAAAGTAAATGGTAGTGTCAAAATGGTTATCAGGTAGTAACAAATTGTAACAAAATAACAGCAGAGAGAAAGGAAACTAGTTAAAAATACTTGCAGAGATTCAAATAGTATAATGTAAATAAGAATAGGTCAAGAACAGTTCAATAAATTAAAAATTTTGGGAAAATAAAGAAATGTATCAAAGATCAGAATTTATTGAGAGTCCAGAACTAAATAAAATCATTTCAAAGAGTCTTAAAGTATATCAAAAGGTACAGAAAGGTTTAAAGATTGCATTTCATAAAGAAAATATTCAGGAGAGTCATGATACAGAAAAATATTCAAATTTAAAGAAAAAAATATCATAAGCTAGATTTCAATTGCCAAATACAAGACTAAATCTGAATTATAAGATTATAAGTCAGATATATCAAAAGAACCAGTATTTTTCCTAGATTTTAATGATATAAAACACAAAGGGTTTTATTTAAAAAAATATTTCAACATCAATAAAATTGTCGAATTTCAAATGCTTACCAAATTTTCTATATATTACCTGTCTTGTGACAATTGTCCAGTCTTAATCCATCGATGCAGCAATGCACAAAACCCACATTTGTTTTAAAATATCAAGTAGACTGTAAAAATTTGTGTATTTTCAAACAAAAGTGCAGCGTATTTCTTGGCAGAAATCGCCATATTGAATAAACTAAAACTGAAGTGAAGTGACAATTCAAACCCAAAAGTAACACGAAACCGAACCAAGATTATGTGACCAAATATTCTAAAATTCGGGCCTATACGAGGATGATACACAACAATATATGACAAAGACAATTTAAAATTGCCAATGCATATTTGAAATAAAAGTTCATCAGTAAAAAGGATGAACGTTCCGCAGAAAATAACTACTTACAAGTAAATCACAATAAAAGTTGCAGAGGTAAAAAGATCAAACCATGAAAGATCTTTATAAATGATCCAGTAGCGGAGCTTGGAGCAGAAGAACACGACCCTGAAGGAGAGAAAAGAAGATTAGAAGGAAGTTTTAAAAAGTGAAAAAGGTATTTATTAAAAAACTGTTTTGAAAATAAAAACACTGATAAATGTGTCTTATTTGAATTTCTTTATATGTTTAATTAATTTGTAAGGTATTGTTTGATGATTTCTTGATTTAATAGTTAGTGTATATAATATAAAATGAGTAATATGGGTAATTTCTAATATTGGAAACTCCACATTTCTGATCAAATCTAAATAGGAATTTTGTATTTAAATAATTGTAATAAATATAATCAATTATTTTTATGTTTTTTTTTTGGGCAATAACACCACAATCGAAATAAAACGACGTATATTGATGGAGAACCAAACGTTTCAAAGTCTGTTCTGACTTCGTTGTCAATGGCTTATAATTATTGATTTAAATTGCAAAATGAAAATTTGATTTATGACATTTAAGCCATTGACAACGAAGTCAGAATAGACTTTGAAATGTATGGTTTTCCATCAATATACGTCGTTTTATTTAGATTGTGGTGTTATTGTCCAAAAAAACATAAAAATAATCAAGAATATGCCACAAAGAACGTTTAGAAGACAATATAATCAATGTTTAAAAAATGTGTTTAGTTCAAAATTATTCAAGAACATATGTAATCTAAAAATGTTAATTATTGATCAATGGAATTCACAATAAAAAGTATAAATTAATATCAAAACATATCATTCATTCAAATAAATAAATTATAAAAATCATTATAATTGACAACCAAGATAAAAAATAAATTATTCAAATAAAAAAATAAAAATAAATTACAACATTAAAATTCACTATAATACATAATGGTAGTAAATATATAGGGAGTACATATACAGCGTGTAGTATATGCGGCAATATACGTGGGTAAATGGGAAAATAATGAGCACGCCAATCTTTTGCCGGCAGTGTTTGGGCTAAGTATTCAGGTTGTAAGGAAACCGTTAACCGATATCACACTATTTCATTAAGCCAATGGTAAACATGATATTCTGTATAAAAATTGAAAAATTTAGTTGAGACGTTCGTATTGTGTTTAAAACTTGTGATTATACCTAAAAACTCGTATTTACTTTATTTCGTATTACGATGGCATAAGCATGAGTTGTCACAATAAACAAATACAATAAACATAAAGGCTGAAACCACGGATAACCGCTAGTATTCTATAAGCCTTGAAAGCCACATCATGAAAACCGCCACAGCTATAAATAATGCTTTGATTTTTTCCGTTTCTTAAGGTCAAAACGTTACAAAGTAACTCTATTATCGTTCTTTTGTTAATCCACCCAGAAACTCAATACTTGCCAGTGATCACTCAACCCCAAAAATTCCTCCCTACATCTCCCCCCTCCCCTCTCCCCCTTCCGCCCTCGTATTACGGATTCTCCTCACGAACCCAACCTCAAACGGTGACAAAGCGATATTTTCTCCAAAACTTTCATTTATTATTTTCGCCATTCAGCTGTCACGACCGCCGACTACCAATATTTCATCACGGCCTGCCTCGACGAATAAACTCAATCGCACGCCCTGGAACAGTTTTATTGTTAAAACTAATCATATTTGTGGACTTTTCATCATCACGTGTCTGCCCCTCTTCGCCTTCCTCGTCGCTGACGCCCTCGAAAATTCCAAAAGCGATAAAAATCGAAAACAACACAACGTTTATCTACATCTCCAACATCGCAATTAACCTGTTCTGCGTTGAAAGCGCGAGAGAAACAATAGAGTAACGAAAACGGTTTTGTGATTTCTTGAGGGATTTCCCGGGCAATCTTGTGCAAATAACTGCTAATAGGGTGTGAATGTGATTGATGACGGTTGACTGAGTTTGAAATCTCGATCGCAGCGGCGACGTTGTGTTGCTAGCTTTTTTTTGTTTTAAAACCCCTCCATCGATCTGATGTATATTTACGAACTTTTTGCTTGGGTGTCGACTTTCCTCAGGGTCGGATCAACTTCTGTCAATCATTCTGGAATAATGTGTCGGGGAAATCTTTTTTTTTAACATTGCTGAGGGAATTGAATTTTTTTGTAGGGAACGTTTTATTTTAATTACGAGGGAAACTGAGGTTTTGAAAGTGAATTATTTTACCCTCTAGGGGTAATGTTAAGTATTCAAGGGAGTAACATTTTAATTTACTTAAGTTGTCATTTGTGTCGGGCCATTTGATTCTACCCTTAGTAATGGAATTTACTTGATAAAATATTTAAATTTAATGTTTCTTCATTTTAGCCGAGAAATTAGTCAGTGATGGTTTTACAAATAATTCGTGTAAGTGTTTGCCGCACTAAAGAACCAAAATTATAGCAATTTTAATAAAAAACAGGGTTTGGTATGCTTTGAATATTTGTATTATACTAAGCCCAAAAACACTCCTGTTCGTCCGAATTTTGGGCAATAAACATTAATATATTCGAAATTATGCATACCGATACGTAAGAATATTTGCAAATCTTAGAAGACGTTATAGTTGCGCACTCATCCAGGACAGGAAGTAATTTTCAGTACAGGACAAAAAGTGAATTAATATAAAAAATCCCTCAGGTAGTTGGAACTTCTGACATTCTAAGGTGCACAAAATATAATTGAAGTCACAGTAATTACTTTACACTTTTGATTTCGATGTATTTTGTTTAACGATAAACGCAGGAGTTTAATAACACAGAACCACACAAGAAAATCGACGAAAGGTCTTCTCTGCCAAACCTATCGTTGTATGTCTTTTAGGTCGCTGAAACCGAATCTGCAATTGATTCGGTCAATCACGGCAGATTTTTTTCTGGCCTCAAAAAATAGCTGAAAATGGTAGATTTTAACAAAATGAACCCTACAACCTCCACATCCCTCTGATCCCGAACGAGCTGGACAAGCCGTAAAATAATAACTTTCAGACTTAAAGACATATAACCTCAAAATTGGATGAGCCAAAAACCCAAAATGAGCAACGAATAACTTACACATAGGGTACAAACCTTCATTTTTTGAGAGTAAACCCTTTTAACCCAATACCCCAAAATGCCATAACCTGAAAACACGAAAAGGCCTCAATCTAAAGTATCTAGGCTAAAACTCCGAAGCTAAACCAGGGCGGGCATTATTAAGGGTGAGAATGACGATCACTGACCACTGGCCGAAACTCATAAACTTAAGCACCGGAACCCATATACCCCAGGAGCACTCTACGCAGTAGGGTCCCTAACCCAAGATCCCAAACCCACTTACCCTGGGCTTCCACACCTTCGTACCCTAGGTGAAAAAAAAAACAGTGTTAGAATTTGCGAGGTTAGGTGTGATTTCTTTATCTTATTTGTAACGAACATGGGACTCGCTCCGACCACAGTATGTGGGCTTGGGAGCTTGGGTGTGAAAGAAAACTGGCTTTGCTCACTTATCTGTTGTGACATGAACATGTGTCTAGTTTAATTTTATGAGTTTCGGCCAGTGGCTTCTTTGTTAGAAGTGTGTGACGCTCGAAGTGATCGCCACCCTCACCTTTATGAGTGCCGGCCCTGGTTTTCAAGTTTTGGGGTTTATTCGATCTTATTTTGGGTTTTGACCTCATCCAATTTTGAGGTTATGTGTTTTTACGTTTGAGAGTCACATCATTTTATGGCTTGTCGAGCTCGTTTTTGGATCATAAGGATGTGGAGGTTGTAGGGTTCATTTTGTTGAATTGTCATTTTTAGCTAGTATTTGAGGCTGGAACTAAACGTGATGGGACCAAATGAGTTGCAGATTCGGCGAGCCAAAAAACATTCATTACGGTAGGTTTGCCCGAGGAGATCTTTCGTCAATTTTTTTTGTGGTACTGTGTTATTTGACGGATGAATGTTTTTATTAACACATTTGAAAAAACCTTGCAAACGTAATCGAGTAGGTGACACTAGTGCTTGTTTGCTGGTTCATTATTTTCTAGACCTTAAGGAGCTTTGAATGAAACAACAAGCACAATTAGGAAATTCAAAAAATAATAAAATTGATAGTAAAAGCAGCGCAAGCAGCCTAACCAAAATCGTTTTGTTATTTCTTGAGGGATTTCTCGTGTAATCTTGATTGCAAATTTAGATCCGTATGAATGTGCCATATTACTAAATAAGAAACATGTTCCAATATTTTCGAATAAAAAACTTTTAAACAATTAAAAGCTATTATTGAAAAACTTTTTCGTTTTTAGTTAACATATTTTTTTTTTTCAAAAAGCCTTGTTTTTCAGAAAAACTCCATTTACTGTTTGTTGTTCCTGTTCTTAAATAAAAAGAATAAACTTTCCACGATATTGTGAACTCCTTAATAAATAAACTTCTTCAGTTGTGGCTCGTTTCCTTCACAGCCCCAAGAAGCGTATCATTTCACTCGGAAAATTCAAAACGTATTTCCGTAATAATTTTAATTCAGCCGCTATGGCTTTTCCGCTGGAAACTAAATTTGAGCTATTGATAATTTCGAAGAGTTCCAGTTCCTTTGTAAGCAAGCAACTACATCACAAGAAGACTTCCTCCAGCATTATCCATTACGGCCTTTCAGATTTTTCGTTCCGCTGAAAGCTTAGTTTTGAGTTGTTGAGAAAATATTAAGTTCTAACGTATTACTTTTCTATCACAAAAGAGTTGTGGAGTTTTATTAGTTCTCTTGCTGGTGGGGTGAGTTTCGGCGCAAAAAAGTGAAAGAACGTATTGTTGAAGATGAGTTGCTTTATGTTGCATCTAAAGTTTTTTGCTTGTGAAAACCAGGAGTGAGTTGAATTGGGAAAGTTATTTAAAAATACCATTTCTAGGCAATACTTTTCCATTTCTTTGCAATCAGTGTCTATCTATGTAGTGACATCTTTTAACAAAAGTGTGGGGTGCTTATTACTACAATTTTTCTTATTTTTGTTACCACTTTACAGTTATTTAGTATTGAAAATTTTATAACAAGTACTCCACGGTTTTATACAATCAATTGTTTTCCTTTGTCATCATTTTATTCTTATTTTTAACTTACTACAAATCATTTCCGAAACAAAAGCCCAAACATTTTGAAAAAATATGGAGGTATAGGTCTCACTTGAACTTTACAGGAAAAATAAAGAGAAAACCCTATTACTAATTGGGGGGCAACTTATAGAATTAAAAATGTTTCAATCTCATGATATGGTATGCCCAATAAAAGGGCTTTCATGCGGAATATAAGTATATTTTGTTCCTATATCTACAAACAAAATTCTAACATTAGTTTATAAATTTAAAGGAAAATAAAACATTACTTTCTTACAGTGCATCCGTAACTTATCAAATAAATCGAATCATGATAAAAAAATACCTACATATATTGTTTTTAAAAATAATTTGTTTAAAAGATTTAATCATTTATTATTTTATCCCCTTTATTCCCCAAATTATTGAGCCCAAAATTCACACAAAAGATTATATAGGTCTTCACTGAAAGTTAATTGGTAAAATAAAGCGAAAATCCTCATTTCCCAGTTGTCAGAAACTGGAAAATTAAAAAAATAAAAAATACGACTTACGTACATTATAACAAAAGTCTAATGTGCTACGGAACGGAATGCGTGTTCAACTCGCACTTGACCAAATTACTTTAGTTTTTTTTTTTATACTATATATTTCTTTCTATTTTGGAGCATCGACCCATCCGGGCTTCTTACAACAGTCCAGTTACAAGATTTTTACCACTACACACCCTTTGCGTGAGCCCAGGATCTGGATTTGCCCTTCAGGAAATTACAGAGTGGACTTCCAGCTCCCTTGCCATCCACCCCCAGAGAATTAACTAAGGTCCTCCCGCTAATGCAGTTTTCCTTCTGCATAACCGTAGTCTTCTTGCTTTACCTTACTGGTAGTACAGCAACTGTCTTATTTATGGTTCGTGGCTGATTCTTTGCTATGATATATAGCGCATTCTACACTTCTACTGGTTGGTGTCATAAATCGTTGAAAATCACCGTGTTACGAACGAACCAGGATGCGCTGACTGCGAGGCGTAGGCATAGGTTCTCCTCTCTTTGGATGGCCAGCATGTTGCTCTTGCTGGTGTGTCCCCATACTATTGAAGCGTACGTCAGCATTGGCAAGATGACTGTCTTGATGTGAGTCAGCTTTTTTAGGAGTCCCAGCTTGCTTCCTCTTTCTATTATAGAGGGTAAAGTCTGACATGGGCAGCCCCGACTTTGTTACGAGTCTCTTGAACATGCCTCGTGAAAGTTAACCCCCTGTCGATGATGAGGGTCAGGTTTCCTGTCGGAACGACCGTGCGGCTCCTTCCGTTCCCGAATAGAGCTTGAGTTTTATCCTCTTTGGTGGCTCTCTTCCACTGAACGCACCATTCCGCTAAATCGTCAGTGGCTTGCTGCAGCCGCCTCAAGGCTGGCTCTAATCTAAACCCCTGCGTCGGTGGTCCGGTATCTGGAGTGCTCTTGGCATACTCGTACTCTTACTCTTCGATGTCTCAAATGGGAGTCCACTAGCTAGATGATGTTAGTGCGAAATCCTAAATGGACTCTCTTGACCAATAGTCCGTCATGCCATACTCGGTCGAAGGCTCCTGTTACATCCAGGAAGATGAAGGCGGTTCTTCGATTCTGGTTGAGTCCGTCTGCGACGTATTATTTGCCTCTAAATTATTAATAACTGCACAGGTTTGTTAGAAATTTGGTTCAATTGGGAAAATACTCAAAAGTAAAATTTATGTAGTGTCGATGTGAGCTTCAACATTGATTTTTTTTATACTCTCTTCGAGGTGTCATTCCTTTGTACGCAAGACAATATATATTATATATAAATATAATATATATTGTTTCTGGTAGGGAACCTTCATCAGTTGCGCTTCCCACAATTGAATATCCTCTCAAACACTTCTTTATGCATATGATGCATTTCGTTAAATTTGAAGACGCGAGATGTAAGACGGACATCTAGGATTTTCAAGAGAATCAGTACACAGAGGTTCCGAATCTGGAGCCGTTCCGTGTAATTACTGTTCTCCCTTAACTCCTAGGGCAGAATGTCACGATAAAATTTTTCATGTTACTTCACCTGTCAGAGATATTGAATACTCTCTTCGAGGTGTCATTCCTTTGTACGCAAGACAATATATATTATATATAAATATAATATATATTGTTTCTGGTCGGGAACCTTCATCAGTTGCGCTTCCCACAATTGAATGTCCTCTCGAATTTGATGCATCAAATGCATAAAGAAGTGCTCGAGAGGACATTCAATTGTGGGAAGCGCAACTGATGAAGGATCCCGACCAGAAACAATTTATATTATATTTATATATAATATATATTGTCTTGCGTACAAAGGAATGATACCTCGAAGAGAGTATTCAATATCTCTGACAGGTGAAGTAACCTGAAAAATTTTATCGTGACATTCTGTCCTAGGAGTTAAGGGAGAACAGTAATTACACGGAACGGCTCCAGATTCGGAACCTCTGTGTACTGATTCTCTTGAAAATCCTAGATGTCCGTCTTACATCTCGCGTCTTCAAATTGATTTTTTTTACTGTCTCAATACTGCATTTAAAAAAGCTATAAAGATGTTATGTTATTTTGGGAATACTTTTTCAGTAAAAACTTATATGACACTTAAACTCTTAAAGAAGACCTTTATAGTGAGCAATGTTAAAAAAGTAATTTGAGTTACAACTAATCAAGATATGATAAAAAATAATGGAATTCTCGAATTAATTCATTTTAATTTTTGTTTACTAATTTTTAAAAAATACAGTAAAATCTTTACTTTTAGAAAGAAAACGTATATTGAAGGAAAACCAAACATTTTTACTGGAATCAATTCATTTCAAGAAAATGCCACAAACAAGTGTTATTAATAACATCTATATAAGTAATAGTAAAGTACAAAAATGAAAATTCATTTTAATATTATATTAAATTAAATAGATCTAATTTTCACTTTAATTTATTTACTATTACAATTGTTTAACTTTAAAAAAATACGTTTAAAATCTAAAAAAAAGTTTCTCAAAAATAAACCCATTTTCATGATATACTATACGAGATACGTAATAGTAAAGTACAAAATAGATTTTTACTGATTTGGTTTTCAGCCTTTCGACACTTACCTATGTATTCGAAGAGAAAGGGCTTTAAGAGATTTTAACATACATAGTCTTGTAGCTTCTCAAATTACTTTTTAAATGGTTTTTGCATGAATGCTGTAGCTTAAAAAATATAATCCCATGCTATATTTGAAATAAATATAAAGACATTAATTCAACGAATTGGGGATGGTTCAAAAGTGAGGATTTCTTGCAATTAATAACAATGGAAAGTGGGTCTCTCTCAGGATCATTACTACGAGTGATTTTTTTGCAATTGCAAAAAGGGTTGCGAATCATCTTGTGGCTTGGTTTATTTTGTAATGCTACTTGTAGAACATGCTGGTGGCAACTGCCAAAATCAACGATGAGGAGAACTTGTAATGTGATTAAAAAAGAGATGATCCTGACAATGAATAGTCCCTATATTGTATTTGTGTATTTAAAACAATATTTTCATTTATCACTTTTTTAAATAAAATATAAAATACCACTCATTTTTTGTATTTACACATAAATGCAAGGTTGAGGGTTGAAAAGTGCCATCAATAAAAATATTTGTATGTATTCAAGCAATGAATTTTTGATGAATATAAATAACTGCACGATTAAAGCATTTCAAACTGTTGAAAAAGATTTTTTGGCATAGGGGTGGTATTTTTGAGAATATTTACAGTAAATGAATGAACAAAATTTGAATCCATAAAATACTTTACCATATATATTACTAAAATTTTGCCTGAATCTGCAAAATGAGGTGTCAGATAATTAACAGAGAACTTTTATGTTTTCGAGGGCGCAGATTACGAATCTGTAATTACTTTTTACCGCAAGCTTACAGTAAGGGGTGACATGCCCCAAAAACACTTCCAAAACAGGTTTTTTTTGCATTATTCTATAATGAATATGAAAAAATAACTAGAGTATCGTGGTGGAAAAATATCATTAAGTATAAAGCTTATGCCAACTTCGTTGGCATTTACTTATCGACGCCGTTAAATTCAGTACCAAGTGAACAATTATTTAGTGAAGCCGGTTTAATTTATGAACCCCGTAGTAATCGATTGGAAGGAGACAAGACTGCACAGCTGTTTGTAAAATATTATTGTCTCTTCTTAATTGTGATTACTAGTAAAAATTCTACAAGAAAATGCTTAATAAGTACTATAGGTACATAGTATATACTATTTTGAATAAACAAGTTTTGTATTTTTACTAGGTACTTAATAAATCTTCTTTAAATCATTTGAAAAAAATATTTCGTTTTTGGTTCTTATTTTTGATTTTTTATGAAAATGAGTTAAAAAAAAACGTGAGTTCTCGTCATAAGCTTAATTGTTTTAAGCTGCTTTCCGAAAAGTTTTGGTAGCAAAGCGAGAACCTGAAAGTACCGGTTTCTAGGGTGACAGCAAATTGTTATTGTGTAAATACTAGGACTAAAAATAAATAGCGGCCATGGCTCGTTGGGACTAATTGCAAATTCTACAGAAGTGCGTTTTGCCGTAATTGGGTTTGTTTTCAACAAAGTTGAACATGTCAGCGAATGATTTAATTTCATTTGTTAATATATATTTTTGAAGCCCTTTAATTAGAGCCGTTTATTAATTTGATGAACATTTTCGCATTACATCACACATCCGCAATTCTCGCAACACCATCATCAACTGAAACACAATTTCGGAATGCCTCCAAAAACCTAATTATTTCCGCTAAATGGTGAAAATTTGTTATTCATTATGCGTTGTTACTGTGCATACACATACCTGCATGTAGGGTCTCTGTATGTGTGTGTCGTACCCACTGATGTGACACATGAAATAGTTTTGATCGTCTGATTTACATTCTAATAATTATGTATAATTTAGCTATGCTACGCCTGCCTCCATTGTGTTGTTGGTTCAGTTGGCAGCATTGTGCATGCACAGGGGTATGCTATGCAAAATAATTCAGGCGTGTACCGGTAAATCGGGCCGTTTTAATGTACCTTCCCGGTTTTCGGCTTAAGTATATCCGAACTAAAATTTACATGTTCAAACTCTACTATAGGGTGGAGTGATGGTTCTTGTCAGGACGCTTTGAGATACCCCAGCTTAATCGAATTTCAATAAATAAATTTTATACTTTAGATATTCATATAAAATCTACAAGGTGTGACTATTAAGTACGAGGGTAGTTTGATAAGTCAGCCCTTTTTGAATTTCCCATTTATGAATGGACTGCTAACAGAGTTTGACCAAGCAGCGTCATTTAGTCCGTGTTTGATAGCCATTGAAAGAAGAAAACCTTGTGAATTTTAACGAAAATGGATAAATTGAATTATATGTGCTGATTAAGCATCATTTTTTCGTAAAATTCTCTCCGAAACAGAGGAAAAACTTGATAAATGCTTCGGGGACTCAGGACCAAAAATGATTTACTGAGTTCTGTTGTGATAGTACCAGCTCAAGTAGTGCCAAACATTCAACTTGTCCAAAAGAGGTATTCATGCCAGAAATCGTCGGTAAAATCCATGGCTAAGGTGGTAGGCCTGTTAACTAAGTAGGTACACACATTTTATACGAATATACTGTTCCTCATACTCGATCACAAGTTTGGGTGTTCAGTTGCAATTTGATCGAATTTTAGTGTCTTTTCGTTACCATGGACGAAACATGGTCAGTGACTGCGCCAAAGAAGGCCAAGATGGTTTTGTTGGCAACAATAATTTCTTTCAAAGATGGATGCCACTCACATCGATTACCTTGAAAACGGTGACCCAAGTGGATATTTTGCAATCGAAACGACCGCACTTGGGGAAGATAAATTGTTGATCCGTCAAGGGTGCTCGAGTGCACACGTGTGTAGCCATCATGTGAAAAATCGATAAATTGGGCCATGAACTGATCCGCCCGGCATGTTTCCCAAATTTAGCCAACTGCGACTATTTCCAATTTCCAAAGCCCAAGAACTGGCAGTAAGAGATTTGGGTCGAATGATAAGAGTATCACTGAAATAAACGCCGGTTTTAAAGGCCTTGAGGGAAAATTGTGCTAATTGCAAGGAGTTAAAGGAGATTTTGTTGAGAAATAAAATGTTTATTTACTAAAAAATATATCTTATTAAAAATGTATTGATTAAACTGCCCTCGTAACTCTTCGAATGCAGTTTCTTTGGGTTCCGCCAACAAAACTTTCAAATTTTACTAAACGGTTCTCCAAGACAATGTTCAGATTCATTCTACATTCATTCCAGGTTTCTAGCTAAGTACAGCATCCCAGTGTTAGATCTTCCGCCTTATACGACAGATCTTGTGCCATGCGACTTCTATCTGTTTCCTAAGATAACATCTCATTTAACCTGTTCAAGCAATGAAAGAGAAAGTCTCTTTTTTCAGTTTTTCCTCTACAACTTCATTACTATAAGTTACAGAGAAACGTTGCTCAACAACTGTTGTTCATAATTAAATTTTGTGACATGCAATTTTAAAAATGTTGAGATTTTCTCTCTTCTTTTTAACAAAAGATCAACACGCCCCGGGCTTGTTTGTCGCAATGTACTAATCATCCTCTGGCTTATCTTTATCTTTCCACCAGATTAATTAATTAGTTTGTCCGTTAAAAAAATTAAACAGTTGCTAAATCTGAAGCAATAAATAACTTTTTTATTTTGAAAATAAAAGGTGATACCTTTTTTATGTCCAATGATTAAAACGAGATTTATGTATATTTTTGCACTGTTTTGCTAACTTAAGAAATGGCTGTTCCTAGTTGGTAATGTAAAAAAATTTTGACCCAAAAGAAAAATTGTATCGAAAAGAAAATTTACGACTAAACCTCCAACGATTTCGATCATTCTTTTTCATTTGATACAATAGACTTCCAGATTGGTTCTATTTTTTTTCAGTTATCTTCAAGAATGGTCGATTCTCTAAAATTCGATAACATCTAGTGGACGGACTTCTTAATGTATCATAAAATTTGGTGAATGCGCTAGTGTTAAATGATAAATTATTAATAAGTAAGTAGCTTTATTCCAGATCTAGGATAAAATTCAATAAAAATAGATTGGAATTTCCTCAGAATATCTCTTAACTAACTTTCCATATGAATGTTTTTATTTGGCCGCATATATAGAGTGTGCACTTAGGTTCGATTCGTATGGAAAACTTTTGTTATTATTCATATTTAGCACATAAGTTATTCTTCATAAAACATTTTGCATGGTTTGAAACCTAAGACAAAATTACCACATGGCACTTTTATCATTAAAAAATGTTAGAAACAGGAATGATTTGTTGAGTACCCTACAAGTGATTGCAGTACAGGGCGGGATAAAATTAAGTTAAAAAAATAGAAAAAAAGTGTTTATAGGGTGACCCATAGGCAGTCGTATATACAGAATGGTTTGAATATAAAGTGTTACAAGTATGCAGGATGATTGAAAAAATATATATAATGGGGCGTCCATAAACATATAAAGAGAGGTTACAGTATATTATGAATTGGAATTATAAAGAGTGTTTCAATAAATGTTATAGAATTGAAATTAAACAGATTCCTTTCGTTGTTTACATAGCAAATGTACGATTATTTTTATACTCGTATATGTAACCACAATTTTTACGAATTCTTGAATGTACCTAGATATTAACACATTTAAAAAATATATTATTCAAGTTCTCGTAGAATGACTTACGTGGTCTGAACCCTACAATAAAACCGTCATCTCACTTTTTTCATTTTTATACGGATTCGTCAAAAAATATGAATTTTGTCTAACGGTGAAGTACAACTATTTTGTCCTAATGAAAAATTTTATATAACAAAGATAACAACCAATGGAAAATGCATAAAGTTATGACAATATACCACTAAAAAGCATAAAATAGCTTTAAAAAAATTACCGACTTCAATGTATAATAACAATAATGACACTAAAAAAATAATTCAATGGATATTTTAAACAAAAGTACTATATGTTCTATAAATAATGTTTGAAGTTGGAGCCAAGCCTGAAAAATCTATGTTTAACATAGCGTATAATTATCTTTATTAACTAATAATACAAATTGTTTACTTTATAAAGCTGTTCATATTCCTATATAAAATATATGCATTTCACAAATATCCAGTTGAATTATTTTTTACTTTTTAGTGTCATTATTGTTATTATTTAATTTGTTACTTGTATTTTTACTATCCAACATTTAAGAATAAACAGCAGCTTAGGAACAATAAATAACAGAGTGAGTAGAGTTCATATTTTAATGAACAAAAATCCTTATGCCTTCCTTGTTAAGTTTAAAATACGACTTGCAAGTGTTGGTAAAATTTATATTTACTGTTTAATCTTCAAGATACCACAATATATTATGTTTTGGGATTGTTTGTTTTTTTATATGTATGCTCTTTATCTATTTTGATAATATAAACGGCATTTTTTCAAAGAATTTTGAGGTTTTATATCGTATCCATATAATTTTCTGAAGCCTGAGATTTATCGTTTTCCTGAAAATCTGAAAAATCCGTTATTGCCATGAATCTTCACTGATTGCTCTGAAATTTTAACCAATTCGAATATGTTAAATGATATTATATTAAGATAGATTTAAAGGTGTTTCCATCCATTTTCAATAACGGAAACGTGAAAGATATTTCACATAAATTTTCTGTACAAATTTTAAAAATCTAATTTAAATCTCAGATATGTCAGAAAATAATGTATTGAATTGTGCAGAGTGTTTGTAATTGTTTTCGTATTGATTTATTTCATATCCGGTTTTTCTTTTAAAAACAAATTATTAGCAACCGGCATATTAGTAGTTGATTTTATAGACTGCAGGATTGTTACTATTCCCTCATGAATTTAACTTATGTTTATAAAATTTGAAAATAAATATTTCATAAGTAAACACAAACATCTTAAAATAAATGAAGAAATGAAGGCATTATTATTGTAACATTTCCATGAATTTACATTTAACTAACAAATTGTTAAAATTCTTCAACTATTTTAATAGTTTTCTCCATATTTCTCTAATACCCGTGTTTTTTCAAGGAGATGAACTACGTCTGGCACAAGTCACGTGAAAAGGTATGTAAATTTCATCCAGAATTTTTGAAATGCAATACAATTGAGATACGGGCTTTATAGTGTAGTTAGATATATCGCTAATAATATTTTAAGGGTTTTTCTTAATGGGGAGAATAATAATAATGCCTTAATTTTGTTCATCCTTTTAACAATGCTTGTGGTGAAGGTAGTGGACTGGAAACAATTTACAAGTGCAAACGTAGTTCAATAGTTCAATACAATGACTATGCCTTCGTCGTTTTTATTACACTCCTACAACACGAATTTTGTTCTTAGAGTCTATTTAGTTCTAATCAAATGTAACTAGTAACTGCCGAAAGGCTGCACCGATCTTTATTCCTTAGAATCTTAAATATGAGCGCAGATTGATAGGTCCGTGAGTTGTTTTTAGGGTTCCGTATATACAGTATACGGATACCCTTATAATATCACTCAGGATTTCTGCCTCTGTCACATCACAGCAATTTTCTCATAAACTACGTCCAGTAGAAAGAGGTTGAAATTTGGTATGAAGGTATAGTTTGGTGACCTGATCAGGAGCACATATCGCAAAAGAAGAACTTTTGACTTTAGGGGTACTTCTGGGGGGGACTAAAAAAATCGAACGTTCCCCCCCCCTGATCTCCGAAATTACTGAACCTAAAATTTTGAACGTTGCCCGAACTTTACAGGAAAAATAAGGAGAAACCATTAATATTAATTTTGGGGGGCAAATTATAGAATTAAATAAAAATTTAAGAATAAATAAAATTCAAACTCATCATGTAATATATCAAATGAAAGGTCTCATTCTGAGGAACACGAATATATTTTTTTCATATTTTAAAAAAATTACTTAAAAAGATATTAAAGAAAATATACCAAAATTTACCCATTCCCCCCCCCCTTATCTCCGAAACTATAAAACGTAAAGAAAAAATAGTTTTATAGGTTCTGACCTGAAGTTTACTGGAAAAATAAGGAGGTACCTCTACTTTTCATTTTGGGGGGCAAATTACAGAATTAAATGGAAAATATAAAATTAAAATTGTTTCTAACCCATCATGTTATATATCAGATGAAAGGGCTCATTACGACCAAAACAAACATATTTTTTTCATATTTTTAAAATAAATAAATTAAAAGATATTAACAAAAATATAAAAAAAATTACCTATTCCCCCCCCTTATCTCCGAAACCATAAACTGGAAAATTTTGAAAAAAAATTGAGCTATAGCCCCTCACCTGAACTTTACTGGAAAATTAAGGAGAAACCCCTAATATTTATTGTGGGGGGCAAATTATAGAATTAAATGGAAAATATAAAATTAAAATTGTTTCTAGCCCATCATGTTATATATCAAATGAAAGGGCTCATTATGATGAAAACAAATATATTTTTTTCATATTTTTAAAATAAATTAATTAAAAGATATTAACAAAAATATAAAAAAATTTACCCATTCCCCCCTTATTACCGAAACCATAAGTTGTAAAAAATAGAGGTATAGCGCCTCACCTGAACTTTATTGGAAAAATAAGGAGAACCCCCTAATATTCATTTTGGGGAGGCAAATTATAAAATTAAATGGAAAATAAAAAATTATAATTTAAAATAATTAATTGTTTACAAGATATTAACATAAAGATATAAAAAATTCTAATTTCTCGCTTTATTTCCGAAAACATACTAGCTAAAATTTTGAAAATAATTAGGGGTACTATAAATGTATAAAAAAAATTATTAGAAAACCTCCATAGTAATTTTAGGGACAAATTATACAATTAAATGGAAAATAAAAATTCAATTTTCAAACGTATCATGTAATATATCAAATAAAAGGCTCATTATGTGAATTACAAATATATCATATTTTTTAAATCATTTATTTAAAAGATATTAGCAAATATATTAAACATCGACTTAATTTCCATTTTAGAAACTACACTATTTAAATTTTGAAAAATTTATTTTATTTGTATTTTTTAATAATTTGAATAACAGATTTAATAATTTATAATTTAAAACTTGACCTATTTTGTCCTTTATCTTCCAATCTATAGAGCCTCCAAATTCAGACAGTAGATTATAAAAGGCTTCCCTGAACGTTTATTAGTAAAATAAAACTCTAATGTTAATTTTTGGGGGCGAAATTAGAAAACTAATTACATATGTATTCTTACAAAAATCAAGCGAATTTTGAAGGTGGTACGAAACCTTAGTATACGAGTCCAACTCGCACTTGACCAAATTATTTTATTTTCGGTACAGTAACTTTTATGAGTAAAACTACTGGCAAAGTCTGAGGAGCTTACGTCATTTAGTAAGAAATGGTTTACTGAGTTCTCTTGTGGTCGTACCAGCAAGCACAAGTTCTCTTCAGGTTTCTCAAATGAGCTTGTCACCCCAGAAATGGTCTATAAAATCCATCTAATGATATTGGACGAGCGAAGAATGAAAGTGCGTAAGATAACTGAGACTTGTAGGCTTCTCAGCTAAGCGGGTAGCTTATCACAATTTGTACATGAATAGTTGGACATAAAAAAGTTATCCGTGTGATGTGAGCCATGATTGCTCACATCATAGATGCAAACGTGTAACGACTTCATAGAAGTTTTGGCGATATTCAGTCGCCGTCAGAACGACCTTTGCGCCGCTTTGTTACCGTTGACAAAACATGAACCCATCACAACATACCAGAGACCAAGAAACAATCAGACAGGTTTCTCCATATGAATCTGCACCAAAAAAGGACAAGGTGTGTCTGTAGGCTAAAAAGGTCATGGCCACTGTTTATTGGATGCATGCGGTATCATTTATATTGATTACCTTGAAAAGTGTGCTGTCCCATCAAGACAATTGACGGGTGCACACGTGTACCCGGCCAGCATATTCTCCAGGTCAAGTCCCCTGTGACTATTTCCTATTTCCAAATCTGAAGACATGGCTGGAAGGTAAAAGATTTGGGTTTAATGAAGAAGTCTTCACTGAAACAAACGCCTATTTTGAGGGCCCTGAGGAAATTCATTCGTTAGCAGGAAAGAAAATTAAAGTTGACAAATTAAAAGCTTACTGGTCGAAACAAATTTCTTATTAAAAAAGTCATTTACTTATGAAATTGTCTTCACATCATGGTATCTCTAATAAAAATATATTTTTTAAATAATAATAAAATCATCATCCAGAATAATTGAATATTTCAACTTTAAAGAAGACCATTTATGGTTACTTTAGAGTTTACTAGTAAACAAGATGGGATATTTAGGCAAAAGTCTGTGAAAAACTTTAGGAATTCGAAGCTAAAATCAATTTTTGGTATATATAGCGGCCTAAAGTGCACCCCTAAAACTTTGGTGAATGTTTTGTTTCCCAAAGTGTTGTATTTGAGACACCAAACAAAATCCAGAAGAACGAACGTTTAGAACGAAAGCCATAATGAATTTGTCCAATCGAGGGTTACGAGAAGTTCCATCAGACCATGGACCCCTAGAGGCGACCAGTCAAATAAGAGGCGTGCTTTGCAACTGCTTGATAGAGTTAAGAAATACAGTTGCGCAAATTACACAAGGTAACGCGATCAAGTCCACCAGAGCAAAATGTTTCCACAGAGAATGTACAGACGACTGTCAGGGTGGGTTCTCATGGCGCGCACGAACCGGCTCGTCAAGCCACCCAAGTTAATCATGTGCAGTTTCTTGAAATCCCAATTGGTGTTAGGTTATTCCTGCATATATCATTTTTACTTTATCCGTTACCTATAAAAAATTGAATTGGAGATGATTGATAAAAAATGTATGCGAACATCAAGAGTGAATTTCTTTTTTGAGTCCCGCCAGGACTCGCGCGGCACGTCAAAACCAATTACTATTGGCCCGTATCAATAAAAAGCAACAATTTATTACAAGAAGACGTTGGACACGTATTAAAACAACATTTCGGAGGTTATTTCAGAAGTACCTAATTATTCGATAACCATAAAGGTGACTCGCGAAAAATATGCATCCTTTGTTATGTCGAAAAAAGGTACATAATCACCTTGGGTAGTCTGACGATCCGACTCGCGTTCCATGAAAACCCAGCCTAAGAGAGACTGCATTAGGATCTCACAACATTCGCTGGACGCACGGGCTATTTTAGGAATTAGTCGAAATGCTTACAAGCCAGACACAGTCAATTTAATGCAAACGGTCCCCAATATAGTAAACAGATGGAATTCCAGCGAAGAAAGCATTGCTTTAATCCATTCAGGGTACCACTGATGGTGCTGTATTTCCAGAGTGTTGAGGTCACCATACCATTGCTCCGCTCCATCATCAATGAGTCAATGTTAATACTGGGCGAAGCAGTAGTTAAGTTGCGCATCCGGCATAAGATGCTATTAGCTGACATTGAACTGGGCATAGATCTCAATAGAAAACCTAGCTTCATTTGATTTTGACAAACAGTGAAATCTTCGATGTTTGTCAACAGGTGAGTCGTTTAAAAGAGACAAACAATGACGGTAATGGATGAACAAACTGGAAATACAGCCATTTTTCTAGCGGAGAATATGGGTCAGCCAACAAAAGCGATTTTAGAAATTTTAGATATAAGATACCTAAAAAACGATCATTAATCATATTCTCAACGAAACGAAACTACGTAGTGTGTGAGTGATTAACTTTTAATTGGTGACTATTATTCGGCGACATTACTTTGTTTCGATTGATTGATCCGCTTATAAGGCTCTTTAATTATTTGATTGAACCAGCTATATTTTTGTAACCAAGCTCAAGATCTAATCATCCATTTCAGTAGGCTCCTTTCCAGTACACTATATTTAGTTTTATTTGCTTTCTTATCCATAAATCTGAAAACTACTGCAGCGCTACCAAACATCTGCAGATAAGACTAAATGGAATATTTAGCAATATTGGTGTTATCGAGAAAATGTTACTTGGTTGTATGAAGAGGCGCCTTGGAGTTTTATGGGTTGATATTTCTTTTATCTTACTTAGTTGCTTTTTTCATATCTTAAATTAGCTTTAAGCACTATTTTTATATTTTATTTTGCACGCTTTGAGTTTATAAAAGGACATAATTTCGAAATATATTTTCCAGCTACCAATAGAGAAACTATTTATCACAATAGTGCTCTAATATATTATCCGACCCCCCTGTTATTATGTAAAACACGAATAATAAATAACTCCTAGACAAATTACCATGTCCCAAAATGAAACCAGGGAGGGAGACCTTGGTTCGCTTTTATCTACAACAAAATTCCCACTTCGACTAATGTCAATACGTACGCCACCATTAGATATAGCTTCCGGAAACCTACTTTGACCCAATTCCTCGTTTCGGTGCAGATATTAAACTGTCTGCTAAACGATCATACATCATTTATAACTTCCTTTCTGTCTATTTTGCCTCTCTCTCTCTCTCTCTCTCTCACACACACACAAACATAGCCTCCAACACTGTTACTGAAATTTCAGCCGGCACAAAGCAAACAAGAAACTCCGGCATTCCTCCTTCATCGGCGGTAATGATACAACTTCCAATATCCATTCATTACGATTAAGTATAAAATTGATGAAATTCTTGGTTAGCTAGTCGCGTCTCGACTCTAGTGGAGCAAAAGAAGTTCTGATTTTATGAAATATAAACAAAAACCGTTAATTTATCAGTGTTTTGTGTCTTAAGTTATCCGCAACTATTGGGGTATGTTGACGGAGTTATACGTTGACGGCGAACTATTTATTATTGCTCGTTCTAGCACTAAGAGATTAATCCCAAATGAATATCGGATTCTTTTGTTGGCAAAGAAATCCTACCTATTGAATTGGTATCCCGTCATGGTGAGAATGCTAAATTCTCATTTTATAGACATTGGAAAAAGAAGAAAAAAACTCGTCTTAAATAAGGCAATCCGATATTTTTTTTGAGGCCTAATAACGAGTACACGGCATGCGGTCCAAGTCTACTTAGAAAAACTAATTTTATACTAAATGACGTAGAAATCAGAACAATCAGTTGTAATTAATTTACTACAAGTATACTATTAATGCGAAAATTGTCTGATTTATTTGGAGCTGGTATATTTGGTAACTGCTTTAGTTCCTTCACTGACTGCGTGCTTGGCGAGTTCACCGGGCAATAGTAGACGAACAGCAGTTTGAATTTCCCTGCTTGTAATAGTGGAACGTTTATTGTAGTGTGCCAGTCTGGAAGCTTCAGCAGCAATACGTTCGAAAATGTCGTTGACGAAACTGTTCATGATACTCATGGCCTTGCTGGAAATACCGGTATCGGGATGTACTTGTTTCAATACTTTGTAAATGTAAGTGGCATAGCTTTCGTTCCTCCTGCGCTTCTTCTTTTTGTCAGCCTTTGAAATGTTCTTTTGAGCTTTTCGGGCTTTCTTTGCAGCTTTACCGCTTGTCTTGGGTGGCATGTTTACGATACGAGACTCGTTACGTTTACTATACATGTGTATTTTATTAAAGGAAATATACAATCAAAATTCGGAACAGTGAGTATCCGGTATGAATGATGAGTTGAGTCGCTATGCATTCCTTATCTCGTCTGGGTATGCTTCTAATGAGGTACAGCTAAAACTGGTGGACGATTGGATAGTAAATGTTGCAATTGTCCATCCATAATATCTTACACATGCTCAAAGGGCAATAACTCGGAAAATCTTGGTGTCCTAAGGTACATCAGCTTAACTCCTTCTATATGCCGTCTTACATTGTCTTGTTGAAACTACGGTTTTTGAAGGATTCTAACATTCAACCACGTACGACGTACGACTTTATATATCTTGAGATGAACGGATATCGACATATAGGCGTTTCAGGGAAAACTAGCTGGCAGAGATCGCAAATCAGGAGTTTTACTTTGATTCCTAGAATAGAAATCACACGTAAGAATTCGAAAATTAATAAAATCCTTTCAAAATCATTATGATACTATTTAGAGATTTTACAAGAACTTTCATCAGCTGCGCTTCCGAACAAATAATCCAATAAAAATTTCAAATAACAAAAGTGTTGTTACTTAATTGAATAAAAATTATTATGACGTTTGGTCAGCTTTTCCGTTTTGTTTTCGAAATAATACCTAAGTTCATGTGTAGTAGATCGCTCTTACAAAATGTGAAGATGACTTTATTCTTTATTGAGTCAACCAATGCATTTCCGAGTCAGTTCAAGCCTGCGTAATATTATAAAAGTCATAAACTATATTTTAAGATAAAGTTCGATTGGAAACAATATATTTGCTGATTTAATAAGAAATCAAACGAAGGATATTTCTAATAATTTAAAATATAGGTATCGCCTCCATCGGCGTTCTAAAACAAACTCAAAACCATTTTAAATTTGATGAACAATTTGAATTTGGAATTCAAAACCATGTCATACGTCTGAATTAGAAAGTTTTTGTTTTAATGTAGGATAATGGTACACTAGGGCACCAAAAGCCAATTGTTGTTGCATGTTTAGTGGACCTTTATCAGTTATGCCATTTTTTACTAATTATTTTTAGAATTCTATTCTGTAAACTCTGCCTTACCAACAAGAATTTTTAAATGATTGTCTGTTGAGATAATGTAGACTTTGAAAAAGGTTTAATTTATATTTTGTAACAATAAGCGACACTTTTCAGATATAGAGCATTGATTGAGTGTGATTTTTACAAATAAAATAAAATAAATAATGAATTTTAATATATTTTTTATATTTTAAAAACCCTAATCTGAAATTAACAACGAGTTATACTGGGACCTGACAAAGTTGTAGTAGATAAAGTCTCTAGAAAAACAACTTTAATTGACATAGCGATCCCTAAAAACAATAATAGTAGGCTGAAAAAATAATCAAATACAACGGATTTGGAATTTCAGCACGATACTGACTGATCGGACTGTTGCTCACAATAGACCAGATATAGTTTTGGTAGATAAAATCGCTCGGGAAATAACTTTAATTGACATAGCAGTTCCTAACGACAATAATATAAATAGCAAGCAGACTGAGAAAATAATCAAATATAAGGGATTTGGAATTTCAAATAATGACTCAGTGGGAAATGAACAACACACGAACTACACCAATTGTTATGTCAACAACAGGAGTAGTCCCGAAACATTTATTTAAACATTTTAAGTACTCGGTCTTGACGAACATCTTTACCAACTGATACAAAGAGCCGTCCTGTGAGGAACAGCCCGGACGTCCAGAAAATTCATGGAAAACTATAGCTACGATGCCAACCATGGGCCTAATAACCTGGCAAGGGCACCCTCAGAGCCAAACTCTTTTGATATGTAGTATATCTGGGGTTTAATAAAATTTCCCCTAAAGGCACGCTATCAGTGCCTTAGATGGAGTGTGCGTGCCATACATTGAATGGTCAGTCGTGGAAATCATGCCCAAAACATGCGGTTTTAGTACATAGTCATTAATCACCAATAACGAAACCTTTCCACATCCTCGTAGTATTTACCGTTTATCCTTTCCGCAGCAAACGTGAGTGAATAATGAGTAAGATAATAAGTCAACCGTTTTGCTTCTCTTTGGTCTTTCAACAAAATTCTCGGTTTTCGTAGTGTCAGCGTTAAAATCATTTATTCATAGCCTCCTCCAAAACCAATATTCTCATACAGTTTCCTCTTCCACGGAGAAATTGAACTGTCTCGTAAACGACCACGTGTCATTTATAACTTCCTCTCTTCGCTCTCCTCGTCTCGATTTCCTGTATTTCTTAAAACTTATCCTTCGGCTCAGACGTTGAGATCAAACAAGAGCTTCTCATATTCCTCCTCGATAATAAGGGCGCAACTTCCAATATCGTTCAGTCGGGATTAAGTTTTTAAATTGATACAAATTCCCGGAAAGGACTTAGCTGTCATTTCTCGTTCCTTTGGAGAGCTCTGTTGCTCTTTCGAGTGGAAGTAAGAGAATTCCATAATAGTAAAGGCACTTGAGTGGGAAAAGGTTCTTAAGATTGAATGGAGTTTTGGGGGTTTTGTGTTCGACGAAGAGATGGTCGATCTCGATGGAAAGGATATACTTGGATGTTAACGTGAAAGGGTCTTTTTTTTCTTATTTCTATATTTATCGGGAGAAAAATATTGGTCTTCAGAATAAATTACTTTGATGGAATGATAAATTTGTTGGCTGCACAGTGTTTGCATAAATTTCTATTTGAGAAATTCAAATCAGGTTTTCTGTAAATCAAGGGTTTTTCAATAAGAGCCCAAGATTTTAACGTTCAATAAAACATGGTTTTCTGTATCAAAGAATTGAAATATTTATTTAAAATGTATGAAGTTAGGTCTGATATATGAAACCAAACATCTTGTAAATGACCTCCACGCTTTGCTGACACAAGCGTTATCTTTTGATAAAATCATAGAATAATTCCTCCCAGAAGTGAAAGTCTTGTCAGAACCTTTGATGTTTTCGAGTCAAGACTTCCTGACCTTGAATCAAAGTTTGGCAGTACATCCGGGCGGTAAATTTAATTACCTTATAGTAACAAAAGTTAAATTGATAAAAATTGGTACTTGCAAAAACAAAAATATGGTACATACCTTTCTGCATTATTAAACTACGTTCTAAATAATATTTACAAAGCTGGTTATTATATTAATATTTCTTTGATCATAACTTGCACTCACTTGGCACAAACATAAGCATTCTGTGACACAAAATAGTGGATAGTTTGTTTATTCTGTGTCTGAGATTTGTGAACTCCCTACTAAAATAATGGCTTTCGCTTCTGGATGTAATTATTCTGTGGTGTAATAACATTATTGTATACATTATCCTTGATACAGTATAGAATTTCAGCCTTCAATACTTCAGTGCTCGCATAAAACTAAACATGTGACATCAGATAAGCCCACAACCAGAAGTCCAAATGTGATAAATCATACGATGGTGGCAGCCAATTTTGGTCAACAAACCAAAAAATGACACGGCAAAGGGCAAACATGTGGCACCGTCTTGCTGAAACCCCACTCGGAGTTAATACATCTCCTCCCCCATCTTTAAAGAAATACGGTCCAATAATTACTCCAGACCACAATGCATTGCTGTTTGATGAAACTGTTGTGGATTTTTTTAAATGAGGCAATGTTGTCGATTACTGCATGCCAGGTAAAAATAGGCGACGTCACTGAAAATGATTTTGATCCCAAAATCAGCATTCAGTTCTGTTTGCTCAATAATCCAAATGGTGCACTCTCTACTCTTTGCATGGTCTGTTGGTAAAATTTGTTGAGTCAGTTGGACTTTGTAGGCGTGTAGATGTAAATCTTTAGTAAGAATACGCTGAAAAGTAGCTGTTATAATATTCAATTCTTGGCCACAATGACGAATCGTTTACTCTGGAATTCCGGCTACACTCGAGATCTGCTGAAATGTTTTGTTGTGAACGACCTATACAAGCTCTTATCAGGGGTTTCGCATCACTAATTAAACTAGTACTTTTGAGTTTAGTCTGAAGCTGCTAGAAAATGCAACTCATTCCTCGAAGTATCCATCGTCCTGAAATAGTTGATCTCACAACGTTTCAAAAGATTTGAATCTGCTATCGTCATCAGGTGAATGATGAGAAAATTCAGATTATCCCTCGTGTTTATACCCTTAACCGGTCATGCTTATTGGGTAGTTTATCCCTTATTTCGTCCAATCAGCGTCTTCGTACCTGGCGATTGGTTGTCGGTGATGCGTAGCCGCAGTGGTTCAAGGTGTCTTCAAACGTTTTTGATTTGGACGCTGGACTCTCTAATTATGTTCTCGTTCGAGAACTAAAGGCATTTCTGGAGCATTTAAATCGATCACAGCTATACATCAGATTCACCATGGAGAGGTGCTTACCATTGCTTGATGTGAAGTGCCAAAGGACTAGGATCGGAATCGAAACAAGTCTACAGGAAGGCTTCACATACAGGATTATACCTAAACTAAAATTCTAACCATCCATCAGCACCGAAAATTGGCTGCATCAACACACAACACACTAATCCATAGAGCCAAAAATATCTGCAGCACACCAGAGGCCCTCAATGAAGAATAAGTGACACTTAGAGAAGGGATCTTTTCGCGAATGGATATGCGGAGACTATCATTAACAAGACGTTTAAAGAACTGGCTAAACCAACTAGGCAGGAAGGGAAACCACGATAAGAACTGTATTACTACCTTACACCAAAGGATTGTCGGAAAAACGTATATCATCGAAAAATAATAAATGACAGCACATTAACGTCCCTGCGCGCATACACACAATGATGGTCACAAAATTTTTCAGCTGTCGTTAAACATCCGACCTTTCCTTGTTTTCTCGTCACTATTGCTAGCCCATTTCCATTACAGTTAAACAAAGTTTTATTATTGTTTGACGACGAGACGTTTAGAAGTTTACATAGGCAAAATGCTCGAACTCAAACGGACAAAGTAACAGCTTGGTAAATATAGAAATAATCTCCATGGAGCGAAATGTTTATTTTAGAGAGGTCCCCAATTATTACTCTGTCGAGAACTTACTTGAAGGAGCTTCTTTGAAAGTTTGAAGCAGCAGGTAGTGTTAAAGATGCCAAACGATCTAGTCGACAAACAGTTAGGGATTGATAGTAAACCCTACTTCCTCTACACCTAAAGTTGCGTCTATCTGTTAACCACAGGACATAGAGTGTTGATAAAAACTAATTTCATCCATACCAATTAAAAATAGTGCACCAACTTTCAGGTGACCATCCGGAAAGACTGGAATTCTGTGAAAATATGACAAATTTAATTAATCGAAACCATCACCACACAAAAACCATTTGTTTTAGTGATGAAGATTCTTTTCCCTCAATGGAAATGTGAACATACAAAATGTACGGTATTGGAGTGACACAAATTCGCACATATTTTGTGAAAAACATACTCACTTTTGAGAAATGTTTGGACAGATATTTTGAGAAATCACATAGTTGAACCTGTTTTCCACAATACAAACGTAATCGATGAGGTGTATCTGGAAATGTTACAAAATTCAATTAGATTGGTAATTCTTGAAATTGTGGAAGATACTTAATCCAGATGAATTCCGCAATTTGAAAATAACGTTTTAACAAGACGGTGCTCGTACGCATTACTAGGCACAATAAGACGTAAACTGGATAAAAAATATCGTGATAGACGGACTATGAGATCCCATAGAATGGCCAGCTCGGCCACCGAACTTGAAACTATTTGATTTATTTCTGTGGGTTTACTTGAAATCCAAGCTTCACGCTACGGAACACAACAATATTACTGTTTTAAAACAACGAATTATTGAAGAATGATGAAATCGCATTTATGGCAGCAAGTAGACGGGGCACACTTGCTGTAAAAATTCATTTACTTAATCAGAGAGTAAATGTGAAGTAATAATTTTAGTATTTATTTAATTTATGCGTCTAAATTAGCCTAAACCACTAAATTAATATGGCTGAGTAGGTATTGTCAATAACTTTCAAATCAGCTATCATTGCCATAAGGTCCTATGAAAAATTAGTGGCCACAATAGTCCTGTGACGTCATCTAATACTGTTCCATCATCTGTTACCACTAGTAGAGAAGTTTACAACCGTTTATTCTCACCCTCCTTATTCCATTAGTGCAATTAGGTATAAGAGTTCAAAAGACACGAAAGGGGAGGGGACTTTTTTGTAGTACTATATAATGATATATGGGTGATTCTTAGCTAACTGTGATTTTTTATGTCTAGTAGTTTATTTATTATTCAACATGATTTTTTTTTGAAAATTATAAATATTATAAATTTGATAGTATTTTACCGTCGACATTCTATATTAACGCATGAGTATTCATGGATCATGAATAACTTACAGAAATATACCCAAAATGTCAGTACCGTTGCATGTCTGTTTTTCAAACTAAATGTAAAAATTTCTATAGACTCGTCTTATAATCTAAAGATTAGCTTTCATAACTAAAATCTATAATTTATCATTTATTTAATTATTTTAAGAATTTAAAGATTTTAAGATTGAATGGAGTTTTGGGGGTTTTGTGTTCGACGAAGAGATGGTCGATCTCGAATATACTTGGATGTTAATGTGAAAGGGTCTTTCTTTTCTTATTTCTTTATTTATCGGGAGAAAAATATGGTTCTTCAGAATAAATTACTTTGATGGAATGATAAATTTGTTGGCTGCACAGTGTTTGTATAAATTTCTATTTGAGAAATTCAAATCAGGTTCACGCTACGGAACACAACAATATTACTGTTTTTTTAGGCAAGTATTTTGAATATTTCAGTTTAGTGTCAGTACCGTGGCAGTGAAATTTCTAATTTTTGTTCTAATTTCTTTTATATTGAAGTTGTAGTATAACTACGTTATAGGCTTAATTTTGAGCATAATTAAAGACCAATAGCACCTAGAACACAAGTTTTAAAGCATTTTTGGTTTAAAAAAATGAAAATCACAGTTATCTAAGAATCTCCCATATATAAACAGGTTAAATATTATTTAGAACAACTTGTTTACAAACACTATTAAATATCTACATTCGACGAAAACAGCATTAGGTTTATCATCTAATTTTGAAACCTCTGCATCTTGAAAAGTCCCCCTCATACATTCTAATGATGTAGTATGTACTAAAATCAAATAGTGTTACCCAGGAAAACTGAATTCGATAAACTTCCAACACGTTCTAGTCTATAAAGTCCCGTATAAGCCGTTATCAAAAGGCTCCCCGGACACGTCTAGTGGATGCTCCTCGTACTAAGCGTTGCAAACAATTTCGTGTTTTTGTTGTCAAAAGTATTACCATCCAGAATCGTACTTATCGCTGAAGCTCAACGAACTCCCAGCGTGTTAATGGATTTCGCGCCAATCTAAATGCGAAATTAAAACCTCTGAAAAGCAATATTGCAGCACATACTCGTCGAATATTTCCGGAATAACAAACGGATATCTGTAGTTGAAGCAGTATCCAAAAATAGCATGCCAAGTGTGCTGTTTCATTAAATTGTGCCGAGAATATCTTTACGATTTGATCTGGTAGCTGCAGAATTCTAATAAGAACAAGAGGGGACGCAAGATCAAAACAAAAAAGTTTTACATCGATTTCTGTTAGTAGTCAAGTTAGAAAGTACAAAATAATGTGTTAGTTCTTACTTGAGTGAGTTGCCATTGCAGGGCCGGATTTAGGAGTGGGCAATCAGGGTTGCACAAGAGAGGGGCCCCATCAATAGATATGCAAAAACAACTGGCTAGAAAATGTTGAAATTTTGTATCAAGACAAAGGTTGATAACCCAATCAAGTTTGCGGGTCGCAAATAAAAGAAATTGTGTTTTTGTGGGATATTTTAGTGGAGAAATTTTACTTAAAATTACCATTTTCACACATCTACAAAAAAGCTTAAAATAAATGTGTGAAACAATTAGTGCATATAATGCCTCACATTTTATACATTTCACTGATTTGTTTTATTCAAGCTCGTCATGTACTATACCAGATGAATATACGAGGTGTGGCTATTAAATAAAGGGACTGATATTGTAAAAAAATATATTTTTATTTTATACATAATTACTTATTATCGCCTTCAATATACACCCCTTCTCTATCCCTACAACGCTCCATGCGAATTTTCCATTGTTGGAAACAGTGCTGGAAGTCATCTTCTGTCAACTCTTTCAGGACTCTTGCCGCTTTCTTTTGAACAGCTTCTACGGATTCAAATCTCGTACCTTTCAATGCAGATTTCACCTTAGGGAAAAGATAAAAGTCACATGGTGCTAGGTCTGGTGGATGTTCTAACACTGGGATGCTGAACTTGGCTAGGAACCGCTTAACAGATAACGCGGAATGAGCTGGCGCATTGTCTTGGTGCAAAACCCACGATTTGTCCTTCCACATTGTCACGTAAAATTTGCCGTTCACATTATTTATCAATGCCTACAGATTCAGCAACTGCTCGAATACTTAATCAACGGTCAGACCGAATCAAATTAGCAACTTTTTCCACATTGCCATCCGTTTTTGATGTTGAAAGACGACCTGGCCGCGAATCATCTTCAACGTCTTGTCGACCATCTTGAAAACGCTTAAACCATTCAAAAACGCAAGTCCGCTATAAACATTCACTGCCATACACTTCTTTTAGTATATTATAGGTTTCAGTACCGGTTTGCCCAAGTTTAAAGTGGAATTTAATAACAATTCGTTGCTCTATTATTACGCTAACAATTTTTCCGGCAAAATAAATTAACATTTACATTTACGTTAGTGTAAACGTAAATGAAGCCTCAAACTAAACAGCTATTAGTCAATGTTGATTGGCCCATGCGCACTCGTTCCACTGCAGTGTCAGTCCCGTTATTTAATAGCCACACCTCCTATATTTATTAAATAAAATGAATATGTAGGTAAGAAAATATTAAGGAAATATACAAAACAACTACCAATTACGCCTTTAATCTATGAAACTACTCAACTTATAGGCGCTCTCCCGAAGTTTACAGTAAACCATAAGGAAAAATCCTGGTGATAAATTTGGGCAGAAAATTAAACATTTAACTAAAAATAACTATATAATATATATTAACACAATTAATATGTAAGTTAAAAATTATTAACCAAAATATACTAATCTTACCCTTTACGCCCCTTTAATCGCCGAATATATAATTTTGAAAAAATATGGGGCGTATCCTCATCCAAAATTTACAGGAATACTGAAGCTCACATAGTGACAAGAAGAAGAAGAACACTAGTAATGGTACAACATCGACCATTAAAACTAGAGCTGGCAGCAAGACACTATCCAGCCACGTTCTCCAAAAGGCGGATAGTGGAGTTGACGTCCCCCAAAGGGCAACAAATGAGAGTGGCGCTCCAAACAAATTAGGAGCAAAGATTGATGAGCTCTTGAGGTTCATTGGGCCTAGGCACAATGTACATCATGAGATCAAGAAACTGGCACACGCCATTAAGTCAGAATATGACAAATATCAGACGTCAACGACGCTGCCACCTCCTGTAGCGAAACCTGCTACAACACAGACATCGCCAGTAAAGGTGTCAAACACTCAGACACAAGGTGGAAAGCAAAAGGAGGTCCCAAAAGCGGCTGCCTCAAAAGCAGCTAACTCAAAACCGGCTGCATCAACACCGGCGGCCCCAAAGCAGGCGACTTCAATAAAATTAGCCTCTGCAGCAAGGACCTCGCCACCAAAGGTCTCGCCTTCAGTAGCCTCATCAAGTAAGGCACCACCACTTAAAACTCTTAAACCGGTGCTAGCTAGCAAGCTAAAGCCCGGTAAGGAAGGTTGCCAGAACATCGGGCAAACCACCCAGGGAACAACAAGTAGGGTGGTCAATTCAGAAGCGGAGAGAAACAATGGATTAAAATCCAAGTTTAAACCGCAGAGCAAAAACCAACCTGCAAACCAGTCGACTGACTGGCAAGTGGTAAAGAGGAAAAAGGCCCCGAGGACCAATAAGCAAAAACCAGCGCCACATTGTACGCTGCTTATAAAGAAAGGCGAGAAGAGCTCCCATGCAGATATCTTGCGAGGTATGAAGAATGATCCCACCTTGCAGGATATAGGCAAAAAAGTCAATAAGATCCGACGAACAGCTAAGGGAGATCTACTTTTGTTACTCGCGAAGGCAGACGCTCAGGAGATGGAGCGCTATTGTAACGCCATCAAGAATAAGCTCCCAAGCGGGGCCACTGTACAATCTCGAATACCGCAAATCGAGATTGAAATTAAAGACTTGGACGAGATCAGTACCAAGGAAGACGTAGTAAACCTGCTCAAAGATAATATCGACGGCCTGACAGAGATCACTGAGGAGGCAGTGAAATCACTTCGACGGGCATATAGATCAACACAAACGGCAGTTGTTTGTCTCCCAGAGGTCCAGGCCAAGAAAGCCATCGCACTTGGAAAGCTGAAACTTGCGTGGGGCACAGTACGTGTTCGCGAGAGGATCAGCCTTCGACGGTGCTTCAAATGCTGGCACTTTGGGCACAACTCCCAGGCGTGCAGAGGCAAGACTGACCGAAGCAGTTGTTGTCACAGATGCGGAAGCGCTGGTCACAATGCCTCGGCTTGTCAACAACCTGCCAAGTGCTTACTCTGCAAAGAGAAAGATAGTAGGTCAGACTGCCGGCACGTTGCGGGTAGTTGGAAATGTCCGATCTACCAACAGGCGATGAGAGCAGCACAAGCCCGTAAATGAAAGTACTGCAACTCAACCTCAACCATTGCGAAGCAGCCCAAGACCTAGTCTTAAATTTGGGCAGTGAATTAAATATTTAATTGAAAAATAAATATAAAAAAATAGAGGTATGTTTAAAAAATTAAATATATAGATATTACTTTTTGGTATACTGACACTAAGGACACTAAGAATTTTCTGTAATATATAGATTAAAAGATATTACTAGTACGAGATCCGGCTGCACCCATCCAGTGTTTGCTAAAAACCAAATTTTTACGCATATTTATGATTAGAAGAATATATGTTTACCAGGTTGCCTATCAAATTGTGGCCGCTAGTATTTTTAATTAAATTATTATTAATTGATTTTTCGTAAAAAAATTCACTGCCTTGTTTTTTCAATAAAATATCGCCACTTCACGGCAATATATATGGCCGTACCTCTCGCAGCCAAGTGAACACAGGTATGATTTTGTTACATTTATACACGCATAACGTACATTTATTATTTATATATCAAATTAAAGCTAATTTTCAAAAGAAGAAATGTCTTTCTTTTTAAAATGACGAATTTAAAAATTAAAAAAATATTGTTTTTAAGTTTAAGATTGAAATTTTACTTACAATTTGTGTTTTGCAAGAATCTTTGATTCATGATATTTATATTTCTTCTTACGACGAAACATTAACATTAACGAACACTTTTTGAATGATTTATTTCACTCCAAATGATTTTTAACTTAGGCTGCGTCTCACTTAAACACGATTTGCGCGAGGCGTGAAGTACGCTGCGTCAAAGTCCGAACCACAATCTATAAAACGCATAAAAACATTCATGGTGTCCTTACAATTGGTATGTTTTCGCCCGCAGTTTCAATTTTGTGATGTTACGCGCTAGCTCTCTTTACTCTACCTTTAATATTTACCATCTTTAAGAGCCGGCAACCCTTATTTGCGGCCACATTTAATTAGACCACCATATGTCATAATAAAAAGAAGTTGATATATAAATAATCAATGTACGTTACAAGTGTATAAATGCAACAAAATCATACCTGTGTACACCTGGCTGCGAAGAGGTACGGCCAAGAGCGCAACGGCAACTGTGACTTTTCAGTCTTCATATATATTGCCGTGAAGTGGACAATATTTTATTGAAAAAACAAGTCTGTGAATTTTTTTACTAAAAATCAACTAATAATTTAATTAAAAATACTAGCGGCCACATTTTGATAGACAACCTGGTAGATACATACTCTCCTAATCATAAATATGCGTAAAAATTTGGTTTTTAGCAAGCATTCGATGGGTACACTAATTCTGCGCCGGATCTTAGACTATACCGAGAATATACAACAGTTATTAATTACCCCCTTTATAACCGAAGCTACTGAGCCTAACATCTTGTAAAAAATGTGGCATATAAGCCTCATTCAAATTTTACAGCATAACTTAAGCAAAAATCCTATTATTAAATCTGGCAACAAATTAAATATTTAACTGAAAAATAAAAAATAAATTTAAAAAATACAAACATATTTAAAAATATATAGAGTAAGAGATGTGAACGAAAATATACAAAAGTTTCCTATTACTCACTTTATCCCCGAAACTACTGAGTCTAAAACTAAAAAAATAGAATATGTATATATATATAAAACGTCCCACTCAAAATTTTCATAAAAATCTAAGTTAAAATTTAATAATAAATTTGGGGGCAGTTTAGAAATTTAAATGAAATTAAAAATCATGTAATTCATTGAATAAAAGGGCTGAATATGACCAATTTTAAATGAATTTCAGGATTTCTGATCTGTGCATAATTTCACGATTTTTCTACTCCTATATGAAACTTATCTAGTAAAAATGAAACATTATTAACATATTATCAGGAATTAATTAATGAGTTGTAAGATACTTATTATAGTAGTTGGCAAACCATATTTACAACGCAATGAAAGATGCAAACTTGCGAGAGCCTAATAAACGGCTATTATGATGTAATATAAATAAATACTTGTTATGTGTATATGTTTGGCTTTGGCAGTGTGGACGCAAATAATGATTTTTTTATCCCTTGCCAGCATTCTCAGGTGATGCGCTGATCAAAGAGTATTTTCCATTTTGAATACCAAAAAAATGGCTATTGATAAAGTCCAAGAAATTCATAAAATTCTCTTTTTAAATCGTCCCTTATCAACCCCATACAATATATCCCACTCTATCCAACCTTATCTGTGACACTTTGTATTACGTTCCTATACACTGGCCTTTAAACTACTACTTTATTGTACGGCTTTTTTGGTGACACTCTTGGGACCTTTCTGCGATAATCTTCTCGAGAAAAAAAGGGGGTTCGGTAATGGCCAGAAGGAACGAACGAACTTTTCCTTCCCCTAAGTTTCCTTTCGTACCTCGGAGCTAATCTAGAGTTACTTTTTTCAGGGAGAGTAATAACTTTCCGGTAATGTTTGAGAGAAGTTCAATACTGAAAATCCAATAGATTTCGTCTGCCTTTATTGCCCAGAATAGGAATTTCAGTTTTTCCTGTGCTTCCATATTCGAGATGTGTCATCAAATTTGCATCATGCTCGTAGATGTTTCGTTAATGTTTTATTGAAGCGAAAGCTTCTTAACGGAGGCCCACACTTACACATATAAAAAATAGATGAGTACGATATTGAAATACAAAAATTGTATTATTTGTTTCGACACTTTTTTGTTTACTATGTAAGAAACAGGGACCAAATTATATATTATGTTTATCTATAGAAACTCAGTAAATTATAGTAAATAAACAAATATAACGTCTAATTAATATACAGTACCTGCACAATAGTTGCTTCTCGTTCTAATAAAAATTCATATTCTCTGTCAGAACACCACATTAAATTGCCATTAAATTTGTGTGCTGACCAAATTCAATTACATTTTACATTAATACTTCTGAATAATAATTGAAATTAATTTAGTAAATTATTTTCAGTTTCTAAGGTAATTATCCCTTATAAAACTTCTTAGTATCCAAGCACGGCCTACGCAAAGGTAACCACCACATAGCCTCAAAATATACCGTCTATAATCGGAAACACCTTACCAGAAAGTTATAAAGAAAAATACAGTGCCAGGAAAGTGACAATTGATTGTATAGAGTTTAGAATTCCATCAAGTTTTATATAATTAAGTTTTAGGTAGGAATTACTCCTAAATTTACTTAGTCTGGTCTTCTTGGTTTACTTGGAAGTTGGTTATATAGCTGATAAAGGTTTCCCAGGGTTACGCACAGTGCTAACTGAAGGCAGTAAATACAATATGTCTATTATGCCTCCATGCTTAGAGCATGGTTCTGAAATTCCTGTTAGTGAAATTGAGGATATCTTCTCAATTGCCAAAACAAAAATCCAAATTTCTTTTATTGCATAGATTATACCTATTGGAAATTGTACGTATGACATTTATTAAAATAGTCGGTTAGCAGCCCTCTATAACACAGCCCCACAAAAAAAGTCTTGTGCATCGGACCGGATCTATGTAGGCTTATGTTTTTGGGGTCCCTGAGTCGGAATCAGTTTGACCTCATCAGGTCAGGTTCAAGGACAAGCCAAGGTCTAATCTCCAAAATCTAATCAAAAAATCTGCAAAAATTCATACATATGTTTTTTGGGTCGCTAAATCCCAATATAGAATCAGCTAAAGTATTACTCCAAAGTCATACTGAGATATTTCTAATGTCACTGACATCGAGTTTTTTTGTTCTAGTCTATTGGCTCAACTTCAACGCAAGGTAGAATTAACTTCAAAGAAATTAATTAACAAATTGTAGTAAATTAAGATGTCTTTTAAACCGCTGAAACAGAATCTTGGTTTATTTTTATTTTAAGTCAGTGTCGAGATCATTATAATGAAATTCGACATTGTTTATTATAATAAAGTCTCATATATGCAATTTATAATGCTTTGGTATATTTTGAAATGACCTTGTTTTCCTCAACCGAACTCAGTGCATTCCATTACATCGATATTGTCTGAAGTGATTATTAAATTATTTTGCTGCATTGAAATTGCTAGCTGAACAATCATCATGTCCGCGTCGTCTTCTTGGCGATCAGAAATACCTTCCTCAAAGCAAGCACGTGTAAGTAAATTAATTAATCTCTTCTTATCGCTAACATCGGCAACAAAGTCTTCTTGTTTAATTGTAACTGACATATCAAGTTGTTGTTGTTTTTGGGCTACTGTGGACATAGCCATCCAATACAACGTGACTATTGGAACCTATATTATTAAGGTATTTCCAATTTGGGACAATAGACTTTTTTAATGCGATGCACAAGATAGTCAAAACTTGTGCTAAACAACCAAATCAGTAAATAGTTAATTACAGTGTATAGTGTTTATGCTAAAAATTTGTTGCAATAAAAATCTCTTTGGCATACTAATCCGTTTATTGTTCAAAAATTTCTGTAATTTTTAATTCTGAAGAGTTTGTGTTGCAGCAACAGAAAGTCTTACATCATTTATGATTAATTAATTTAAAATAGAAATTAAATTAGTAACAAAAGAGTTCAAATCATAGTAACAAAGTGTGTGGTGCTTGATAGTAAATGTTACATTTATTTGATTCCTAGCTGTTTACACAAATAGGTTTAATATGAAAATATGTTGAATTGCACCCCATGCTTTTTTACTATGAATTAAATTATTTTATTACTAATTTAATTTCTATTTTAACTTTATTCCGAATTAATTACACATAATTGATTGTTAGACTTTCTGTTGTTGTAACACACAATCTTCATAATTAAAAATTATTTTCTACTTTTTAGTTTTGTATACGGTTAAAGCGTTTTTTTAGTTTTTTAAAGTGTAATTTATTTTCTTAATTTTTAGTTTCAAAATCACATCAATAGTATTTATAATCAAGGACCCCGATTTTTAGTATATCTTATGTATGGCAATGAATCAAAATTTATTTCATTCATATTTAGATAACCTAGCGTTTCATGCAACGCATCACCATTTCATGGAACGTTCCTTGTTAAGTTTAAGCAGTCAAGTCCTTCTATTTTAATACCATTTAGGGACGTTCCGCGGCTTAGAGCTAGATAAGCCTGTCCGGCAGGAACAACCCAGATAAATAACTGGTGGATGCCCAACTCAGGATTAAAGGCAGCAGTCTTTCAGCTGTACCATAGCTATATTTTGTTCGAAACTGTATCGATATTGGTTTAATTACATGTATACCATACCATCTTAACCAAAATCTATACGGGCTTTTGGTAAGTCTGAATCGTATACTTTGTCATGAAGGAAATGAGCTCAGATAATTTCAGTGATAATTCTCATATTACAATTTACTAATAATACCTTAGGAAGGCCTTATTGATATCATCAGATAAACAGATTATAGATTTTTATTACGTAAATTTCGTGCAGCATCAATAAGTTGATCTTGTGCCTTTATTGTAAGATGCTGAGGTGCCCATTTTCCAATTGTGAAGGCGTTCAATACATCAAGGAATGTCGTGTCTTCTTGTTGGCGCACGTTCTGTTTTAGTTCAACCAGCTGGAAAAGCTGTCATAAATGTGTAGCTGGTGTCATATGTTCAGGTTGTTGAAAAACTTTCTTTCTTTCTTTCTTCCTTTGACAGCAGATAATTGCTTTAAATCACCGAATATTTTTTTGACTACTTTTTCAATTTGTTTAAATTATTTTTTTCTTAATTTCAATTTTTCCAAATAAAATTTAGAAACGGTCCATTTTAATATGTTTATCTTAATAATTCAAATATTAACCTGAAAGCTAATTTTCTTTTTATCTTGATTATCCCAGTCAGATCATAACAATGTTATATAATAATTGCATTGTCATCGACCCTGACACGTGTAAAAATTTTCAAATTAATCAGACTTATTTAAGTTGGTGAAAATTACGTTGAAAGTTTCCGTTACATATTTTCATACATACATACAGGTCAACCTAATAAAAGTGTGTCTAAAAAAATGTGAAACTTTCTTTCCAAATAATTTTTAGTCTTCTCCGGAGTATCACAAGGATCACATTTGGTTCCGCTTTTATTTATTATCTTTATAAATGACTTAATTCATTCAATGTCTGCGATATTCTAAGTGCCTTTTATTTGCTAATGATTTAAACGTATTCCTAACAATTAAGACTTTTCAAGACTGAACATGCAAGATGACTTCATTATGATTATTCAATTGAAAATGCTCTACTTCAAAATAAAGAAGTTGCCAAATACCTAGGTATATATTTTGATAGTCATTGGAATTTTAACTTCCATGTGAACCATATAGGGCATTAAAATTATTGGGCTTTATTAAGAGTACTCCACAGGATTTTAATAACATAGTGTGCTTCAAAACCAATGTAAGATCAGATCTAGAAAATGCTTGTCAGATATTGTCTTCCGTTATGCCCATTTTATAAATCCGATTGGAAGGGTACAAAGAGAATGTATGGGCTTCACGATGGGGCATTCCAAAAAAAAAAATTTTATATGAAGGAACTCTGAAATCAATTAACTTGTTTCTGGAAGATAGAAAATAAAGACCTTCTAGATTGTCCGTGAACTATTGTCTATGATAAATATCACAAAGAACTCTGAGAAACTATCTATTTGATATCCCTATCTATTTGATGTCCTTTTCCATAGAACAAATTATGGTGTATCATTTTCGTTAACGACTGCGAATAAACTGACAAGAGAAGCCCATATTGATTTTTTTAATGATTCTATGAATGTGTTTAGCTCAAAAATAAAAAACTCATTGTGATACGTCCCTAATTTTAATACATATATTTAAACTTTGTAATACATTTAAATAATATTTGTTATTTTAATATGTTATTGGAAATTTATATTTCTAAATTTTATTTTTATTTTGAATGACTGGTCCATAAATAAATATTAATTCATTCATTCACAGACAAATATTTCAAAATTTAAATGTCAGAAGATAGTTGTTGATTGCATAGTGTTTAAACTCTTTTCATTGTAATTCATTTGAAATCATTTTTCTTAATATAAATTATAAAAATGGCGTGACAGTAACATTGCAATAATTGACAAGAAACTAAAAACCACAAAGCCTATATTTGACATAAAATTTAAAACAAAATTTAACGTGTTCCAGAGTTTTTGTGAAAAAATTTTGTTCAACTTGTATCGAATTTATATAAGAATTTTGGCCTTCCGTGTAGATGAGTAAAGGGTTCCTTACAGAGAGATCATAAAGTGAACAGACTAAAGCAAGTTTTTTTAAATTTCTTTCAACTATTTTCACCTTCAAATTACCCTTTAAATTCTATTGCATGTTTCTGTAGTGCTTATATAGTATGTTCATCGCTGTTTTCAAACAACACAGTAAATCAGCAAATGATAAGATGTGAATAATAATTCTTTTCTGAGATCTGTAACAAAATAAATGAAGGATATTACTTTTCTGTTTATTTCAGCCCAAGTATATTTTTCTCAATATGATGAGTAAAACTTGCCGTAATGACGTTTTCCGTCACCCCAGCAAAAAGGAACTCTTACAACTTTGGCGTAAAACAAAAAAAAAATCAGGAATAAAGATGATCTCACATATATCTTTAAATCCCCGTAGAAATGGAAAAAGGGGAAAAGAAACGTCAGATATAGAGCAAAGGAAACGCGAATGGCACTATTCCGGCGAGTTATATGCGTGTCATCGAAATAGAAGTTGCGTCTGTAGAGATGACTTCGATAAAACCGGATTTACCAAGAAACGGATTCGATTTTCGCGATTCCTCTATTGTATTTGTACTACAACCAAGTATATATATAAAAAGTTTTATGATGGAAATATCACAATATATAAAACGTCTTGACTGCTTCTTGCCTTGATATATCATCAATACTTTGTAATATTATTAACAAATATTATAATCCTAAACAAACACAAACAAATCAGAAGTGGGATAAAGCCAATGTAAGTCGAAAACATGATAAGTTTTACCAATTATACTATAAAAATATTAAAGCAAAATCTGTCTTATAAAAAACAAATATTTATTAGTTACTTCTTTTCAACACGGTCCCTCGTCCAATGTGAGAAACTATACCCACTTATTCTTTAGGAGTATGTGTAACATGGCACAGACTTCAGAATAATTTTTTAATTGTTGCACATAACTATTTATATCTTGTTTTTTAGTTAACGAACTTTTGTTTCTAATTTTTTAAATTTGTTTACTCTAAAATATTTAGTGATGGGTATTTCTACTTTGCTTTGCGAATGAAAAAATGACAGCTAGTTGAAACACAAGATGAAAACAGGAAGCACTTAGAAAAAACCCAAAATATTAGAAGAATTATAAAAGTGTTCACAGGATCGCAAAACTAGTTTATAGGACACTCGGGTAAGCGAAAATTTAATAAACGAATGGGAAACAATGGGTGTTTAGTTTGTCACCTGTTGTTTCTCTAATAATAGTAGTTAGAAGTTAGTAGAAAATAATAGGGGATCTTGGACCTATACTGTTCCGAATTAGACAGTTTGCAGCACTCTGATCTCACAATATCTAAATCTTATGAAATAACCAACTCAGAACTTGGTGAACCTGATATTATCATAAACAACATAAAAACAATTACAGTTTAAATTTCTTAAAATTTTGGTGGTCTAATTTTAAATCGTAAAGCAAGTTTTTGATGGTAAATGCATCATCATTCAATTCAAATTAACTTTTGTTCCAGACTATGCAGATCTATTTGTGAAGATTAACTTTTTTCTTCTTAATATTACGAACAAAACAGTTTTCCATATTGTAACGAAATTTTCCTAACCCGGCCATTCCAGTACGACATCGATCGCTTTTAGGGCAAAAAAATTGATCTCGAAATGGCTCGGCAGCTGTAGAATTGATAATGGATTGTAGGAGAGTTTTCTGTGCTCGTTTTAAAAGGAGCGACTCATAATCGCGGCACTTACTGCAGCGAAGAGCTTATGTAGAATTGTTATTGTGATATTCGAATAAGCTGTCTCATGTCATTATTAGAATACGGTTTAAACTATGTAAATCAGTTAAACCGTGCTCGAGGAATCAGTGTACACACATTCAAAAAGCGACAGATATACAGATTAATGGACAATTTTCTCCATTTAAGTCGGATAAAAATAATGAGATGGAGAAAGCTTCTTGATGGAAGTCAATAACCGATATACCCAATTAAACTATAGAACTGTTAGTTGCAGGATAAGCACTCCGTCTTCATGCAAGATTATGGGTGAATAAGGAAGAAGGAACACCATTACAGTATTGCAGTTAAAAATATGTGTTTATTTAATCAATATCTTTAGCAAACTATCTATTAAAAAATGATATGTTTTGAAAGTTTTAGCATGTGTTAATAATAGTGGTTAGTATAGGCTTTCTTGAAATCGTTGACAGATACCATTGGTATACGTTGTACTTTCAGATTTCCCTCAACCTGTAATAATTAACCATACCCAGGATTTCTTGTATATTTGTATTTTTAGTAGATATTAGTTAAAATGTTTTAAAAGTTCATCAGTTAATATTTGGTTTTCTTCTGATGTCAAATATTTAGGTGAGGTTTAATAATCATCTTAATATAATAAAGCAAATTTTTTTTTCGAATGTGTTAATCTCTGGAACTACGGGTGTGAAGCGAAAGTTTCTTTTTGTATTTTATAGCATATTTAGTCCAATGAAAACATATAGTCGAATTATTTTGTCTATTCATTGGGTTTTCTCTCCTCCAAGTTTTTCCCTGTAACAGATAAGTATTTAAAGATTGTATATGTAGAACAAAGTGTAGTAAGGCAATTTCGTAATATTGCCCGGATTACTGGCTGTCTGTACAGAGATTCTTCCTCCAATTTTTCTGAGAGAAAGAGATGTCTATAAAATGATCAACCAGTATTCCTGTATATAAGTAATGTATTGTATATTGTGTAATACTTATCTGTGTATGAAGACGTTTCAACTCCGAGTCTGGAGTCGTTGTCAATCGTTTAATGTTGTTTTCGAGGTTTTTTCTAAAAAATTTCGCTTTGATCTTGAAGTTGTTGTTTGTCAAAAAATTTGACCTGGACACTTCTGGAGGGAGTTTTTGGGTTGTGTCTTCAATCGCAACTATCAGATCTAGTTTAGGTATATTTTGTGGAGTGATTGAATAATTTAATCCCTTAGAAAGTACGTATTGTTCTGTTGGTTTAATGTGTTTAGTTGATAAATTAATCACTGTTTTATTTGTTGTTTGTCAAATTTTTTGACAAACATCAAATTCAAGATCAAAGCGAAAATTTTTTAGAAAAAACCTCGAAAACAACACTAAACGATTGACAACGACTCCAGACTCGGAGTTGAAACGTCTCCATACACAGATAAGTATTACACAATATACAATACATTACTTATATACAGGAATACTGGTTGATTATTTTATAGACATCTCTTTCTCTCAGAAAAACTGTGAGGAAGAATCTCTGTACAGACAGCCAGTAATCCGGGCAATTTTACGAAATTGCCTTACTACACTTTGTTCTACATATACAATTTTTAAATACTTATCTGTTACAGGAAAAAATTTGGAAGAGAGAAAACCCAATGAATAGACAAAATAATTCAAGACCTCCTCAACAATCTTTTCGAAATTACTTACATATAGTCCAATGTTGTTACAATACAACAAAAAAAAAACCAAATAAATGTTTGTATATTGTAAATCAATTAAGGAATCATAACTCTCTATATAGACATGCATGAGTTACAGAAGTAAAATATTATAAAAAGAACATGGGAATAAATTTTGACATTAAATAATTATGTGCCAAGGGTTCTCAAAAGAGTGGACATTTTTTTTTAATTAAAAAGTCAATTTAAAAAAGTCAATAGTTACAAAAAAATACCCGAATAAATGACCAAAAACGTGATTAAAATCTGTTATATGTAAAGCAGTAATACAAAACCTATAAATTATGCTAAATTGTGCAAAGGAAATGACGAAGATACCTTAATCGATTACAATTCCATTAGAACTATAATCTAGGATGAATCACCACATTCAGTTAATAGAAGTTTTCCTCAACTTTTGTTTTGGTCGATGTTATCAATAGGCCTTTTACTTTCCTAATTAGGGAGTATTATCTCGGGATTTTCGTTTACCACAAACGTTTCGTGATTCGTGAGTTATAAGTTAGATTCGTTTATTGCCTTGGTGTCAGGCGGATCTTTTAAGTTAAGGCACGTCAAGGGAAGAATGCGGAATTATAACTTAATTCTTTTGTAAAGTACAATTGAATCGTAATCTGAATGTAATTTAGATGGTTTAAAAGTAAAATGTTGATATATACTTCAAGTTAATTTATTTCTTTGTCCTAGTTTGAATTAATCTGCATACATTTTCTGATTTGTGCAAATCTCTCGTTGAAAAGAGATCCTATTTTGAAACTAGCAATAGGATTTCCTATATTTAAATTTTTCTGCTAAGATTATCACACTTCTCTACTTACTACATTTTTTTACTTTAATAACAAACGTACTAATAGATTTTTTGGGGTACCAAATGGAATGAAATGGTAAAATTCAAAATATGGATTAGATAAATGAAATTTCTAAAATTAGGTAGTGTATCTCAAAACTACAGGATTTTGAAAGTAAGACGAAGTATCGTTTCTTTGAGGGAATCGTCATCAGTTGAGCTACATTTAACTATTAAATTGAGGAAAATTCCGTGATTCCTATATTAAATATAATTTGGTCAAGAGCGAGTTACATGCTAAGGGTTTCGTACCACCTTTATCAAAGTATATATTTTTCTCACACAGAGTCCTTTTATTTTATCTGTTACATGATTCCCTTGAATTTTATAATGATATTTATGTTCTAATTTGTACCAAAAGTGAGACTACGATTTCCTTTTTAGGGGTCCACATATACAATATACGGATACCCTTATAATATAGTTTGGTGACCCGATCAGGAGTACATATCCTAAATGCAGAAATTTTAATTTTAGGGGTACTTTTAGGGGGGAAAACTAAAAAATTGACCTTCCCCGCCTTATCTCCGTAAAATTTAAAAAAATAGGGATATAGGGCCTCACCTGAATTTTACCGGAAAAATAAGGAGAAACCTCTAATATTAATTTTAGGGGGCAAATTTCAGCATAAAATGGAAAATATGAAATTAAAATTATTTCTAACGGATCACGTAAGATATCAAATCAAAGGGCTCATTATGACGAATACAAATTTTTTTTTCATATTTTTAAAATGAATATTTTAAAATATATTAACAAAAATATAAAAAAATACCCATTTCCCCCTTTATTCCTCAAACTATAACACCTAAAATTTACAGGAACTATACGAGGAAATCCCTAATATTAATTTTGGGGGCCAAATTATAAAATTAATGAGAAAATCAAAAAATATTTAATTTTTAAGGCATAATGCAATAAATCAAATGAAAAAGGTTATTATGATGAATGCAAGTGTATTTTTTCATATTTTTAAAATAAATTGTTTAAGGGTAAAGGTACAAATTACTCATCCCCCGTTTTATTCCCGATCTATAAGAAAAACATTAGGCCTATAGGGGCCTACCTGAATTTTACAGGAAAAATAAGGAAATACTCCTAATATTAATTTTGAGGGGAAAATTATAGAATTACTCGAAAATTAAAAAAAATTAAACCCATCATGAAATACATCAAGGGCTCATTATGAGGAATACAAATATATATTTTTCATATTTTTAAAATTAATTATTTACAAGATATTAACAAAAATATATATAAAATTTTCAGTTCCCACTTTATTTCTGACACCATACTACCTAAAATTTTGAAACTATTTAGAAGTACTGGGGCTCACTTGAAATTTATAAGAAAAATTAGTAGAAAACCCCAATATTCATTTTGGGGAAAAATTATAGAATAAAATGGAAAATAAAGTATATCAAATAAAAGGCTCATTATGTGAATTACAGATATATCATATTTTTAAATCATTTGTTTAAAAGATATTAACGAAAATATTAAACATCAATAATTCCCACTTTAGAAACTACACTATCTATATTTTGAAAAATGTATTTTATTTGCATTTTTAAATAATTCGTCTAAATGATTTAATAATTTATTATTTAAAACATGACTATTTTCTCTTTATCTTTCAGACAGTAGATTATAAAAGGCTTCCCTGAAAGTTTATTATTAAAATAAAACTCTTATGTTAATTTTGGGGACCAAATTAAAAAATTAAATACATGTTTTTATAAAAATCAAGCGAATCATGTAGCACATGAAATAAAAAGTCTGTGTTGAAAATGAAAGTGTATATTTTTTATAAATTTAAAACGCTACCTTTAAAAGATTTTAAGGTAAATACAAGAAAATGCGCTCAATCCCTGCTTGTCTGAAATTGAAATATTAGAAAATGGTATACTTTGATTCACCTTCATTGTATCAAATCTTGAAGGTGGTACAGAACCCTTAGTATGCGAGTCCAACTCGCACTTGACCATGCACCCATAATAAAAGACATTTAATCCAAAACTTGGTTTTAAATATACATATTTAATACTTGAATCTAAAATAAGGTGTTAATGTATTGAATTGAGGCCAATAAATTTAGGAAAAAAAATCTAAATCAACTTTTACCATGGGTTCCGTAGTGTAGCGGTTATCACGTCTGCTTTACACGCAGAAGGTCCCCGGTTCGATCCCGGGCGGAACCAATTTTTTAATATTTTATCGCGCAATGACTTCGGCATCTCGAGTTTTAGGAAAAGAGACAGAGACCTCAAATTAGAAGTAGTGCAGTTTATAAAGCCGTCTCCCTGTCGAAAGTATTCGTAGTTGTTGTTGCTAGTTAGATCCTTCATTAGTTGTATGCACTAAATACAGAAATAATCATTAGAAATTTCAGTCAGTTGGGGAACAACAACTGATGAAGGTGCTCGACTAGTAACAATATATTGTCTAGCACTTAATAGACTGTAAAATTCAAAACGATATTAGCATAATACCTACTTTAAAATGACAATCCATCTATCACGATGTTATTCATCCAGGTAACATTTTACTGCCCTATAATCAAGCGCAGGAGTACCGTAGTGTTGAAATATTATTTCCAAATTGCCGAATTCTTCTAAAATTTCAAGAATTAGGGGCTCAGTTGCATTTTGTAATTTTGTAATATCTCTTGATATACCTTACTGGTTAAGTTTCTATTGAAGAAAACTGGTCCAACTATGAGGTTGACCAAAAGGTCTGCCTAGAAATTTACCTTTTTGGAAATTGAGTATGATGTGAGGATTTTTGTCACTCGCAATACCGTACATTTTATGTGTTCATTTCCATTGAAGGAAAAAGTACATTCATCAGTAAACCAAATGGTTTTTGTGTAGTGTCGGTTTCGATTAATTTCATTTGTCATAATTTCACAGAATTCTAGTCTTCTGGCAATGTAATCACATAAAAGCTGGTGCATCATTTTTTTGTATAGATGAAATTTGTTTTCTACCAACACCCATATCCTGCACTTTGATTAACATCACAGATAGAGGCAACTTTAACTGTTGAGGAAGTAACACTACTCGTTGCTTCAAACTTCTGAAGAAGCTCGCTCAAGTTAAGTCCGCAATATAAAAAAACGTTCCGCTTCATGGAGATTCTTTCTATATTCACAAATTATTAAGACAGCTGCTACTTTGTCGGCTTGAGTACGTACCATTTTGTCTATGTAAACTCCTTAACGTCTAGTTAAACAATAATAAAACATAATATTTAAGGTATAAAGTTTATTACATAAACTTTGCAAGGTAACAATTACTAGAATATTAAAAAAAGGCAATTTTTTGCCAACTAACCAGAGGCGAACTGAATAATTTTCATTAATTAAATGTGAAATACAGAATGATTTTAATAATTATTTAATTTATTCATCCAAATAAAATTAACATGAGAAACACAAAAACAAATATACACTTCTGGATTTAGACTTTATTTTGACGCAACGACACTTGTTTCACAAAATACTAAGTATTTTGTGGGATGTCTATTACGCCACATCGGACACTTTACATCGCCAAATTCGGAATATGTGCATATTTTATTGCTAATGTATTGCTTCTACCGTTTCCGAGAAACACTGTCGCTTTTGTGTTTCTCATCATGGATTTACATCAAGTATCAGCCATCAATCCAATAAAATTAACATGTCTGAATAGGTATTGTCAACACCTTTCAGATGAGCTATCACCTGCCGCAAGGTCTTATTTAAAATTAGTGGCCATAGTGACCCTGTCATGTCATATATTTCTGTTACCACTAATAGAAAAGTTTACAACCATTTATTTTCACCCCCCACATTTAATTAGTGTAAGTATAACTAAACAATGCATACATTTCAAAACCACGATAAGAATTTCTATGTAAGACTTTCGTCATTCACTTGTTCTTGACAATTGATTAATTTTCATCTACTTATTCTAGAAATTGGTGTCTCTAAAATTATCAAATTTGGACCACCCCGTACAGATATTTCTCAAGGTAACCGGGGATTAAAGCGCATTCCCAGATTTCTTTTTGGCATTCACAGCTATTTAATTCCGTTATCAGATCCCTTGCCGTATCTCAGATTTTTAATTCAAGCGCCTAATAAGCCGTAATCAACGCTAATGTCCCCGTCCCTGAGAAATGGACTTTCCCGGTTCACTCTTGAAAGAAATTTCCTATTAGCGTTAAAAGACAAGGGAAACGAAGTAGAGGATAAAAATTTCACGTTCCCCCAGGCTATTGTCCAATCCCCTTCGAAGATTATTATAGCGCAATCCCGAGGGTTTTCCCCGGGAAGGAGATACACAATGAACTACTTGTTTAAAAGCAGAATATAGATATACTGGCGTATTGTGAACTCGATGAACGAACTCACAACAAGAAAAAAAAAAGAGACTATTCCTTATGCTCTAAATGGAGGCAAAGGTGAACTGGAAATTACATTTAGACAAAATGTGAATAAGGCTCTGTTTGTGTCTGACGAAACGAAAAATGTTGAACGAGCTTTGCTTTGATGTCGTATTATGTCATTTTTCGAGGAAGCTTTTTATGTACTCTGTTTCCATGGATGATTTTCAGTTTTTTTTTCTTTTGTATTTACCCGAGGCAAGCCAAAGAGAGTTAAAACGTACCTCACTGTGTGTTACTTTACACTGTTTTATTGAAAAGGTCGGTTGGAAAAATCTTATTATTAATACATCCTTTGTTATGGGTGAGCTATATCATGATTTTTCAATCTCATTCACATATGTTATTGTGATTTTTCAATAGCCGAAATTTGTAATCGTGACATATTCACAGTTCGAAATAAAATGAAAATAGGAAAGCTATGGAGGAAACTGTTAAGGTTACATCTAGGCTGTTGAAACGGCGGCGCACCTAGAGCCTAAAATATGTCTACACCTTTGGTCTTTACACACTTGTAACACGCCAAAGGTTCCACATCTTTTCCAGTATAAATTGATATTGTCAAAACCAAAATCAACCATATCCAAGGTAAAATGCAGAACTGAAATTCTGTTGTCAACGACTGAGGTCTAAATTGTAATCGAAAAAGTTGGAACAGAGTTGATTCAAAGGGAAACATAGTTGCGTTTTCGAATACACTTCCTTGTCCATATACCTATAAAAGAGAAATTGAAGTAGTTGCTATGGCCAATGAATGTGATAATGATGACAAGGCCACATTACTTGTGATTTCACTGAGGTGGTCTACCCTAGAATTACTCCAGAGCATTTCTTTAGAATAACAGGAAGACTTTGATAAATTAATAGAAGGTATCGAAATAATGTTCAACCCAAGAGTGCCAAGTTCTATTCACTAAACGAACACAAAAGTATGGGAAAAACATGGAGGTATCGAAGACTGTTACTTTCAAACTTCCATCAGTCGCATTCGAAACAACAAAATCTGTAAAAATTTCGACTCTGTGGTATATGGAATTGAAACAAAGGCCTTCTCTACCTCTTGGACATAGAAGCCGTTCTGAATGTGTCCAGACTAAAGGTGGGAGAACAGTGAGATACAATGTATCGAAATTCGTAGTTGAGGAAATTGTGTTGACAAGACCCAGCAGTGTCTGTTTGAGTTCTATCAAAATTCGGATGAAGCTCTCACAACCCAATTTGGAAAAAAATCGCCTTAGGAACTAAAATTTATTACACATGCACATGACGTAAGTCATTGTTAGTATTATTCTCAAGAAGATTACATCAAAAACTTAGTCCATATGTGTTTTTAAATGCTTTTCAATAATTCATAAATAATTTTACTCCGTGTAAAATCATGTAATATAATATTCATTCCTGGGTGACGTCAGATGCTGGAGAGAAGCAACATTATGTCATGCACAATAAGATACCGTTAGTACGCGAATTGTGGGCTAAATATTAGAAAATATTGGCACAACCATCCAGGCCAGAAAGGAATTTTCAATACACGACAGAAAGTTTTCGCAAAATTTATTATTTCTAAATATCCAACACTTATTACCTTAATTGAAAGACAAACGCATTTTACCCAGATTTTCACATTCTATTAATTTTAACGAAATGTTATTATTTGCTTTAAATGCAGCTTTAATGTGTTTTGATAAAAATGAACATAGGTACTTATTTTATATATATTATTGAATATTATATAAATTCTAAGTATTGGTGTGAAATAGCTTCCAAAATATTGAACTGTTGTTTCTAGTTAGAGCAAGGAAATTGACTTCGTGATTCAATTCTGTATCTTATGAACTCCTATGAATAAATAGATCACCAATTGTATCTATGACACATTATTTTGTTTTTAGTAATAGATTTCGTTAGTTAAAATTAGCGATAAAAAATAATTTTGTTTGAATCGGTTAAACATTCATTTCACAATTTATTATAAGAACGGAATACTTGAAATGTCCATATCGGTTTTCATTTGCCTTACATTTATTTCTAATAAATAAATATTTTTGGCGATTAGGCACAACTTTTACAATTCACTGAACACAAGACGATATAGTGTTTATATCATATACCTTCATCAGTTGGGCTTTCCTCCACTGATTGAAATCTAGAATATTACACTATCACATAAAAAACAAACAAAATGGTCTGACCCATCTAGCTTTATGTAGTTTGGTGAACTGAATCCGATTGCGGTGTCTGTTTGACACGTAAACCTCTATAATTTCAGGAAATTGCTAAAAAATACCAAAAATGGAAAAAAATCATAAAGAATTGTAGTTATGCAAATGAATTTTTTTTCTCATGAATATGTTTCTCATGTATTTCGATGTGCTGAATTCGAATCCAAAGCTCGCTACCCTCCAAATTTTTTTATTACGATTTTTTTTATTTTGTTCGCGTTTTTCAACAATTTATTCAAAGTTAGTGGGTGTATAAGCCAGACCGACTTCAAATTTGAATTCAACGCATTAATATACATAAAAAAATAATTGATTTAGTTTTAAAAAAATTCGTGTGCATAATTCCAGTTTAAGTTTGTTAAGCGATTTGAACCGGTTTTTCGTGATCTACTTCATATTTAGAGGATTTGCCAGCTAAATGAAGTTGAGAATGATATTGGGTGGATCAATATATATAAGAAATATACTTGATCTAGTTCGAGATTTTTTTACCATTTGCGTTACTGCAATTTTTACGATTTTTAGCGATTTTCAGCGGTACTTTGCAATTTACTTTAAATTTGGTGTGTTAGCGGATTCGGATTCAGCCCATCGAAATACCTACGAAATTGATTGATTTGGTTCGAGAATTTTTTTTTTACGATTTTTGCAATTTATAGTGTTTTTGCAATTTACTCATATTATGGAGGTGTACTGGTCAAACGGACCTCGGAATCGGATTAAGCGTATCAATATTCATAAGCCTAGTTGTGTCTGGTCAAATGCACAGACCTTTTTTTGTGTACCGCTGTTATTTATATATTTTACACATACAAATGATTTAATATTACCCCGTGGGTTCAACTAATTTAATAAATTTACACTTACAATAAACGTTTTTATTTGACTGAAATAAACTCACTTATTTACAAAACAAAAGTGACTAATATTGACGTGGCAGATGTGCTACACACTGCCTTGCAACTAAAACTGCATACCTATAACGAAAATTCTTTCATAATCGAAGTGGGACTCCCATTGTTGTTGCTCTTTTTATATCTAGCCGGTTTTTATTGTATTCGCAAGTTGGTTTTTATTTACAGTAATTAATTTCTTAATTCTTGGCAGCGTATAATTAATCTTATAACAATATTCTAGATGTGGATATTCATTTTACGTTGAAAGATTAGCCACATAACGACCCCCGATCTCTGGGTAGCTCATTCCCCAGGTGTCAACATTAGAATCAAAAAAATAATATATAATTTATAGTTTTGGAGTTACGGTACAAATTAATGAAACTATCTACAAAATGAAAATATCTGCAAATTGACAGCTTACATAAATAAAAATTAAGCTTTGAAAATGCCTTAAATACATCTTGTCTGTATAAATACATCGTTTTCGTAAAAGAAACTCGATACGGTTGAATGAATGATACATTTTCCACCTGAAAAAAGTACGGTAATACCTTCGCATACACAATGCCCGACAGACAGCTGCTGAGATTGATAAAGATAAAACGACACCATTATCACCACCGGGAGAATCAAATGGCTCACAAGAACTCGCCAGCTGAACGGTATTATTCTCTTTCTTCTTTCTTATACGGCTTTCGATATTTGTTCCTTTCCTGGGCCTTTGAACTCTATTGAATTTTCGTTGACCCTACTTTGCGGCGTTTGCGAAACCCTTATATCACAGTTTTCCTAATGCTTGATAATATATTTGAGAAATTATCGGAAAAACAACCGATATTTACGGAAGTTGGTGGAATCCACTAAAAATTATACTTTAGCGATTTCCGAATAATTAGGACAAAATTTTCTGTTAAGTATTTAAATTAGTTTTATCAGATAAACTATGTTGCTGCCATGAAACTTGACCATTCATAAAGTTGGTCTGAAAAATTTGTATGATTCCGTGAAGCTAATTTATTTATTTATTTACGGTCAAGACCATTTACACAGAGTTCATATATATACATAAATATAAAAATACAAGAAATATTACAACACGTTAAGACACTAAATTAATTACAATACAAGCATCCCAATTATCTTCTCAATGTTAAAACAGCTTTTTAATATCACATTTAAATTTCTGAAAAGAGATTCCAAAAATACAAATACGGTCCTGAAATAAGTTAAAAGTTCTTGTGATTCTAGTTAGTGATTCGTTTGACCCATAGTTAGTCATATGAAATGGCACTTTAAACAGCTCAGAATGCCCAGATCTGGGCATATTATACATGAGTTAACTAGTTTATGCAAAAACCATAAATCTGTACAAATTCTCCTACTCTCCAATAATAACAATCCTAACTTCTAAGTCCATTTTATATGCAGGAATACGTAGAAACTTGTTTTGCACCTGCTCTAAAAGATCAACATACGACCGATATGATGGTGACCAGACCACGCAGCCATATTCTAAAATTGATCTCACTAAAGTGCAGTACAATAATTTAAATGTTGTTATAGAAAATTCAGAGGAGGACCTATGAATGAATCCCAGAATCTTTAGGGCACGGGACGTTATATTTTCTATATGTGATCTAAAAGATAGTTTACAATCAAAAGTAATTCCCACATCCTTAATTTCTGGAGAATTATTAAGATTATTGTTTTCTATTTGGAACTGAAAGGTGATGGGGTTTATTCGTCTACCAAATGATATTTGGCAACATTTTTTTATGTTTAGGTCCATTTTATTAACCTTGCACCAATAAGAAAAGAGATTTATATCTTCTTGGAGAAGTAGAGCATCTTCTAAGATATCAACCGATCTGAAAAACTTTATGTCATCAGCGAACATCACGACTGGGCTCTTATTTGGTAGACAGGTTTTAAGGTCTACCATAAAGAGGCTGAAAAGGATAGGGCCACAATGGGACCCCTGTGGTACTTCAGACAGGGCAAGTATTTCTCTTGAGACTGAACTACCAATCTTCACCATGTGAGATCTTCCTTTAATAAAGGTTTTAAACCAAGATAGCAGCGGTTCCCTAATACCTAAGGCTTTCAATTTTAGGATGAGGAGATCATGGTCAACCCTGTCAAATACCTTAGAAAGGCCAGTATAGACAGATTCAACCTGTCTTTCCTTTTTCACCTGAATCTGTCTAAAGTTTTGATATAACACTAAATTGGTTTCAGTCGACCTTCCCTTGACGAATCCAAACTGTTCTAGGTTGATTATTTGATTGACATCCCATGCGAACCGTTGGCTTACAAGCTTGTCCAAAAGTTTAGGGATCTCGTATTGATTGCAGACTGCCCGGTAGTTTTTGACGTCTGTTTTAGGGTCAATTTTATAAATTGGTTTAAGATGGCTTAGCTTCCAGAAATCGGGAAAATGACTTGTGTTTAGGGATAAGTTAGAAATTATTGTAATAGGTATTGATACTGCACAAATACATTTCTTCAGGAAAAATGATGGTATACCGTCTGGACCTGTGGTAAATTTAGAAGGCAAGTTTTTAATACCTTCGTATTACGCCCCTAACTGAAAAACTGTAATTTTGTACACCAATTGATACTGGAAAATCGCCATAGTTAACATTTTCAGAACGATTGTCCGAGTAAACTGTGGAAAAGTATGAGGCAAAGAGATGGTCAGTGTTCTGACGCTCTGATCCATTGTATGTCATACATAGTGGGAAACCATGTGATTTTTTAATATTATCAACATATGACCAGAATGACCTCGGATTATTTCTCAAATTACCGTCAATCCTTTTAATATGTTCTGTATGACATTTTGACTCCAATATCGCACATCTATCCCGTAATTCAGCAAAGATATTATAAAGCATAGGATTACGTGTGCTTTTATATTGTTTATGAGTAATTTTTTTAATAACTAGAGATTAAAGTTTTGCACTAAACCACGACGGAAAGGTTGATGTCTTAATTTTTTTAATCTTTATGAACAAGTTCAAAACTGTACAAGATGCCCATAAAAATTTCAACAGATTCGTTTACTTCTCTCTTTAATTGGTATAGATTTAAAAAACTAAAAATATTCACTATGGTCCGAGTAGGACTATACCTTCTGTGTGGGTGGCTGTCAGTCCTAAATTTACATTATTCCAGGACACGTGACTTGGAGTAAGATAAACTGGCTCCAATTTGAATATACAGAGTGAAGCATCTATAGTCGTATGTAATATGATTAGTAATGATTCCTTATTTTGAAATTGAGGTTAAATCGCTACTTTAAAAGCTTCTTCTTTAGGAGAGAACAGAAAAAAATTGTAAACTGAAGGCTAGAATACGATACAAAATATATGACTTGTCATATACCTACCGATCCGAAACGGTAAGAACGCCCGGTCAGAAAGTAACCGACCAGCGTTGCCGATCAAAACATTCTGACCGGTAAGAAAGAGTCACAAATTACATACTAGCTCCGTATATCGGCAAACACAGTCCGGTTACAACCTGGCTCCGGCGAGTTTTCCCCAGTTTTCCTATTACTTTTCCGTTAGGAATCATATAATGGATGTGTCTACTGTCTACCACAAGCACTAGATAACGACTGAGGGCAAATCAAGAAAGCCCATCGACGGGCAAGTGTGTGGCGATGACCCAGATTTTCTTCTGTTCTGTTCTATAAGAACAGAAGAGAATCATATACCACGCCGTATAAGTATAAATCCTCTCCACACTATTGACTATTTTTTTGCTGTTTAATTATTCCTGTATACCTTCGCCCCATATGTCTAGTATTCCATTTATGCAACTGCTCATGGTATACCCTATGCAACAAAATTCACATTTTTGAACCACATTTTATGACTATAATTTTATTCTACCATTTATTTCAACCACCCGGTATATGCAACTACTTCTAATTTTTTTTTAATCCATGTCTACAATTATACACCGTCCTATAATTCAAATACCCTAACTGCTTGTGCTTACGTAAGAAATTTTTTATACACCCTTATGTTCCACACTATATAACTTTTTTTAAACCGCCCTGTACAACTGTAATTCTACTCCACCTTATATTTCAACGATCCTGTATATTCAACTGCTTCTGACATTTTTTGAAGCCTTCTGTATAATTGTAATTATTCTCCATCCTAACGCAAATATCCACTCTGTATAACTATAGTTTTGCTCCACTCTTATTTTAACCTCCTTATATACACAACTAAGTATGTGCCACCCAATACAATATTTTTAGAACCATCCTGTATAACTAATTCAATTCCACCTTATATTTCAGCTATCCTATGTATACAACTGCTTATGTACCACCTAATATCACATGCACGCACGCACACACCTACAACCATATACCATTTAGAACATGTTTTACGTTATAGTAAAATATATGAAATCAAGCTGGAGCATATCTTTGTAGAATACAATTTATAATATTCAAATTGCTTGAGCCATTTTAGAGAAAACAGTGAAGATTCATTGAAATTCACTGAAATGTAGTCCCTTATTTACTTGTTTCTGATTTTCTGGAAAACCGTAAATCTCATGCTATAGATGGTACCTTTCTGTAAAGTTCCTTAATATAATACAGTTTAAATCATCAAAATTGCCCAAGCTGTTTTTGAATATAAAAATAAAGTTGCCGACGAATTGATAACATCATCCTTTTTGGAAGTCGGTTAACAAGATGTGTCAAACGTCAAACATGTCTAACACCACAAGAATATCAATTGTCAAAAAAGAAAAAAAAATAGCTACAACTAAAAGTCATACTTTTCTCAGCTTACCTTTCAGAGATATATTCTCTTCGTTTTAAGTTAAATTTACTATTTTTTATCAATTTCTACTTAACCGAAATTCCTAAAAAAGACAATATCGACTAAGAATTAAATGATACACCATACGTGGATCAAAATATTAATTAACAATATAATTAATGGAGTTGTCTGTACATCTAACAATTTAATCTTGAAGTATACATTTCTGTTTCTGTTTTTACATAGTCTTTGATGCTAGTCCTCTTAAAGCGACGAAGAGACACAAATCCTAACATTCTCGTGCAAATTCTAAAATAATTTCACCAATTCATCTTGTCTACTGACGAATGGCAACGACTGCGAAGCCTCGTGTGTCGACTCATCAGTGCCACTTATCCTTTGCAAGAACCTCCATTTGTCCCGGAAATCTGGTAGGTAACGTGTCACCCTTTCATGCTCTGTTTTGTTTTCTCTTTATACGATGTTATTTGATTCATTTGATTAAATCATTACCAAATAACAAACACGTCCCTTTCGCGTTGGGAATAAAACAGTTCTAATCTTGTTACAACTGAAGTTATATTGCATTAGGGACAGGTAGTTAAAATTACACGAACTTTGTGGGAGTAACTGAAAAATTGTGAAAAGAAGAGTTAAAAAAACTCGTTAGTAAATATTAGAATAACTAGTGGTCGCCTATTTCATAAAATTGTAAAAAGTATATTTTTATAAGAAACAGAGTTGTGGGGAAATCGGAGAAGTAGATGTAATGATCAAAATTGTTCACTCATATTGACAAATCTATTGAAATAAAAATGTAATCAAACTGCTCCTGGCAAAATATTCGATATAAAATAATATAAATTCTTTGCAACCTAAAAGTTTTCGTCATTTGCGGTTTCAATCAAGTTCAGAAATATTAAAGAAAAGAGAGGACCAACAACCCTAGGAGAACTTAAATATTTAATACATTCTCTATTGTCGGCTGTCTGACAATTTTTTACAGAACACCTTCAGTTGTGGTAAAAATATATTAATCGAATAATTAAATTCACATTAAAAATATAATATTTAATATGAAAGTTACTGCGACTCGTTCGAAAAATCAACACTGATCGACTACATTGACTATGTTACCACTAAACAATAACAACGTGTGCATGCCACTTCCAGAAGAACATGCTCTAAGAATATAACAACATTTAACGATCCATATATAATTACTCAATGTGTTGAGTTTTGACCATCTGGCGGCGGCGGCGGCACTGTCAGTTGTTTGGCGTTGACAGTATGGACGTAAATAATGCATTTTTATTAAATTTTATTTAATGAATGAACCAATATTATAATTTATAAATTAATATTAGCATTTTGCAATGAAGGTCGTCAGTAGCTACTAAACAAAACAAAAAAAAACAAAAATGAAGAAAATTGGTTGAGAGACAGATGAGAAAATGGTATCTAATCGTTTTGTCTTTGCCTATTTATATATAGATATTTAACTAGTACGTGATAAATTTTGAAAATAATAAAAGCCGGATATGTTTAACCTAGTAGTTTATTCATTTGACAAATACCCAGGAGAAATCAATTTCTCATAAAAACGACCTAAAATTAAAGAATTCAAGAATGGTGCAAATAAAGATATTATATTTAGATGACGTTTGCACTTTATTTGCAAACAATTTAATACCGTGTGAGACCACCCCCGATTCGTCCAATTGTTTTTGCTTTCTACAGTATATGTCAAATAATTAATAAACATTTGAGATATTGCTCTCCAAATCGCTTCCAACGCATTTCCCAATTGTTTCAAACTGCCATGTAAGCTCAGACAGGCTCAATACCGTCCACATCTGATGAAAAAGGGGGCCACTCCATCCGATCGGTCACAATTCTCACGCTATGCGTACTAGCATTTTGTTCATAAAAACAAATCAAGGCAATCATTGTGTCATTGATGTCTATTATATCACTGCTTCATGTCTGCATGTACGCTGCGCCAGCCACTATTAGCCGTGGGCATGTGTTCTGACCCTCAAACCATCTTCTAATAGACTGAGTGAAAACTGCTGTTGGGATTTTCTCTTGAAAGATACTTTCAAAGATCCAACACATTAATTTTTCCATTTCTAATGACCGGGAAGGCAGTTGTATTGCTACTAGAATAGCTGTATTAAAGTCACTTTATGTGGTGTTCACTGTTTATGCACTTGTTGACAAATGGAAACAACTCATATACGTGAAAATTCTGTATATTTCCAAAGGTTATCAATAGCAATAAAGAAAACTATCTGAAAAAAGCACAAACTGTAAAATTTAAAATTAAAAATCAATAATGTCTGGCAATATTTAAAAAATCAAGCAAATTCAGCTAAATTTCATACATGTGAGGGCTTTTGAAGTCGCAAATTACGAGTGTTCTTTATTTTCGCTTATAATAATTACACATATGTAAATAATTATGACTGTTCAGATTATAAATCAATGATTGGCCGATTGGCCAATTCAATATTTTTTGTTAACCACTTGGTTAATTGGTTTGCGCTATATCCCCCAACTTGTACTTTTCAAAAATATACTTTTAGAAACTAGCTAATATTATTAGTGAATCAGTTAATATTATGAAATAAAAAACTGCTAACACTTTGTAACTTAATTTATATTTTGCTACTAATAATATTAAAGGCAATATAGAAAACAAACTTCTAAAATATGCTAATGTTTGAATTTTACAAGTTGTACCTTGTAAAATTATTCTTTTGCATTATGAGTCTAAATTCTAAAAAGTACAAAACTACAAGTTATTTTTACAATCCTCGAAGTTTCCTTGAACTCCCATTGTCTTGAAATGTTTGATCTTACAACGTTTCCATAACTCTGAATCTGCTATCGTAACCAGGTGAATGACGGGAATTCAGATTATCCGTTATATTTATACCATTAACCTATCATGCTTCGGTGGTCATGATCACTGGATCCCTTAATCTTAATTTGGACACAGATATATAGGAACAGGAATACCTTGAGGAGCATGACAAAGACGGTACTCATACAATACCAAATTACTGTATAAACAGCATACTCTGTGAATCTCTTCATTGGGGAGACAAAGTGACCACTGGACTCCAGGGTTAAAGAGCACCGCATAGCTACTCAAGAGCGGAGCTAACAAGGTGGGTGTTAGCTAATCACACCATAATGTCAACTGTGACCAGGCCAGGGTAATTATAGAGACGGCATACATAATCTCGAAAGAGAATATTGTTACGAAATTTACCCAAAACCGACCCTGTTTCATTTCAGTACGACAACAATCGCTTTGAGATAAAAAATGGTTCCCGAAAAGACTCGGCACCTATAGGAGTGATGACTGATTTTACTGGAATAGTATAGGCCTGACCCCAGCCAGGGTCCTATTCGGAAAGGAGCTGCGATTACCCTGCGATTTGGCATTTGGTTCCCCCGAAGAACCTTCCCAAGACATCGAGGATTATGCCGACCAGCTCCGATATAATATGCTGGCAATACACGAATTAGCCCGAACGCAGATGTTGGCCACCAGTGACCGGATGAAGACGCGATACGACCTCAAGGCCAATTCAGTCAGGTTCCAGGAGAGAGACAAAGTCTGGCTGTACAACCCCCAACGGAGCAAGGGTAAATCCCCAAAGCTTACACCCGCCTGGGATGGTCCATACGAGATGGTCAAGAGGCTTAATGACGTCGTCTACCGGATCCGTCGAAACCCCAAGGCTAAGTTGAAGGTGGTCCATTTAGATCGACTTGCTCCCTACCATGGAGGGGATGTTTCTGATCGGGACGATCAGAATTAAAAGGGGGGCAGTGTTACGAAATTTACCCAAAGCCGACCCTCTTTCATTTCAGTACGACAACAATCGCTTTGAGATAAAAAATGGTTCTCGAAAAGACTCGGCACCTGTAGGAGTGATGACTGATTTTACTGAAGAATTCGACGCTGGTGTAATAAAGGAAGCAGGCCACGATCGCGAGTTCAGTTGGTTGTACGAAGAGCTTATATGTAAAATTGTTATTGTGATATTTGAATCAGCTGTTGTATCTTCGATGTAAATAAAAGTTTCTAGAAAAGTGAAAGTAAATATTAGTTTTATAATTTTAAATTGAATCCACGGACTGTACAACAATATAATTATCGAGCAGCCCAGCCTCCAAATTAAAAACGTTTGGTGATTCCTTCTTCAGACACTGACGCTACGCATCACCGACAACCAACCGCCATTATTCACTTATTTTTAGTAGTTACAAGTTGATTATGCAATACGCCCCTTATGGTACCAACTTCAGGCTACTTGTGGTACAGTTCATTAAGGCCTGTCTGAATTTAAAAAAATATATACGTGTTGTTCTATTAAAAAACAGGTGACATCATAACTTGCAGGTAGTTCAACCCGTATATCATATTATATTTGGAAGAACACTAAACTAAATACAAAAACAACATGTAACTCCTAACTGTATATCCATTATTGTTATCATTACTATATACGGTTTTCTATTATATCGTGGACAAGAAAATAACAAATTGCTCAGCGATATCTTGGGTGGGAACTCATTCAATATATCCCGAGTTTTCAACTCATTCTTCTCGGTTTTGTTCGATTGAAGTGTTTTGTGAGATATGGCACAAACAATCCACCGCAATCTTTCGCCAATATAATTCAACTTTTCCGGGCGACAAAAAAAAACTAGAGAATGTATGTGTGGGGTCACTGGTTTAAATTGTCTCGTTTTGGCAGTTATTTTCGTCGTTCAATTTGCTATTGCATATTTTATTAAGGTTGAGTTAATTAACTAAACTGCTTTTTATTTACAGGTAAGCATTGGTTACATTGAATAATGGTGAGTAAAAAAATGTTTCATTAACAGACTTCGGTGATATTTTTTTCGATGCATGTTCACTGATTTCTAGGAAATGGTTAATTAATTCGAATAAGATATATTAACAACAAAAATAATTGTTGCTCTATTTTGTCGTAAGTTCAGAGATTTTCAAAATTATCTAATGATAAAATGTACAGGGTCCTATTTACAATACCTTACTTAGGTCAATTTCCGAAAAAGCCCTAACCGATATTCAATTGTTTTTATTTTCTGCAAAAATGTAGGTCCGCATAGCCCATATTTTAACCTAAATTTCTAATTCCTAACTTAAAAATAAACGAATGGAATTTTTATTAAACGAATCCGTTAGCACCCCGGTTTATTAGATATTCGTTAATATTAACAGGTGATATTTCTGGAAGGCTAAAGGGGGCTTGTATATAAAAAAAGCACTAAATAAGTAAATTATGAATGCTATTTTTTATTTATCAAACTTCCTGTTCATTCTATAGAATCTAAGATGCTATTCATGAATAGTCTAAGGAAGATTTTGACTATTTAGATATGAATGTGTATTTTTTAAAGATTTTAGTGTTGCGAGCAAAATGATAGGAATTGTGATTAATCATTCAGTGCTATTATTGCTTGATAATGAAATGATTTTTTTCCAAATAATTAAAGTAAGATTAGTATACGAACAGAAAGTAATACAATTTTAATTGATAAGATTCAAAATGTTTCAAAAAGACCACACTGAAGTAGCTAAAACTTATCGCAATAAAAAGTTGTCAGTATAAAAATATGCATAAATAAAATTATAAATTATTAACGAAAAAAATATGTCACAGTATCTTTGTCCAATGCCTCAAATATCCATCACTCCGTGGTAAAAATCGCACACTTCAACTTAAAAACTATGTACTACATAAAAACAACTTTCACTCCCAACCAATCAAACATCAAACAAAGTACTAAAACAAAGTACTCTAGGACGTCGAATTTGATCATGGCAGTTGTTTAGAACCATTCCATTAGATCTGAGGAACCACGTAAACATTATTGAAGGACGGAGCGGGAATTTTTTTAAATAATTTAGCAACAAATAAAGCAGAAAGAGTAAGAAACATCAAACAAAGTACTCTAGGACGTCGAATGTTATCATGGCAGTTGTTTAGAATCTTTTCATTAGATATAAGGAACCATATGTAATCATTATTAAAAGGCTGGGCGGAAATTTGTTTCAATAATTTAGTAACAAATAAACCCGAGAGCATTGATCAAAATACTAAAACAAAGTACACTAGGACGTCAAAGTTTATCATGACAATTGTTTAGAATCTTTCCATCACATCTAAGGAACCAAATAAACATTACTGAAAGGAGTGCCGGAAATTTGTTTAAATAATTTAGCAACAAATAAGGCCGAGAGAGTAAAAAATATCAAAGAAAGTACTAAAACAAAGTACACTAGGACGTCGAATATGATCATGACAGTTGTTTAGAATCTGTCCATCACATCTACGGAACCATATAAACATTATTGCGGGAATTTGTTTAACTAATTTAGCAATAAATAAAGTCGAGAGAGTAAAAAAACTCTTCAATTTCAATTTCGTGATAAATTTAAACATTTCTCGACCAGGATACCTGCCGGCAACCTTCGGATTTGTTTTTAGGTTTGCATAAAACCGAATCGAATCGAAGCTCCTGCGAGACTAATATGAAGCTGAACTGACGTTACTACATGATATGATGTCTAGTTGGTTGGCATTAGCATTTAAGAAAAGTACTCCATACTGTGAAGTATCGATACTTTTGTTTCGATGCTTTCCCGAGTACGATACTTTTTTTTCGATACTACTCATGAGTACAGTATTGATGCTTTCTATTCGATATCGTGTCCCTGGGTACGCCGTTTGTTAAATCCACGAGTTGTTCCACGGATCTGGTCTTTTCTCCCTACAATCTCAAATTTTTCTCTCAGACTTAATCATAAAGGGTTTAAACCTATAAATAAATATCAGAATTACAATAGAGAATAAAGTAACAGATTAATTCATTTCAACAAAAAGCATAAGATAGAGCTGTTGTATGTCCTCAATTTGTTTAATGTACCTGTGACTGAGGCTTTAAGGATATATAAGGGAAATGTAGAGGAATAGAAGTGTCTATTTCTTTTAAATATAAAAAATATATAAATATTATAAACTAATATTGATTACCTTACAGTTACTTACTTTATCTTACAAAAATTCTTTCGACAAATAATGATTTTTTGCAAAATCTTTGATTCCATTTCAATCTAACCTCTTTTTCAATCAAAAGTTTGTCTCAAATATCAATTTAATTTTATCGAACCATAATAATAAAATCTCACAAGCAATTTCCTGAAGATCAAAACAAATATTTTTCCTCAAATAAAGCCAAGAGCATCGATCAAAGTACTAAGACAAAGTACACTAGGACGTCAAATTTTATGATGACAATTGTTTAGAATCTTTCCATCACATCTAAGGAACCAAATAAACATTATTGAAAGGAGTGCCGGGAATTTGTTTAAATAATTTAGCAATAAATAAGGCCGAGAGAGTAAAAAACATCACAGAAAGTACTAAAACAAAGTACACTAGGACGTCGAATATGATCATGACAGTTGGTTACAATTCTTCCATTAAAACTAAGGGACAATATAACTATTACTGAAAGGAGGGGCGTGATTTGCTTAAATGATTTAGCAACAAATAAAGCCGAGAGAGCAAAAAACATTAATAAAGGTACTAAAACAAAGTACACTAGGACGTCGAATTTGATCATGACAGTTGTTTAGAATCTTTTCATTAGATCTAAGGAGCCATGTAAATATTATTAAAAAAACTAAAACAAAATACACTAGGACGTCGAATTTGATCATGTCAGTTGTTTAGCACCATTCCATTAGATCTAAGGAACCATATAAACATTACAAATAAAGCCGAGAGAGTAAGAAACATCAAACAAAGTAGTCTAGGACATCGAATTGTATCATGACAGTTGTTTAGAATCCTTTCATTAGATCTAAGGAACCATTTAAATATTATTAAAAGGCGGAGCGGAAATTTGTTTAAATAATTTACCAACAAATATAACCTAGAGAGTAAAAATCATCAAATAAAGTACTAAAAAAAAAGTACTCTATAACGTTGAATTTTATCATGACAGCTGTTTAAAATCTTTTCAATAGATATAAGGAACCATGTAATCATTATTAAAAGGCTAAGCGGAAATTTGTTTCAATAATTTAGTGTCCCTGGGTACGCCGTTTGTTAAATCCACGAGTTGTTGTTCCACGGATCTGGTCTTTTCTTAGTATAATCTCAAATTTTTCTCTCAGACTTAATAATAAGGGGTTTAAACCTATAAATAAATATCAGAAGTACAATAGAGAATAAAGTAACAGATTAATTCATATCAACAAAAGGCATAAGATAGAGCTGTTGTATGCCCTCGATTTGTTTAATGTACCTGTGACTGAGGCTTTAAGGATATGTAAGAAAAAATGTAGAGGAATAGAAGTGCCTATTTCTTTTAAATATAAAAAATATATAAATATTATAAACTAATATTGATTACCTTACAGTTACTTACTTTATCTTACAAAAATTCTTTCGACAAATAATAATTTTCTGCAAAATCTTTGATTCCTTTCCCAACAAATCTAACCTCTTTTTCAATCAAAAGTTTGTCTCAAATATCAATTTCATTTTATCGAACCGTAATAATAAAATCTCACAAGCAATTTCCTGAAGATCAAAACAAATATTTTTCCTCAATGTCGTCGTATAATGTTACATTTAATGCGAATCGATGTATCTATAACGAAACACAGCCATAACCCCATTTCGATTTCATGAGGCATCCGTAATACCTATTTACTTCCTTCCTATGTTCCGAATAAATAAGCCAAGTTACAGTACGGAAACTTTGGTGTGTTGTTGTCGTCTTTCCATCGCATATCTCTCAAACTAATTACAAACGTATACAGTATTAAAGCTGGGTAAAAGTTCTCGAAAGAGAAGTTTTCGTGAAAAATTAATGACCGTCTGTTTAGCTTTGTCTACCCTCAATTACCGTTCGTTATGTCAATTAAAAAAGTTTGTCAGTAATGTCCCGCAGTTTTTCAAGTTTATTGGTAATTGAAAAACTTTAATGTTCACTGAGTAACGCCGACAAGTATTCCGCTGGTGGCTCGTTGCACTATCCTGTTGGAACTGTTTTCCACGAGTCTGCAGAAGCAAAATTACGGCCTTTAAAATATATATAATAGCAAAATAATAAAATAATTAATAGACTAGTCTCTGGAATAAAACAGAATGCTCATTGTGATATAAAATAGATAATTAACAAGATATACATAAAATTCGTTGAAGTATATTATTTGAATATGTAATAAAAACTCGCAAAAAGTTGAATTTCTTTTGTTTTTTTTTATTGTATTATGAAAAATGGCTAGGGATCGTAATGCCGTCAGTAGAAAATAATCAGAATCATACTTACTATTATTAATACGCAAAGAGCTAAACGCACTCCCCTTTAACGGCCTTCATTTTGAAATTAGGGTAATACCATTCGAAAGGTAATGTGCCGTAGATGTACGGATATATAAAGAATATTTATTTATTGCTTTTAAAATAAGTAAATTAAATATAAATTATTGATATAAACCAAGTAAGATGGCGCCCACTATGAACAACTACCTTAACCCTTAAAGTCTATTGTTCGAAATTTGACAGCAGTCGACAAAATCCCAATCGAGTTGCGAAGTATAAATATTACTTAAATACACTTGCATGCCTTTGAACCAATTATCGAAGCACTTTTTCCACTTGAGGTATCTCCAAAACATGCATTCTGAACGCAGCAACCGCTTCTTCAGGTGTCGAAAAACGTTGACCTCTCAGTTTGTTTTTTACGTACGGGAATAAAATGAAGTTATTTGGTGACAAGTCAGGACTATACGGCGGATGACTCATCAAATCGATGTTTTGAGTTGTAAAAAATGCAGTTGTTTGAGCTGATGTGTGAGAGCTCGCATTGTCGTGGTGAAGAGTGATCCGTCTTCGGCGGTTGGTTTTCCTCATTTCTTGGAAGACAACTGGCAAACAAATGGTTGTGTACCACTCAGAATTGACTGTTCAGCGTTGTTCTAGTGGTACGGTTGCGACATGTCCAGTTTTTCCGAAAAAACAGGCAATCATTTGCTTAGAAGACTTAATCCACGTCGTGCGCGAACAACTTTTGTTGGTTTCGGTTCATTTTGAAACACCCATGTAGTCGACTTCTGTTTACTTTCGGGCTCATACGCGTAAATCCACGATTCATCACCTGTCACTATGTCGTAAACGTATTTTGAAGTACCGCGATCGTATTTTTTGAGCTTTTCATTCGACCAATCGACGAGCCTTTTTTTGAACGATTGACAAATTGTGTGAGATCCAACGCGAACAAATTTTTTTGACATTCAAATGTTTATGCAATATTGAATGTATGCTGGTCCCACTAATGTGTAAGGTTGACTCAATCTCACGTAGGTCACATGACGATCTTGCAATATCAGTTCGCGCACAGCATCAATGGTTTCCCGAACAACAACTGTTTTTGGACGATCTTCACGAAATTCGTCTTGGAGTGAACTACGACCTCGATTGAATTCACCATACCATTGATAAACAGTGGTCCTTGATGGAGTTTCATTGCCAAAAATTAAATTAAGTTCATCCATGCACTCTTCCTGACTTAATCCACGTCGAAAGTTGTAACAAATAATCGCACGAAAATGTTCACGATTTAATTCCATTTTTTGGCCGAGATGAATCCTTTAAGTTACTGTAAACAACACATAGCGCTAATATGTCAAAACGTTCTGAGTACGTATAACCTCAAAACTGTCAAACTTTACGACAGAGCTGTCAGTTGTCAGATTGCAACACTAGGGTTGCCCAATCCCGAAATATAAAAGGCAGCCGTCGTATGATTTATGCTCTAAAAACCTTCTGTCCTATTCATTTATGACGTTACTTTTTACAAAAACGTTGACTTCGGAAACTATTGTGTTGTCATCGAATTGAATGTGTTTTTAAGAAGAAGTTTGCGCATTTACAGACGAATTCACATGCAAAGTTTTAAGTAAGTACAATAACTATTTAGAGGTTCTAAAGCTAATTGATAAATTTTATTTTGATCCTGACCAAGTTGAGTATATACATTTCTTCAGTCATGAATTTATCACAAATCTAATAACAATTCTGGTGTATCCATTACTGCGTTCAAAGGCAATCTTTTAAATAAAATTTAAAATGTCATCTAAAACAGTAGTCAGTCAAAAATTGTTTAATGTTCTTTTAACGAGATGTGATATATATGCTGCAAATATATTTTTACTTATTTATCTAATAACATAATACATATAATGTTTGTTTATTTTATCATTTTGTCGAAATTCAATTTTGGAGTTTTGGCATCTACAAATCGTTGCTCGGGAAAAATCGTATTACCGAGAAAAAATTAGACTGTTACAATTATGACAGCTTTGTTCAAAATAGGGTGATTTGGTGACCTAATTGAGAATAAAATTGCTATGAAAAATTCTTTCAATGCAAATTGATGTGTAGGATCTTATAAAAATTACATTACTGTTTTTCTAGCATTACATTTTTATAGCTGAACTTTTCAAGATTTTAAAGTAATATGTGCTGGTTAGGCCATTTTTGGAGGGGTAAAAAGTTATGTGTTTTCATATTAATTTGAGGCACACAATAAAGTTGTCTTGAGAGTCCGTACAGATGCTTATATAAATAGACTGAGATATAAGACATTGTAGATTACAATTATACAGGGTGATTCCAGATATGTTAGAAACCAACTGTTTTATTGGGTGGCCTAGTTGCACGTTCAGACTGTTTAGAATATTGAGGCAGTGCCATTATAGTTAAACAGGGTGGTTAGAAAAAAGAATTATATAGTGTAGCCTATTAGCGGTTGCATTTACAGGGTACTAGGTATAGAGGGCGCAGTAGAATCATAGTTAAAAAGGGTGTTGCAAAAAATATTATATAGGGATACATATACAGGTATGTTGGAAATATGCTGGAGAAGAATTATAGTAATACAGTGTGGTTTAAAAATGCAACATTTCGTATCCCACAATTACAAAAAAGTAGAAAAGGAAATGGTATATGAGTTGCATATATATGATGATTGAAATATAGTTATAGAAGATAGTTTTAAAAGAAAAACAAACAAAAAGAGTAAATATGGTGGCTCATAGGCAGTCGCTTATATAGAATGGTTGAAGTGGAATTATAGTTTTACCGGGTCCATGAGCAGTTGTATATACAGGGTGGTTAAAATTTCGTCCAGAGTAGAATTATTATAGTTTCATAGGGTAGTTAGAAAAATGTTAGCAAACATTTTTATATTGGGTAGTCCATTAGCAGTTATATATAAACGGTGATGGAAATATAATATGCAGTGGAATTATTATAATGAGTAGCTTAATAAACGTTAGAGAATTGAAATTAAACTGAAACATTTCATCTTGAGAAAAAATAGTTGAATTTACGGGTAAAGCTGGGATGCACAAATGGAAATTGAATGAGTATTAGCAATAAATTAAAACAGATTATTTTGTAATTTCTACATATGCGATTTCTACTTCATAACTATTCAATATTTTCAAATGGAATTGTCATTTACCTTTATTCTGTTTTCTATATTATTTTACCGGTTAAAAGCTGAATTATGTAATTCTAAGAAATTTCGTGCTAACTAAATATTTGTGATTATTTTCCACTTACTATCTCGTTTCATATTAAATTGAGAATTATGAATTTGAACACAAATAAAGTCCTATTAATTATATATGAACAAGAAGTTGAATTTCATTACTCACTGACACAATTGGTCGAATTTCGAGCACAAGCGATTCTAGTTCCTTCTTAATAAGCATTTTATAGATCCTAGTTGGAGCAAAAGTCGCGAAAACGCTAAAAATTAATATTACAAAATAAATCCTAACCTCGTTATTAAAATGCCATATTTAAATTCTATGTGCTTAACATATAAATGTAGTATAAGTAGTTTTTGATAAATATGTAATTTAAACGATTTTGCTCTGGGTATTCCAATCTCTTGCTGCTCCATGGTGAATGTAATGGATAGTTTGGATCGGTTTAGGTGCTCCAGGAATGCCTGTAGTTCTGAGAGGGAACAAGGTGGTTGTCTACCATTCCCTGATGTGAAGTGCCAAAGGACCAGGACGGGAACCAAATAACAGTCTACAGGAAGTCTACACATACAGGGTTGCACCTACACTACAATTCTAGCCAACCATCAGCAACGAAAACTGATATCATCAAAGCACTAATATAGAGTCAAAAATATTCGCAGCACACCAGAAGCCCTCAAAGAAGAACAACTGAAACTTTGAGAATAACTTTTGTGGAATGAATATCCGAAAACCAGCATTAACAAGGCGTTTGAGGAACTGGATTAACGACCTAGGCAGGAAGAGGAAACCACAATAGCAACTCTATTATTATCATACTTTAAAGGCTTGTTGGAAAAACTTAGACATATTAGATACAGATATGAAATCAAAATGATTTTCAAGAGCTGCAACACCTTGAGCAGCATGGTTACAAAAACTAAGCTAGAACCTCCTGCAATAGCAAATAACTGTATATTACAGCATATCCTGTGAATGTGGCAACCTCTACAATGGTGAGACCAGGGTTAAGGAGCACCGCATAGCTACTCAAAGGGCGGAGCTAGCAAAATCTGTGTTAGCTAATCATGCATCGACCCAACACCATAGTCTCAACTGGGACCAGGCCAGAGTAATTCACAAGGAAGAGCACTGATATAAAATAAAATTTATTGACGGCATGCATAATCTCGAGCGAGAGTATAATTAGTGAGCCTGGCGTCCATATTAAAAACGTTTAGAGACCCCTTCTTCAGACATTGCCCCTAGCCGCCACTGACAACCAACCGCCAGATAAGGGATTGAGGGTCCCAGTGAGCATGACCAGGCGCTGTGTGACCTGTTAAGGGTATAAATATGACCGATAATCTGAATTTCCTATCATTCACCTGATCACGATAGGTGTTTCAAAGCTATGTAATGTTTTTATTTTCATACTCGGGTTCAGTTCAGTTCTTGGATTTGTTTAAAAACACAGTCCAACTAACTCTACTTTAATTTATATTCACAAAACTATTTACAGTTTATCTTTACTATACGTCAATCGAATACTGAATGAATGCTCTCGTCAGCTCTCCGTATTTATATATTCCTTCTCGGAATTCTTCAGAAGGTCAAGAAGCCGCTGGGAAATTTACTTCATGTGTTCTCGAAGAGTCGATGAAATTCGATTAAATTATGGAATGAATTCCCGTCACAGCTATTTAAACAATCATTTCAAGATCATGGATGTCCAAGAAGACTTCGAGGAAAGAAATAATTTTAATTTTTATTCCTCAGATTTGCTCTCACAACCTTAAGCTTTACAATCTGCTAAGTTTTGGCTGCGCAACTTCAGCTTTCCTGAAAAGTTATGTGTATTTGCATTTTAAATTTTTTTTTTTTTTTGGTATCTCCAATTTATAAAAAGCTAAGATAAGGTCAATAATTTGCATCTACCCCCACCATCTCAAAAGTTAATTCACTTTTTCTTTAAAAATTTCATTTTTTTCTTAACAATTTTTTTAAAAGGTAAATTATTTTACTTCTTTGTTATTTAACATTTTGCTACATAATTTGTTACATGTTACAATGTCATTTTGACCGAGGATACAATTTCAAATTTTGAATAAAACAATTCCTAACCTATTTTTTAAATTGTTTGTTTGAAAATTCAATCTAGTAGGCCTTTCCTTTCAGATTTAAACTTCCTATGTCCTAGGTGGCTCCAGTTAGCAACTGGTCACACTGAATATGCAGACAAATTTTCTATTACCCTTTCATCACATATTGCATCACTTTCCTTTGTTAGTGTTCATATTTAATTCCATGCCTAAGCCTTTTATGTGTGTTCCTAAATTAATTAAACGGAAAAATACATAACCAATAGATTTTATTTTTATAATTACTCTTAACCGTTAACCGGAATTCAATCACTTTGACGTCATCCCTTAATTGCCGAACACTTGTCCCTCACCTAAAATGCTAATGTGTGGCGTTGTAGTGTTCAACCTGTGCACGTCAAAGGTTAGCTAAACAATAGACCGCTGACCCACGTGCCGTCCCCTTAATCCCCGAGAAAGATACACTCTCTGTCTACATTGTTCTGTACGTCTGCAGCGAAAGACATTGAGTCCGTTCTAAGTGGTTTTGCAGCAATCCCTTTCAGTTGATGCAGCATTAATTTGAATAGCAATTAAGTTACCGTGTCAAAGGGTTCACTGGATAGCGAGCAGTGTATCGGTCTTTTGGGTTGCATCAGTGAAGGACGTTGGTTCGAAACAGAGTGATTTAAACTACTAAGTGGGATAAATCGGTAATGTATTAAATTACTATGGTAATATGAAAAAACTTCCAAAGTGAGGTGAGAAAACCCACATAGTCAAAATAGATGTTTACCTCCTCAATAACTCTGAAATTACTTCGTAATTGTTTTTTAGTTCATCCCAACCTGACATTAAAACATCCCAAGGTAGTACTATATATTGTTGTATGACATGAGACATAACGTTTTTCAGGAAATCTGAAAAAAACATGATATTTCTAGGCAAAGTTCACCGGCGCATCTGCCGATTATCAAACGAATAAAATACCTGCCTTATTCGAAATGTGGGATGAAATTACGAAATTAGGATGAAATAACAAAAAAATAAATAATATAAAAGTGCCGATTCGCAATTCCTCTTTATGTGGTGTGTGTACATAAGTTGTTTATTAGAGTATGTAGGCTTTCACGGCCGCTGTGAATCTATTAACTATGGTTTTCCGGTCTATTGGAATTACTTGCAAAGATTTCATCTGCTACTATGGCAGACATCTTCGTTGAACGATCGAGAAGAATATGACTCTTGAACACACACCCTTTGCGCGAGCCCAGGATTTGGATTTGCCCTTCAGAAAATTACTGAGGACACTTCCAGCTCCCTTGTCAGCCACCCCCTGAGAATTAACTCAGGTCGGTCCTCACCCTAACGCAGTTTTCCTTCTGCATAATCCCTGTCTTGGTGCTGAGATAGCTTGGCTTTGGTTTGTTTGATGTCATCTGGAAGGTTGGCTTACTTATTGTTCCTGTGTTTTCGGATGTTACGAGTGCTGGCTTCCAGAGCTGCATTAATTTCATCCTCTAGGAGTTGGATCGCCGCTTCGACCTCATCCCTACTCTCGATCGCAGGGATTGTTCTCAGTGTGCCGTCTCGAACGGTGGAGCACTGGTATTTATAGGTGGCTCAGAGGGTATACGGGCTCTGATTGGTCGGTGGAGATGGAGTGGGCGGGGACTGTGCGTCTGCGAGTAGCTATGGTATCGCGCGTCGTAGTGCAGGATACCAAATTATGTTCAGTTTAAGGCCCCCTCCTTCTCTGTGGACTTGGTCAAATGACATGCACCTGAAAAACCTCGAAATCTCACCAATTGAATAATCGGCCGTAGCTGAGCATGCATTCGTCTTATCTCTCTACTATGTTGTATGTCATTTCATTTGCCACTAATAAATTCAATAGTAGTAGATCAATGTTAATAACCAATCAATGTTGAATAAATAGAAACATTTACTTCTGATATCTATTGGTTTGATAAAACAAAAACTATACCGCCTTGTTAAAGTTGCTCATCGCCGTCTACAGAGTTTTGATAGTAGTAAACGTAAAGGATACTTTATTAAAAATGGTGCTTTTGTGTGATTTCACTGTTCAAAATCAAACTTGTTACGACAGTTGTCAATTATCTTAACGGGGTAAATAGACAGCTGAAATAACTGAATGTAGTAATGTTTTTAACATAGATTTTAGACTTCGATTTATTCATATAAACTTTGCAACCTTCATTTCACCACCTTTAAGGGGTAGTCTAAAAACATAAGTAAGCAAATCTTAATCATTTGTCATCGTAACACATATGCAAAATTTCAACCAAATCAGATTTACCATAAACAGTTTTATACAAAGTTCAGCCCCCCGCCCCCTGATCACTATTCAAAAAATATGAATTATTGTTAAGAGTAAAGACCTGTATTTTTGGCAAAATTGCTATGAAAAGAAGTTGAATCAAAATTCAAAACTGCATCCAATTATTAAATTATATCGATCTACCATGAAAAATATTGTTTTAATAGCTTTTACATCTTACGGAAATTTGGAAGTCGGATTTAATAACTGGGCATCCATTTCAAAATGGCATGAAACGGAACACCCATTTACTGTTATGGAAAAATGGTTATACGTTTATGTTTTTTTGTATTTACATAACTGTAAAAAGGTGACCTAATAATTTTCTATAAATGTTTTTTTTTTTAATTTTATTACTTTGAATGTTTGTTTTTTAAATGATGAAACGAAATGAAGTTTTGGGGTCAACATTTCATAAAACACACCTACCAATACTTCATAATATACTTTTCATAAAATGTACTGCAATTATTTAAATCAACGCCGTTATTAACAATTTACTCTGATTTCTGTGTTTTGAATTTCCCTAATTTTTCTTTGATTTTCAGTTAAGTCATAAATTTATTTGTACATAAACTCCTAGTGATACGGAAAAATAGTTTTATTGGTTATCATAATTCAATATCACGAAATAACGGCATCCAATCATGTTATTCAACTAATCTAATAGTAATAATTACTAATCGCTTTGTCTGTTTTGCCAGTTTTTGTGACTAACGCTTGCTTAATGTATTTATTTCACATAAATGCATTACTTCTCCTAGAAACCCAGAGAATACAGCAGATGACTGCTCCCTTTATCGGATGAGTCATTCCATGAATCAGTCCAATCAGTGGTCACTTGCAGATGTAAGACTTCCTTCGTAACCCCAAATTACTACATCCAATATATATTGTGCCCCCTTATTTGATTTTGAGAATGGAAGTTAATCTGCTGTCAGTTTATTAGAAAATATGAACCCTCATCGATGTCTCAAACTTCAGTTTCAATCTCTGAGGCTTATTGCCGTCTATTACCTCTATGAGAATGAATGCCTTTCGGCGTTTAATGTTCAGAAACATATCGAACCACTGCACAATAGATATGTATTTGTATAGACTATATTTATACAAATATATATAGGGGGAATATATATTTAGTTATAAACCAATAGGTTGTTGAATAAGTTTTGTCTTTTAATACACTATTTTATTTGAAGATATTCGAGAGAATTAGCACACAGAGGTTCCGAATCTGGAGCCATTCCGTGTAATTGCTGTTCTCCCTTAACTCCTAGGACAGAATGTCACGATAAAATTTTCAAGTTACTTCACCTGTCAGAGATATTGAATACTCTCTTCGAGGTGTCATTCCTTTGTACGCAAGACAATATATATTATATACTAGCTGACCCGGCGAACTTCGTACCGCCCTATAACAATAAATTCGTACCGCCCTGATACACAATATTCATGTCATTTAATTATATCTGTTGGAACCATTTTGAATTATCTGGTGACGGCGTCAGTTTAAGTTAATTTTAAACTTCAATTTATTGACAAACAAATTGGTCCAATGTTGCAGTGTACTGTAGTATTTATTAATAAAAAGCTCTAAATTTTGTTGGTTCCGGTTTCGATTCGTTCAACTTCATTCCGCATTTCACTAATCAGTTTGAGTGTTTATGCGACATAGTTTGTACGTCTATTGCGGCATTTTTGAAACAAAAATTACTGAAAATAAAAAAACTATGATATTCACAATCAAATTCTTAGTTTTATGATGTATTATAACTCCAACCACAGACCAACTGAAAGCAACGTGAATATTATGACATGACACATTATTTATTAAAAAGTGAAATGTTCTGTTTCCTGGCAACTTTCGTATAATATTTAAAAAATGTCAAGGGATGGAATTGTTTCTGGCCCATTTCCGGAAACTTCTTTATGTATTTGAATTTGTTAAATTTGAGGGACGCGAATGGCTCTGGTGGCGGTTACTTCACCTACCATGTCTTGCGTACGGACACCTCGTATTCAATATCTCTGACAGGTGAAGTAAGTTCGTGACATTCTGTCCTTGGCAATTACACCGGCTCCAGATTCGGAACCTCTGCGTGCTAATTCTCTCGAAAATCCTAGATGTCGGTCAAACATCTCGCGTCTTCAAATTTAACGAAATGTATCAAATACATAAAGAAATGTTCGAGAGGACATTCAGTTGTGGGAAGCGCAAGTGATGAAGGTTCCCTGACCACAAACAATATATGTTATATATAATATATATTGTCTTGCGTACAAAGGAATGACACCTCGAAGAGAGTACACTATTTTATTGTTTGAAATACATTTTCTATTCAATATAAGCTCACTAAACTTCAATACACTTATGATACTAACTTTTTGAGATTTTACAGTCCACTGAACGGTCAATGGTTTGTTATATCTCGGGAAGACAGCGCGACCTCCCGATTTGGAGTCTCTGAAGACTGGTTTTCCCTGAAACTCCTAGATGTTGGTATTAGTTTCGCGTTAAAATATTTCAATACACTTGTTCCTGTGGTCTTCGAATTTATAGACTTTATCCTTGAAGTGAGAATCCGGAAGCCTCTCGAAGTAGGCTTCCACGACAGCTATTATTTTTCGTTCGGTAAAGTTCGTTTTCCATGGATGATTTTAAATGTGAGAAAAAAAGGTTATTTATTCTGTAAGCCAGGTCATTTCTCATGATTTTTTACATTCATCGAAAAATTTATAGTAACAATCTCAGTTTGTTGTTTTACCAGAGTAGAGGTAATTCAGTAACAAAATTCTTTCACTATCCCAAAAAAATAATTTAACAACTTTATCTCAGATTTTTGGACACTAACTTTGATTAAGGATCATGGTGGTAGACCATAGTGATGAAACGATGTACAAAATGTTTTTCATACTTTCTCAAACTCCAACTGTTTCTGCGAAAGTCAATGCGAATGCGATTCGCATTGTGCACACACGGCTTGCTGAATGCAAAATTTTCAGCCAACATATTTTCCACATTAATGAGATAGCTGGGGCTGCTACTAAATCTCTTTTGGTTAATCGACCACGAAGTATCAACGTGTCTAAACTTTCACAACCAAGTCGCTGGATAAACTTTGTTTCCCGTGTTGATTTGCATTAGTCTACTGGAATTTCTTCCGAAAGTTTCTGCTGCAACAGACAACATCAGTAGCCCTGACGTAGGTGATGCCTCCTGGAATGCTACAGTTGAATATAAATTAAGGTGAAGAAAATATACATATCAACCCAATTCGTCTGTCTGCTAACTTGAACAAGCTGGAAGTGTTTTAGGTGCAAAAAGGGCTCGAATTTATCCTGCTCGTACACCAGCCAACATTAAATGAGTTCGTTTCGTCCCTCCTTTTTGGCAACATCCCCTCGTCCACCAGGTTGCCAGATTTAAGGCCTTTGGAGTTTTTGCGTTTCTGCAGTTACAATTCTGAGAAACTCTAAATTAGTCAAATTCTCAACGTTCCAACCTTTGGAGTCATTTTCAATAGAGAAAAATTAATTAAAACAAAACTATTGAAATATTTGCAGCATTTAGGTTAAACTTGGAGTCTCCATCAACCTACTTTCCAAATCTCATTATAATACTGTCTACTTTCAAGTGTCTCTAAAATACTACCATTAATGTCTTATCATTAATCGTCTATTCTTAATCAAAGAAGATACATAAATTATATTCAACCCTATTACATTGTATATCCTGTGCATCATTTGAAATTACGTTGTATGTAGACAAATTCTAATAAATGGGACTGAAAAGATTCTCATATATAGGGCGGACACGAAGTATTGCCAATATTTTGCAAATATTTTGGTAACATGCCTAAAGAGTTTATGGTTATGAAAAAAATTCAAAGTTTGCCACCAGTGTTAAAGCTGAAGTGAACAATTAAAATAGCCTCTCAAATTTGACAAGAATTTCCGGCATAGTTATTGAAAACGAATATTTGACAACATTGCACTACATTATGTTACACCCATTTGGAATCCATAGTAAATTTCGATGTTTCGATACAGTCAGATCCGTCATATTCAGTTTTAATCTCACTTATTTTACATGCATCTGCTCATCCTTCAGATTACACAACATATCAGAAAATTAACCGCTTTCATGGTGGACTTATTGAACATTTCCTGTGACAGACCTGGACTTTATTTATATGTCATAGGTGTGCATTTGATTCATTTATATTTTTTTCTCGGTGCTCAAGCAAAATTTCGATGTGTCGATACAGTCAGATCCGTCATATTCAGTTTTATCCCACTTATTTTACATGCATCTGCTCATCCTTCAAATTACACAACATATCAGAAAATTAACCGCTTTCATGGTGGACTTATTGAACATTTCCTGTGACAGACCTGGACTTTATTTATATTTCAGGTCATATGTGTGCATTAGGGTGATTCATTTCCGCAAAAATATTTTTTTCTCGGTGCTCAAGCAAAATTTCGATGTGTCGATACAGTCAGATCCGTCATATTCAGTTTTAATCCCACTTATTTTACATGCATCTGCTCATCCTTCAAATTACACAACATATCAGAAAATTAACCGCTTTCATGGTGGACTTATTGAACATTTCCTGTGACAGACCTGGACTTTATTTATATTTCAGGTCATATGTGTGCATTAGGGTGATTCATTTCCGCAAAAATATTTTTTTCTCGGTGCTCAAGCAAAATTTCGATGTGTCGATACAGTCAGATCCGTCATATTCAGTTTTAATCCCACTTATTTTACATGCATCTGCTCATCCTTCAATTACACAACATATCAGAAAATTAACCGCTTTCATGGTGGACTTATTGAACATTTCCTGTGACAGACCTGGACTTTATTTATATTTCAGGTCATATGTGTGCATTAGGGTGATTCATTTCCGCAAAAATATTTTTTTCTCGGTGCTCAAGCAAAATTTCGATGTGTCGATACAGTCAGATCCGTCATATTCAGTTTTAATCTCACTTATTTTACATGCATCTGCTCATCCTTCAAATTACACAACATATCAGAAAATTAACCGCTTTCATGGTGGACTTATTGAACATTTCCTGTGACAGACCTGGACTTTATTTATATTTCAGGTCATATGTGTGCATTAGGGTGATTCATTTCCGCAAAAATATTTTTTCTCGGTGCTCAAGCAAAATTTCGATGTGTCGATACAGTCAGATCCGTCATATTCAGTTTTAATCTCACTTATTTTACATGCATGCACCGCTTTCTGCTCATCCTCCGCAAAAATTTTTTTTCTCGGTGCTCAAGCAAAATTTCGATGTGTCAATCCGTCATATTCAGTTTTAATCTCACTTATTTTACATGCATCTGCTCATCCTTCAAATTACACAACATATCAGAAAATTAACCGCTTTCATGGTGGACTTATTGAACATTTCCTGTGACAGACCTGGACTTTATTTATATTTCAGGTCATATGTGTGCATTAGGGTGATTCATTTCCGCAAAAATATTTTTTTCTCGGTGCTCAAGCAAAATTTCGATGTGTCGATACAGTCAGATCCGTCATATTCAGTTTTAATCCCACTTATTTTACATGCATCTGCTCATCCTTCAAATTACACAACATATCAGAAAATTAACCGCTTTCATGGTGGACTTATTGAACATTTCCTGTGACAGACCTGGACTTTATTTATATTTCAGGTCATATGTGTGCATTAGGGTGATTCATTTCCGCAAAAATATTTTTTTGTCGGCTTAAATTTTAATCTACCCATAGAAACAAAAATTCTCACCAAGATTGAGCTCTTAATTTTAATTTTAAGTACTTGCAATTCAAATATGAAGTTTTCTCTTTTAAAATACACGTAAAAAAGTTTTTTTTTTCAAATTCCTAATGCTCAGACACCTTTTAACATTTTGTGAATCGGTTTTATGGACCTTGCGGGAAATTCCACGCTCTTTAAAATTGCTTTAGTATTTTTTTCGTAACTTGCACTGGGTTGTCAGTAGGAGCGATCAAAGTGCAGTTTTTGGAATAAATTGTTATTTTTCAATTTTTTTGAGTGAATCGCAAAAATTATGGAGAAAAAAAGAACTGACTCTGAAAAAAATAGTTTTTTTACCAATATTTAATGAATTTACAGCCATTTTTAGGCCTTCAAACGTAAGAAATTGATAAATACTAACTAGTGTTGCTCTTCCATTCAACTTTTTTCTTGATTACTAACATGTTTCTCTACAATAATAACTTTTTCTAAAGTTATTATCGTCTTTGATCTCTTTTTAATAAAAAAACAATACATTTAGTAATAAAATAACAACAAAAGCTTTATTCAGCTTTAAAATCGTTAAGTGCTTTTCATAAGAGTCGTAATTATTTAAAATTTATTAACTTGTTTTTTTCTGATTGTTGAGATAATTATTACATTTGGAATATATTACATAATAACGTGACCATGTGTGTATTTATTCGAATAAAGATACTAAAGCAATTTTAAAGAGCGTGGAATTTCCCGTAAGGTCCATAAAACCGATTCACAAAATGTTAAAAGGTGTCTGAGCATTAGGAATTTGAAAAAAAAACTTTTTTTACGTGCATTTTAAAAGAGAAAACTTCATATTTAAATTGCAAGTACTTAAAATTAAGAGCTCAATCTTGGTGAGAATTTTTGTTTCTATGGGTAGATTAAATTTTGCTTGAGCACCGAGAAAAAAAATTTTGCGGAAATGAATCACCCTAATGCACACCTATGACTTGAAATATAAATAAAGTCCAGATCTGTCACAGGAAATGTTCAATAAGTCCACCATGAAAGCGGTTAATTTTCTGATATGTTGTGTAATCTGAAGGATGAGCAGATGCATGTAAAATAAGTGGGATTAAAACTGAATATGACGGATCTGACTATATCGACACATCGAAATTTTGCTTGAGCACCGAGAAAAAAAATTTTTTGCGGAAATGAATCACCCTAGTGTGCCTATACTTAATCTTTGTAATTAAAAAAACTTGGTCCCAAATTATAGTAAACTTATCAGTAGTGCAGAAAAAAGGGCCAAAATTCTGTCTGTTGTTGAATTCATCAATACACTTTTCTTAAATTCATCTCAAATAACAAAAGTAAAGTTTTGTAGTTAGCTTATTCGAGAAGAGTTATGCTTTAACCTGTAATCTTAATTACCTTCTTCAAAGTTCCGGCATCAACATTTTGGTATACATAGCAAATAACAAACTTTTGAACTACATTTACTTGGTTGACAGTGTCTAAATAACCTTTACAAGTAACGTTATTAATTGAGACTGCATTATACTAAATTTAGTTGGGAAGTTGGCTTTTGAAGTAAGTGCACTTTAGGCAGGCTGTAAGTGCCTGCGTTTCTCATTAAGGTGTTGCAAGTTTACAGCGTCAAATCGTTATTTTGTACAGGAGTTTGAGGAAGTTTGATTGGCTTGGGTCGATCAGCGATATATTTTTGGAGTGGTAATTTGTTGAAAATAATATCAAAATTTTAGCATTTTGCCCTAAAAATATATGTGATTTTAATATAAATTTCCATAAAACACAATGTCGTCGAAGATCCTAATTGGCAACTAATGAAAGAGTATGCGAAGATATATGAAATATAGCGTATGGCAGTGTCATAAATATATTCGTCTATTATACTCCCATAGTCTAATCATATCAGTTTGAATACAAAAATGACTAGCATCGAAGTTGTGAAACCCAGGTTGATTAATGGATCAGAATGCTGGCAGTTGTCTGTTGTAAATAGAAGAAGGGTGGAAACTGAAGCAATAGATTTTCTTAAAAGAGCAGGTAAAGTCTCCAGATTAGCACATATTCCAAATAAAGAAATTAAGATACAAAAATGTGGCACGGTCAAGTAATGAGGATGTCAAAAAAAAACAACATGGCAAAAACGAGTACTGAACTATATTCCAGTCAACAGAAGGGGATGAACTAGGGCTTAGATTCATGGTCTTGAAGATAAATGATATGGCCATACATGATAAAAATTGAAAGATAAGAAAAAATAGAAATGTTTGATAATTCACTATGATATGGGTTTTCGGAGACATTTATTTTTACAAAAAGAGAAATTGGTAAAAAAATTGTAGGCACTTGCCTGGGTATTTCAAATAATATATGACAGGACATTTGAGGCATTCTGTTTGGCCAAGGTTACGAATATGAAGAAATTTGATACTGACATAAGAAAAGAAGTATCCAAATTTCAAATCCCACATCTACTTATGAATGAAGTTAATGACATTGATGGTATTTTTACAGATCTTGAGGGATACCTATTAAAACTTGAAGAATGGTCAACTTTACCAATAAATCCAAACCAAAATGCTACAGAAAACTAAAATTTTAAACCTAAGATAACTAATCTTTTCGGAAATAACTTGAATATATAGTCAATTTACTTGATTCATTCTGCAAACTACCGGGGAGTAGAAAAAGTGCTTATATACAATTTCAGGTGGTAAGAATTAGCATTTACACCTTGTCCATAAACGCTTCGTTATCAATAATGTACAAGGTAAGTAATTTCGAAAAGATTGTTGGGAATGCACTGAATTATTTTGCCTGCTTATTGGGTTTTCTATCCTCAAGTTTTTTTTTCCTGCAACAGATATATATTTGAAAATTGTATATGGAGAACAAAGTGTAGTAAGGCAATTTCATAATATTGCCCGGTTTACTGGCTGTCTGTACAGAAATTCTTCCTTACAATTATTCTGCGAGAAAGAGATGTCTACCAAATGATCAACCAGTTTTGCTGTATATAAGTAATGTATTGTATATTGTGTTATACTTATCTTTGTTTGGAGATGTTTCAACTCCGACTCTGGAGTCGTTGTCGATCGTTTAGTATTGTATTTCGAAATACAATACTAGCCGAAATCTTTTCGCACTTATTCATTTACACCCTGTATAATCTCAGGATCAAACACCACTTGCCGAACGATTGAAGTGTGATTCAACAAATAGTTTACTGAACGTTTTCCTTCATTATCCAGACTGTCCGTTAAGGTAAACTTCATACCTGTTTCCTCAAATCAGTTGGAAATGCTTTTTCAAAGCTGCTCATATATTCGTTCTCCTATACAAATTAGGGAAATTAAAAAGCAGTTCAACATATCCTACTCCTTGCAGATCTCTCTGACAATGGGCTTAGATGGTTGTCCTTTGTCTATGTTTTGATCTAGTTTTGTTTAGCTCTGCCACTGCCACGTTTATTTATACTCGATATTCTTCTCCAGCTCGTCCAAATTCCAGGCTTTCTTAATGGCTCTTACATCCAACAACCATAGTCTTATGGGTTTATCTTTAGGGATACAAGAGTCCCAGTTACTGATGTGGTTCGAATGCTGTACCGGTATTCTTCTGAAGCTCTTCCGCTTCTTTGATCTTGCATAATCAAATTGACCTCCAATTTTAAATTATGCTGCTTCTCTTACATTTTCCTACCATCTTATTATAAGTTGATCTTTTGATATGTAAGAAATTTGGTTTTTTAAACATTAACTTAGAGGAATGGTGTTTAATCTAATGAAACGAAAGGAAATTTGTGCAAATCAAATTGGAACCTCACTTTTTTCCGGTCCGCTAAAATGGTACCAGTACTAAGTTACGTTTTTCAAATCATATAGTTCTATTGCTTGTAATAGTTTTCCTTCTTTAATGCACCAAATACCTTCAATAGGGTAGAAGATATACCTATTGAATGTTTTATAGTTGTTTCGATTTTATTGCATTTACTTTTCCTTAAAAATATAACTGGGCAATGGATTAAGGTTTAACATCTATGATTTACTCTACTAATTAGCTCACCAATCTGCCAGAATGAAGATATGCGGTACTGAATGTGTTACTTTTTCATTTTAAAGGCTTTATTCTTACAAACTGAGTAACTACTAGATATCATTTTTATCCATGTTATAACTAAGAATCATATTTACCTTGCAGGTTGTAAAGGACTTACTATATATACACCTTACGAGCATATACAAAATTGGTCCTTCAGATGGATACGATTGATTATGTCACATTACCTAATTTAAAACCTACCCCACATCATAAAAGTGTCGTCTAACAAAAAAATAAATATAAAACAGAATTACATGTGTGTCACACTCTTTAAAACGTTCTCGTTGTATTTTGACATAAAACAACCCTTGACGTCCTCATCTTTACAAGATAAAATCCGAAAGTTATTGCGTGTATCAGAACGACGACGCGGGCCCACTGCGAGCCACAAAAATACCTCGAGGAAATATTTTTTTCAGTTCTACACGTCGTACAACGGTGGAGAATCGCGAGAGAAAAAAAAACCTTTGTATAAATGTGTATAAAGTAGAAAAAGTGTGAGTTATTGCTTTTCTGGGAGTGAAACTGGCTGTATTTTTCGTAGGTGACAACCCTGCCATGTTTGATTATTTCAAATCCTACGAGGCATATATATATTTTAATAACATTTTTCTTAAAAAATGTATAAGCGTTCTTGTGTTAACTTTTTTGGAGGCAACTTTTTCAAGTTGAAAACATTTTGTGTTGGTTTCATATATAAAATCATATATCTTTTGGCATACAGGATGTTCCCAAAATGGGTTCAAAACTTCTGCTGTATATAGAACTCGTTAAAATAAGTCAATAAGTCCCTATTAATATATAACCTAAAACACACCCTTAGGATGTTATATGCCTTTAAAATGACTCAAACAAAACTGTTTTTTCTCTTATTGACAAAATTATCGAAAATAATTAGAAATAAATGTATATTTATGTTGGTGAAGGGGGTTTTCGGTCGTATTTTTTTTTATTTCTTTTTTTACAATTTTCTCTAGAGATTTATAAAATCTTAACAAAGTTTTTGAAATTTATTTGTTTCAGTATTCAAAAAATTTTTCGTCTGATTTCTCTACTCCTCCATTCCCATTAACTAACAATTTCTAATTATTTAGATATAAGTTTATTATTTACTTATTTCTCGCTAACCATCTAATTTAATTATGAACTCAACTTTGCCGCATTGACAATTATTTATTTACCGTTTGTTTTTAATCGTAATTTGGTTATTAAGAGTACAGTTTTTTTATTTATGTTTAAAGAAACGACGATTTATCACTGGTAAGCTCGTCGCTACTGAATAACACTCCAGAATATTAGAATAGAATAAACTGGAGATTCACGTTTAGTTCGAACATACGAATGTGGAGTTATAAGAACAAATTTTTCACATTACAGTTTAGTATACAAACAAAACTTGTTAATACAGCCCATGTCATTCATCAGCATGTATAAAAAAACAGTCATTGCTTCGTATTGGAGTGAACAGTGATCACAATAGAACTATATTTTCAATAAGGTGATTCTATTGCACTGCTCGAGCAGCCAAGCCACTGCTTTCAACTAATGGTCAGTTCCTTGGCTCTAGCAGTATAATCCTCACAAAATAATTCGTCTTGGTGAGATATAATCCTTCACAACTTTTGTGCAGAGAACTTCAAATGGTATTTTGTGTTTCAAAGAAGTAAAATCTTTAATTAAAGAAAAAATCCATTCTGTGTTGAGAATGAAGTGCTCCTTGTGTGTTGTTGTCTCATACTTCACTTAAAAATAATTTTAAGTGCATTGTCATCCTCAAAACGTAATAAGTATTTTATTTCCTTGCACTCAACTTTTCTTTCACTATAGTAGTTCATGTTATATTATAAAATGAGAGAAATCTTATTTTCTGTGTTTGAACAAGGTATTCCTTCATTAACAAACGTTACTTTTTATTCATTCGAGTCTTTTCATTATTTAATCAAATAGAGCAAGTAAATACTGTGAATATATAACGACTTATCTTTCAAATAAAACTTCGCAGTGTAAGAGTTTGCTTTATGTAATCAGAAAGTTTGTTTAAATAAATATTTATAATTTCAGAAATAAAGCCATATATTTTATTCATTAGATCTTTTGGTGAATAAGAAGAGCTACATAGTCTTGTTTTTATTTCTCAACATCATTCTTTATTATTTATTTTCTGAGGGCCTTCTTTTCCCTTTTTTATCGTTTGAACTGTTTACTGTTCGTGGTCCATAGTCGCTGTTTTTATTGACTCAATTTATTTTTTTTTGTTTATGGTTTGGCAGATTTCTCTTATTGTATTACATTGTTATTTTTCAGAAAAAGAGTTCCTTTTGTAAATACGAATTGCTGTTCAAATTTAAGAAATGTATTTCCTTTTTAATTTGTTTCCTCATTGCTGAAACTCCTTATAAAGTTTTTATTTCATTCTTGTTTTTGTATTTTCTTTGTGATTGTTGAAATAAAAAATCAATAGTGATGCTCTGATCTATTTGAACAATTCGACGAATCACAAACGATATATTTTCCACCCTATGCGGTATATTTTTATACATTATGTTTTATATAATGAACACAACTAACACAAAACTACTGGAGTACAATTATATCGTTATTTGATGTGTGAATCTGTAACATCCAAATTGCAGTAAACACAGGGCTTTCATTTCAAAACTAGCCACCCAAAATAACTTTTAAAAAATAATTAAAAGAAAAAGAAAAAAAAACGTTCATTTACATTTACCGGGGGACACCTATCCGTCACCCTGCAGTTTCAACCCTCTAAGCAGGGGTGAAAATCACTTCTACAAGTTTAAATACATAGGGGTATCATGTGATACTTCTTTATAAAGGTCTCTTTATTGCGAATCTTTTGATACATCGTTTTTTAAAATCAGATTATTTTTTACAGAGTACTTACCTAGAAACGTTAATAAATTAAATTTTTGAAAATAATTGCAAAATATACTAAAACTGGGTCAGGGTGGTTTTTAGGGTCCCTGATCACAAATTCGAGGTCAGATTTACAAAATTCAAAATGGCGGAGCCAAGATGGCGAATAAAAATTATAAAAATCACCGGCTTTGCACCAAACTTCTTACAAGAGGGTTTTTGGGTTCTCTGATTACGAATTTGATGAAAATAACCTACGAGACAAAAATTTCGCCCGCCATCTTGAATTTTGTAAATTCCGATCTCATGATCAGAGATCCCAAAAACCCCTATGTTCCAATTTTGGGGTATATCGGTTGTTTTTAAAAATTTTAGTCCGCCTTCTTGGATCAGCCATTTTGAATTTTGCATATCTGACCCCGGATTCGTGATCAGAGACCCTAAAAACCACCCTAAACCTAATTTTGGTGTAATTGGCAATTATTTTCAAAAATTTATTTTTTTAGGGCTTCTAGGTTATTACTGATTTAAAAATAGTGTGTCAAAAAATTCACAAAAAAGACACCTTTCAAAAAAGAGGTATCACATGACCCTTTGTATTTAGACTTGTAGAAGTGATGTTCACCCCCGCTTAAGGGTTGAAACTGAAGTTTTTTGTCTTTTTCTTTTAAATATATTTATTTATTTTATTACTTTGGGTGGCTAGTTATATATATGAGAACATCATATTTTCTATATACTTGGATTATCCAATAACAATGCTTCAATAAGGAGATTAATAACATCCCAGATCTGTTCCATTTTCTCACCAATTGCATTCTTCGGGCTTATACTCCTGGAAGTAGCATTCAATGTACAAATGTGGGGACAAAACTAGAAAAAGAGGGCAATAGAGGGAGTAACTGACTATTTCACTCGATTGGAAGCTGCGTGCACCCACCAAGTGAGATAACATAATGCCCTCTTTTTAGTCTTGTCACGCCATTTGTCGATTGCCGGCTACCTCCACAAGTATATGCTCTAGTGGTGTGTCATTGATGCTTTTACAGTCAACGAGACTAGACTGTTTACCGTAAATGATAAATTCGTTTATAAAACAGTTTAATTTTTGACTAGTTTCGACCGTCAACGTCCATCAATGATCAAACAGTAAACAGTTTAAATATGATTCGTGCTATTCGACGAGTTGAAATTTATGCACATTCTCGGAAGCATTCGACACTTTTCGTGTGTTTGTCAGTTTATCTTGTCGATGATCAGGTTGTGGCGGTGAACAAATATCGTTCACAAGTAAACTAGTTTATCGATAAACTATAAACTAGTTTATCAGTTGATGCGAAATAAACAGTCTAAAAAACTGTTCGTCTATTCAACGCCCGCCACTAATATTCTGCAAATTTGGATGTAAAACACCAAGCTTCCTAGACAGGTTGGTATTTAGTGTAAGAAGGAAAAGTTGGTGATGAAAATAATTGCGGTTAGCGATTGGACACTGTCTTTGTCCTATCTGGATGGTAGAGTAGTGCCTCCCGCTACTCAAAGAACTTAATATCGGTCATCTTTATTCCAAGCCGACATCAAAATGCTACTTTTGGCATAAAACAGCTACTGTGGGCCTGTCACATAGAAGTATCTATTTAAATTGACCATCTTAAATGTCAACATAAAAATGACTAATTCTGATTTACCATTTCTTGATACTTTTACTTTGATTGATATAGAGTCAGAACTATGTTTTCATTTTGAGGGTTAGGAGCTTAGTAGAATAAGTAATGATATTATCGGAAGTTTCAAATGGTAACAGCAATACTTCCAGCTTTCACAAATACATTTCATAAAATCAGGATTGCAACTTTTTTTCTCTTCACATATCTCGGTCTTCTTACTCTAACCGAACTAAAGTTGTTGGGGGGTTTTTGCAAAAAGCGACGGCGCGCGTCACGAACTTCTTCGCCGATCGATTCCCGTCGGTGGTGGGGTTTCGGCAGAGAGAGCAGCAGGCTCTCTCTCGCAATTTCCTCCTCCGATTCGAAAGCTTTCCGTGGCACAAAACCCGTCACGACGTTGGTTGGTACGCAGCGACGGATTGCCTCTCGCTCGCTCTCCCGTTCCGCAAAGCTGCGAGCGTGTGTCGTTGTTGCAGGAGCTTTTCGCTCATTCGTGCTTTACACTCGTACGCTCGTCTATATCCCATCGATCCTCCTCGGCGAATTTATCGCTAACGTTTAAACACGTGTTTGTGGCTTTGGTGTATTTGCTTAACGCGTTACTAGTTGTAGTGGTTAGTGATCTAATCAGTTCGGGGATTCCCTTGGAACACCCTTACCGTTGTCAAGTCGTTCAAAAAAGCTTTGTCGCGTTTTGAGATTGCGAGCTCTCGCCTCAAAATACTGTTACTGTTCGGTGCATGATGTGATGCCGCAACAGCTGTTTTAGACGTGCAGTGACTATTACAGTTTAATTGTTTGCCCTGTTGTCTATGTTGGTGCTGGTAAACGGAGGAGGGTTTGACGACCTGTTCATCAACTACAATAGCTGGAGCAGGGAGTGATTTTCGTCTGTTTGTGATATGGCGGAAAATCAAATCGGCCAGGTAAACATGATTGACGGGACAAAAGAGAGGAGATAAATTGATGTGGCGGTGGTTTTCACGCTGTCGAAGCACATCGAAATCATAATAGATTTGATTTCTTTGTCCGACATATATAGATTGTAATTTAAAATTAAATCATTATATCAACATACTAAAATTCAATGGAAAATCGTACATATGTTAGCAGTGTTTGATTGCCTTCAGAACACAGATATTGACAAATATTTCGTCACGAGGCAAAAAAAGTTCTCTACATCGAGATCATTATCTGAAAAATTTGCTTTTTGCTCGGGAGCTTCTCTTTTTAAGGGGCTGAAAGTTCATTCCGATAAAACAGTGTACGTTTAATTAGTTCCTTGAAGTATTATTAGGGAAGGAAATTAAAAGTTTTCAAGAAAGAGAAAGAAAGAAATTTATTGCACGTCACCAATTTTAAAAACAAATATGTTCAATTTTTAAAATTCCACATTTTTCAGCTAAGCAATTAAGGACTATCCAGAAATACTAAACATCTTGAGCATTCTCATAATTTTGTATACCATCCAAGGTTTCTGCATGGATATTAGATTTTTTCAGTAAGTATTCATTGTAAAATCCTAATTCAGGAATGCTTCCCCAATTTCGTTGTTGTGCTAGGAAGGAAGAGAATAGCAATAGTTAATTTGTTACCCTTTAGAGTTTTCTCTGGTGGTATTTTCTTAGGAGCCATTGAAAACATGATTTTTTTTCCCTAACTTTTCCGACGTCAGCAGAATAATTTCGTTCATCTTGGACTAGATCATTTATTTGTATATTTTTTACAAAAGAGCAAACTGCTTTATCTTGTTGAATTGAAAGTACTACCGTTTGAGTGGGTTTTAATTACAAAATTTTACTCTCGCGTATTTACCAAAGTAATTCACAATACCTACTTATTTCAAACAACAGATGTTCTGTACGTTGCCCTCCACTAAACTTCGTCTTTTCATAAGACAATCGCATTTCTACTTCTAGTACTCCAACGTGTATGGTTTCCAATTCCGGAATAAACTCGAAAGCCTTTATTATCATCAATAGTATTCCCAGGAATCCCTTTCTGGTAGGCATTTATTTATTTGACTGGTTTTTATCGTTTATTGGCAACTTTAGTTTTTATTTAGGATGATTAATATCTCGAAGGTTTTTTACTTTAGCCGCGTAAAATGAAATATTATAAACAATATCATTGTAGGTGCATTTTTTCCCTAACATGCGTTTTCTTAATATTTTCCCATAACACAGACCGAAGACATGTTCTTGTGGGATGCAGTCGATAAGAAAACAAAGTATATAAAATCAAACGTTATGAACTTTCAGTTAGATGTTAAGTTGGTAATGAAGTAGTAGTATGATATTGATACGTAAATTTGAAAGAGTTCTAGGAAACAAGTTTCAAAATGGCTAAAACTAAAATGTAAAAGTAGGATTTCTGTATATATTAAAATGTAATTAAATTATTATTACTAAGGTTAAGATCTTAAAATGAAGTTTGTCGTCTGGCTCAATTTCTACTGTAAATAAAATGTTACGGTGCCACTTATTAGTTTTTAGCAGAAACAGAGCAGGATTTGTAAAATCCATTTTTTTTATCTTACCCTCACTCGTAATAATTCATTTATGAGCACGATTTTACTTCAAAAACCAGATTCATAGATTACACAGGCTGACACTTCTCAGACAAAAAACCTAGAGTAGATATTTTCTTCAGGAATTTGGTACCCCGAACACGAAACTGAAGCCTAAACTGGCGGATTTGCTCTGGTTTCCAGAAAGTATTTTTTGAAAAATCCTATTTCAGGACTACTTCCTCAATTTCGCTATAGTCCTTGGAAAAAAGAGATTAGCAATAGTTAATTTATTTTTCATTAGGGTTTTTTCATTCTCGAGTGGTGTATTGAAGAAACACGATTTTTTTTGTTAAGGCGCTAACTAATCTCACTAGAATAATTTGGTTCATCTTTAACATTTATTTTCATCTTTCTCTATAAGTCCGAGGACGCTATTTTGTGGGATGCAGTCGACACGCAAATTAGAAATTTAAGCAAGGAAATTGTCTTTTCAAATAGTGACGTAATAGTTTAATTGTTTGCTCTGTTGTCTATGTTGGTGCTGGTAAATGAAGAAGGGTTTGACGACCTGTTCATCAACTACAATAGCTGGAGCAGGGAGTGATTTTCGTCTGTTTGTGATATGGCGAATAATCAAATCGGCCAGGTAAACATGATTGACGGGACAAAAGAGAGGAGATAAATTGATGTGGCGGTGGTTTTCACGCTGTCGATGAACATCGAAATGATAATGGATTTGATTTCTTTATTCGACACATACCTATAGATTGTAATTTAAAATTAAACCATCAAATCAACGTCCTAAAATTCTATGGAAATCGTACATGCGTTAACAATAGTTGATTGCTGTCAGAATTCATATATTGAGAAATATTTGGCGATGAGATCAAAAATGGGTTCAGAAATTCCCGTTTGAATGCAAGCGTTTTTTTTTTTCGGTTAGGGACTGCAATAAAACTGTTTGCTGCTAATTAATTCTTAGGGAGGGAAGAAAATAGTTTTAGACAAAAACACCTAATAAATTTTCAGCGGTTTCTGCTTGTATATGAAACTTAATTCGGGAAGCGTAATAATAATTCCGACATCAACGAAGTAATTTGTTTAGAACATTTTTTGTGGGAAAATGACTACTTTGCCTTATTAACATCAAATGCCAAAGTTTCAAACAGCCTAGTACCTTGATTACTCGTGTTGTTTGAGCTACCCAGTCATACGTATCTTAATCGATACCGATTTGTCGTAAAGCTTTTTGATTACATCATCACATGGGCGGATCCAAGGGGCAAACGCACTCTCCTAGAGCCTCAATATAATATTAGAACGAGGTAATCTTAATTCCAAGAGCCTAGAAGTAGGTCATTTTTATGGGTTTAAACCTGTGAACGACTATTTTTATTGTAATAGTCCAAGAAATCTGAGTTTAAAATTATATTTAGGTAATACTCTCTTCGAGGTGTCATTCCTTTGTACGCAAGACAATTTATATTATATATAACATATATTGTTTCTGGTCAGGGAACCTTCATCAGTTGCGCTTCCCACATTTGAATGTCCTCTCGAACACTTCTTTATGTATGATACATTTCGTTAAATTTGAAGACGCGAGATGTAAGACCGACATCTAGGATTTTCGAGAGAATTAGCACACAGAGTTCCGAATCTAGAGCCGTTCCGTGTAATTGCTGTTCTCCCTTAACTCCTAGGACAGAATGTCACGATAAAATTTTCAGGTTACTTCACCTGTCAGAGATATTGAATACTCTCTTAGAGGTGTCATTCTTCTCGAAAATCCTAGATGTTGGTCTTACATCTCGCGTCTTCAAATTTAACGAAATGTCTCAAATACATAAAGAAGTGTTCGAGAGGAGAGAGGGCATTCATTTGTGGGAAGGGCAACTGATGAAGGATCCCTGACCAGAAACAATATGTTATATATAATATATATTGCCTTGCGTACAAAGGAATGACACCTCGAAGAGAGTATTCAATATCTCTGACAGGTGAAGTAACCTGAAAATTTTATCTGTCCTAGGAGTTAAGGGAGAACAGCAATTACACGGAACGGCTCCAGATTCGGAACCTCTGTGTGCTAATTCTCTCGAAAATCCTAGATGTTGGTATTAAATCTCGCGTCTTCAGATTACATTTATGTAAATTTAGTTCAGAAGCGCCCCCCCCCCCTAAAGCATGAAATTACCCCCCTCCCTGAAACACGGATCTAAATCCACCCCTGAGTCATAGTAGATGCTAATTTCTTCAACAACAGGCATTTTCCTTATGTTATTTCTCTGTAAATCTTAAATTCTATCTGAATAGGTGAAAAATAAATCAAGTATGGGCAACATTATGTGACCTTTTATTCACCTGTCGGGTCAATATCTCTGGAAACCGGTAGTCTTACATCACCATTACATTAGTATTTTAAAATGGCGAATGCCAAAATCACCCAAAATTTCTGATCCATGCCTTTAGAATCCCCAGAGCCGCTCATAAAGTAATAAAGAAGTCATTTATATGTGTTAATTTTAGTGAAAAGGCCGGATTGTCCAAGCCTGCCCCACCTTGTAAATACAGGGGGTTTATTTATTTATTTATTGTCCAACAGAATATCCATTTACAGGACAAATTTCATACAAACTAATATGAATGCATTTTTAAGCTAATTACAAGAAGAAAATAAGTGAATGAGTTTATACAGTTAAAAAGAGCTATACGGATGTAAGTATATATAAATGTGTAACTCATAAGCAATTTTAACCTAACAACTTATTTAAATAAAAGTTTTGATTGGATTTATCTAAAATATAGGATCATGAATTATGAAGAATGTCACAATCATTCGCAATATTGTTATAATTTAAGCACATAAAGCGCAGCGACGAGTTAGTAAGGATATTGGTTCTTGCACCGTATAAGTAGAACGTGGGGATGTATCGTGAGTTTAATCTGGGAATATGGAAACTGATTTTGTAGAGGAGATTAGGAGCATCTATGAAGTTGTGAAGTAACTTAAATAGAAAAGTTATGCTACTATTTATTCTACGAATTTGCAAATAATCCATAGAGACTTGTTGCAGGAGGACAGATTGTTCCAATCCCCTCTCTGGGTAGATCCCCTTTGATCTATGGATTAGAAACTTAGCAAACTTTCTTTGAACATTTTCTAGAGATTTAATATGACTCATATAATAAGGCTACCATACTATCGAAGCATATTCCAATTTGGAACGAACCAGAGCAATGTAGAGACTTTTTAATGCATCTTCATTAGTAAAAGATTTACAATTTCGAATGATGAAGCCAAGAGATTTAGTAGCTTGAGATTTAACATTACTTCTATGTCTGGCGAAGTTCAATTTACTGTCGAAAACTATCCCAAAATCCCTGATTTCACTAGATCTAGTTAACTCAACATTATCTATTTGGTAATGAAATAAAATAGGGTAGGTTTTATGGCTAAAAGTACATACCTTACACTTACTAAGATTAAGAGGTAGACAATTTTCAATACACCATTTTGAAACTGTATTTAATTCATTCTGAAGCGACAGGCAATCCATGTGAGATTCAATGTTCAAGAAAATTTTGTGGTCATCAGCAAACATTAAGTTTCTACACTCCAATGATGTAGGAAGGTCATTAATAAACATTAAAAATAATAAGGGTCCCAACTTAGAGCCCTGTGGGACACCGGATGTGGAGAAATATGTTCTAGCACCATAACCATTATAGGATAGTAGATTTAGTAGAAGGTTCGCTAAACATGGAACGGCCAACCAGCAAAATTGTCGGTACTGAAGTACGCAAACTCCTCAAAGTATGAGGGAAGGTCACACTGTATCCTATTAAAGTGAACGTTTAGCTGGCATAATAATTGCACCACATTTTTTAGAGGGCCTTAACTGCGGTGATTTTTTCCATTTTTAACATTTCCTAATACTGTTAACCCCGAAGACATTAATAGAAAGATATGGTTTCAACAAGATGGAGGTAGAGCACATTAGGGTCCATCCATAAATTACGTCACACGTTATCGGGAGGAGGGAGTAAAAGAAATGTGACGTCGGACAAGGACCAGGGGGAATCAAAAGCGTTGTGACGTCACTGGTTAAAATTTAAAAAATAATTTTAATTAATAAAATCAATCGTTTGTCGCTTCTTAACTAGACTTTTATCTTTATTATTTAAGATATTTTACTCTATGTTGATTTTATTAAAGATTTTTTTAAGAATTAGATAAAATTATTAAGAAATTAACAAATAAAAAAATTACTCTGCGGTTTTATTTTATTTCTATTTATAAAATAAAAAATATATGAAATTGAATGACCACCTCGTTCTTATGATCTGCCTCCGGTAGATATTTTGTGGGACTATTTAAAATTAAAAATCTACAAGAGTAAACCAACTAATATTGATTATTTAAAAACACTGAATTAGGCAAGAAATTAATCAAGTCAGGGAGGAGATGTCGAAAAATTTCAACATCGTTTATTGTTTTTTACCAAGAAATGAACGGTGTCCAGTTTGAGCATATAACTTCTATAAAGTATGTATATATTGTTTTTTATTTTAAACATTATTTCATTCTATGGCTTCATTAATCATTTTAACAAATTAAATAATATGATAATGGTTTCTCTTATTACCAAGGCCTAGAAATCAAAAATCCTTTCATGGGCTACTCATTTTCATTTTAAAAAATTATTCGGTAGTTATTAACCCTAGAGTTAAAGGGGTAGGTCAATACGGGTAGTTCCATAAATAAAAATTCGAATTTTTATTTACGTTCATAATTAAGTAGAAAATGAATATATCCGTTACTTTAGGACCTCACTGTATATGCCCCAAATATATATTTTATATATAACATATTTCCATAATGCAAATAATGCTATAGTAATTAAAATGGGTTTGGGATTAACAATTAAAAAACAATATTTTCCCAACAAAGCCGAATTTCCCGTTTTATCCATAAAATTGCATTGACCCTACTATTGAAGAGTACGCCATATCGTCTAGTTCTACAGCACTATTTTGGTATAAAGGCACACTATCTCAAAAAAAATCTGAACACACTATTAGAGAAACCATAAATAATTCACAGCTAAGCAGCAGTGTTGACATATTAATGAATTAGTCTTTGTAACACTTTCAGGCAATATTTTTTCTACACAAAACAAACAACTCGAGAGCTTTTTTATTTTCCTTTCAATGGGAATTAATGAAAGAATTATTATTAAAAAACTCACTAAATACAAATCTTTACAGACTAATAAATAAACGTTGACGGCGTAATATAAACATTGTTTATGATTGTTATTTAGTGTGAAGTGCGGCATTAACATACAAGATATATGAGCATAAAGCATAATTATGTCGTCTGAAGAATCTATTTAAGGTTCGTTCTTTCAGAGATATCAATATTTAAGGCGCCGTATCGGATAAGTGTCAATTCGATAATCAATTAACGTCAACATAATTTCTTTTAAAAAAATTCTGATGCTAGCCCGTTTGTCAAAATAAGTCTGGGGATTTAACGTCTATTCCTCTGTAACTGCAAAAATTATTAGCACTTGTGATTTATGTATAAATAAAAAAGTTAAAAAAAAATGACACAAAAATATACTTATTTGAAGTCGTTCACCGGAAAAACATAAAAAACATCTGCCTATTTATTAAAAATTATTTATCTGATGTTTGACTTTGTACTGATGTAACATTTGCACAGCCTTATCAAAATAATCCAGTGCAAGTTACAGGTTCTTTTAAATTATCACCCCGAATGAACAAGCAATGTAAACCTACCTTAACGCTATAAATATTATTTGGATAAAACGAGTTATGTTATGTCCATACTTTCGTTTATTAATTTTATTCGAAGAGCACTAGAATTATTTATAGTCTTCTAGTATCTAATTCAATAACTAAAATTTGGTCAAATATTTGAGTAAAAAGTAAAAGATAATTCTTTAGGTTGTAAGTCTGACATGCCATACAACCGGGAAAATATTGAAGATAGTTAGATTACTTAAAACTTTTAAATCGTCATATGAATAAAACAATTAATATCGATACGGTTAAGAAAACAGAAAATGAATTTAAATAGACAGATGTCGAAAGATTCTTTAGGTAGTATAAGGAATAATATAATGTTGCCTAACTTTGGATATCAACGCATGCGAAATGTGATGCTTTGACTTGAGGTTAAGAAACAAATACAGTTGGCGACATTGATTGCCAGGCTAAAAGGAGCGGTTGACAACAGTGGTCACATGCTTCGCGCGACGTGGAACTATCAAAAGTTCTGCCAACAGAGTTTATCAGACTCGGATCAGCTGATATGTTTTTACATGATAGTTTGGATGGGGATATTCAAAAAGCCCGCCATTGAACTGACCGGACGGGGAAAGTGGAATTTCCTGTGTGAACTGAGGAACACGAGGGTGAACAAGAAAGGGAATTTGGAAGAATGGTCTCGGAAAGATTCCGAGGGTTAATAAAAGTGATCCCGATTTGTTAAAATATCCCTCAACTATAATGTTAGATGTAAGTTCACCGATTTCCATGGTTCGTTTTGGGGAAACCTATGAAATAACCGCAAGGGTTTAATTTAAAAAGGCACCCCTTTTGAGTGGTTACCCTTCGCCAGTAAAGAAGGTAAGATAAATTAGTTTTCTAAAAACATAGTAAAAATCATTATGATCATTTTCTTCATGTTACTATAAAAGTGAAAATGAAGACATATCCTTTTTATTAGTTGAATGTATCAACCCCTTTTCATTTGTTATATGGGTGATATTTCACTCTATTAAATATTAAAATTCTTGGTACAGAGATGTTTCAAGAGTTAAGTACTTCACAGATTGGAAATGAAATTTTACTTCATGAAAATCTTTATTGTAGGATTTTGGTTGGGTTTAAGGCTTTTATATGAGCCAGAATAGACCTGAGGTTGGTCTAGGATAGTACTAACATTGATCTAAAATTTGGATTGTGCTCAGCGACAATTGAGAGCAAACTGGATGTTAATGGAGATGTCTACACTCCTTGGTTGTGTCCAAAATTGAGTTGCAGTGTCAGCGAAGGACCTGGTTAGGATGTCCACACATTTTGCTACGCCGGATGATTGAAACACCCAGACAGGGTCACCATGTTGCTCCATCTAGCAAACACTATCCCATCTTTGATATTAGATCTTGGACAGTTCATCCATATCAATTTGAGTAAAATTTACTACAAGGACAATTAAGGTCAGACCTTTTCATTTTGACTAAGAAAGCCTACTCTAGGTTTACCAAAATATGTGTATATAAATTTGTATTTTGATAATGTGTTTAAAAATTTAAATTATAAATTTTTGTGAATAAGTCAGTCACAAAGTACGACACCTCTAGTGTCTATGTGTAGAAAAAATGTAAACTATAACTCATGAGTTACAGGATATAAAGATACCAGTTTAATAGATAGAATTTTATAGATATTTATCTTAAGGATACATATTTAAAGTTACAGATCTTAAATTTTCAAATGTTTATTAAGGTGATTAGCTATGGATAGTTATCCATGAAAACTGATTATATATATTTTTTGATTAGTACTTGTTACATTCCAGTATATACACGAATACATTTCTGAATTTCATTGTTGATTATAAAACTGAATGAACAAGGAGAGTTTAAATATTCAGTTCAGAATAAATATTTAGTTTCTATTCTCTCATTGCAGAAATGACTGAACAAAAGATTTAAGTTTTATTAAAAACATATGATTAATTTCCAGATTAGTTTAATAAAACTTTGTATAATGAAAGTTTACTTACCTATAGAGAAATTTTCTTATTTTCCAATATTTATCTCAACATTTTTTAATTGGTTTAAATTCAGAAGACCCAGAATCATATTGTACTAATTTAGTTAATTGTAAATAGATCCTTCTAGAGTTCATTAGTGTTTAATTTCTCTAAATATCTCAATATATAGAACTTCCTTTCTCAGCTTAAGGAGGCATAGATTAAACTAAGCTGAGTGGCGCCCTCTCCCTCAATAACCTCAAACAATCCCGAATTCTCCTTGGTTGTCACCAAAAGCTTCAGCAGTAGAACCCCGACCACAACATCTATAATCCTGAGCCTAGCCGGCACACATCTGTGACCTTCATGGTTACACCATATGGCCCTCCACAAATTTCAGGTGGACATTACGTCATACTGACTTCAAGCTACGGATTAAATTATTGCCGGAAAACATTATTTCCCCCGTTTTATTTCTTGTGTGTATTTCTCAGTCTTTTAACATTTGGTGGATGGCCAGCAACAAATTCTCTCATGAAAGAACTGGTCTTCCTATTTTCGAAAAACGATATATCTGACTTCATAGACAAATATGAGAACCCTTAGGGATATTTATAATAGGGCAGATGTCTTATAGAAGGCGTACACACATATAATGTAGTGCACTCTAGATCGACCGATTGCACCAAAACAATGATGGCAGTAATTAAGCACAAAATCAATAGAGTGATATTATTAATATTTTCATAATTAATTCACGAAGGACAATCTACTGAGAATCGTAACGAGTCCACAATCAAAAGATAGCAATAGTATCTCGCTCTCGCTCAAACAGAACTGCCAGTACTTTTTTATTTTTACACCACTTTATGTTTCCTGTCTAAGACGGGCTTATCGACATATAACTAGACACACTACCATCCCAGGCCTCGTTAAACTAACGTTCACAAATTTGGGGTATATACGAGGGTGAATCAAATATGAACCGGACTTTTCTGTTTCTCGCCCTGTAGATAATTCGAGTGGCGTGACGTCTCGATATATGGTTAGGTAGGGATGTTAAGAAGAGGGGAGTTCGTCGGTTTGGCGAGGCGTAGTCGATGCGCTGTTAGTAGTATCATGTCAGAGCACGTCTGTTGCGCAACGTGTTGTTATCAAATTTTTGGCGCGGGAGGGCGTTAGACCGTCTGAAATTTTGCGTCGACTATCTGCACAGTTCGGCAATGAAACACTTTCAAGGACCCAAGTGTACGACTGGCACAAAACGTTTTCAGATGGCCGAGAGTCAGTGGAAAATGAGCCTCATGCACGCCGTCCCACGACAAGCATCAATGAGGCGAATATCTACGCAATTTGTGAGCTGATTGAAGGTGACCGCCATCTTACAGTATTGGCAATAGCTGAACACGTTGGAATATCATACGGGAGTGCTCAATCAACCATTTCAGATGAGTTGGGTTACCGAAAAGTGTGTGCAAGATGGGTTCCTCGCCTTCTAAGGGAAGATCACAAAGCAAACCGTCTTGCCGTATGTGAAAGGCTGTTAGCAAGATATCGAGCAGAGGGGGATGAGTTTTTGAGACATATTGTCACCTGTGATGAGACATGGGTGCATCATTATACCCCGGAGTCCAAACGTGCAAGCATGGAGTGGCGAAAACCTGGAGAGGCAGCACCGCGGAAAGCCAAGACCCGTCTTTCTACAGGGAAAATTCTAAACCTGGAGAGGCAGCACCGCGGAAAGCCAAGACCCGTCTTTCTACAGGGAAAATTCTTGCAACAGTTTTTTGGGATTCGAAAGGCGTACTGCTGATCGATTTTCTGCACGAACGCCGTACAATTAATGCTGAGTATTACTGCGAACTACTCCAACAAGTGAAACTTGCCTATCGGCAAAAGAGGCGGGATATGTCTATCCGAAGTGTGATCTGTTGCATGACAACGCTCGGCCACATACAGCTGCATTGACTCAAGGAAAATTGAACAAAATGCATTGGGAAACCCTTGAACACCCGCCTTACAGTCCTGATTTGTCGCCATGTGACTACCACATGTTTGGGCCACTTAAAGAAGAACTGGGAGGCCACCACTTTGAGGACAACGAAGGTGTAGAAACGTTTGTGCGCAATTGGTTATCGACACGACCAGTTTCATTCTTTGAGAAAGGTATTAAAAAACTTCCGATTCGGTGGGAAAAATGTATACATAAGAGAGGAGACTATGTAGAAAAGTAATATGTATTAAAATTTGTATTGATCGTATCAATAAAATTTTTAAAACAAAAGTCCGGTTCATATTTGATTCACCCTCGTATAATAAGCTTAAAATCATAACTCCCACCGAATAATGTTGTGTTCATAAGGGTCCTAGGGTTCATCTTGCCACCACTGAAAATCATGTTAATGGGAGAGAGTTTCTCCAATTTCTTGATTTGATTTGTGACACTTTACGCTGAAACAAAGTTTCTTTGTTAAAACTTTGTAGACGTAAACATTTAAATAATGTTAGATTACGGGCATACGTTACAAAGCCATGAAGAAACATGTGCCTTATTTAATGAAGTGCGTGGTGAAAAGCTCTGATTTCTAGTAGTACTGTAAGTAGAGTTGTCGCAAGATGAAAGGAGGTTTGAAGATTTTCCTAGAGGCAGTAGACCAATAATGAACGTGGACCTATTACGTGGCCACCAAGATCTCTAGATTTGACCCTAATGGATTTTTTTGTGGAGCAATTTGAAGAATCGAGTTTATGACGACTGGTGGACAAATTTTGAAGAAAAGAAAAGATTTGAAGGAACGTATTAGATATGAGGCAAATGCTGCGAGTCCCGAGATTATTAAGTTTCAGGGTTAATCAAAAAAGGTTCCATTTATGAACTTTCCGCAGAAGTTTGTCATAACACTGTAAATCAATGTTAGCGGAAGAGTTGACCTAGGGACAATATATCGTTTTGAGTGCAATAGCCTTCATCAAATACTACTACATTTTTTATAGTTTTGTCTATCTAAATTGTCAAAATCAATCGGATGTGCTTATTCTGAAAATTCGGTAAATATAAACTCCATTAGAATTTAATATAATAAGTTTTATCGACGCCCGATAGTGACTTTCAAATACAATTTATTACTCAATTCAGCCCTTTTATAATTGATTGATTTTAAGCTGACATTACTGATAAATTGCTTTGTCTTTTATTCTGAAAATTTATGATCTCAACCTACAAGCATTGTTCGAAAATATTTACCGGTTCAATCAAGCTGAAAAGTTTCTTAATTAATTGTAAGTCGAAATACTTGAGTTAAACAATCTAAAAGAAAAGACGTTTAATATGTATTATTCCAAGTGATACAGAAATTCGAAAAAACAATAATAATTATTAATTTTGCATTTGTCTACACGTAATATCTCATACACGATCAGTGAACTTGGGAGATATAGTTAGCTAAGGCAACAAATCAACTTGGGTATGTTGAAAGTAATCCAACGCAATTTTGGCGCCATGCTGTGTATTTTCTTGTTGAAACAACAAGTCTCAACCACGTCTTGCGCAGTCGTAATTCCCACAGTGTGATTCACATGTCTTTCTAGAGAAAATTAATGATTACGCTTTTCATCGCGATTTTCAATCGCTTTTTTGAATGTGAAACAATCCCGTAAAGCCTAAAATGTTAAAACGTCAATTTTCACGGTGTGTTATTCGGGGATGACGTCTTGTGCCTCTTCCTCTACTTGTTCCCTAGAATCATGCATGACAACAAAGCACCACGATATTAAGATTGCTTAGACCTAGATACATGGGAGAACAACGTGGCTGCAACGCCTGTGCTTCTACAACAGAGGGGTCCAACCTTTCTACACAATCCACTATTTCTTTCACCTCGTTTATTCTTATTCTCTATAGATCAAACAAATGGATGGAGAACTTACGAACAACCTATATAAACAAAAAGTGCTTACTGAAGCCACAGAAGTCTTTCACCATGTTTTTATATTAAAAACCACTCTACTATACCTATGGATAAAATAATTCTGTCTCAACCAAAACAAACACTAACACAAAATATTATCGAAATATATTTATTATTTCCGGGTATTTTGATTTCTATATCACTTAATATATTAATTAGTTTCAGTGTAAAATCAAAGAACCTTGTCCTACAAACTAAACAGATATTTAACCATAGAATTTTCTCGGGACGCCGCTGCTAAATGGTGTAAAATTCGAATGACATCACAATAAAGCTCATCAAACTTTTGGCACATTAACCCCATTTCGAAGTTTTAGACATCATCTTATTCCACTCAAACGCCATCTGTTCCAGATGGATTTACAACTATTCATTATATTCTGACAGGAGCATTTCCGGATGTAGAAGGTGACTCAACCTTATTTGTTGAGTTATTGCGTATGTTTGCAAAGTTTGTAAAATGTGCAGTTATTGACCAGATTAATGAGCAAGAATAAATACAACTGGGTTAACAATAGATTGTTAGCCTTATTCTTGTTTGTCCATTGACGCAGTTTAGGATTTAAAGTAAAAATTCACTTCCTTATTAAGTATCTTTTTCTACGTAAGAATTCTGAATTTTTTAAAGACAGGAAGTACATTATTCGAAGAGTTGGTTTGGTATGTTCAACGAGTTCTTTAATATGGCTTAACATAATAGGATAGCAACTGTATTGGATAACAACTGTATTCTATCAAGGAGCATCTGAACTGTAACATGTATATTTTCAGGAAAATGACGGAAAATTCATTAATTGTTAACATCAGCGAAATGTTTAACTGATTTCATCAAAGGATAATATAATTATTGACAATAGATATTTCTAAAACAATATGCACACGAATCGGAAATCGCAAATTAATTTAAACCAATGCTGTGCTGGAAAGTAGAAAGTCTGAAATAAGTAATAAAAACAGATAATAAAAATTAAATAACAAAAACATAACCATACACAATAAATACTTATGAAGGTAGTTACCTGCTAAGTAAGTACCATTACACAAAAGTGCTAGTTATCACACATTCATAATTGTACTTACATATAAAGTAATAAATACAAACAATACTAGGTCATTATTCTGTATTATCATCTCCTACCTGACTAATATACATTAGAAGTCGGAGCAGGGGATCCTAAAAGAGTGGGAAATTGAGGTGCAAAATAATATTTCACTTTTTTTAGGCTGAACTTTAGAAGGTCAGACCAAGTATTATTTTTCTTTAAAAATCACTATGAGCTTCAAGTGACCTTGACAATTGACTTCAAGGTCAAGATGCTCAACGTTGTGGGGACACAATCACACTTAAACATTAGGGGTTTTCGCGGAAGCAGTTCTGAATCGGTTGAACGGTAATATTACCGTAATTTTCTGAAAACGCCGTTCGCGGAACAAAATTACTGAAAATGAACCGATATAGAACTAAGTGAACGAATCCCAAATGAAACAACGTCCTATAAACGATAACACCCGGTAACAATAGCAACCTAGAATTGTATTGTGAACCAAATCTATTGTTATAAAATTTGGTGATCTAGGTTACAGTAGTATTGAGTTCGGTGTTCGCGGTAAGCAGTTATTGGTTCTGAATCGATTCAAATGGTTCTTGCTCTGAAACAAGGATTTTTAGTTCGATCATACCTTAGAGCATATATAAGTAAAAGTTCGAAGAATTATGCGTTTCGACCTGAATTCTAACCCACTCGGCTGTCCGAAGTCTGTCGAAGTATTTTTAGTTCAGCTTTCGTTTGGATTTGAATTTAGCAGTTGGAGATAAGTGGAAATAGCCAAAATTCCTTGTGTAAATTATTTTTAATTTAATATAGAAGAAATAAAATTGTTCCAATTTTATTACTAATTCCTGTTAGAACTTAAAATAGTATTTTTTTATAAATAATTTTTTTAATTAACAAAGATATGGGACTACAGTTTGTTTAGTGATGAGGACTGATAGATTTTTAGAAGTATATAATATAGGTACTAGAAGTGTCACAATAAATACAAAAATAATCAATTTTCAAATTAATTGGCAGAATTGATACCCAAAATTAAATCACTGAAATGTTTTATAATCTTTTATGATTTGCTGTAAGTTAAGTAACTTCAAATAAGTAGTTGACTGGTTTAACGTAAATAAAAAATATACTAGATAGGTAGGTAATTAATTTGTACAGAATGAGCACCTTTTAATGTTTAAATTTTTTACTTTGTTTGTAGGTACCTAACAACATTGAATGTGTTATTTACTGTCTAGAGTTATATTTCGTTATAATTATTTTCAACTTTTTAGTAATACTTGGAATTCGGTTACATTTTAAAAAAAAATTATTCTAAAATACTTTAGCATGTTCTTTGGGTGAAAATATCCTTTGCTATAAATTTACATTTTTTTAATAATACAATTTAAAATTTTCTAAATAATTATTAATTATAATGTAAATAACCAGGTCCTAGCTTTGTATACCACTACATTTTCAGAACTTTTTTAATTGGAAAAAACTGTTTACAAACTAATTTAAATATGCACATATAATTATATACCAATGCACATATAATTATATACCAATGCACATAAAGATTAGAATATAGAGGTTGGGGTAATTTTCAGTTGAAGTAAATGAAATCTTAAGTCCAGATAAGTATTTTCTTAACATCAGAAGGCAGATATATCAGAATAAAGCATATTTTTAAGTGAATGTGAAATTTGAAAAGGAAGCAATTTTTACTTTATGAAAATCAAGAGGTCCATTTAGTTTCATTTTCAAAGTCGAATTTTACAGCCGATATACTAGCTTGTCAAATATTCAAAGACCGATATGTTAGAATTTGGCATGGATTATTTTACGTGTAATTTTGATATAAAAAACGTATACATGCACATTTAGCCTTTATGAAATTAAACAGGTGCATTATTTATATTTTCAAAATGTGAAGTTTGAAAGCCCATGCAGTTTGCTAAATATTGAATGTCGGATACCTGCAAATCTGAAATAGAATATTTTTTTAAATAAATGAAATAATTGCAATTTTAAAGAAATGCTCATTTACATTTTATCAAAATACAGATGTGCATTTCATTACATTTCCAAAAAAATAATTTTACAACCCATATATCTTACTGAATATTGTATAACAAATACCGAAAAAAAATTAAACCTATAAATTTAACACCTAATATTATTGAAATAAATGCAAAAATTAAAATTTTAAAGAAATTAATATTTAGATTTTATCAAAATAAACATGCATGTGCATTTCATTACATTTGAAAAAAGTTTAATTTTACAGCCCATGTAGCTTGCTAAATATTGTATAACAAATACCAAAATATTCTCAGATTTTTTGTCGAATGTCGGCTACTTTCAGGGTAGTAATATTTACAGGGTCAGTAATTTTGAAAAGCATTTTTTAACTATAATTATGGTCTATATGCCCTTTTGTGAAGTCATTAGTATTAAATTACTAGACAAATAAATATAAATTAAATATTCCGAATACTTTACAATAATGCTGACTGAAAAGGAATTTCTATATAGTGATATTCAGTCAATATTTGAAAATTTAAATTCAGGAGATATTTTCAATTCCAAAAAATTGTTCATGAGCACCGTTTAACCCATAGAAATTAACGACCAAATGATTTTTACAGATGACATGAAACGAAATACTATGTGAACTCCGGTGATCCAATTTAGGGACAGAACAAAAATAGAACTAAAAATATAAAAATTCAGAACTGCTCCGCGAACACCTCTATTGCCTGGCCCAAAATCCTTATAACTTGAAGAAAACGTTTTTTGAGCGAATTTACAATTTTGAAACGTGATTTTGCCTTCTAAAGGACATCCTAAAAAATATCATTCTGGACCTAAAATTTCAAGCTCTTGCTGGCGTGAGTTATAGAGGTTACCATTTAAAAAATCACTGTGATCTTCAATTGACATTAAAATTAATCTCAAAATATATATGAAAGGAAGATGGCACCCATTTTCAGCACATTTTTTGTCTTATCTTCTTTTTTGGACATCGCCAAATTTCTCAGATATTGGATGGATCTATTAAAATGGCAACAGGAGACAATACTTCTTATAGAAAGAGTCACTTAGAGTTCTGTAGAAGATTTGACTGATTTAAGGTCTCACTTATCTAAGCAAAAATCTCAGGGATTGAAATAAAATAAAACTACCGAACACGCATGCAATTGACGAGAAAGAAGAAATTTAGACCATCATGCGCTTAACAAATGTTTATTTTCAATAGAATTTTGAGAATATATACAAACTGAAGAAACTTTAATTTAATTTCTTTGAAAAGTAATACCTACATTCGCTATTCAAGATACAATTTGCCTCTTCAGTTAGTTATTGACGTTATACATGAATGGAATTGAGCGAAATTTCAGTGGAATGGAGGTTTCATTATTTTTTTTATTAAGTTCAATGTTGGAACTGTATTTCACTGCCACTAATGCACACTTACCCTCTAGATTGGCTTTAAAGGTAGAGCATAGTAGACAATGTACTGCAGACATATAAAAGATTAAGCTAGTGATTCTCTAGAAATTCTAACTAAATTTTTCCCTTTAGAATTTGTGATTACTCAAAAGTTCCAGTGGTTAGCGGTTTAATATAGGTTAATTTTAGCCTGATATTGGAACCCATTATTACTCAAGAAATGTATTTTCATTAATCGAACTATGCAACTTCATCAAACCAGAAGTTGGTGTATTCTGCAGCATTGGTTTGCAAACTGAGATGGGTTTGGGATAGTTATAGGGCAGTTAACATTGAACTCGTTTTATATGGAATGAGGGGTAATAGTACATACCTTTTTAAAATTCGATAGTTCTTTGTTCGATATCACCAGCTAATGTGCTCAGCAATACCTATCCCGTCACTATATGTGTCACTCACACGCATGTCAGTTCATAGCAGCTGCCTAGACCTGAATACCCTGCCATTAGCCATTAAAGCTTTCCATAAAATTGCTGACTCCCCCCCGGGAAAGTTTCGATTTGTCCCCTCTAAGACATTTTTTTTTCTAAATTTGCCCCTCCCAAAATCAAAAGCTGGGTACGCCCTTATTAGGTACCTTGTGAATGTGTTACTAACTCATAAAGCAGTTACTTTACGACTTTCGCTCGTTTATTAAAATATATGGGTGATTCTCAGATAATTGTAAATTTTACAAATCAATTTTTTTTAAATAAAAAATAATTTAAAACTTGTTTTCTGTGTGCTATTGGTCTTTTATTATGCTCAAAATTAAGTCTGTATCGTAGTTCTACTATAACTTCAATAGAAAAGAAACTAGAACAAAAATTACAAATTGCACAGCCCCGGTACTAACATCAAAATGAAACATTTAAAATACTTTCCTAATAAATATCTTTAAATTCTTACAGTAATTAAACAACTCAGAAATTATAGGGTTTTGATAATCATACAGAGCCATTTACGGTATTTTAACAATCTTTAAAATTTATTAACAGTAGAATTTCAAATAACAATTTTTATACTAGTCTTAGAATAAAACAAAGTTTAACATTAGTTAAATCTATTATTATATTCTATCTATCAATATTGGGGTATAATTGCAGCATAATTTGATAAATTATACAATAGATTTTAGTTATAAAAGCTAAACTTTAGATTATAAGACGACTATAGAAACTTTTATATTTAATTTGAAAAACGAAATTGGTACTGACATTTTGGGTATATTTCTGTAAGTTATTCATGATCGATGGATACTTATGCTTTAATATACAATGTCAACGGTAAAATACAATCATATTTATCATATTTATAATCAAAATAAATCATGTTGAATAATAAATAAAGTACTAGACATAAAAAATCACAGTTAGCTGAAAATCACCCATATATCTTTTACAAAACTACACCATTCATTGCATTACCTTCAACTGCATTTTGTAGCCGGGTTATATAGGAACACATTTACAAAAATAACCCCATTAAATTTGGTAAATTTGTCTAAGTAACTGGCATAACTTTCCTTTAATTTTTGTCAGATTCGTCATTGTCTGGACTTTCGCCCTAACTGCCTCCAATTATTTTAGTCATTGTTTTTTTAATAAGTTTTATTTTAATAGTGTTGTTAAGTATTCGAAACGAAGATTTTGAGTCATAAAATAATGGATATTCACGCTATACACTAATTAATGTTCAAAAGTTGTCCGAATGTACACTATTATTAACTTTCCATGCGGAAAATACGCGTACCTAGTTATGACTATCGATTCTTCATGACCTCATATTTATCACTTCTATTTACCCTTACAATGTTTCCTAGAATATATCGTAGGACTACAACAATAAGTCTAATGGATATTTACAATGCATACCGTTTTCAAATACGATTAATATATTATAGACTGATTTTGTCTCTTTCCTTACATATTCAATTCTATTAGTTATTGAAAATATGTTTTTCGATCGTTCAATTTTATTGTATGCATGTTTCAATATTGATGTGAACCAATTACCCCTTTAAGGGGTAATTTTTCAAATTTTGAAGTTCAAGTGAAGTATAATAATCATGTGAACATTTTGTTAAAGCCTTACAAAATGAAATCCGAGAATTTGTAGAACAGAGCTTTGTAGAAAGAGCTACTTAGTTTTGTTGGACCCTTATCATCAGTCCAACTTTGACTATAAAGATAATCTCTTTAGTCACTAACCATTAACTAGAGTTTATCTGAAATATGAACTAATATTTACAAAAAAGATATCAGATACGACTGAGAATCTAGGAGATATATATCTAGTATACTCGATGTTTAGAAATGTTAGCTACAGTGCTAATTTCTGTTCTTTAAGAAGCTGATAGGGAAATACTAGAGGAATATTTTTATAATAAACCAAATATTTCCGCGTTATTCAAAAACTACATCAAAAAAATTACAGAAATGGCTATAAGAGATGGTGTGGTCTGAAATAGGACATATGGACAAAGAAGAATAATAAAGAAGGGAAACAGTATTCTATAGGCCTGGTTCAGCAAACGAAAAACTAGAATGTGGGATCGGAGCGATAACAACAAGAAATATAAGGAGATGTGTAAAATAAGTACTTATGTCAACGAAAAGATCAATGAGATATAAGAAGAAAATAGCATACAAGGGGAAATTAATAAATTTGTGAAAGTTGTACAGGCAGAAAGACAGTGTTCCTAAAACCAAATAAGGAAACGAAAAGGAAATCGTGAATATCAGCTGACATTTTGAATCTTATGAAGCCACTCACTCAATCACTCAAAGGATATTAAGAGGAATTTAGAAGATACAGGCACTGATGAGTAGAAATCTCAGAAAAGACAAAAAGAAAGAAGCAACAGAACGATGCGCGGAAATAGGGACATTTTTTCACGACCAAAGACCAGACATCCTGGAGTACGATATAGATACAGGAATAAAACAAATGAAACACAGAAAAGCTGTAGGACTAGATGTTAAAAGTAAGTTCATAAGATTACTAGTCGAAGAAAAAACAACCTAGATTACTAGAGGATATAGACATTTGATATTCAATGTGAGATCGGAAAACATTCTTAACAAGGCTCTCGACAGAGTAGAATAAGGAATCATTTTGAGGAGAGTTTAGACTAATTAATCTGAGATACGCAGACGACACCAGGTAGTTTGGAATGACTACAAACGTTAATGAACCGAATCACGTTCTACAACCAAAAAACCGTGGAACTATAATAATAAACGAGTAATGGGATAGAGCACATGAAATAAAATGACGCACTCGGAAAGCTACAATAGTTTACACCAAAATAGCAAATTCTGACGTATTCGACATGATTTATATCTTATGATTTATGAAGATTTGTTAAGCCGTTTGAAGACCATCAACTCGATTCCTACTTGACAAAAGGGTCTTACTAAGATTTTTTCTAAACGACTTTACCGATTTTAATGACATTTTTTGTGTGTTTTTCAGTGGGTCTCTGGATGATTTAGATTCACAATTGGGATCAGTAGATGGCGTTACGATCGGCTGCGAGGAATATATATCTTTTGAACATCCAAACAGCTGAATCGATTTTGACGAATTTTTTTGTTTGAGTAGGGACGTATTCGAGGTGGCACCTAAATACTGTAACTGCTCCGGTGGAAAAGATACGCCAATATGAGTACTATTCCCAGATATAAAATTACAAACTTAAGAAGTCCGAAATATCTGGGTTATTTAAATTTTTTAATCTTATCATGTAATTACATTTATATAACAAATTATATGTTCAATTTTATATCTCTGTATAACCACTATCGTATATTCTTACGGCATTCTTAATTTTCTTTAAAAATGCATTGTGTTATATCTAACGGCATCCCATTTACGAGTAATAAAACTCTCATCGATTGTATCAAGAAATACATAAAACTTAAATCATACTTTCATACGGCATCAAAAGAAATCACAACGACAGCTGCCATTTTATAGCATGAAGACGATATAAAATTATTACATAATGTTCGGAACATTTCCTCTAGTATCTCCTTATAAAACTTCTTGAGGGTATATCGTTGTGAAGTTGCTCGTAAATAGCACGGAATTCGCTTTTTTATATTGTTATTCCGTATAAAAATGTTAGGGATGTTTAAAGGTTCTTTATTGGATTGTTTCTTATAACTGGAAAAATACGGGAATTTATAGTTTTATAGATTTTGCAACATTTATTAACTGTCAGGATGTAGTACGAAGAGATACTTACTAGTGCATTATATATGTGTAGAATCTTTTTGTTAAATCTAGCAAAATATTGTTTATATCACAAATTGAGTTGTAATAGTATGTTGGGACAGATTAGTTTATTTTTTATTTTGTTTTATCGATAACAACAAAATAAATTACATGTTGGGTCAAATAATATAGCATACATAGAATATCAATATAACCATAAATGGGATCAAGAGAAAAAAGGAATGTTGAAAGAGAAAACAAATTATGATTGTTTCCGTCTTTACTTGGTGAAAATTCATTTTAATTTTTAATCAAATAAACACACTTAAGTAATTTTCACTTATATTTATTTACTATTGACAATATTGTTTCACCAAGTTACTGGCTTTCCAGTTCAACTTTGTATTCTGAAGAAGTCAGTACCCTGGTGAAACAATATCGTCAATAGTAAAGTGAAAATTACCTAAATCTGTTATTTTTTATAAAAAAAAGAAAGAAACGAAAATAAATTATTCTTGTGCTTCTAGAATTATCACCCAACTCATGGCGCAATCTTTGGTGTATCACAAATGTGAAAAAGAAACCAAACCTGTATTTTTTACATTCAACACCATTTCAATAGGCAGGCCAGCTGTTTTCAGCCAACCAAAAACCAAAACCCCTAGAGCACTATCGACTGATATTTGTGGCCCTCTTCTTGGCAAATGTCCTGCCGATTGCCACTTTGGGGATCCAACTCTATGGAAAATATTTACTACTTATGTTTTATTTTTAATCTACTCAAATCTTTTACAGTCTCTCCTTGTTTCTTCGATGATACGTCTCTCCTTACATATTTATGAATTAGAATTTTTAGTCTAATTTCTGTTTTCAGAATCCGTATATCAATTCTTGTAGAACATATTGATCAAAGACTTTTTCTTGATTGATTATACTGTAACCATAAATATTTCATTCGTGGTACATAACAATGGTAGCCAAGTGTGATCGACAAAGGCGGAGTTGTATACTCGATATACACCAACTGTTCTAACGCATTAGACAAAGTAAATTATACAGTGATGGGCAAATGTGTGGAACCAAGCAAATATCTCTCGAATTATTAGACATATCAAAATATAATTTGGAAGGTGGATATTGCAGTAGATTGCCTATTTGTTTCCAATTTTTTTTATAATTTTGAACTTCCTGTTTTACCGAAAGTAATGTCGATTTTAAAATTTGCAATGAAACATCCTGTATAGTATTTTAGTTTGTGATGAAACATTTTATGGCGAATACAAAAATATCGGGTTTGATATTGTTTACTTCAATACCTACCGAAATATTAACAGAAAATTAATTAAGGAAAGGAATAAAACATTAAAAAAATATATAACCGACTTCCACCTATAACTAAAAAGCTAAAAATAATTATAACAAAATACAACTCTAGCAAATAAATAACACATTCAATGTTGTTAGGTACCTACCCAGGAAGTAAAAAATGTAAACATTAAAAGGTGCTCATTCTGTACAAATTAATTACCTACCAATCTAGTATATTTTTGAAGTCGGTGCCAAGCAAATCTAAAATCCTTCATTGCGTACTTATCTACTACTTCATCAAACTTGATTGTTCTCTAGTAACATTAGCTATTACTTCTGGTGTAATTCTCTGGATCCATCTGTGATGAAATGTCCTATCTAAATGATCTCGAACAATGCGAGCGTAATGGGGTGGTGCTCCATCCTGCTGAAACCAGATATTATTTGGTAATTGTCCATTTACCTCCAATACCGGAATAACTTGTGTATCCAAGAGCTGTAAATACCTATCTCCGTTTAAAGTTTCTTGTGGGAAGAAGGGTCCCACGATTCTGTTATCATAAATGCCGGCCCAAACGTTCAATTTTTGGGGATGTTGTGTATGAGCCTCTTGTACCCAATTAGGATTACTTTGCGACCAGTAGCGGCAGTTATGTCGATTAACCGTACCATTTAAACAAAATGTAGCCGCGTCTGAAAACACCACATTTGTTATAAAATTATTGACACGGTTACAAATATCCATCATCGTTTCACAAAATTGCAAATGTCTGTCGAAATCGTCTTCGTAGAGTTCTTGAACGAGGCGAATTTTGTACGGGAGGTCGGTAGAGGATTTTTTTCCAAAGATATAGCAACATTTTGAGCTACACCTTTATTACTGGCACTTTTTAACCGTCCACTTTTTGGTAAATTGCTAACTGTTCCACTTGTGTCGTACCTTCGCAAAGTTTTCGTCACTACTGAAAGGGATATTTGTGTATTCGGATGAACAATATTAAAAAGGTCAGAAACTTCTTGATGCGTCCTTTTCCTCTCTCCATACCCAATCATCATTAATATTTCTATTCATTCTCTTTCAGTTATTTCGGCCATTTTACGATCAAATTAAAACAATACAATCGCTTTACGTTCAAATAAAAAAAATAATAACTTATTTTGACAACTACTGTCACTTCTGCAATGAATTTCATGGACTACTAAACTTGATTCAGATTTAATTTGCGCCTGATTTAAACAAACGCACGTGTATTCGACTATGGAACAAGCAGTACTGTTGACTGTGACGGTATAATGTGACCGATTGGCCAATAGAAATACAAATCCTTACCGAACGGTTTGTTTATATCGGACGTAAATGAAATCTGAACCGAGTTTAGCTACCATCGAATTTTTCCTTTCCTTAGTTACTTTTCTGTTAATATCTCGGTAGGTATTGAAGTAAACTATATCAAACCCGATGTTTTTGTATTCGCAATAAAATGTTTCATCAGAAACTAAGATACTATACAGGGTGTTTCATTGCAAATTTTAAAATCGACATTAGGTAAAACAGGAAGTTCAAAATTGTAAAAAAATTTGGAAACAAATAGGCAATCTACTGCAGTATCCATCTTCCAAATTTCATTTTGATATCTCTAATAATTCCAGAGATATTTACTTGGTTACACACATTTGCCCATCACTCTATAACACTCCTTAATAAACTACAGACTACAGGAATTCACGGAATACTGTCAAGTTAGGTTGCCAGTTATCAAACAGAATACATTTGTTCAAAGTTCATAATTTTAAGTCTCACAACTCAGAATCTCGTCTTGGACCTCTTTTATTTAACATAATTTATAAACGATATATGTTTTGCAGATGACTTCAAATGTTATCTAGTCATCTACTCTGTACAAGATAATTAAGTTTTTTTAAATGTTTTCGGGCCTTAAATCAACGAGTACCAAGCTCATTTTGTCAACCTCTAAACTGTAACTGGGTGCGATTATACACAGAGTGTTTAATATAGCTAACAAAACCATAAATTGATAAAAGCAATAGTAATAATAATCTATATATAAATAGGCAAAGACATAACGGCTCGATACCATTTTGTCCTCTGTCGGTCAACCGATTTACTTTATTTTTGTTTTGTTTAGTAGCTACTGATGACCTTCAGTACAGAATGCTAAAATATATTTTTTATATTTTTTCATTCATTAAATAAAATAAAATAATAATTTACGTCCACACTGTCAATGCCAAACAATGCCGTCAGATTGTCTGGAGAGAAAATCGTAAGATGAATTGACTTGAATTGGAAAAAAAACTAAATTAAACAAAAAACTAACAAAGATTGATCAGTTCCTAAAAGTTCTTACACACAAAGTAAAAAAAATGTAAACAGTAAAAGGTGTTCATTCTGTACAAGTTAATTACCTACCTATCTGGAATATTTTTGAAGTCGGTGCCAAGCAACAATCAATTTTGATGAAGTAATAGATAAATAAGCAATGTAGGAATTAGTGCTTGGCATCGACTTCAAAAATATACTAGATAGGCTGGTAATTAATTTGTACAGAATACCTTTTATCGTTTACATTTTTTTTTATTTTGTGTGTAGGTACCTAACCTCAGTGAATAGTCTATTTAATGTCTAGAGTTGTATTTTGTTAATTATTTTCAACTTTTTAGTTTTACTTGGAAGTCGGTTAATATATTGTTTAATGTCATATTATTTCTCCTTATGCTCTAGTTTTTCTCCAACTTCTTTCTCTTTTTCTGTCTCGTGCGTCATCACAATTTGTTTTCTGATATGGTAATGGGTCATCGTGAAGTCATCATCTGGCCACCTCGGAGTCCAAATTTGATGACCACAATTTTTTTCTGCGACTGACTGAAATTTTGAGCTTCAAGCTTAATAAATTTGAAGAAGCGAAAAGTGTGCGATTTCAAATATATGAAAACTCAAAAACTACTTTTCACTGCAGAGTAATTAAAAATAATTTGAAGTAATTCTTTTTTTATTATTTTTAAGTACCAAAAACGAAAAACGTTTCTGGGACTGAAAATATCTATTTCTCCTTCCCCTGTTGGCATTTTCCATTTCTTTTCGCATCTTCTAAATCCACGTTCTGCCTCGTGTGTCACGAATAAATAAAACTTCCGAAAAACTCCTCAAGTCACACAAATCACCTGCCTTGCATACGCTCCATATCGTCTCACATATTCGTGTTGTTCCCGTATTTATTTTGGTGTTTTTTTTTCTCGATTCCGACATTGTGACAGAAAAGGAAAACGTAATTTATGGCATTTATAAAGTCCATTCGTCGTTGTTCCAGCTAAAACTGCAGCAGCTTAAAGCGGGCGGGTCTGTTGGAAAAATTTACGACACAATCAGATTATAGCAATATATTTATGAACACGAGATATGCGGAGTATTTTTCACAACATGCACGGAAAATCCCGCTCATAATCGAAATCGCTTTCTGTCAAGGAAAATAATTATATTTTTCCGCGCGCACGACCAACAACGAGGAATTGCAACTGAGAATTTGTGCAATTCGGGTCTGTGTGATGGATGACGTTCGAGTTGTTGATTTGACATAAAGTGAAAGAGTTAATATGTTTATAAATGCCAGAAAACTGAGATTTTCTAGATTTCACAGGTCGACAACACTTTTAGAGATTAGATAGAGGACTGCCTTTTATATTTCGGGATTAGAGAACAAAAACAAATATTAATAATCGAAAATCGATTTTTTTTTGTCAAAATATTTACCATGAAGATGTATACACTTTTGCATGCGTTTGAACCAATTGTCGAAGCACTTTTTCCACTCTGATTGAGGTATACCAAAACATGCATTCTGAACGCAGCAACCGCTTCTTCAGGTGTCGAAAAACGTTGACCTCTCAGTTTGTTTTTTACGTACGGGAATAAAAACAAGTCATTTGGTGACAAGCCAGGACTATACGGCGGATGACTCATCAAATCGATGTTTTTTTGAGTGGTCAAAAATGCAGTTGTTTGAGCCGATGTGTGAGAGCTCGTATTGTCTTGGTGAAGAGTGATCCGTCTTCGGCGGTTGAGTTTCCTCATTTTTTGGAAGACACCTGGCAAAAATGGTTGTGTACCACTCAGAACTGACTGTCCTGCGTTGTTCTAGTGGTACGGTTGTGACATGTCCAGTTTTTCCGAAAAACAGGCGATCATTTGCTTGGAAGTGCTTCGTGCGCGAACAACTTTTGTTGGATTCGGCTCATCTTGAAACACCCATACCGTCGACTGCTGTTTACTTTCGGGCTCATACGCGTAAATCCACGATTCATCACCTGTCACTATGTCATGTTTTGAAGGACCGCAATCGTATTTTTTGAGCTTTTCTTTCGACTAATCGACACGAGCCTTTTTTTGAACGATTGACAAATTGTGTGGGATCCAACGTGAACAATTTTTTTTAACATTCAAATGTTTATGCAATATTGAATGTATGCTGGTCCCACTAATGTGTAAGGTTGACTTAATCTCACGATATGTCACATGACGATCTTGCAATATCAGTTCGCGCACAGTATCAATGGTTTTGGACGACCTTCACAAAATTCGTCTTGGAGTGAACTACTACCTCGATTGAATTCACCATACCATCGATAAACTGTGGTCCTTGATGGATCGCCAAAAATTAAATTAAGTTCATCCATGCACTCTTGCTGACTTAATCCACGTCGAAAGTTGTAAAAAATAATCGCACGAAAATGTTCACTATTTAATTCCATCTTTTGGCCGAGAGGAATCCTTTAAGTTACTGTAAACAACACATAGCGCTCGTTTATGTGTTGTCAAAGCGTTCTGAGTACGTATAACCTCAAAAATGTCAAACTTTACGATAGAGCTGTCAGTTGTCAGATTGCAACACTAGGGTTGTCCAATCCCGAAATATAAAAATTTGTGGACAAAAATGTTATGCCGCTGAGACCAGGATACATTCCCACAGGATAGAGTAACTCGCTGGAAATTGTTTACTAGTTGCCTAAAATCTACAAACAAGACAAAATGCCCAACAGCGGACAGCATATGCTAGTGATGAAGATATGTAGCGTTTAGTGATATCGACCTCATAATTTACAATATTTCATTAGTTAAATTACTATAGTGTGTCCACTACGAGAGATCATTATTTGTCAGTAACTTTAAAACTAACTGTAGCAACTCGAATTGCTTATAGTTACTGCATTTTTCCATCGAGAACACTCCCGAAGCATCCACCAACTCTCTATACGCATCACGCTGATTTCCTCGAGGACTTTACATCATAGGTATACTCTTTTCCTACGCTAGCTGTTAATCCGGAAGAATAGTTAGTATCAGAGTGAATAATTTTTCGAAGCAATTTCGCTTTAGTGGTGTAAAAATGCAACATCTGAACAGTATTGTCATATCACAGAATTAAACTTGGCTCCTTAAGATTTAAAATGACATTGATAATAAAGATGAATAAGTTTTATCCACAACTCGATCATTCGATGTGTGAAACCACATAAATTAGTTATACCACAGACATGTGTCTAAAATCTTAAGCACGAACCAAACATCGTATTAAAGAAGCAGACACTTCGTCGTAATCTGTGCAGCCAGCAAAAGTCCGTATAAATCCAGAAATCATCTAATATTCAATTCCCGTTCCTCAACTCCTCACGGTGGTTGTTCACACGACTTTCGAGTTTCAAGAGACACCTACATTATCGACTTTCGGGCTGTCTACAAGCCCCGCTGGAGACAGCTCAAGTGTGTGCCGACTTCCTCGCGAATAATCCCCCTTTCCTGCTACTACGAACAACGACGCTCTGGTTCCCGATACCTCGTGGCGAACACAAAAGGGCACAGGGATCCAGAGATCAGGGCTCGCAAAGACTTTCGACTCGAAAAGAGTGAAGACAAGAGAAAATACCTTTCACGACTAATATCGCTCTTGAATTTTTTAAAGGAGCAAAGTCGATGTTTCATCAGACGTCGACTTTGACTGAAGCGAAAGAGAGATAGAGACGGTGAGTGATTTTTTTTGTTCTGTGTTACAGGTAGGAATCAATATCGAGTCGAGTTTGATGTGAAATATTGCCTTTGGAGAAGTTATGAAATATCTGGGCACGTCACAGGATAGAGGCTAGAGTTGAGAGGTATAAAACTAAATTGAAAACGAATAAAATCCTAAAATGTATTTCGTATATAAGGAAATTTACAAATTAAATCCAGGGGTTAGTTCATAATGTCAAACATGATAATTTAAAACTTTACATTGTCATTTCGCATTTTTAACAGTTTCTTATTATTTGATTATTTGTCTGATATGCCATTGAAAACGCAGTCTAACATAGACGCTGAAATGTATGAATATTTTTAAATGTTAGTTTTTTTCCCAAGTATGATGTTACTCCCAAAAAATCAAAAACCAAAAGGAGAGATACCACTATTATTATCATTCAGAATTAAATTCTATTAAAATTTCTGACATCAAAACTCAAGTATATTTCTTCAGCCAACCTGATACGAAATATCAACTGTATTTTATTTATACCGAGTGGAATATTATAAACTATAATGGAATTGAGGACCATAAATAAAACATTTTTAAAAAAATATATAACCGACTGCTACCTATAACTAAAAAGCTAGAAATAATTATAACAAAATACAACTCTATCAAATAAATAACACATTCAATGTTGTTAGGTACCTACCCAGGAAGTAAAAAATGTAAACATTAAAAGGTCCTCATTCTGTACAAATTAATTACCTACCAATCTAGTATATTTTTGAAGTCGGTGCCAAGCAACAATCAAGTTTGATGAATTAGTAGATATGAACGATTTTAGATTTGCTTGGCACCGACTTCAAAATATACTAGATTTATAGGTAATTAATTTGTACAGAATGAGCACCTTTTAATATTTACATTTTTTACTTCCTGGGTAGGTACCTAACAACATTGAATGTGTTATTTATTTGCTAGAGTTGCATTTTGTTATAATTATTTTTAACTTTTTAGTTATAGGTAGAAGTCGGTTATATTTTTTTTAAATGTTTTATTTTCAACTTTTTAGTATTTTTGAACTCAGGTAGTTTTCATTCTTTATTTTTAATTTGTATGTATAACCTTAATAGACAGAACCAGATAACATTGAAAACCTCAACATTACACAATGATATTTTCTCATTTAAATTGACAGGCTTTACGAACAAAATGTACTGGTACGCGTTGACTTAATAAGCCCAAAATATATTTATGCCTTATGGACTATGCCATGTAACCTTTTTTCAACTTTTTTTGACAACCCTGTATAACTATAGATAATTCCACTCCAAGATATGTACCAACCATCCTGTACATACGACTGCCCACGGACAAGCATAAATTTGTTAGCTGCCTTCTATAGGACGGAGTAGAATCCATCTCATATTTACGGAGTCAAACCCTTCCTATATTTCATAGTATATAACTCCTTGTGGGCTCGCCCATAAATTAGTTCATTTTTTACATTTTATATTATCGTCCGTTGTAACATTAATTCCTCTCCACACTTTATGCAACTTCTTATGGGCTATAACAGAAATAATTTTTTAATCGGACTGTATAAATATAATTCAACTGCAGCATATATTTCAACCATCCTGTATATGATTTCCTTATGTCCACATCATATAACAGTTTTTTAATCACCCTATATAATTTTAGTTTCACATTTTTTTCCAACATTTTTATACCATTAAACGTCCAGTCCTCCCTATATTCCAACCATCCTGTATATACGGCTGCCTACGGACCACTATCATTCTAGTCCGTCTTATATTTCAATCTTCATATAAATGCAGCTCCTATCACTTTACTTTGTGATTTTGTTTGCTATAACTAAACACCCTGCTATAAACGTACCAAATAACAGTTTAAAGTTTGACATGTGTTGTCACTGAATTTTCTATTAGGCCGGGAGAATGTGACAACCAAAAGCACCGTCTTCGCAAAATGGAAAAATTTGCATTTAAATAGGTATTTGCCTGGTATACAAACAAAACGAGCTTGGTACTCATTGATTTAAGGAGCCGAAAATACTATGCTTTACTACCTATATGCTTGAGATGTACATAGAAAATTTTCAAATTCGCAATTAAAACTTCCAGTGCCTAAAATTACCACACTATTACGTTGGAATTAAAATACTTATGAGGAAATGTCCGTTATGTGATTTCGATGAAATTTTTGATAAGAATTTTGGAATTTTCGGCGATTTTCTGCAAAACTGCAAGTTGCACGTCGCAGAAAAGTATATGAGATCACGTAAGGATCTTCCTTAATAGATTAAACGTTAAAAAACTATACACATCCGTAAGGAGTTATCGAAAAATCGACTAAAATATTAGGGATATTGGTCGATTTCCATGCACGCATGTGTTCATTCACAAATTTTATCACTTTACCAATAGAATTCTTTTCCAAAATTTGAAGTTTCACCATCCGGATATATACTCTATTAAACAAGACCATATTCATTCAAAACGGTGCACCCAGGAGAAGAAATCAGGTAACATACATAAAAAAAGCGTAAAAATACGCCACGAATTGATAACCTCCTCCTTTTTGGAAGTCGGTTAATAATGGCATAAGTTTATATTCTAATATCGCATCGCTTTTTCTTTTGTTTTGTTTCTTCCAGAACTTTTAATTTTTTTATATTCTTTCCAAAGAGATAATTCAACTAACTAAAATTGGTGCACAATGTACCGCAGCACTGTTTATTGTAAGAATATGAAGTTTGTTTTGCATCCAGTGCCAAAGAGAATTTAGATCTCTAAACCGAAAAAGTATCATTTGGTCACTCTGTGAATTTATTTTTATGCAACAACCGCAAATCCTTGACGAAGTTAGAAAATATCTAGGCACGTCACAGAGTTTGAGAGGTTTAAGTAAAATCCTAGTATGTACTTCAAAGACAGGGAAACACAATTTGATGAAACCATTAGAAAATTTCTTAATTTTTCTGTATGTTTTCCCATCCCTTATGTTTTCCCAAACATATAGTTTTACTTGTTGGATATACATCCAAGAGCCGCTTCGATTACAAATAGCGAGAGTCCTCAAATGCCCACATCTTGCAGTTTTTGAAAGCCATACGCAAAGGAATGAAATGCATAACTTTAAATTTCATTTGTACTACACGACCGGCCAACCGACACCACAGACTGCTTCGATCTTGGAATAGCCATCCAATTTAGTCCTTTGTGTAATATATTGAGAGTCTCTTCTTTTAGAGGAAATCAATAATAAATACGAAATAAACCAATATAACATCCAAGTAATATATATATACAATACCTGCACAAAATGCTTTTCGTTCTAATAAACACTCCAAGTCTCTCTTTGTGTTATGTTAAATTGGAGACTTGACATACGTCAGAAATTAAAAAGAATACCACACAAAAACGCAACTTGGCATTAAATTTTCATATTACCAACAAATATGGACTCATAGAAGGATACACATTAAACAAAACATACTCTTTGTTTACATCACTTTGTTATCGCAATATCGAAAGTACGTTTATCACGCAATAGAGGCACTGATGTATTACATACAGCGGCAACTTTCTCATCCTCTAAATAACAATTGAATTAAAGACAAGTGGTCGAGAGTCTAAAGCACACAGCTGCAAATCCAAAGTTCTTGGGTTCGAAACCGAGAACAACTAAAGTTTTTTTTTAGTATTATGTCATTGTTAATTAATTCTAATTATATGTATTATAAATAATACACATTGTCAAATATTTTAATTTACATCTGAGAATTGTGCCTTTTTAATCCGTAGTTTCTTAACCATTGACAACGGGGTCTGCTCTAGACCCCGAAATGTTTGGAATATACAGCAATTTTCTTTAAACTGTGGTGTTATTTCCCAAGAAGCACTTAGACATCAATATCTAAACTTATATTTCTTTGCAGATATATTTAAATTAAGAATTAAGTTATGATTCATACTTAATCATAATTTAATTCTTAATTTACATATATCTGCAAAGAAATATAAGTTTACATATTCAGTAAATGTTTGTAAATAGTTTTGTTGAGTCGTTACAAAATAGTAACATCCATTACTAAGAGTGACAAAAATAAAGAAAACTAGAGATAGTGAAATACGAGAAAAGGGAAAAGTATATTTCGTAAGAAACTTTCGCTTCCATCGTTCAGTCTCTATTTGTTATGGATTTTTCATTGGAAAAGAGGGTTGAATTTTGTTTTTTGGGATTTTGGATGCTTAATTCTATTGTATTACATATAACTATTTTAATTTGTGCATGGATCAAAATGAAGTTGGACAATTTAAATATAATTTCGTTTTAAAGGAACTCTTCCTCACCGACCTACCAAAGTAGTGAATTAATTATCTGCAGTTTGACCAACCAGACATTTTGTGTAAAGGAATTGGATTCTAAATACTTCTCTAGTGGGTGCAAAATTGTCCGTAGTTGTAGTGAATCATTGTCTGTTGTACTTATGATCCGGAATGTAGCGTTACATGTTTTATGATCATGTTGTATATTAAATTTTCTTTTCTACATTTTTTTTATGAGCTATAAAATTATGATCAAAAGTAAACCAAACTAAACAAGATTATATTATAAACACTGCTTTACCCATCTTTCGAAACATTGAACCGGAAACCTTTTATTTTGGAAACTAATAGTTTATTTTTCTGTTTCAGGTAAGAAGCTTCTGTTTCAGTAGAAGGTAAGCTACACCGATATGCTTATGTTTAATATGACTTATTACTTGTTAACAATTGTGTTTAACATATTGTTTTATACTGGATAAACACATGGGCTGCAGACAGTTATTATCTGCCTATATCATAAATATGTAAAAAAACAAGCTTATAAAATAACTAGCTGACCCGCCTCGGCTTCGCATGGGCTAGACACATCACATCGACTTATTTGACATATTTATTTTGAACATTTTTTAGATTGGTAATTTTCACATCCCGTATATTTTTAGATTTTTCTTGAAAACCGTTTTCATCAGTGAAAATTATATGGCAACAACCCCTTCTAAAAATACATTATTTTCGGATTTAATATGAACAGCTAGACATAATAGACGTATTTGAGATTTGTGACATTTGATATCGAGGTTTTGCCATTTTCATTTCAGATTTATCGTTTCATTACTATTTTTGATGTTTTTGACAGTTTTGACACTTTCGACAATTTTGACATTTTTTGCTTTTCTGACATTTATGACATTTCTGAAATTATTGACATATTTGGTGTTCTTGACCTCTCTGACATTCCTTTACATTTACGGTGACGTTAACATTTTTCGTTAATTATGTTAGTTTTGTATTTTTTTTAAGTTGTCATTTTTGATGTTCGACATTTTTCTGGCATTTATGACATTTATGTCATTTTTGATATTTTTGACATTTTTGATTTTTTCACATTTTTACTTTCCCCTACATTTACGGTGACTTTGGAGTTTTTAATTATTTCTGTTAGTTTTGGCTTTTTTGGTGCTTTGTCATTTTAATTTTTTTAGATTTTTTTCGTTTTAGGATTTTGGCAGAATAACTTTGACGATGTTGACAAATTTTATATTGTTATTACGTTTGGTAAATTTAATATGCTTAACGTTTCGAAGTTTTTAATTTTTATTACTTTCTGTTTATACAATTATAACCTCCATTTCCCCATTTAATGTTTCCATTTTGACAAAATGATGAATTACATATTATTGCACTTAAAAAAGAGTCAACCTCGTAATTTTTTAATTATTTTAAATTCCGGAAAAATAGTAATTTTTTCAGAAAACATTTACTCGCCGATCCCCCATGAGTTAATTAATTTGTTGCAATTTGTGGTGAGCAGTATATATACACCAATTTTCACGCCTCTCACATTTTGTTTCCGAGATATTAATATTTTTTATTTAATTTTTTTTTCTATAGATTTTCTAGTCATCTAGCGGTATGAAATGATTTTAAGACCAATTCTCATACATACATACATACCATCAAATATCCATAAAAAAAAATCATAAAAATAGTTATTTATTTTTATCGGAAAAACTACAATAATAATTTTTATATCGGTTATCCTAATTGTATGGCCTAGTTCGTACATTTTATAAATTTTGGTGGATGCGCTGGAACCAAATGAGAATTTAATAAATTTGACAACCTTACAATATTTTTTCTACATATCCAGCTTCCGTCAGTATAGCGGTCTAATATGCATACCACATTTTACCTCAAACTATAGGTTTTTCAACAAAAGCAAATTCATTAAAATATATTCAGTAGTTTATACGTGATATTTGACCAAGCAAACAGCTAAAACTTTTTATATGTATATAGATTACACAGGTCTGCAAAAAAAGATGTTTGAATTGTTCCAAGAAAGTAAAGGGTCATTTCCGAAGTGATTTTTTATGTAGAATCCGAATCCAGGATCCAAATTGCTCTATCACGTCAGAATTTTTAGATAGCCTAACCTAAAAGCGCAAAAATGCGATTTTCGGCTATATTTGAGGTTATGTAGCCTCGCGATATTCTTTCTTCTAAAAAAAAACAACCCGTGATACCTCAAAGTGTAAGTCTTGGTCTTTCAAATGCCGTTGAGTTTGCTCAAATAGCTTAATTCTGCATTGAGATATTTCATTTTGAATCCAACATAAAAGACGTCTAATACGAGAAATTTAGAAGATAAAAAAAAAAGATTTCATAAGGATAAATAGTGAGAAATACGGGGACAAACGTTGAAAAGCACCCCGGTTTGTGAGAGGCAAGAAGACTCACGTTAAAAAAGCACCCCAAAGGAAACAGTCCTTACTACGTCCACGTCGTTGTTTCTGGGTAGCGCTAAAAGTAAGGTTATTACAGTTTGTAAGATGCGATGAGATGTTAATTGAGTTATTAGAATTGTTGGATTTCACCTTGGAGTTTAAGATATGTGAATTCGGCATACGTGAGTTTAGGGTTTGTTGATTTGGAGTAAGAATAGTTCTTGAAATTTTTTACTGTTTATCACCCCTTTTCACCCCCTTTAAAGTACTTGGGGGTCCGTTTGGATGCTGTAACTTTGTTTACATCGCTTCCTTACCCTTCAAAGTTCATTTATATAAAACTACGCCAAAAATATCTCAATGCAGAATTAAGCTATTTGAGCAAACACAACGGCATTTGAAAGAACAAGACTTACACTTTGAGGTGTCATCGGTTGTTTTTTTTTAGAAGAAAGAATATCGCAAGGCTACATAACCTCAAATATAGCCGAAAATCGCTTTTAGGTTAGGATATCTCAAAATTCTGACGTTATAGAGCAATTTGGATCCTGGAATCAGATTCTACATGAAAAATTACTTCGGAAATGACCCTTCACTTTCATAGAACAAAATCATGTTATAGTTAAAGGAACTTAAAAAACAAAATATCAGATTTGCCTTATTCACTTCCCAGACCGTTTTAATACTGTTTTTGGTTGTTCTCAAAAAAAGCAAATCCGTTTACCACGAAACGAACAATGGTAGGTCGTAAATATATTCGTTGTTAGTAAATTTATAACCCCACTTCATAAAAATTTACGCATAATACGAACTAATGAAAAACTGCCTCTTTTTGTGTCTGAATAATTTATGTGACGCTTTGTTCGGGGTAGAGAGCGATAAATATTTTAGAGACCTCCGCCACTGTTTGTTCTCGCAATTTGGAAAGGAAATTCGACTTCCACAACAGTTATTATTTAAAGACTGCGTGTCGCTCTCTTCGGAGCGACATAACGAGATATGCTGCGTTTTATCTTCGTGCCATTTTTCCGATTCCGTGTACCAATATCGTCGTCGTCAATGGCAAATCGTGTAAAAAGAAGGAAAATCATCTCTTCTAAAAGGTGTTGTAAGCGGAACAATCGCCGGAAACGTACTGTGAAAATAACGAGTCGGAATTGTCGAAATTTGTATCTGTTCCTTTTTTATTGTCAGACGTTTATTGGAAGGGCGTAAGAGATTGGTAAATATTTATAGCGTTCGTAGTAATTGGGATTATCCTTTGATGTGAGCAAATTTCGTTTCGGATGGGAACAACTCTACACATCATTAAACTGTGAAACACGACATTGGGAAGTACATACGATGTCACATTAATTCACTAATCACCATAATTTACACCAGTTTTTTGGTTTACTTTACCAAAAAGATTACTCTCAAATGTGTGAAAGAAACTCTGATTGTTTGTTGTATTTTAATGATTTCTTAAGAATGAAACCACAATTGTTGTACACATTTCAAATACTCCAAACATTTTAGGGTGTAAAAAGTTAAATCAAGTGAATAAAAATATTAAAAATGAAAAAAATCTGATTGATCAATTTAGCATTCACAATTTAACATTAAATATATGTCAATATGAACAGATTTAACTAAATATATATATATATATATATATATATATATATATATATATATATGTGTGTTTGAAAACAAGTTGGCACGGACGGAACTATGTGTAGCTCTCTTGATGGTCCGGGTGTTCGTCCGTTGAAAGTTTTGTCCCTGTAAAGGAACGGTCGCCTGACGTTTCGCCAAAATCTCACTTGGCATTTTCATAAGGCTTTCCCTCTTCTTCCAACACGAAGGATTGAAGAAGTTGTTGAAGAGGTGAGTTGAAAGCACTGACTATCGGGCGCATCGGGACTCCTTCCTTGTGAATTTTTGGCAGACCGTACAGCTTGGGTCATCTACTGGATTTTTCTCTCGGGATGAGTCTTTTGCGTATGTCCTCATCTGGTATGAGAGCCTGAATCTTGGATTTGGTTGTTTTTGAAAATGAAGGAGAAATCAATAACCGTAACGAAGCTCTACACCTGCATCAAGCCTGGAAGAACGTCTTACGGGAAAAGAAAAACAAATTAAAAGAGAGCGCAACAATACCATAACGTTGCATTCCGTCACTCGTAGCTAACTATCAGGACGCCCACCCTTCTAACGAACATCTGCGGCCGCCATCGGTACAAACAGAACCACGTCATCGGTACAATTTGCGACAACGCAATAGTGTCACCCAATCAAAACAAACGGCACCGCCCCCTCAACGCAATCGGAGGCGGGGCAAAGAAATAGGAGGGGACTCGTTAGATAGCATAAATAGCGGCGCGCACATATCGGAGCTCACTTCCACTTCAGACGCCACGGAGAGCAGACCAAGCTGAGAACGACCTAGCCGACGATCTCGGATACGAAGTAGTCCGGAAAGGTCCGAACCTGCAGCCACCCTTCGTGTTGGAAGAAGAGGAAAAGCCTTATGAAAACGCCAAGTGAGATTTTGGCGAAACGTCAGGCGACTGTTGCTTTACAGGGACAAAACTTTCAACGGACGAACACCCGGACCATCAAGAGAGTTATATATATATATATATATATATATATATATATATATATATATATATATATATATATATATATATATAGGGTGTCCCACGGCCTATGGTACCTTTGACGTTTAGGAAAAGCAGAACATGGGCTGTTTCTGAAAATTTGCTTATCTAGGATTTGCACCGATGCGATGTTGCCGATTATCAAATGGGACACCCTATATATGATCGTATTTTTAGATTCTTCATTACTTTCTCGTTATTGTATCTTAATACTTTCTTATACCCTTCCCTAACGGTTTAGTTTTCTATATTTTTTTGTTGAAAACATCCCTCCAATTAAATGTTGGTTACCGCGGTATTTGAATTCATAGAAACTTAAAATTTTAGACGTAGCTTACCATGGTCCTATGTATCAGTTAGGAAGAGAGAAGTTTGTTCTGCGTTATACAGGGTGTCTTAAAATTCGTGAATTTATTGCTAGATGCAAAAATGTTAAAAATAGATTTTTTTAATATTATATTATCAACTAACCTGAAAGGCAATTAAAATCCGTTTCAGATGATTTAGGATATTCCTATTCCTAAATAGTAAGGTTTCGGAAATAAAATCAGGTTTGTGTAAGAATTGGATTGTCGGGATATTTTTCTAGATAGCGTTAAAATGTTTTGACGAGAAATGTCATTTGAGACATTTTGACAACTGATTCGATGCATTTGCGCGTTTCGTAAGGAAAGTGACTCGAAAATGATTAAAATGGAAGGAAATCACTATTAAAATGGAAGGACATCACTATTCAAATAAAGTTCAGTTTTGTGAAACTATTCTAATCCGCACCCAAGAATATCCTAATTTTCTAAAAAATAATAATTTTAGCAGATGAAGCTAAATTTTCCTGGGAACGTCTTTTTAACAGAAGAAACGAGCATTTCTGTGATGACCAAAATCCACATGTCCTCAAGGAAATGGGACTCCAGGAAAAGTTTAGTATCAACATTTTTTATCTCCTGAAATATGAAAAAATAGATTTTCTCATTTACGATGAACTGGTAACCTCCGAGAAATACCAAATTCTAAGCTCAGTAGTGAATGAGTTTTAAGCAAAACTGCCCCTAGAAGAATGTTGATTTCAACGGGATGGAGCACCGAACCATTGATTGCACTGGGGCAGTATCTTCAGATTTGTTCGATATGCTCGACGATCGTTGGTATAGACATTTGAGACCGTGGGTTTGGCCTACTAGATCACCTGATATCACGCCACTTGATTTTTACTTGTGTTGTGAATTTAAAAAAATATATTTAGGGCACCGGTTTCTACTTTATGTTTTACTAAATGAATTATTTATTATTATTATTCCTCCTATTGTCTGATTTTATTTCCGTTGTTTGATTTCGAACAATACCATTACCATTGTTGATTATCTGCAACATTTCCCTAAATGTGTTTTAATTAACCACTCTGTTGATCATCTTTCATTGATGTTAATACGTTTTTCTGTTTTTCTTCACATTTCATTTCATTTCCGCCATAGATCTAATTCGATTTTGTTATTCAATACTCCCCTTGTTTATCTATTGGTGGGTCTTAAATTTCTTGACGTTGCTTTTCCTTATGACCGTCATCCGATCGAGTTGTTAACTTTCATAATAACATAGTTCTATCCGACTTCTGACTCTACAGTAATTGGGTTCGATTCACTGGCGGATCCAGGTGGTGTACATGTGTACATCGCATCCATTAAAAAAATCGAGAAATATCGTACATCTGGCAACGCTGCGGTCAAAGGCGTTTCCACCATCTAAAATGCAGATGAAATACTCTTTGTTTGTTGATTTCGACTTTTTTTGATTTCGAAAAGTGTCTTTCTTTTTCCAGCCGCATTTGTGGAGACAACTTTTATACTGATGTTTATTTATTTATTTAATTATTTTCACATTACATACATTTATACCTCAAAATATAAGAACGCAAAAAGAAACGGTACCTACAGGAATAATTAACAATCTAATATCAAAAAACACTTAGAAATGCTTAAGAATACTCAAATATAACTTTTGAGTTTATGCTAACATTTGCAACATTACGGTTATATAAATCAATCCCCGAAAAGTTATTATTCATAAGTACTAATATTCTTTCCAAAGGTGACAACCAATGATATTCTGACTCATAAAAATTCTGTCGAAGATGTCGCCTAGGTACATGAAAGTTTAACCTACCCAATAATAAGTCAATACAACCTATTTCATTGTTAATAATTTTAAAGCCAAAAACAATATCACTTCCTGTCAATGATGAGTACAAATCAGGAATTTCAAATGTTTGAGCAATGTTACAGTAGTTGTGGTTTGAGAAGTCCTTAGGCTGACCACATTAAAACGAAAAATAGCAAAGAAAGGATCTACGAGGTCTTTCAAATAATTTGATTTGGTAATCCCAATGGGGTCTCCAAATAACTGAACAATAAGATAAAATAGGATATCCAAAGCGTAGTATAAAATTCTGAAAGTTTCGAACATAGTGAATTTACTTGAGAATCTCTTGATGAACTTAACTTGTTTAGTGGCTTTAGATTAAACATAATCCATGTGGAATTCAAATTTTAAATTAGTCGATATATACCCCGAGATTCTTATACTGTTGTATAAATGCTGTTAAAAGAGAAAATAGTATCATTTAGTAAATTAACTTTACTACTATCTGTCATGTTCATCTTATTGTAGAAGACGTGAAACATCGCGCCGCCTTCAAGTATATGACTAGAGCGTTTCTCAATTGAGAGTGCGAAATGCGACCGAAGCATTTATGAACTTTTCATACTGCTTACACCCTAACTAAGAAGTCGTTCAACATCACTTGTTTCTCGGTAACAATGGCAGGGATCTTGCTTATTGTTGAGTTTATACTTTGTTCCCTCGTATATTGTCCACTTGACGTATATCACCCATTAACTCAACGAGACACCCGCCGTCGGCATTGTTGGGAGCGGCCTACTCAGCTTTTTCGAGTTGCCGCGCTCGAAATATACATCCAATTTTGCTTGTGTAATTCGCTTTATGCTGGAGATCTCATTTAAGTCTGACAGCTATTCAAAGTTTTGGAGGATTTACGTAGCGGTTAAAGAAAGAAAAGTTTCGGTTGCTAACAACGACAAACGTTTCATGACCGAAACGTGTGAAGGCTTTTAAGAAATTTAACTTGGAAGAAACTCTTTGGACTACCTACAGCATAACAAGACGAAGCAAACATGCAGTAGCATCCAGCTATGCGTTAAGTTAAAAAAACCCGGTCATTGTACAAGTTGAAAAAGTTAATTCTAAAAGTCGTAGAGAGTCTGAAGCCAACCCAAAATAAAAAGTTTTTTCTTCTTTGGTGTTTTATTTAATATAAGATTTTTAGAGCCTTTAATGTATGTATCTATGTATATATATATATATATATATATATATATATATATATATATATACACAGGGTGAGTTTTTTGATGATCAGTATGGGGATCTCGGAAACTAGCGGAGATAGAGCAATGGTTAAATTGGGAAAGATTTGCAGTTTTACTGGCCCAATTTAATGGCACTTTCGAATTTTTGTAAAAAGTCATGGCTTACTAGATAGTTTGAAAAAACGAATTTCTGTCGATTTAGTCAAATCCCTCTATCTCCTTTGTTTTTGATGTTATAAAAAAAGTGTAAATATTAAAATTGAAAGGAATTGTATCCCGAATATGATTGTCATGTCCTCGTTTGCGTGACAGCCCTCGTTTTCGAGATTTGACACAAACTTATCTTTTTTTGAATGGAAACCATAGTTGGCTATGACCTCAAAAAATCGGTCATTTTTAGAGCTTTTCAACGATATAATACTTGATATAGTTATTCATAATAATAACGGAGTTATGGATGCTTTTCTTTCTTATTTTCACTTTTAACGTAGTTAGCCATGAAATAGATTCATTTATTAATAACTATTCCAAAAACGCTTTTTTTATTAGGTATATCAGATATAACGAAAAAACTAAATAAGTAGGTACTTACTAAAAACTTAAGAAATTAAAGTACATAATAATGGTTACAATTTATGTTCGAAAAGTCCACCTTTGTTATTTAGACAAAAATTGCATCTTTTTAAGATTGAAATTACGGCTTTCCCCACAGACCGCCTATCAATTTCTTCAGTTGCTTGTAGTACCGCCTCCCTTAGGTCACCAACTGTCTCATACTTTCTTTTGTATACTTTGTTTTTTAGCGCACACCATAAATAGAAGTCTATAACTGCCAAATTGGGAGACCAGGGTGGCCATTCGCGTGGGCTATTTCTTCCTATCCAAGAGTTTGGATACATATTATCTAAGTGTTGTCTTACTAATAACGAGTTATGAGCAGGTGCTCCATCATATTGGAACCACTCAATTTCTAAACGAGTTCTCAAATTCAAATTATGCAACATGTCTTGAAAAGTGTATTGCAAGAAATGCAAGTAGCACTGCCCAGTAAGTGATTCGTCATAGATAAAAGGCCCCAGAATATTAGACCCTATGATACCACACCAAACATTAAAACCAAATTTTATCTGGGGTCGTCTTTTGTTCTACATGGAAAGGTTTTTTTTAGCCCAGATATGCTCTTTGTGCCTATTGAACATACCGCAGTTAGTAAATCTAGTTTCATCTAACCATAACACCTTTAATGGAAACTGTGGATTGTCAAGTCACATGTTTCTAAACCATGTACAAAACAAAATACGTCGATGTTCGTCACCAGCATGCAATGTTTGAGAAACTGAAAGTTTGTACAGTTCGTTGAGATGTGCCAGCTTCTGCCGCAATCTCACGAGTTGATGTAGATGGATTTTGATTTACCATTGTCAAAATATTTATTTGTGCTGCTTCGTTAATTTGATTACGTTCCTTTGGTGGTTTAATAAAAGATCCATATCTGCGTAAACTTCTTAAAGCCTCTTAAATGTACATAGAGCAGGTTGACGACGATTAAAATATCTATGAAACTAGTTTTATGGCATATGATATAACATTCCACCATATTCAGTTTTTTTTTTTTCGTTAGAATAAACATTCCATTTTATCACGAAAACTTGTCAATATCAACTGTCAGTTCAGCACTACTAATGGAATTACTCTCAAATGAGGAAACGTCAAAGTGAAAAATCTTTTTCATGGCTACCTACGTTAAAAGTGAAAATAAGAGAGAAAAGCATCCATAACTCCGTTATTTTTATGAATAACTATATTGAGTATTATATCGTTGAAAAGCTCTAAAAATGACCGATTTTTTGAGGTCATAGCCAACTATGGTTTCTATTCAAAAAAAGATAAGTTTGTGTCATATCTCGAAAACGAGAGCTGTCACGCAAACAAGGACATGACAATCATACTCGGGATACAATTCCCTTCAATTTTTAGATTTACACTTTTTTTATAAAATCGAAAACAACGGAGCTAGAGGGATTTGACTAAATCGACAGAATTCCGTTTTTTCAAAATATCTAGTAAGCCATGACTTTTGACAAAAATCCGAAAGTGTCATTAAATTGGGCCAGTAAAACTGAAAATCTTTCCCAATTTAACCATTGCTCTATCTCCGCTAGTTTCCCAGATCCCCATACTGATCATCAAAAAAACTCACCCTGTATGTATATGTTACTTCGCGGATGTTTTCACGAGTATGAAATGTCTTTCAAGGTTTTCGGGATTCTCGGGTGTATGGTTTAGTTGTCCTAAAAAAGACAGTTTGACGTTTCGATGAGATGTCAGTCATCTTCTTCGGAATGATCGATTTGTCACTTACTAAGCGTAGCTGCGGTCGATGCTCAGCGGTCAGAGTTAGCATAGGATGGAGTAAACGGCAGTAACCCGTTCAGACAGTTACAAGATGGCCTTGTTCTCATAACCAGTCATCAGCCAAATTTCGAATTGTCCAAAATCGGTCTCTAAAGTCCATAAGCCTTAGACGTCCATCTTGAACTTCATTTGTGCATCTTCAACGTCCGGTGCCTACTCTTCGTCGATTTTAGGTTTTCTGTTCGTACTGTTAGCCATTAATACAACCTCTTACAAATTCACTTAGCTGGCGATACATTCCGCGTACTCGTACTCTAGGCATTTCAACATTATTAAACATCGATTTTGGATCCCATTAACAGTTCGTTTTCACCTCCACATTTCTCTCCAGAATCTTACTGTCAGCTTTTCTATGCTCTTTCCCAGATTACTAGGTTCTTGAGAATTTGGCCATCAGCCACCAGTTTGCCTTTACCTATTTCTCTTTGCCAATTTTTTTTCTTTTATGTGTCTCCTTTTCTGCCGACAAGTCGTCATGGATGACTATATTGCTTTCATGCATATTCTTTAATTTTCTATAGTTTTTTATCCCTTCTGCTTTATTATTTTGGATTCCTACTCTACCATGTAAGTTTCTACATGTAGTTTATTATTGTCTTACTCTATTACGAAACTCTCCATGATTTTTTTTGAACATTTATCATCTCCTATGTTTATTCTTAAAACTTGTATTATTATGTACTTCTTTTTTTTTTTGGTTATCTAGTCTTTATTTCTTTCGGTCAAAATAGAGGGAGAGTGTATCCATTTTGATTGTTAAACTTCGTTTTAACAGATCGGGTAAATAATTGGAAATCCAAGTGCAATATAACGGCAATCTTCGGAAATTGCCTGAAACACTAGTTGTCCTCTTATAGAAAGACTCCCGCAGGATTAACAGAGATAACAGGTCTGTGTTTGTCAACTAGTTTTCAGGTGTAATATGTTTGAATGAATATTCCACAAGACAATTGATTTTCCTCAGTTAATTAATAATTAATTCGTATGTCGTGAGGAGAGAAAATTCAGATAAACAACCAAAATGTAAAAATAAACTAGCAAATACCACAAATAACTTTTATTTAGATTTAACTGCTGAGCGCATTTTATCGTATCGCCACCAGAGCCGAAATCCCAGATATCCTAATAGAATAAGACATTTTTGATCTAATTTGTTGAAAACTCACAAACTAAAAATTCATCGGGTTTTATTAACCTTAAAGCGGACAACTCGAAAATCATACATTAAACCAAAATATTAATCTGATTTAACCCAAACTATAGAAGAAAGGAAACAACACAAAGGAAAACCCAATAACTTCTTAATTAAAAGTAAAATAGAAACAATAAAGATAAATGTAAAAATAAACTGCAAAGTGCCGAGATAGTTAATTTGTGTTAGACAGCAGTGTTAGCGTTTACAAATAGCTATTATAGAATTTTATTGAAACCACGCTATTAGGAAAATTAATCTTCGGCACTCTCGTTTAGGTGAAATCATGGGGAAAGGCAATGAGAAAATTGGAAACGACGCTGCGGCGGCGGCGAGTAGCTCTCTGTGTTCTCTCACTCTATTTTGGATGCTTTATGCAGTTCATGTTCCGATGAAATTAGAACCGCGCGCCATGCTGCACCACAGACGGTCGTAATCAGAGACTTTGAATTATTATTGTTACCTTCCGCGATTGTTCAATTAAGATATTGCAGATAAAAAGCCTCGCTCTCTTTCTCACTCTATCTCCCTCTCTGACACTCTCTGGGTTTTAGCCGAATAAATGTTTGCAGTTGGATCGGATGTGTGCAAACGCTTCATTATACGACGTTGGAAAAAAAAAACAAGCAATGCTTTAGAAAGGGATGTTTTTCAACCATGTCTTTGTAGGTGTATATGTACACGATGCTTTCAGAAAGTACAGTACTTAATAATTTTTATTATTTTTTTCTAGCTGTCTAGGATTCCCTAATAGCTTTACACTGTTTCCTGTAGCTACTTGTGGTGGCTGCGCACGGGTTTTATTTGGCGGCTTACATTCTGAACTTTTATATTTCGTTTTGGTGAATGCGCCAAGAAATTTTCGTTTTGGTGAATGCGCCAATAGTCCATTGATAACTCACATTTGGAGTTGCATTTCTCAGAGGACCTAATTTTATTTTTTAAATATTAAGAGGGGGTGGGTTAAAGTTAAGTTAAATCTTGGAAAAAGGGGTCAAATGGTTTTTATGGTTTGTCTGATAAACTATGGGTCTCACAAAAAATATATATTTAACATTTGTTGTTGCAAATAAAATTATCTACAATTTTTATCAAGTAACTTTTAATCGTAGAACCAAAAATAAAAAAGTTATAAACGAAAATCATTGAAAATTTGAGAAAAAAAATTCTATTTGTCGATATAACTTTTTTTCTACTCATTTTACAAAAAAATACATTTGACCATTTTTATAGATAGTGTTTTAAAGAATAATTTTCATTATGAACTTTTTAAATTTGTTCATTAGTTAAGGTTTTACAGCGCCCAGAGCTGTGGAACTATTCTTCAGTATTCATATTCATACCTATACATTAATATTAATAATTTGTCATACTTTTTAATAATCTTTTAATATTTTTTATGGCACTCTCTTTAATTATCAATATTGTTATTAGTTTATTATTGACTCTTTTCCCCACCACCTACGAGGAAGAGTCTGGAGGCGCGTTTTTTTTTATGTGGTATCCCCAGTAGGCATAATCCGCGGTGATTTTCTAAATCACAACCACTCTGTCCTGGGTCGTTTTGATGGAACAGACTGCAGCTCAGCATCTGGTTGGCTTTCTATATTAAATGCCTAATGGAGATAACACATAAAAAACGCGCCCCCAGGCTGATTCTACATCGTAGATGGTGGGCAAAAGGATCACTAATTAATTAATAACAATATTGATAATTAAAGAGAGTATCATAAAAAAATGAAGATTATTAAAATGATAACAAATTATTAATATTAATGTATAGTTATGAATACTGTAGAATAGTATTAATTTCGCATTAACCAATGGATTAATTGAATAAGTTTATTATGAAAATTATTCATTAAAACACCAACTATAAAAATGGTCTTATATATATTTTTTGTAAAATGATTAAAAAAAGTCGACAAATAGAAATTTGTTTTTCAAATTTTCATTGATTTTCGCCTATAATTTTTTTATTTTTGGTTCAAATAAACCATAAAAACCATTTGAACCCCATTTTCCAAGATGGCAGCCGTGGGCTGCAACCCCACAAACTTGGATTTAACTTACACTAACCCCCCCTTGATATCTAAAAAAATGTAACATTTCAATAGACTACAAGAAAATTGCGTTTTGCTGAATGCTCCAAGAAAATTTCGTTTTAGTGAATGCTCCAAGAAAGATAAGTTTTTCTGACCAGCATGCTTTACAACACCCACCAAAATTTCATCGCAATCGAATAAATGCTATAGCAACAAATATAGGACCAAGACATAAACGACTCTAAAAAATTAACACAACGAACAAAAAATTTAAATGGTCGAAGTGACAATTATATAAGTATTTTATAATTGTCATATATTCCATAATTGTAGTTTTAATAGTTAGTTTTTTATTCTCCTGTAGATCTTGAAACTATCGGAATATTCGAAATATGCAGACTGCTGTAAATTTCTAATTTCTAATTCTAAAAATACAAAACTGAGAAACCATTATATCAAGTTTGCTCAAGTGGATATTTCAATATCCCGTCTACGGTTGTCTACACAACTATGTTTATTATAATAAAATTGGCCAGGTTCAGGCGGGATTCACGGCCAACGATCATGCATGTCCATATCTACACAACTCAGCAGTTGATAGAAAAGAAATTAGCAAAAAAGGTCAGTAGGTACATATTCCTTTGATAGATATAAAGAAGGCTTATGCCTCCATTACACGAAAGAAAATTTGGGAAGTCATGAGACTCCACAGCCATAAAAAATATGTTTAAGAATAACACTGAAAATACAGAACCCATTAGAGAACAAATTCAAGATATCAAAAGGTTTATTACAAGGCTGTTCTACGTTCCCTACACTTTTTAAAATATTCCTGTAACAAACACTAAAACCTTGGAAATGCAACTGAGACTAATGGGGATACCATTAGGAAACGACCACCCATATACTCAGCTTTGCGGAGATTAATTTCAATAGAACAGAATACTTAGCGATCGGAATCGGTATAGAATAAAAAGAAATAAAATATTCTGATACCTAGGCTAATTCAAACAGAGTCTTAAGGTAGACACTCATAGCAAAGACTACAAAGAAATGAACCTTTGAGACCCTGATAAAAAGTATAATCACATGCAGCACTCAAAATCAGAAATAATAGGGAGAATGTCTATGACACATGTTCTAAATTATACCCATTAAAAACGACTCCAATGGCATGTTCATGTTAGAGCATCTACAACTCTTTCTTTTTCTTACTCAGCCTGTATTCGTCTCAGGCTTCTTCCAAAAATTTCGAAGACAATAAGAATATCATATCCCTCAATTCCATTGGGCCATCCACCATAGAAATGTAGAAACGCCCCCATGTCTTAATCGACGCGATATTAGCACCCGCCTTCCTACATCATGGAACTCCGTAATAGCCAGACTAAACAAGTCAGACACAGCCCACTGATCACGTGAAATCCACTTTTAATCGACCGACAACTATAAATAAACGAAGCAAAGTAGATTCACACTCAGTTTAGTTATCTAGTGAGACTTCGGGAGTACACAAGTTGAGACCCCGAGGTCGTTTTAAAACGTGTACGTCTAACTGAATCCTTTAGAGCGACTTGAGGAGTAAGCAGATTGAGACCTCAAGTTCGATATAAAACCTGAATTTCGTATGTTCATTTTCTTCTTCATTTTGTCGCTTGATAGTAGCTCCAAAGCAGGAGTCAATATTTCATAAATTTAGACGCGGTTCTCACCCGGAACCTAGCTCAGTTCATAATTATGGAACCCTCTCAGAACGTTTCATTCGCCTCTACGTGGAGGTTTTCTTCCAACTCACTAAAACATACAGTAAATTTCAAATTCGAAAATCCTTGCTCCTGTGTGCCCTTTATTTTCCAAAATCTTGCAGAACACATACCATCTTTCCCAACACTTTCAAATACAACGGCTCAGTTTCCAGTATTCTTAACAGAAAGTTTCGTCCCATTATGAAATTCCGATCACACAATCAGACATCAACTTGATCAATCCAACCGAAATTTGTATCACTGTAATTTGTAATTACTTACCTTTAGCCCTCATCCAATTCTATGGTACTTTTGATCGCATTTCTAGGGATAAAGCTGAACACTTGGCACATAAGAAAACAGTCATTAAAAAACATAAACTAGCACGACTTACTACGAGGGCTGCCTTTTATATTTCGGGATTAGAGAACAAAAACAAATATTAATCATCGAAAATCGCTTTATTGTTTTTCAAAATATTCCCCATGAAGATCTATATACTTTTGAATGTGTTTGAACCAATTGTCGAAGCACTTTTTCCACTCTGATTGTGGTATCTCCAAAACATGCATTCTAAACGCAGCAACCGCTTCTTCAGGTGTCGAAAAATGTTGACCTCTCAGTTTGTTTTTTACGTACGGGAATAAAAAGAAGTCATTTGGTGACAAGTCAGGACTATACGGCGGATGACTTATCTAATCGATGTTTTGAAGGTCAAAAATGCAGTTGTTTGAGTCGATGTGTGAAAGCTCGTATTGTCGTGGTGAAGAGTGATCCGTCTTCGGCGGTTGGTTTTCCTCATTTCTTGGAAGTGGTACGATTGCGACATGTCCAGTTTTTCCGAAAAAACAGGCGATCATTTGCTTGGAAGTGCTTCGTGCGCGAACAACTTTTGTTGGATTCGGCTCATCTTGAAACAACCATACAGTAGACTGCTATTTACTTTCGGGCTCATACGCGTAAATCCACGATTCATCACCTGTCACTATGTCATAAACGTGTTTTGAAGCACCGCGATCGTATTTTTTGAGCTTTTCTTTCGACCAATCGACACAAGCCTTTTTTGAACGATTGACAAATTGTGTGGGATCCAACGCCAACAAATTTTTTTGACATTCAAATGTTTATGCACTATTGAATGTATGCTGGTCCCACTAATGTGTAAGGTTGACTCAATCTCACGATAGGTCACATGACGATCTTGCAATATCAGTTCGCGCACAGCATCAATGGTTTCCGGAACAACAACTGTTTTTGAACGACCTTCACGAAATTCGTCTTAGAGTGATCTACGACCTCGATTGAATTCACCATACCATCGATAAACAGTGGTTTCATCGCCAAAAATTAAATTAAGTTCATCCATTCACTCTTGCTGACTTAATCTACGTCGAAAGTTGTAAAAAATAATCGCACGAAACTGTTCACGATTTAATTCCATTTTTTGGCAGAGATGAATCCTTTAAGTTACTGTAAACAACACATAGCGCTCGTATGTCAAAACGTTCTGAGTACGTATAACCTCAAAAATGTCAAACTTTACGATAGAGCTGTCAGTTGTCAGATTGCAACACTAGGGTTGTCCAATCCCGAAATATAAAAGGCAGCTGTCGTACAAACAAGACGAGAGTCCACATATTTTCTGTCTTCCCCTTAGACTCCATCTTTTTACAACTCCTATGTAAAGATTTCAACTACGCAGTGACGCCAAAAGTTTTAACAATAAAATGTCTGAATACAATAGAGAAATCACTCACTAATGTCATTTCTATGATGCGAGAGTCACTTGAGATATTCCAACTACCATCACATTATGTTTAAAAAATTATACATTCAAAAAGTTTTATAATTAAATTGCAGAGTTCAGCCGAGAACAAAAGGTGGAATTGCAAATGCATCTGGGTCTCGAGTGTTTACCCTAGAATAGTGAGTATCTAAATATACACAAAACTTCCAGCTTTCCAGAGATGCGAATCTGCATAATCTGACAGGCGCGGCAAATTCCTATTCATCCGGCTCAAGTGCCAGAGAACCGCGCATTTTCTCAATAAATCTCGAAACTCAATGACCTGATTATCAAAGTTTATTAAATGTGTAGGTAATTAAAAGGAAAGAACCTCTTTCTGTTGTATAATAGTTCGTCGGCTCGAGCTGTGTCTATACAGCGCACCTCGCTTATAAGGGAAATTTCATTATGAAAAGGTCGCCCTCGTGATGAGCCAAGACTCGGAATTCATTAACACGCAGATGAACTTTGTATCGCTCACAAAGATGATGAATCGAAGGTAAAGATCAAGGAAGTGCGCGCGGGTATATTTGCTGAAAGCAGTCGAGTGGCAATTCAACCTTCGTTAGCTTGGAAAGAGAGGCCCTTCTTTTCTATTAAGTTATACGTAATGAGCAACTCGATACCGATAGATGGACAGAATGATGAACGAGACTTTGACTAATTTATTATTTATTGACTTGACCTTCGTAGCTTAGAGTGCTTTTTGGAGTTTAATAATTTCAAGTGTTCGGAAGTTCTAAGCAGCAGCCTATAAAGAAATTTGCGTTATAGTATCGAAATCTTGAAAAATTTACGTTCGCATATTTTGGGACATAATGAATAATGAAAATATTCACAGTAACCTTTGAATATCCGATTTTTAGAATAAAACACAAGGTTAAGTACAGAAATCTGTTGTCGGACCCAGTGATATATTTGTCAATTTTCTGCAAAAATCTTACCAAAAAAAAAAAGAGTAATTTCATTCTATATTATATATAACCTTTATTTTCTCGTAACAAATGAGAATGCTATCAGGTAGACTATATTAAGTAAGTTTCCACTAAATACAGTGATATTTTACTGATGCATGCACGCATTACTCTAGACTAGAATGTCAAACTTGTAGTAGTTTAGGCGCATTCTAGCAGGAAAAATCAAACACATAAGTGTATATCATATCTTAAATTTCTAGTGAGCATGGTTTAACTTTATTTCAACAGACCGTTGCAAACATCCCACAGTAAGTTGACGCCAGATGAAATGTCCTACATCTAGAACTTTCGGGGAAACTAGCATACAGAGGTTCCGACCATTGAGCCGTTCCATGTCATTGCTGTTAGCTCGTAACACCTAGGTTAGAATGTGGCGATAAAATTATCAGGTTAACTTCACGTGTCGGAGATATTCAATGCTCCATTTTGTATGCAAGATAATATACAACAAAAAAAAGACAAAAATACACATTAATTTATATTTACGGGGGGACACATTTTACACTTATCAAACCCTAAGCGGGGGTGAATATCACTTCTAAAAGTTTAAATACAAAGCGGTATAATCTTTTTACATAACATTTTTTAGAATCAGATTATTTTTTACTGATGACCTAGAAACTGTAAAAAATTAAAATTTATTAATTGTAATTGAAAAAAAAAGCATTTTTGCGAATGATATTTGCGACTGTAAATGTAAACAATTTATTATTAGTAGTGATTTCATTAGTTTCGTTGTATACTGACCATGAAATTTCGACAATGGTTTATTCTTTACAAGAAAGTATTGAAATAATATTTATTGATGCGGAAGAAGAACACTGTGTACGCAGAACTGTTTATGTTTTTCATCAGAGACATCCCTATCAAAATATTGGTCATCGGTATGTGTTGGATTTAGTTCATAAATTTCGGAACTGGGTGCAGTAAAATTGTCATGAATCGTCAAGTTTTAACTGAAGCTGCACAGGTTGAGATTTTAGGTCTTTTTGCCATAGATACTCAAACATCAATACCAGTCTCCGGGTTAACAAATATTTCCGTTGGCGATGGGCATAAAACGTTATACGTAAATGAATTCTTTCCTTGCAAAATACAGCTTTTACAACAGCTGAGGATGATTGGAATTCTAGGATTTAATGATTTTATTAAAAATATTCTGACGAAGCAGGATTTTTTTAATGGATTTGTCAATAACATAGATACTGGGACAATACCAGTCCACAAGTTTTCCGGGAAGAGCACAACCAACATCCTCAGAAAATCAACGTATGGGCCAGAATTCTCGGATATATAATTATTGGTTCTTTATTCGTGAAAGAAAATTTAACTGGGGAATTGTACTTGGGCTTATTAGAAAATGTGGTAAATCCCTTTAAAACCGAATCTTTAGAAAACCACATAGATCAAGATGGAACTTTGATGCTAGACAAAGAAAACCTATTTTTTCAGGACCAAGCACCTCCACATTATGCTGGACATTTTCAGATAAATGGATTGGAAGAAGGGGCGCTATTTGTAATTTCAAATAAAAAGACAATATGACATTAACAACATTCAAACTGTACCAATTGTTATGTCAATAACAGGTGTAGTCTCAAAAAATCTATTAAACAATTTAAAATACCTCGGTACATCTTTAACAACTGATGCAAAACGCCGTCCTATTAAGAACAGCCCGGACGGTAAAAAATTCGTAGGAAAGTGCAGCCACGCCGCCAACTATGGGCCTGATAACCTAGCAAAGACTCTCACAGAACTAAATCCTTTTGATATCTAGTATATTTGGGGTTTAGTGAGTTTTCCCCTAAAGAAAGGCCCTCTATCTGTTAGTGATGTAGCGTTATTAAGATAACTGCTTTTTAATAACTATTATTTAGTCGACAACGTTATTGTCTACTAAAAATAACAGATAACAGATATACGTTTACTGCTGCTTAGCGCTTATCGAACAATAACGTACACTGACCAAACTGAAAAAGCATCTAACCTCTACTGCTTTTTCTAATAGCAATAACAGCCAAGCCGCAAAACAAACGATTGAAAAGAGCAGCTGTTCGATTTCGATAGTTGAAACAAATAGCAAATAGCAGTTGTTTTCATACTCATCTTTTCTGTTCGTAGTTGTAAAACAAAGCTTAAGCTGAATTTGGAAAAGCTGTTAGTTTGAGGTTATTTTCATATGCCAGTCATATTTGTACATGTACCCGTACTACTTTTGAAAATATAACGTTTTAAAAACAAATGAATGTTTTGTAGTAGTTCTGTATAATTACAAAATATTTAAATAGAAAAAGTAGATTTCTTGTAGCTTCAGTAATTATTCAAAAAGGGCTTGGACAAATTTGATGATTAAAAAAAAAAGTTAAAAAATATGTGGATATTAAAAGAAAAATACAAATTAGAGAGAGAGAAAGAGAGAGATAAGGATACGGTAATATAATAAATAGAATTGTACCTTAAATCAGATTAAAAAATATATAAGAAAATAGTTATTTATTGCACACAGTTGCTAAACGGTTTTTATTTTAAGCCAGTTGAAGTCGGTTCTTTTTTAAATATAAATTATCTAACAAAAACTTCTATTTCAGAGTTTAACCTAGTATATGAAAATACACTTGACAACATTTTAATTTGTTAGAAAACAACCATCTCCTGTATTTATTAAAATTTTGTATGGCCATCTACGACTAATAGTTTGCATTGTAGATCATCCTACCTACCTTCGAATTTTGATACGTGTATACCAAACCTTCATTCAAGCTCATAATCCCTGGAAACAATTTCGTATTACAAAATCGCTCCAATAATTTAATTATAAACCGCTATCCCTTGCCTCTACTCCAATATTTCTCATGGCCTCTAATCACGACGAGATCCCATAACGCTACATCTAATATCCCTTGAGCCTGTCCGAGCCGCTCACCATCGCATACTGTACGTAATATTGGAATTGGAGTGTTCTCTTCATAAAATCTTCTCTTTAATATACCCCTTAGACGCAAAGACGGCAAGGAAGGAATTTCTGCCCCCTTTGCCCCAACCGCCGCAACATCCCATATATAAATAAGCCCATATGTAATCTGTTCGTTCAATATGTGAAGTTAGATAGGCGATACCGCCCATTCCAATAACGGATGGTCTCTTCAGGATATTCCATATTCGCCGTATCCATCGTAATTTACGAGCCAGCGGAATACTCTCTGCCCCCTTCCTCATATTCTGGACATATATTGGAAGTTAGGAAAGAGACTTCGAAGTTTATTGAAGGATCGAGATTTACTAAAGGGTCGAAACAGCGATACAGCTTAGATTTAACGCGCTATCGTGCACGTGTTGGGATGGGTTATATCACATTATTGTTTGACAAATGAACTTATTGAAATATTCCGATATATGGTTTTTAGGACAGGTAACAAACGGAATAAGTTATTTTGCTTGTACATTAGGGCTTTCTCTCATCATTGTTTTCTTCTCAAGCCAATAAGTATTTGACATTTGTAATTGAGGAACAAAGTTTAGTTAGACAATTTCCAAAAGTTGTTTCTACAGAAATTCTGCCTCGCAGATATTCTTGAGTGAAAGATGTTTACGTATGATCAACCAGTATTATTTATCTTTTTTTTGGAAACTTTCAGCTCCAAATCTCTTTTTTCGGTGTCATTGCCTTGATGTAATTTTTCATGTGTTAAACTATTTTGAGAGTGACAACTTCACTGATTGACGATCATTTGATGTTGAAAGTAGCGTTTTTTTGTTCTTCTAGCAATTAGTTTTTCCATCCCCTACCCAAATCACTTGAAGGTTTACCATCATATTCCTGAAGTTTTCGCGTTTTTCAAATTTTCTTGTTTTACAAGGTCTTTGTTTTATTCCAGTCTATCCTATAGCTGTCGGTGCTGGTTACTACATGACTAGCCAAATTTCATTTGTCTACATATCTTCAGGATATGTTATCATTGTTTTAAATTCAAATAATACTTTACTCTGTATCCTAAACACATACGAAACCATTTAATTAAACTCAAAATACCAAGAATTGTGTGTTCAGTGTTACTTGTGATTATGGCCATACATATACCTGTGAAACTTCAAGACCTTTAGAAGTAAAAAGAACATTTACAGAAGACATGTTCGTATTGTAGACATATTTTTGGTTTTTAGGACAGGCAACAAGGCGGAATAAATTATTTTGCTTGTAGATTAGAGCTTTCTCTCATCAGTGTTTTCTTCTGAAGCCAATAAGTATTTGAAATTTGTAATTGGAACAAGGTTCAGTTATAGAATTTCGAAAAGTTGTTTCTACAGAAATTCCGCCTCACAGATATTCGGAGCGAACGAGATGTCTACGTATGATCAACCAGTATTATTTATCTTTTTTTGGAAACGTTCAGCTCCAAATCTCTTGGTCGGTATCACTGCCTTGATGTAATTTTTCATGTGTTACAACTATTTTGAGAGTGACAACACTGGTTGACGATCATTTGATGTTGAAAGTAGCGTTTTTTTTTTGTTCTTCTAGCAGTTAGTTTTTCCATTCCCTACCCAAATCACTTGAAGATGCAAATCACTTGAAGGTGCTCTGCTGACTGCTTTGTTTACCATCATAATCCTGAAGTTTTCGCGTTTTTCAGTTTTCTTGTTTCAACAATGTTTTTGTTTGATTACAGTCTATCCTATATCTGTCGTTGCTGGTTAAGACATAACTAGCCAAATTTCATTTGTCAACATATCTTCGGATATGTTATAATTATTTTAAATTCAAATAATACTTTACTCTGTATCCTAAACACATACGAAACCATTTAATTAAACTCAAAATACCAAGAATTGTGTGTACAGTGTTACTTGTGATTATGGCCTTACATATACCTGTGAAACTTCAAGACCTTTAGAAGTAAAAAGAACATTTACAGAAGACATGTTCGTATTGTAGACATATTTTTGGTTTTTAGGACAGGCAACAAGACGGAATAAATTATTTTCCTTGTAGATTAGGGCTTTCTCTCATCAGTGTTTTCTTCTGAAGCCAATAAGTATTTGAAATTTGTAATTGGAACAAAGTTCAGTTATAGAATTTCGAAAAGTTGTTTCTACAGAAATTCCGCCTCATAGATATTCGGAGTGAACGAAATGTCTACGTATGATCAACCAGTATTATTTATCTTATCTTTTTTTGGAAACGTTCAGCTCCAAATCTCTTGTCGCTGTCATTGCCTTAATGTAATTTTTCATGTGTTAAACTATTTTGAGAGTGACAACCTCACTGGTTGACGATAATTTGATGTTGAAAGTAGCGTTTTTTTGTTCTTCTAGCAATTAGTTTTTCCATCCCCTACCCAAATCCCTTGAAGGTTTACCATCATATTCCTGAAGTTTTCGCGTTTTTCAAATTTTCTTGTTTTACAAGGTCTTTGTTTTATTCCAGTCTATCCTATAGCCGCCGGTGCTGGTTAATACATGACTGGCGAAATTTCATTTGTCCACATATCTTCTGGAAATGTTATAATTGTTTTAAATTCAAATAATACCTTACGCTCTATCCTAAACTCATACTAAATCATTTAATGCAACTCAAAATTCCAAGAATTGTGTATACAGTGTTACCTATGATTGTGGCCATACATGTACCGGTGAAACTTCAAGACCTTTAAAAGTAAAGGAAAAGGAACATTTACAGAAGACATGTTGACAAATTAAATTTGCTCAAGTACGAAATAATCGACACCGGCAGCCCTTGGATAGAGATAGACTGAGATAAAACAAAGATGTTGTTAGAAAAAGAAAGTTTAACAAAAGGAAAATTTAAGGAAGCCTGGCTGTGTGATGGTAGACAACGTGGAAGTCGGGGTACCTTCTATTGGTTAGGACGTGAGGTGGAAAAACCTATTGCTAGAAGAACAGAAAAACGGTACCCTCAGTATAAAGTGATAACTAACCAACCAAATTGTCACACACACTTATTGATAACGACTCCAGATTTGCATTTGAAACTACAGATAAGTATATACAAAACACTTATTTATAGCTATACAGGAATACTGGTTGCTCATATTGTAGACTTATTTTTCTTTAAGAATATCTGTGAGGAATATTTTCTGTAGAAACAATCAATAATCTGCACAATTTTTCCTTTAATTTAGTTTGTTTTTCGAGTGAATCCATTTTACGATTTTCTCTCCAAGCAATCTGGCGACACTGTGCGGACGTAAATTATGAATTTTTTATTTTATTTTATTTAATGAATGGAGCAATATTATATAAAAAAAAATTAAGCATTCTGTACTGAAGGTCGTCAATAACTACTAAACAAAACAAAATTAAAGAAAATCGGTTGAGGGACAGAGGAGAAAATTTGGGAACACTTGCAAATATAGAACACCCGAAATCAAGAGTGGTCGGAGAAGAAAAGTTCACTGAAAAATCTTGTTTGAATCAGTGATGTGTCCATAAACACTAGCGTAGTTCGGAACAGCGAGATATAATACATTTTATGACGACCATTTTTTAGTCCCAAACTGAAACAGACTAGAAATCTGTACGACAAATTTCAATGAAAATAGACTTTATATATAAACAACATATATCGTCTAATTAAGTATTTACACGTGAAGATGTTAGATGTCGTTAAGTTTTAAACGGTAGGATTTCACTGACATATTAACGAATGATTTTCAATATTAAACTTCTGTGTGTACATAAAGTAATAATACACTTATTCAGCTGTATTGATTAGGCTGTTATTTGCAGTAATGTATAAAAAAATATGTACTAGATAACATTAGGCTCACTTCGAAACACATAAAACGTTAAGTTACTCTATGAAAATTTTTCTTTACTGTTATTTAATGCACTTTTAAATGTACTGTATTATGGATAATAACAAAGTCAATACAAGATTCCATTAATTCTATATAGCTGGTTTATGGAAAACAACAATGTTGATAGACATTTTTATAGGTATCTCATTTTTGTCAACGTTGCTTATACATTATATATGTTGTCAATTTATTGATAAAAAGTGAAAACCCTGACCCAGTACTTTTGTACCATATACTAACTATATAGTAAATTTAACCATCTACCAATGTAGCCAATCACCTATAGAACGAGGAGGTCGTAAATAGGATTGATTCCGAATAACTATAAAAATACTTGAAAGCGGATAACACACAGTAACAGGTACATATAAATCCAATTTGTAACGAAACTCCGACGATATTTTGTTCGTTGCTGCCGATGTAATCCGCTTGGCGGCAAATACGATATGGCTTGTCCTACAACTGGTACGTATCTGATGTGTGTATAATTGAATTATGTAATTTAAATAGGTTAGTGCTACTGTTGTAATATGATATTGTTTTGTCGTAGTGGATTACTACACGGAGTTTCTACAAACTGACGTTATTTTAATATATACGGTTACTTTTTGAACAAATTTCCATATTCATTTTATCTATGGTTATATAGGCACTCGTTTATTCTATGGGACATGAGTAGCATTAGATGGGCTATATCCTATTGAGGAATACAGAGGTTCCTTCCAAGAATAAATTATATAGTGTTACTAAAAATCCATATTTGAGTAAAAGACATTCAATGAAATAAATTGGGATGGATTCGTGTTAAATATCTGGGCTTACGCTATAACCGCCTGAGAGCGGAACTTCCTTCCCTGAAAATCCTGCAATCCCAACTATCGTATATTCATCTTAAATGTCATCAAAACTTCACTCTACATACCACTTTCCTAATCCCACGTTGGATTAGTGCGTTACAAAATATTTCTGTAATGAAAGCTCCCATTAGAGAAGCTGATTGCCTAATCTGACATTCTCTAAAAAAATTCTTTCACCTCCTTTCTTCCGCCACTAATCATTTTATCTACGCTCTCAAAGAAAACGGCGACGATCGTATTGTCTTTCAAGATCCCAAATATTTAGTTAGGATGCTAAAGCAATGGTTTCCGATATAATAAAATGGTTTTTCATTTTCTACTAATATCAACACTTCTAACCTATAATCTTGGTCAGGAAATGGCCTCATTCTTATCTAATTATTCCAACTTCGCAGCAGTCTTCTTCCTCGCGTGACCTTCCATATAACGATCCGATTTTCCGGAAATGTAGAAGATATTGTGACAGAAGGGAATCCGTCTGTCACATTCTGCAGAACTGTTATATCACTCACTCCCTATGATAACGTGGTCAACATCATCCCGAAAGAGGCAAATAAAATGGGCTGGCATGTTAAGCCCGGGTTTAGATGTCGTAGTGGAATATGAAGAATCCCAGATATCTTAATAACAAAAGGACTGAATACGACTGTTGTCGATGTCTGTATCTATTGGAAAAGCCATCGTATGGTTAATTTAAAAAACACTATTATGAGAATCCGAGCTTTCTTAATATAGTCCTGACTAAGAGGAACTCCTCTGAGGTAGTGCTTATTCTTTGTACATTACGTGCCCTAATAATAATATCTTCCTTAAATTTTTTAGCTGTAACAAACTTCCACTAAAGGTTAATAGCGTAAGTGCGGGCTCAATTGACTGTTTTTCCCCCACTCTTCTTTCGATCATAATTTCTAATATTTTTGTTCCCTATAAATATTATTTCTCTCCTAACCTTCTATTAATGCTGTTTATCAATAATCAGGGGCGGATCCAGACACACGCTTCCGATGAGGCGAGTTCATGCTTCAGGGGGGGGGGGCACCCTGTATTACATTTACAAAATGTAATTTTGAAACCCATATTTCTTGGACTATTACCTTAAAAGTAGTCTTTATGTGATTTAAACCCATAGAAGTGACCTTCTTCTAGGCTCTTGGAGTTAAAATGACCTCGTTTTAATATTAAATGTACTAACTTTGAGACTCCCCCCCCCCTTGGATGCGTCCATGTACCCAATTATGTTCTATTTGATTCTACTTTTCGAGTTCTTAGGCATGTTCGCTCTGAGTATTCTCCAGTAAGGTTGTTGGTTCTGTATTTTTGTCTGATGTTTATCAATTATTTCTGTACATTGTAATTTTACATATACAAGGTGTCCGGACGAAAACGAACCGCCTGGAATATTTCCTAAAATACTCACAAAAACATGTCAAAAGTTTTACCGAGCCTCATCACCCCAGCCTCCCAACGTTAGCTTTTAATTTTTTTTTAATGAAACCCTACCATAAGTGACAGATCGTTTCAAAGCCTGTTTAAAAAGGAATTAATTTTTGATAGTCCACCAACATTTAAGGAATTTGCTAATTAAAACGTGATACCTGAATATTTTTCTAATCTCTGATATTATTGACGAATAATAATTAAAATAGATTATTCGGTTATAATTTTTAAAGACATTTTGCTTCTACAAGTAAAATGAAACTGACAATGGATTTTAAAGCATTTTATTATAACAAATGTTCGATATGGTTCCTGCTATAACCTGTTTGGCGAAGAGTACCTACTATTTCGACGTGTAATTTTTGAGGTCCCCTATACTGTGTATCACTTCTCATAGAAAAAAAATTAATAACTTCTTTCGTGAAAAAGACAATTTTCTTTGCTAGTAGAGGTATTAGTTTCTTTCCATTGACGCTTCGTTATTTTTCTTACTCGACATTGGCCGAAAAAATTTAAATTATTGTTCTTTATGTGCTAGAGACATTGCTCGTAATTTCAATAAGAGGCATCCAGAAAGACTAGTAAGGCATAAATCCATTACTGATTCGTGGAGCAAATTCAACGAACTTGGATCCATGGTTAACAAGAAATGCGAGTCCAGAAGGATCGATGACGTTGAAGTAGCAATATTAGGACGCGTTGTAATGGAACCAAAAAATCTTTAATACAAATTGCATTAACAGCAGGTATCCTACGAATAGTGTTCACAAAATCCTGAAACGTAATAAGTTTCATCCATACAAAATCATACCGGTGCAAGAATTAAATGAAGACGACTTTGACATTCCAGCTTTATATTGTGATGTGAAAGGTAGCGTCAATAAAGGTCGGTAAGCTCACAGCTATTATAGCTGATTCTGTTTTTTCCAGATTTGGACCGCGTCATTTTTTCGAATTAATTTATTTATATATCTGAAACGACACATAAACAAAGTTTTCCGACGTTTCGCCCACACTTATAAGGGGCTTTTTCAAGGGTGAGAAAAGACAACTGTTACTTATCTTACGGCGTTCAGTCTTTTTCTCACAAAAACACTTTTAAACTTCAGTTTATTAAACTGAAGCACAAACTGTAAATGACTAACACATTGGATCCATCAAATGATGGAATATCATATGGTTATTTCATCATTTAATAGATCCAATGTGTTAGTCGTAGGCGGTCTCGTGTCACCTGTCAGAGCAAGTGTAATTAATGAGGTGTGAAATGTGAAGCAATAAAATTATATGATAAACGGATCTAATGGGATAATTTAGGTTTGTATAACATGGAGTCACCAAAGAATTTAAGAAGTCGAAATAAAAAGGGGAGGAGTCAGAAGTATTCTTTGCGCGGATTGGGTAAACAATCTGTTTGTAAATATGATTAATTAGGTTATTTGTAGAAAGTAGCGTCGTGAAACAATTTAAGATGGCGAAATAAAAATGGGAGAAGTCAAATCTGATAAATGGTTCTAATAGGATACTTTAGGTCTATATGATTGGAATTAATATATTATAATAAAGGAATATTCTATTATTGGTCTACAAATTTCTAAGTAAATTTTTCTTACTTCTCCAGATATTTTTGCTCAGACTGTGAGTTTCTTTTTATCATAGTTGTGTGAAAACTAAAATCTAGTTTGTTGTCAGTGACTATAATATCTGTCGGATCTGGTATGATTTCACTTTCCTTTGAATAAGAGTTATTATTTAAATCACTTTAAAGAAATACGTTCGACTGTATCAGAATCATTCTACTGACATGCAAAACGTCGAATCTCCATTAGTCGATTTGTTCTGTAATAACGCGCATTTCAGTTGAAGCTGCTAATAAATATGATTAGTTCACATTACTGGAAACTAATATTTAACTAGTCATTACTCCATCAGTCAGCGTTTGCATACGAAAATGAAATTCCAACCGACCATTTGCGGTCAACAGCAAATCGGTGTACTCCTATATATGCACTTGGGGAAAATTACTATGCATCTCTGCATTATACCAAAACAGCGCAACACCAAATAACGTGCTCCACCTGCAAATTTTAAAAAGGGCTGAGAGAAACGAAGTAAAGTGATTTTATCCTGGGGCTCCATAAATTTAGTTTGAGAGCGATTTTAGATTGAGCACTAACGTGTTTGAATTCTTTGTTGGATATCAAGTTTGGTGGTCGGGGAAATATTGCATTACACTGCAATTTTTGCAGAAATTTGGTTTTAGCAGTGAATTTTATGGGGCAGTTTGTTGCAGACATTTTGGGCACGATCGTCAATTTATGCGCCTTTATTTTGTTTTGAATATTAATAAGTTTTAGTTGGTTAGAATTATTTTTCCTTTTAGTCTCTTACTAACAATCATATATAAAAATATTATTTTGCTTATTGAATACATAGTTCAACAAATTAACTCTTAAAGGCATGATATTCTAACGCAAACGCACATCGACATCTATTAAATTCAGTTATATGTACGAAATACATAAATAATTGTTTGGGATTGCAATCAGTTGAGGGAAGCGCAACTGATGAAGGTTCTCGACTAGAAACAATACATTGTCAATGGATTGTAAATATCCAAGAGATAGTTTCTTAAGGTATGAAATACTGTTTTTCGATATTTTTGAAAATATTTCTACTAGTTTTTACTTATTTTTAAATTACATGGTGTTTTATATATATATATATATATATATATATATATAAATGTAACCATATCTCTTGATCAATTATTATTATTTAACAGCTAAGTATGACATTACATTAAGTTCATTGTATTAATAAATTAAAGTGAAGAAATAATAAAATGGCTGAGCTGAACTACATAAATAAAATTACAGGTTGAAAGAGCGAGAAATTTTTAAGAACAAAATCATACTCTAACATCTACTCGCTCTCAAACTTAGAAATCTGAAGAAAACGAGTTTTGAATGAATTTTCAATATCTGCCCCTCTAAAACTCATACAAAAAAATAAAAAATTTTGCACCCTGTTAGGATACGGTATCAAAAATAGAGTTTCCCATATGAAAAATCACTCTGATCTTCATATGACCTTGAAAAACAATCTCAAGGTCAAAATCTATATATAAATAGGCAAAGACAAAATGATTAGGTACCATTTTCTCCTCTGTCTCTCAACCGATTTTCTTCATTTTTGTTTTGTTTAGTAGCTACTGACAACCTTCAATGCAGAATGCTAATATTAATTTATAATATTGGTTCATTCATTAAATAAAATATAATAAAAATTCATTATTTACGTCCATAACGTCAACGTCAAACAACTGAATGTGCCGCCGCCGCCAGACTCAAAACATTGAGTAATTATATATAGAGGGACCAATGCTGTTATATACTTAGAGCATGTACTTCTGGAAGTGGCATGCAAGCGTTGTTATTGTTTAGTGGTAAAGTAATCGTTGTATTTATAATTATACAGGGCGATTCCAGATATTTTAGAAATCATTTTTTTCGTGGGTTGCACCTAAGCAGTTGCATATATAGGGTGTTTAAAATATAGTGTAGAGTGCAATTATAACTAATAAAATAATTATGTAGGGAAGCCCATTAGCGATTGAATTTCCAAGGTTCTTGGAATAGAAGGTGCAGTAGAATTACAGTTATACAGCGTGGTGCAAAAAATATTATACAGAGATGCATATACAGGGTGGAGGAAATGGAAATTCAACATTCCGTAACCCATAAGCAGTTGTATATATAGGGAAGATGAAATATAGGGTGAGAGGAATTATAGATATACAGGATGATGATAAAAAATGTTAGAAAAGGAAATTATTTATAGAGTAGCCCACGAAGAGTTCCATATATATGATGATTGAAATATAGGTCGGAGTAGAATTATAGTTACAGAAGATGGGTAAAAATTTCGTAAACAAAAAGAGTAAATATGGTGGCTCATAGGCAGTGGCATATACAGAATGGTTTACCGGGTGGTTCAAAAATGTTAAAAAATATTATGCGTGGTCCATGAGCAATTGCATATACAGGGTGGTGGAAATATATAATGAGATGGAATTATTATAATGAGGATTTAAATAAATGTTAGAGAATTGAGTGCAATTATAGCTATACATGGAGGTTAGAAAAAATAAATAAGTAGGGTTGAATTGTTGTCATATTAAATTAAGAATTACGAATTTGAACACATATAAAGTCCTATGAATTATATCTGAAAAAAAACTTGAAGTTCGTTACTTATTTGTAGAAGCGAGATGTAAGAGCGACATCTAGGATTTTCGAGGAAACTATCACACAGAGGTTCCGAATCTGAATTCGTTTCGTGTAATTGCTGTTTTCACTAAAGTCCTAGGATAGAATGTCACGATAAAATTTTCAGGTTACTTAACCTGCCCGAGATATTACCACAATTGCTCGAATTTCGACCACTGGGCGACAGCTAGTTTATATAAAAAAAAGAGGACCTCAATTGCCATCAAAAACTTTTGTCTATTTTTTTTCTACGCCATCTTTCCGAGATGTTTGCAAACCTGGATTAAAATAATTTTAGAGCTTGTACATATGGAGGTAGCCTGCATTGCACAAAATCTTTGTAAGATTAAAACGAGAGAGAGGAATAGAGAGGACAAAACGCTATTTCACGTTCAGAATGTTGTTGATTGGCTGCTTCCACCCACCAAGTGTTACTGTCTCAATTGCCCTCTCTTTTTAGCCTTGCCACGATATTTGTGCACTGTAAGCTAACTCTAGGAGCTACATGCTCTAAGAATATCACTCATCGTGAATATAAAGCAACCTTTAAACAAAATAGTAATAACACTAAGACATTACAGTTTACCACTTTTTTCCACAGTATGTTTCCAAGCTAACCAACACTTTATGAAAATTTTGATTTGAAATGATATGCTTCATTTAAAGTGTTGACATTAATGCCATTTTTGATATTTGCGACCATTTGTAAGACATTTTCAAAGTTGTCACCATTTTTGACATTTTGAAGTGATCAACATTTTTGATATTTATGGCATTTTTGGCTGTCATGCCATTATTGACATACCATTGACAAAGATAGTCATATATATATATAGACAAAGGTTGCGCATTTGATAGTTTTAGATATAAAATTCAGTTAAATAATTACTTCATTTTTTTTTCAGAGGAAAAGTTTTATTAGCTGTCTGCCATTAACCTCCTATGGTATTATAAGTCCATTACAAAATTCCTGAATTTTCGCGTTCATTTTGAAGACCCCCATAAATATAAGTGATTTATCCGAAATGCTGGAAACTAATATTTAACCTGCTGCACCTACATCAATCACCGTTTATGTGTACGAAATTGAAATTCCACCAACCATTTGCGGTCGGCGGATAAATGTATGCACTCTGGAAAATTTTTGTGCATCATGTTGCCGGCAAACGTGAAACGGTAAATAACTAAATCCACAAATTTTAAATTGGATTACAGGCAGATATAAATCGGATTTAGGGGATCTTTAGAGCAGAGCCTGAGTGAAACTCGTGTAATGGTAAATGCATTTGAAAATTTCTGGTTATAGCAATGAAAATCATGATAGAGACAATATTGTGATAGATAGCAATGACGGTAAGAGACAAAACAGAAAGATTCTCTTGTGCGTAATTTATGTCGACAACTTGCAGTTGATATTTTTTATTGTAGTCTTTGCGACAGTTGGGTTACCTACTTGAACATTTGGAAGTATGTAGGAAAGTAATCACATCTTAAGGTTTATGAATAGACAAGAATCTAACGGAACTAAACCTGATATAGAAACCAAAAATGTATGTTAGATTTGTGTTATAACCTTCTGATTTAAAAAACGGAGAAAGACGATATTTTTTTGACTTCATGTTATTCTCATTTATAGGTCATTTCTAAGTTGTTTATTGTATTTATAATAAGAAGAAACGCAAATTTCCATCAATTTAACGGTTTTGGGAGAGGGCAAATAGTAGCCCACATCATTTACGAATGGTACGTAACAAAATTAATAGAACAAAATCAACACCAACGTCTTCTAATGATCAAACGTGACTAATTGGCATAAACTAAAACATTTTTTATCGATGTTTTTTGTTTTTTAGTAAAATAACCTAAAAAAATCGCCAACAATTTAGTTTTAGTTTTACACGAAATCTACTCCCAGAAACCATGTTTGCTAAAGGCAGTGTTATTGAGAAATACGTAACCTACAAAATGAGCTAGTTTACGCCCAAATTAGTTAATTTGTTGCTGAGATAGTTGAACCTGAACTCAAATTTCCAAGAAAATAATGGATTATAAAAAGGTAAATCTTTTCTTCCCCAATTTATGATCTAAAAATAAATAAAGTAGTCCTAGTTGTTTTTGCCAAAGTACTATATAACCTCACCGGATAACCCTATAATTTATAATAGACCAGCTTGAGAAAATAGACAATGCTAACTAAAAATACATACTATTGAAAATATTTGGGGATTCTAGAGCATCAGCAGTGGACGCGAAATTGTTGAGGGCTTTCTAGGTACTGGTGAAAAGTATTTGTCCTCATTATAATATTATTTTTCGTAATTTGGCGCAATTTAATGAATTTAGCTAAATTGAATGCGAAGACTTTATTAAATAAGAAAAAGATATTAAATTATATGAACAAAATAATTAATTTTTAATTTTTAAGAAATTTAGCGTAAAGAATATGTTTTAACTTTCTGTCAAATTAATGGGTATCGTTATTTTAAGGTGTTTTCATTTTCAGTATTCAAAGCTTAATTGCATCGTTTATAATATTTGGTTCTTAGAGTTATGTAAACATTTTGTATAAAAATGCTGATACAAATTAATAATAATTAATGATAAATAATGGACATCCAAAATAATAGATAAAAAATTCATGTTATTCGCCAGTTAAGGTAATTATGTAAATTTTAATTGTTCAATTCAGATTCAAGGCAGATAGAAAATTCCAACATCTCCTTTTTTACCTATTAATTTTTAAATACAAAGAATGTTATGTCAATCACAGTCCTCAAATATACATATTTTTGACAAAATAATTTTGCAAACACCTTTCTGGGAAATAACACTACAAGTCACGAAATTTTTGTATATTTCTAAACGTTTTTGCCATTGATAACGGAGTCTGACGTGGACTCCGAAACGTTTGGAAAAATACAGAAACTCCGTGACTTGTGGTGTAACTCCCCAGAAAGGGCTTAAATATTAACTTACATAATTTTTTAATTTTCAAATCCTCTTGAGTGTTTAAACAGCACTCGAAAGGTTTCTAGAATTTCTCAGATATTTAGGGGAAAAAATTGTGTAATGTTTTTATTTTCACACATGGGTTCTGTTCAGTTCTTGGATTTATTTAAAAACACAGTCCAACTCACTCTAATTTATTTCCACTACTTTAATACAATTTATATTCACAATAACTATTTACAATTCATCTTAACTATACAATACGACCGTCGAAAACAGAATGAATTCCATCGCCAGCTGTCCGTTATTATATATTTCTCTTGGAATTATTCTGGCAAGTCAAGGAACTATCGAGAAACTTCTTTCATGTGTTCTGGAAGGTTTAAGGGAGTTCCCAGTAACGGCAGCGGTCGGCCTGTTGAGAGACGAAACATTTCGGATTACCAGAAGTATCGGAATACTGTCCCTTCCACGAATTGGTTGATGGCTGACTGCACCAGCTGTCGGATGAATTCTCGTAACAATATATATTTTACATACTTTGGTTGAAGATAAAGGCAATACCGGTGGCTTAACACATAGTATTATTTTATATTTAGCAATTTACATCATACCATCTTTCTATATCAGAGTCATTCTGGTCACTTCTTGAAACTTGTTATTTAAAGCTTACAGTAGACACTTTTTCAGTTTAATTCCCATATAGGTTTGTCATCCGTTTCTCTACAAACTTGCTCTTTTTGAGCTATTCTGACGTACGTCAAGTCTTTAATTTCAAATAACAGAAAATCTGAATGTTGATTAGAACGAAAAGCAATTTATGTTCTCGTATTATATATCAGTTGTATATTATAATTGTTTATTTACTGTAATTTATTTATTTTCTATAAACGAAGAGCCTCTTAGTATATAAACTGGTCCCTATATCCTACATGTCGCAAAGATGAAATTAAAATTTAAATATTTAAGTTGTATGGGTATTTCAAGATCAAGCAAGGGTGGTGTCGGTCGGAACGAGGTGTCGAAACCACAATGCATTTCAATTTTTGCATTTCATTACCATACTCAACTTTTTTCATATGTAAGTGTATGTCTAGGCTTCAAAAAATACACACGATTGATAATGAACATAGAACATCGTTTTTTGAAATAAATAAAATATTGATGATATTCAAAATGAATTGTGCAAATATTTTTATTGTTACATAATAGAAGCAGTTGCATTCATGTAATTCAGTTAATCAAAAATTCATACCTTTAATCGTTAAAGAGTGCATAAATGTTTCAGTTTTAATCAGACTATTCTTGAACTTTTAAAACTTCTCTGGCTAATTACTCGGGGCTTGCACAGTAAAATTAGCTGAATTCGTTATTATACTTTAAAGAAGGAGAAATTGAGTTAATAGTTGCTCTCGGGGGCACGGCCGGCAGCTTCGCGCTAGTCGGTAATAACCAGCGAACTTTGGTATTCAAGCAGTATAAAGAAAATTGAACAATAGATAAAATTTTCCGAGGCATTTCACTGAATATGAAGGAAATTTTCAAATATACCGAATTACTTGCTTCAGCGATTTTAAATAGTTACATCGGTGCTTTAGTCGAAAGAAGCTCATCATGTCGGAGTTCTGGAAATGAAAAGGAGAAAATGAAAAGATTTGTGTGGGAATTTCGACATAACGAAAATTTATGTGGCGTAGGACGTTTTTATGAATGACAATGTCAAACGATGATTATTATGAATAATTCTGAAACATCACTTATTATTAGGTACAAACAGTTTAAATCTGCTGGTTAATATGAAATTTTTTCTGGAACTGGGAATCGGAACAAGATATTGTTCTAATATACCCAATGCCCAGAGCTGCTGAAAAATCATTAGATCTACTGAATGTTCTGTTTGTCTACGGATATGCTACTAATCCATGATTTCTACTGAAGACAGTAAAACAGCCATCAATTCCAAGTTTTATTGACTAGTATTTAAAAATATGCATTTGGAATTCAAACAACATTAGCAGTACTCGGTGCTAGTTAATAACACATATTAAGTTGCATAAATTTGTAGCAATAACAGTCATAATGGGTCCTTAAATAGTCAGTCTGTTCTCGGGGATTCACCGATTTCTATTTATGTAAATACTTTATTTTAATATCTATCTAACTGTATATCTTAATCAGCTATAAGGAGACTCAAAACAAACAAGGCCTCAGGTTGCGATGCCATCCCGGCAGAAGTAATAAGAAGGACGAGAAAATCATATGTGATAACTGCTGCCTCATATGAAGATATGAGGCAGCAGTTATCGCATGCCAGTAAAGTAATGCTTTCAATAATAAACGAAAAACTAAAATATACCTGAAATGGAAAATCCGACCAGAGCAGACAGGGAGGCAGGGTTTGTGCGCGGCCGTAGTATTAGAGAACAAATATTAAATCTTCTCCAAATCATCGAAAAATGTCGTAAATTCTACAGACCGCTGTTTTGTGGACTACCGCAAGGCCTTCGACAGTATTAAGTGGAATCTGGACAGTTCTGGAAATCCCATTCCATCTGCCGTTTTTAATCCAGGATCTATACGTAAACAGTAAGACAGCTGTAAGAATAGACAATCAATTATCTAACCGTTGTAAAATAGAAAAAGGAGTCCGTCAGGGCTGTATCCGGTCCATTCTTTTTAACATTTTTATTTTTTTATTAGAAGTGTGACAGATAATTCCTGCAGCCAACACCCAAGAAGAACTCAAAAATCAAAGTGATGATAATTACAGGGCTCAGAATAATCAGCCTGATTTCCAAAACCTAGATATATGCCAAGTCGTTAACCAATATATCTATCTGGGAGCACTGATTTCAAATTAGTTGTCCACAGGAGATTAATCGTAGATCCGAAATGGCTAGGTAGACCACAAAAAAAAACGTTAAAACATTAATAGTTCCGATACTACTATATGGGTCAGAAACATAATCTTTAAAAGCTGTCGACTGCAGGAAGATTGACGCCTTTAAGCTCTGGGGTTGCAGAAGAATCGTACGAATTCCTGGACAGCAAAAAGAAGAAGAAATCAAAGAATCCCAAATGCTATCTAAAATACTCCTAGCCCGGATCCTCAGATATTTTGGTCACCTTCAGAAAAGAGATGAGGACAACCTAGAGCGACAAATAGTAGCCAGGGGCGAGTGGAAGGTATTGGCCCAGAGGTAGGTTACCAACATCCACTGATTTAACAGTAAACCAAGCTGCATCCAGCGCCTACAACAGAGAAAAATGGCGCGAAATGGTCAGACTTGTAACCAAATGATTGAAGCATTGATGACGGCTCCTCTGCAATGGGAAAACAAAGAAGAAGAGAGATATCTTACCTCTAATGGAAACTCTGGGAGATTCCTCCAATTTTGTTACATTATATCTTAATCTACTGGCTAAGATCCTGCTAATATTCGCATTAATGTTAGTGATTCCATTTCGTTACACCTTAAAGGTGCGTCAATAATTTAAGAACAACTGTTAGTGTAGTGAAGAAAGTCACAAAGTACCGCAGTTGTCCGAAGTCCATCCGACAACAAGCATTTGAAATGGACATAAATCGGGATTTAAAATTCCACCTCCTAGTTAAAAAAATCCCTGTATGATGCCCATTGGTCCGATTGGCAATATTGATTCATATTTCGGACATACTGTCACCTTGAATTATTCGCAAAATACGGATAAATCCAAGACAATGTGGTTTGAGCAAGATGGTGCTATCAATCAATCCTACCCGCAACATGTCCCCAGGAAAACTCATTTGAAATTTTGTCGTGTATATGCTCACAACTAGTTCTTTTTCTTTTGGTGCCATATTAAGTCCCCCGTAATGTAGTCAATTCTGCTTTCTTCCAATCCATTGCAGACGTCCACCTTACCTTACATTATAAGCTGAAGGAATTTGTATGGGTCTCTTCTAACAACAGGTAGGTATGATATTTTTCTTATCTAAATAATCATGAACGGCCTTTGATTTATTTAAAATTGTTTCGTTGCTCTGCATAGCTGTCCAAGGTGCATCCTTCTGTGCAACTACATCTCAAGCGCTTCCATGCGATTGATCGTAGCAGCCTTCCGAGTACAGGTCTCAGAACCAGATAATACACCTACACATATATCATAGGCAACATTTGATGATTCTTGGCTGCAATGCTGTTTCAATTCTGCATTTAATCTCTTTATCTGGGTTAGTTGATATTTTGATTGGATAACTGTTTCAATGTGTTGTTGATCTTTCTGTAAGGAGGTACTGGCTTACCGTTGACGAATGAATACTATAAATTTGGCTTAGTGACATTCATTTTTCGACCCATTTCAGGTCCTGTCGTGTTGACACAATCCAACAACACTTAGAAGCCCTGAATACCATCGCACAAGATGACCATATCGTCAGCATATCGCCTAGTATTAATCACTTCACCATTGATCTTCACTCCAAGGTATTTGTTTTGCACCGAGTGTGTATACAAGTAGGTAGTATAAAAAAATTCAACGTCAGATGAAATTCTCCGAAGCATTTCGCGAATTGTAAAGCAAATTTTCAAATATACCGAATTCTCATCTGGTAACGAACTGGAGAAAATGAAAATGTTTGTGTGGGAATTTCTTCAATATGAAAATTTATGTGGTGTAGGACGTTTATATGAACCACAATATCAAACGATGACTGTTATGAATTACGATATTATTGTTAGGTACTAACGGTCCAAACACGCTGGAATGTTTATAAAAAGAAAAAATTGTTAATAAATTTATAAATTTATCAGCTTAATCTCCCTTAATTCTAATGTATCTGTCCCGGCAGTGCTCAAGGGTTTCACTAGAAATAATTTTTTTCCAACCGCACTAGGCTTATTTACTGCTGGAAAATTTTATTTCAGTTATCGTGCCTGAAGAATACTGCTTGATTAATCGCAGCTTATGACACAAAAATATTGCAAAAAAAAGGATAAACATACCTGCCATACTTTAATATTCTTACTCTGATTTGACACTCAAGAACTCAATGTGTAAACTGTATGGTAAATTAATTAAGAAAGAGATAGAACTGGAAATCGAAGAATAAAATAGGTTTAGAGGCGATAGATCAACAACCGATAACGTAATCGTACTAAAAAGAATTAATTATGGTGTAAAAACTTTTGATATTGTTCATATTTACCTTCTTTTTTTTAATTCTAGATGTTTTTAACTTTTTGGCATTTTAACGTTTTTACATGTTCAGGATTTTTGATATTCTTGTCAAGTAATTTTGAAACGATTATTGAGAAGGGCCTTCATTATTTCGACTGCTCATTCCTGACAGATAAATATTTGAAAATTGTAATTGTAATCGAACAAATTGTGGCAGTGGAATTTCGTAAAATTACCCAGATAACTAGTTCTTTCTTACTAATATCTAACTCAAACATGTTCTCAGCGAAACAAATCTGTACAATATTATTACGAACTCCGAGGGTTTTAAAACAATTTTAACACCGAAATTTTTTTAAAGCTATTTATTTTTTGCTTTTTAGTGATGTCGTAACTGGATGTATATTTCAATTGTTACTAACTTTGTTTTTTAACAATTTTCTTTATACTCTCTTCGAGGTGTCATTCCTTTGTACGCAAGACAATATATATTATATATAAATATAATATATATTGTTTCTGGTTAGGGAACCTTCATCAGTTGCGCTTCCCACAATTTAATGTCCTCTCGAACACTTCTTTATGCATTTGATGCATTTCGTTAAATTTGAAGACGCAAGATGTAAGACCGACATCTAGAATTTTCGAGAGAATCAGCCCACAGAGGTTCCGAATCTGGAGTCGTTCCGTGTAAATGCTGTTCTCCCTTAACTTCTAGGACAGAATGTGACGATAAAATTTTCAGGTTACTTCACCTGTCAGAGATATTGAATACTCTCTTCGAGGTGTCATTCCTTTGTACGCAAGACAATATATATTATATATAAATATAATATATATTGTTTCATCAGTTGCGTCTTCAAATTTAACGAAATGCATCAAATGCATAAAGAAGTGTTCGAGAGGACATTCAAATCTGGGAAGCGCAACTGATGAAGGTTCCCGACCAGAAACAATATATATTATATTTATATATAATATATATTGTCTTGCGTACAAAGGAATGACACCTCGAAGAGAGTATTCAATATCTCTGACAGGTGAAGTAACCTGAAAATTTTATCGTGACATTCTGTCCTAGGAGTTAAGGGAGAACAGCAATTGCACGGAACGGCTCCAGATTCGGAACCTCTGTGTACTGATTCTCTCGAAAATCCTAGGTGTCGGTCTTACATTTCGCGTCTTCAAATTTTCTTTATAGACAAAACAGGAGTACTTTACTATTAGACAAAATTCATATTTTTGACGAATCTCGTCTAAAAATGAAAAAAACTGACATGTGACGATTTTATTGTCGGTTCCAGATCACGCGGATGAAAACTTTTAGGATGTATATTTTTAAATATTAATATCTGAGTACTCCACCCTACATAACTATAACACTTTATATTCCAATCATCCTGTATAACAATAACACTATATTCCAACTATACTATAATTGTATTTCTATTCCGCCCTATATTTCAACCATCGTATACATATAATGTACTGTACCCAATAAAACACTTCTTTTTCTAAAAAAATTTTAATCACAATGGGCTACAAATATAGCACTTTTGCCTAACATTTTTAAAATCAAATTACATAACTATAATTATACTACACCATATATGTCAACCACCCTGTATATATATATCTGTCAGTGGTCACCCAATGTAAACATTTCTTGAACCCCTCTGTTAAACCATAATTCCACTCTACCCTATACCCCAACCATTCTGTATTTCTTACCATTTTTTAAACCACCCTCTTTAACATATGTTCTACTCCGCCATATCTTTCAACTATCCTATGTAATCAACTGCTTGTGGGTTTCCCGATATAATTTTTTTAAAACTTTTCCAACCAATCTGTATAACTATAATTTCCATTCCACTCTATATTCTGATCCCACTGTATATGCAACTGCTTATGGACCACTCAATAAAACATTTAGTTTCTAACGTATTTTAACCATCGTGTATAATTATTATTCTACAATGCTTTATATTTTAACGAATTTATATAACCATATAAAACTGATTACACAGCCCCACAAAAAAAAATAAAGTCTTGTGCATCGGACCGGACCTATGTGGGCTTATGTTTTTTGGGTCACTGAATCCGAATCCGGGGTCAGTTTGACCTCATCAGGTCAGGGTCAAACTCATTCCAAGGTCAAATTGCCATAATCTAATCAAAAAATCTGAAAAAATTCGTATAAATGTTTTTGGGGTCGCTGAATTCGAATCCAGGGTCGGTTTGACCTCATCAGGTCAGGTTCCAGATTCGGATTTAGCGACCCAAAAAAATGTGTATGAATTTTTTTCCGATTTTTTGATTAGGTTTTGGGGATTTGACCTTGGCTTAACCGTGAACCTGACCTGATGAGGTCAAACCGGATTCGGATTCACCGACCCCAAAAACATATGCATTTTTTCAGATTTTTTTATTTAACCTTGGAATGACCTTAACCCTGACCTGATGAGGTGAAACTGACCCCGAATTCAGATTCAGCGACCACAAAAACATAGGCGTACATAGATCCGGTCCGATGCACAAGACTATTTTTTTTGTGGGGCTATTGGTTACATTTTTTAAACGATATTATATAATGATAACGATAGACTTATAAAACGATAACGATATTAAGGCAGGAAGTGAAAGCGACACAGAGAACTCATCTTCTTGTGTGCCTCAAATTAACAAAGTTTTTACCCATCTAAAAATCGGCAACTTTTTTACTTTAAAAACCTTAATTAACTTTAATTCATAACGAGTTTGATATTGATATTGCCGAAAGATCTGTCTCTATTAAGGAAAATTCATCTTTTTAACAAACCTCGTATACGGTTATTGATAAAAGTGATTTCCTTATAGGTTTCAGACTATGCAGTTTTTTATGGACACTTAACTTATTATTTTCTATATATAATTAATAAGAAAAATTTCCATACTAATCTAACTTAACTGCACCCTATTTATATATACAGACAAATTGCAAATATACATCTGGAAAGCGGTTAATTAACAAATATTTTGATGAATCTATGTTCAATTAATTTCATCCTAATTTTCGAATAAGAATAATTAAAATGTTTTAATACCACCTCATCCACCGTACATTGAGAAGTCGGTTACAAGATTTCTTCGATTTTTTCCAAAACGAACCATTCCATGTCATTGAAAAAAATATGGGGCCAATCTGGAAGTATCAAATATATCAAATGAAAAAACAATGGTCGCAATCTGTTCATAGTACACAACTCTATTGAGAACCTCCTTCTTTTTTAAGTCGGTTAATAAATGCATCTGGAGTAAGATGTTTCCTACGGTCGAATTCTAGGACCTAACTATAATATACGATCTTGGACTTAGAGCCGTAACATAACATAAAATAACTTAGGAGATATCATTTTATATTCAAAGGACTTCTACAAAAAATACATTAACCAGAAAAGCAAATCCCTTTAAAGATTACTCAAATAATCCATACTAGTGGTCGCCCAGTGGTCGAAATTCGAACCTATTTCATCAAATTTTGAACATTATTGAGTTCGTTAGTTATGTCTGACAGAAATAAACTGGAGGAAAACCATGTCATATTGACAAATCTGTTGAAATAAAAAAATATATATGAGAAAATCAAATATAGGTATTCCAAATAATTGTGTAACCTTCCAGTTTTTGGTGGGATTGCACTTTGTAACCTAACAAATCAGTAAATTCATTGAATTTCTTTGTTTTTAAATATACATCGTTAAAATGTCAATAACATGTTTATTTTAGGTAAAAGTCTTGTAATAAAACCACGATTTTGCAGGAATGAAACTATGTAATATAAAATAAATTGTTTATTAGATAGAATGCATGAACTCAAAACAGTAACTTACTGATTCCCTACCTAAAAATAATTGAAAGATTCTGCCTTTAAATATATTCAAATATGTAGTTATAATTTTTAACATAACATAAAAAAATAAATCCCTTTACAAATATTAACACTTTATATTAAATAGTATATTAATATTAAATGTAATATTTAAACCATTAGTTAATACCTAAATTTTACAAAAATATTTATTGATTTGAGACTGAAAAATTTCATTAGTATTAAAGTAAGAAATAAAACGAAATAGAACCTTTATTCTGGCATTTCAGTTAACGATTTCAGCTCGTAAGCAGAAAATGAAATCAACTAACTCAAAAGTTAGTATGAAGGTGTTATATCTACTATTACATTCCAAATAGCTAGAAAACATAACTACATATTAATAAACCTTCAACCAAAATCTTAAGATTCAATATAATGTCATTAACTCAAATAAAACACGTAGTAAGTAATGACTATTTCTGTTCTGTATGGGAAATATAAATATATATAAGCGCCTGCTGTTAATTAATGATAAATAAGTAATAGTCACATTTGTTAAAAACTTTTTGCAGAGAATGAAGCTGAAATCTTGAAGTTTGCACATTGAATTTACAACTTACCTTTACCCTCCTGCTATAATAATCTTACACCAAACAATATTCTGAAATGTCAAAATTTAAATCAAACCGCTATATCAAAGATAGCCATGAACAGGGCTGCCAGATCTAGCTTTTTGTCTTGAATATTACAATCAGTGCATTAATTCACATTTTTTGTAATCTTATTCAAATTATATTACCTTTATACGGTAAAGATTAAAAGAATCTTTATATTGAAAGTATAACATTAAAACTAATAAAATATTATCAGAAATAAATTCATCAGTTGCAACATATTCGTATTTTAGTTGACAAACCATATTTACAAAGCAATGAAAGTTGCATATTTGCGAGAACCCCATGAAGGGACATTATTATGTAATACAAATTTTCCCGGGTTCTATTTCAATAGCATGACGATGTAGAATAACTTTAGGAACAGGTCAAAATTTGTGATTTTTCGATTAATTTAATTTGTGTTTCACATTCTATTACGATTTTCTCTCCAAGCAATCTGGACGTAAATAATGTTTTTTTATTATTATATTTTATTTAAAGAATGAACCAAAATTACAAATAAATTTTAACATTCTGAACTGAAGGTCGTCAGTTGCTACTAAACAAAACAAAAATAAAGAAAATCGGTTAAGAGACACAGGAGAAAATGGTACCTAACCGTTTTGTATATTTTCAAGCAGACGGCCTTAGGCATATAATATCAGCGAGAAAACACGTCCATTGCCCAAGACGCCTAAACCGAAAAAAGACGCCAAATTTTTCGCTCTTAAATCAAATCTCAAATTAACAACTTTTAGCGAAGCAATTATCAACTTAAATGTAGAAGTTCGAAAAATCATAACCACATAGAAAATATAATCTATTCAAATAAATTTAATGACAGTTATCTAGCTTTTACCTATATTTACACTTTGTATTGAGGCTCATGTAAGTCATGTCGAAGACTTCAGAAAACAGAAATATATTATTAATTAATAGTAACCTTGATTACTAGAGAAACTATAGTGTGACACGCAGACAAACAAGAAAATAAAAACAGCGTGAAGAACATTTTCATTTAGTACCTTTACGTGTTTAAAAGATCTCGTGAGCGTTATCATATCGAATTCTCTACACAACATAAGTACCTTTAAAAACTATTTCAGATACCCTATATCTCGATCTATTCCAAACAACTACTACTTAGCAGCAGAATGAAATGTCTCACGACGATATTCCCTAAGAGCTCGCTAAGGAAGCGCCTGATAAGCGTCGTATTTTTCTTAATAGACCCTCGGAGAGTTCTTTCAATTTTTATCTAACGTCTAGTCGAGCTTCACTTGTCTTTAAAATAAAAAAGTCAGGAAGGCAGCACGTTATGCGATATTTACTTCAAAGCTAATGCGATTATATCGTGTGCTCCACTTTAGAAATAAGAATTGATTACGGTTTATCCTGAGACCTCCGGGGAACGAGTCGTTCGATTATGATATGAGTCGAAGTCACGACCGGTTTACTTGTTAGTGGTAAATACAATGCCCAACTATTGAAATGCTTCATTTATGAAAATGTAACTGAACAGTTTCTAAGGTTTATTATTATTATTATATTATCGATTAAATTTTATTAAATTGGCTAGATACTGAGTAGATACATGGTATACTAGTCGAAAAACTAAAGCACAATAAAACATTTTTTAAAAAAATATAACCAACTTCCACCTATAACTAAAAATCTGAAAATAATTATAACAAAATAAAACTAGCAAATAAATAACACATTCTAAAATCCAGCAGTGCGTACTTATTTATTACTTCTTCAAACTTAGTTGTTGCTTGTCACCGACTTAAAAAATATACTAGATTGGTAGGTAATTAATTTGTACAGAATAAGCACCTTTTAATGTTTACATTTTTTTACTTCCTGGGTAGGTACTTAACAACATTAAATGTGTTATTTATTTGCTAGAGTTGTATTTTGTTATAATTATTTTCAGCTTTTTAGGTATAGGTGGAAGTCGGTCATATTTTTTTAAAAAATGTTTTATTTTCAACTTTTTAGTTTTTTTGAACTCAGATAGTTTTCATTGTTTATTTTTTACTTTGTATGTAGAACCTTAATACACAGGACCAGGTAACATCGAAAGCCCCAACATTACTCAATGATACATTTTCATTTAAATTGACAGGTAAATGTTTACGAACAAAATGTACTAGTACGCGTTGACTTAATAAGCCCAAAATATATGTATGCCTTATGGACCACGCCATGTAACTTTTTTTGACAACCCTGTATAACTGTAGATAATTCCACTCCACCCTATGTACCAACCATCCTGTACATACGACTGTCCACAGACAAGCATAAATTTGTTAGCTACCTACTGTAAAATATAGGACGGAGTAGAATCCATCCCATATTTACGGAGTTAAATCCCTCCTATATTTCAACCATCGTATATAATTCCTTGTAGGCTACCCCATAAATTATTTCATTTTTAACATTTTATATTATCGCCCTGTGTGACATTAATTCCTCTCCACACTTTATGGAACTTCTTATGGGCTGTGTACTAAATAATTTTTTAATCACACTGTATAAATATAATTCAACTCCAGCATATATTTCAACCATCCTGTATATGATTTAGTTACGTCCACATCATATAACAGTTTTTTAATCACCCTATATAATTTTAATTCCACATTTTTTCAACATTTTTAGAGCACCAAACGTCCACTCCACCCTATAATCCACCCATCTTGTGTATACGGCTGCCTATGGACCACTATCTTTCTACTCCGTTCTATATTTCAATCATCATATAAATGCAACTCCTTCTATCACTTTACTTTGTGATTTTGTTTGCTATAACTAAACACCCTGTGTATAAACGCACCAAATAGCAGTTTGACATGTGTTGTCACTGAATTTTCTATTAGGCAGGTAGAATGTGACAACCAAAGGCACATTTTCATTTAAATAGATACTTGCCTAGTATACAAACAAAACGAGCTTGGTAGTCATTGTTTTGATCGGCCGAAAATACTATAGTTTACTACCTATATGCTTGAGATGTACATGGTAAATTTTCAAATTTGCAATTAAAACTTCCAGTGCCTACAATTCCCGCACTATTAGGTTGAAATTAAAATATTTATGAAGAAATGTCCGTTACGTCACTAATTATTAAACGTTAAAAATCTACACACATCCATAAGAAGTTTTCGAAAAATCGACCAATATGTTAGGGATATAAATCGATTTCCATGCACGCATGTGTTCATTCACAAATTTCATCACTTTACCAATAGAATTCTTTTCCCAAATTTGAAGTTTCACCAATCCGGAAATATACTCTATTAAACAATACCATATTCGTTCAAAACGGTTCACCACAGGAGAAGAAATCAGGTAATATACATACAAAAAAATACGGGACGAATTAATAACCTCCTTTTTGGAAGTCGGTTAAAAATACATCCCACTATAAATTTTATCAGCAGTAAAATGGATCCAAATGCTCTTTTAACCGACTTGAAAAGTGGGTACTATTTCAGTACAGACATTTTTGTGATATTTGGCGGATACGCTAGAAAAATTTGATTTAAAAACTTATTGATGAGTCTACAATGTGAGAATTGGTTATCTTGACCCAAAGGATCCCGCCATATCCTACCTATAGTATAATTTTGTTTGTAAGATGTTGATCAAAATTTCTCATGGGCATGAACTTCCTAATTGCTTCGTTCTTGAGATATCATGGGCCAAAGTGTTACTATCTAATTTATTCTTGATAATACGTAAACAGTGAAAAATTGATATATTTACAAAAAAAACAAAATGAATATATTTACAACTGTTAGCAGAGGTACCTCACCTTGGACAATGCTGTTTGTAAATCTCCTATCACCATATATACATCAAAATTCTTATTTGAACTGTATTTCTTGAATTCACCATACTGGCTCAAAGCCAAATACTTCACAAATCCTGTTCCATCAAAGGGACTGTACTCCATCCACCAATAGCTTTACAGTAAATGAATCCCCTGGGGGTAACTGCTAAATAGCCATTTGAAGAACAGCTAACTGTCCAAAACTCCATGAGGTAAGCCGCAAAAAAATGTAAAATTCACATGTCCTGTCGTAACATAATCTCCTTCATAAAGTTACCAATCAAACTCCAAACACATAACTTCAGGCCACATTATGCTGCACCGAAACACTTCAAAATAAATGAGACCAAATCCAAACTAACATGCCCCGTTCTATCGTAAGGGAACGATTCCAAAATAAAGGCAAAATCCCAACGTAAAACATAAAATGATATGAAGGATCGTAATGTAAAACCCTAAAATATATTATATTGCACATGATGATTTTATTCAACCAAAATGGCGATGCTTACCTTTCCATGAAAGGGGTGGCTCTTAATCTTAACATTTTTTAACAGAAGAAAAAGGTTGTTCTAGGTAGTGCCGGCTGCGGCTGTACAAATTCGAACAGACAATGGGCAAGGTGCTCAGAGGTAGCTAAAACACTAATTAGTTCAGATAACCTACCAAAGAGACAACTAAGGTATTATAACTCCACGGTAATAAAGGCACATTTTGTTTCAACTAAATCAGAAGGTTAGTCGAACAAGGCTTCAAATTTTTTACACGGTACAATACTTTTCATAAGGATATGGCAGGGTCCTAAGTTTGGTGTTAGGGTGTGTTTATACATCAGTACTCTTAACAGTCAAACATTCCCATCTGGTACTTGCAAGTAACAAATTGTAATGACGAAATATTGAAGTTTGATACTTTAGATACTAACTATTCAAGATTTTGCGAACGTTCCAAACACAAACTATTGTTGAATATTTAATATCGACATTTATATAGCGACATTTAGGAATTTGGGAAAACCACAAATGAAGAGAGTTCAAGTCTCGATTTTATTTAGCCAAACGAAACATGGTCTATTTAAAAGATGCACTATTTATTGTCTCTTTTCATAAAAATTGTTTATTCTGTACTAAGCTAATTTCCATTAGCCCGAAAAATCAACACCTACACACGTTTCGATATTTCTATTTTAAAGAATATACCTCAGATTGGTTCTAAATTTTTTCTTTCTTTTTCAATAACACGGAAAAAAATGTTTTTCAGAAAATCAGGAAAAACTTAATAATTTATAATAAAATATGGCGAATGCGACAGTATTAAATGAAAAAATCATCTACGATGAAATTCATTGAAGTCTCCAATTTTTTCATAAAACTGAATTGTCTATTTAATTTCTTTACAAAGTCTATTATTCTGATATAAATATTTTTTCGAATATTGCTAAGTAAACTGAAACTCACAATTTAGAAATTATCTGTAAACTTTTATTCTTCTAGAAATTTCGCCGGGTATGGTTCACATTAAACACAAGGGAAACCAAACAAGACTAATGTAATGTAAAACAATGATTCGTATATAAATAATACGGTGGAAATGCCAAACTGGCAATATTCGTATTTGCGCTGAGGAATTGTTTTTCTGTCTACCCATCTTCTTCTGTGGGGTAAATAATAAATACCGCCCTCCGACCTACTTTGAAGTATCTGAATATTATTCGATACACAAAAACAGTCTTTGTTCTCGAATTTTAAATGATTTTGATATTCGACTAATGGCAAAAGGTATTTTAATTTATACGATTTTTTTGTCAGAAGAGAGTATATCTTTTGTTTATTTGGATGGGAAGTATGGAAATGAATTCGTATTTTATTGAAGCTCTCAAAAAAGATTACATAATTGATATACAGTATGATTTAATTACAGATATGAATGTTTGCAATCACAGAGTAAGGGCTAACATTTTTTAACAAAATCAACTAAAACTTCGATTTTACTACGAATCGATAAAAAAAGGCCAATTCTCTATAATTTGCTTCACGTTAAAAAAAATATATATATATTTATTAGAAAATGTTCGGAATTCGAATTTTTAATTTTGTTGTTTTGGTTTGTATCCAAAATTAATACAAGTTTTAATTTTATAACTAGGAATAACATAAAATATATAACCCAAAGAAATGATTATTTCTGGTAATTATTTTATTCTTATGTTAACAAATTAAAATTGAGTAAAGGATAACAAACCAACGTAATTTAACCTAATCAACAATAAGTGTCAGAAAATATTTTCTTTCCAAAAAATAAAAGATATAACCAAACTGATGTTATTATTTAAACTTATAAATTTAAAAGACTTGATTAAACCTACAAGAGCAGCGGCAATAATTTACTTCATTTCTGCTGGAAGGTTCGTAGTGCTTAAGGAATTTCCTACAAAAGACTATTCACATCACACCTCCATTTTATTCCAAAAATTACCGAAAATACATTATGTGTACACCTCATGTCTTTCCTTGGGCTCCCTCGTAAACAGCCCCCTGCCTTCATTCTCTAACGCTAGGTCTTATGTGTCCCACACACTGTTTGGTGTGGTGTCATGTTTATTTTTGAATGGCTTGATTTCATGCCTCACGGCCGCCATTTTTTTGTTAGTTCAAATAACCATGTTTTGTTGATGTCATGCCTCTCGCCGCCATATTGTTGCTAGGATCTCTATGGCGTAACTCAGATTGGCATATTGTCAACAACGAGAGCGACAACTTCCGCTGGTGGCACCTATAGTGAAAGAATTTGCTACGGTTTGACGGTCTTGAAACGTATTTTATTCAACATGCTATCAACTGCTAACATGGTATGAAACTCGCCAACAGATGGCGCCACTTCTGTTAAATCCTACTCCTGACCACCACAAGTTCGTGGTATTTTACTATTTTGTTCTGACGTCACGGGTCAGACAGATGGCGCTCATGCAGATCCTAGTCGAGGACAGGTGGCGCTGAAGAATTTCCTTCCTCACGGTTTCGTCCGCGATTACCTCACCTAGCAGATCCCGCTGACGTATAGCGGGCCAGCAAAAGGGTGTGGTCATTTCCGGTATGCATCAACTCACTTGAGTGTGTAATGCGACTATGTCATCCAGCACGTGCCGATGACCAATAGCGTGTCGGCAAAACCTATAGTCAGTGGTGGTACACGTCAAAGAGAGCGTAGCGGCGTAGATCAAGATGCCGCCTTATCTTGTAACCTTGAACATTTTCCTACACTCTAATGAGGGGATCCCTGCTCATATGCTATCTCGGACTTTTCTGTAAACCTGTAAAAGAGGCACAATGCCACCATATACCTCAAAGGGATTAGGCAGAGTTTTCGATTTTGATTTTTTCCGACATCTTCATCAATCGTCATCAACCAATTTACACAAAGCATTAATGAATGATATACGTAAACGTTTCTACTGAATCAGTCCATCCATTTGTGAGAATCGTATGAAAATACGTTCGGTAGTTTTTAAGTTTATCGCTTTCAGACACACAGATGTGGCGGAAAACTTTGTTTTATAATATGTAGTGATTATTTACAGCAGAATTCAGAATAATTTGATAATTTCCAGGAGCCCACTTCAGTCTGAAAATAAAGTATAATCTGTATATTACGCGTCTGCAGTTTATACCCTCATTTGGGTGGAATATCTTTAAAAATGCTGTGTAATATAATGATACCAAACATATGAATTGTCATATTTCGGTTGATTTTGACTTGTAGCCAAAAAAGTTTGTCTGTCCCTGATTTACAGTATCATACTGTGGAAGAACATAATTACTAAAAAAGTTGGTTTTAAAATTTTAAAAGCCACAATTTCTTATGTCACAAATCAAAAAGTATTTGGTAACTGCAACACTTCCAACGACTTATTGACTGGTACATTTTGGCACAAAACAATGTTAATTAAATATTCACTCTAATATTTTGAAACTATTTAATGTGCACTTTAGCCTAGTTTCGAAAACGACCCAATAAACGAAATTGTCAACAAATGAACCGTAATGGCTGCGAATTTAACGGCCTCGTTCCACCAGCTTGAATGCTAGTGCACACACTAACTACTTGAAACTCAATTTGCCTGTGCTTCCACTAAAGGCTCATAACGAACTAAATTGCCTGATAATTTCATGGATTTTCAGCAAGATATTTTTAATTAGTTTGCCGTTTAAACTTTTAAAGTTTAATAAAACAGCAAAATCACTATCGTTGTGAAGCAGATGTTCCATTACTGAAGCTCTGGGCCCAACTGAACAACTAATCCCGGCCGATTAGTGTTTTTTTTTCCAGAATGAGAAAAAGGTCTGTATTTAACAGAAATGTACTAAATTGTAGATAATTAATGATAACAAATGATTGTTGAAAATAGTTTTTTTTTTCTATTTTTCCTCTACAACTTAGTTGGTATAGGTCTGTGTTTTCCAGTCTTTTTAATTGAGTTGCATCCCTGACTGAAAAATTAAATTTATTGATGGATTTAAAAAATTATAAGTTTGAAATAGCAAAATTTAAGTCCTTTGAATTTACTCAAAATAGGTACATGTAAAATAATATTCTTCCTAATGTTTTATAAATGTAAGTATAGGAGAACGTACGTAATGTTAAAAGAATTACTTCAGTTTAAGGGACTGAACTTATGTTGGCAGAGCGCGCTACTTTCCAAGACGTACCCGTATAATATTTAGTTATTATTTTTTCACTCCGCAATTATTGTATAGAACAAAAATTGGAAAAAAAATATAAATAAAATAGAATTGTACTGATACTATACTTTCGAGGTTTTTCAATCCATGGAACGCAAGACAGTATATTATTTCTACTTGAGAACCTTCATCAGTTGCGGTCTTCTCAACTGATTGAAATCTCAAATATTTATTTATGTAATTAGTACATATAACTGCATTTAATATTTTATCGCGTAATATATTTTGACATCTAGGAGTTTCAGAAAAAACTTGCTCACAAAGACTCCAAATCGGGAATCGTACTGTGTGTAACGCCGTTTTTTGTTATTCACAGGATAGAAATCACAGGATTTGGAGTCCCTACGAGCTAGCTTTTTCCTAAAACTCCTAGATATCGAAATTCATGTCGCCATAAAATATAGAAATGTATTTTTGATGTATAAAATGATAAATTTAAAATTAATCAAAGTAAATACCTAATATTGTTATAGCATTTAAGTGAACGGTGCTAAAATAGCAATCTCTCTCGAAATTAATCATTTGTAAAACAAACTATTTATCTGAAATAAACAAATACCTACTAGAACTATTTCGTAAACGCACGATTTTTTGAGAAAAAAAAGTTATTAAAAATTCCACTTCTTCTCTCAAACTACAACGGAAACATTCGAGAGTGAATGCGATAGGATATAAATACGCGGTCGGACAGCAGCAATGGAGTTGTGGTCAGGAGATAGTGAAGACGTGAATTATTGCGTTAATATTGGGGTAAATAGTTTATATTCATATATTTTAGGTGGAGATAGTATATTATAAATATAATAAAAGACCCTTATACCACTTATAGTCTGTCTCAATAATCAAGAAAATCTAAAATACTTTTTAAGTACCTTGTTGTCGCGACCTGAAGTAGTGCATAAATAACTCGATTATAAATAAATAAACTTCTGTAATTTTTTTAATACGCTTTTATTAGGTTGATCTGTACGTATGTGTCTATCTATGTAATGGAAACTTTCAACGTAATTTTCACCAACTTCAAGAAGTTCAATTAAGTTGAAAATTGGCACACGTGTTAAGGGCCGATGAGAATACAATTCTTTAAGTCGAATTTTCCCGTTTGTTGTCTTTTTGTCACTGTGCTTGACTAAATACAAATTCGTCTATTAACTACTGCCATCTAGTTGGTAGTAGTAGAACTTGCTGCAATGAAATAGAATGGTTACGCAAACAGGAAGTAAACTTTTTAATTATAAATACATGGCTATGAGTCTAAAAAAATAATTATAGTTTAAAAAAAAACTAAAAAATACGCTTTAATAGCAAACCAAACTAAAAAGCAGAAAACAATTTTTAATTATGAACAGTTTATATTACAGCACTAGAAAGTCGAACAATCAATCATGATTAATTACCTCAAAATAAAAATATAATACAATTTAAATTATTAACAGAATAATTCGATTCAGAGTAAAAAACGGGGGTGCATTTCACTATATCTGCATAACTCTCCTCTTATAATTAGTTGCCAATAGAATAGTTGTAAAATTTAATATTTCAAACACCTCACGCTTTTTACTCTGAATCGAATTATTCTGTTAATAACTTAAATTTTATTATATTTTTATTTTGAGGTAATTAATCATGATTGATTTTTTGACTTTTTACTGCTGTAATATAAACTAATCATAATTAAAAATTATTTCTGCTTTTTAGTTCGGTTTGCTATTAAAGCGTATTTTCTAGTTTTTTAACTATAATTATTATTCAGTAACTAGAATCGTTTTTGTCAAGAATTAGATTTATTTCGGTAAATAAAACATTTGTGACTTATTTCTAAAATAGATTTCGTCTTAGCTATAAATTGTTGGAAGAAAAATACATCCATCTATGTTAAAAAACCGAGGGATAAAAAGCTATTTAGTACATATTTAGAAATTACTCAATAATACAATAAACTCCAATAAATATTATTTTCAACACTAAAAATTACCAAACTACACCATATAATCAACTTCCTGTAAAAATCTAGCAGTTTTAGCTATATATAAAGGTTTTATGAAAACTGCACACTTACCTAACATTTAAAACTTAGACAAAACGAACAAAAACTACGAATACAGACATTATATTCGTTGGAAGGAACATCTGAGTTATCGCTATGATGCAATATGTTTTCAATCAGTTTACGGTGTAGTTCGAATTTATTTTTAATTGTCAAAAAATGGGTTTGCCAATGTTAAAGTGGTTATTAAAGCTATATAGTATCTTAAGCAGCTACAATTATTTTTTTGGCAAAAAATTTCACCTGAATTGTTATTCCTCAAATTATTTGCACTCATACCATTTACCCCCTATATAGTCGAACAAATTTAGTTTGTGAAATTTAGTTATGAATTTATGAGGATATGAAGAAGATTTATGTGTGGTGTAAAAGATTGTGTGAACCCATGGAGTTTTCAGCAATATTTTACATTAATAACAAGATACTTATTGAATATTAGCGCCACTAGTGACAAAAAAGTGTATTATTATGTGGATTCCTTTTTGGGTAGTCAATAAATATCATGACAGACTCTATATGTTGCAAATGCATAATTTAGTTAGTGAAGACATAAAATGAGATTTTCACATTCATTATTAGTTAGTGAAACTTTTTTACCTGGTTCACTTGGACAGCCTTGTTATACATATTATACAATTTCATGTATGCAGAAAAAAATAGGTCTAGTCGTAACTTTGCATAAAATTTTGCAGATCTCTTGAGCCATACATATATTCATTACTAACATAGAATCGATGACTTTTTAATTAATTATTGTATTTCAAAAGCATCAATTACGGGTGCATTTCATACTCTTTTGACGTCAAACATATCAAACAAAAATTCTACACATTTCCTTTGAAAATGAAAAATGGACGCGAATCGCTGCAATTACATAAAACCATTTATTATTGGTTACCGTTCCTGCTGCAACGCGTTGGCGCTTTGCTTTTGATTAGCGCCCCGCCGGCAATCCCTATTGCCGCTAACTCGACCCCACGAGCTCCGCTTTTCGTCAATATTTATGCAATTTACGCTTCCAGGAATCCGCAAAACCGATTCGAATCGAAATCGAGAGAAATTTTATAATTGTAATAGAAATCAACCTCATCGACGTATAATTATTACGAAGGTAGATCGACGGTATGTTTCGATAGAGTTTCCCTCTATGGTTGTAATTACGGATACAATAGATTTGACTTACTAGGCATAATGACATCAAAAGTCACTAAATTAATATACTTGCATACTAAATTTTCAAGGATTATGAACTAAAACTACAAACATAATAATCCGTCATAATACGTTGAACACCTATCAGATCGTTTTCTCTACTAACGACGAAGTATATGTTTGTATTATTTCTAAATGACTGGAAGACAAAACTGGCAAAGGTTTAGGAAAAGGCTGCGCAAGGTATAACAAAACCAACCATGAGACATTTGACAAGACGTGGTGGTGTTTAACGAATACCAAGATTGACGTACGAGGAAACTAAATATGTGCTTAAAGTGTGCCTTGAAAATATCGTAAGAGATTCTGTTCATGCCAAAAGAAAAACAGTCACAGCTATAGATGGTGTTTATGCATTGAAGAGACAAGAACATTAAGTAATACATTGGTGTACAAGCAAAAAGATATTTGTGTTTTTATGTTCCTGGGGCCTTCAGGTTCCCAGTCTCCATTTTCGGGGGTCATTCTAATAACCTGGTCTTACATTGCGTTCTAGCTCTTTTTATAACTTTTAGACTTTCTCTGTTGCTGTTCTCACGGTGTTTCCACAACCTGCCCGCAAGTGGTCTTTGTGCGACCCTCACTACTAGCAAACTACTTTAATATACAGTGACTATCAGAACTGATGTTAGCATCTGGTTACATAATGCTACCTACATTACTAACATAATAATATACCAACTGGGTAGTGTACACTATTAACCAATAGTTCCTAAACACAACTTTTCTGAAAAAACACTTTACTATTGGCCAGAAAGTCAAAATTTTCAATTAACTGTAAAATCAGATTTTTACTGACTTTGCAATCAAAAAAATAGTTGGCATATACGTTAAGGTACATTTTGCTATTTCTATATAAAATTAATCTATATATAAATAGGCAAAGACAAAACGATTAGGGACCATTTTCTCCTCTGTCTCTCAACCGATTTTCTTCGTTTTTGTTTAGTAGCTACTGACGACCTTCAGTGCAGAATACTAATATTAATTTATAATATTGCTTCATTCATTAAATAAAATACAATAATGTCAACGACAAACAACTGAATGTTCCGCCGCCGCCAGACTCAAAACATTGAGTAATATATACAAAGGGACCAATGCTGTTATATACTTAGAGCCTGTACTTCTGGAAGTGACATGCAAGCGTTGTTATTGTTTAGTGGTAAAGTAATCGTTGTATATTATAATTATACAGGACAATTCCAGATATGTTAGAAATCATTTTTTCGTGGGTGGCACATAAGCAGTTGCATATATAGGGTGTTTAAAATATAGAGTAGAGTGCAATTATAACTAATAAAATAATTATATAGGGAAGCCCATTAGTGTTTAAATTTACAGGGTTCTTGGAATAGAAGGTGCAGTAGAATTACAGTTATACAGGGTGATGCAAAAAATATTATATGGAGATGCATATACAGGGTGGCGGAAATGGAAATTCAACATTTCGTAACCCACAAGCAGTTGTATATATAGGGAAGAGGAATATAGGGTGAGAGTAATTATAGATATACAGGATGATGATAAAAAATGTTCGAAAATGAAATGATTTATAGAGTAGCCCACGAAGAATTCCATATATATGATGATTGAAATATAGGTCGCAGTAGAATTATAGTTACAGAAGATAGTTAAAAATTTCATAAACAAAAAGAGTAAATACGTTGGCTCATAGGCAGTGGCATATTCAGAATGGCTTACCGGGTGGTTCAAAAATGTTAAAAAATATTATACGTGGTCCATGAGCAGTTGCATATACAGGTGGTGGAAATATATAATGAGATGCAATTATTATAGGATAGGATTTTAATAAATGTTAGAGAATTGAGTGCAATTATAGCTATACAGGCAGGTTAGAAAAAATAAATATGTAGAGTAGCCCATTAGCGGTTGAATTATTGTAATATTAAATTAAGAATTACGAATTTGAACACAAATAAAGTCCTATGAATTATATCTGAAAAAAACTTGAATTTCGTTACTTGTTTGTAGAAGCGAGATGTAAGACCGACATCTAGGATTTTCGAGGAAACTATCACACAGAGGTTCCGAATCTGGATCCGTTCCCTGTAATTGCTGTTCTCCCTAAAGTCCTAGGTTAGCATGTCACGATAAAATTTTCAGGTTACTTAACCTGCCAGAGATATTAACACAATTGGTCGAATTTCGACCACTGGGCGACAGCTAGTAGTTATAACTGTGCTGGCAAATAAGTGAATGTACATTTTGCTTTTGCTATATAAAATAAATAGTTATAAATGAGTTAGTAAACCAGTGATTGTACATTTTGCTACCGTTATATAAAATAAATAATTATAATTGACTTTGCATTTCGTGAATGTACAATTTGCTATTACTATATAAAAGAAATAGTTATAAATGAGTATACAAATAAACGAATGCACATTTTGGGACCGATATATAAAATAAATAGTTATAAATGAGTTGACAAATAAGTAAATGTACATTTTGCTGTTGCTGTACAAAATAAATAGTTACAACTGATTTGGCAAATAAATGATTGTACATTTTTATATTGGTATACAAAATTAACAGTTATAAGTGTGTTGTCATTGCAAATAGTGCAAATATGCATATACATTGTGTTATGGCTATATAAAATAAATAATTTCATTCATCCTTGTCGTTTATGATGTTCATCGGTTCATCTCACTTGTGATGTTTCTTTAGGAGGAATACATACATATTTATCTCATATTAAAAAAAAACTTCTTTAAAACATATTGACAAAGATATACAAAAATCGACCTTTTTCCCCCGCTTTAGCTTCTAAAATACTGAGTGTAAATTTTTAAAAAGAATATTCTTAAAGTTTATGGGAAAAGTAAAGCCAAAATTCTAATATTACTTATGGGGCCAAATTATAAAATTTGACGAAAACTAAAACTTTAAATTTATCTCGAGTGCATCACCTAATATATTTAATGAAAGGGCTTGTCATTTCCCAAAAAATCTAATATATTTTTATTCTGTTTCTAAAATAATTTGTTTAAAGGTATTAAGATAAATATCCTCGAAACTACTGCGCCATTTAAAACAAAAAAATATCATAGAGGGCCTCACTCAAAGTATATAGGAAAAATAAAGGCGGAAACACACTGTTGAAATGTCAAAACCGATCGTAGTATTTTTATTTCGTCGGGTGTTGTCGGGGTCAGTATGTGTGGTTCTAGCCATAAAAAATAATAACGCTTGATTTGACATAAAACGCGTCGCGTCATATCGGGTGGCGTCGCATTTCGATAATGTTTCTGCCCCTCAAATGTTGTAATGGATTAATAGGCTTCCAATCAAACTTGTGTTCCAACCAATGAAAACTGTTATTAACGAATAAAACAATTCATTAGCCTTAGAGCATAAATTTGTAGAAGTAGCTTGCAGTGCACAAATATCATAAAGGGAGGGCAATAGAGAAAGAGCAAGAGGCTATTTCACTCGATAGGTGCAGCCATTGTACTACATACTGGCACGATATTTGTGCTTTGCAGGCTACCTCCAGAATTATGTCAGGAACAACCTGCCTTGGCTTGTCAAAACACTTTCTTGTGAATCAGATACCAGAAATGTCACGAATTCTTATGAACTACAAATTTCTATCAGTATAACAATGTCATTTAATTTGTATATACTGAGCGCGTTTCCTTCGAAGCAATCATAAGAATTTCTGGGAATAACATTATTTTTATAGACGAAAATCCGCCATGAGGCGTAGTACTCATTCCTGTATTTCTTTTTTGTTCTCTAAATTGGGTTGACTAGCATGCTGATTTGGATATTCTTGTGGAACCGTATACGAAAGTTGGCAAGCAAATATTGACGTTTCCATTGTTTCTTTTGTACCTTCCTAACATCTAAGGAGGTTATGTTTGGATAGGATTCTAACAGCGATTTCTACTTCTCGCACCCTCGTTCGGTAATCTTATTGGAAGGGAAGTTGGTCTAATATTTCATAGCCAACAAAGTCCCATGTGAGTTTTGCGCTACGATAGAACACGTAATGGAGACAAATATACATGACAGAAGTAATAGTGACAAATGAACACGGAAGAGATATATCATTGTAGTGAAAATAAATTGAGCTTACCAGCGAATTATATTACTTCGAAAATGTACGAGTTTAAAAGCGTTTTATCATTTTCGAACATCAACATGAAAACGTTGAGAGTGTCATTAATCGAAGGAAAAGTACGACACACGATATGCTGTTCCAATTTTGTACAGTTTTGTATTATAGTGAACAAATTAAAAAATATTAATACGTTTATGTAAAGGGAGTTCATAAAGTGGAGTCAAATATTAACAGCTTGTAGAACGTGTAAAGAGGGGTCCCATTTTTGAAACCCCCTCCTCATTTTTGTAACGTCACATATTTTGCAATTTCATAATTACAAAAAATTAAGATAAAACAGCAGTTTCCATTTTTTTTTCTTGATTTTTAATTTTTAATTTTCGTCAATTTTAATTGCAAATCTTTGAATTTCGAATTCACTTCACTGAATATATATAGCCGCACTATATGCATCAACTAATTTCCAGTAAAAAATATCATCAATCTTTTTGTTAGATATGAAGTCACTACGCTGGTGTTGGACTTAAAACTACATAAATCTCATAAAGATAAATCGAGTTAGTAATTGTTTCATGTTTTTTGTTTACAAATAAATTTGGCGTTTTAATATTTTGAATTGTGACCCCTCCCTTTAACGTGTGACGTAATTTATGCAGAGAATCTAAAGTATGCTAAAATCATAATAGTTGGCTAAAAGATGACTGTCCACCACATTATAGGCGACCTGTCAGAAAGCTCCTGGACAATTCATTCTCAAACCCGTGGATTGAGAGAACTGGCCCTATACTCTGGCCTCCAAGGACGCCAGACCTGACTCCCTTTGATTTTTTTGTATGAGGACGTTCCAAGCAACTCGTTTATGAGAGAGAAATAAAAACCAAGGAGCAGTTAAACGCAAGAATAAATGTTACTTTTGAAATAATTTGGGATGAGATGCGACTAGTGACTACCACTGTAGGAGTCAGAAAAAGGTGCCGCGATTGCATCCGTAGCGGTAGAAGCCGGTTTGAACAAAATTTATAACAAATTATTGCAATTTGGTGTATATTTTATTTTTTGTAGTTCGCACCTTGTAAGTTACAATCTCAAATTTTATTATGATATTGATTACTTTCTAATACGTGTAATATATCGTTGGAAAGGGGTTGAAGTAGAGAAGTTTTTGTAAGCATTCAGAGTTCTCGATGTGCTTCTTCTTATTTTCTTTTGTAACGTGATAAAGTGTTTAACTTAATTATTTTTTATGCAACCTCGTCATTTGTGGACTCATATAATTTTTTCAACCAATCATTTGTGTCAAATGTCCAATGCAGATAAGCAAACAAACATTATAGATTCGATTTAAGTTTATTCGGTGAATATACTGTGAGAAATAAAAAAGTTACAATAGTTTAAAGGTAAAAATCTGAGAATTAAGAAAAAATAAATTACATTAAAAAAAATCAAAAACCGTAAGATAGCTACATGTTAGATGGGCTACATAATATAGCACATGAGGCCACCTATCTGCCCTCCATGTTTGGCGAACCTTCTACAAAACACCCTGTATATACTATACAAACAATTCAAATAAATATGTTCAAGAACATACACCATTACAATAACTAATATAGTTTGTAATACATATTAATGATTATCAACGATAAATTTACTCATTTATAATTAATTTGTCAAGATTTCAACAATGACAACGATGAACGAAAATTTATCAGGATGAACTTCACATTATTTACTACATCAAACGAACTACTGCTATATTTAATAGTCCTTTTCTGTTTGGCTGTTCACTACTATTCAGTTAACAGTCTTTGGTATTCTGCTTTTTGTTTTACAGTGACAACCCTGAACCGAAGATATAAAAATCACTGCTATTTGTACGAGGGCTACCTTTTATATTTCGGGATTGGACAACCCTAGTGTTGCAATCTGACAACTGACAGCTCAATCGTAAAGTTTGACATTTTTGAGGTTATACGTACTCAGAACGTTTTGACATACGAGCGCTATGTGTTGTTTTCAGTAACTTAAAGGATTCATCTCGGCCAAAAAATGGAATTAAATCGGTAAACATTTTCGTGCGATTATTTTTTACAACTTTCGACGTGGATTAAGTCAGCAAGAGTGCATGGATGAACTTAATTTAATTTTTGGCGATGAAACTCCATCAGGGACCACTGTTTATCGATGGTATGGTGAATTCAATCGAGGTCGTAGTTCACTCCATGACGAATTTCGTGAAGGTCGTCCAAAAACAGTTGTTGTTCCGGAAACCATTGATGATGTGCGCGAACTGATATCGTGCTATTGAGTCAACCTTACACATTACTGGGACCAGCATACATTCAATATTGCATAAACATTTGAATGTCAAAAAAATTTGTTCGCGTTGGATCCCACACAATTTGTCAATCGTTCAAAAAAAGGCTCGTGTCGATTGGTCGAAAGAAAAGCTCAAAAAATACGATCGCGGTGCTTCAAAACACGTTTATGATATAGTGACAGGTGATGAATCGTGGATTTACGCGTATGTGCCTGAAAGTAAACAGCAGTCGACTGTTTGGGTGTTTCAAGATGAGCCGAATCCAACAAAAGTTGTTCGCGCACGAAGCACTTCCAAGCAAATGATCGTCTATTTTTTCAAAAATACTGGACATGTCACAACCGTACCACTAGAACAACGCAGAACAGTCAATTCTGAGTGGTACACAACCATTTGTTTGCCAGTTGTCTTCCAAGAAATGAGGAAAACCAACCCGCCGAAGACGGATCACTCTTCACCACGACAATGCGAGCTCTCACACATCGGCTCAAACAACTGCATTTTTGACCACTCATCATCGATTTGATGAGTCATCCGCCGTATAGTCCTGACTTGTCACCAAATGACTTCTTTTTATTCCCGTACGTAAAAAACAAACTGAGAGGTCAACGTTTTTCGACACCTGAAGAAGCGGTTGCTGCGTTCAGAATGCATGTTTTGGAGATACCTCAATCAGAGTGGAAAAAGTGCTTCGACAATTGGTTCAAACGCATGCAAAAGTGTATAGATATTCATGGGGAATATTTTGAAAAACAATAAAGCGATTTTCGATGATTAATATTTGTTTTTGTTCTCTAATCCCGAAATATAAAAGGCAGTCCTCGTATTATCGGTCTAAATAGAACAACTGCTATTTTGTCTGTCATTTGGTTTTCGTCGCCGCTTTTATTGCTATTAGCAAGAGCAGTTGAAATTAGCTGCTTTTGCAATCTAAGAGCCAGTAAACATATATCTAACATATTACTAGAAATTTCATATTGTTCTACAAAAATTATCCAAAAAATAAAATCTCTATTGGTGTTCTTCCACAGTATACAGGGTGTCTCTCATATAAAGGAATATATTGCTGTCTAAAAAACAGTAAGAGATATAAACACGAATAATTGGAGAAAAAGTTGCATGTTTTAGAGCCCATTTGCCAACTTATGTGTACTAAATACCTAAATAATTATTCAGTTGAGGGGATCGCAACTGATGAAGGTTCTCGAGTAGACACAGTATATTGTCTTGCGTTCAATGGATTGTAAAAGTCTGGAAAATATAATATTATACTTGGATAACCAAAAATGTTTGTTTTCTGCTTCGACCGCTTTTATTTTAAACAATATCAAAAAATCCTAAACGAACAAGTTTTTGATACATAATTTTGACGCAACAAGGCGTCGTCAAATCTTCAATGCTACGTTTCCTATTTTATGGGCCATCATCAAACATTGTTTTGAATACGGACCTGTACTTTTTGTTAAAATGTAGATAAAGCATTAAACGACCAATAAAATAACGGAACGTAGCAGTGCAAATTTGATGACGTCTTCGACGTTTCCCTTAACTTATAGAGGTAAAATTTTTGTATGTTTCTTTTAACACCACAAAAACTACGTTTACCCCTTATTCTGACTTCGTTGTCAATGGTTTTTTGAAAATATTTTAAAACTTTAAAAGCAATATACGGAGTAGAGGCATGCCAAAACACGTTTATAGATATTTTTGGTTTTCCTTGCATAACTTGTATAATAATAATTTAAGTGGTCGAATGACCTCTAAAATACGCACCTTCCCAATTTATTCGTGTTTGTATCGCTTGCCATTACTTAGTAATATTATCCCCTGAATACTGGGCCGTGATAATATAACAATAATAACTCCACGGAAAGGCCACCGGGCGTTAGATCCGGACAACGTGCATGCCCCGAAATACGCCCATTCCTCCTTACCCATCTGTTGGGCAATGTTTAGATGTTTTTGAACTTCTCTTCTATAATGTGGTTGAGCTGCATCTTATAGAAACGAGTGATACGCTGATATATAAATATTATAATTATCTCTTACTGCTTATTGATTACTTGTATGTCTCGGATCTCAAATTCAGAAATTATATAATAGAAAATAATCATGAACTGGTACTTCTATTCTCGATAGTAGTCGATGTAAGCGAGCCAAAGGTCTTCCCGTTAGATTTCAGAAAATATTTGATGAAAGTAATCGTAAACTTGTATTTGCCTTCGACGTAAGAGAGGCGATGCCCTATATTTGTTGTAACCTTCTCATTTGAGATCTTGAGTAGTAAAGAGTGTTCCAATTTGAGGTTAATTTTTAAATTTATAATAAAATTACAAACACAAATTATTTGAGAATGATCAAATCTTTTATTTCAAATGATAGTACAATTGTTTCGGTTTAGTAATAGAAAACAAGATCTTGTAAGTGACCACCTGCTGCTGTACGACAATAATTTTCAATTACTTAAAAACAGTCAATAATGATCTCCTTTAGGTCATCAAGTGTTTGTGGATCGTTAGCATAGACCTTCTCTTTCAAATAGCTCGATAGGAAGAAATCTAGAGGTTTCCTCTTCGAGCAATTATTCGATTACCAAATTTCTGTTTCAAAAGATTGATTGTTTCTGCTGATGAATGACATGTTGCACCGCCCTGTTGGAACCACATATTCTGCACATCAATATGCTCCAATTCATCCCACAAAAAGTTAGTAAGCATCGTTCGATATCGATCACCATTCACAGTAACATCATTTCCATTGTCATCTTCAAAAAAGTATGGAGCAATCACTCCACCAGCTCAAAAACCACACCAAACAGTTTCTTTTGTGGATGCATCGGCCTTTCCATTATTTCTCGTGGGTTTGCTTCACCCCAGATTCGACAATTTTGCTTGTTAACAAATCCACCCAATTCAAAATGTGCAAAATGTTTTTGGAATGTTCAATAGCTGTGCGCGATGACGAATTGATGTTTTTGGTTGTTCAACAACACTAGCAGTAACAGCTGCAATATTTTCTTCTGAATGTCCACTACGATGATATGTTTTGCTTTTTTCATCTTTTACTGAACCAGTTTCCACAAATTTTTGAACAATTTTTCCAATGGTAACATTTGACGGATAATTTTTTCTCTTCCATATTCTGTACGAAATTTTCTTCCAACTTCTGCACAACTTTCACCAAATTTAAAATATTTTTAATCATAAACCCGCGTTGCTCAATCGTATATCACTACATTTTTAATAACCGGAATATTTCTACTTGTCATCTGTCAAATAACATATGATATTCTAGTACAAAAAATATAAATGGCGGCAAATTTAGAAATTAACCTCAAATTGGAACACCCTTTACTTGGGTTGACATCTGTATATCCATAGTCAATATTTTGTGTTTGATCTTTTTGATTGATGACATTGTTATCCACCATTGAATCCTAGAAGTTCTCCAAACACAATTCGTATTCTTACAAGTTTAAGAAAAACTCCTCGTACGCTGCGACCGCTTATACGTAAAATTGTGGCCCAGAACTACTAATAAATTTCCAACCATTTGCATCGCCGCTTGAATAGAAATCGCCGAATTTTCGTGCTCTTCGTATATCTTCTTCTCCATTCGACAAATTCCACATGTCAGAACACAATATGGGACGACGGACGACCAAATCGTAAGGATTCTAATTTCCATTACACACACACACACACACACACTCACCCTTTCTGACGTCGCGGCGGCTAGACGGCCTCGGGCTTCCATTTCGGGGAGTTGCTTGCTGCGTGTTATCTTTTTGTCGTTAGGAAGATGAAATTCATCATGTTCTGTGACATGGTTACTTGCCTCATATATAAGTTTTTGTGGAATATTAAGGATTTTTATGTTGAGACGCAAAAAATAGACATTATAAGTAACGAAAAATTTAGAAAGTTTACTGATTTTTTTTACCCAATATACGTTATGACAAGCATATTTAGGGAGAAAGGCATTGAGAACTTTCATGAAGATAAGGGCTGGACTGTTTAATGACACTTATTTTGAGGAATCAAATATGAACCGGACGTTTTACGATCAATACATATTATTTTTCTACATAATGTATACATACAGATTTATCAAAGAATGAAACTGGTCGTGTCGATAACCAATTAAGTTTCTTTGTTGTCCTAAGTTCTTGTTTAAGTGGCCCAATCATCAAGTGGTAGTCACATGGCGACAAATCAAAAGGCGGGTGTTCAAGGGTTTCTTACAATGCAGGTATGTAGCGTTGTCATAGACTTCGGAAGTCATCCCGCCTCTTTTGCCGATACATCACTTGTTGGAGTAGTTCGCAGTAATACTTTTTGTACGTTCGTTAGTGCAGAAAATCGATCAGCAGTACTCCTTCAATCAGCTCACGAATTGCGTAGATATTCGCCACATAACAAGCATATCGGCCATTAGAGTACACACTTGAAAGTGTTTCTTGAAATTGTTTCATTACTGAATTGTGCAGATAGTCGACGTAAAATTTCAGACGGTCTAACGCCCTCCCGCGCCAAAAATTTGATAACATCACGTTGCGCAACAGACGTATGCACCTCTTGCTCTGACATGATGACTAACAGCGCATCGACTACGCCTCGCCAAACCGACGAACTCCCCTCTTCTTAACATCCCTACCTAACATATATTTCGAATTACCTACAGGGCGAGAAACACTTATTTTACTATAAATAATTTGGTCAAGCTCGAGTTGGGCTCTCATACTAAGATTTCCGTACCACCTTTAAGATTTGATACAATGTAGGTGAATCAAACTATATTTTCTAATATTCCAGTTTGAGACAAGCAGGAAATGAGTACATTTTCTTGTATTTACCCTAATATCTTTTAAAGGAAGCGTTTTAAATTTATAAAAATATAAAAATATTTTCCACGCATACACTTTTTATTTTATCTGCTAGATGATTTGCTTCCTTGTTATAAAAATATGTATTTAGTTTTCTAATTTGGCCCGCAAAATCAACATTAAGAGTTTTATTTTACTAATAAACTTTCAGTGAAGCCTTATATATTTTCATATCTGAATTTTAGACTTTTATTTTATCTGCTTCAGGATTCGCTTCATTTTTATCAGAATACATATGAATTTAATTTTGGCCCCCAAAAAGTAACATTAGAATTTTATTTTACTAATAAACTTTCAGAGAGGCCTATTATAATCTACTGTCTGAGTTTTGAGGCTCTGTAGATTGGAAGATAAAGGGGAAAATAGGTCAAGGTTTAAATAATAAATTATTAAATATTTCATACAATTTATTTAGAAATACAAATAAAATGTATTTTTCAAAATTTTAGATGAATAGGTCGATTAATATTATAATAATTTAAAAATATTAAAAATATTTGTAATTCTGATAATGATCTTTTTATTTGATGCGTTTGAATTTTTTTTTCCATTTAATTCTATAATTTGTCCCCAAAATTAATATTGGGGTTTTCAACTAATTTTTCTGATAAATGTCTAGTGAGCCCCAGTACCCCTAATTATTTTCAAAATTTTAGGTAGTAGGTTTCTGAAATAAAGCGGAAAATGAGATTTTTTTATATATTTTTGTTAATATTTTGTAAATAATTAATTTTCAAAATATGAAAAATATATATTGATATTAGTTGTATCTCCTTATTTTTCCTGTAAAGTTCAAGTAAGGCCATATAAGTCTTTTTTTTCTAATAGATCGGAAATAAAACGAGGGAATGAGTAATTTTGTTATATTTTTGTTAATATCCTTGAAAGAATTTATTTTAAAAATATAAAAAAATACATTTGAATTCCTTATAATAACCTCTTTCATTTGATATACTCAAGCATGATGCGTTAAAAAATATATTTTTTTATTTTCCATTTAATTCTATGATTTGGCCCCAAAAATTAATATTAGGGATTTCTTGGTATTTTTCCTGTAAACAAAAAAATTTAGGTCTTCTAGTTTGGGGAATAAAAGGGGAATGGGTAGTTTTTTTAAATTTTTGTTAATATATTTTAAAATATTCATTTAAAACTATATGAAAAAAATATTTTGTATTCGTCATAATGAGCCCTTTGATTTGATGTATCACATGATGCTTTTGAAATATTTTTAATTTTATATTTTCCATTTAATGCTGTAATTTACCCCCTAAAATTATTATTAATCCGCACCGGCAGCCATAGATCCTGTTGAAAGAGGAAAATTTATAAAAGAGAAAACTTAAAGAAGCCAGCTGTATGATCATAAACAACAGGGAAATCAGGGCACCTTCAGTCCTTTGGACTAGAGAATTCTATTGCTAACTGAAAATGCAAAAAAAAGGTCAGAAAAACGGCACCCTCAGTATCAAGTGTTGACAAATTGTCACTATCAAATTTTTGATAAACAACAAAATCAACTCAGAGAGAATTTTTTAGAAAAAAACTCGAAATAGAATACTAAACGTTTGACAACGATTCCAGAGTCGGAGCTCAAACGTCTCCAAACACAGATAAGTATAACACAATATACAATACATTACTTATATACAGGAATACTGGTTGATCATTTTGTAGCCAATTCTTTTCTTTCAGAATAACTGCGAGGAAGAATTGCTGTACAGACAGCCAGTACTCCGGGCAATTTTACAAAATTGCCTTACTACACTTTGTTTTCCATAACAATTTTCAAATACATTCAACATTATTTTCGAAATTGCTTGTTACAATTATCACATCAATCGGAAGAAACAAAACCAGAAAAACTCTTCAACATACAAAGCGTCGCAGTAACTCCTGGGCAGGCCCAAAACATGGTGACGCGTCACAAGGTGTCTGGTTTTAATCGAAATTTTTTAACATTACCAGACCAGAACAGTAACTGTCAAATCTGAAATAATGAATAAAAATGTTAGATTTTTTTTGTGCGTATAATGTTAGGATACCTTTATTCTGCATCATTGTCAAAATGTGTTTTTTAAGATTTTTTCACTGTTTTGAAGCATTTTTTTTATTTGTTTTAAGATCCCCTAATTTACCACGTATCTGAATTTTGTTTTTATTTATGAAATGAAAAATATGATCGAATATAAAAAAATCTAGTTTAACCTTTGTACATGATAAAGGTATTGTATTATAACTTTACATATGTGCACAAACAATTTCAAACATTAGCATCTGTTATTTCAAATTTGGCAGCTCTTGCAATTTCCTGTTTTTGTTTAACCGCCAAATTAATTGTTTCAAGTGATACGGACAAATTTGGTACAAGAGTAACTACTTAGAAAATCTGTCACATTCCGTAGTTTCGATAAAATATGAGTAAATCTTTTTTTGTTTAGAACCCATTTAAAAAAAACTAGTCTATTCTAAATTAAACTAAGTTAGTACTCTCGTACCCACCTTAAAGTACGTTATATGCTTTGAAAGTTTTCAATCACAGCGGAGTAGAAACGGCAATAAACGTCGCCTGGACTATATAAAGACTTTAATAATCCTTCCTAAAACTATTTGCTCTTTAAATATTACCACTAATTCTCTTAACTAAATGATAATCGTTTGCATTGTAACTGCAATTTTATTACAGCATTATCTTGTCGACATTATGCAAACTACCACCACCTCCACGGCTTTGATGGCAAATGGAAAGCCAAAACCAAAACCTCATCTTGAAATGACTTACGGAAATACTTAAACAATGAGCGCCATGCTGAAAGCATATTAATTAGCGGCCGTTTTGTTATTCTAAAAGACGTCGTTATTTAGTTGCAGTCGTTGTTTCTTGTCCCTTTTTTATTTCACTATTACCAAACGGGTATTGTGGAAATAAATCCTTTTGTTCTAATCATTTCGATTGTGATATGCCGGTTTGGAAATAGAAAAATGTATTGTTTATCATTAGTCGAACGTGCCACGGTCGGATTGAATGGTGCACTGTTTTGTATGCATTTTGTGTGGAAGGAATCGACCAAAGTTCAATTATTCAGTAACGTTACTATATAAGCCAGGTCCTTAATTTATTGTGTAACTTAAGCAAAATATTAAGTTTAAAACAACTTTAATGATTATAGTTTTTTTAATTATTGAAGCCAATGCTTCTGTAAAGGAGGTTCCACTTACACATTTGATAATAGATGTGTATGTTAATAAAATGTTAAAATTGAAGTTGCATTTGTTTCCGACACTTTATTCCGACCACTGACCGACACCACACTACCTTGATCTTGAAATACCCTAGATTTATTCTAATTTTACGTGCCTTGCACTTTAATGATAATACAGTAAATCCCGAAAACAAGCTCTGTAGAATATCGCCATTAGTCGATTTTTTTAATAATAGGATGGCCAATATATATTATCCAACAAAAGAAATAAATATTGATGAATCACTAGTTTTGTGGCGAGGAAGGCTAAAATTCTGACAATACATTAAAGGCAAAAGACATAAATTTGGCTTGAAGTTGTACATTTTAACAGAAAATTCTGGATTTATCCAAAAATTCTTGGTCTATGCTGGATCACAAGATCACAAGTTGCAGGAAGGAACCACACACAAAAGGTCGTACTAAAATTAATGGAAGGTCATATGAACATTGGACATTGTCTTTATATGGATAACTACTACGATAGTGTTTCTTTGACCAGAGAGTTACTTGAAGCTGGGACCTATGTCACTGGCACATTAAGAAAGGATAGACAAGGCAATCCGCAGTGTGTGATGTTAAAAAAATTTAAAAAAAATGAAATGTTTAGTATGTACAGTCCTGAAGGAATATGTGTTACTAAATGGAAAGACAAACGGGACATACATATGATATCTTCAGAATTTGGTGATCAGTTGGTTGAAACAACATCAAGAAAAGAAATACAATCCAAAAAACCTAAACTAATTGTGCAGTACAATAAACACAAAAGCGGTATAGACCTAAGTGACCAAATGCTTAGTTACTATTGCTGTGAGCACAAGTGCCTGCGGTGGTATAAAAAATTAGGGGTTCACATTTTTCAAATGATGTTAGTGAATGCCTATTTTCTTTATAATATTAGAAAATAAAAGATGTTCCTTTATGATTTTCTAATTTCGATTATTGAAAATCTTTTAGAACCAACCCCAAACGAGCCACCACCTGTGAAAAAACCATTTGTAGGACATTTACCCCAAAATTGCCCAAAAGATGGTAATGGTAAAACAAAAGGAAGGCGCTGCAAATACTGCTGGAATATCAGCAAAACAAGAAAAGACAGCATTTATTATTGTCACGAACAATTAAATAATTAAAATGTACTTTATTTAGTTTATTACTATTGTATTAGTATTGTTTAGTTTCGATATTTTATTTTATTTTTTCATTTTTCTTAACATTATTAGATATTTGTGAATTTCAATGTATGTAATGTGTTTCATATATAGTAGATATAGCAAAATAAAATTTTCTGATATGTATAATAATCAATTGAATCCATTTAGTTATTTAATATACATTAGTGGCGGATCCAGGTTTGTTGTTTGGGGGGGGGGGCTTGACCTCGTTGGGGGGGGATTAACCGCACTGAGGTTAGGCTTTAGCACAATAAACACAAAAAAGCATACAACTCAGATGATTTTTGGAGGGGCTTGAGCCCCCTTGCTCTCCCTCCCCCCTTGCATCAGCCAATGATACACATTTTTCCACACTTCACTTCAACGTAGTGTAAAACTAGACCTAAACGTACCATGTGCGTTGCTGGCACATAGGGTTAGGATTAGTGAAATTCTATACCATATGCCAGCAACGCGCTAGGTGCGTGCAGGTTTTATTTTTAGTTTTGTACTAAAAAAGTAGCAGACTCTGGTTCAATAGACTTCAAATAACGTGTACATAATAATAATTTCAAAATAATTTTTAAAAGCCTATGCGGCACCTGGCTATACATCCAAGTTTCTACCGGAGATGAACGTGTGAATAACTTCATTCGTTTTTACTTTTTTATTAGGGTTCCGTATATACAATATACGGTTACCCTTATAATATCACTCAGGATTTCTGCCTCTGTCACATCACAGCCATTTTCTCCTAAACTACTGGAAGGAAGAGGTTGAAATTTCGTATCAATGTATAGTTTGGTGACCCGATCAGGAGTACATATCGTAAAAGAAAAAATTTTGATTTTAGGGGTACTTCTGGGGAGAAAAACTAAAAAAATCGACCGTTCCCCCTCCTGATCTCCGAAACTACTGAGCCTAAAATTTTGAAAAAAATAGGAAATATAGAGCGCTGCCCGAACTTTACAGGAAAATTAAGGAGAAACCATTAATGTTAATTTTGGGGGGCAAATTATAGAATTAAATAAAAATTTAAAAATAAAAAAAATTTCAAACGCATCATGTAATATATCAAATGAAAGGTCTCATTCTGAGGAACACAAATATATTTTTTCATATTTTAAAAAATATATATTTAAAAAGATATTAACGAAAATATACCAAAATTTACCCATTCTCTCCCTCCCCCCCTTATCTCCGAAACTATAAAACGTAAAGTTTTGAAAAAAAATAGATTTATAGGTTCTGACCTGAAGTTTACTGGAAAAATAAGGAGAAACCTCTACTTTTAATTTTGGGGGGCAAATTACAGAATTAAATGGAAAATATAAAATTAAAATTGTTTCTAACCCATCATGTTATATATCAAATGAAAGGGCTCATTATGACGAAAACAAATATATTTTTTTCATTTTTTTTAAATAAATTAATTAAAAGATATTAACAAAAATATAAAAAAATTTACCCATTCCCCCCCTTATCTCCGAAACCATACGCTGGAAAATTTTGAAAAAAAATGGAGGTATAGCCCCTCACGTGAACTTTACTGGAAAAATAAGGAAAAACCCCTAATCTTTTTTTGGGGGCAAATTATAGAATAAAATGGAAAATATAAAATTAAAATTGTTTCTAACCCAGCATGTTATATGTCAAATAAAAGGGCTCATGATGAAGAAAACAAATATATTTTTTCCATATTTATAAAATAAATTAATTAAAAGATATTAACAAAAATATAAAAAAATTTACTCATTCCCCCACCCCTTATCTCCGAAACCATAAGCTGAAAAATTTTGAAAAACTGGAAGTATAGCCCCTCACCTGAACTTTACTGGAAAAATAAGAAGAAACCCCTAATATTCATTTTGGGGGGCAAATTATAGAATTAAATTGCAAATAAAAAATTATAATTGTTTCTAACGAGTCATGTAATATATCAAATCCCAGGACTCATTATGACGAATAGGTACAAATATATAATTTTTTTAAAATTAATATTTTAAAATGTATTAAAAAAATATTTTAAAAAAATTACCCATTCTCCCCATTTTTCCCCAAACTCTAAGACCTCATTTTTTTTGTTTATAGGAAAAATATGAAAAAAAATACCTAATTCTATTATTTGGCCTCCAAATAATGGAATTAAACGGAAAATAAATTACTAGAAAACCCCCATAGTAATTTTAGGGACAAATTATACAATTAAATGGACAATAAATATTCAATTTTCAAACGCATCATGTAATATATCAGATAAAAGGCTCATTATGTGAATTACAAATATATCATATTTTTAAATCATTTGTATAAAAGATATTAAAAATATTAAACATCGACTTAATTCCCACTTTAGAAACTACAGTATTTAAAATTTGAAAAATATATTTTATTTGTATTTTTAAATAATTTGAATAACAGATTTAATAATTTATAATTTAAACTTTGACCTATTTTGCCGTTTTTCTTCCAATCTACAGAGCCTCAAAACTCAGTCAGTAGATTATAAAAGGCATTTCTGAAAGTTTATTATTAAAATAAAGCTCTAATGTTACTTTTTGGGGCCAAATTAGAAAATTAAATACATATGTATTGTAATAAAAATCAAGCGAATCCTAAAGCAGATAAAATAAAAAGTCTATGTGTGGAAAATCAAAGTGTATATTTTTTATAAATTTAAAATGCTCCCTTTAAAAGATATAAGGGTAAGTATAAGAAAATGCACTCATTTCCTGCTTGTCTGAAACTGGAATATTCGAATCTTGAAGGTGGTACAGAACCCTAAGTATGCGAGTCCAACTCGCACTTGACCAAATTATTACTATAATCTAGCTGCTCGATGTAATTTGCTTATGCGCATTTTATATCCACACTCTTCAATGAACAGAATTTTTTATCACATGCTACTGGTGCCAACCACGCTGCTGCGTCTTGTTTGTTATTCCATAATATTTTTATCGCATAGCGCATTCCAGTTTCAAATTCTTACTCATCCAGATCCCGAGTTACACATAACAATTATTCATCACCATAATTCTCACGCAGCCACAACAACCGTAAATCTTTCAGTTACAAACAGCAACGTTTCATTTCTCACTTAAAAATAAACAGAAACGATAACAACGTATGACGTTGCACGTTCAAAGCTGACGAGCACGTTTCGCGACGAAGAGCATTGTGCATTACTCATTGTAGAAAATCTCAGAGCGACCGAAAGATTCGTCGTAGTGGTGGTGGTACTACATTCTGCGATTGCATCGAGTGGTACGTTCGTTGGTAATTTCATCCTGCTGAAAGTACAACGTAAAGATCAAGTCGTGTCTCGTTCTCGATAAGTTCGGCTGCCCATTCTGTTTATGTTTCGGTTTTGTTCGTCAGGTCGTACCTCGTTTTATGGTCATAGCGGGGTACTTCGTTTGATATTCCTGCGGTACTACCTGTACCTGTGTGCCTGTGAACTTGCAGAGTGTGCCTTGCGGAATTCAGTGAATGTCGTCGATAATAATGACTGTTTTATCGATTTTTAACGATCCATTTTATAAAAGATTAATTGTGTTTTCACACTAACTAACTGGACTTCACGGTGTTTTAGTACTTCATTTGTTATGGGTGATAAAACGGTGATCAGGTTGGCCGCCCAGAGGCACCGATACCGCAGGGTATGTTAACATAATATTTCTTAATTTTTGTGAGTTGTAATAAGCAAAATAATTGTTCTTGAATTTGTATATAACGTTTTATCATTACTTGCATAACCTGAATGAAATGTTTGTTTGAAATGCGCAGGGTGCCCTAGTTCTTTAGGACTAGGTCAGCTTTGTGTATTCCTTCAAAGCATGGATTCTTAAAGAGTAAACAATAAGAATATCAGTTGTCATAGAACCTCTGATAACTAACCGCCCATTCATAAGCGACCAATTTCAGTATCAGTAAAAAATATAATGTTTATAGAAAAATAATTTGGTCAAGTGCGAGTTGGACTCGCATACTAACGGTTCCTTACCACCTTCAAGATTTGATACAATGTAGGTGAATCAAAGTATATCTTTTTCTAATATTCCAGTTTCAGACAATCAGGGAATGAGTGCATTTTCTTATATTTACCCTAATATCTTTTAAAGAAAGCGTTTTAAATTTATAAAAAATATATACTTTCATTTTCCACACATAGATTTTTTATCTGATTCATGATTCGCTTGATTTTCATAAAAATACATATGTATTCAATTTTCAAATTTGCCCCCCAAAATTAACATTAGACTTTGATTTTACTAATAAACTTTCAGCGAAGCCTTCTATATTCTACTGTCTGAATTTTGAGGCTCTGTAGATTGGAAGATAAAGGGCCAAAATAGGTCAAGTTTTAAATAATAAATTATTAAATCTGTTAGACAAATTATTTAAAAATACATTTAAATTATATTTTTCAAAATTTTAGATAGTGTAGATTCTAAAGTGGGAATTAATTAAGTCGATGTTTAATATTTTTGTTAATATCTTTTAAACAAAAGATTTAAAAATATGATATATTTTATTTCACATAATGAGCCTTTTATTTGATATATTACATGATGCGTTTGAAAATTTACTTTTTATTGTCCATTTAATTCTATATTTTGTCCTTAAAAATAATATTCGAGTTTTCTACTAATTTTTCTTATAAATTTCAAATGAGCCCCAGAACCCCCAATTATTTTCAAAATTTTAGATAGTATGGTTTCGGAAATAAAGCGGGAAAGGAGAATTTTTTATATCTTTTTGTTAATATATTGTAAACAATTAATTTTAAAAATATGAAAAATACATATTTGCGTTCCTCATAATGAGCCCTTTCGTTTGATGTATTGCACCATGCGTTAAAAAAATTTAAATTATGTTTCGTTTAATTCTATAATTTGGCCTCCAATATTAATAGTAGGGCTTTCTTCGTATTGTTTTTGTAAACAGAAAACTTTAGGTCTTATAGTTTGGGGAATAATGTGGGGAATTGGTAATTTTTTTAAATATGTTTATTAATAAATTTTGATATATTAATTTTAAAAACATAAAAAATATATTTATATTCGTCATAATGAGCCCTTTGATTTGATATATTACATGATGCATTAGAAATAATTTTAATTCTAACTTTTCCATTTAATGGTGTAATTTACCCCCTTAAAATTCCTTATTTTTCCAGTAAAGTTCAGATAAGGTCCTATATCACTAATTTTCTTCAAAATTTTACCGCTTATAGTGTCGGAGATAAGGTAGGGGGATGGGTAAAAAAATTATATTTTTGTTAATATTTTTAAAATAATTTATTTTAAAAATATTAATAAAATATATTTCTTTTCGCCATAATGAGCCCTTTCATTTTATATATTACATGATGTTTTAGAAACAATTATAATTTTTATATTTTTTATTTAATTCTGTAATTTGCCACCCAAAATTAATATTAGAGGCTTTTCCTTATTTCTCCAGTAAAATTTAGGTGAGGCTCTACATCTCTAATTTTTTCAAAAATTTACGGCTTATAGTTTCGGAGATAAGGTAGGGGGAATGGGTAAAGATATTTATATTTTTGTTAATATCTTTAAAATAATTTATTTTAAAAATATGAAAAAATATATTTGTTTTCGCCATAATGAGCCCTTTCATTTGATATATTACATGATGTGTTAGAAATAATTTTAATTTTACATTTTCCATTTAATTCTGGAATTTGCCCCCCAATTTTTTTCCGGTAAAATTCAGGTGACGCCCTATATCTCTAATTTTTTTCAAAATTTTACTTCTTAGTTTTTCCCCTAGAAGTACCTCTAAAATAAAAATTACTTCATTTACGATATGTACTCGTCATCGGGTCACCAAACTATACACTTATACAAACTTTCAACCTTTTCCGTCCAGTAGTTTAGGAGAAAATTGCTGTGATGTGACAGAGGCAGAAATCCGGAGTGATATTATAAGGGTATCCGTATATTGTATATACGGAACCCTAAAAATGTAAGAAAATAAATTTAAACAAAAACCCACTTCAAGAAAAACAAGAAGACAGAAGAAAAAAGCAAGAAACATTTTTACATCCATAAATAAATACTTATTTTGAAGTCAGTGCAAAGTTGAACATAAGACCTATACCTATCTAATTATTGAAAACTAATTTATTTTTATTTTCCTTGGGACCAACTTCAGAAGTTACTTTAATGTTTTTTGAAGTCAGATTGTCTTTTTTAAATTTATGTATATATTGATGAATTCGGAAATTGCAATAAGTTCTTGAACAGCACTGGAAATTGGAACATCACATTTACTTCCTGACCTGGGTAAAATATATTTTCTCTATTATTTTTAAGTTCTTTTACTACTAAATTTCAAACGATTTTCCAACCTGACAAATCATTTTAACATGAAAATAATATTGCATCTGTTCAAACTACCAGGGATGTCCTTTCCTTGAAGCATAAAAATACTTTCACAGCATAATGTTAGAAGTAATGCATTCCATTCATTCATAATACGAGGAGAATTCAAACAATATATTCAAGTAATTGTGAATATAGTTCCTTGTACAAAATGTAAACTATTGTTTATTCAAGTTAATCATTATAATCAATTATTTAATATTTCCCAAGAGGTTTGCCCGGAAACTTTGCTGCGCTTTTGATATACAGAACAATAGGAATACTATTAAATTGCATCAGAACAAATTTTTCTGTGCGTATTTATTGTTAGCCCTATTCAACTATTAAATTACATGTTAACATTGGAGTGTAACGGATTACATATTTCTTTAAATAGTGAATCAGAGAACTTGCATTAAATTTGTGGGATGGAGCTCCCCAAGAACTTTGCTTGACTAAAGCTCGATTTACATCAAACGAACAAAGAGCTAGAGTTAGAATAAGAGCATTCTTTCTTTATCTTTTAGTGTATAAGAAAGCTCGTTTTCAGCGTTTACACCAAAACATCAACGAGCTAGAATGAGAACCAAGCTATCATGTATACAAATCGCTCTTTCAAGAGACGCTCTAGCGCTCTTTACCAAGCTAGCATAGTAGATTCTTTTACTATGTTTACACGCATTCGGGTAAATCGCGATCTGTATGGTTACGTCTATCAATAGTGTTTTGACCGACTTGAAGCTTGTAAATACATGAATGCCAAGCTATTTTGTGAGGTACATTGATGAGGCAAAAATTGGCACCGCTTATTATTTCATGCAAGAAGTTTACTCAGTGATGCCGCTCTGGGTATGTCAGCTATGAGTTCTTGATCCTGTATGTTCGACGTAAGTAATCGCACCACATTCGCAAATTCTACTCATAGCAATTTTATCACTTTGAAAAGCTGTATATGCCTCTCAGCTACAAGCATTCTACGTAGTTACTAAAATATTCCATATCTTGATTTCTGCCGAACGCAGACAGAACAACGAAACCTTGTTCTCTAACTATCCCTGTTTACACTAAACATGGAAATTTGATGTGTTATGAGTGAAGGGAATAGATTTATGAATACACACTGACTCATTTTGCTTGTCTAATGTAAATCGACCCTTATGTAGATCTTTAACAACAGCAAGCTTGGTTACGTCTATGAAAAGCAACAGTGATTTAGAAACAACAAAAACAGCTCGAGTGTTAGTTATTCTGAAGGCGCTACATGTCGGTAACAATGGAGAACTATTAAAACGTGTCTCAAGCTGAAAGCTTTCTGGATCGTCAATAAATATTACTTGATAATTTTTTTTACGGTAAAAACGCATTTCAGTGAAAGAGGCGAAATAATTTCAAAATTCTTCATTAATTGTAAGAGAAAAAGTTATTCTTCATAAACAGATTTGCATGATCTAAAACGTATTCTTTGTTAAGTATAGACGAGGTTTGTCAGCAAATAGGAATATTCCTTAAAAGTGAAGTACCTATATTTTTGTTAATATCTAAAATAAATGTTTCTACACGAAGCACCAACATTTTGGGAACTTACAGGGTGAAATAGACTGTGGGTACCTCTAAATTACTCACTTGTATTTCATTGATATTCACTTCAAAACGGGTATTTTTTAGCATCGGTCGTGTACCAAATTTGAAACAATATCTTGCGACAAAGGAGGAGGTTGGGCTCAACTAATATGGATAGTTTCAACTGTATTCTATTAAGGAGGGCATCATATGACAACGTTTTTCATAAATTCCAAAAACTACGGCTACATTTTTAGGGTTCCGTATATACAATATACGGATACCCTTATAATATCACTCAGGATTTCTGCCTCTGTCACATCACAGCCATTTTCTCCTAAACTACTGGACGGAAGAGGTTGAAATTTGGTATGAAGGTATAGTTTGGTGACCCGATCAGGAGTACATATCGCAAAAAAAGAAATTTTGATTTTAGGGGTACTTCTGGGGGGAAAAACTAAAAAAATCGACCCTGATCTCCGAAACTACTGAACCTAAAATTTTGAAAAAAAATAGGAAATATAGAACGTTGCCCGAACTTTACAGGAAAAGAAGGAGGAAACCGTTAATATAAATTTTGGGGGGCAAATTATAGAATTAAATGAAAATTTAAAAATTAAAAAATTTTTAGAACGCATCATGTAATACATCAAATGAAAGGTCTCATTCTGAGGAATACAAATATATTTTTTTCATATTTAAAAAAAAATTAATTCAAAAAATATTAACGAAAATATACCAAAATTTACTCATTCCCCCCCTTATCTCCGAAACTATAAAACGTAAAGTTTTGAAAAAAAATAGAAGTATAGAGCCTGACCTGAAGTTTACTGGAAAAATAAGGAAAAACCTCTACTTTTAATTTTGGGGGGCAAATTACAGAATTAAATGGAAAATATAAAATTAAAATTGTTTCTAACGCATCATGTTATATATCAAATGAAAGGGCTCATTATGACGAAAACAAATATATTTTTTTCATATTTTTAAATTAAATTAATTAAAAGATATTAACAAAAATATAAAAAAATTTACCCCCCCTTATCTCCGAAACCATAAGCTGTAAAATTTTCAAAAAAAATAGAGGTATGGCACCTCACCTCAACTTTACTGGAAAAATAAGGAGAAATCCCTAATATTAATTTTATAGAATTAAATGGAAAATAAAAAATTAAACTTGTTTCTAACGTATCATGTAATATATCAAATCACAGGGCTCATTATGACTAATACAAATATATTTTTTTATTTTTTTTAAATAAATATTTTAAAATATATTAAAAAAAATATTATAAAAATTACCCATTCTCCCCTTTATTCCCCAAACTATAAGACCTAATTTTTTTATTTACAGGAAAAATACGAAGAAATCTTAATATTGGGGGCCAAATTATAGAAATAAACGGAAAATAAAAAAATATTTTTTTAACGTGTCATGCAATATATCAAATGAAGGGGCTCATTATGAGGAATACAAATATATATTTTTCATATTTTTAAAATTAATTGTTTACAAGATATTAACATAAAGATATAAAAAATTTCTCATTTCTCGCTTTATTTCCGAAACCATACTACCTAAAATTTTGAAAATAACTAGGGGTACTGGGACTCTTGAAATTTATAAGAATAACTATTAGAAAACCTCCATAGTAATTTTAGGGACAAATTATACGATTAAATGGAAAATAAAAATTCAATTTTCAAACGCAAATAAAAGGCTCATTATGTGAATTACAAATATATCATATTTTTAAATCATTTGTTTAAAAGATATTAGCAAATATATTAAACATCGACTTAATTCCCATTTTAGAAACTAAACTATTTAAATTTTGAAAAATATATTTTATTTGTATTTTTAAATAATTTCAGGAATACCAAGACGTTTCAAACTTGACCTATTCTGCCCTTTATCGTATAGAGCCTCAAAATTCAGACAGTAGATTATAGGCTTCCCTGAAAGTTTATTAGTAAAATAAAACTCTAATGTGATTTTTGGGGGCCAAAATTAGAAAACTAAATACTGCGAATCTTGGCAGATACGGAACCCTTAGTATGCGAGTCCAACTCGCACTTGACCAAATTATTTTGAATTAACCGGTAATGACGAGTAAGACAAATGTATGTCATTAATTCACTGGTATTCCCAGCAAATTAAGTATTTATTGATAAATGTATTTTAGGATTGTTGTAGTTTGTTATGGACTAAATAATGTCCAACTTTTTTACAATGTATGTATTTTGTCTGCAAATACTTTGATTCATGCCATGAAACTAAATGTGATGAACATAAACAGTTTTATAATCGTTTCTACATTTATTTTTACGAATTATTTTATCAATAATGACCGACACATATTTGAAATTGCTAAACAAGTGCTAATTATGAGATACCTGGAGAAATAGTTTTTGACTTATTAATTCATTCAAAAATGTATCTATAAAGTGTTTGAATTTGTTTCAGGTGATAGCTTTCATTTGTGGACTGATAGTGATCATATTAATGATAATGGGCTTAGTGTCAACTGACTGGTTAATGGCGGCTGGATGGAGACAAGGACTCTTCATGCATTGCATAGATGAAGACGCACCACAACCATTACCTTTTAACACACAAGATCCTCCTGGATGTTACCAATCGAGAAATGCGGGTAAGGATTAAACAAAAACAAATTACAGAATATATCATAGTTCTACTTATGTTTATTCATCTTTGGATACCTATTTAGTAGCAGTTTTTTCCAAAATATCTATTTAAAATTAAAATACTATTATAGATAGAAACGATAAATCTAACCAATATAAAGTATGCATCATTAAAAAACGTTACCGAAACACGATATATCGAACCCGGGACCTTTAGATCGTCGATTGAACTCTGTCAAATGAGCTATTTCAACAGTTGCACAATTAGCGAGTAAGTGAAAATATGAAGATAGTAACTGTCTATTACAAAGGGATCACCAATTCTTGTTTCAGAATCCATCGCGTAGTAGTTTGGAAGACAACGCGTACAAACAGAAAGATGCAAATGGCGATTTTGTTTTATACAGGGTGTAAATAGTTTGAGTGCATATATTTTAGGTGCAGATAGTACACACCAAATAAAATAAAAAACTCTTATAACACTATGGTCTATAGGCCTTAATAAGCCAGAAAATTCGAAATACATTTTAAGTAAATTATGAGTCACCAGCAAAAAATGAGTACCTGTCAATTTTTTTTGTATTAAATAATTACATAGTTTCGAGTGCCCGTAGATTTATTTAGGTAAATAAAATTTTATGAAATATTTTCAAAAATGTACCCTTTTAATATCTATGTATTGAAATGAATATTTATATTTGGCGATTTATTTTATGCATCAAGTTGAAGAAGGGAGGATACTAAGTTGTTTATATTGTGATACAAAAATAAGTCGATACAAAATATATTAAAGAAATCATTTGTTAACACATAAAAGAACTACATATAGTTCCTTATGTGTTAAATTCTTCGAAAAATGATTGTTACTAATACAATTAATATTACTTATGTTACACAAATAAATACCCATGTGCTTACAGGATGTCATTATGATAGAGCTCTGCAGAACAAACGGATTTTTTATAGTAAATATTCAAAATTCAACTATATTGCTATTACATCTGCTTTCCCACAAATTAATAGCATGTCAGGTCTTTACCTAATTGTATAATTTCCAGTATTTTTTACAAACTAATACCCTCGAACTTACAATTCACATCAGATTTTATTTATTTCTCCAATTTATTTTTTTAAATGAAAATCAAATCACGAACGCTACGTCAAATGTCACGCAGAAATCACTTTCACTTTCTTACAAGAACCGACCGCTCCCAGGATAGCTTAATCCTGGCAGCGGTCAGCTGTAGTACTGAGTAAGGCATGTTATATGCTATATTGCCATATCTGTTCACAAAAACGTAGGGCAAATTATAACCATATTTAGAGTATAAATATTAATTTTCTTTGTTAATGCAGCTATTAAAGGTGTATAAGCTATTGAGTATTTACATATTTAGCCTGACAAACATTTTGAAGCCGGAAATAGTCTATTATTCACTGTAATAAAGGCTACTTAACTTCTAACTTTTTTATTTATTTATTTATTTTTGAAAAACTATAGTTAATTTCTGAAAATGTTATGAAGCTTTTTGATTTGTTTTGACCTGAAGTATTGAACCTCAAAATCTTTGCACTCAAACCGTTTACACCCTGTATAATAGTAGCTTCACAATATGTACAAATCGACATATTTCATATTTTTATCTTGAACAACTTTTTTAATTTGCTTTTTCTCCCATTTTTTCACTATTAACATTGAAGATATTTTTGACCTTTTTAGTATTGTTGACATTTTTTTATATTTGACATTTGAGGTTATGTATGTATATTTTCACCATATACTTAATACTAATATACTGCTAGCAGAGTCTAGCGCAAACATCACAGTCCAGACGTATATATGTCTATAACGTTTAAGTGTACTTCGGGCCTTATGCGCACGTTCAAAAATGCCCAATTGGCTCTTCTGTTGTTGGTTATGTTTTCCCTCTGTTTGATTGTTGGCTTGCGCAAAACGGTTTAGGTGCAGTAACACGGTATAATCTGGTGTCTCTCTTAGTAGGTGACCCTTCCACGTACGGGCGATAGCAGTATCAGTATTAATATATGATTTTCACACTTCTGTGATTTTTGACATTTTTGATACATTTTGAAATTTTTTTCATGTTCACCAAACTTGGAGCTTGTACTATAATATGGAGGTAGCCTTCAGTGCATAAATCGTGGTACGACTAAAAAGAGAGGGCAAGAGGCTATTTCACTCGGTTGAGAGCTGCTTCCAATGAAATACGTTCAACATGTTGTTCATTGGCTGTTTCCACCCACCAAGTGAAATAGCCTGTTACTTTCTCTAGTGCTCTCTCTTTCTAGCCTTACCACGATATTTGTGCTTTAGCAGGCTAACTCTAGGTGTACATTTTTTAATTCACTAAAGGACCAGTCACGTGCCTATTGATGTAAAGAAATGAGTCAAAATAGCAATTCCCATACTGTGAAAAAATAGTCGTTTTCCCCCTGTTGGATACGTGAATTTAAGCAAATTGCAACAAAAGCAACACAGTTCTAGTCGTTTGAGGACATTACCGACTTACAGGCAAACATCAACCTTTGTTTCCGAGAACCTCCCATTGCACCCCCTCCCCTTCGATCTATTAATAAAATTTTCGCATATTGACAGATACTTCTTTATTGTGAAATCAAAAAAGGATTTAAAACATTTGAAAAATATATTAATAACAACATTGACAATTATACAGAATAAAGGTAATTTTATATTAAAATAACTTGGGTAATTTTCACTTATATTTATTTCCTGTTGACAATTGTTTTACGAGGTTACTCGCTTCTTCAGAATACAATGTAGAACTAAATGGTAAACAGTGTTGCCAACCATTTTGCCTGAGAATTCCCTAGGTGGATGCCAAAAATTCCCTATTTGGCATCTTTTGAAGTAAAAATTCCCTAATCCCATTCATTGTTACCATTTGTTTAAAGAAAATAAGAAACACACGAATTCATAACAATTAATTCCAAATTACCGCATGTGTGTTCAATTTCTCCTGTTCGCAAGTTTCGAATCGTGGTAAGCTTATAGCACACACGTTCTAGAGGTAGCCTGCAATTCACAAATTGCCTTCCAAGGATGGAAAAAGAGGGCAAATAGTGAGGGTAAGGGGCTATTTCACCCGATTGGTAGTCGCAGTTCCCAATAGAGTGTAATAGCCTCTTGCCCTCACTACTACCATGCCTTTCTATCATTGGTTCGAAGGTGTATGCTCGAAAGTGGTAAGAGTTTCGGAATGTACTAAAAAAAACTCTTCTCATTTTTTGAGTGCAGGTATATATTGGTAGCTTAGACAGAAACTACTAAATATTATGTTTTATTTAATTATCAGAATACAAATTTCAAATAATAATTAGTTTTGCCGAAAATTCCCTATATTCGATAATTATCATTAAAAAATTCCCTATTCTCTTTTGGGTGTTAAAATTCTCTAAAAAATGAAAATTTCCTGCAGTTGGGAACACTGATGATAAATGCCTAAAACCTTTACAAAGAAATGTATAGATGCAATAACAGAGCTATTAAGACGTTTATTGAAATTATGGGAGATTGAAGCAGGAGGAGGTAAATACCACTATTAAGAAAGAAAATATTACAGTTCAGGGGTTTAAATGGAATAAAACATATATTAATGAGTTTATATAATTCTATTAAAAAGATTGAGTAATGGCGATGTTAGTTCTACTTTGGATTCTGAAGAAGACCTGGCCCTGGACTCCGATCAATAGACAACTTTTGTAGAATCGAAAAGTGACGTTACTTTAGAAATGTTCGCACTCATAACTCTTATCATCGTTATACGACGTTTATGCCTTATGACGACAAAATGACGTCACTTTTCGATTCTATAATACTTTTCTAATCATCAGAGTCCCAAGGCTGGTGAAACAATTGTCAATCGGAAATAAATGTAAGTGAAAATTACATAAGTGTGTTTATTTTAATATAAAATTAAAATGAATTTTCACCAAGTAAAGACAGAAACTATCATCAGAATAAAAGTATCCTAACTTTATATAAATTTAGCAGTTATTGCAATTTTCAGATTCTCTTAAGCAACAACTAATTACTGTTTTAACTCCCATTCACGGGATGATTAACTACTTTAAATGTTTTTTTTTTCAGAATTAGGACAAAAGTAAAATAAGTTTTGTCAAATTTTGATTTAAATAAATTCATATTTTATGAAAAAAATCCTAATTGTTTGGAATAAGTATTAATTTTCAAAAATCTAATGGCATCACATTTCTAGAAAATTTTATTATACCTTTCGTTAAGAATTTTTTCTGCAACCATAGCAACGAAATTATAGAAGAAAAACTGAAAAAATATCGATATTTAAACCTCTAATTGTTTATATATTTTTTTTGGAATCGGGCATATAGATACCCTTATTACAGATACTGTTTAGAAGGTATTCATACAAAAACAGATAGATCTATTCCCTAATTTGCAAAAAAATCACTTAATTTGATATATAATATGATAGACGTTTAAAGATTTGGATTGATAGTCAAAGTTAACATCTAGTATGGACTCATCGATAACCAAGACCAACAGAACTACATACACTCCTGTAGACCCAATACATTCAATGTTGTTCATTAGAATTAGACCTGACTTTTGCTTTTTAAGAGATCTACTTATCGCAATATTGTACTTGATATTTTATTTTAATGGTACTCGTAGACATTAAAATTAAAATAGAATGTCTTATAAAGAAACACGTTTTTAAATTTAAACCCTACATATTAAAAATATTAATGTAATTTCAGAAAATATAAGTGTTCTCTCACGAAGATCCAAGGCGTAACCCAACCTTGTATTTCATCTGGTATTTGTTTTTATCGACCGCCGCGAATTTAAATCAGAAACACGGTAAACCTTAAATAATTATCGTCAGCAATCAACGGCACAATCTGAAGGTTTTGTGTAGCGAAGATTAAACAGAAGCTTACTCCATTCAATCAAAGAGTGTAGTATGATTCAACGGAAATTGAAAGATAAGAGAGAACGTTCGTAATTATCTGATAACGGGCTTTAGGAAATATCCGTTGTGTTTTAATTTCTTTACAAGGAAAAAAGGAAACATGAAAAGTTCAATATCGATATTGGAATTGCGTGTCAGCCACAAGTACTTCCCGAGAATTTGATTCATTATAACCGATAATGTGTCAAAATAAATTGTAACTTATTAGAAATAAAAATAAGTTACCGAAGAACTATATGAAAATCTGTTAAATAGTCGGAACAAAAAGGACAAAAAAGCTCACATTATATTCAGTAGAAACATTAAATCATTAGGAATAGATGATATGACGAAAGACAAAGTTGAAATTGAAAATTTTCTAGAAGACATACTACGAAATCGTGAAAATCCACCCACTTTCGACAGCCTTTCGTCCTAATCCATGTGGAAAAAGTCACGTTGAAGCAGTTGCTATAGCCAGTGATTGGAATGATGTTGAATAGGCCCCAAAAGCTCTAAAATTATTTCAAAGGATTCCAGTAGAACAAAATGGAGATGTTGATAGAGTCATCGGTAGAAGCTATGGCAATCAAGCTGTACGCTAAGTACAACTCTGTACACGGGCACAGAAATCATTGGACAACATGCAGAAATTGATGAAACTAAATTTGAAACTTTAAAAGGAATAGGCTTATTGTTTAACAGATTTCATTGGGTTGGTTATTAACTTCATTTATGTCATAATTACTTTGAATATTATATTAATGGATTCTAATTTGTAGTAAACAAATAAATACACGCGAGAAATTGACAACAGTTCACCTCTCAAAATTTGATAAGTGACATCGAAGACACCGAAATCCGCGATTTGGTTTCAACAAAATGTGCAACAATTTCATAACCGAGCATTGCAACTTTAGAAATGTTAGCTGTTATGAATATATTCAGATCAAGGGTGAGAGTGTGACACCCACAGGTCAGATCCAAGACAAGGGTGAGAGTGTGACACTCCAAGTTAAATAAAAAAAATATCCAGGGAGAGCTTGAGAAATAACACCAGAGTAGAACTTTTCTCTCAGAACAGTAATCAGATGGGGATTCGGCAAAGAAAGCGCAGTATAATTATTCAGTGGTCCATCAATGGCGGACAGTCACCTCATATTCTATATTGGTGCTGCTGTATTTCCTTGTCAAATACAGAATTTTAACACCATCTGAAATCCAGTCGAAGTATGGGATAGATGTCAGTACAAGCAGAAATAGAACTGACCATGGATCTTATCAAATAGCATGCGTTTACGTTTGGGCCGACATACTTACTGAGGTTTTTAAATCACGAATTTCTAGTAACAAGAACTACCAGCAACTATATTGCTTCTGTGGGTATTTCCACAGAAATTCTCGATAAGCTTCTGATGAGAGGTTCATCTTTAAGAAGAGATTGATGAAAATCGGACCTAACACAAAGGTGTTAACCGCTACAATGACAACGAAGTGATTTTTACCTAGACGATTGGACTGTAGCCTTGATCAACTCTAAAGGGAAGCGGACACCGAAATTTTACTGGACTTGACTTGAGTACCGAAGCACCGGAACAGACTTAATGGGTATCGCACACCGGCACAAGACCGGACCAGACTACAGAGCCAATTTCCAAACAGAATTGCCCATTTTTACTCTTTATAAACTTAGAAGTTATAATGACTTCTATGCAAATAAACATTTTTAAAAAAATATATAACCGACTTCCACCTATAACTAAAAAGCTAAAAATAATTATAACAAAATATCAACTCTAGCACCAACTTATATATTAACAGTCGGTTAAAAATAAATTAACTAACAAGCACTTTGTGAACTATTTTATTGATGAGAGATTTTTTAATATACACGATATGATTTGCGAAAATATAGTGACCCCAACTTCTGGAGAACTAATCGTATACTGGATGTATTTACAGTGACCACTGCTCTAAAATAACTGAAGCCGCAAACAAGTGGAGAGGGGGAACCTGAGTCTGGTTGCAATCCAGCCAAAACGGATCGCCACCGGAACCAGGAAAAAACCTCAAGTCCGGTGAAATCCATTCGGGTCCCAGTCTCGCCGCTCTAATATAAACACAAATGTTGATGCCGCTCTGGTACTCCAGTTTTGGTGTGCGCTTCCCTTAAGAATAGGTTCTCGATAGGATCAGTGCAATACCTTGAGAACAATAAGGGTGGAAACAAGTTCCGAATCAAACCATAACCTGTAAATACCTACAAACACCTGTAAGGCCCGATTGTATAAACAGTTTGAACGCCAGTTCAGTCTCGAACTGCAGATCAAAAGTAAATTGTCTGTTGTATAAACGTTGAACATCAGTCAATCGGTAGTATAAGATGAACATTGCATTTTGGAAGATCAACTATTTGAACGGAGTTCTGTTTTGAAATTTACAAGTTTAACGCTACCTTAACTCAAAGCGGATTTTTCATTTTGCGCTTATACCCATTACTAATAGCTTACTATACGTTGAAAAATTAACCAATTTAAATGAGTTTTAACACACGCCAAAGATTTTTTGGATCTGGTCGATGCAGTGTTACATATCAGAATGCTGCGTAATTTTTGTAAACGGTTAAATCATTTCGAGATTTGGGACGAAATTTTTACAAAGATTTTGTCTGACCTAAGATGTACGATTTTTGAAATAAAATAAAATGTAAAAGGTAATGTAGTTTATTATTTAATTTATTCGAACATTTTAACAATTTATAAATAATAATGTTTTCCAGCTGCTTTTTCTGCAAAACCAGAATTTGCAGTTTCAATTTGCTTAATGTGTTCATGCCGTCTGATTCGATTTTTTTCAAAGGACCTCTCCATGTACCTCTCACATACATTTTTTCATCTGCAAACTTTTGAAGATATCTTTCTTAATATTTTCATATTTACCTACTTTTTAAGATTTTAGCTGTACGAAGCACTTTACTACTATCACTATTAAACCTGTTTGCCAATTTTATCCAAGCTTGTTGCTTTAATTCACTGTTTGTGCGATCTGTATTTCGACCAGGCCTATTAAAATTTGTACCTTCGTTGCACTAAAATTGTTGGTTCTTTTTTTCTTTCTGATGCACTCATTTCTATTATTTTTTCCTTATTTCCTTTCATTATAAATTTCAATCCACTGTAAATATGTTAATTCCAACAATGGCAGCAAGATTATTACGTATAACGTATAATAGGTCAGACGGACACTAACATAAAAGTGAAAAAATAAATATTCCCAACAATCGATACTACCAACATAATCAAAACGACGTTCAACTGAACCACAATACAGACTTATTTATACAACAGAAAATTACTTGACTCTGGTTCATGATTTAAACGAGGTTCAGTTAATCTGCGGATCAAGTGATTTTTATACAACCGGGCCTTAGTGAATCAGGGTCTGTCCGGGAAGAAAAAGAATTGGAGGAAAATTGGCTAAAGACGCCGACAAAGGAAGCATATCCATCGACTGGCTCCATACCAGTGTGATATTTAGTTTAATCTAGACGCCAAAAGTTTGTGAGTAAGCAAATGGAATAAATATTCCGCGGTATTGAACCAAGGTCAACGAGAAGGTGGGAGGTTCAAAGTTTAGCATTTTGTTTTAATGGTTCAATTTCAATCAACCATGTCCCCCCCCAAAAAAAATTATCTGTTACAATTAGTGTCGAGCAAAAGGTATTTGTCGAATAATGATAGGTGATACGAGTGCTGCCTTTTATATTTCGGGATTAGAGAACAAAAACAAATATTAATCATCGAAAATCGCTTTATTGTTTTTCAAAATATTCCCCATGAAGATCTTTTGCATGCGTTTGAACCAATTGTCGAAGCACTTTTTCCACTCTGATTTAGGTATCTCCAAAACCTGCATTCTGAACGCAGCAACCGCTTCTTCAGGTGTCGAAAAACGTTGACCTCTCAGTTTGTTTTTTACAAACGGGAATAAAACGAAGTCATTTGGTGACAAGTCAGGACTATACGGCGGATGACTCATCAAATCGATGTTTTGAGTGGTCAAAAATGCAGTTGTTTGAGCCGATGTGTAAAAGCTGGCATTGTCGTGGTGAAGAGTGATCCGTCGTCGGCGGTTGGTTTTCCTCATTTCTTGGAAGACAACTGGCAAACAAATGGTTGTGTACCACTCAGAATGGACTGTTCTGCGTTGTTCTAGTGGTACGGTTGCGACATGTCCAGTTTTTCCGAAAAAACAGGCGATCATTTGCTTGGAAGTGCTTCGTGCGCGAACAACTTTTGTTGGATTCGGCTCATCTTGAAACACCCATGCAGTCGACTGCTGTTTACTTTCGGGCTCATACGCGTAAATCCACGATTCATCACCTGTCACTATGTCATAAACGTGTTTTGAAGCACCGCGATCGTATTTTTTGAGCTTTTCTTTCGACCAATCGACACGAGACTTTTTTTGAACGATTGACAAATTGTGTGGGATCCAACGCGAACAAATTATTTTGACATTCAAATGTTTATGCAATATTGAATGTATGCTGGTCCCACTAATGTGTAAGGTTGACTCAATCCGATAGGTCACATGACGATCTTGCAATATCAGTTCGCGCACAGCATCAACAACAACAACTGTTTTTGGACGATCTTCACGAAATTCGTCTTGGAGTGAACTACGACCTCGATTGAATTCACCATACCATCAATAAACAGTGGTCCTTGATGGAGTTTCATCGCCAAAAAATAAATTAAGTTCATCCATGCACTCTTGCTGACTTAATGCACGTCGAAAGTTGTAAAAAATAATCGCACGAAAATGTTCACGATTTAATTCCATTTTTTGGCCGAGAAGAATTCTTTAAGTTACTGTAAACAACACATAGCGCTCGTATGTCAAAACGTTCTGAGTACATATAACCTCAAAAATGTCAAACTTTACGATAGAGCTATCAGTTGTCAGATTGCAACACTAGGGTTGTCCAATCCCGAAATATAAAAGGCAGCCCTCGCACTTGACTTTGTATTTTCAGTCGAGGTTAGGACGTTATTGATTACATTTTGATTAAAATACTTCAATTTAGTTTTTTCGTGTGTACCTACATTTTTTTGTATACATTTCTAATTGATTAATTAGTCTGGTTTGTTTTTGATCGACAAACGCTATTTGGTTGACAATCATATAATTGAATCCTTGGGGCGCTTCGGCGCTGCTTGTTTACAACATCTTTCGAAATGCACTGGCATTAATTTCGGATTTATTGACATGACTCGTTATACTTCCAAATCGTAAAAGGGAGCTTGTTTTCTTTCCCGTTTACCTCGCCACAAAACGATAATGGAACATTGATTGATTTTTAATGTTAATTCGATAAAAAAAAACAAATAAGAGAACTTATCTGCTAAACTATTTCCCTAATGGCGTCCAAGTCGAAAATAGATTTTTTTTCCTATCTTATCGCAAGTCAATGACACAAAACTGACTGGAAAGACGTCGTCATTGTTTATTTACCTGTTTGTCGTTAAACTATTTTAATCCGAAATCAAACATTGCCACAATTTCATTTTTTTAGAATGCGTTTCGGATTCTCGAGGTTGTTCAAACAATAAACACCTCGCATTCCGAAGTCGGAAAAGAAAGGGAAAATGCTCGTGATGAATTAAACAAAAGCTTATGCATGCTTTATAAAAGTTGAGTATATGATTCGGCGGAAGTGCGATAAGAAAATGGAACGGTTGGAATTTGTTACATTTTTAGTCGAGGTAAGGTTGTCGGTTGTTTACGTAGTAGCATAAAAAATGCAGGACGTGAGCCGGGTTGAATAACAATATAGCTTAAAGTTAAATATTGAGCGAAAAGAAAGCGTATTAAATATGGACACATTAATAAGAAATGGAAACTATAGTTACAAACTTAGGTTCGATTACTGCATTCATAAGTGATTAATAGTTGCTTTTACAAACTTAACCTCGAATAAATACAAACTCATCAAAAACTATGTTTGTGTCATCGAAAATTACATTCCCCGATCGATATTTCGATCAATTACTCTGTTGGATTCCAAAACTCACTGCTTTCAGTTTATTTTTTTATAGTCCGGGAGCCGGTGACATCAAAAACCGGCATTATGGAATCAGAAAATTTTTATAAAAATCGACAATGAACAATTATACGAACAAAGTGAATTTGGTATGCGTTAATTTACTTAGCCAAAAGTATGTAAAAAAATTATTTATAAAAAAAATATATATTTTTTTTATTATCATCGGGGATCTCAAAGAATTGTACTATTAGACCAATCAATAGAGCAAAAAATTAGCTGATAATGTGTAAAAAATACGATCGGGATACGGACTGTGCCATCACATTAACAACGATTCGTAGCGATATTTTGCTATGTTTTCCACTCGCAACTACATTTTTTTACTTTGTTATAAACAATTGAATCAAGAAAATTACTTTTTTTTTCTTAGCATGTTTATAAAATCAAAACTAATAAACTAATCTCAATGGTGTCAACAGGTCAATTGTGAAGCATGAAAATACCAATAAAATGAGCCCAGGCTCGATCCGATTGGATCAATAGTAACAGGGAAAAACGAAAAATACTGGAAAATGTAGCATTTTTTAAATAAATCGAATCTTCGTCACTTTAGAAGCTGTCGAACTGGGCTTGTAAGAATTAATAGTAATTTATATCTATTTTATGTATGCCAAAACTAGGCGCTACCGGTATATTAGTTTTTGAACAATTGTGATATAAAGTTTTTTGTTCCCTATTTCTGCTTTGTGCCTCCATGCGTTATAGATAAACAAATTTCAATTTTGAAAAAAGTTGTTGAAAGTAGAGGTGACATTCTACAAAGCCTCTATTCTCATTTTTCACTAAATTTCTGTGAAATATCTGAAAAATATTAGCAAACATGACAAAAAATGGGCGAGCGTATGAATGTATCCAAGAAGTGGTGCACGGTTGTTGAGGGGAAGCGCTTAGTAATATATAATATAGACCTGTAATTTAAAAATATTTTTATTGCTTTTGTCAGAAACTAATTTACATATTTTCAAAACTTTTTTTAACATACTTAGTTCAGTGTTTGTTTCACTTTAATATAAACCTATTGCCTTGATTCTGGAGTTCTCAACAAAATATTATATAAATATATTAATAAACAAACAGTTCTCGTTTGATGTAATAAAATCGAACAAATCGCTCTGTATATAAGCTGTTTTAGTGATTAAATTCTTTCACCATCTGTCAGAGTGACAGTTACTATCGATAATAATTATTGTCAGCAGTTCCCCTCAACAACCGTTTGCCCTCCACTACTAATGTTTCGTATATTTCACAGACATTTAACGAAAAATGAAAATAGAGGCGTTGTAAAATGATACCTCTACTTCCAATATCTCTATTCTGAATTGATATTTGACAATCCATGTCGCATGGAGATGCACTGCAAGAATAGTGGACTAATAAAACATTAAAAAAATATATAACCGACTTCTACCTATAACTAAAAAGCTAAAAATAATTATAACAAAATACAACTCTAGCAAATAAATAACACATTCCTACCCAGGAAGTAAAAATGTAAACATTAAAAAGTGCTCATTCGCCTAGTATATTTTTGAAGTCGGTGCCAATCAAATCTAAAATCCTTCAGTACTTATCTACTAATTCATCAAAATAGTAAGCCACCAAGTACCAGTTTAAAGTTAGACATGTGTTGTCACTGAATTTTCTATTCATGTGACAACCAAAAGTATCACAGGTATTTATTATACAAACAAAAAGCTTGGTACTCATTGATAAGGAGCCGAAAATACTAATGCTTTACTACCTATATGCTTGAGATGTACATAGAAAATTTTCAAATTCGCAATTAAAACTTCCAGTGCCTAAAATTACCGCACTATTACGTTGGAATTAAAATATTTATGAGGAAATGACGTCATTTCGATGAAATTTTTGATAAGAATTTTAATTTTCGGCGATTTTCTGCAAAACTGCAACTTGCACGTCGCAGAAAAGTATATGAGATCACCTAAGGATCTTCCTTAATAGATTAAACGTTAAAAAACTATACACATCCATAAGGAGTTATCGAAAAATCGACTAAAATATTAGGGATATTGGTCGATTTCCATGCACGCAGTTCTTACATACTCTATTAAACAAGATATTCGTTCAAAACGGTGAACCACAGGAGAAGAAATCAGGTAACATACATACAAAAAAAAGCGAAAAAATACGCCACGAATTGATAACCTCCTCCTTTTTAGTCAAGGACTTCATATCCGCTAAAATCTAATTAGCGCCTGGTTTAGTCAGTTCTAAAACTTCGATAGTGTCTTTTATTTTCCGTGTTACTAAAGATCCTATCGGATCGATCCTGGTCTCACTTCAAAAGTATTTTAATGCTTTACAATTCACCTGTTGACACCATTGAGATTAAATTATTATTTGTCATTTTAAAAACATGCAACGAATAAAAAAACGCAATTTTCTTGTTTCAATTGTTTATAATAAAGTAAAAAACCATAGTTGCGAGTGGAAAAGGTAGCAAAATATCACTACAAATCGTTCTTAATGTGATGGCACAGGCAGTATCCTGATAGTATTTTTTGCACGAAAAAATTTCTATTGATTGGTCTACTATATTCGATAGGATTTTTTTTTCATTTGAAAGAAAAAATAAGCTTACTAATTTGTTTTAGACGAAAGGGCATAGCATACCTACTTAAAGGATGTGAGAAAGTGTAAAATTTTACCATTACCGCGTAGACATTTTTTTAATTTCATTTGTTTTAATGTGATTAAAAAATATGTTCGTACGAATGTCTAAAAACTGCCAATTTTATTTAATAGGCTTCCCTTAAATTCATTCTAAAAATCACTAAGTTCAATAAAATAAATGACAAAAGGAATTAAGTAAAATAATTGTTTTAGTTTATTTAAATTGTAAAAATAATTAATTTTTAAACCATTGCATAAAGAAAACCAAAGAATTTTTATTAATAATCATTAGAACGGTTATCATCACAAATATAATTGTTATTATCGACTGATTCATCACTTCATTCTTCATTTTGATCCTGACTAAGAGTTTCTTCAACTTTTAATGGTGCTATTGGGCCATTGTACCACAATGGTTGGAGTTTCATGTTCTTGAAACTCAAGTCGTCATATTTTTCGGAAAATTAGCACTTTTTCATATTTTTTAAAAGCTTCATGTTTTTCAGAAAATGACGTAATCTTGTTACTACTGGACGTATTGCAAATAAAACATTTCTGTTTGAAATTTTCCACTAAAAGCACAATACACTCAATTCAGTTTTACTATGTTACAAAAAAAAGATGATAGTGTATTATATCAATAAATGCAAAAATACCACCCACTTTTATAATTATAAAACATGAAAAAGTTTTAGTCAGTTATTAAATGGAAAATTTCGTTTTAATGTTGAAATCCGAAAAATCAACATTGATGGAGACAATAGACTGAAGGGGCAGATTAGCCTCAACCTTTTTTTTATTATTATTATTTTATTTATTTATTTTTTTTTTTTGAATGTGGAAATCCATTATGGACAATTTGAGTTTAGAGTCTATCACTCAAATTAGTGTGGGACTCACACCCACTAAAACCACTGCAGTTTATGAAGGTGGTGGTACTGTTATTTCTAACTTGCGTCGCCACCTTCCTTCCTTTCTTTGCCTTCATCACACCATTCTGTTTAAATCTTCTTTCTCATTTTCCTCTATAATTTCCCTTTTATCCATTTGTATATAATTTCCTTGTTCTCTTTACTTTCTATCATTAGTTTTATCACGTTAGATGGTGAATAGCCTCAACCTAGAAAAATGCCCTTGGACAAGCTTACCTTAAGGTACTTTTTCTATTAAATGGCAGATGTTATACATCAAATATGTAGGAGATACAGAGATAAAAACTTATGTAGAGGTTGAGCTTAGACCAAAAATCTCTCACTTACTCTTTAAGAAATGTTGTAGATTTTAAAACAGAGTTAATATCGATATAATATATAAGATAATAATTGTTATAATTATTAAGCAATAGTAATTGACGTAAAAGTACTAACTCCAAAATAAAATTATCGAACTTAGTGATTTTTTAATTAATGTAATGGGAGCCCATGAAATAAAATTGGTATGCCACATACTTCCGGCAGTTTCTAGAAGTGCGTACCAAGATATTTTTTAATCACAATAAAACAAGTGAAATTTAAAAAAGTATCTACGCGGTAATGGTAAAATTTTCCCCTGTTCACCCCCCTTAAGTAGGTCTGCTATGCTTTGTCGGCTAAATAAAATTATTTTTTTCTTTCAAATAAACACATGTTCTATCGAATCCAGACAATTCTTTGAGATCAGCGATGGTGGTAGAACATTTTTATTTTTTTATATAAATAATTTTTTTAACATACTTTCAGCTAAGTAAATTAACGCGTACCAAGCTTGGTTTGTTCGTATAATTGATAAGTATCGATTTTTATAAAATGTCAATTTTCATGCGACTTCCTCGAAACTCGAGTGGTAGAGCAGTTGAATGATATCGAGAATCGGGCCCATCATTCATCCATGGTTTATCTACACCAGGGGTCTCGAAATTTTCCAACCGTAGGCCTCACGAATCAATAGCTTGCTAAGCAATATTATCTTTTTATATGCATTTTGGCTACATTTGTTACTATATTCGTAAAAACAATAATCAAAATCTGTTTTATCAATTATCAAATATTTTCAATGCACTCCATGCAAAAATTCTAACGCCTTTAAACTGAAGCTGTGCACATATGTAAACCATATCTATTTGAAGATTAACTAAAAATTCATGGGATTTCAACAAATCTAACTTTGTTTTTAAGATTTTGTGTACTACCTGAAAGATTTGAATCAGTTAAAGAAATTTTATATATTAATTTTTTAATACTTCTCCGATGGGGGCAAAATATGGTGTACTTTTATCTAAACAGAAATAATAAATAGTGACGCAGCAATTAACATCGTCTCTTCACCTGGAACTACATTATAAAACTTTAACTGTTCTATTATAAATGGTAGGTAATTACATTTACTCAGACCTTCTTCTAATATTGAACACAACTTGTTAACAAAAAAATCTATTACATCAAGCTCATCATAACTTCTCAATTTATCTTCTAAAATCTTGAAAAGTTCCTCTAAAATAGAAACGGTACTCACTCCACTTCTAAAGCATTTTGGTTTTAGGAATATTTTCTTTTTTCACACTATAATGCTTAACATTAAAGTCGTGTCGAATGCACACTGATGCTTCAGTTTTGGGGTTTTTAAATAATAAAAAAATGTAGTCGTCATCCTAGTACAAAATCCAACTGTTTATTTATTAAAGCGTCACTTACATTATTAATTTTTTGAGAACTTTCAAAATCCTTAAATGATTCTAGTTTTGCCGTTGTGGCCTATTACCATTTGTTTCTTTCAACAGTAGTCGTTTTGCAGTAGTTTTCTTAGACAAATAACTTGGCAGGTCTTCAAAAACAATTGGTACGGCATCTTCTTATAGGATTAATTCTTAATTCTTTCATTTCATTATATACTCGAACTTTGTCAACCTTTATGATGTACTATTCTTGAAAACGTTTTATTCAAATTCTTGGATTCTGTAGGGATATTTCGAAGTCACTGTTTCACTTCTGATTTATAATTGGAACTGCACTTATAAGGCATATTTTAAGTATCATTTTAAAATGTAAAAAATAAAAATGAAAGGTACACTACACTTTTTAGATTACATATAAAACAGACGTCCACCTAATATCGTCACGTGGTACATCCAGTGCCAGCGCCACTTCCAAAGTCCAAAACCGCAATGCACAAATATCGTGACAAGACTAGAAAGAGACTTCAGATCCTTCCAATGAGCTGCTTCCAGTATGTAGTTCATTGGCTGCTTCCACCTACCAAGTTAGATAACATGGCGCTTCCTTGATTGCCCTCTCTTTCTAGCCTTGTCATGGAGGCTAGCTTCAGAAGTATATGCTATAAGTATCTATACAGTCCACAACTGTTAGTGGTTAACAGATGGTGCTAGTAGTACTTTCGAAAAAGCAGTGACAGTTAAACATTCGCAGATAATCTCGTTGGTTCGAGAGAGTTCTGGTATTTTCCACTAACTTCAAGACGACAGTAAAGGGGTATAAACATCTGTCACAGTATTTTTTTATTTATGGTGTTTTTGTGTGTGATTTGACCCTGTTGCTTAAGTTTTGTCTCACCAAAGTGAAACAAGTTCAATTATTACATTTGTATATTGAACTTGTATACCCTTTTTTGGTAAAGTTCTTCCATGTGAATCTTTGCCTTCATAAAACTTTTTGTTTATGGAAGTATTGAAAAAAATCGGTGAAAAATTGCAAAAATACTGTTTTCAGGTTTTACGATAATAAATTACGTAGCGCCATCTCTTGGTTAGTTATAGACACTTCTGTACTTTCCCCTCTTAGTTTTAATGTTTCTAAAAATATTTAGTGTGATTTTACCCAGTTAATAAATAATTTTTATGTTTTCAGCTTACATCAGAGCGGCAGCTACGCTGTGCGTAATAACGCTTTTGACAGATCTCACAGCAACAGTATTAACGGGGTTGGGCCTAGTAACAAAAGATCACCACACAAAATACAAATATTACAGATTTGCAGTTATAGTCATGGGATTAGCCCGTAAGTATATTATTATTTCTTGATAATACATTTTCGAAATGACTTAGGAACCCAAATACATTATGGGCAGTTCTTTATCAATATACGGGCTTTTAAATTGGAACTTTTATCAGTAATGATTTTTCTCTCTTTTTTTCAGTTGTAGCCATCCTAGTAGCTCTTATCATTTACCCCGTTTGTTTTGCAGCAGAATTGAACTTAGGTAAGTTGAATTACTTTTTAATTGGGACTTATCAACTATTTACCTATAAAAATATTTAAAATAATCTGAACGCCAAGGCTCTGTTTTTTGTACATTTTTAAAACTTTCTTAAACAAACTTTTAAATGGCATTTTTGCATTTTTAATATCTAAGTTTTGGCTGTTGAGCTCTTCCATTTCTCTTTATTCCTTCAACCATAAGACGATATACATTTTTCCTTTTTTGCTATACAAGGAGGTGTAGCTAGCCCAGGTCTACCTCGTTAATTTTTATTCAAATCCCACTGAAAACAAGGCCAGAGGTTGTAACTTTTTAATTTTTGAATATACAATATGGTATTATTTCCCCCCAAAAAAAAATATTTACTACACATTTTATTTATTTGTCAACTTACAAGTATCAAATGCTCGGATATTCAGTTTTATGAATTCTCAACTTTTGCAATAACTTTCCGTCCTGGAAAATGGAATATCAAATTTACTTCCTGGCCTGGATGAAGTCTTTTTTTATCTGAATAAAAGGTGTGAAACCTACATAGTAGGTAACTAGGTAGTATGTTACATATGTGAATGACCAGGCTTGTCACAACGGCTGAATAATATAACAAGTCACACAAATTTACGGTTCCGGAGAATCGCATCGGACAGACGGCCAAAAATATTATGAAGTTAGATAAAAGCAGTTGTATCGAAATAATAGACACCTGACACACACTTTAATTTTATGTACTTGTATACAATTACATATATGTTGTTTTCACACCTTATAACTTGTTGTTCCATAATGCAAAAAAACAACTGTTTACCATAAAAAAATATATCTAGTTAAATTTTATGGTTGACGTAATCTAACAGAACCGCATGAAATTTCGCAGATTATTTACGGATTTCGTAGAAATCAATATGTTATATGTGTATGTATCCCATTTCAGAGACCTACATCCGTTATATTTTCGTATTACTTTCATATATTTCGTATGTGATGTATATCGGGCGCATGTAGCCGGGCTTAGAAATTTTCGTTGAAGCACAAAATAAAGTTATTATATTCATTTCTCAGTAGAATAATTTTTGATAACCGAACAAAAAATAATAAAGTTACCAAAATACGTTATTACTATGCTGTTAAATAACAAATATAGCTTTGTAGGTAAGTATGCAGTAGGGTGTGACATTCTCAAAAACAATTCTTATGCAACCAGTATCACATTTCCAACATATTGTTCATGTTTTTTGTACGATCATTACATGCCAAAATGCCAAACGTATCACGGTCAAGGTCTGACCTCGTTCACAGTGGAATTATGATAATTTTCAGGAACTCTGACAGGGGGCAGTTCAAAAAATTACTCTTTAGGTAAATCTACTGTTATCGTGATGAAAAAATAAATAGTTAGTTATCAGAACTCCAGGGATACTTTAAATGCTCTCAGGTATTCAGTATTTCCATACCAGCCCTTCGATCCCCTAAGATGCCTAGTAGCTCTGACGCACAAAGGGTTACGAATTGGTTGTAAACGAGGAACCACCTCATTTTTTTTACACACACTTGCTATAACTCACTTCTATTTTTTTTTTCTAATAGGTTACCTACTAAATATGTACCTATGTAAGGCAAAATTGTAGCAGGAAGAACCTATGTATGTCTGGAAAAACTGATTTAGTCGAAATTTTTAGGATTTTCGAGATTTTTCAATCTATTGAACGCAAGACAATATATTGTTTCTAGTCAAGAACCTTCATCAGTTGCGCTCTCCTCAACTCATTGAATTCTCGAATAATTATTTATGTATACACTCTATATAACTGAATTTAATATTTTATCGCGAAATGAATTCTAACATCCAAGAGTTTCAGGAAAATCTAGCTCACAGAGACTCCAAATCGGGAGTCGTACTGTGTGTAACGCCGTTTCCATGTGATCTTGGGATTGAAAGCTCACGAAAAAATTCGTATTTTAGGTTATATTTTGTTAAAGAACACAAGGTCAAAAAGCTATTTACATTTCTAGTAACACTCTAAACAAAAGCTTCCCAAAAAAGCACAATTACAAACTAGCCTGTAAAATATAAACAAACAGGCAATATAAAAACAGCAAATACAGACGATACGATACGAGCAGCGATGTTGCAATATGTTTTCAGTGTACTTACGATTTACTTTTTATTATCAAAAAGTGTTTTTTCGTTGCTGAAATGATTAGGAAAGCCGTATAAAGTTATGTATTTTTGACTGCAAAACTAGAGCAATTTAAAAAATATATTATAAGGGTTTTTAATTTATTTTCACCTGTCTTTAAAATATTTGCATTCATACCGTTTACATCCTGTAAATGTGTCCATAATAACAATAACTCAGATGACACTTTATTTTACGATCATAGAGCATAGAGCACGTGGAAGCGCTAGTTCTTGTTATTGTTTATACAGAGGAACTGATATTGATGGACCACAACGGTAAAAAGTTATTTACACGCTAAAATTCCAGCGAACTAACATGCGTTTCTACGATTAGTGCCCACCAAGCTCGGGGTTTTAGTTAAACAAGAAGATTTGAAATATTTATTATTTATTTACTTACCATTGTGATGATCGTTCGTGATTAATTAGTTCTTTTTCGACAAATACATACTTGGTTATATTTTTAATAAAAATTGAATATTAACTTCTGTTTAAAAATTTATTACTACGTATTTCAGGGAGTGGAGGATTTGGGCTCGATACCACTTTAGGCCCCGTTCTCGCCCTTTTTACTATATAAGCAAGTGATTATCAAAACATCTAATTTTCAAATATCTTCTATATATAAATAGGCAAAGACAATTAGGTACCATTTTCTCATCTGCCTCTCAACCGATTTTCTTCATTTTTGTTTTGTTTAGTAGCTACTGACGACCTTCAGTGCAGAATGCTAATATTAATTTATAATATTGGTTCATTCATTAAATATAATAAAAATTCATTATTTACGTCCATAATATCAACGCCAAACAACTGAATGTGCAGCCGCCGCCAGACTTGAAACATTGAGTAATTATATATAGAGAGACCAATGCTATTATATACTTGGAAGTGGCATGCAAGCGTTGTTATTGTTTAGTGGTAAAGTAATCGTTGTATTTTATAATTATACAGGGCGACGTTAGAAATCATTTTTTTCGTGGGTGGCACATAAGCAGTTGCATTTATATAGGGAAGCCTATTAGCGGTTGAATTTACAGGGTTCTTTGAATAAAAGGTGCAGTAACATTACAGTTAAACAGGGTGGTGCAAAAAATATTATAGAGATGCATATACAGGGAGGCGGGAATAGAGATGCAACATTTCATAAGCCGTAAGCAGTTGTATATGTAGGGAAGATGAAATATAGGGTGAGAGGAATTATAGATATACAGGATGATGATAAAAAATCAGAAAAGGAAATAATTTATAGAGTAGCCCACGAAGAGTTCCATATATATGATGATTGAAATATAGGTCGGACTAGAATTATAGTTACAGAAGATAGTTATAAATTTCATAAACAAAAAGAGTAAATACGGTGGCTCATATGCAGTGTCGTATACAGAATGGTTTACCGGGTGGTTCAAAAATGTTAAAAAATATTATGCGTGGTCCATGAGCAGTTGCATATACAGGGTGGTGGCAATATATAATGGGATGGAATTACTATAATGAGGATTTTAATAAATGTTAGAGAATTGAGTGCAATTATAGTTATACTGGGAGGTTAGAAAAAATAAATATGTAGGGTAGCCATGTAGTTGTTGTCATATTAAATTAAGAATTACGAATTTGAACACAAATAAAGTCCTATGAATTATATCTAAACAAAACTTGAATTTCGTTATTTGTAGAAACGAGATGTAAGACCGACATCTATGATTTTCGAGGAAACTATCATACATTCAAAACCTAATGTTTCTTCTAAATCATGAAGTCACTTACCATTTGCTTTTCAACACATTTGTCTCAAATTCAGAAGAAACGTAAAAAAAATTGAACTTTACATGAGCTCATTTATCAGTTAGTTTGGACCTCACAGTATATTAATAAGTATAATCTTTATAAAAATAATTATTATACATAAGGGAAAATTTTGCCACTCCCAAAATCATGCCATAGGTCTCACAGCCTATGGTCAAACTACCATACCATTCGCCACTAGTAAATTGGTGCATGCATCTTGTAATCACTATTTAACCGTAATACATACACCTTGTTTTCACCCTTTATATACTCTATAAGAACAGACTAACTCGTTGGTTTTCAGTTTCGTTACTTCTTCAATTATTAGGAGCTTTAAACTACAGTCTGATTTTTCGGCATAAACCTAATTAGTAATACAACAGTTTTAAGGCAGAGGACACTAAATTTTGAAATATATAAAATTAAAAAGTTACCCACTTCTAATAATGAAAAAGCGAAAATGATGAACAAAAACACAACTTAGAACAAGAACTACTGATCTAGGTTGGTACCTACTAAGTATATCTTCACAAAAACAGCTAGGAATATCACATAATAAATTCAAACAGATGCTTATTATGTAGTTAATAATTACCTATTTATCTAGTAGTAGTAATGCAGGACCTACTTCAAAAATATACTGGATAGGTAGGTAATTAATTTGTACATAATTAAGCACCTGTGATTGGTTACATATATAACTTTGTTTGTAGGTATCTAATAACTGAGTCGTTGGTTTGTATGTATATAGGTGCTTAGTAGGTACCGATCTACATAAATAGTTATTGTTCTGTGTTGTGTTTATTATTATCTTCAACTTTTTGAAGCCGGTTCTTTTTTAATGTGTAATCTCCAACTATTTATACAATTTTTTTTTGTAGGCAACCGAACGATATGGGAATTCGGCTGGGCCTACGGAGTGGGCTGGGGAGCTGCCATCTTCCTCTTCGGCGGCGTCATCTTGCTGATGTGCGACAAGGAGAGCGAAGAGATCTACTACAAAGAAAGGAAAATCGTCCACGATAACGATTCGCGCGCCTAGTGGCCACATAGTCTGCCCGATGTTGTTCTCTGATCGTAAAAGAGTTACGTACGTCGCTTCTCTCAGAGCGTGCCAGACGAATGAAAGATACGTTTGAATGAGGTGCTTGTTGTGCTTGCCTATTATTAATATTAGTTTTTTTTTCAGTTAGTTTTAATTTATTTATGTTTCGAAGAGAAAATTCGGAACGTTTTGATCGAACTGGTCAGTTTGATTCGGCTGAGCTGGAGTACAGAATGATACTAACAAAATTTTCGCATAGAAACTCAAATGAAATTAATTTGTGAATATTTAAGATCACAATTGATTTGAATTAAATTTATCAACTGGTATTTCGTCTCTACTGTAGAGCAAAGAAACGTTGTATCAATAATTGTCAGTTGTCACATTTCAACGTTAGTTTCAAAGGTTAATTTATTAAATTACTGAATGTCAAAATTGACAACTGATTGTGACATGTCAAATAAAGTAATGCGTCTGTCAACCACAAAACAACGTTCTGAATCTTAGAGCATTTACTTTCTAGAGATAGCCTGCAGTGCACAAATGTCGTGGTAAGACTAAGGACAGACAGTGGCCTCTTACCGTCTCTATTGCCCTCTCTTTCTAGCGTTGCCACGATTTTATGCTTGACAGGCAAGAGATCTAAGTTCTATTTGTTTAACATTTTAGTACCAAATGATTTTTCGACGTTTGGTTTTAACTTTTAACTAACTGTTGTAGTCGACAGCTTACCTATAACTTGTCAAATATTAGCATTGCTGCCACAACCCAGAGTACAGAAATCGGTAGATTTCAAGGATAAATTTCGGTAGATTTCGGTAGCCTTCCTCAATTTTAACTCGAACCATCTAAATACGGTAAAAAGAGGTGTTATTAAATCTGACAGAGCAAAGACTAACTGCTGATACTACTAAATTCAACAAAGAAAAATCATTTATACAAAATTTCTAACTGCAAACAATTACCCTCAAAATTTATTAACAAAGAGTTAAATAAAATTTGACAACCAACACCAGACTTCACCTAATAATACTGACAACCAGGAAAACCACATTATAACAACATCAATTTATAGGGCCTGTCAGAGAGATTGAGAAGAGTAGGCAACAAATTTAACATCAAAACTACATTTAAAACAACAAATACGGCTACGCAAAACTATTGCATTTATAAGATTCCTTGTGAATGTAATAAGTTTTATATTGGAGAAACCTCTAGACCTCTTAATGTTCGAATAAATGACATAAAGAAACGTCAGTTCGAAAAATCAAAATTTGTGAACATGCTTGGGACCAAGGCCATAAAATACAATTTCAAAACAAACAATATTACACAAAGAAGAACACTGCACAAAACGAAAATTAAAAGAATCTGCCTTAATTCTGTTAAATGAAAACGACTGCATTGCTTCTACTTCCGTAGATTTCAGTCATGTCTGGTTGCCGATAATTAAAGATGAAATTAACAATGGTCATATCCTTTTGAACAACCCTATATCGGGATAGTTCATGAGGTTTTTCCTAGGTTTTCCCTATGACTTTAATGGGATCACTGAATTATCAGAATTCTTTGATCGCATTTTTTGGCAAATGCACTATCAGTCGTCCCTGGAACGCCACAAATAAATTCTGAAGACATTTTCAAGTTCTTACTTGAAAAAATTTTGTTGATTTATAATGATCTTTGGAATTTCTTGTGCACCCTGTATATTTAAAATCAAAGAAATTTATCCATAGTTCAATTTGTCAAAATAATTGTCATATATTTCAATTTTAATTTATAAATTTATATCCATTGAAAACGAAATCCGACAGGATTTTGAAACGTTTGGTTTTAAAATATACACAAGTTTGAACTCTGATGTGGTATTATTCCCAAGAAAATCTAAAATAAACTAGAAGATGCCACAAATAACATTCAGAAAACAATTCGGAAAGTTAGTATAATTACATGTTGGTTTAACTGTGTTAAATAGAAAATCAAGACACATATTTGCTAGGAAAATAAATAGTATGAAAGAATTTATTGAAAAAATAGGTATTTAATTGACAGTTTGGTGGTTACTCTAAAAAATCGTAAAATTTCATATGAAATCTACCGAATTTCATATTTCGAAAATCGGGTAGAACAATTTGAAAATAGTCAAAAATCGGTAGAACCGGCAGCACTGAATATTAGGTTTGTTCATAGTAGCCAGTTGCCAACTATTCCAACGGCGATCAGCGAGCTCGGTAGTTAACTCGGCGAACTGTCGATTGGAGTAGAATTTCTCAAACCGTTGAAATCGTTGGCAACTGGCTACTATCAACAAGCCTATTATTAGTTCAGTGTTATAACTATATGACATCTGACTGTTAAGCATAGGTAGAGTCAAATTTCTGTCAATTTCTATATGTTAAATAGTGTCTTGTTTTTCGAATTTAACTAACATTGAAAGCAATTTTTATCCGATTGTCTTACTGATGTTAATTAAACAATTTATTAAACTTAATTTCGAACAAATGAATATTCAGTTTTCAATATAACGGTAATACAAATTAAATAAATACCACTATTTTTCCGTTTAATGATGTTGTTTGATTTTTTAATATTATCTTCCATTTAACTACAAAAGTAGGCACATGTAGTTGTTGACTATCACGTTCAATTCATGGCGAACTGTGAAATAACATACCATTCAAATCCAAGGATAATTTACAAAGGATTGGTCGATAGATGTAAATTTTTCCGAAAGGACACATAAGTGGCATACCTATGTAATTCAAATCACCTTTACACATCCAACTGTCAACAGACAAAGCGCTACAACTCGAGACCGGGCCCAACACACGTGTAACGTCACAAGGTGGCTGTTTTTTTCAAAAAATTTTAACATTTATCAAGCAATCCTTGATTCAAATCACCTTTGCACATTTAGTTCCAGACATGAATATTCTGTCACACTAATTTATGGTAAACGTATATAGGACGTTCTCGAAAATATCATTTTGATTTACTTAACCAACGCTTACACCATAGAGATAGACAGAATAGATAATACCTAATATGTCACAAAATACAACCTTACACTTCCAAAATGGAAACAATGACCAGTGACCACAAAATAACAGATTTATGTCCTAGTGAAAACAATGTGTAAATGCTTTCAAACTTCCTCACAAATGCTAGAATCTGAAGTGTTAGAACAATACCGTTTTCTCAAAATCTGTATAACAAAAATAATCACAAATCAAAAAAGGCAAACTTTTCACGACGATTGGCACGAGCTGCTACTTTTTGACTTCGTATATAGAAATTGACAGTTTTTTGTAAACTGTAAGATATTAAATTAATTAACTACAATGTGTTGTCAAAAAAAACTTTATGACACCAAAGAGTATCATTCTGTACTTACTTGAAATTAGTATTTAGGCTACATACAATTTTTGAAGTTTGTACAGCTTTAGTTTTTAAGGCAACCATAGGATAAGTTATTTTTTCAATTATTTGACTCCCATATACAGAGTGTTTACAAGTATTACAGTCTGATTTCCTGTAATTTTGTTTCATACAAAAAAAGACAAAATCAAACTGATTAGAGATTTTTTTCAGTTCGCTTGCCTGGTTTACCGAGTCGTTTTTGTAGCTGTCATTGTACTTTGTTTTGGACGAACTATTCTTCGATTGAACGAATCGGCCCAAGTCCAGCCAAATAAAACTTCTACACACTGTATTTATCTCCATCAAATTAGTATCCATCCAAGGTGCTGCTTCTGCAAGGCCGATTTGTACAATTTTGAATAGTTTCAATCGAGTGACTGTATCGTGTGACTGAGAGACAACCCGGGCAGGCTAGATATGCATGTAAAAAATAATCCAAACTGTAATTCCTTAACGCCATCTGTCATCATCATCTGGGACCTTTGAAAACGCATTCATCTCAAAATTCGATTTTTATTTGAAAGATGATTTTTCGATAACGTTGTAGTTGATCAACTGACGGATGCGTTTTTTCAGGATCTGTTCTAGTTCATTATTAATAATCGATTTGAAAATAGGATTGATTTTTTTTTAATATTGACTTTTTACATTTGGGAAATCTGTTTTGTACGATTTTATTAGTAGTGTTGCTCCATTTCCTTCTCGTTTCCGAAGGCTGCTAATGTTATGTGATATACAGAATTGATATTAAAATTTTTTATTTTGTTTCGTAGAATGCAGATCATTTTTTCATTCCGTTTACAGACAAGCTGAAGAATAGATTCATGAAACTTATTTGCACTTTTTAAGGAATTCTGCAGCTTAATATTAGTACGAAAATTTGTCCAGTTTTTGGTTTTGTATTACTGTTTCCTTTAAACTAACGCGGTTTCGTTTACGCTTTATCAGGCTTGCTAAATTTCCAGTACGGATCTCACAACCGCAATTATTTAAGGCTCGCTAAAGACACTCCATAATGCCAGCGTGGTCATGTGCTGTCAAGACAAATAATGTTAAATTCAAACGAAAACAAGGTGTAAAGCAAATAAAAACTCACTCTCAACTAAATTTGACTACAGAATCAAATCAAACGTGACATTTTTGAGATTACATTTCTATTAATTTATGGATATGAGAAAATGTTTTTATTTTTGATTGTTTCATTACACAAGTTTTGCTATATTTTCGCTTTTGCGGTGCCTACAATAGTACCAGATATCACTCCCAATCAATGTATAAATTGTTTCAAGTTATACCACTCTCAGACGAATTGTAACATTGATGAAAACAGCTTTTATTCTTCAGCTTTTCTGTTATACTTGAAGGATCATTTCATACATTTTATATAGAGCAACATTTATTATAACTCAACAAGTAAACTTAGTTAAATATATTTTATAATACAAAAAAAAATTACGTATTTACAATGAAAATAAGCATATCGGTATTTGATAATAAATTTCAGCTATTAAATTAAAGGTTTGAGTCATCTGGTCTTTTTTGAGACAGTTCAAACCAAGTTTGATATTGTATTTTATCGATTACCCTTTACACGGGATATGTTAACCATGCTTTTCGACATATAACTCCGGCAACATCGGAATCACCGTTTTTGCAATTTCGGCAACACTGTACAATATTGTCCAAGCCATGAAAAACCAACTTATCAATCTAGATGGCAATGAAACACTTCACAATTATACGTTATATGATTTTGGGGGATTTATAATTAAAATAACGATTAGTTAATAACTATATTGTGAAACTCAATCATTGCGGTACCTTATTAATGTATAAGTCTTGGTGTCATCTTCAACTAATTAATTTTAAACTAGAATTTACATTCGAAATTATTATAAATTTTACAGAAGAGGTTTGTTCACATCTAATAATTGTTTAAACATTTTGTTTGTCATGAATATTCTGGTAATATTCTAAACAAAATTGTATAAATGTTGAATTTAAAAAAAGTGGGCAGAGAATACTTGATAGTTTCATTAAATAAATAGTTTCATTAAATATACTATCTATGAATATAATAGACTTCAATAATTTTATTGTAACAGGATACAGACTGATGCATCACATTTGAATTATTGTTAATTATTTATTAATTCTGTTTTGTGTCTATTATTGAAAAATATAAGAATATAACAGAGTAAAAAACATAGGATATCATGACACAGCCAAAAACTTAATTTCTAATCATTAACATTGTTATTGTTTGACTGTTTTAGGCATAATCATGATCCGGATTGAGAATAACATTCTTCTCAAAGTATGCAAATTGTCATACTTTTTTCATTCAAGTACATAATTTGTTGTTTCGAAGTATCTACTTAAACATCAATTTTAATTGATTTTTCTCATTTTTGAGATGTTTTTTTCGGAAATTGAACTTCATCTATCTTCAAAATCAACTCAACTCCAACATAGACTTCCGATGTCATTTTTAATATGATGTGCAAAGCAGGGGAGCTGCTAATTTGGCATGAACCCCTCTTCCCCTCCCCCCAAGGTATTTCGAAATTTTTCTTCAGACCAATTATTATCATACTTGTGATTTGTATTACTCAAACGTTGTTTGGGTAGAAAAAAGATGTTCAGTTCTGTAGGTATTGTAAATTTGCATAAACAAGCTTTCAGAATCATATATTGGTGACACTTTTCTTTATAAAATTAATACATGTTACATATGTTGAGAATTGGTGGAAATATTTGTTTATAGTCTACAGTTGAAGTCTACAGACTAATGAAGGCCTTAACCTCTTCTACCTTGTGAGACAATTTCAGATGAATTAAGTTTATTAAAAATGACACATAATATTTTACATACCTTTTTTTTATTTTAATTATTTGGTACGCAGTAAACATAAGTGAAGTTTCTTTGAAAGCATCATTTTAATCAATTTTATCATCTGTGTTTTTGATTGCGTCTACAAATTAAATTATACTGTCTATATTTATTAAATTTTTAAAGTCATAGTTTTCATAAATTTGTTCCTGACATTTCCAGTTTTAGATCACTTTTCCTGAGCCTCTTTATTTTCACTTCCAGTCACTTGAGGTGTTAAGTGGCTTGCCTGACTTTTCTTCCTGTAAGGGTGGTGAATTCTCAGAAGCAATTAGATAATTCAAAACTGAATCTGCAATTTCCTACCCAGGATAAGTTTCAGAAGACGGTATATCTAAATCTTCTAACAAAATATTGTAATTAATTATAAAATTGTCTGTCTTGCTTGGTATATAACAATGTGTTAAGGATAAATGGCGTTTTATAAGTTTTAGCTTTAAACGTTGTAGATATTCAAAAAAAAGGAGATCAGAATATGCGTAAAGTCCACTAAAAATGAACGTTCATAAATATTAACACACACCATATACAGTCTTACTTAACCTCATACTAGCAGTGACATATCAGTTACTGATGAAGTTTGGGATTCCCCTATGACATAGACATGTTAGTTCTATACTGAATGAGATAACTCTGAATGCATTAATGGCAACTGAACACAAGAAATAACAAATTTTTGGAGCTGGAATAGTAGTGCTCAGGTGACATCTTGTACCGTACTCGTATATGTGCTTTAAAAATTTGGTATTTGTCTCGCCATACTGTCAAATCTTGTTGCGTCGTTTGGGGGTGTGGTCAAAACGTGTTGCTGGTGGAGTCGAAAACTCATAGTTTACATATCCCAAAGAACGTACACTGAAATATTCTTTGTAAAAGTACTGGACCAATTTTTTGAGTTCTAAAAAATACGTTTAACATTCTGACGTGTATTATATATTCGAATTCGTTGTAATTTTTTAACGCTGACTTGTTCATTTTTGACTAATTGTATATAAACTAAAATGTCCCACTCAACTTAAATAGCATGTTGAAGAAGATAATTGTAGCAAATGTGATATATTTAGCTTTGTCTTGTATATATAATTAGATGTAAAAACCAATATATTCTCAATAGGAATTATGGATTAATATATTTATTTGTTGATTTGACTTTCTCTCTCATTTTTCACTTTTGTAATTATTTATTAAGTTGTAATTTTATTCTCTAATTGCGGTATTGTAGTAATTATTTAAGCTATTGATTATTGTATTAATTTTTATATTTCCAGTATTTGGCAATGGAAAACGATATTTTTGGAGAATCGATCTCAATTTTGAAGTCAAATAATCTTTGTTGGGTAAAGCATTTATTATATGACAAAAAGTGTATCAATTATATTGTCTTAAAAATAAATCAAATATTTGTAATTTCTGAGTTTTATTGTAATTGACTAACAGCTTTTGGGGGGGGGGCTTGTGCTTCAAGTAAACAGCTTTGGTGGGGCATCTTGTGCTTCATGGGGTGTTTCTGTGCTTCATGGGGTGTTTCTGTGCTTCATGGGGTGTTTCTGTGCTTCATGGGGACGATCTTGTCCTTCATGGGGTCGATCATGTACTTCATGGGGGTGATCTACACCATTTTGTAGAACTTTTCTGTGGTTTGGAACACATTCTATTTCTTGCATTATTGTATTTAAAATAGTCTTCCTGTTTTCAAATACAGTTAGTGACTTTTAAACTATGTGGCTTGAAACTCCGGGAGGGGCGACCCCCCAAATTTGCGCTTCAATCTTTGCTTTATTTAATCGTGAATTACAAAAGAAACTACGTTCATAATTTTCTTGACAGCTTTGTTTTTCGTTCATTGTAGATGTTTGTGCATCTTTTTGGGTCCACACGTAGCACTCCTGACGAGAAGAAAATATATGTTTTACTACATGTTAGTATTATAGATATAGAAAGAATGCGACAGCAAACAGTCGTTCATAAACTACGTCACTCCATATTTTCTTTTCTTGTTTTTCCGACCCCTTCCTCACCCCTTCGTCACGCTGTGTCCCACTTGCTGCAACCCCTCCTATAAATAATACGTCACAAAAGCTAGAACCCCCTGTTATATGATACATTGCGACAGGGGCGGATCCAGAATTGTCTTTTAGGAGGCTTGATCTCGTTTGGGGGGAGGGGCTTGACGTCACTAAAGGTTTTAATATAAATGTGTAGACGATGTTCCCGGTCTGCTAGCGCCCTGCAAACCAACCGCGGAAACCACGGTTTTAGGTTGCAGTGTGGACTATGGTAGGATTTGCCTCGGATCCTAGACTGTCATTTCCAGGAAGGGCAGCCCGACATCAAACGGCCGTCGTCTACCATCACACTACATGAATGCGTTCGTACGACCGACCAACGAGGTCCGACCATGTACAATCCAGCTTTTAGTCACTGCCCGTGCGAGGCCAACCACAAAATGGAGAGCCACCGGTAACCTCACCCAGTGGGGACTTCTCTAATCCCCATTTTGGAATCTTACGAACACCCCAGTTCGTTTAAGAGTTCCTACGCCGATGGGTCACACGCTCGACTCCCTTGACGGGAATCTCCCTTTTACTTTTCTGGACGAGCGAACATCCGGCTTTCGAGGTGTAGTGCCTCTACTTGCGGGACGCTATGGCCCTTTTAGGAGTAACAGGCAAGAGGTTGGCAAACGCTCGTCTCGAATCCTAGCCCCATACAGGGCGATGACCCGACATCTCAAGCGACGGTCCCACTGTTACCCGCCAGGTCGTCTCATCGCCACAATCCGAAGGAAAGCAGGTCTGACGACTACTTGTATTAAGGTTTAACAAGTGAACCTCGTTCCCATTCGCTCAATCCCGAAAGAAAGTGTGTCCGGCGAACTACTTGTGTAAAGTTTTGACAGTCACACTCGAGGGTGGGGGCCCTCTCCTTCCTAGTTACTAACGGCACCGCCTTGTCGCCAGAAACAAAGCCTGGAATCGACTGCCGTGACTCCGAAAGTTTTATGGGTTGCCACCTGCCCTTTTTAGCACAATAAATACTAAAAACGCATACCACTCAGATGATTTTAGGGGGGGCCTTCAGCCCCTTAGCCCCCCCTGAGTCCGCTAGTGCATTGCGACTAATATTACACAAATATTAATATAAAGGATGATCATCTATAATATCGATCTTGCAGTATCTTCTTCTTTGTTTTCAACCCTAGATTTACTTCATCTTCATCTATCCATTCTGCTTTCATCTCCCAATATGCATAGTAGTTCTCGAGCTCAACGAAGAACCACCTGATCTTTTCTTCCGTTTTGGGTATAATTTTTTTAATTGTCTTGTTCTGAACACATCCTGTTTCTTGTATTACTATATTAAAAATAGTAATCCTGTGGTTAAAATCCTAGTGACATTTAAACTATTATTCCGGGAGCCAGTGACATTTTGAGGTCTATCATTTCCTCTCGGCCAATACTTTGTGAAAAGCTTTATTTAGTTATCACATGAAGCGCCGAGAACGTCAGCTGGCCCATGGTGGGTGGGTTGCGGCATGGGAGCGCCCCAATACCGTAAAAAAAATATTTTAAATGATTTCCATCCGGTTGAAAATTTGTCAAACAATTGGAAAAATACAATACTCTAACGAAAAAAAAACAGCAGCTGACTGCAACATGTCAGCTGCTGATATGAACGTGATAAAATAAAAAAAATCTGTCATTTCCTCTCATTTTAAATTTTTTTTGGTGATTGTTTATATTATTATAACAAAAAAACGTCAGCTGGCTGTATGGCGGGGGAAATTTTTACGGGATTGGGGCGCTCCTATGCCCTCACTCATCCAAGGTACCCAAGCTGACTTTCACGGTGCTCATATGATATCTAAAGAAAGCATTCCACGAAGTATTGAGCGAGAGGAAATTGGTCGTTCAATTCTCTCACTGGCATCCGGATTATATGTGACTTTGAAACTCCCAGAAAGGGGGCACCCCCCGCCCTAATTTGCTCTTAAATCTTTGCTTTCTCTAATTCTTTATTGCAAAAGAAAACTATGTTCAAATGTTTCTGTCAGCTCTTTGTTTTTAGTTCACTTTAGGTGTGGGTGCATCTTTGTGGGACCACACATAGCACTCCTGAGGAGAAAAAAATGTATGATTCACCACATTTTAGTATTATAAATTTAGAAAGAATGCGACAGCAAACATTAGGGGCCGTTCACAAACTACGTCTCACCAAATTTTGCCTTTTCGGATGCCTCCCTCCCTCTTCTTCACACCGCATAAATACCTCACAAAAGCTAAAACTCCCTTATATGATACATTGCGACTAGTATGGGATTAATATTAAATACTAATGTAATGAATAAACATCTATAATAATGATCTTGAAGTATCTTCTTTATTTTCGACTTCACCTTCATTTATTTATTCTGCTTGCATCTCCCAATATGCACAGTAGCTCTCCGCTTCAATGAAGAACCACTTTATTATCTTCTCTTGCGTTTTGGGTAGTCTTTTTTAATTACTTTTTTCTGGATAACTTGCTTTGTAAATGTTACATAACTTTTGGTATTTTCCTCGAAAATTTTAACTGTTTAATCTAAGAAATTCTAACGTAGACTGAGCAGTGTACCCAATAACAAGCACATAATTAAGCAATGTAAAGAGCCTATATTTGTTGACTATCAAGTGAGGAATGAAATCAATATTTACAAATATAGGAGAACCTTTAAAATATGTTCTTTTCTAGAATACAATTATGGTAATAGAAACCTTTATATATCTAGAAATACCCGCTACGCTTACTTATTTATTCGAATTTTTTAGCATTTTCCTTGAAATTCGGGTTAACCAGGTTGTATACGAACAATGTCTATAGTAACACTATTAAGGCGGCACTTCACTTGTCTGTAGCGTATCTTTGTTTTGTATTGCTATATTCGTCGAAATATTTGATGTATTCACAAATATTCCAAACGTGCCATCCACACATATCGCAAAACACTCAAAAATGACAAATATGTTTGAAAACCAGTGAACACTACAGTCATGGATGCGTTGACATCAACGGCAGCTTATTTTTCCCATGCTTCTTGTTATTATTGCATGATATATCTACATAACTACGAAGATTTTGGTTCGATCAGTCCACTTTGCCACAAACACCACTTGTCCTGAAAAACAGCACTAGTTGATCACGATCGAAGCGCGGCGTGCAACTATGTGAAATGTGAACCGATGTGGGCAGTTAAAGCAAATAGTTGGCTTATTTGACTCCTTTGATGTGCAGTGAAAACCGACAAGTGGACGGTAAGGCGTATTTGCTCTTAGCGGTATTCGACTTATTTGTTCAAATAAAGCAAAAATGGCGAATAGCCTCTCCACACATCGCCGTTTTTGGACAAATATACGAATACACCAAGTGAAGTGCCGCCTTTAGATGCAGCATTATTTTATTATTGCCTCGGTAGTCTTCCTTTCATTTGTTTTTGGATGGAAAGCGCAGAATACGTGGAATCGCTTTTTTCTATATTATCGAATGTACAGAGGAACCGATTGTGGCAGAAATGGGGCCCGATGTGGAAAATACAACGTCACATTTCCTTAGACCCACATCCCCCTTGTGCCATCGTCACACTAATAGAGACCCCTCCCCCCACTCTCACTGTATGCAAAAACGTATTTTATGAACGACCCCTTTACTTTACATTCTCTCGAAATTTTTATACGGATAAATCAATAAACAGGTAAAACCTAACCAGATATTTATTTCATCAAGTTACAGAAAAAAAACAGCTTAGCTTCTACATACTAAGCAGATGACTTCCTACCATTATTTACATAATGAAATCAAATTGAAAATGTACACAATATGTTCAAAAACATCTCTAAGAAAAAATAACACAACTATGATAATAAAGAATCTTAACAACTTTATAAAATTATAGAAGAAATGGCTTCAAAATTGTTTCCAAGTCGATATATAAAAATACACGTATCAGTTGATTTACTAAACACATCATATCTTAAAAAAGAACTTATATGATAAATATTTGTATCTTCATTACAAATGTACATGAGATTAATTCAAACACATTAATTTAATAGAATCATATAAATACTCAAGGGTTTGAAATAATGTTCGTAGTTACTGTTGAAGATTTAATTTATGTTGTACTGTCAACAGAGGCTTTGGGAGGGTTTCAGCGGTGAAGAATGATGTAAAATTTGCAGACTAACATATGAATCTAATGCTGATTACACTGTAAAAACGTCTTGCTAGTTTATACACTGAAATAGAAATTCAGTTTCATACTTATTTGGACTGCAACGTTCTTGTTTGACATTTTGTTTTTAACTTTACTTCAGAGTATGTGTGTAGAAAAAAATCTGTAGCTTTATACCCTATACCCAACTTTTGTATTAATAATCACCAAGGTAAAATAAACGTTTGGTTCAAACATTTATTCAATTCCGTAGACAAAGGTTCCTAACAGCCATAGGTCGTTCGTTAGAAGTATTAATCTTCCGGTCGCTAGGCGACACCACTGTTCCATAAACTCTGACAAAAAAAAAACAATAATTTTAAACTAATTACGGTCGAATCTCGACCATTAGGTCACCACTAGTACAAATAGATATGTTTTTGAAAAGAACATAATTTTTGGATTACTTATGATATTTTTTAGTGCAAAAGAAGTCAAATCAAAGGCGAAAAGTTAACAAACCACTAGTCCTAGAATATTTGGACCGATAATTTAACATTATCTTATATAATATATAGTGTGAATAAATATATTGTATCAATCCACAATTTATTCTGATTAATCTTTTACATAAACTACAAAGAACTTTCAATTATTTTTATTTGAAAAGAAAAAAACACACAAATGTTCAAGTTTTTCTATTTTTGCTAAACACCGCCATATTCTGCGGCCCCTAGAGTGTGTACATTTTTAAAACCATAATGCTAAACATATCACATCATTTAATTGATGTATGAAGATCAGCCATTTAAGCGGTGTGAAAATGGTAAGTTTGATAGATTTTTGGGTACTTTACATTGTATTTATTTCTGAACTATCATTATAACATGTAATTTTTCCACTCTCCATTCCTTTAATTGCTCCTGTTTCAATGTTATTGTTAAGTATTCTGTATCTGTGGGTGAATATTTTTTAACATTTAAACAAAAGTGGGACAAATGGTTTGTTGATTGCATAGAGAGGAACTATATTTCTTTATAATACACAATGACAAATAATAAAAAGTCTGATCTCATAATCAAAATGCCAAAAGTTATAAAAATAGGCTTTTTCAAACCATATGAGAAAAAATATATATTTGAAGGTGGTCAACGTAGGAAGACGCCTTTCATATATTACAATGACAAAAGTTTAACAGGACCCGCCTTCAGAAATTAAATGAAATGTTCAGGATTTTCAAGTATGTCCCCAAAATTTTAACAGAACTTGTCCAGTGAAGTTTGCAACTAGACCATGTCTTGAATTATAGTACACCCCACTATATAATAAATTATATTACTTGTAATAGAAAAGGAATTTTATTTATTTTACATAGCAAATGTGCTATGCGTTTGTTTGTGTATATTTTTGTCAATGCGGGTTTATTTCGAGTTTTTTTTTTGTCACAACTAAGGTTACAAACGTGCTGTAGTGTAAAATTTTAATATATACGTTTCTTGATCCTACCCCTGCCATCTTTTGAAAAAAGTTCATATATTGTGAACATGTTTTATGTGCAAGCTCAATCGAACGGTATCCTGCCCGCAATATGCACACTCTTATGCAGAGTTCTCAGATCTCATGAATTTAAAGGGAATCTTACGATCTCACGATATCTGTAAATAATAGCACATGTACGAAATTTGGATGTAAAAAAAAAACAAATAAAAAATTAAACTATTCTGTCAAAAATAGTGAAATCATATCAGAAAAACTTGGCCAATTACAACATTTTCTGTATTTTAATTGTCAAATTTCATTTTTACAACGTAGATCTGCAAATGTGCGCCCCCAGGGATTTGTAAGAATTTAACAACATTGGTGTAGATGCGGGAGGCAGAATGTGGGGGATATATCTCCCCGCGACGATCGACATTTAATGAATTATTTCAAAACAAAAACGTAAAAATGTGCTGCAGTTATGTAACGCACACATAATATCAAAAGAAACCCGAGGTGCAGCATTTTTTCGATCTAATCTTGAATCCATGCTCTAGTAGGTTTCCAGTCCACATATCCCCCCTTGCCATCACAAAAATATATCCACGGCATTAATTATTATGCAATATATATTTTTGTGGATTCAATCTCAAGAAGGTGAAATAATTTTGGGAGAAAAGGCCAAAATCGGTTAATTTGCGTTTATTGCCATTTGTAAACATCTATTGTTTACCACGATTTTGTCAATTCATCCCAGGACTCTCGCTTATGCGTGGTATTTAAGATAACAACCAAGTGAGCGTTAACATTAAATAAAAAGGTTGAATAGGTATCATTATAGTGACTTGAAAATACAAGAACTCAAAAAGATTTTAACAGAAAAATGAGATAACGTAGGTGGTAGGAAAATTAAGTTTGTTGAAAAGCAAGTTAAATTTAATTTAGAATAAGTTATTATAGGTTTGTTCCAACCAGATGGATAACCGATATATAACCAGATAGCGACGTATGGCGGTGAAGTAACTATACTGACAATGGGTTCACCGGGTACGTAGATAACCAGTTGTGTATTGGTTATTCGTCGGCTTGGAACGGCCATTGTATTATTACATTTTATATTTAATTAAAAACTGGGGAGGCCATGATGCCCCTTAGGTACCACGACGCCACCACGAGGTTGGGTTTGCACATGAAATATCCTCATAGCTGATTATTTTACACGTTTCCTTATACTTCAACGAAGCTGAAATTATTTTTTATTTCAATGTAATCGATTCTTAAAATTTAACCAGAAATACACCCGTTCACCCTTTTCAAATTTTACAGTTGTAATCAGTTTTCCTATATTACAAATTTCACATCACTCTTTTTCTTGTACGAAATCCTCACCCGCATCGCTTGTTTCTTACTTACATTTCACCGAACCACCAACAATTCCTCCCTTCTTTTCGGAACAACCGGGAACAGTTACTCGCCAACGATTAGGGTCGAAACGACCATGTTTCGACTAACATCAAATGTGGATGGGCACGTGGACCAACAGCTGCGCCCTATCGGAGAACACCTCACTGCACATCTCGCACTTGAAGAGGTTCTGCGCGTTAGCGTTGGCGTGCTGCATCGTTAATTCGGCCAGTTCGTGAAGAGCACTGGGATCCATGAGTTCCGTTTGGATCTCCTCTTTTATGTTCACCACCTCTTGTTTTACCACAACATCTGGGGGACAGTCCGAAGGGATGTCAGACAGGATGGTTTCCGGCTCGACGTTTTTGTTGTTTTTCACTTTGGACACGATCATCCCTTCTTTAATCAGTCTGACCTGTTGAAGAAACAAATGAATAATTTATAAAAATAAAACCACGATATTATCGAAAGAAAACAATGTCTTTAAACAGTTTTCTTAAAACGAGATAAATAGTTACTTATAGCGATAAAATGTTCAAATGGCTGAAAATAAATATTTATTCGCGAATTCAACCTTTTGAAGAGAGCGCCACTACTGAGATATCCTGCTTCGAAACAATACGTTGTTTTGTTCTAAAAGTAATACAAAATTCGAGAATAGCTATTATCGCAAAGTTTTAACAAAAAATAATTAATACATTTAAGAATGAATTAATAATACAACGGAAACAACTAGTTATTGAACACATTGGGGAAGAAACAATATGGCATGAACTTGTACAACGTGTGGGGATAGAAGATTACCAAGGAAAATTATAAAATGGATACCACATATGAACAAAGAGGAACATAAAAAATAACGTGGGTACAAAGAATAAAGAGATCCATATGTGTATAACACCTAAATGATGAGGATTACAACAATAGGAATTCGCCGATACACATTGCTAGTGTTGTTAACAATAATAATCTGTTTTTAAATTTGGATAAATGTGTCTCTATATCATTGACGAGAAATAAAATGGAATTTGAAAATCAGTATATGAAATTCATGACTAATTTAGTTTACATGTTTCAGAAATCACTACAGTTAAAATCTTTTAATAATTTTTTTATGTGTGTAAATTAATTATTGTATGATCATTACTGAATACTGTATATGATTAACTCTATCATGCCATTTACATTTAAAACTGCATATCGAGGACACTGCTTCTTGATTTGTAATCTGTTAATGTCTTTTGTAAATAAATAAGTAAAGTAAATAAAAAAAAACATAAGTGATATTCAAAAATATTCTAATTTGTTTGTTGGGACAGTTTTAATTATATTCCAAATTTTAAGATATGAAATATTAATTGTAGTACAAATTGTAAGGTAAAAAGATTTTTTTTCAAACAAATTAAATTGTAAAGAATTCTAAATAATAAATTTTCGATACATTAAAAAGAAGATTTTAAAATCAACAATTTTAAAACCGAATCTTCTTTATTTAAAAAAATAATTACAATTTAAACAAATGTAAATAAAAAGTGGTTCCGCCCGGGATCGAACCGGGGACCTTCTGCGTGTAAAGCAGACGTGATAACCGCTACACTACGGAACCGATGGTAAAGTCTAACCGAATAACATTTCTGCGTTCTGTAGTGCTGGCCTCGATTCATCCACTTTTTAATTAATTCATGTAGAATATTTTATTACATTATACGGTATTTTAATGTAATTTATAATTCTGCTGGTTTGAATGAATTATCGAATTTTGTCTATACTGTATTCAGTTAGTTTGACCAGATATATCAACAAAAATATCACAAATATTATTTTCCAAATACAAGATTATTATAAAACACATTTCAAAAAATTCGTAGTAATTAAAGTACAAATTCAAATTGACAATCTTTATGCCAATGGATAGAGGAAGTTTCAAAGTTTCGGCAGGCAATGATGGTTCCAGAAGCGGCCGGTACAGTTCGCATGGTAATATACGCCGCCATTCGTTAATGAAGACCTGGCTCTGCATTTCTAGCCACTGAGATCTACTGATCTCACCCCATGTGACTATTTCTTATGTTAAGGAAGCTGTTTACGTCCCACCTCTGCAATAACACTGGACGATCTGCTAACCGTATCACAGCTGCTGTGCACTCAATAACAGTGGATACACTTGCTCGTACGTGGGACGAGTTCGGCCACCACATCGGTGTTTGTTGTGTAGCAGACGGGGGACACAATTCCATAAACATGAAACATGACTAGTGATAAATCAAGCATTTATTTTGAATGGCTGGTTGGGGTTTGAGGTAGTATGGTTGATCTGTACTTATTCTATTATGAGACTTGCTGAACAGAAATATGTACAATCTGTTTAACCTGTGTATCTCTTTACTGGCATGGTAATGGATATTGTAGTTTGTTTAGCTACTAGTGATTTCACAAACATACCAGCATTGTTCTCAATTGCAAATGTCGGCAATGACGGATTTAAGGGGAAGGGTCATGACCTCTCCGGGGCGTTGTTCAGGTAGATCACGAATAATTTTTCTAATCTTATTGATACATGTAATAAAAAAAAACACTTTGGATGATGGCGAACACATATGCGAACGACAGTTTGTTCATTGTGAAAAATATGGTTTAACTTCAAATATGTAACCTCTCCAATTTGAAGGCTGGATCCTCCATTGTATTGCATAAGATGAAAATATTGGATAATGAGAAATTGTGGCATTGAATATGGGTACACTTGAATATTAGTATAATTTGAACCAATTACCCCTCAATGAAGGGTCACAAATATAATTTTTCTACACAGTAATGTTGCTTGGAACTATGAAGTGGTACCTTTAGAATATCCCCTTTCCAAGTGTTTCCATACAATAGTGATAATTTTTATATTATTTTTAAAAGTTTTTGTAATCCTCATTAACAAATACTTATTTTTTAGAACATCTATCCCGTTGTACACTATATATTTATAGTCAAAGCTTTTTCTCTAAACATTTGACCTTTTTCTGGGTACACTGCTACCATGCCTCCCACTCGATCCCCTCCCCCGCGAATTCAGTTCCTTACAGGGCGCACCCCATACAAAGCTTGCCCCATAGCTCGGTACACTGTTACCATACCTCCTCCAATCAAGTCCCTAATAGGACGCGGACCACCTAGAACGCTTGCCTATTTGCGCTTTTGTTTTCAAATACCAAGCCGTTTTGCTTGGTACACTGCCACCACACTTGTTATTTATTACATTCCACTAACACTGCAGACAATTATTGTATTTCATGACAGAATCAATGGTTAAGAGTAAAAAGATACTAAAAAGTGGTTCCGCCCGGGATCGAACCGGGGACCTTCTGCGTGTAAAGCAGACGTGATAACCGCTACACTACGGAACCGCTGGTGAAAGTTTGTCTACTTTACTTTTCGTGCTACGGTATTGCTTATTTAATTTCATTTTAAATATTCAAATTTTTACGTCAACGTAATTAGCTAATCTGTTTTTATTCTAATTGATATAAGATACAAGTACATTTTAGAACAGACCCTCTAGATTCACACTACCATTTAACAAAAACTGCCAAAATTAGTAATCGGTATGAAATTATTGTCATCTGAGCCCTTGTCTTAATTTATCATAAATTTAAATTCAAAACTGAATTTAAATTTATAATAAAACCTACCAGGTGATAATATATTATAACAATTTAAAAAAGTTTCCTAAGTTCTCTACAAAAAGAAATACTTTTGTTTGTTTTTGAAAAATCTAGAGAATTTTTTCAATAAACTGTCATTCTTTAAAAAGTGTAGTTTTGCAGGTATATGTTCTATATAATGACAGCAAATACAAATAAAAAACACTTTATTAGCAAACTAAAGTAAAAAATAACTCAATGTAATTAAATGGTTTTTAACAAGTTTAAAATAGGAATAAACTGAGTGACAAATAAAATTATGTGGCTGTGTTTTACGATATTTTTATAGAAATTCTTCATTACATACATTTACAACAATTGAGATAAAGCACCCACACTTTTTACAATAAAATGATTTTTTGCCAATGACTTTACTTATTTATATTTTACAATTATTAAAAGTAATTTAATTATATTGAGTTAGTGGACTTTCTATAGCTGAACAATTTTGAATAGTTAAAAATTGTTGTTAACTATTTAATTCGATTTGCTATTAAAGCATTTTTTAGATTTTTAAACTATATTTTTTGTCTACTAATTACTCCATATGACTAACTGACATTTTTGTGATATTATGTCAACATCAGTTTATTCAGATATTCTATGATTAATAATACATTTTCATTTTAGTTTTTTTTTAATCTATTTAGCAATCCACCAAACAATTAAATAAATTTGGTAAAATATGGTTCCGCCCGGGATCGAACCGGGGGCCTTCTGCGTGTAAAGCAGACGTGATAACCGCTACACTACGAAACCTATGGTGAAAGCTTGGCCTTGTTTCATACTTCAGTAGTATCTTCGAATTTTATTCTGTTACATTTACGATTTTTAGAAATATTAAATTATTTACCAATTGGAAATTTTACGTTTGTCTAAATCTATAGAATTTTTTTCGTTTGACACTATCTTTGTATTTTATTTATATATTAATTATGTGGGTAGTTTTTAAACAGTCAAATTATATACTCAATAAAAATATTCTATAATAGAAGTGATGTAAAAAGTTTATTGCATATCACATTTATAAGTCGCAGCAACTGAGCTTGCACTACAGTATTACTATAATACATTCAGGTTCAAGACTCTTATAAAAGATTGCAAGAATATCCTTGCAATTTAAAGATTATTGGTTGCTTACAGTTTCAAATGACATTAGCGACTTTTGACTCTGTTTCATAACATTATTGGTACCTTTGAACTTTGAATAAACTTCATTATTTCATCTTTCCTACTTATGGGTTCTAAAATTAAAATGCCATTGGTAAAGATTTAGAAAATCTCATATGTTACTCGGCCTGTGGTTTAGCACTGATCAACTAATCTAACAGTACAATCATCAAAATTTTTACTACAGTTTAATTCATATCTTATAACTTAGAAAAACCATACATACCACAAGAACATTAAACAGATAAAGTTTATTACACGGAGCTTTGTTAAAGCTTAGGATTACAAGAGGCAATCTTTCATAAACTTAGGTAAGGCCCTATTTATCATTTTCCAATGAAGGCAAACTCAAGTTCTTTCAACTTAGCCAGTTGGTCAAACCATTTACTACATGAAACATCAATGTTGTTCACTCTACAACACGAACATTTTTGAAAGTGACAAACCAAAAACGAAACTATAAAATTGTATATTGAACAATAATTTACTTACCTTACTACCGGGTCCAATTATTGTCCTACCAGGCTTCAAACTGTTGCCGCTGACCGTCCGCGCCCTTCGTCTCCTCACCTCTACCATTGTGACAGGTACAGGAATATCATTTGCTGCAGACGCCAACTGGGAGTCTGTCACGATTGTTTGCTCTGCAGCAACGTCTGGCGCTTGATCAATATCGTCCATATAAACGACGCCATTACTACAATGAGAAACAATTATTTTTAAAACGAAAATAAATAATTCAATTACAGTGCAACTTTTCTGTCAACAATAACGTAATTTAAAAAATTATCTGGTAGTTTTGTCGATACTTGTTGATTGTTCGATCCGGGGGCGGATCCAGGATCTCGTTGGGGGGGGAGCTTGACGTCACTGAAGGTTGGTTTTAGCACAATAAACACTAAAAAAGATACGACTCAGATATCTTTTGGGGGCTTCCGCCCCTTAGCCCCCCCCCTGGATCCGCCAGTGGTTCGATCTGAACTGAAGATGTAGATTTAAACACACTAAACCAGAATTTATCGGGGAGTTACAGATGAATATCATGGATATTTCTATATTTCTTACTACTGAATTATCCATCAATCACATCATGGAAGAGGTCATACTAAATATTACTTTCGATAAAGGAAAGGTGGAGGACAATACAATCGATAACATGCCCTCTATCATCTCTTTAGCAAACTACTGTAATTTTGATTCAGTAGCCAGTGAGAGCAGATCGCAATAACCGAGCCTATCGGTGATCCCGACAGTGGTGAAATGTGTGGTATGATTAGATTTTTGCTCATGTTCATCAAGATATTCAGCTGCTGAAATTTATGCTTAGTGTATGGACTAGAAATAATGAGTGACAAACTGGTAAGAACGTGTTCAGAGTTTCAAAATGGCCACACAAATGATCACCGTCAACAACGAAAGGTGATGGCTGCCGTTTTTGGGAAGAAATGGACGTCCTTTGATTTTTATTTCATGGATCATGGGTCAATATTTACAGTTAACGTATATTGTGAAACTGTAACCAAATTGAAAGAAGCGATTCAAAATTGAGTGTGACCTGTCACAATCCCTTTTCAAGACAACAGACAACCTCACACCGCTGCCAAACCAACAAGAAGGTTAAAGATTTTCATTAGGAACTTTTTGATCACTTTACCGTACTTGGATCAAGCGAGTATATGGGTGATTCTTAGATAACTGTGATTTTTTATGTCTAGTACTTTATTTATTATTCAACAGAATTCAGAAAATTATAAATATTATAAATTTGATAGTATTTTACCGTCGACATTCTATATTAACGCATGAGTATTCATGGATCATGAATAACTTACAGAAATATACCCAAAATATCAGCACCGTGGCATGTCTGATTTTAGTTTTTCAAACTAAATGTAAAAATTTATATAGTCGTCTTATAATCTAAAGTTTAGCTTTTATAACTAAAATCTATTGTACAATTCATCAAATTATGCTGCAATTATACGCCAACATTGATTGGTAGAAAAGAATAATAGATTTAACTAATGTTAAACTTTATTTTATTCTAAGACTATTACAAAAATTGTTATTTTAATTCCACTGTTAATAAATTTTAAATATTGTTAAAATCAAGAAAGAAAATACCGTAAATGTGTCTGTATGCAAAGTCCTATAATTAACCGACTTCCAAAAAGGAGGAGGTTATCAATTCGTCGCGTATTTTTTCGCTTTTTTTTTGTATGTATGTTACCTGATTTCTTCTCCTGTGGTGCACCGTTTTGAACGAATATGGTGTTGTTTAACAGAGTATATATCCGGATTGGTGAAACTTCAAATTTTTGAAAAGAATTCTATTGGTAAAGTGATAAAATTTGTGAATGAACACATGCGTGCATGAAAATCGACCAATATCCCTAATATTTTAGTCGATTTTTCGATAACTCCTTATGGATGTGTATAGTTTTTTAACGTTTATCTATTAAGGAAGATCCTTAGGTGATCTCATATACTTTTCTGCGACGTGCAACTTGCAGTTTTGCAGAAAATCGCCTAAAATTACAAAATTCTTATCAAAAATTTCATCGAAATGACATAACGGACATTTCCTCATAAATCTTTTAATTCCAACGTAATAGTGCGGTAATTTTAGGCAATGGAAGTTTTAATTGCGAATTTGAAAATTTTCTATGTACATCTCAAGAATATAAGTAGTAAAGCATAGTGTTTTCGGCTCCTTAAATCAATGAGTATCAAGCTCGTTTTGTTTATATACCAGGTAAATACCTATTTAAATGAAAATTTTTCCATTTTGCGAAGACGGTAATTTTGGTTGTCACATTCTCCCGGCCTAATAGAAAATTCAGTGACAACACATGTCAAACTTTAAACTGGTAATTGGTGGCTTATAGACAGGGTGTTTAGTTATAGCAAACAAAATCACAAAGTAAAGTGGTAGAAGGAGTTGCATTTATATGAAGATTGAAATATAGGACGGACTAGAATGATAGTGGTCCGTAGGCAGCCGTATATACAGGATGGTTGGAATATAGGGTGGACTGGACGTTTGGTGGTATAAAAATGTTGAAAAAAATGTGAAATTAAAATTATATAGGGTGATTAAAAAACTGTTATATGATGTGGACATAAGCAAATCATATACAGGATGGTTGAAATATATGCTGGAGTTGAATTATATTTATACAGTGTGATTAAAAAATTATTTCTTTTATAGCCCATAAGAAGTTGCATAAAGTGTGGAGAGGAATTAATGTTACACAGGGCGATAACATAAAATGTTACAAAGGAAATAATTTATGGGGTAGCCCACAAGGAGTTATATACTATGGTTGAAATATAGGACGGATTTGACTCCGTAAATATAGGATGGATTCTACTCCGTCCTATAGTTTACAGAAGGCAGCTAACAAATTTATGCTTTTCCGTGGGCAGTCGTATGTACAGGCTGGTTGATACATAGGTTGGAGTGGAATTATCAGATTATACAGGGTTGTCAAAAAAAAGTTGAAAAAAGGTTACATGGCATAGTCCATAAGGCATAAATATATTTTGGGCTTATTAAGTCAACGGGTACTAGTACTTTTTGTTCGTAAAGATTTACCTGTCAATTTAAATGATAAAGTATCATTGTGTAATGTTGAGGCTTTCGATGTTACCTGGTTCTGTCTATTAAGGTTATACATATAAAATAAAAAATAAAGAATGAAAACTACCTGAGTTAAAAAAAAACTAAAAAGTTGAAAATAAAACCTTTTAAAAAAAATATAACCGACTTCTACCTATAACTAAAAAGCTAAAAATAATTATAACAAAATACAACTCTAGCAAATAAATAACACATTCAATGTTGTAAGGTACCTACTCAGGAAGTAAAAAATGTAAACATTAAAAGGTGCTCATTCTGGGCAAATTAATTACCTAACAATCTAGTATATTTTTGAAGTTGGTGCCAAGCAAATCTAAAATCCTTCATTGCGTACTTATCTACTAATTCATCAAACTTGATTTGTTTCTTGGCACCGACTTCAAAAATATACTAGATTGGTAGGTAATTAATTTGTACAGAATGAGCACCTTTTAATGTTTACATTTTTTACTTCCTGAGTAGGTACCTTACAACATTGAATGTGTTATTTATTTGCTAGAGTTGTATTTTGTTATAATTATTTTTAGCTTTTTAGTTATAGGTAGAAGTCGGTTATATATTTTTTAATGTTTTATTTGTCATCTGTTTAATTATTTTAAGAATTAAAGAGATTTATTAAAGTACATATTTTGAATATTTCATTTTGGTGTCAGTACCGGGGCCGCGAAATTTCTAATTTTTGTTTTAGTTTCTTTTCTATTGAAGTTGTAGTAGAACTACATTACATGCTTAATTTTGAGTATAATAAAAGACCACTAGTACCCAGAACACAAGTTTTAAAGCATTTTTGATAAAAAAATGTTGATTTGTAAAAATCAGTTATCTAAGAAGCACCCATTTCCGCTTCTATCCCAGGTGGGCAGACTTCTCTCCAGAGAGGATAAGGCAGCCGGAGCAGCGTTACTGAAAGAGTACAGATGTGAATTCCAATTATTTGAAAAAGTAAAATAGATATGTAGTAAAATATTAATCTCAAAACCTTTTCAGATGAGTTTATTTTTTTACGATCAAAGGGCCTTTAGTTTTGGAATAAGCGCCATTGAATATAAAGATAATTAACAATTAGCGCTATAATAGTTTATTTCACCTTCAGTAGAAAAGATAAATTGAGACGGGTACAGCGTAATCATTTGTCACCTACAAAATTGAAAAGATCAGCACAAATTGGCAATAAAGTGCTGCGGGGCTCGCGTTTTCTGACTGTCGTGTCACGCTGTAGTTGAAACAGTTTCTCGTGCCTCACAAGTGAACAGAGACGCTATTAAAGGCGGGGTATATCAAAGGAGCTGTAACATACAAAAGATGCTAATTAGATGAAGAAACGGAAGGATCGAATTTTTTCTTTCGTCATCTAGACATTTTCCACCGCCGTTGGCTACGAACTGTGTCTCAATATGCGAATCACCACGCTATGCGTGTGACGTCAAGCCACTCGTGTCACGTCACCTCACACTTGCTATATGTCTCAATATGCGCCTTGCTTAAGAAGGGGTATACTGGAGAATCCCATTAGATAACGACGGGGAGAGAAGAGGTCAAACCATCACTGCCACATTAGTTATAGACTTTCCCCTTAGATAAATGGGTGTATAGGTGAGGTTATGTTTTTACAACTTGAAGACAGCGGGGTAGTTTTAGAAAGTTGTATGTTATACATATGTATGTAGTATGTATTTATTCAGATTACTGGCATTATAGACCATTTTAAAGAACTTCTGAAATAAAAACTAACTAGCGTCAACAGTGATGTTGATAAAACTACACTTAAGTGGGTAGGTAACAGCACACAACAAAAATTATTCCTCGTTAGGAAATCTAATTAAGACAAAAAAGCTAAAGAATGTACAACGAAAAAAGTAATATCTGAAGGATTAAGAAGGTAAATATCTATTTTGATTGTTCATGCGGGTTCTCTCCTCACAACGACTTCTGAAAAACAGATAAGGCAAATAATTGAAAATCAGTGTGGAGTAAGGGCAATTTGTAGAAATTTTCCGAAACGCTAGTTGTCTTAAAAACTTTCATCCAGGTTTAACTACGACAAAGCAAGTCTATGGATTTATCAACTACTTTTTCTGTGTAATATGTGTGAATGTATATTTTAATATACTGTTAAATGAATGATTCCATATCAGGTATTGTTGTCGGACAATGTTTGATGCAATTTGTAGGTAATATTGAATTTGCTTGACTTCTTAATTGTCAATATTGATACATTCACTCATATTACAGACAAAAACTAGTTGACAAAAACATATACCTGCTTTCTCTCAGTTAATCCTGTGAGAGTTTTTATATGAGAGGGAAATTAATATCCAGGCAATTTCTACCACTTACCCCTTACTGCAATATGATTTTCAATTAGTTACTTTGTTTTTCAGATATATGTCTGAAGAAAAAAAAGACCAATCAAACTAAATGTTCATTGCAGACGAAACTGAAGTTATTTTGCACCAGCATTTGAATGGCAACAATGTTTTGGTGAAAAAAAAAACAGTAAGGAAAATATTATACACTGTTTGCAAGCAATATTAGTAGTTTGGAAAAAATTAAATGGCTTACTTTCACCGCCAAGTGGAAAATTACATGATGTTTCAAGACAATAAAATCACGTGATATAGATTATGAAAGCGTGGATGAGATAACATTTAAGGAAAATAGTTTTCAATGCTAGCTAAAAGGTTTGCTCTCAAAATACAAACGTTGAAGAAATACTAAAAAATATTAAACTGGAATACTTTTCCCCAATCTGACTTCAGTTTCACAGCCAATGGCCACTAAAACTTAATAGCAAGCTTGTTAAACTGTAGAAAAAGTATTCTTTAGCATTAGCATAACTTATATTCATGAATATTTTACATCACTGATGACCTACCTCGTTTGTTGTTGTTCTTCCTGATTATCATGGACCTCATGAAACTGATAATCTGCCGCTTCCATTTCGGCATGTTCCGCCTTGAGAATACTCTCAACGGCTCTCTCGGTGGCACCATTATCCGTATCGGGAAACGTAGCTATGGGAAGCTTTTCTGTCTGGAGGACGTGGTAACTGACGTTTTTGGTTCTCGGCCGGATTCTTTCACCTACATTTATTAAATTCGTTTAGATGATTAGATAGTATAGCAGATGTTGTGAAAAGTACCTGTAGCACTTTTAATTTCAGTTGGCTGCGTTCGCGTCACCAACGTTCTCGTTCTGTGCTTCACCCTGCCATCTTCACCAGTTTCTACAGGAACTCGCGTCTTTTGGGTGTGGATCATCTTAGGCCTACTCGGTGTGCTTTGATCCACCTAAGAAAACAGCAAAATTTGTAGACTAAATTTGCTTTGATATATACTAGTGGAAAAAATTAAAGGATCACAAAAAAACGTTTTTCAAGTGGTTGTATTTCCCTTGAAAATGACCGTACTGGAATTATAAAAAAAATCTAGTTTTGAGATCTTATGATGAAAAACTTTTTCAATCAATGTGTACCACCAACGTGTAACATTGAATGAAAAAGGATCTTTTTGTCTTTAACCATCAATATCTCAGCAACTGTTGAGCGTGCAAGAAAAATAAGGACGGTTTTGAAATCTTAAATAAAATCCCCACAAAAATCAGCAACCGGTTTTTTGATTTTTTTTCCTTTCATTAAATTGAAAAATCAATAAAAAAGGGTTTTTGGTGGCTTTTTGGATCTTCAGACGCTTAATTGGAAATATCGTGAAAACCAGTATTGTTAAGTGTGCCTTTTACAGTTCAATATGCCCACAAAAATCACACAAAGCCGTTTTTTTTATTCTTATATCAATTTTTTTTTAAAAACATTAAAGGATCACGATTTTGACTTTAAATGATCATCACCTTTAACAAAATGCAAAATAACATTCTTTTAAGTTTTTTATGCATTTTCATTGATAAAAGTGTTTAAAATTATGGGGAAAACAAAAAAAATCAAACAATTTTTTTTAATTTCCAAAATTTTTTTTAATGTCTTCAAAAACTTTAAAAGAACAATATTTGTCATTTTTATCGCGATTCTGTTATTGCATTCCATGATTTTCTTGATTTTTAAAGTTCAACTGAATTAAAATTTTAATTAAATGTAAAACAAAGTTGATATACCCAATCGAATTTTGAACTCGACCTCGCTTCTCAGAAATTGCTTAATGTTAATTTTCGTGAACTCTAACAACGCTAAAAAACTTCTTTTTTTTCAAAACTACTCATTCTGCATTACAAAAAAAAGTCAAATTTGTTTAAAATTTTTTGGAGTCATTAAAAAATATATACAAAATTTTTCAAAATTGTTTTCCCTTATCTCACTTTTATCAATCAAAATGCATTAAAAAACTGGAAAATTATTTTGCATATTGTTAAAGGTTATGATCATTTTAAGTAAAAATCGTAATACTTTAATTTTTTCCAAAAATTTCGAAGAAAACAAAAAAAACGGCTCGATGGATTGACACCAAACTTTGTGGGGTTTTTGTGGGCATATTGAAGTGTAACATTACTGCTTTTCTCTATATTTCCAATTTAGTGCCTGATTATCCCAAAAGCCACCAACAGTCATTTTTTCTTGAATTTTCAAATTAATGTAAAGAATAAAAAAGAAATTCAAAAAACTGTATCTGATTTTAGCAGGGGCTTTATTCAAGGTTCCATTCAATGTTCGACATCTCAGCGAGAAGTGGTCGTATTGAACTTTTCAAAAAAGCTAATTAAAGCTGAATGAACAACTTATCCGATCCATATAGTGGTTGAGTTAAAAAAATGTTATAAGTTCGTAGAGCAAAAAAATTTTAAAAAAATTCTTGTAGCCACTTGAAAAACGTCAAAAAATTAGGAATATGTTTTTGATCCTTTAATTTTTTCCACTAGTTTAAATTAAAATATTTTTTGTTGTTTGTAAGCTACACACCTTGAGTTTTTTTGGTTTTCCTTTCGGTGATGTAGATTTGGAATTGACTGTCGAATTATTGGCGTGTTCTATTGTCGAAGAACTGCTGTTGTAAATGTCCGTGTAAGGTGAGGTCTCCAGTGGTTGTTCCTTTGGTGACATCGACGTTTTTTTGTACGACTGCCTCCTGGTGTGGCGCTTTTTACGTTCTTTTTCCTCTTCTGAATCGGTAAACGCCGACTCATCCAGACCCTGATAAGCCAACAACTGAAATTATTCCCATTTGTGGGAATGTCGTTACAAATATCGAAACAAAAAGAAAAATTATAAAAAATAAACAAATCCAAATCAAAGTGAAATATATTAATAGCTTGTCCGACGAAAGCACTAAAAGAATACTTGAGGTTTTTCCATAACCATCTTGCCAAATTTCATTTTTTAACATTTTTATTTTTACAATGAGTTTATTGTTTGTTCTCTGAGGTGATTCATAATGCCAATATACGTAAGATCTGGCGAGATTTGGAAAAAATGCCTTACTAGTCTAGATTTAAGGCAGGGTAGAACCTGAAATATGACCTTCATTTATTTTCCAGCATAACCCAGCTCTGACTTTTGCTGACACCCTTGTCTTCTCCGGTTTTTCAGTTGGTGCATTGTGATAAAATACGATTAACATAAGTTACAACATATGGATGTAGAAAAAATGAGTCAATATATAAAAAAGGAAATACAAAATAAAACCAGGTTAAGCACCCTTTATCTGTGCTGGCATAGAATATTTTTAAAATTCAAGGTCTTAGAGTTCTTTCTATACACTGCAGAAGGCATAATAAATAAAATGTCTCCTCTCATTATGAAAAGTTCGTATCTGTCTGAAAATTGTCCAGATACGAATTCCATAGAAAATTTTTGGACGTAGTATATTTATTAGAAACAAATGATAAACACCTGACATCACAACAAAGACATCAAATTGAGAATATGTTTGATTTCTAGTATGCCCAATTATATCCAAAAAATGAAGTGAGCATTTTTTCCCCATTTTCTTAGGACCTGACATAATAAAATAACAATTATTAATTCAGATTATAATTCCATTGACAGCTAGATCAAATTACGACCTTGAAACATTTAGATTTTTAAATATACAGCTTTTAGCTTTCTATTTAGACTTACTCAAACAATAAAATTTTCTTTTTTTTTTCAATGTAAACTTATATTAACTATAGACAGTTACTCAGAAAAAGATAACATCATCAAGTGCAAAAATTGTAAAATTTAAAAAAAGCTGAAGAAAGTGCAAGTGACCACCATATTAAAAGAATCCTCCGACAGAAAGCTGTTATACTTGTTCCCACCCAACAGAAGAAGTTACCAAGACAGAAAACAATATCCAACCTGATAGAGATTAGTATATGAAATTTAATGTGGAACAGGTTTTGACAACTAAAAAGTAGTAATTAAAAAAACCTACTTCAATAAAAGTTTATATGAGACTTCGCTTATGTTTACGATTTCCTACCTATAAATGACACAATTTAAAATATACAAGCCTGTTTTAGAGATATCATTAGAGATTCAGTGAACGGCAATATTAACTGTTTTTCCTAATTTACTTTAAAACGATGCAAACGTTATGGAAAATTATATTTTACCTTTTTGAAATAATCCTTAAAGCAATATAGTTTAAATTATGGAAATTTATTAAGAAGCCGTTTTAGAGTAATCAATGAATTGATACCTTTATATTTTTGAAGGTACTTAAAAATGTCCCATCTACTACAAAAAAATAGGATGACATTGTAATAAAGAAATGTATTACATCATTTCAGACTTTCAAGCCCGAAAATTATTCTCTTTTAAGATCCGGATAAATGATATTACAATTCTGTTGGGACATCTAAGATTCGGCTAGCGCGTTACCTATAATCCCAGTTTTGTATTAATATAATCTTTCACTTACCTCCAAATTTTCGTTATCTTCATCTTCCATTCTACCCGAGATCATTTCTAGTTCGTGAGGTTTCAGTTTTCTTCTCCTTTTGTACTTCCTGGGACCCACTTGAGGTTGCCTTTTCATTGCCGTATTCAAGTCGCAATGGTGAATCAAATGAAGAATGAGGTCCTGGGAGGTAGCGAACATATCGCTGCACACTGAACAAGAGTAAGGAGTCATGCTGAAAGGAATCCAATACATGAATATGTTAAAATTTTGGGTATTACAAATGCAGAGTTAATTATATTTAAAAAAGAATATTTTCACCTGTTGGTGTACTTCGGATCTGGACCGGAATGGTGAGACCTAATGTGCTCCCTTAGAACGACTCTTTGATTAAAAGCTCTTGGACAGACGGCACAAGCATAGGGCTTCTCTCCTGTGTGAATTCTTTCGTGTTTTCGAAGGGTACCACCATCGGCGAAGGCTTTCCAACAAAATCTACACCCATACGGTCTCTCACCTAAAGGATAAATTGAAACAGCATGAAATTTCAAAATTCTTATTACAATAATTTCTGCTGCATATGTTACAAGAGATAATGGAGATTTACAAAACAAATACTCAGTGCCTAAAGGGCTTTGTCAAATCCAGCTTTGCGTTAATATCATTAAAATGGGCTACTTCCAAAGCTATAGTACAAAAAAATCGGCGTTCATTGTGGAATTCATATCAAATGAACCAAGAAAACATTATCCTATCTTCTTAATCTTATGACGCTTTGATTAGGGGGAAAATAATCAACAGTCACGAGAAATGCCCTATGTAACTAACAATCAAAGAACTATGCTTTGAGACAAATAAAAAATTGTAAATAGAGATGACAGAATAGTTGTATAAATGTTAAAAAGGCGAATATATTTTTCAAAATGTACAAAGGCAGAAATCTCAAAAACCCGGGAAGAATGTCAATAGGCCAATAAGTCTTCTACGCCAACAGTATAAAGCTTTCAAACATTCCATTGAAGGCATTAATTACAAATCGCATAACTGAAAAACTGGAAGAGTGCCAATTACTTGAACTAGTTATTAAGTCCTTATATACACATGAGTAGGCTCAGATTTAATGCTCTTTGAAAACATTAAATTTGAACCAATCTACAGTTTCTGCATCGCCGTGAACCCGCCATGAAATCGCCTGTATCAATTTTATTCTGAACTGCCAATGTAGATCATAAATGGTCCTACAAGTACAGTAATTAAAAATATTGTTGCAATTTACAGTAATGGTAATTTTGAGATTTCCTAATAAAGTGCAATTAATTATTAAGTTATAAAAGTAATGTTACCTAAGTATTTCAGAGTATGTCAGACAACCCAAAATTCACTTCGACAAGCCTATTTATTAAGGCAATTTTTGTTTCATTTAAACTACTGCACTGATAAGCCCTGTGGTCACATTGGCATGAGACATCCTGATGTACAACCCAGTAGACCAAACTGTTTGCTTCCTCTAAACAAACTGCCCCTTATAATGCATCTGACTTATTGGACTTTTAGTGTAGGATTCACAAAGGCTTGTAACCAATTTTGTAACTCGCTAAAGACATACAAAAGATCTTTAGCACAGTCTACGACTGTGAGGTCAGATTTTCATGAATGTGCATGACTAAACCAATTAATCTAAACATAGGTACAAGATATTCTGTAACCCAAATTATTTAAGAAGATGGTTTCAAAAACTAATAAGGCATAAGGAAATCCTATTAAATAATGAAGGCTAGGAACCTCAGATTTGCAAATCATATAGTACTTATGGCAAAAATCCTAAAATGTTTGCACTATGCGTTAACAGAGAAATAAAAATTAACACGTGAGTCCGGCCTCAAAGTGAATCCGACAAAAACACAAATTTTGAATAGTGGAGCCCCATAAATTCCCAATAAAAAACCACAACTGGAAGAAGTGGACAATTACATTTATTTAGGACATATGAAAAAAAAGTACCATAAAACATAACAAAAAGAGATAAAGATAAAAATGGAACAGCTCCATCATGAAATAAAGAGACAGATAAGCTTATATTGAGAGTTTCGCAATGTAGAAACAACACAATGCTTATTGTTCTTAGGCAGACTGGTAGTCCTACCTTGGTTCTGTCCCAATAGAGATTTTCTAGTCAAATAATTTATACAATACAGTTTTCCCGCAATTTGTGTATATATCCTCAGTAATATTTTCACTGATATTTTCTGACAGTGTGATGGCATTGTATTTTACTGAAACTTTTTAATAATTAAAGATAGTGTTATGAGAATTCATTCGATAGCTGGTGCAATCGGCCTTCATCCGATATTTCGTGGAACTCGAAATGTTGGCCTGTCGACCCGAGGCCGGCGGCTGGCTCCAACAGACAATCATATAATTTCCTCGTATGTTCGAGAACACCTGAAAGAAATTTCCTGATAGCTCGTTGACCTACTAGAGAATTCCGAGAGAAATATATAAAAAAGGACAGGAAATATATAAATACGGACAGCTGGCGGTGGGATTTAGTATTCGACTGCCGTATAGTTAAGATAAATTGTAAATTATGTGAGTATAAATTGTGTTAAATAAAGTAGTGGAAATAAATTAGAGTTAGTTGGACTGCGTTTATAAATAAATCCAAGAACCCGATTGTGAAAATAAAATCATTACAATAGTACGACTAAAACTGGTTCACCTGCAGGTATCAAAAATTAGCCCTTTCACATTTTATGCTCGTTTCCCTTCAAATCTGTCTGTGAAAGTATTACAAGACAATATTATGAGTGAGATGTGTCGCCTAGGGGAATTTTGGTGACCCTTTTAATTCTACAAGCGCTACGCTATTTCTAGATATACTTGAACATACCTGTATGTATCCTGATGTGTATCTGCTGCGAGCTCCTCGATCCGAAAGTTTTCCCGCATTCTCTACAGGGAAACTGTCTTCCCGAAACGCTGCTGTGACTGTGGCGATGATTCATCAAAGACCTACCGTCGGGGAACTCCTCTCCGCAAACGTCGCAAGTGACGACTTTGTTTCTATGTGACAACATGTGTCTTTTTAACCTCGCTTTGTTGTGGAAGGTCTTCGCGCACTTACTGCATCCGTATATTTTTTCTTTGGAGTGCTCCCAGTTGTGTTTCAACAGCGTGCGGCGATCTTTGCAAGCTCTGCCGCACAACATGCAAGTGTTCGGGGGTAGGTTCTTGCCGTGTTTCGACTACAAAAAACTTTAAGTTAATAACACGCCAAATAATTGAAAATTGGTAATGGTTATAACTGACAGCTGTCACGCTAATAACCTAAAATCATATTGGTTATTGGAATATTCTTAATGTGTACAGTGTGAACCAACAAATGAGTTTTCATGAAATTCAATTCAATAGTGCCCAATCACCCCTTTTGTGCATTTGTTATCATACTTATTTATTATATGCGATGAATGCACAAGTTATTGTTCGAGAGTTCAATCAGTTGAGGAAGCGCAACTGATGCAGGTTCTCGACCAGAAACGATATATTGGCTTGCGTTTAACATATTTGCTAAGATACGATTTTTTTCGTGTGATTTTCATCATAAGAAAGCGGCGTTGCACACAGTAAAACTCCCGATTTGGAATCTTTGTAAACGGACTTTCCCTGAATTTCTAGATGTAGTTATACATTTCACAATTAAATGGTAAATAATTGTTGAAATCCACTGGTCACTTTGGGCAACAAATATCTATTTCTCTGATCTCCGTTACAAAATTGCTTTTAGCAACCACCCCTCTGCTGGTTACCATTTGTTGGATAAAAACTTATATGGACACATATTGGGACATATTGTCAGTCGAACTCATGCTTTTAGTTTAAATTTAGCAAAATTCGTAAGTATTTTGAAAAGCAAAAATTGTATAGTACAACCAAAGTCAATTGAAATTGCATAAAAACCTTATCTGTTGAGATCTTTTTGAGATGATGAATATGAAAAAAGTGGAAGGTTAGATTAATGTATGATAACAAAGTTATTAAAAATAAATAATAATGTAAGTTACTGTTATATTAAAAAAAACGAAACTCAAATTTGTTTCTGGTTGTCACTTTATGCGTCCTAATCTTCACTTCCTGAAGAGGATTCATATCCCGGTTGAATTATAGTCAGTGTGTGCTCATTGTACACATTTTACAAATTTCAGCTTGGTGGTAATAAACTAACGCTTAAGGGTGTCGATACTTTATTTCGATTCTCGCATAATATTACCTCAAAGTTCAAGTGATTTGCAAATAACAAAGTTGACAGACTTATCACAAAGTTAAGTATTGTAATAAATTTTACAAAAAGGTTACTTAGTGGCAAAAATATATCGGAAATCATGGCATGTACAGAATAGATAACTTTTTCTTATTTGCGTGCTGGTGCAATCACCGAAAAGGAATATTTCTTGACCCGATTTTTTGGAGAAGTTTGATTAACATGTAATCAGAAGAAAAAACTACTCTGATTCAAGATCCTTACATCTCTAGGCATTAACAAAATGAGATTGTCATTGTATGCTTGTGACACCTCAATCTGGCAACTTGAACTTCGTGGATTAACTGTGCCAAAGATTGAGGAGAATGGTACTCCTCCCTTTCATACCCTACACATGTTTAATGTGATTTTCTTTGCTGAAAAAAGTGGTTTGGAGGACTTCATCGACATAACGCAGCTGTTACTGCTTCGACTAGGCGAGGTGTTGGGCTATCATAGGCAATAGCCCCTCAAACAATTATTTCAACAAATCGTGTGTACATACAGCAAACCCAAAATAAGGCAAGACGCCGCACTATGGGTCAAATGGCATTTTTTTATTTTAACGGAAACCTATTATCTTAAGCAAAAATAGAGATATGGAAACATTTTTTTAAATTGAACTTTAGGTTATGTAAATTAAGGGAAATTCATTTAGAATATCATCATCCATGTCATCATGCACTATTATAGGGGTGGAAATGAGGGTTGAAATGGTGCACATTTCAAAATTCGATAATTTCTTTCTTTTGCTTATGGTATATCTCAAAGACAAATAGAGATATTTATACGGATGTTGTGTAGGTGAAAATAGGGGTGATAGGGTGAAAACGTAAAAATTCCCCAAAAAAAATAGTGTTTACTGATTCATTGGACGCTGACCACGTTTCTAAAAACCATTTACTTACCATTATCCACTGTGGAGATCATTTATCGTTATCATTTTTCACTATAGGAATGAAAACGATGTTATGGGAGTAAAAAAACAATACAAAAATCATTGATGAATCCTGGAAGTGAGTTTTCAGTCAATTATTTTGAATATTTTTCAACAATGTTTACTTAGATTAATAATTTTTTATTGGACCATTTTAAGGGGTTATTATTTTTGAAATATGTGCTAAATTATCAGAGACAATATGTAACATTCATACTTTTTATCTTTCATATTTTTTATCATCCGACATTCTTTGGGTACCTATTAACAGAAATGTATATAATTATTGTTTTTGCGGTTGTATTGCATTTTGAGAGCTTAGAATGAATCAGGCACCTATTTTTTAAGCCTTTTGAGAAAAATGATAACGATAAACGATCTCCACAGTGGCGTGTTCAGCGGCCGATGAATTACAAATAGTATTTTTTGGCTAGTTTTCACTTTTCACACGCTAACCCCTTATTTTCACCTATACTTTTAGAAGGCTAGCTTTGCAATAAATATTTTTCTAATCTATATTAATGACTCTACAATTAAAAAAAACATCTGTATAAATATCCCTATTTGTCTTTGAGATGTACCATAAACAAAAGAAAAAAAGACCGCATTTTGAAAAGTGCACCATTTCACCCCTCATTTCCACCCCTATAATAGTGGATGGTGACATTTTCCTTAATCTACATAACCTAAGGTTCAATTTAAAACAAAAATTGTGTCGATATCTATATTTTTGCTCAAGATATTAGGTTTCCGTTAAAAAAAAAATATATTCGACCCATAGTGCGGCGCCATCATGCCTACCTATGGAGAGGCGGAACTCGTCGGTGAATACATTATGCCAGTTCAAACAGTGGTGCACAGTCAAAAGAAGTACTAATCGTCATAGTAACAGGTCTCCCTTTTTCATCAAACCATTGTTCAGCGATTTGACGCGTAGTAGCAAAACGTAGACTAGTTGTCTGAAACCTATCTTGACGCCTCGGTTGCCCAGTTGGTTTTCTTCGTGTTCCTTTAACCACATTGTGTTGCAATAGCATTAAGATATTTATTACTGCGAATGATTGGCCAGTAGGGACGACATTTTGAACAGACATTACCGAGCGAATGTTAGTTCATGTCAGAATTACAAAGATTGGGTTCTTATGCACTCGGTTTGGATGTCATTAACATATTTCTTCAAGTAATCAATAAATATAGAAATTGGCCCCTTATTGTGTTTTGCTGATATGGCTTATCAATATCACAATTCATCATTTTAAATGATTTCCATTACATAATCATCACGTTTTAAGAAATACATTGGATCCAAGATCGTCGATAACAATAGAATCACTTGCAAACCAGAACATAATAATCGTCCGGTTGAGACGAAACATGATCAGAATGTCACAAGGGAGAACAAACTCATAAGAAAGTCCTTTGGTCTTTGGCTCGCTTAGTTGGTCTGGATTTGCCTTTACACTTAATACAAGTAGTCGGAAGTACATAAGTACCCAGGCCAATGTTGGGGGGTTCATACCCGGCCATTTGAGGGTTCATAACCGGCCATTGGGGGGAGGTTCCATGCCCGGTCATTGGGGGGAGGTTCCATACCCGGTCATTGGAGGCGGGGGTCATTTTAAAAAAGATTAGAATTAGGTCTCTTCGTTATGACTACTTAGTAATAAGTGTAGATCCACACGTAGTGAATGTATTTCTTTGTGGAAGGGGGGAGTCGAATCCCCCCACATCTCCCTTGGGTACGCCTTGTACGGAAGCGCAATATCTAAAAATATGTGTACCAGTCAGCTGTTATAATCCCGTTCCTTCCCAAAACATTAGAGATAAAATATTGTCTTGTCATAAAACTTTTGAATACAAAACGTATCATACATGTTTTAAAGATAGCTACTCTGTTGCCAAAAAAATCCTGTTCAAAAAATTTTAAAATGTTTTGTTCACGAAATAAAGTGTTTCGAGCGGCAGTGCCAATGCTTACCTCTACGTGCACGGCCAATGTGCTTTCGTCGGGCGTTATCTCGCCACAAATCATGCAACGGTACTCCGCATTTCGAGCGTGTACTTCTGCGTGAGCCAGTAGATCCAAAGCTTCAGGAAACGATTCACCACAGACGTTACAAACGTGTCCGAATTCGTGTTCGTTGACGTACTCTTCTTTGACGTGAACTCTTTGATGCCGTCGCAAGTTGTCTTGTCTGAAAATAACGATACCCAATTTTAGAACTCAATTTATTTTGTTATAATACTAATAGTGTTCATCTAATTATTCGATATATTCGGAACATTGTTTCGAAATACGCTTCTGATCATGGCACGCAACTGACCAGCACAAATGCAAGAAATCGACAAAGTGCTAATTAACCGATTGTTGGCACAGAAACGAGTGCAAAATCCGAATTGAAAGCTTAATATCATATAAATACATGTGAATATTGAAGATTATCAAGTTATTGTAAAAAAAGCAGTTGAATTGTATTTTAAACAAAACTATTTTCAATAAGTGACTTCAAAAGCATTTTGACATATACTAACTACATCTGTTTAAGTATATGCTCAAAGTACTTTACCTATGAAATGACAACCCGCAAGTAGAACAATAATATGTGCCGTACTTCGAATCCTCCTCTCCAGAATAATCTTCATCCTCATCGTCATCGTAATCGTCCATGTCGCCGTGTTTGTCTTTCGCGTGGTCTCGCATCTGTGAGTGGTCCCAGAACATCTCACCGCAAGTTTGACACTCGAAAGGACTGTCGCCTTCTGCGTGAATCTTCATGTGCGATTGAAGCGCCTTTTCACGTGCAAAACCTGAGAAAAAAGAATGGATAATGAATAACAAGTTAATGAAAGAAACCAACAAAGAAAATTTTTGTACATAATAAAATTATAAATAGTGTCACGATTTTGTCTTTGGCAATCTAAAATTGATTTACCATATGCAGGATGTTCCTTCATAATATGCTAATATTTAAGAGATTAAGAGTCTTAACTTTTGAGATATAGAGTGATTTGATTCTTTCGGCCAGTGCCGTCCGTACAGATTTTGCATTGAATGTGTGGTGAAAAATATGGTACTCCACTGCTTTCTCTTAAAATAAAAACTATATTTGATATCTCCATTGATTTCAGAGTAATTTTAAACTTTAGCTAAAAAAATAAAAATCGTTTTACTTCAGCGTCAACTCGCAAAAAATCTAATGGGGTGACAGTTGTGTCATTTTTTCTTTTCTTCAGTAATTTAGGACTTTTAATATTAATTGCTAATTAATTCAGAAATAAATAACTAATTTTGCTATAGAAAAAAAACTATGCAAATAATTCTCAAGAACAACTTAATTGTATTGAGGGTGTTAGTTTTAATCAAGAACTACGCATCAATTTTTTAGCTACTTAACTCTGGAACAAAACGATTTTTATTTTTTAGGCCAAAATAATGTGGACGAAAGAAAATTTCCACACAAATGAATTGATATTCAAATATAATTATTATTTTATAACAGCACGGACGTACCACTTTTTTTCTCCAAGAATATTCAATTAAAAAATTTCTGAAAACTAACTATTTAAATAAAAAAAGTCTAAAAACCATGTGCTATCAATTACTATTTTTTAAAATTACTTCTTTTTTAATCTGACTTAATCGGTACAATACTATTGATTATTTTAGTGTATTCTTATCTCCCTTCTTTTTCTATATTTTGCACATATTTTTTTTTTATTTGCTTTATTTTTTGGACAACTCGAACTCACCCTATATTGCAAACAACCTGAATATGTTTCTGCGTATTGGTCAACCAATTTAAATTATTTGCCTATAATTTTCTCAACCACCCTGTACAACAATAATTCAACTCCACACGAAGTTGCAACCGCCTTAATATTTATTAAACCATCCTGTATAAATATAAATCCTCTCCACCCTACTGACTCTCTCTAGTTTTCTACGGTTTAAATTATCCTTTATGTCTATAATTTTAATTCGTCCCCGTCAAGTACTCTATATATACAATTGTTCATGTTAAAAAATGTAAATAACAACATTTTTCACATTTTTTAACCACATTGAATAACTATAATTTTACTCCACCCTTTATTTCACCACCCGGTATATGCAACTGCTTCTAATTTTTTTTATAACTATACTCATACTTCGCCATATAATTCAAATATTCTAACTGCTTATGCTCATATAACAAATTTTTGAGACTATAATTTTACTCAAACCTTATTTCAAACACCTTATAAAAGCAACTACTTATACATACATACATAATATTTTTTGAGCCACCCTGTATAACTATAATTCTACTTCAACTTATATTTCAATTATCCTGTGTATGAAACTGCTCCTAACATTTTTTGAACCCTTCTGTATATCTGTAATTATAATCCGTTCTATAACGTTTTTTTATCCACTCTGTATAGCTATAGTTCTACTCCACTATAATTTCAATTACCTTGTATACGCAACTAGTTATGTGCCACCCAAAATCACATTTTCTGAACCCACCTGTATAACGGTAAATTTACTCCGCCCTATATTTCAACTGCCCAAATTGCTTGCTGCTGAATTTCGATGCACACACCTACAACCGTATACGGTATTGATAGCCGGCATAACAATTTTTTGATTCGATACACTAATAGAATATATTGTCATTGCACTCGACCGTAAGCCCTGTAAAAGAACTTCGTTTTAAAACGAAATATTTTTGTGAATATCTTGACATTTATGTTGGATATTTATGATGAAAATTTGACATTAATATTGATGTTTACGGGTTTTTTCACTAATATCAGATTTTCAGAAAAACGGTATGTTTTACTTTACAGAAAAATATGCAGAATCAAGCTGAAATATATCTTTGTAGAATACAATTTAGAATATTCAGATTGATCGAGCCCTTCTAGAGAAAACACTAAAGAAACATTGAAATTCATTGTGTATTCCTTTAATTAATGTTTTTTTTTTATTTCCTGGTAAACCGTAAATCTCACGTTATAGAAAAGTATATTGTACCTTTAAGTAATATTCTTTAATATGACGCAGTTTAGATCATCAAAATTGCCCTAACCGTTTTTGAATAATCACTGAGCATACATAAAAAAAGAAAACGACGAATTGATAACCTCCTTTATAGAAGTCGGTTAAAAAGTTAAGACGGTTAGAACACAGTGATATGAAGTTTTTTTCAGGAATCACCACAGCAAATATTCATGGGGAAGTGCATGTCAGTTGGCAAATCGTCAAATTAACGAACTATTTAGTTGGCATATGAGAAACTTAAAAAAATTAATGGTAACAATTTTAAATGCGTAAAATTGTATTTAGTGTTCTCCAGGCCCTCTGATCTTGATGCTTTATATATAGGACATTAAGCCTTATATTACAATTAGTTGCATCAATTTATATGCAGACGGTGGCTAATGAACTAAATATTCTCAAATGTGTGAGCTATGATTTGTTTATGATTACAGATATTTGAGTGTTGATACAAGGACGCACAAAACTTATAGAAAATGATACACCCATGATGGTAATGTTAATTTACTTCTTATGATATATTCTATTGTTTTTAATTTATAAAAAAAGTCAGACAAGTATAGCTACAACTTAGTCTTCATATTAATTCAACAATGACAAATTTACAAAACTACAACAATGAAATCGGTAAATGAGCATTTTTATACTTCACCATGTTGTCACGGTTAAAAGATGTTTTTAGTAGAAATCAAGGTACACACATAATAATGACAAAGAAATTAAATATATAACCATTTTGTCATAAATAATACATACCCACTCCACAATGTTGACAGACAAATGGTTTATTAGGATCTGTTACTTGATATCTTATTGTTTCCTCCTCATATTCCTGTTCGTTCTGCATATATTCATAACTCTCCCCCTTGTCTTCACCCTTCATTTGTTCAATGAATTTATTTTCTTCAATGTAATTGTAGCCTTTTGAACTTGAAGCACCTGTAAAGTATGTTCAATGTTTGCAAATATATAAAGAATGATATTAATTCATACTACCTTCAAAACTATCATATTCCTCTTTGATTTCTTTCTTCTTTCGTCTGCCGACTTGTCTCTTCTTTTTAACTTTCTCAGGTTCGGAATATTCTTCTACCGAATGCGTTTCCTCTTCTTCCAGTCCATCACCTTCAGGTATGTATGCGTGTATTTTGAGGTGGTTCATAAGGTCACATTTTCGTATGTACCTGGAAAACCATATAAACAGGTAAATAAAGAATCTTAACCTTTCTATACGCGCGGTTCACAGACCGCTTGGGATTTCAAAATCGCGTTCTTCCCCGCGTTCCCCGTATAGTAGCTTCAGTGTAACGTCTCGAGAGATTGTGTCACCGGCTGTAAATTGGGTGAGTTATTTGTTTTTAATTTCGATCGCGGTATGTGAGACCGCATTCCACCCTTACAAAAAATAATAAATGCGATTTTGTTTGTTTTAGGTGTAATCAAAATGAATTTATTTTCTTTCACCGTCGCTATCACAAAAGCATATATTACGTGTCAACGATCCTTTTTCAGTAACTAGCGTCAGATCAGTCAGATAATGAAGACAACTGTATGAAACAGACATCATAGTAGTGACCAAGAAAGTGCCGGAACAGTTCTGTTCCAACTCATGCGTTTGACGAAACCGATTCAAGGATCAAACCGCAACGTGACAGCAGACAATGTTCTCATCAATTGAATGATGAAAGCTAAGAGAAAACTGACATATGTTGGAACCGTGAAAAAAAAAATAAAAGGGAATTACCAAAAGAATTCCAGCCACAAAGTCTCGTGAAGTTGTTCTGCTTTGTTTGGGTTTACTCTGTGTTCGTATGTCCAAAAATTGAACAAATATCATCAATGCATCACAGTAACACCATCGACGATCGCATCAATAAACCTATTCAGTATTATAACTCTTGGATGAGACAGACAAGAAATGCTCTATTTATTCAAGCAGTCGACGAACTAGAAGGTGGCCTTAGAGTTCTGGACTTGTGTGGTGTAAATGCTCATATTTACACAATCAGCACTTGTCTAAACAAATAGAAAGAGGAGATTTTCTCAAGAAGTTAGCAAGATCCTTGGTCGTGCCTCATATCGTCATCAACTCAAATTTGCCCAAGGAATTGAATTTGACACTAAAGCGATAGGAGCAGACTTATCTTCAGAAGAGTGGAAATCGAATCCTTAAAGCGAAAGACCTGTAGAATCTGTCCACCTAAACTAAAGAGGAAGACTAACTACACTTGTGTTAGTTGTAAACAAGCGATATGCCTTCAGTGTTCAAGCGTTTGTGCAATGAATGTGATGACCCATGTCAGAATTTTTATTAGGTTGAAGTTGTGGTTCAGTATAGTTTATAGTTACAGATAATTACCCTTGGTTTATGAAAAAGTTATTATTTTTCATCTCAGGTAAATTTAGGCTAAAAAGTGCCGCTAAACTATTGTTATATTCTTTGATTTTGATGTCTAATGTAAATAAAAAATAAATAAGTAAAACTAAAACAATTGAAAATCAAAACTTATATGAGACCTCGCGTCCATGGACATGTTACAATATTGTGACGTCCACAGTTAAAGGTTAATCACATATTTAAATTTAGAACGGAGGATTTCGCGGCCAGAGTCATAGCTGGTTCTGCTTTTTTCGGATTTGACTTCGTCATTTTTTCGAATTAACTTATTTATATACCTAAACCGGGATATAAACACAGTTTTCCGAAGTTTCGCTCACACTTATAAGGGGCTTTTTCAAGGATGAGACAAGAAACAAAACAAATGTTACTTACCTTGCGGCGACTCCATTCATTTCAACTTTTTCTCTCGTGAGAAAGTAAGTAACATTTGTTTGGTTTTTGTCTCATCCTTGAAAAAGCCCCTTATAAGTGTGGGCGAAAACGTCGGAAAACATTGTTAATATCCCTGGTTTAGGTATATAAATAAATTAATTCCAAAAAATGACGCGGTCCAAATCCGGAAAAAGCAGAATCAACATATTTAAATTCTTATTTGTTCCACTGACTGTCCCTAATACGATCACAAATTATGCACTATGACAATTTTTATTTCTCTATTGGTTAATTCTCCTCGGTGTTAAAAGATAATTACAGATACTGATGAACACCATGAAATATTTTTAATTACCTACTATTTTCGGTTGTTCTGCAACTCATTTTCTATTTGTAAATATTAATTTGATATCCCATTTAGACCTTTTTTCCTAAGAATAATGTCAATAAAAAATTCGTTTACTTTAACCTTAATTTGTAATGTTAATCGATGTGTTAGTCTTGTATTTACAGTCAGTATGGTTGTATATATTTTAGGTGGAGACAGTACACACCAGATAAAACAAAAAATCCTTATTACATTATGATATATACATAAGGATCAACAGCCAGACTAAATACATGTTAAGTAAATCATTGTCATAAGAGTAGCGCGAGATACTTGAAAGAAATAACTTCGGATACGAAAAAATGAACTCCTGTGTTTTGTATTGAATAATTATAACGTTTTGTCGTACATTAGATTTGTTTTGGTAAATAAAACAAATATTTCTTAATCATTTTTGTTGCTAGAAATTAGTTTTTGTAAGGAATATTTATTATTTGTGAAATTCTTTTGTGCACTAAGAACACAATGATAAAAAATCATTTACCTAATCATTTACAAGTAACTTCATACAATGTAAGTTCAAACATTCTACATTAACCGTTAAATACATGAACTTACATGATGAATAAACTTCAAGAGTCATCATTTTCAACACAAAAAGTGCACTACACTGTACGACGTAATCTACACTTTGTAAAAATGTAGCACTACCCCATATAAATAAATATTTTACACTGAAAAATTTCAAGGAACTGGTAGAAGAGCAGTCATTTTGAATACAAGATTATCTGTTAGCGACTCAAAAAATGTGTGGGAAATTCATAACATTTTTATTTTTTTATTATTCAATCAGTTGAGAGGAGCGCAACTGATGAAGGTTCTCGGCACGAAACAATATATTGTCTTGCGTCCAATGGATTGAAAAATCTCGAAAATATAGTATTAAAAACACTTTATTGTCTTGCTTTCACTAAATTGAAAATTTTCGAAAAGATGGTAGAATAATGTAATTATTCTAAAAACCTACCTAACACCGCAAAGATTGCAACCGTGCGGCCTATCAGTTTGATGAGCCACCATGTGATTCATGAGATTAGCCTTCTTCCTGAAACGTCTACTACAAAAGTCACAGGGATACGGTCTCGCAGCAGTGTATTCATCTTGATCGGTCGGCAAAGGTATGTCATCGTCTTCTTGGTTGGTTTCTTCTGTGTCACCGACTGCTTCTTCGGAACCAACAACGATTTCTTCGGGACAACTTTCTCCCCATTGTTCTGTGATGATTTCTTCGGTAACACCACAATCCATCAATTGTTCTTGGTAAGTGGACTGTCCGGTACCTTGCATGACCAGAACGTTACCGTCGGAAAGGTACATGATGCGCTCGACAGGTGCATTCTCTTGTGGGACCTCTTCACCTTCCATAACAACTTCTTCGGTTACTCCTAAACAGAAACAAATATTAAACCTTACAGTCTATCAAAATTACAATGTGTAAAAATTTCAACACCTTACAAAATATTCCCGTGTTTGAATAGGATCACTTAAATTCAGCTCTTTAGCAGGTACGAGAATAACCAAACGTAATTTTCGTTTTCCGGCACTGAATCACTACATCTGTTGATACTTTCTCATTGGAATGAAGAATTCAAAAGTGACTCTTAACGACAAACCAAAGACAGATGCAAAAGAAAACGGCAGCCATCCAAGAATAGATGCAGTACGCAAATTGACAAAGGAAGATCGATTTGTGACATTCGTGACATTGAGGCATTATTGGGGATTTCGAAAAACTCAATCCATAAAAAAAGCATTAAGAATTGCGTGTAAAAAAGTTATTTCCTGCTAGGCAACGCATCTATTGAGAAGAAAAACGATAAAACTAAAAATTCAAAAACCCCCGACAGAAAAAAAACTCTAAAAGGGAACAAATACTCAAATTCCGGACTTGTTATATTTGGGATTTCATAACTGAGACTAGTACTCATATTTGCGTACCCGCTCCACTTGAGCAGGTCCAGTATTCCAGATGGCCCCTTTATCACGGGTCCACTCAAACACAAATAAAAATCGGTCAAGCTGTTTGGATGTTCCAAAAATGTATATTCCGAGAATCCGATCGTAGCGCCATCTACTGTGCCCACTTGTGAATCTAAACCATCCAGAGCTCACAAACAGACACACACAAAATTTCATTAAAATCCGTCATTTAGGACCTCAAAAAGTTTTCCTAGAACCCGATGGCTGCGCCAGCTACCTGGTTAAATTTTGATCTAATCCATCCAATGGCACACTCAAACACATACAAAAAATTTCATCAAAGGCGGTCGATTTGTTTACGAGCTACGATGCCACATACAAACAGATCCACAGATACACACTTTAAACTTATAACATCCCTCATTTTGTGGCGGGGGATAAAAAGGCTAGTGACACGAAAATGGTAGACTGCTTCAAGGCGGGAAATTGTAAAAACGTGTTCAGCATCGCCAGTGATGATGAACTGTGGATTTACTCATATGAACCCGAAAATAACCAAGAACCGTTTGCTTGGTGTCCCAAAATGAAGAAAACGCAACAAAAAACATAGAATCACTTATCTGCCGGAAGCCATCACTGAAAATCGAAGAAAAGCAACCCTGAACAATGAATCATCCTTCAAACAAGACAATGCAAGTTAGCATAAAGCTCGCATGACAACAGAATTTGCAGATCAACGAAAAGTAGAACTGTTAGTCCTTCCTGATTTTTCACTTTTCCGAAAATATAATCGAAATTAGAAACGACCATATGTCCTTGCTTGATAAAGATCTACAAAACAAAAGATGCATTAACCTGTATTTTAAATATTAATTGTATAAATAACGTTTTCATTAATTTTTTAATAACTATAGCAGTTATTGAAAAACTAACTAAACACATTAAACTATTTTTTTCCTGTATGTTACGAATTTTGTGCTAGAAATAAACTCAACTATTTAATATTATTTTTATATTTTAAGACCGGAATGAAAACAAAAATAAGGAGACACGACATCATAGCGTACAGATCTTCAAAGTGTTGAAGTGACCATCCTCTGTCAAAAGCTAAACTAATAATGCCTACAACTGGATAATAAACACCAATGACATCAAATACAAACCGACGACATAGTACAAGACATCGGGTCACCACAATACTATTCAGCAGAATGTTTAAGCACTTTCTGAGAAGACAAGTCACAAAATATCCGTATATTTCCAAACGTTTCGGAGTCTAGATCAGACTCGGTTGTCAATGGCAAGGAAACTATGAAAAAAGGCCAATTCTAAAATGTAAAATTAAAATGTTTGACAATATTTCCCAGAAAGTGCTTAAAAATTGTAAAAATATGACACAAATATCCTTCCGAAAACAACTATTCTGCACGTTTTACGAACTAAAGTACACGACACAAGTACTTGACAAACAGGGATCAGACCAATTATTCCCTCAAGATTATAGGCACGAAACAAGAGCAAATTTCAATTTTAACTGGCGCAAGCGGCAAAAGAAGCCTTAGGACAAAAAAAGCTAATGAGAAGAACTATAAATTTTTGGAAAAATGATAAACTATAGATATAGAGATCAAAGATCAGAAACAGCTATAGCACAGATGATTAATTACTGAAAAGGATGACCAATGAGAATATACAGAAGTTTTAGTCACGTTTAATTAATATGGGTATATCATGTTTTTTCTTGATGATCATTATTTTTGAAGCGAAAGCTTCTTAACGGGGGCCCACATTTACACATATGAAAATAGATGAGCAAGGGAATGAATTGGATAACTTGTCATTTCATTTGTTTCGACACCGACACCACACACTACCTTGATCTTGAAATACACATACAATTCAGTTCACTGTGTAAGAAACAGAGACAGGTAAAATACATTATGTGTATGTGTAATATAACATCCAATTAATATAGAAAACCTGCACAAAATTTGCTTTTCTCATAAAAACTCCAATTCTCTCTTTGCTCTCATATTCTCTCTCCATTAAGGACTTGACATGTCAGAAGTCAGAAACAACGCTATTAATTTCATGCGCCTATTGTTAAATTTTTTGCCGCATTTACAATTCATCGGATACGAGCTTCAACTTGCAAGTTAGTAATTCAACAAATTTTATTTGACACAAATTACACATTAGTCTTAATACTTAAGTCATAACAAAATAGTGACAATTATTTTAATTCTCCTGAAATTTATAACCATAACTAATGGATAACACAAGGAAATAGAAACAGATCTCAAATAACTGCCGCCTCTTTTTTGTTTTTTTGTGGTTAACGCGCATCCCGAATTCCTTGTATATTCCATCGAGTTAATTTAACATATTTTGTAAGCCAGTATCTGAATCTGCAATAAATACTGTATCATCTGCTTATCTGATGGTCAATGGCATATTAGTAATGGTTAAAAAAATTAAAAAATTCGATATTTCTTGTAATCAAGGCATATTATATTTTGTTATTTTCTAGTTTACCTTCCGCAATTTACTTATGATTTTCATCGGTTTTCTGCAAGCTATAAATGAGTCCTATGTTCCTCTTTTTTCAAAATTTTAGCCTTAAAAATTATATCTATGTATTTCTTATATCTTTTCATCTGATATGTACTAATTATGTTTTTAATGTTCTAATTAGACCACTTACTTTAAAGGGGGTATTTTTTGTTAATTTTCCTCAATATATTTTTTTAACCCATTCATTTTAATTTTACAAAAAATATATATTTATTTACATTTGAATATTACATAATGCACTAAAAAAAAGTTACATATTTTATTTATTTTTTCCTTTTTGCCACCCAAAATTAATATTAAAATTTGGGATTAGGCTATCCTATAAACTTTCTGTGAAGACCTATATGCCCCATTTTTTTTTTTTTCAAAATTGTAGGCATAGTATTTTCGAAGATTATAAAATCTCGAAAAGATAGTTCACCGAAAAAGTGCATTGACGGCATAAATATTTTATTAAAACTACACTACAATATTTATCACGTCATCTACCGATTTCAGGATTACTGGAAATCCTGTCATCCGTCTCGCCACGAGTTAATATCCTGATCCAAATATCGCGATAAATACTGAGCGTGTATGGCTCGCTAAACAGTGAAATCAGAATCAACCCTCACATGCAACAACCAGGCCACGCCCATCCCATTCTTTTATTCGACCAATCCTCAATGTACGTTCATCTTCGGCGAGTAAACGAAGTTTCGTGATTTACAGGATAAGTTACCACAGTGCTGTTTGTAATTATCTCGGTTACTGTACGACTTTTTGGTTTTAGATCTCCTTGTAATAAGGTGGCAACCATTTGAGGATTTCTTTATCCCGGCGTATTTTCAACCGTAACATTCAAATACTATTGTCTAGATATGTAAGTTTAAATTTAAATATTCTCCATATACATAAATTAACTTAGATAAATATGAGACTACAGAGCATTTTGTAATTGAATTTTTTTATTAACTCACCTTCAGGAACGCCAGTAAATTCTTCTGACTGGGCTGGGAGGATTTCATTTTCAATGCCGCATATTACCTCTTCCGTCTGCACGACGGTAGTGGAATCCTCCCAGGTCAAACCAAAAGTCTCCTCCATCCTTTATGCAGTCCACAGCATTGTTGCTATGAAAACACATAATGTACAAGTAGAACCACAAAATTAATTAAAACTTAATTTGATTCAAACTTAATGATTAATAAATAAGACGAAGCTGAGGTTTAAAAAGAAAGAAAAGTAAAAACAAGATGGACACTGAAAAGAGTTTTACCGAAAAAAAGAACATTTTAAAATTAAGGAAAATAAAATCATTGAAAACACACCCAATATCGGACGGATGACCCCATTGTTATTAAACACACACAAACAATGGCAATTTTTAAACTTTCGGAGACAAACAACTATGGATTCGAGAAAATTGTAGGTTATCGATATTTTGACAAGTGAGGTTATGCTAAAATTGAGGTTAAAGAAGTTTACAGATTTCGAAAAATGTAAACAAAAAAAAATCGGCATATTTCAGCTTAAAGCTATAGTGAAAATATGACATATGTGTACCACTATAAGGCTATTCAAAATTACCATTTATTACGCAGGTTAAACGTCCATGAAAACAGAATGTTGAAGTAATGGAAATATATCTATTATTAAATTCAGTGGAATTTTATCGTGAAACTTGTTATTCGGATTAACGCAAATTAATTATGCGATAAAAAAATATAGAGTAACATAAGTTTGATCAAAATTATCTACTTACAAATTAATTTTGTTATCAGATTTGACAACCTAACCAAGCTTTACGAAACGTCCTTCACTTTTGCCAGTGGCAAATGGCCGCTTAAGTTCGTCGTATTGGGTATGACGAAATTCACATAAAAATTCACGAAATTTTGATGGTGAGTTAAACAAAATACCGATATTTCAAAACGCTATAAATTTAAAGCAGAATTAATGTAAGACACTTTTTTAGCTACAATATATATAAAACAACGAAATTAGGTTATTCGATAATAACCTACAACTTCTCCGCTACCGCCAAAACAATTGCTTATGAAGTAACAGATCCGCAGTGCGGGTAATTTGAAATAGCGGATATGAGTACGTTTGGCGGGAAAATTAAAGAGATACCCAGTATCAGCGTTGATAGATTTGATGGAGAAAATCTCAATTCCCAAGCATATTTTCTGTCGCATTGGCATTCTGATCACACGAGAGGACTTACTGATATTGATCTTAGTTTCTGGTTGCACTTGGAAAGGTGTAATAAAATGATATATGCTTCAGAGGTAACCTGTACAATTTTGACAAAGAACTATCCTGCCTTTATAAAGAATATAAAACAACTGTGTTTTTACACACCCACAACAATTAATGTAGAAAATGAAACATTTTCAGTTACAATTATACCTGCTGGCCATTCTCCTGGTTCTGTTATGTTCCTTTTTGAAACTCAATTAAAAAAAATTTTGTATACAGGAGACTACAGAATTCATAAAAATGATATTACTAAATTTAAACAATTTTCTGATTATGTGAAAGACTTAAACAGAGTTGATAAAATTTATTTAGATACCACATTTTTTTTAAAATGTTATCCTGAGTTTCCTATGAGAACTGACAGTTTGCAGGAAATATGTAGACTCATTGAAAATCATATAAAACATGGTAAAGACTACCTAATTCACCTTAAAACAGGAGCTTATTATGGATATGAAATGGTTTTCCAAGAGATATACAAGAGATTTGGCATGCCAGTGCATGTACGTGATAACGAATACAATTTTTATAAAATGATGCCTGATTTAGATTCAGCAGTAACATTAGATGGCATCAAAACACAAATTCATGGATCGTGTGGAGGTCATAAAACAATGTGCAAATCTGTTCCTGATGGCAAATTACTTACTTTGCTAATAACAGCATTTTCTTGGGTTTCTGAAACATTGAATGAAGGTATTGCACAACGTTATGGGGAGAATGCTTACAAAATCTGTTATTCTACACATGCTTCTTTAGAGGAAGGTATAGAATTCATAAAGTCCCTTAAACCAAAAGAAATTGAGGTGTGTGTTAAGCCGAGATCTCATGAACAAATTGAAGAGATGGATGAACTAATCAAAGAATTGTTGAATGACATTAATTCACCCCAGAAATGTGTATTGAAACCCAAATTTTTTGATATTACTTCTAGTTCAAAGAAAGTAAAGTACTGCCCTGAAAAATACTCAGCAGGATGTTTATCAGATATTTTAAAATCTCCTCCCAGAGAAAAGAGGCTTTATTCATGTAAATCATTTGAAGAGGTTCTTTCACCCTCAAAAAGTCCGTCAACTACTGAATGTTCAACAAGAAGTTTACTAAACAATAATCAAGTGATAAAATTAGAAGACAGTGGAAACGTCAATCAATCAGCATTGGAAGTAAACCTTAAAAAAATTGATCAGGCACCTGATGAAGAATTACAAATTGCTACTAAGGAATATGCAAATACTTTAATAGAAATCACAGAAAGTAAAGAATGTAGTGTTGTGGAGCCACAAATAAATATGTATGAAAAAAGCAAAAGTGACAATAGTGTTGATGATGTTATAAGGTCATTATTTTTTCCAGAACCCAGAACAGAAAAACAATTTTCTGAAGGTAATGAAAATATATATTCAAGTTTGCAAGACAATAACCAATTAGGAGACAGTGGAGATTTCATTAATTCATCAATGGAAATAGGCACCAAAAATAATATTGAAGGATCTAGCGAAACATCTGAAATATCTACTGAGGAATCTCCAAATATTTTATTGGGAATCATAGAAAGTGTGGGATATAATGTTGAAGGGCCACAATCAAATACGTTTAAAAAGAACAACCATGACAGAGTTGATGATCTTGTAATGTCTTTATGCTCCCAAGAAACCTATGCAGATGAATTTCTTCCTGAAAGTACTGAGTCTGAGAATATATTATTAGATATAATTAATTCTTAGTAATGTATTAGATACCAAAATTATATATGTTCAATGTCATAGACAATTCCACTGTGATTGGCCAATGTTATATCTACTACAAGGAATTTAAAAATATTTAAATGGGAATGAAAAAATGTCATGAAAGTAATGAATGACAAATATTTAACTGTGATTATCTAATTAATGAAATGATTTTTTTATGTTGTATTGTTATGTATCAAATCATACAATTTTATTATGTTACATTCCTTTTAGATATTTATATTTGTATTATATATTTTTAAACATTTTATATATTCATTCAATTCAATTTTTGCTTGAGCATGTTATTCATATATATATATATATATATATATATATATATATATATATATATATTTTTATAATTGTTATTGATCAAAATAACTACAATTCATTTTATTGTGAATATACTATACAGGTGTTATAAATATATTTTAATGTTTTAAATGATATTTCATAAGTGATCTCAAATTATATGTAATTTTGATTTGTACAACTAAGTATACAAAATTTTGTATAAAAAATAATATTTTTTATATTAATTCATTAATATAATAACACTTATTTGTATCTTTGCTTCATTTGCTTCATTTCTAATAAATAATTGAATTGATTATTTTTTTATTTATTATTCATAAGAAAATTACATACTTGCAAATTTACGTTAGTGATTTTTTTACCTTTACAGAGATTTTTAAATATTTTTATTAATTTTGAATCTGTATGAATCTAATGTATAATAGTTTTAAAATTGTGTTAATTTAATAATTTTGTAATGTATATGAAAAGGTTATGAGAAAATTGGGAAATGCAAAAAATAATATAAAAATATGTTTTTATTTTTTTCTCTCTATATACTTCTCACATTGTAAACCATAAAATACAGCACTTTTGTGGAGAGCGGGGTTTGCGATAAGGCTAGAGAGTCTAGACGATAGAGATGATGGGAATAGGCGATAGAGGGGTATATGCGATAGGAAATGGACTATTGAGATAGTCGATAGGTGTAGGCTATATATAGGGATCCCTGTTGATAACACCCAGTAGAATCCCACACATAACTACAAAAACTGTAGTAGTTTGTATGCTGTCTATCTGTAAAGAGAATTAGCCAATAAAGATAATTTTTAAACCTATCAGAATCTATCTGCAAGTCCAATATAGCAAGTTTTCATTATTGGAATCAATGGAATTTTAATGTATCCCGTAATTCTATATGATTGTAACTTGTAGGAATGCAAATTTAAAAGTATGGAGTATGTGTATTTCCAAATAAAGTATAAAAAATTGTACCACAATGTTAAGTTTAAAGTTTGCTTTTTACAACGGCTATATTAAATATATAGAAATTAATTTTTAGCTTGAAATTTTGTAAGAGGATAAGCAACAATAAGATAATAGGTTCATATATAGTTATTTGAATCTATTGGATAATTTCAACGGGGGGAAGTACATTATTTGAGTAATAACAACCCCTTTTGATAAATAATAAATTGGTAAAAATTGTAAATTGGTAAATAATTGAAAATGGAACATTAATTTTTGTCACAATGATAGTTTACCAAAAAGTTTATATTTTAATAATTTAAATGTATTAATCAGACTAAATAATTTGAAGGTCTGATAAGTTTCAACAACTCTTAAGTTGTCATGAAGATGACAACCAGAACCTTAAAAATGTATGTTTGATGGGACACCTTCATAAGTTAAAATTCATGCATATGATTTAGCATATATGCTTTCCCGGAAAACATAAAACTAATGAGGCAGATTCAGTGTGCATTTTTGTAAACGGTATCAGCACATATGTAAAGTAACATCTGCTATGGAAGCTGAATATGTATGAACACATAACAAAGGGGTGCGTCAAAACAAATTATACTCGATAATCCTTTCATAAATATATGCTTTCGACCTTCAGCAAATGCTGCCAGTACCCAAATCAGGTATATGATTAGCTAATGTATAAACTAAAGTTACCTGCCTCAATTTTAGGATCTGGTTTGGCTGCATCCTATCTAACTGTGTGACTTATGTGGTAAGAATATATGCTACAAGAGGAAACATTGCTGCTTGATTATTACCCATTTAATTTTATATTAAAAATAATATGGAAAAGTTTTTTCTTGACTAATAATTGTGCACCTGATTCAGAAACCCTTGTCAATAAGGCTTTTATGCACAATGTTGTTCATACCTTAGACCAGTACATTCATTGGAACAGCTCTGGTATGATAAAGTTTAGCTAAATTTTGACAACTGAAGACAACAAAGAAGAACTGTGAATTATTTTATGATTAAATAAATCCAAGTAATAAAAACAATCTTCTATTTAACGAACACTTTACTTAACTTGATCACAAGACCATTTTACTAAAATTAAATCATTATATTAACATTGGCATGAATGTTATTTATTTGATAGAGCTACATAACCAACATATTCATGTTTTTGGAGAAATAAAAACTTTTTAGTTATGTTATTTATTGGCGCTCTAAGACTGAAAGGTGGTTCATATGTATTGTATATTATCATTGGAGATAATATACAATCAGTAGGCCATGAGTCGGTTTAATATAGGCCAAATATCTCGATGATTTTTTAAATCATATCAATAATTTTTAACCTTACAAGTGTTATATAGATTACTTTTGAAACATTTGACAATCAGCTATCAAATGAATCATCTGGAGTATGTATCACATTAAGTTAGCTCAGAATTTCAACTAAATGATGATGACATAAGGAAAAATTAATTTTATTATTATTTTCCTCAGAAAGATATTTACGAAGTTGTGAAATGGTGTATTATAAACAAATTACCATTAAACATAAAAAAGTGTTTAGTGATCTCATTCTCCGGGTGTCACAACAAACTGTCTAAACAATTAAAGACCTTAGCGTTTTTGTAGACGATAAACTCCCTTATTTCCTTAATTTCAGACTATGTCCCAATCACAGTTCCAATAACATCTGCTGCTTTTGTTTGTTATTAAGTCATCAAATACTGTTCACTAAATAATTATCTGCTGTAATTTGAAAACAGAATAACTCCTTTGCTGTTACCACACGCTATTTTCAGTCTGAGTAAGGTTGTCACCAGGCTTACCAATCATTGGCGCTTCGCTATATGTGAAATAAAACCTACAGTTATTTAGTTTCATTAATACTTAGTGCATTAAAAGAACATTTCCACCTATATTAAGAGATTTTCCGACTTGCCTCCACACCCTGCTAGACCAAAAAACCTGATGCACCTCCAACTATAACGAACGAATATAGACTCTAGCGTCTATATTCGTTGCCATGACCTACCGTTTCTGTGCACGCCCTTGATTATCTGCATACCTTAAGTAAAAAAGAAAAAAGCTTAAAAAATTGTGGTCCACAAAAAATCGTCTCCTAAATTTTTATAGTCCCAAAAAAAATTCAAAATTTTTGTGATCCAAAAAAATTCTTCAAAATTTTTGTGGTTCCACAAAAAACTCTCAAATTCTTATTGTTCTCAAAAAATATTCTTCAAAATTTTTGTAGTCAAAAAAAAATTTTCGTCTCCAAAATTTTAGTGGTCCCAAAAAATATATTTCTTCAATATTTTTATGGCCCAAAAAAATTCTTCAAAAATTTTGTGGTTCCACAAAAAAAATTAAAATTTTTGTAATTCCAAAAAAACTCTTATAATTTTTTTAGTCCCAAAAACTTCTTCCAAATTTTTGTGGTCCTAAAAAAAATTCGTCTCCAAAATTTTTGTGATACCAAGAAAAAAATTCTTCAAAATTTGTGGCTCAAAAAAAAATTCTTCTCAATTTTTGTGGTGTGTGGTGTTTACTGTCCCAATAAAGTTAAAACAACTTTGTATATATAATACCAAAAATATGAAAATAAGACCTAAAAGTTTTAAAGTAATTACAATTACATAAACATTACTTATTAAATATTGACTACAATAGTGGACAGACTATACCAATATATAGTTTTTGAGTTAACGTTTAGACAAGAAAATTCAAACGACCCCACTGGAAAATTGTTCTGTAATATTTCAATTGCAATTTTTTAGGTCTTTCATACAATGCCATAACATGAAAAAGAATTTAAATCAATTTTGTTGTTTGCGATATTTTTTATGGACTCTCTTTTGTATAAATTTTGATCTAGAACGTTTTTTCTTTAAAGTAAGAGTTTTGGAATTGTACATATGAATAAGAGAATAAGGAAATTTTTTGACTTTTCAACTTATTGTTTAAATTATACCTTCTATAGATGGCTCATGTTGAAACTATTATTGTTAGTAATACTTCAAAGGCCATTCTGTTTTATATTATTACCTATCCATAGGAATGTGTCTTTTTCTAATACTGTATAATAACTTTTTATCATTTTTTATTTATTTATCATTTATTTACCATTATCATTTTTGCAAGTTTTTGGCATTTGACTGACGTATTTCTGAGTTTCATCATGTAAATATGGAGAAGTTTGCGTTTATATTTTCTACAATGTTGGCAAAATTGTAGAGGTGCATTGTGTAAAATGTTATTTTTTGACACTCATGTTCACCACATAAATATAAACAAAATATTAACAGTAAAATAATGCTTTAATTTACATTAATTATCTACAAAATATAATACAAATATAATCACATATAATAACTAAAACTAAAATCACATTTATAAAATTAACAAAATCTTCAGTAAGTTGCATCCACTAGTACTCAAAAAATAAAAATGAAGTAAAAACAGAATTTTAAGGCAGACAAATATTTCGGATCCAGTGAGATTTGTAATATTAAACCATATCTGTTCTTTCATGCATATATGATTTTGGATAAATATACGGAATATAATCTTGTATTTATTTTAACTTAAAACACTGAATTAAGTTTTCTTTACATTAACCTAACCCTGGACAATTAATTAAATTTAGCAGTATTGTGTAGAAGAACTGGCATATGTTTTAACGTTCAGATCTCAAAATTAAACAATAAAAATTGTTTACATATAGATTTGGCAGTTCACAGAGTTCTTGATTTATACCTACTGACTAACACTGAAGGCCACTTCATGACTAATCCTAATCATAGTTAACTATTTTTTAGTATCTATTTAATAAATATATCTATGTTTTAGGGTATTGCTTTATCATACAGGTTGTTTCAGAAAGTTCAATAAAACCAAATTCTAATATTAATAAATAACTAAAGGTAAAAAAGTTGTGATATTCAAGGATTTTTATTTAATTATGACAAAGAACAATATCTATATATCAAAGCGAAAATTTAAGAAAAATTCTTAAATGAAAACCCCCCGGAATTATTGATAATGACTTCAGATATGAGTCAAAATGTCATAACACTATTTGTACACAGGAATACTGATTGATCACATTATAGACTTCTTTTTCTCTCAGAATACCTACACTTTGTTCCATTTTGCAATTTCACTCTACTTATGTGCATGCAACAAAATATGAATTAATCAGAAACTTCCAATTCCAAATTACTTAAACTGAAAATCAATTATTTTTCACAAAATTGTATATTCTAGTTTGGTGTGATATATTGCAATTGACATTTGCAAAAATTGTTTTGACCATTCATTATAGCAAAATAATCATTCCCCTTCATTGAGTCCATTAGAATCATTACAGCTTCCATAATTTGTGAGTTGTAATCTTAAGCCAAATAATCTTTGGGATGACTTAATAAATAGTTATTGAAAGTGCAATATTCTTGACTTATTTGCAAAAACAGAAAAATCACCATTTTTTATCTTTAATGAATTAATAATATTAAAGTAAAAGCAATTTCGCGACAAACCTTTTGGTCTTAATATCTAATAGTTTCATTAAAAAAATTACCAATGTACATAAAAAGATTTTGAACAAACTTTTTGAAACATCCTGTACAACGGCATAAAGCACTAATCTTCTCTTTGGGTACTCCAAACCATTACTGATATGATGTGCTTGGATTCACATTGTAAGATGTTGTTGGATTCACATTTATCATCTCACTAGTACTGCAAATAATAAATTTAAATTAAAATAAGTGAAAGAGAACAATAAAATGTTCAGCTATTAAATATTTCATAAGAACATTGAATTTTAGCGAAATAAAATGACTAGATAGATGGTTGTTCTGTAGCTGACAGAATATGGAAGACAATATATTTTCCCTGTATGTTCTAAAATGAGTATATTGTTTTTCACCAGTAAAACCTACTGGTAAAAAGTGAATTGTCTTCAATTATAGTAGATGTCCAGTTGGACTCAAGATTGAAGTGGTCAGTATTTGCAGATATGCAATTTATACAATTTAAAGAGTTATTGGCAAAACCCATTGTATTAAACACGATCGTTCTATAGGAATATACCACAGATACTCTCATATAAAAAATAAATATAAAAAATATTGTATTAAATGCTCGAATTTACGACCTGTGGCCAGCACAGCAGTAACAGTGCAGTAGCTTAAGACATTTGAAAGGAGCTCCTATTAGAATTTATAAAATCTCATTTTGATGATTTTCTACAGCTTCTTCATTCATGGCATTACCATCACGTCATCACCTGTCATAATATATGCAACAAAGATCATACAATTTTCAAACTTCCTTATTGTTTTAAATAATTTAATTCTTTAAATTTGCTGTTAAAAAGTACCTTAGCAAACTAGCACTTAAGAATTGGCATATCACCGCCGTTTGCGGTTAAATTTTATGTCAATAAAAGATCTCTATTGACTTGACAGGATTATTATTTGTAATTTTTCACTATTTACCTATATGCCGATTAAAACAGCATTAAATAAGAGAGAGAAAAATTTGCATGAATCAGTTTTCAACATTATGTTCTCTAATTAATAAATTTTCATTATATTCATAATTATCAGTCCTTTAAAATCTCATTTGGGAAATCTGGAAATTGCAATAGATTAGCATAAGTGTATGCAATTTTTAAAACAAACCATTTACAGTAAAATGAATGTTTAAATATACACAATAAAATTCAATGTCTGTCAAATGGATATGTATGTTTAATGTAAATGTTTACATTATATGATAAAAATATGCTTTTGATTTTATTTTTATTTAAATACATTTTTACGTACCCTTTTCCACATTTAATATGGATGAACAGCAAAGCAATGCCGAGTAGAAGGCACACACAGCCAACGACGATGTAGGCGATACCTAGGAACGGATTTTTTCCACCCAATAATGAAGTTGTGCTCAAAATCATACGTTTCGAACCATCAAAGGCACTTACGTCATAATCTAGAAAAAATAATCAACATTTATTTAATCGAGTAAATACTAGACAAAAATATATAATAATTTTTTCCACGTTATAAAAAAATTCGGGCGTGCTGTTGTAAATAGCAGAACTAGGCAACCAGTAAATAAGGATCGTTGAAACACGTCAAAAGTCAAAAAGTCAGACCGGCAATACATAGAATTAAGGATTTTATTTAATCTTTAATTATTGACTTCGAAACAATTTGCCTAGGTTTGAGAATTATTTATAAGCATAAAATGACGAAACACAAGAAACGAAGGAACCGATACATTAATTTTTACTCATGTATTGTCTGCTGCAACTTTTCGTTATATAGGAATACTTGACATAATTACAGAATTTCGTTTTTTTAAATTATGATAAGAATGGGCATAAATTCCCTCAGTATTGAAACGCCTGTGTTTGTCAGAAAACAGCCAACTTATTATCGCGTATGAACCAGTAGGCTTTGAAATAAATTGTCAATTGCAATGAAATTGATGGATTATCTGAAAGTAAGTCACCTCATTTTGTAAAATAAATATTTAAGTATATTTAAAATCAGGTAATTTAAAAAAATCAATTATACTGTTTTTTATATATATTCTCGTGTACATACCGGAAATTAAATTAGACATTTTGTGTGCCATGCAAGATGTCAAATGGTTTTGTTTCAAGAAAGTAAACATTTTTTTCTTGTGTAAAAAGCAATTAAAGAACACTAGTACGAGATAAAAGTCCGAGCTTATTTGAATAAGAACGTAAAAACTAATTGTATTTATGATTTATAGTGTAATCATAAAGGAGTAATAAAAAAGGTCCCAGATAATTATATAAAAATGTCTACAACCGCCCTGAAATTTGAAAAAGTTTCCAATTCGAAAGAAAATAAGATATTTGTGACACCTCCAGAAGCAGTAGTGTTTTGCCCAAATGACGAAGAATTCAAGGACCCGTATGCATATATTGCTAAAATTAGACCGATGGCAGAAAAAATGGGAATATGTAAAATAAAACCACCGTCACAATGGAAGCCGCCATTTGCCGTAGACGTTGATAAGTTTACGTTTACTCCAAGAGTGCAGAAACTGAACGAAATGGATGCCAAAACGAGAATTAAATTAAATTTTATGACCAAAATAGCGAAATTTTGGGAATTACAAGGTACTGTTATGAAAATACCATTAGTTGAAGGAAAAACCGTTGATTTGTACACTCTGCATAAAACCGTACACGCCGAAGGGGGATTCATTTCTGTTAGACAACTGAAAAAATGGCCAGCAATTGCTCGACTTATGGGTTATCAAACAAAAGAGGCAGTTACAAACGCTCTTGAAAACCATTATGAACGCATTCTGTTTCCTTTTGATTTGCTAAATGACAGTAGTAAAAAATCTAATACAGAGGTGGCAAATAAAACAAATCGATTACAACTGAACCAGGCTCCCGAAAATGCGCTACAAGTTCCCAAAAAACGAGGACGTAAACCGAAAAATAATGCAAACAAAAAAACAAAACGAGTTAATCAAAATGTCGACATTTTGGCACAGTATATATGCTGCAATTGCAACTTGGGTGATGCTGAAGAATCCATGTTACTCTGTGATGGCTGTGATGATGGTTACCACACTTTCTGTTTGACGCCTCCTCTAAGAGGTATACCAAAAGGCGATTGGTGTTGTCCAAAATGCGTGGCTGAAGAGTGCTTAAGGCCAATGGATGCGTTTGGTTTTCAACAGGCTCAAAGAGAATACAATCTTCAACAGTTCGGCGAAATGGCAGATAGATTTAAAGCAGGATATTTCAAATTATCCCCTTCCGAGGTTCCAACGAGTACAGTAGAGCAAGACTATTGGCAAATTATTTCTTCGGTTGAAGAAGGTGTTGTTGTCGAGTACGGGGCTGATTTACACGCTATGGATCACGGTTCAGGTTTCCCCACGATGTCTTCGAAAAATCTTTCTGCACAAGATAAAGAATATGCGCAGTCTCCTTGGAATTTGAACAACCTGTCGGAGTTGGAAGGATCTGTTCTTAAATACATCAATGCTACAGTGTCTGGAATTAAAATACCATGGATGTACGTCGGTATGTGTTTCGCTACGTTTTGTTGGCATAATGAAGATCACTGGACTTATTCCATTAACTACCTGCACTGGGGTGAGCCTAAGACTTGGTATGCCGTACCTGGTGACCATGCGGAGGCTTTCGAAGCTGCCATGCAATCAGCTGCACCAGAACTTTTTAAATCTCAACCGGATTTGCTCCATCAATTAGTAACAATGATCAATCCTAACATTTTGATGCGTGATGGGGTACCAGTTTATCGAACAGATCAATACGCAGGTGAATTTGTCGTCACTTTTCCTAGAGCTTACCATGCAGGATTTAATCAGGGTTATAATTTCGCAGAAGCTGTAAATTTTGCTCCCGCCGATTGGTTGATGGTGGCTAGAGATAGTGTTTTGGAATATTCCAAATTACGACGTTTTTGTGTATTCGCTCATGACGAATTAATCTGTAAAATAGCGTCAGAAAAAGACAAATTGGTGCTGAACATTGCAACAGTGGCATATCAAGACATGTTAGTGATGGTTAACACTGAGAGGACACTGCGTCGATACCTGCATCATTCAGGAGTTTCAAACGGTGAACGTGTAATTTTCGAGAGCATACCTGATGACGAAAGACAATGTGAAGTGTGCAAGACCACGTGTTTCTTATCTGCTCTCTGTTGTAAATGTTCCGAAGGCCGTTTGGTTTGTCTTAGAGACTCTCAACGATTATGTCAATGCGCTGTTGAAGATAAAGTTTTAAAGTATCGTTATACGTTGGAAGAGCTCTATAACATGTTGAAAGAACTCAAATTGAAAGCAGAGGCTTTTGATGAGTGGGTAGCCAGAGTGAAATTAATAATGAACAAGAAAACTTCACAACGTGTCTACCTCAAAGATTTGAAAATACTTTTGAATGATGCTGCAGATAAAAATTTTCCCAAATGCGATTTGTTACAACGACTGTCAAGTGCTGTTAAAAAAGCAGAAAAATTTATAGAAATTATACGACAGCTTAAAGATTACAAGAACAATTCTAAACAAGTAAACAGCAAGTTTCCAAGAATAACTCTTAATGAACTGAGAATTTTTAAGGAAGAAATTAACGGCCTTGCTTGTTTATTAGAAGAAACTGCATTCATTGATAATTTGCTTCAGCAAGGTAAAGTATTTGAGAAGACTAATGCAGTTCTTTTATCAGAACCTTTACATCTAAGTCAAGCAGACTATCTTGAACAATGCAAACAGTATTGTTACAGTACAGGTATTGGACTGCCAGATTTAGAAAAAATTATATTGAGGCAAGAACAGCTGCAATGGCTACAAACAGTTGAAAATTTGATGAGTACGCCCCATGTAGTGACTACAGATAATCTTTCAAAAATCATAAAAGATGGTCATGACTTGAGAAATGAAAACACGCCCATTATCGAAAACCAGTTATCAGGTTTGAGGGAATTATTAGAGAAGACTTTAAATTGGGAAAAGAAAGCTTGTAATGTGTTGAATTCAAACAATTGCAACGTTTTAATTACCGCTGAAGAATTATTACAACAAGCCTTAAATATCAAATGCCACTTGCCGGCAGAAAGAGTTTTATACAAAGCAGTTCGCGAGGCTAAACATTGGATACAACTTTACGAAGAAATAATTGGTAAAGAAGATTATCCATTTTTTAATACTCTGGAGGATTTAATGCTAAAAGGGAAACAATTAGATTTTTATCTGGTGCAAGTTGACGAGATGGAAGAACGCTTGGAATTGGCCAGATGTTGGAGAAGCGAAGCTGCGGCAGTTTTTTTGGACGAAACTTCTTTATATTCTCTCCTGGAAGCCTTAACACCAAGAACTGTTAATCGTGCTTTCTTGGAATGCTTGGTTCAAAGAGCTTTGGATTTTGCAACTATATCAGATGGTATGAAACAAGCTGAACATGTAGAAATAGAGTTTACCAAAATGTTATATCGGAGGAATATGGATAAATGGACAAATTTTTACGATAATTGTTTTTGTTTGTGCACCGAAGGACCACGCGGCACCATGATTCGCTGTCATTTATGCAGAGATTGGTTTCATTGTGATTGTCTAGGATTACAAGATATCCAAATATTCCTTTTCCGTTGTACTAGTGCGAAATATTTGTGCCCTAATTGCAAACGAACTAAACGCCCAAATAAGGAAGAAATTTTAAAGCTATTGTTAAATTTACAAAAACTACGTGTTGTGGTTCCCGAAGGAGAAGTTTTCAAGTGCCTAGTGGAAAGAGCACTGAATTGGGAAACTAGAGCTCAAATATTCATAGAAAATTTACAAAAGATCTCTTCGTTGGACGGGAAAAAATATATACTGCCGATGGATCCTTTATTGAAGGTACAAATCGAAGAAATTACCATGGAAGGAGATTTGCTAGAAGTTTCATTACCGAACAATATGACATTACATAAAGTGCTACGAGCTATAGAAAAACACAGTCAAATAAAGAATGTAATAAACTGCGACAGGAATCCGGTAGAAGAGAATTCTCTATTTAAGATCGTTGACGTGCAATCCCTAAATCCGGAAGCAATGTTACCGTACCACGAACACGAATTTTCCGGAACTAGTGGAACTGACAGTACTAGCCCCTCAGATTTCAAGTGTGAAAGTATTGAGATAAATGAAGAAATCATAAATGTGGCACTGGGAGACGAAATCCGACAAGATTGGGATGCAGGTGTATTATCGGCCGATTCAAGTGTAGGCTCGTCGCCGGCATCTTGAAATTTCAAACAGATAAATTTAGGTTGAAGTTCCTTAATTAAGATTTTGAATTTCATTCAAGCTTGTTGTGTTAGTTTTTATATTACATTTTTATTATTGTTTTCAAAGGGAAAATATAGTAAGGCAATAATAGTTGAATTTGTCTTTTTTTTCTTCTATAGTTGCTTTCAATTCTCGAAACATTATAAGGCACTTAAAACAAACATATTACTTATACTATACTGAATTTACATCATTTACTGATGGTATCAATCTATCTGTTTCGTAAACCTAAAGATGTAAAGATAATTATGGTACTTGAAAGATATTTCAATAGAATAAAAAACAAAAATTTTTGCATCAATGTTTGTTTAGTCAAGGCGAAAAACGATTAGGTTTTTGGCCATATCGGTACGTTTGCTTTTGTGTTACATTTTCATTAAAAAAAATTAAAATAAAAGTGCGAGTTGGACTCGCATACTAAGGGTTCCGTACTACGTTTGAGATTTTGATACAGTGTAGGTAAATCAAAGTATACATTTTTCTAATATTTCAGTTTCAAAAATGCGGGGAATTTGTGGATTTTCTTATATTTTCCTTAATAATTAATTAAAATTTGGATTTTGGCTTTAATTTACCAATAAACTTTCACTGAAGGCCCAATAAAAATTGTTGACTGAATTTAGGTCAAAAGGTTTGGAAGATAAACGGCAGAATGGGACTAATTTAAAAAATAAATAATTAAATCTTTTAAACAAATAATTTAAAAAATGTATTTTTTTTTTCAAAATTTTAGGGCGTAAAGTTTCTGAGATAAAAGATGCGTTCAAAAATATATATATTTTCCGTTTAATCCTATAATTCTAAAAAAATTAATATTAGGGTTTTCTTCTTATTTTTCCTGAAAACTTCATACGAGTCCCTATATCCTCAATTTTCTTCAAAATGTTATGTCTTATAGTTTCGAGAGTAAGGGGGGAATGTGTATTTTTTAAATAATTTTGTTAATATATTTTAAACTATTTATTTTAAAATATGAAAACATATATATATATATATATATATATATATATATATATATTTATTTGTTTTCAAGTTTTCGCGGGCACTAAATGTTTTAGGTGGTTTCCGGGAACTCATCCGCGTAGTTGACAACTGATCCATATATATATATATATATATATATATATATATATATATATATATATATTTGAAAACAAGTTGGCACGGACGGAACTATGTGTAGCTCTCTTGATGGTCCAGGTGTTCGTTCGTTGAAAGTTTTGTCCCTGTAAAGGAACGGTCGCCTGACGTTTCGCCAAAATCTCACTTGACATTTTCATAAGGCTTTTCCTCTTCTCCCAAAACGAAGAGTGGCTGCAGGTTGGGACCTTTCCGGACTACTTCGTATCCGAGATCGTCGGCTAGGCCGTTCTCCGCTTGGTCCACTTCAGACGCCAGGGAGAGCAGACCAAGCGGAGAACGACCTAGCCGACGATCTCGGATACGAAGTAGTCCGGAAAGGTCCGAACCTGCAGCCACTGTTCGTGTTGGAAGAAGAGGAAAAGCCTTATGAAAATGCCAAGTGAGATTTTGGCGAAACGTCAGGCGACCGTTCCTTTACAGGGACAAAACTTTCAACGGACGAACACCCGGACCATCAAGAGAGCTATATATAGTATATATATATATATATATATATATATATATATATATATATATATATATATATATATTTGTATTCCTCATAATGAGCCCTTTCATTTGATGTATTACATGATATGTTTGAAAAGTTTTTTTATTTTTCATTTAATTCTATAATTTGCCCCCTGTAACGTTCATGTGAGGGCCTATACCCCCATTTTTATGGTTTCGAAAATAACAATTTATTTTAAAAGTATAAAAAATACATTTGAACTCCTTATAATGCGCCCTTTGATTTGATATGTTATTTTTCCTGTAAAATTCAGGTTAGACCCTAACTTTCATTTTTTCAAAATCTTAGCTCTTATAGTTTCGGAGATGGAGGAGAAGGAATGGGTAAATTTTTACATGTTTTTATTATTTTTTAAAATAATTCATTTTAAAATATGAAGAAATATATTTGTGTTCTTCGGAATAAGCCTTTTCATTTATTGTATTAAGTACAAGATGTGTTTGAATTTTTTTATTTTTCATTTAATTCTATAATTTGCCCCCCAAAAATAATTTTAAGAGTCCTGCATTCCATTTTTTTTCACAATTTTATGTTCAATAGTTTCGTACATATCGTAAATGAAATTTCTTCATTTACGATATGTACTACTGATCGGGTCACCACACTATAGATTGCTATCAAATTTCAAACTTTCCGTCCAGTAGTTTCGGGGATGATGTGATGTGAAAGACGAGAAATCCGGAGTGATTGTATAAGCCTAAAAAATGGCAAAGCTGGCTATAGACTACATGTACATGCGTGTTGCACATGTATGACAAGAGTCCTCATCCACAGTCTACACACTAATTTGTCTATCTTGTTGGTTTGAAAGTATATGGATGAGCAGTGATGACGAATATAATTATTAGTACCGACGCACAGTGGGCATAATACATGAATTGGGATCCAGACCCGCTGAGCTAGTAAGAGTAAAGGTGTGTGACATGATGCACTCAGCGTTTTACGTCTCCCACTAGTTCCCTGGAACTAAATGTAAGTGTTTTCCTACAGAGCGCATTGCGTTAAGGTGGAACGTCTTCGCGACAGACCCGACTAGGGATGTCGGAACTGTCAAAAAGTATCGATATATATTGTATCGATATTTTTTAAAAGTATCAATATCGATATTGATATATCGAGAAAAAAATATCGATATATCGATATATCGGTACTATTTTAGAACAGTAGTCTATATATATATATATATATATAAAACTAGTGTATCTGATAAAGTTATATGCAAACAATTTATAGATAGGTGGTAGGTAGACTGGATTACAAAATTTAAAAATTTTTATTTTGAGACTTTTTCACAGCTTAAGGTAGTAATATATTGTTAAATTAACTATATACTACTACTCATATTTTCTGAAAATTTAGATGTCGTTCTAATGATCATTTATACACTCTCATGCATCAGAAACATATTTAAAATTAATTTTAACTTAAAGCACTTAGGCAACATATAGCATAAATATAATAAATTAATTATACTTGAAAGAATTCTGCTAATCTTTGTGTACAAAGATTATGTATCTCAACTTGTTTGACAATATATTGGCTGTTTTCCAATTACCACACAATTGCGCACAGTGCTAAGCAGTAAGTGTTCCAATTACAGCACTGGCTCGCACAAATGGGCACAAGAAATAACTGTGTCTTTGGGATGTTTTATGTAAGTACTAAGTAAACATAAAACTTTCATAAAGAATGAAGTATGTTCCAATTAACACCCGAAAATTACGACACAGAGCGACACAAAAACACTTTGTGCTCTAGTAATTGGAAAACAGCTAGTATTTATTTTATATAACCAAAGAGGTTAATACTGTAGAGCACGTGAAGTAGCGAAATTCGTGTAATATCAATAGAAAGAGAGAGAGAATAAGCGTGTCGTTCCTGATTGGTCAGTGTCAGTGGTGAGGCCTACTATTGGTAGGGTAGAGACATAGCAAGCGCTCCCTGATATTTTCTTTCTCTTTCTATTGTTATTACACTGCCACTTACAGTAACGCCCATACCTAATTCACTCTACGTATTAAGCTCTTTGTATATAACACGTAGCAAACATACGGGAAAATATCGTTTTTGATAAGTTTTCGATACTTGGTTTTTATATCGATATATCGATATATCGAATAAAATTATATCGTGTAAAAGTATCGATATATAAAACAAAAAATATCGATATATCGATATTTTTCCGACATCCCTAGACCCGACTGCTTCTGGAGGAGTCAAATTGCGTAGTGCGCTGCGTTTTTTTAAGAACTGAAATTATAAGTGACAGATGCTACGTATTATACTAAAACGAGTTTTTACTCCGTCCGCGTGACATTTCATGCGAATATTGGATTACAATGTTTCGTTGGAATTTTAAAGAAAATTTCATAATTATAAATGCAAACTACTATTATTCACTTTTTTAAATCAAATTTTTGTACAAAAAAATTGTGCAAGCATATTCTAACCTAAGATACCGACAAATGTTGCGAAAAGTTTCTTAGAGCAAATCTTGCTAATATATTAAATTCGTTCCATTTCACCCATGTTTTTTACAACCTTTGGAACTCATATAACTATAACTTATTATAAGTTTATAGATTTTAAATACAGCATGCCTTTAGAGTAGAGAATGGAATACTCAAGCGACTTTTGGAAAGCACTGATGCCGGAGAAACCAAATCCCAACTGGTAGTTCTGAAGAAAAAGTTATCAGCCATCCTGACCGAAGTAAATGATGGGATTACCGGGGGCCATCTGGGCATGAATAAAACCCTAGACAAAATTCGCCAGCGGTACTATTGTGTAAATTAATTCGAAGACGTCAGAGCTTGGTGCCGGACATGTGACACCTGTGCAGCCAGTAAGGGCCCGAAGACCCGGACCAAGGGCAGAATGCAGAAGTACAATGTGGGTGTCCCATTTGAGAGAATTGTCATCGATGTCGCCAGTCCGTTTCCCGAGTGGGAGAAGGGGAATAAATACATTCTGGTCGCAATGGATTAACTTCAGCAAATAGCCTGAAGCATATGCGATATCCAATCAAGAGGCAACCACGGTAGCGACGGTGCTAGTAGAACAGCTATTCAGCAGGTTTGGCGTCCCGTCGGAACTACATTCAGACCACTGAATTGAGTGTATTCCAGAAGGTCTGTACGATGTTGGGGATCAGGAAACAAGAACAACATCATTGCACCCACAGTCAGACGGAAAGGTGGAAAGATTCAATAGGACCTTGGAACAACGCCTATCCAAGGTCGTCAGCAATAACCAGAGTTATTAGGATGAGCATATTCCCCTATTCCTGTTGGCATATCGCTCAGCCGTACAGGCCTGACTCCAGCCAGGGTCCTATTCGGAAAAGATTACCCTGCGATTTGGCTTCTGGCTTCCCCGAAGAACCTTCCCAAGACATCAACGATTATGCCAACTAGCTTCGACATAACATGCTGGCAATACACGAATTAGCCCGAACGCAGATGTTGGCGACCAGTGACCGGATGAAGACGCGATATGACCTTAAGGCCAATTCAGTCGGGTTCCAAGAGAGGGACAAAGTCTGGCTGTACAACCTCCAACGGAGCAAGGGTAAATCTCCAAGGCTTACACCCGTCTGGGATGGTCAATACGAGGTGGTCAAGAGGATTAATGACGTCGTCTACCGTATCCGTCGAAACTCCAGGGCTAAGTTGAAGGTGGTTCATTTAGATCGACTCGCTTCCTACTATGGAGAGGATGTTTCGGATCGGGACGAAAGAGGGCAGTGTTATAAAAATTTATCCACTCCGTCCCTGGCGAAAGAACATAAAAACATCAATTTCTAGAGTCGTCAAAATGAGCAAGAACTATCAATCTGGACGCTGTGCGAACAAAGGTAGAACTACCAGAAAATTTGGCGTACGCTATAAAAGACGATATTAATTTCAGTACTTAGTTAGTAGAGTTTACCTATTGTTATGGTTTCGATGTTATTGTATTAGAATCATCTATAAAAAATATTTTATGTTCACGTGTGAATAACAGTTCTAGAAAGTGAAGTGTATATGAGTTTTTTTTTTAAATTAAGTAATCGAACCCACGGAGTTTATAACAATACTAATACAAACTTTTGAGTTGGTTGCTCGCCTTTTTTGCTTACAAGTTGGAATCGTTAACAGTGAAATGTTCAGAATAAAGATTATATTGTTTTATTACTCAATTTAAAGGTATTAAAATTGTTCAGTTTCATATCCCACAATATATATTAAGTAATGTTTAAAAATATTATATTTAATATTAATTTATGATATAATCTAATGTTATATATACATTTTATAGGGAATATAAATTTATAGAGAATATAATTTTTTTTGTTCAGAAAATTATAACTACATATTTAAATATATTTTTAAAAGCCGAATAATTTTACTGATTTCTGTCCATGTATTTTAGATAATTTATTTTACATTACATGAGCCCATTCCTGCTTTTATTACAAGCTGACTGACTTTTAAGTAAAATAAACATCATAGACATTTTAAGATCTGTATTATTTAAAATATAAAGAAATTCAGTACATCCACTGATTTGTTATGGTAAGTTAGGTATGTCATACCTACACATTTACGATAAAATATATTTTTATTCAACATATTTTTCCTTGGAAATCTTGCATACATGGACTTGACGGTCTAAACATTGAGTAATTATATTTGGAGGAAGTGTTAGTCGCTGTGGTAAAATAGTCAATGTAATAAAAATTATCGATTTTTCATATTAAATATTTTGTTTTGATATGAATTTAGTTATTTTATTAATATGTTATTATACAATCTTCCTAAGGTGCTGTGTAAAAAAATTTCAATCAGGGGACAATAGAGAATATATTAAAGATTGAAGTTGTCATAGGGTTGTTGGTCTTCTTTTTTCTTTAATATTCGTGAACTCGATGAAACCGCATAAGACAGAAACTTTTAGGTTCCAAAGAATAATCTTCCAATTTTTATATCGAACATTTTACTAGGAGTGGTTCCTGCCAAAAATTTGGGGGATCACGCCATTTATCAAAATTATTTCGAATACTTGTATTTGATTAAATTTTAATTTTCTTTTGTGATATGAACAATATTGGTCATTACTTCTCCGATTACTCCTGAACTTTATTTCTTATAAAAATATAATTTTGGCAAAAAAACCCATAACATTTATAATTTGAGGAAATAGGGAATTTCGACCACTAGGCGATCACTAGTGTTATTAAATTTTATTTAAATGTCCTACATTAAGTACACTCCTACATTAAGTAAAGTCGAACTGTCCTCAAAAAAAAGCGAGTCGTACAACTGTTCTAACTTGTCTCTATAAAAAATTCATATAAATTGACTATTTTTATTTATTTTATTTCCAAGAGTAAAAACAAAACATTATTTTGGAGCTCGAGCTTACACTATATGAGCTCTCCCACAACATTGATCATAATACTTAGACACATTTACAACTAAACAAAAATCAACACAAAAAAAAAGAATAGATATAAAAACATAGAATACACAATTTGAGAAGAAGAATATACATATAACATAAATACATAAATTATATCAGAAGAAATTAATTGGAATTAAATAAGTACATTATGCAATATTTGTGGTTTTAAAGAATCCTTCAAATATCAGTTTCTTTAGTTGAGTCCTAAATGCTATTGTGTGGAGCCTTCGTATTTGTTCTGGAATTTTGTTATACATTCGAATACCATTAAATGTTATGCTTCTCTGTCCCATTGTTGTTTTCATTGGCACTACTCTCAAATCATCTTTATTACGCAACTCATATTGGTGAATTTCATTATTCATAGTAAGGCAAATATTTGAGTTAATTTCATTGTGCAAACATCTGTGTATATATGTGGTCACTTGATATATATATATTGACTCAATATCCATTATCCTGTTTGGTAGATAAAGGTTTGATGTGGGATGCCACCATGGTAAGTTATAAATTTTCTTTACTGCCTTATTTTGCAATACAAGAAGTGGCTGAATCTTATTTTTACAAATAAGGGTCAGATATGTTAGGTGGCAGTTAACTAGACAGTTATAGATAATTTTCTTGTATCTTACAGGTAAGTATGATATTCTCCCCAAAATGCCAATAACTGGTGCAATCTTCTTGCAAATATAAGATATGTGTTGTTCCCAGCATAAATTTTCATCTATCAAGAGACCAAGATATTTTATACAATTAGTTTTATTTAAAAATTCATTACCAGTTGATAAGTTTATTTGATGCCAGTTGCTATCACTAGATATTACCATGAAACTTGATTTATTAATATTTAAGGATAGTTTGTGATAATTAAGCCAGTCCTTTATAAGTATAAGGTCATGTTCTACATCATTTTTTACCTCATCCTTATTTTTGTTAAAGTAGACTAAACTGGTGTCATCTGCATACAGTTGGATTTTGCCTTTTAATGGTAGTTTAGAAATAGAGTTGATGTAGATTAAAAATAATGTTGGTCCAAGTATTGACCCTTGTGGTACTCCTCTCCAATTGCATGTACATACTGAATGCGACCCTCAAAATAGTCCTTAAACCAATCGAATGATGAGTGCCGAATGCCACTTTGGTCCAATATTCTAAGTAGCAAGTTGTGGTTTACAGTATCAAATGCCTTTTTTAGATCAAGTGACACAAATATACATCCAAACCCCTTGTCACCCCACACAAGTTTCCATAATCTTAGATATCACAGATAGTAACGATATAGGTCTATAATTATGGGATATGGAACACTTATCTCCCTTAAATAATGGAATGACTTTTGCTATTTTGAGTGCACTTGGTACAGAGCCAGATGTAAAAGATAAGTTAATGAGAGTGCTCAGTATTGGAGATATATCATTATTAAACTCCATTAGTATTTCAGCTGTTAGGTTATCTCTTCCAGGGCTTTTATTTTTCTTCAATGCGTTGATTATATTGCTGATTTCTTGAGCTGTAGTGGGTTGAAAATGAAAATTGTTAACATTATATGCCCAAATTGGAATATTCTCTGCTGGTTCACATAATTTGGCAAGTTCAGGTCCTACATTTGTGAAATATTTATTTAGTTCTTCCACTATTAACTTAGAGTCACTTATTTCAGTGCTATCACCTGAGAGTGAAGAAATTGCAGAGAACTTTTTCTTTTTTGAATTACCAATGATAGTATTAAGAGTTTTCCACATTCTTTTAGCATCATTTCCAGCTCTAGTTAATTGTTCTTGATAATATTCCCTTTTTCTTTCATTGACTGCTAACTTTACAGAGCTCTGAGCATTCTGATACAAAGTCTTTAAATGATTACTGCCAGGGAATTGTTTATGCCTTTTGTAATGGTAATCACGAATAACAATTGGATTATATATTTGCACATTGAACCACGGTGCACTGTTACTTCTAAATCGCTCCCGCCTACTACCTTCTCGTACACAACAGTTGAAAGATCTCAGAATTTCATCACACAAGCTATTGGAGCATGTAGTTATTGTAATATGCTGAAGCATATGCCTAAATTTATCTTTTTCAAATGTGTTAATTATACAATTCTTTGTTTTTACAGCATTAATACCTGAAACTTGCAAAATTTGGTATCTGTGGTCACTAATATCTCCATCTACAATTGCTAAATCTGTTGTTTCATTATTATTACAAATAGTGTAATCAATCAATGTTCTTCCACTTGAGGTAACTCTTGTAGGTATGTTGTCGTTCATATTTGTAAATCCATTTGACAGAATAGTGGATTCCAGGTTTCTCTTTGGCAGATTATTCCTCAAAAAATCAATGTTGAAATCACCAAAAACCCAACATTTCCACCCATTAGCATTTAGCAAGTCTAGATTCTCATCTAATTTTCTAAGAAATGTATGGATGTCATAGTCCACAGGACGATAAATAGCACCAACTATATAATTAATTTTTCCTAGCTGGATAAAGAGCATGGAACATTTCTCCTCAACTTTAGAAATTATTTTATATGAATAACCAGTTTTTATTAAAATACCAACTCCCCACCTTGTCTATTTCTACTAACATACACTGCCTTAAAATTAACAAAGTTAAAAAAAATTTCTTCTTTGTGATTCAACCAGGTTTCAGTTATAATGACAACATCAGGTTTAACCAATTCCAAGAGCACTTCAATATCTGCTACTTTATTTCGAATGGATCGAGCATTGAGGTACAAAGTGGTGAATTTTGAAAAGTCCTTTAGGGAATCAAGCACTGTTTGAAAGACTTTAACCATAAATAAACTTAAAGTGAATTAACAATATCTTCATTACCAATAAATATTGCAGATGTACCTTCATCCTTCTTAATATAAATTCTTCCATTCTTAGTCCAAATGTACTTATATGCTTTTTGTTTTTTTATTTTATAGGCCATATTGAATAAATTCCTATTATAAGTTGTAAGCTGTTCATTTATAAAAATGTTTGAAATGCTCTGGTTTTTGCTAGAATTGGTTAGCATACCACTATCTAACTTTTTCCCTTTTCTTTTCTGCATAACTCTTGTCTTGATATCACTATTTGTGAATTTTGCTATAATAATTGGACCTTTTTTAGTACTTTTCTTGTAACATCTTTGAATGTCATTATCTTGAATATTACATTGCAGTAGGTTGTTTACGATTTCAAGTGTCACACTTTTTACATTTACTGAATCATCAATTATTCAAAAAGTTAATGTTTGGTCAGATATCAGAGATGACCATATTATGGGTCCGATATTTATACATGGAGATTACAATATAACGAATGAAAATATTTGGTTACAACAGGACGGGGTAACACCTCAATAAATGGATTGGCTGAAGTGCTACTGACTGGCCATCTACATCATACCTTTCAAAATTTCTCCCTGTATTACTCATAATAGACCTTCATTCTTATAGTTCATTCAAATCAGGCTAACAAAGGCATTTCAAAAACATAAAAATATAGAAGCGGTTTCATTAAAAATGAAGGGTACGAACTGTATATGATTTGTATAATTAAGTGGATTAAAAAATCATATAATCTCCTATTGTAATTATCAGTACTTACTGTATTCAATGATAAGAGTGTAGTTGCCCCTTGGTAAACCTTCCGTGAAAGGAATTTTGGTGTCGTCTATTTTCCTATACAACTTTCTAAAAGTGGGCAAGGCTGCCGTTCGCATCCATACAATGAAATCCTCATTTTGGAAACCGTTATTACTGGCATTTGTGTCCAGCTCCCAGACGTTCACTTTCCATGCCTTAGGTTTGGTGTAATTTTGGAAAGCTATCTTCAGATCGCCAGGTGGATTTTGAAATTTGATACGTTTGTCAGATTCCCACGCTATGCCTGTTCCTAGAAGTGGCACTGCCATTGAATTCCCGGATTCTTGTAACATCGAGAGAGTAAGCTTGTCTATAACAAAAAGAACAAATGTAATGAATGTAAGGTCCAATCAAAACTGTTTCGTGGAATCAGTTTTTAGTTTTTTCCGTCACTGAAATTTTAATATATATAATCACCCTAATTCCAGTACTAGTTCACGTTTCCAGCACTTAATAACAAAAACAAAAATCATATACGGGGTGATGATAAAGTGTGAGAACCCCTGATAGACATTGCATTTAAAACCCTGCTGGAACAGTACGTCACCGTATTTGTTGTCGACAAAACATTGAAAGCTAATGTTGGATTTAACTCAATTACCTTTGAATGCCTTTCAAAGTCAAGATTAATCTCACTATAAGATAAAATCAGCAGAACAAATCCTAAACTTATGTTTCACATTTTTCTCCCAACTGCGTTTTTTTTCAATTTATTCAACCACCCGGTACTTAATTGACACCCATGTCAAAAAGTCCGTACCCCTTCTAAGCAACATCTTTTACATAATCTTTCTGGAAAATCAAGATTTAAAAAAAATACAATCATGATTTATGGGAGATCAAAATTTTAAACCTGCTTAATTTAACTGACACCAATCAAATTACTAAAAAAACACAAAAAAGTTTGTGTTACTGTTACATGATGAACCTTAATTTTTGTCACCTTCTGGATTGTTAAAAATTTCAATTGCCAACTTGGGAGAAAGGCACATTCTAATTTGTTCTTAAATGTAGTACTATAGTATTGCAATTTATGTTATCAACAAATAAATATTTTCATTATAAAAAACATTTAAAGCAAAATATTTATTTTAAATATATTAATAAGCTGTAATATGTAACAACTTGAACATTAAATACGATAAAAGAGAGGTTGAGACTGAACGATGGAAGCGAAAGCTTCTTATGAAATATTCTTCCCCTCTCTCATTATCTCACTGTCTCTATTTTTCTTTGTGTCACTCTTAGTAATGGATATTAATATCAAGTGAATTAAAATAATTGTCACTATTTTGTTACGACTCAAGTATTAATCCTAATTTAATTCTTAATTTAAATATATCTGCAAAGAAATATAAGTTTAGGTATTGAGTACGTTTTTGTAAATAGTTTTATTCATCTGAATAAGTATTAGGAGATAAGATGTCGAAAAAATCGTTTTGTTCTTAGCTAACAGCATTACAAACACATAACATTTATACAAAACAATAAATTATATGGCTATATACTCAATGGCAGCAACACTTTAACATTTTAAGTTCTTATTGAAAATTCTACATAAAATTAATTAATAATGACATAATATTAAAAAAGCAACATTGTTCTGGGTTTCGAACACGCGAACTCTGGATTTGAAGATGTGCGCTTTAGACTCTTGACCACTTGTCTTTAATTCAATTATGTTACTTGGAGGATATAAAAGTTACGATTGTATGTAATAGATCAGTGCCTCTATTGAGTGGTAAACATACTTTTTTTATTATGATAACAAAACGATGTAACCAAAGGCATGTTTTGTTAATATATATCCTTCTATGAGTCTATATTCGTTGATAATATGAAATTTTAATGCCATGTTGGCCTTTTTGTGTGGTATTCTTTTAATTTCCGATGTATTTCAAATCTTCAATTTATCAAAAAGAGAGAATTGCAGTGTTTATTAGAATAAAAAGGAAATTTTGTGCAAATATTGCATATTACTTGGATGTTATATTGGTTTATTTCCTATTTATTATTGATTTTCTATAAAAAAAAGACTTTTAATACACTACCTGGTCCCTGTTTTTCACACAGAGGACTGAATTGGATGGGTATTTTAAGATCGAAGCAGTGTGTGATGTCGGTCGATTGTGTTTAAACAAATGAAATTTTAAAGTTATTCATTTCATTCCCTTGCTGATCTATTTTCATAAGGTAAGTATAAGCCTCCGTTAAGAAGTTTTCGCTTCAATAAAATAGTTACGGATCGAGTCTAACAAGTTTAGCAAGAAAAATTCTAAATCAACTTTTACTATCGGTTCCGTAGTGTAGCGGTTATCACGTCTGCTTTACACGCAGAAGGTCCCCGGTTCGATCCCGGGCGGAACCATTTTTTTAACTGAGATTTTTATACAATTAAAAATTTGAGAGTGAGGAAAGACTACAACAGAAAATAGCCTACATTAAAGACTTGATTTATTCAAGAAAGAGGTAGGTACTGCCCGAGTAATCATAACACTCAATGGAAAAGCTGCCAGCAAACATCATTCAGTTCAGAAGAATATTGTCTGTGTTAAATGCACCACCACTTAAAACTAAGTTGGAAGTTTATGTAAATATTCAAACTATGTCATAGAAGTAGAATGTTTATATTTGTAACTAAAATAAAAATAGTAAAGATTTTTTTAAACAATGATTTTCTGAGACTTCATTATTGACCCCAGTACACCAAACAAAATACTGTAGAACCTCTATAAGCCGTACCTCAATGAAGGCGCCAAAAAATTCTATTTTTTTACATACATGACGTTAAATTCTTAAGATCGGTAAAGTTTGAGGTAAAGAGGATTAAGAGGTTATGAAATTGATTGATATATTTAAGATACAGAGGTCCAAATTTATTTGTTTGAGTTATAGAGGGAAAATATGTACCGAAATAGCTTGTAGGGACTCACTAATTATTTCGAGTTATGAAGGTTGAGATTTCGAGTAATAGAGGTTTTGGGGCTTGAAGGGAAGGGGAACATAATATTATTTTGAGTTTTGGAGGTTTTTGACAGATTGAGGTTCGACTTACAGACGTTTTATAGTACCAGTTAAAAGTTAAAATATCAGAATTAAAACATTTGTCACTTGCAATTGTGCTTGGTAGCCAAAACAGGAAATAGGTTTTTCCTTATTTTACCCTTAAAACTTAACTATCAATGCCAATAATAGGATATTCACCAGTTGTAATATCAACATCCAACAAAGTTTGAATATTGAATATTTGAAAATTAAGTTTGTTTTGTTCGTAAATATTGGTACATTATTGTAAAGTACAGGTTAAACAACAAAAACACACTTAAGAATGTCAGAGATATTTGACAATATGACAGCCCAACACTAGTTTGTTAGACATTCACAGGATTGTAATCAGAGTTGTCTTTGTTGCATGACATCATCATTATCCATTTTATGTAATTCACAGATTAAAGTGATTTATGTAGCAGCTTTCATCAGTATAATTATTCTATTGTCAAATCATTTATAAAATCTCAATGTTACATTATTGTGTGTGATCAGTTTCACTAGCTCACATCCAATAAAGAATATATTTGTTTTTTAGTTATGCTGAGATAAATTTTTAACCAAATTAAGATAATGTCTACAAATGTTGTTGGCCTATTCCACCTGAAACAATGTCTAATGGTAAATTATTATTTTTGTCTGCAAATATTTTGAAATTGCATTATTTTTTTGTTGTAGAGTTAAACTTAGCCAGTACCCTGTACCCTGAATTTGCCTATTTGGCCAGCCAAAGTCTTTATGAACTCTATGAAGCATAAATATGAGCATTAACATGAGTTCCAAAATTAAAACTCACAAAAAAGTGAATTAATGTACTGGTGAGTAACAAAATGTTTGAAGATTTAAAATTCTTTTCTGAGTAAATTTAAGTTAAATGTGATAGTAATCCTGAGAAATTAATTGTGATACATGAATATGATTAAGTAAGAAATATAGGTTTTATTTATTTTTCTAATGATTTAAAAATGATAAATCTTAGTAAGAAAAACTGGAAACATATGTTTATTTTATCATTTAATATACATTCATTCCTATTGATGCATATATCTATTTAGAACAACTAATCTCTAAAATGTTACTTTTACAAATGACATAAAAAACTCATTTTTTCTTGATTTTGATTATTCAAAATACAATTTATAAATCCACAATGGTAATGGGGTATTTAATAATTTTAAATAATTTAGATACATTACTTATATAACACTAAATGAAGAATGCAAGTGCTCCTTTTTGTGAGAAATTGGCAATATTACCCTCAGGAAAAAGAGTGATAGAGGAAAAAATTATCATAATTAAAATAAATAAATAATTTACAGGAATTCTTAAGTAGTTTCTGCTTGATTGAGGTGGCAAATAGATATTTTGGATATTCAGTTGGGTTTTCCTTCCTCATAATGGTTTCTAAAAAATACAGATAAGTTAAGTAATTGAAAATGAAGGTGTATTACCTAAGAGCAGTTTGTAGAAACCACCCAGAACACTAATTGCCTTCTTATAGAAAAAACTCTCTCACAGGATTAACTGTCAGAAAGTAAGACTCTGGATTTGTCAACTAGTTTTGCTGTATAATATATTTGGATGTATTTTGTGTAAGTTTTGAATATCAGGAATTGTTGTCAAACAAAATATACCCAAAAACAAAATACCAAAATATATCCAAACATATTATTCAGGAAAACAAGTTGACAAAATATGTAGACCTACGTTCTCACAGTAAAGCCTGCAAGAGTTTTCTCTATAAGAAGGCAACTAGTGTTCCAGGCAGTTTCCACAAACTGCTCTTAGGTACACCTTGAATTTCAATTACCTAACTTAACTGTTAATACACCTCACAATCGTTTCTGAATAATCAGAAACCAGAGTGAGGAGTGAAAATCCAAATGAACATCCAAAATAACAGCAATTCATTTATTTTATTGTTTTAATATTTTCATAGGAATATGAGGATTATTGGCAGTAATAAATGAATATAAATTCATCTTGGGAAAAATTTGATGACATATATCTATGTATAAAAAAATGTATTACAGACATTTGAATGGACTATATAAAAGGATGAACTATACAATTTTATTCATGTTGAATATATATAAATATATCCTTTACTAAACACAAATTAGGGAACTTTCCAGGAAACTATAAACTAAAAGGAGTACTCACTCATTTTTACTGAATCAGAAATAGTTGTTCAAACAAGTGCAATTGCTAATTGTAATTGAAAATATTTGATTGAACATTGAAAGAGAGTAAATTTACCTTAAAGGCCCTATCATAAGTATTTTGACAAATATTTTTTATTCCAAAGTGAATTTTTATCTTATTAAATCAGAAAAACTCCTTACCATTAAACATCGAGTTCGCTATAGCACCACATGGTGCTATAGGCTTTTCAATTCCATTTGTATCATTAGCATAGGCAAAAGGACTACAATCTCTAGAGGGATCTTGTTCTAATCGCCCCAGCAATTGATTATCATCTCTAGATTTCACATACCTTCTATGATTCTGGTAAAAGTTACTGAGGCCATAATACATATACACTTTGCCCTGTAACATGTTCATTTAAACTTTACGGAGAAAACTAATCAACTACTTACATTAAAGTCTTTTTCTAGGGAAAAATTAATCCTACAGATACATGGATCACTATTATTTTTGATGTATTCCTGACAAGTCTCACTTGTAGCACTCCATGTATCTGTATATCCAATTGTTCTACTACAATTTGTATAGTCAATTATGTGCTCTTTGACCTCATCTGAAAAGTACAGCAGACCTATTCCAACAGGAATAAATGCAATTCCAATAACAAAAAATGCAGGTAGTACTGTACCAGCTGTCAGAATTGGCTGCCAAGCTGGTAGTCTTTGCTGTTTAAAAGCACTATCTGAAATTAAATAAAAAGAATTAAAATATTATACAGTGGTGCATTTATTACAAAATCCCCCCATAATGTAGTGGTGGACAGATTCAAATCAAAAACAAAACTGAGTATATTGATTATTAAAAAAGGTATATCAGTATGAAGGTTTAAATAATATATGTAACCTATATGCATTTTCCATTACAACATGACGTATTCGATATGAATTCCGTCTTCAAGTAAACTCTACTAAATAATGTAAGAATGTTTTCTTTGATCAATAAATGGGTGTAAAAATATAGGATTGGTTTTGTTCACTGTAAGGTTTCATTTAATATACCTGCAGGTTTCCGCGTTTTTGTCGATTCTGCATTATCCTGAGGCATCGAAGACGGTAAATTAACTTATCAAACGTTTAGGAAATTCCAGAATTTTTAAAAATTTAGATTTGGATATTATTACAAATATTTATCAGTGTTAATCAAAATGTACGTATCTGTCACCTGCCTTGTCAAATTTAAAAGTTACTGACATGGGACACAATCAACGCGAGATTTATATTTGGCATTTCTGTGACTTTGATCTACAATTTTGTAAAAGTTTATGCAAAAAAATCTGAAACTTACAGAATGGTTATATCGTTACTTTCCGGATAAGAGTAATATAAAATTATTTTATATAATATCGGTTGAACAATTTGTAACTATTCTAAGATGCTGTTCAATAAGATTTATTATAAATATAAATAATGATAGTTCGTCTGACCTACTGACCCAATCACTGACCAATTTCAAACTTACAATTTACACCTTTTCTTTTTGTACATTACAAAAAGTAAATCATAATATGAAACTGAGTGTGTTTAACTTACATATTAATGTGGCTCTTTTGGTTAAATAACCGCGACTCATTCTTTTAAACATCTCACAGAAATCGTTTCTAACGGTATAAATTCAGTTGATTTTTATTTGCACATCAACGGTAAAACGAACATTATAAAAGAATGTAACACATATGAAGACGTTTTAATTTTAAGTTAATAATCAGACTTATAGTTCCTTACCCTATTGACGAATTTATCGTATATTCAATGTTTATCGGAGGACTTGCGATAAAAACGGTTTTTTGTTTACAAATAGCTCAGCTACGAGTATATTAAAACGAGTATTCCTATTTTAATCCGTGTGTAGTGTTCAACATAAATAAAACCAATCGTTTTATTTGTGAACAATTGGATTGTATAAAAAAATTGCGTAAAGGTTGAAATAATCAATGTAAATAAAGGTTCCACTTGTTAAAAAGGAAATTTCGATTTCAGCTTTTTAACTTATTAACCCCCAATAGGTACCTACGTACCTTCTACCTTCATAGTAGGTATTTAGCAGTGATATGGCAACCTCACATATCACTGGTATTTAGTAAAGGTGCTTTATTATATATGTGAAATAAAATCTATAAACATTTATTTTAGTAGGGGAGATGCGTGCAATACAATCCCTCGAGGTAAAATAATTCCCCACCCGGCTCCACCGTATTACCGTACCTACGGGCACTAGCGGATCCAGGGGGGCTAAGGGGCTGAAGCCTCCCCTAATCATCTGAGTGGTATGCTAGTGCTAAAACCAACCTTCAGTGACGTTAAGCCCCCCCCCAAACTATCAATCGAGTGCTCTCTCTATTGCCCTCTCTTTCTGTCCTTGGCACATCATTTGTGCATTGCAGGCGAGCTCCAGAAGGTGTATGCTCTAAGAGTCGCCTCTCTGAAGAATCTGAGTGTCATGGTATGAGCGGAGCGCTTAGCGTGGTTTCATTAGAGAAAAAATTGCTTCTTATCTACGGCAAGCCTATTTTTCGAGTTTCATTGCTTACTTTCTACAAGTTATGATTTAGTGAAAAGTTTTTTTAAGGGATTCCATTAACGGTTTGAACACTGGATGTTGTACTTGAAAGATATATTTTGATGGATATCTTGAAATTTGGTTTTTGAGGTAAAATGATCCCTCTTCGTCCTTCTAAAACGATTCCTCGAATCATATTTTCCCATTAGTACCTATTTTTTAATTCTACAGATTATGCCCCGAATTTATAAACGTAAAACCATTGAAATATAGTAAAATATTTATTTTATGAAATATTTCAAGAGATTCTTTTGTCACCGAGATGCAAATATTTCAGAAACATCTTAGTGAAATATTTTAAGAAATATTTTAATGCCGCGTGGGAAGTTAATAAGTCGTAAATACTAGTTTGTTGCACCTAAACGATTTAAGCTCATGGTTTCCTACTATGCTCGGGTGGGTTAAACTCACGAGATGGTTAAACATCACAACTTAAAATATTTCAGGAAATATTTCACTGAGACAAAAATATATCAGGATATATTTTACGAAATATTTTAAAAGAGTTTTGTCCCCAATATGTTTCAAAAACATTTATAGAAACTATTTTAGCACTATTTTAAAATATCTTGAAATATATCATGAATTAATACGAACAAAAATCTTGAAATAACTAAAATGTTTTTTATCTCGAAATTTTTTTAAAAATATTTCAAAACTGACATGAAATATTATAAAATCATTTTTAAATATTTCACCAAGTACATTTAAAATATATTTTGAAATATATGGTGAAATCTTTCAGAAATATTTCAACAGATATTACAAGAATATTTCATAAAATATTTTAAACAAGGCTTGATTTTGGGCATATTTCAGAAACATCTGAAGGAATATTTCTAATCAAGTGTGAAATATTTCAGATATAATTTAGAAATATTTCATGCTGCCTAGGAAGTCATTAAATATTAGGACAAAGAAGTAGAGATATACATAAAAATGCCAGCTTATGGTGGGGCTATTCTTAAAATACGCACGTAAGCAGAAACTTCACACCTTCATTATATTTCCGAATTATTCAGACCGTGCAGGGGCGGATCCAAACACGTGCGTCCGGGTGGTGGGGGACTTCATGCTTCAGGGGGCGATCCAGAACTAAATTTACCTAAATAAAAATTTAAACCCAGATTTCTTGGGTTATTACATCAAACAGAGTCGTTGTGAGGTTTAAACTCATAAAAGTCAGCTTCTTCTAGGCTCTTGGAGTTAGGATTACCTCGTTTTAATATTAAATTACTAACATTGACCTCCGTCCAAGTCACAGAAATGAGGAGGTCAAAATTAAGACTTCTTTGACAGCTTTATGAAATACTGAAAACTATTGTATTGGCTGGTAGTGCATACAGAAGCATATATAAGGGTCAAACTTGCATGGATCACATTCGAAAACAGTTCGTTAGTCTTCAAGTCTAGAGTGTCAGCCCATCACAAGAAGAAAGTATTTGATCAATGTGTTCAACCAGTAGGTACCGACGTACGGTTGTGAGACTTGGATTCTAAAAACCAAAACTTGAAGAGAAGCATGATTGGAATGCCCAGGAAGACCAAAGGAGAATAGGGTTGGTAAGAAATAAGATCAAGGTAGCAGATGTCATCCACAAAGTAAAATCCCTGAAATGTTAATGGGTAGGACATATGACAAGCCGACAAAATAACAGATAGGCAATCCAATGGTATCCCAGTGGTGTGAAAATACCAACGAGATGCCCTGAAATGAAATGGGACTGATATAAGAAAAATAATCGGCATAATCTGGTCCCAAAATCCAAGAACAGAAGCGCATGAAACTAAATGAGAAACGAATTTCTATGGAAGAAACGAATTTCTACAATATGATGATGTTCAAATTCAAATTTTAGGTTGTCAGGATATTAACATTTTTTAAATTTCAATGATGTCTACGTTTACAAACATTTCAAATTTAATTTCTAAGTTAATCTAAGTCCATGTATATATATTGACACTTATCTAAGATAAAACCTTAAATGATAAAACTAACGACATAAAAATTACACTTACACCACTTTTTGAACATTTGCATCTGGGAATTTTCTATATGCCTCAACACATCTAAAGTTACTTGTATTTCATTTCACACCAACTAATCTCAAGTCATTAGTTTTGTAAAAAAAAAATGTGTCCTTACACTGATTCTAAACTAAAACTAATTGACTCTTAATTACTCTGAATATTGCTCCGTATCGCAATATGTAACCGGTAGTACCTACTAAAAGGTTCGTAAATATTCTGAAATCGCCTAACGCCTGTTATCGATAATAATCGCTATGAAATCTTCGATTCGCACGTACAGGGTGATGGTTCGAAACCGAATCGTTTAGAGAACGTTCAACTATGCTGAAGAATTGAATTAATCAGCAATGTTTGCAAATGGTAAACAATTAAATTCCGTTTGCACTAATCATCTATTAAACAAGGTGTGCGTTTAATGCAATTTTTGTGTAATTTTTTTTAACGGACTTCAGAAACGGCTTTCAATTCGTTTGTATATAGGTAGGTTTTTTTATAAATGTTAAGCGATTGCTCCTAACCGGCTTAACTTAATTTGGATAGTTTCAATACTATTCTGTCAATTTATATATACTAGTGGTCGCCCAGTGGTCGAAATTCGACCCTATTTCATCAAATTGTGAACATTATTGAAGTTCGTTTGGCAAAAGTATGTGTATATCAGAAATAAAGTGGAGGAGAAACCGGAGAAGAAGGCGTTAAATATAGGTATTCCAAATAATTTTTGAAAATGAGTGACCCCCCAGTTTTTGGTGGGATTGCACTTTGTAAAAGTTTTCGTCACTTGCAGTTTCAATTGAGTTCATAAAATAAAAAATATATATGTCCAACAACCTTATAAAACTATAATCTAATATATTTTCTTTATCTACTGATTGTCAATTTGTACACCACACTTTCGAAAGATTGTGACAATAATGTAATAATAAAATAATTCAATTCACAAGAAAAACTTACAGAATAATTAAAACGAAAGTTACTGCTACTTGTCCGAAAAATTAATACTGATCTACTATATTGACTATTTTACTACTGAACAATAAACAACGCTTGATGCTGAACTATTAAATACGATCTTCACATGATTTAACAGGATATAATGCTTCCTCCATATACAATTACTCAATAGTTTGACCGTTTTTGACGAAAAAATATGTTCAATAAAAATATATTTCTTTGTAGAATACACGTATGTACCTAATAGTAGGAGAGATAGAGCGGGATTTTGCTCGTCATCCTGAAAATGGACAGAATATATCGTGTATTAAGTTCAATTCGTGAACTACATCACGTTTCTAGGCAGGCGCCAGTGTAAGTGATAACCGAGGATAGTTACAGGGTGTGAAAATAGTAATTTTTTTTTGGTCATGCTCATCATCGAGTAAACGTTCCAAAATAGGCGGCATACAAGATTGTGATATATTTAAGCAAATTCCCGAGAGGCGTCTGCCTAGAGCATTACCATCAAGCTGGCGGACACGGGTAAACTTGTTAAAAATTAAGTAAAAAGAACGCCATTTGCACCATTTTGTTGCTTCACATCAAATACAAAAGGAGGTACAGCTAAATGACATAAATATATTTTTCATGACGTCTTAATTAATGTGGTCTATATGACGTCATACACAATTTTTAAATGCGAAGCCACGTTTTTTATTAAGGATTCGGAAAGGGGAAAATTTCATGTCCGAATATGACTTTGACCATGACCTTGAACTTGATCTTCAGGGTGATTCCAAGATCAAAGTTTTTTTGAAAAATCAACCTTTTATAGCTAAATTAGGTGGACGGGGGTTTTCGACATCGCTGATTTCGAATCTGAAATCAGTTTTTGAAAATTCACAATCTAAGATGGCGGACCAATTTTTTTGAAAAAAGTCAACCAATTGTTTTTAATGCAAATTGGGAGTATATTGGTTGATTTTTTTTCAATTGCCAATTAACGGTAATCTGAAATGTTTTTCGCAATCCAAGACACCTGATCTATAATAGGTTGATTATACGAAACTTCCCCTGGCGCCTGCCTAGAGTGATGTAGTTCACGAATTGACTTTCAATTCTGTCCATTTTCTTGATGACGAGCAAACCGGGTATTTACAAACTAGAAAAGTAGAACTTAAAAAAGTATGGAAAACTGTTTTATTTTTGAACTTGGCCACTGACTACGTATATTTACGGATCTTAAAAACTGATTTCATACTTCGGAAGAGGTAATCATCGACGTCGAAAACCCTGCCCGTATACCAAATTGGGAGTAGATTGAAAGGAGGTTCATATTAAAAAAAATTATTTTATTTATACCAAATCTCCGCTATAAAACGTAAAGTTTGAAAATTATAATTTTCTGGAAAATAAAGATCTGATTGTTTTAACCCATCATGAATGAAAGGGCTTATTACGACGATTCGAAACCATAAGTTTGAAATTTTCGTATCTCAAGCTTTACACCCCTAATTTGGCTATAAAATAAAGGTTTCTAACCCATTGATTATCAAATGAAAGGGCTCGACGAAAACAATAAAAGATATCACTTCCCCCTGGCGCCTGCCTAGAAAAGTGATGTAGTAGCCCTCACGACTTTATGAAAAAATAAGAAGAAACCTTAATACGACACATTCTGGGTCCATGTAATATATCAAATTCATTATCGATGACGAGCAAAAACTGGATCTATCTCTTAGACTATAACTTAACATAACTTTTCATAACAAATCAGTAAATGCATTGAATTTCTTTATATTAAGTTGAAAAGTAGAACTTAAAAAAAATATGCCTATCTAATCATTGAAAACTGTTTTATTTTTGAACTTGGCACTGACTTCAAAATAAGTAATTGTTTTTTAAGTAAGTTTTTGTTTTATAATTAATTTGTTAATAAATATTGAAAATCTAACGTAAACATTATATCTTAATTTCAGAAATACTTAGTGTCCTTAGTACCAGTAAGCCAAAAAGACAAACTCAAATGAACAAGAAATCGTGGTATGGCCTGATAAGAGTTTGACTTGTTCTTTTTAAAATAAAGAAACAAATTATTATATTTGAAATAGTTTATTCGCCTAATAGACTCAAGATTTTCTGTATGCTTCGTTTATACGTTTTAGTAAATGCCTGTGATGGTTTATTATCTTTTCAACTCGGTAAACAATAACAAATGTTGGCAAGCATTTAAGAACCTGTTTATTTTGATTGTCCTATTCCGACTGAGTATTTTTGGCTTATTATACCTTAATCAAATTTACAACAACCTGGGCGAAGAAATATGCAAATCTTTAGCAGTTGGCCACAAATTCAACGAAAAAAACTATAATTCTGTGTTCAAAAGGCTTTTTGACTTTATAAAAATCAGACCAAGCCCATTATTAACACCCCATGACACATATAAAATTGTAGCTGGATTTATACATTGATAAATAAAGATGTCTATAAGTAATGAAAAACCGTAATTTTTCCGATTTTCCAACTTTTTTCAATATTTAGGTTAATTTCATGTAGCAAATGATATGGTAAATATTTTTTTATTTATATTTATTAGAAAAAAAATGAGAAAAATCGGCTTAAAGTTAAAAAATTTGCAGATGACATGTTCTTGGATATTAAGGTTTATTTTAATAATATTCAGATAGTATTTTCTTCGACAATATTTTCGTATAATCGCAAAACTAAATAATAGTTTACAATACTCAAAAACACCCTTTAACTGTAAATCGAACTCAAAGTAAAAAGAAAATTTTTAATTGCTAAGATTTTGTTCAACAGCCATATAAAGTTGGATAATTCAATATAAATAAATGGTTTTTGATCTCCTCTTATTGTAAAAACGCGTGAGGCCCTTGAAATCAATTGCTATAAATATTTCGTGTGGGCTATTTGCATAAATAGAATTTGTTTATCAATCAATTTATTCTTATTTTAAACATATAAAAAATCTTGAACTATACAGTTTAGTGAACTTTCTATCTGTTGAACAACAAAATAGTAAAGTTAAGTTAAAAATTATTTTTACTTTGGTTTATTAGTAAAGCGTATTTTTTAGTAATTTAAATATACTTCTTCAATTTGCTAAAGACGGACAATGTTTACTTTCATTCTGTGGATGGTATATTTTTTAATACAAAATTAGTTATATTAATAATTATAGAAATTTTCAAATTAATCAAAATTCTTGAAAGTTGTAAAAATCATGCTGAAAAATTACTTTACATTGATAGATAGAGCTAATAGATACGTATTAATATTGAGAATTCTCAAATTTAACATTAAACCTCAATTTACAAACAAACGTTATTTTCATAGTAAAAACGTGAATAAGAAAATTATTTAGTACGTTCCGCCATACCATGGGCGGATCCAAGGGGCGATGGGGGTCATCGCCTCCTCCGAGAGCCTCAAAGTTAGTAAATTTAATATTAAAACTTATTGATTGAATTTATTTTCGATTTTCACAAGAATGAAAACTGCCCAATTCCGAGATTTTTGTAAAATATAAAAGTTGGTAGTTAGGTTAAAATGATAGAATATTAGATCAAAATTGACAATATCTTAGGTGTCACCCGGTAATCATTTTAAGCTCATCTAAGTAAGGTTAAAATCTTATCAGAATTAATATTTACTTTTCCCATATTTTCTAGTAAAAATTTACGATAATTGGATAAACATTACCTTTTATTATATTGCCACCAAAATATCTGATCGAGCTATAGATACCGTATCTCCCTATACATTTACTGAAGGTTAAATCATTTATAATTTATTTGACTATAGGAATTAATTGAAAATCTATTATTTCGGAATTGACGCTGTAATGTCGCTGAATGCATTTATGTAAGTAGTCTAAGAATCAATATACAAAGGAGGCATTTACACGCTTGATAATTGTTAGACTTGATTATACTATTTTACCTTTTTATTCTATATTTATACACCATCAATAGAGATTTTTAGGTGACATAAAATTCAACAGCAAACCGCATAAGCAATCACGTAAATAATAGTTTATAAGTCATAACTGACATAATTTTAACACCAAGCTCGTAGAAATAAATTATTTGAACCTTCAAATCCCCCAAAAATATGGGGTATTCTCGTTCTTTGCGTATTGGGTAAAAAGTAATGAGCTGTTCATAATGCCGTCAATAGGAAAATTGTAGAGAATCAGAAAATCTTCAAAATGAATATTTATAAATTTTGACCAATAAAAAAATAGACCAATATGATAGACAAACTGGAGTTTATGATGAGCTTTCAAAATATCTTTAGTATATCTAAACTAGATAATACGGTGGGATGTGCAAAATAGCTCTCTGAATTATTTAAATTACAATTGTTTAAAAACTACTTATTCAATAGTATCCATTGTGAGCCCATCTAAACTTAATATTATAAATTATCGTTTTGACGAAGACTAATATTCCAGTATTAGTTAACAGAAAGTTATAAATTTTTGAAAAAAAAATCCACTTTTGACCAGTTATTCTGAGTTTACTCGGTAAAAAATGATCCAATCAGGATGTATAAACACCCATTAAGAAGGATTTCTTATTTTCTACAACTTTCTTGTAGACAACATTGCGATTCCTCCATTACTTTTCATTATATAAGCAAAAAACAAAATAAATTCGTATTTTTGCGGGTTTTTATTATTTAATTCGTTTACTTCTACGAGTTTGCTGTTGAAATCGTAGCAATAATTATCTATAAACTTTTACTGACGTGATGGTGTAAGCGAATCGCTGTTGTATGTTATGTCTATAAACTGGTGTATGTATTATTTTAAAAATAAATCTATAAAATAAATGTAATACGTACATTCAATAAATGATCCAAAGTTTCCTGCGCATAGCAAAGACGAAAAAATGATATTTCCAAAATTATTGGACATAATGGAACTGTTTTGTATGTAATCTTCGGCTATGGCTTAAATTATTTGGCAGTTATGAATATTTAGCTGTCCCAAATTACATGAAACAGATGCTCGGTTATTCTTCTGCACGCAAAGATTCACGTCAATTTGACAATTTTGATAATTAGTCAGTGACAGGAACCTGGTAATTATTCACGCCAATAAACGAAATAATTGCTTTGCTCCTGATGTATTAAGAACACTAAAGGAGGTGGGCGAGTAGACTCTGGCCTTGGGGAGCAAAAATTTCCAGAAGTCCTCTTGAATCAAATCATATGCAAAGCCAGAATATGTTCAGTAAGTAAGAGGCAGGTTCTTGGGTGTGCAAAATAGAAACATAGGTACCTATTATCAGACCGTGATAATTGTCATGGGTATGTTCAGCCACAAATTTACATAAAACGATTTATGAAACGAAAACTGTTCTACATGAAAAGTTTTATGATACGTACAGCATCTATTATAAGCACCCACCCCTAGATTACCTTGAGTTTCATGTAAGTTCATTTCTTCTCCTATATAATAAAGCTGGAATATATTTTTCTTGGTTTTTGTTCTGGTGAGTTATTTCAGTTTATCCTGCATTTTAGAAGAGCCCAAACTGTTTAGGTTATTATAAATTCTTTGATTTCCGTAGAGAGTCCCTCAAGTGTCCCAAATCCAAGTCACATCTGGTAGTCAAAGTTTCAGGATTCTATTGAACTATTTTACGGTCCTGTCTTAGGGTACCTACGCACTATGCGGTTAGCCAGAATGCGGTCAGCCGTCCGGTTAACCGTAGTCAAAAATATCTATTAAAAATTTGTTTTTGTGCGCACTGTCATGCGGCTGATCGCAGTTGCAACCGCGTCCTGCGGATAGCCGGACGGGCAGCAGCGTTGTGGCAAACTGGTAAGTGCGTAAAAACAGTCATAAATGAAGTTTAATATATGGGTTAAACCTAATTTATATCAATTTTCATGCGACTTACGTTGAAAGTCGAGAATCGGGCCTCTGGTTTTCTTTATGTCCAATATTTCGCAGGTCTTCCTTAACACACCGCAAACCTACTCACCAAAACTGTTGCAACACGAGCTCCCTCCACAAGAATGTATTGTTCTCATTTTAGACTTCCTTCCTCCCTATAAAAATCTTATATTGTAATGTTTGATTTTCACACTCTGTGTTCTGGGATTTATTTAAAAACTTACTATAATTTATTTTCACTACTTTTATATTCACACAACTGTTTAAATTTTATCTACTATACAGCAATCGAATACTGAATGAATCCTTTCGTCAGCGTACCGTATTTATATATTCCTTCTAAGGGTCTAGATGGTCAAGAGCCGCCGAAAAATTTCCAAGTGATCGCTGCGCGAGCTCGTTACTGACAATGGTCAGATATAGTCAGTAAGCAGCTCGCACATCATCGATATACAGTGTGGAACGGTCAAATGGCATAAATTCGATAACGAATAAAGGAGGACTTGTAGGGAAAAGCACTTGGACACGTCGATTTGTATTTTTAACAGCGCATTTTTTCTACAAAAACAAATTATATAGGGTATGTCATGTTACAGTGGCCAATACCAACTTTCTTATTTTAATTGCAAGCGCCTGTATATTATTTATTTTTTGGATTCTTCAGAAAATCTAGACATAATCATATAAAGTGTAGACATAATTCATATACAGTGTCCTACACCTAAAAATTAACATTATAAAAAATATGTTATTTCACAAATTCGCTACATTACATTCAATACTTAATTCCCATTTAGCTCTTGATATTGAGATAGTAAGCAAAAACCATTCCTGCGTTTCTTTTTACTGATATGAAAATAATAACAGTTTTGTATATTTTCGTCAAAACTCATAGATAGCCTTAGCATCTTGTTGTCTGCATGCATGACAGTGGTCAGTGTTATTGTCGTTTGAATTTCGTTAACTATACGTAATAATATCAGAAAAATGGTTCATATAACCGAAATGCACAAAATAACTATTCTACAAATGATTGGTTATGGAGATAACACATGGACACAATTGGAAGTTTCTCGCTTATTTCACGAAAATTTTCCAAATTTACCGCCTGTATCCCAAGGAACAATTAACAAAATAGAAAAGCAGTTTCGCCAGCTTGGTCATGTAAGACAGATAAAAAAATGAGCTGCCAACATTGTAAGTGATAATACGAAATTGGATAATATCCAATTTCGCTTGAGTTTCAAGAAAACCCACATAATTCTGGTCGAAAAGCAACCCCACTGTTTAACGTTAGCCACCCATCAATTTTTCGAGTATTAAAGAAAAGTAAAATGCATCCTTATAAAATCATGCCTACTCAGGACTCATGAAAGACAATTTCGATAGGAGAACGTATTTATGTGAACAAATGTTAGAGAACAATGAGATCCAATTAGCAGATGTTTCGTTTTTTGATGAGAGCACATTTACACTTCACGATCGTATTAATTGTCAAAATTACCGCTATTGGTCTATTGAGAATCTTCACTCAATGACAGAGAAACATACGCAATATCCTAAAAAAGTTAATGTTTGGGCAAAAATTGTTGGAAATCATATCGTAGGTCCCTTTTTCAATGATGGCAACTTGAATGGAGATAAAAATTTAAAACTGCTCCAAATTAATGTCGTACCAACTTTGACAAACTTATATCCTGCTCCAGTAAACACACAAGTTCCTGCCAATACAATAAGGTTTCAGCAAGATGGAGCACCGCCCCATTAAGAAATCAATGTCCGGCAGTACCTCAACCAAATTTTTCCAAATCGATGAATTAGGAGGCGCGGATAGATAGAATGACCAGCACGATCTCCGGATTTGACGCCATTGGACTACTTTTTGTGGGGAGATGTCAAAAGTACTGTATACAAAACTCAACTTAGATGACTTGAAAAGAGGCTTGCGATTAGATCAGTCACGCCTGAGATGTTGAGTAACATTAGAAGACATTTTTTTATATTATTAAGAAGTAATCAGTATTACTTATTAGGTTTTTAGTGTAATGTAGCCAATTTGTGAAATAAAATAATTTTCTTTTTTTAATGTTAATTTTTGTAATAAATCTGAAAACACTTAATATTTCCGAAACAGTTGAAGATAGGTGTAGGACATTGTACATGAATTATGTCTAGATTTTCTTAAGAATCCAAAAAATAAATAATATACAGGAGCTTGTATTTAAAATAAGAAAGGTGTTATTGGCCACTGTTACATGTCACACCCTATATAATTTGTTTTTGTTGAAAAAATCATCAGTTAAAATACAAATCGACGTGTCCAAGCGCTTTTCCCTACAAGTCTTCCTGTATTCGTTATCGAATTTATGCCATTTGTTCCACACTGTATATCGATGATATGATTGTAAGTAAAGAGTTCGCGCAGCGATCACTTGGACAGTTGCCAGACCGTTTACCGTAGTGATAGAAGAAACATTAGGTAGAAGATATTTCAACCGACTACGACTCAATAGCCCGGAAAACGAAATCTCTCAGACTTCGACCGCAAAATCTTTTATTCTAAGACATCAATCATAATATGAAAATCTGCATGGGGGGGAGGGTGATTTCATCTTACTGCTAGTGGTATTATACACAACCATTGGGGCGAAGAATATTTAGCTTCAAATTTTCTTATGCTCCTTGCACACACGACAAATTTTTAATGATAGTTTTTCTACCGTTGAGACCTGGTTGAGACCCATAAAAATTTGAACGTTTACACTGTGTCATAACTCAGTGCTAAGAAGTAACCACAGAGTATAGACAGTAAAGAAAATGTGTGTTAAAGATACATTTATTCATGTGGATCACTATTGGAATGTGACGGTAAAAATCCGTCCATACATAATGAGACTTGACAATAACAAATCTACCGTTGACGGTTGTTTTTTTTATCTGTCTAATACGTAACCTCTCATTTGATATAATGAGTTAGTAGATGTCGACGGTAGAAAACAAAAAATCCGTCGTATGAACACAGAGCCTTATTACTCTCTCCCTCTCTCTCTATATGTTTCTCTAGACGATTCATGGTTGTTGTATCTTCCAGTTTGTGATAAGGTACACCATATGAAAATACTCAGACCACATTTCAGAGTGTTATCAATAACGTCATCCTGAATAATCCTAAAATATCCCAAACAGGCATGTCATAGCCTCTCTGATTGACAACAAATGGAATTGTCTGGCACATTCAAGAGTTGGAACGGGTTACGTTAATATTTACTAATTAATTACGTAGGAGTCTGATAATATACAACTCCCTCAACCGCATGAATAAAAACTCATTTTAATAGCAAAAAAACTTATATTTTAACAAAATACTTATACATCTATTAACAACGATGAGTCATGAAAAACCGTACATAATCCTAAGTGTAATAATTTACCATCAACAAACTTAATTCTTATAGTCATATTTACACATTTTCCTTTCTAATGTATTAATTTAACATTTATTGCACATTACACAATTTGAATCTTCATCATTGCAGTAAACATAACAAACTGAAGCATTATAGTGATTATTATTTATAGTGTCAACAATATATAGTTTTTATCTGGTATAGCAGAAAAATCAGAAAAAAAAAACAGTTGAGATTGGTTAAATTAAAAGAAGAGAATAAGATAATGCAAGAGAACAATCCGAAACACATCTTATGTGTTCCAGACTGTTTTAAAAAGATTTTAGACAAATTTGGGGAATCTAATAGAAAGCCTTTAATAGCTACCAGAGATTCAACTGCAGTAAAACCTAAAATGAGAGATAATACTGAAATTGTCAGTCAGAACCTTTCATTACCAGATTTGAGGCAAAGAAGTGTTGGAAACCCAAGTGCCAAAATGAGATTCTCTTTTGGTTCTGTGGATGTAACTAGTACATCCACAAATGCTAGTGAATCGGTACAAGAGGTAATGATAGATTTGAGCTTCCTACAGAAATAAAAAATTGTTGAGATTCACCTGCTAGTCATATCGAAGAAAGCGGAAACTAATACCCCAATTGTACGAATCCGTTTGCATGTCACTTAGTGAGGACGAGTTAAGAATGTAAAAATCACCTATTATAGGGCAAAATGATTCGTCATATTCTGATTTCTTTCAAGGGTATAAATATAAAAGTGACTCCCCAGAATCAGGAACTACTGAAGTAAAATAGGACAACAATAAGTTAATAATAGTTTATTCTTTAGTAGCAGCCAATAATGTGTATGCATTCTTATTTATATTTAATTATTGCTTATAAAAATGGCGACTGGTTGGAGCTATGATTTTAACCCCGATAGATTCCTAAGGAACTCATTTGTTGGCAGCCGTAGCAGCTAATGAATATTACTTAAAATACTAATGTTTAATACAACTTCAATATTGTTCATCCCCATTCTATTATTACACCGTCCAGACGGTGTAGGACTTTAATAACGTCAACCACAAAATAATATATAGCGATTTTTTCGAATTTCGTTACAATACTGCCTAACAAATTTCGTAATACTACAAAAAACGTCCGATGTCTAATACTTTAAGGAAGGCACATTTAATATTTTCTATTAGTATATAAATTAGAAAAAAACATAAACTTCTTTCTAATTTAACTACATTGTCATTAACACTATTTACAATTTGTTGTTGTTGTTGTTGTTTATCCTTTCTTCTACACTTTTGAGATAATCTTGGACCATATTGTGCTTGTTGCGGTGAGCAACTTCTCTTGGTGTGAATCCATCTTGGTTTTTCAGAAATGGATCAGCGCCAGCTGCTACAAGTTGCTTACATACTGGTAGGCTTCCTGAAAAAGCAGCTGCGTGTAGGGGACTTTCACCATTCTGTAACAAAATACACACACATGAACTATCTAATACTAAGAAGTATCTAAACTTATATGATCAAACTCTTAAGAATTAAGAAATAAACACGTATATTTTTAAGTGCAAACTATATGAAATTCTTCTTCGACATCTAATCCTTAAGCCTTTTCAAAAGGATTTTAACCCATTTTCTTACGTCTTTCTCTCTGTTATTATAATGTTCATTTTTAACCGACTTCAAAAAGAAGGAGGTTCTCAATTCGTCTGTATCTATGTCGCTTTTTTTTATGTTTGTTCACCGATTACTAGGAAACGGCTTGAGGGATTTCAACCATTTTACTGGATCCTGTTTGGCGGGATAGAGAAGTGGTCCCATATTTTTTTCATTAAAATAGCTTTTACCGTTTCTTAGAAAATGGGGAAAAACTATTTTTACCTATTCTCATATACTCTATGCCATGGTAGAGGAGCCGGTATTATTATTATATAAAATTTGAAAAATGTTATTCGGAACGTGGGGCAAATTGAAAAGGGATTAGATTAGTGCCGTGATATCCCAAAGTGGTCAGAACTTTTTTTCAAATAACATAGCTTCTATCGTTTCTTATAGAATGGGGAAAAACTTTTTTACCTATTTTCTTATATTCTATGTCTTGGTGGAGTCGTGGGTATTATAAGATTAGATGGAGTTACTGGTATTAACTATTCGGAACTTGGGGTAAATTGTAAATAAGATGAATTAATCAAAATCAAAATAAGTGTCAGTTAATAGGAATATACAGTGTGTATTCATAAATTAAACGATTTCTTTTTATTCATAATTTTCAGAGAAAAAAGTTATTCTTCACAAACAGATTTTTTACATGGTCTAAAACATAAACAGTAATCATTACATGTCAATTTTTTGTGTTCTACTCCCTGGCCACTTTATCCTTAAGTGCTTTTGATATTCATAATTCTACTCCATACCAGTTTAGTTGTGTACGTTATGTTGTTGCCTTTTGTTTTTAATTTATTTTATTTAATTTTATGTTTAAAAATTGAGGAAACTAAAATGAAAACAGTTTAAATATCCTTTGCAATCAATAAATATGTTCTGACATTTAAATTTTTAAATATATTTATGTGATATTTACTTTGACATTTATGGACTTAATGTTTACAATATTTTTTAAAAGCACTGACTTTACATAAACCTGAACAAGAATTGTTACAAGCACCCTGTATGATCAATATTCTAGCTGTTACGACATATCTGGACATTTAATTTTAGAGACTTGTGTAGAAATATTGTTTCATGTTTACTCTGATGTTTACTGTTTTTTGCAAAGAGACGCCAAATCGGGAATCGTACTGTCTGTAACGCCGTAAATGGAGGAAACCAAAACTTTTGATTTATTCCATGATGATGACAGCTTTGCCGTTGAAACCGCATTGAATGCAAAAATAAAAGTTTGGTGTTAGGATACAAAACTTTTGGTTTATACAACTTTGATGCGTTGTTTGTGATGAGACCTACTAGGTAAAATTTGCTAACCAAAATTATTAAAAAGTAGGTTAAGGAGTTTTTAATCAAATTTTTGAATAAACCAATGTACTCTCAGTAATGAGCTATTACCAGATTTGATAAGTATATGTCAAATAATAAGGGAGTACCAAAGTAATATATTGAGAATGGCGTCAACTTAAAAAAAAAATATGGCACATGTGAGAATTGAATGAAAAAGACGTAAAATCAAATATATGAATATAAGTCTGTTTTATATTCACATTACAAAAAATATTTTAGTGTGTTTTACATAACTTGTATACTATAAAAAATATTTTAAAATTTCATATGTATTTAATTAGTAAGGTTCAGTTTTCAAAAAAGAGTTTTTGTGGCATGATGGCAACGTTTTAGCCTTCGAAGCGAAAGGAAGTTCGAATCCCAACACTGTAACTTTTTTAAGTATTTTTTTTATTAAGTTAAATATTAAAATTTTAAATTATTAATTTTCAAACAAATAAAATAAAAAAGTTAGCATTGACAAATCGCCATTACCAAAGAAAGCCTCCGTTATTAAGTATTAAACAATGTGTTACAAGACGCAGAGACATTTTAAATAACTGACAAATAATATAACGATTAGGTAGATTTTGTACAAAAAATCCCTTTCCCATTATAGAAAATTTAATCTAGTGCATCTTCCCTTTCAGATATAAACATTCAAATAGTTACATAATTATAATTTACAAAAATATATCATCAAAATGGGTCACACTGTATAAAAAACATACAAGATGAATTGAGAATCTTCCTTTGTGAAGTCGATTAAAACCTAAAAATTATATCAGAAAAATAGAGGACAGCTGGAAGAAGAGCATTAAATTGGATATTACTTATGAAATAGATATTTGTACTGTCCTACTTCAATCGTGCTGATACTTACCGATAGCTGACCCAAGAAAGGTTTGTACTTTAGTAGCTCTCCCACAACGGCTGAATGACCTTTATGGGAAGCTTTAAATAGAGGAGTAGCACCGTCCTGTAAGAAAAATATCCATTAAAAATTGTCTACATTCCAATTTGAATTTGCCTTTTGATGCAGGAACTTACATGTCTTGCTGCATCTACAGAACATCCAGCTTTCAACAGTTGTGCAACTATGTGATCATGGCCCATCTGTGAGGCTATCCATAGTGGAGTAGCTCCATCTGTTCTTCTGGAATCCGTTTCCGCACCTTGCGCTAAGAGATAGACTAGAATTTTGTAGTGGCCGTTTTGCGCCGATATAAATAACGGTGTAGCTTTGTCCTGAAAAATATTTTCTTATTAATAAATTAATGTAAACAACCACTTTTTTAAAACAATAGTGTTGATTAAGTTACGTCAATAACATCTGTGTGGTTTAGCTGAACGACGGAGATTATTTAATTGAGATTAAACCTCACCTATTTTTTTTACTTTCTCTGTTAAAAGATTCTATTGTGCCAATAAGTTGCTCCAAGCATTAGCGATCATTTAGGAAATAGTAGGGAGATTATCTCTATATAGAAGTACTTACTCTGTAAAAACCTCATTAATCATGTAAACATTAACTTGAGTTGTGACATATTTTTTAAACACTCAATCATTGGCAGTAATGGTGAGTGACATTTTTGTAAATTTTGGTAAACTTTAAAGTTAGGAGCTTCGGGTTTCTTGTTTAAAGGTTGGATGGAGACTTACGAAGTAGTGACTGGCAGATCTACAAAATTGTCTTCTCTGAGGCTGAATAAAGAAATATGAACAGGGGATTAGTTCGCGAACAGAAATGATACAGGAACTCGAACAGAAATTAGCACAAGCACAGATCACATCAACCAAATGGCCTACGCATATAGTAAGCAACTATCTTGTTAAACCATAACAGTGATCCGCAAGCAACAAAAACACAGCCACAGCTGTCTCAAAAGAAAACAACAACAGTAGCATATACCCAACCGTGCAAAGAAATGAACGTCCAGAAGGTGTTTAGGGAAACGAAGAAGTGCAATCACAAACAAGCGGCCTAAAATACCGACGTCACAAAACCCCTCAAAAAGAGTACCACTCAAAACCAGCTAAGTAGTCATCCCTATGGTTCCGCCCAAAAACGTAGGCGAGTCTAAGACATCACGGATGTGCTCAGCAAACTGGAATGTTGTAAGAGGAATCAGTGAACAATGCTAAGACTACGGGACCACTATCTGACTTTTATGTATTCACGCTACTGAATATCGCAGGACTTTTCGTTTTTCATAAATCTGGAAGTATATGCTTCATGTATAACAAGAAGCAAGTAGACACTGTGGTGGTCGAATACCATTGCAGCAGCAGCGGTCAAACCAAGGACATCGTACGCCAGAACGGAAAAGTTCCCCTGCACTAAAGAAACTATCCAACAACCAAAATCAGACAAAATGCGGTACTTGACAATAAAAGTATCTCAACGTTAAATTTCGATAATGGAGATCATACAAGGAGAGAGAACCATAGATTACAAACTGCTAGACTTGATCACCAGATGAGGAATTGCAGACTCACAACCAGAAACAGTGCGGTAATACTAAAATATGCAGAAACCTGGGACGTAACACCTACTATTCCTACAATGACAATAGTAATACACATTTATCAGAAACCAAAGACACCTCCCAGACAAAGGCACCGTTCAGTTTAGATAAGAAAAATAATTACCTTCGAACGAAGGTAAAGATTATGCACCAAGGATGAAAGTACTAAAAGTTCACGAAGACGAAACGTTCCCTCATAGCTACTAATCCATTTGTCTTCTCCTAGCCATGACTAGTCAAGATAATCTTCGCACATCAACTTCTACTAGTAGGATAAGACAAACATAACCGGAATAAAAAAAATGCATCACTGAAGATATCTGCAGCAGTTTGAAATGAACCGTTCAGCAGTACTTTTACTAAAGAGGGGCAAAACATCTTGGAAAACCATTGAGCCTATAACTGAATACTGAAGTTTTAGTAAAACCTTTATATTACTGTTATAATGTGGCTAGTTGTTGCTAGCTAAATATTTACTTACTTTCATATGAGTATTAACTTTTGCTCCCCGCGTAATTAGTTCTTTAACTACGTCCATATGGCCACACTGACAAGCCACAAAGAGTGGGCTTCCACCATCCTGAAAGAAGAACATCCATAAAAGTGATAGGTTTGATACCTTTATCATGCAAGGTGTCACTAATTAACCATCGCTATCAACTTGTCCACTTAACTAATAATATTTCCTTTATCTTAACTTTTGAATTGTAATTACAAAAATCTTTACCACGCTTAGAGAATCTACCGACGCCCCACTATCCAACAGATGTCTAACAATGTCCAGGTATCCTCCTTGTGCTGCAAAAAACAACGGCGTTGTGCCCGTCTGTAAAAAAGTAGTTTATTTTAATTATTTTTTAAAGAGAATACCAATTATATCATTTATAGTTAGGGGCTTTTGGTTCACAGGGTGCACAATGGCATGTTTGCCCTACGGTGAACTAAAGGAGGGAAGATCAGAACGTTTCTATAAATATAATTGTAAATGTGCATATCATATATCAAATACTAACTATAGGAAATAATTATAAGTTTTATATTTCACAGGTAATAGTCGTTAAGAGAAGTCCAGGAGGGCAACTGGTGACTCAATTCTTATAGCAATAAAAATGTTCAAATCCGCAAGATTATGAAATGAATCATAATATCAAATAGGTGGCGTCTTTTTTTAGTAAGTACCGTTTTGCCACACCGCAACCGCAGCTCTGCGGTCGGCGTTCTGAGCATGCGCACTGGGTACCTACTACTTCCTTTTTTACGTTGTTTACTGAGTGTTTAAGATGCCTCTGATAATGGTGAGTCCCGCCGACTGTGAGGTACGTTATTTTATAAGATTTCTTAATCTTAGTGCTAAAGGCCTAAAACCGATCGATATTCATCGTGAGATCTGTCCAATTTACGGATAAAACATTATCAGTGATGGAATGGTAAGAAAGTGGGTGAGAAAACAAATGTGCATGATGAACAACGGAGTGGACGTCCTTCGGTCACTAATAAAAGTTTGGTGCAGAAAGTTGATAATAAGTTGAGAGGAAAGAGACGCTTTACGATTTCCTGCTTGTTTGATGACTTTCCTAATGTGTCTTGTAGTGTTTTGTATGGCATTGTGACCGAGCACTTGAAAATGTTGGCGGATGTGGACAAAACCAAACGTCCCCCCAGAATCAAAGCAACAGTCTATGGAATGGCAGCATTCAGATTCACCCAGAAAAGTGAAGTTTTAGCAAACACTTTCTGCCCGGAAAATCATGTGTAGAGTTTTTTGGGACAGAAAAAGGGTATTTCTTGTGGGATTTCTGTCTCGTAATCAGACAATCAATACAGCAGCTTACTGTAAGACATTGAACAATTTGCGCCGTTCAATCCAGAACAATAGACGTGGCAAGTTGATCAAGGGCATCGTTTTGCTGCATGACAATGCCCGTCCGCATGTGGCTAATCAGACCAAAGATCTCATCACATCTTTTAAATGGGAAACTGTAGACCAGGCTGTACAGCCCTGATTTGGCGCCCGGTGATTACCATCTGTTCCTACACTTGAAGAAACACCTGAGCGGTCAGAGTCTTCAAGACGATGACGAAGTCAAAACAGTTGTGATGCAGTGGTTAACAAGTCAGGCGGCAGACTTCAATGAGGAAACTTGTAGAACGTTATGACAAGTGCCTCAACATTGGAGGAAATTATGTAAAAAAGTAGACGAATATACAGCTTTCATGTAAAAAGTAAAATTATTCATATATCTTTCCACGTCTATTTTTAATTTCACAACGGTACTTACTTAAAAAAACACGCCTCGTACTAACTTTGAATATAATATAATACTTAAAATATAGTATAATAACAACTCACTATTCTTTTTATTGAAGGATCAGCTCCTTGTTCTATTAGTTCTTTAACACACTCATAATGTCCATTCGCTGAAGCCAGTATCAAGGGTGTTGTACCTTCCTGAAAACCAAAAATAAATTATAAATAGATCTAATTTTCTCTCTTTAGTTTGTATTTTTGAAATTCTTGGGAATTTCATGGCCAACTTTCCCGAGGTCATGTCTTAATATAATTTTTATTTTTTGCGGTTAGTGCATATACACCTTTTTATTCCGAAGCGTTGTGGTCAACTGGTTATCTATTTTTTACCATCTGAATGGACAGAAAAAATTGTACTACATTCCTAATTTAACCGAACTCGCACCACTAATAATAATAATATAACGAAATTAGAAATAGTGCCAATAGTGTTTTGTAGGCATTCTGTGTACATTTTGGCATTCATTCTTATTGTACACTTTATTACTTATTAATGAGCAGTTGGTGTACAAAATGTTTCTTCCAGATTTTAAACTATTTCTTTATATATAGAGAAAAATTCCTAAGAGCAAATGATCTTTATAACAATCCTGGAAGGGCTAGAAAAATGACTACTACTAATGTTCAAGGTTAAGAACTGTAGATGTTTGCAGGAAAACCATATTTTGAAGACCGTATGAGAAGGCTACTAAATTTATAACAAAAAAATGCATCTGGATTTAGTGTAGAATTGTCTTACTTTACGTTATCTGTTGCGACTGTTGCGAGTAATTACGGTAAGAGCTGGAATAGAATATTGTTCCAACTACCCACTGTCTTTACTTATTGTGCATGTAGATAATTTTCTAATATGTCTAGTTGGCTGTACCGAATGCTTTACTAGCTGACTTATGTATGTTTTAGGAATACATCTAACATACGGTATTAACGATTTGAAGACGTGAGATGTAAGACCGACATCTAGGATTTTAGAGACAATTAGAACATTGAGGTTCCGAATCTGGAACCGTTGCGTGTAATTGCTGTTCTCACTTAACTCCTAGGACAGATTGCCACGATAAAATTTTCAGGTTACTTCACCTGCCAGAGATATTGAATGACACCTCGAAGAGAGTACAGTATTAAGGATGTTTGACAGAGAATAAATATACATATATCGAACCACAAATTAATTGTATTAATCTGTGATCTAAAATTCCAGGTAAAATTCCAAATTGTCCGAAGAAAATAGTCAGAGATTTGACTGGGTGATGCTAAGCAGTGAAAAAAGCAAAAGGCTTGTTAGTATTACAATGCATATATCGCAATATACTATTGCCAAGGGTATGAATTGACAGCTTAGGCAAACACAGAAATATCCTACTGGAATTTAAAAAATTGGGGAGTTAAATAAACGAGGTGTAATTAACTTGCCAAAGATGTGAGAACATCCCACAATAAAGTTCCCAATATTAAATACATTCTTGTCATAAATATACCAGAGAACGGTCTTAAAGAAACATTGAACAGGGGCTATAAACAGAGATTGTGAAAATGGATTAACAGGTGAAGTAATAAAAACCACTAATGACACCGTACCTCAACAAAGATTAAACAAGTTCAGAAAACGAATATAAAGCACACAGGCAGTTTCTAATTTTCTCATTCTCGTTCAGCATTTACCTTTGAAATTGTAAATGCGAGTTTGGCAAAAGTTAGCTTACCTACTCTTATTAGAGCTCATACCAACAAACCGATCTGCACTGAAATTTATTAATTCAACTATTATATTAAACAACCAATATTTGATTACATGTACATTTACGGCTCTGAGAGTTTCGATGTTTAAAAAATTGAAATATTATAACATTCAAAGATGATATTAGATATTAAAACAAGAAGAAAAAAGATTATTTGTCTGGCCGGTAGGTTATGCAAAATACATACAAGCCAAATAAAAAATACTGTTACCACATTGGTTGCATAATTAATAGGTTAAATTTACTGAAAGGGATCCATAAATATTATCGTTTATTAATTTGTGCAATTTTTATGATTCCCCCTGAATTTATAGCTTTATTAACATTATCCAAGCAAATATATGGTTTAGAGAAATTGTTTAGCAGGTAAATGAGAGTTTCTGGCGGTGCTAATTGAAATTAATTAACGTAATCAAAAGAAAAATTAATTGTTATTGCAAAATATTTGTATGAAACACCTACATATATGTAATTTGGTAACAATTTTAATTTAAGAGCGTAGGAGTCAAACTCCCTCGCTTAAGGAAATCGACTCTGCTGTCAAATCAGCTATTGGGATTACTTTTATGTTTTTTTTGGGCTATAACACCACAATCGAAATAAAACGACGTATATTGAAGGAAGACCAAACGTTTCAAAGTCTCTTCTGACTTCGTTGTCAATGGCTTTATATTTATTGATGTAAATTGCAAAATGAAAATTTGATTTATGACATTTAAATTGACATTATAAAATTTGCTGTTTTTAGATATACAGGTAGCACAAACAATTCTAGAGATCATGAATTATAGTTAAACAGCTTTCAAATTAGAAGAATTTGAAAGAGTTGTAAGTGGCGTTCCTAGGTACGACTTTGTTATAAGATAGCCTATTCGCCAAAAATGCCTAGCTACAGCATAACCTAAAACCTAAACGAATCAATATCAAAAAAGCTCCGGCTCAGGCCCATACAATTGAACAACTTCAGCTTATTTGTTTGTTGGGGGTACTTTCATTAGTACTACTATATATTTCATAGATATAAAATATTTAATTAATGGATGGGGGCAATGGAGGTTTCGATCGGTTTTATTCAATATTTCGGAAACCGAAAATGATAGTGGCATGAGAATTATAGTATTTATATAAGTTCTCTTTTTAAAATAAATAAAAAACGATATTCATCATTTTGCGATTAATTGAAAAGTGGGCAGGTGGAATTTATTTAAAATTCACTGTCGGTAACAAAAAGCAATTTTCAGATTATATTTGCACTTCTCTTAACGTGTCCATTCATTTTTTCATTCTGCTTGAAAAATAAAAAAAACATATATTGTTTTTCATAACGTGTCCATTCATTTTTTCTTTCTGTGTTTCCCCTGACTGAATAACTGAGTTCTGTATGTCACAACATCAACTATTTTGTTTCATTACATTCAAAGAAAATACGATATGAAAAATGAAATCTTTGATAAAATTTAAGGCATAAATATTATTTACACTACATTTTTACATTATTAATTCATGTAACTAGTTAATTTAAACTCGAAACCTTATGCATTGTGCATTTATTCAGTGTTTTTAAAAACAATTGCTGTGTACATGTTCTCATGATAAATTTACCTCATTTTAAATTCTTAGAGCTACCATCCATGAAGCATTCCTTACCATAAATTATCATAATTATTCTCATATGCAAAATTAGATTTACCGCTTTTCAAAAATACACGTTACTGACCAAAAAAAAAGTATTAAAGTAAGTTCTTAGTTGAAGCAGTTATCTTTTTTGTTATCATGTATTACTGATTCAGGTTTTCGAATTATTTACGGCAATTTCTTTCAACAATAAATACATGGTCTAAACACGACTAAATATTATAATGACTGACTTTTAATTTTTCATTATACATTGACATAACTGGTTTTGTCTCATCATGTGAACAATTTATGCAAACGTACTTGGTCGTACATAAATTATGGTGAGCTATTTCGATATTTTATGAAAATTGACAGACTTCCGTATTGAAGTCACTATTTCTTCTCATATAGGAATTTATTGTCTTATTGATCTTATATTTCAAACACACTCAGCTCTTATGCTATTTCTTTTAATGTTTATAATTAGTATAGAACATCAATATGATTTCTGTTTGGCCAAAGTCCAAAGTTTAAAATGAGAAATGTGTTTCTATTTCAGTCGGTAGATTATTTTTGAAATCCACTGTTTGTGTATTGTCTGAAAAATAATGCCAGAATTTCGTTTTTGAAATTCTCGTATATTACATGTTAAGGACTCGTATCATTTCATTATTTTCATTATTTTGTTTGTATTCCCAGTAAATGTGTAATATGGACCTAAAATGTACAAAAATTGAAAGTCTAGTTTTGGTCTTGAGACTTGGGTTAAAACCGGTATGACGTAAATTGTTGTCTCACCTCCCATTTCTACAGTCAAAAGTGGGGGGAGAGTGAGGGTTCCCATCAGTGGGTACCCTCTGTATTTTACCTCTTTATTCTGAATTCTTTTATACGTTCAAAAATTCATTTAAAAGAGTTAGTCAATAAGTGTTATAGTTTAGGTACGACTAAGACGGTATTTTCAAGTTTTCAAGTAAGCTTCTGAAGATATAATTTTTTTGACTTGGAATCATGATGTAAGAAAAATGCAATCTCAACGAATACTTTTTTTTCTAACTTCTGTGAGAAGTCGGAAAAATATAATTACAACGAATTTTTCTGACTTCTGTAAGAACAGAGGAGTTAAAATAGAGTCTAGAGTAGAATTATAGTTATTTATTTTATTTATTTACGCCAATCCTCATTGCACATAATAAAATTATACAGTTCAAAATAAAAATTAAAACTAATGAAACTACTAATTAAAAAAGAATAAGAGCAAATATTAATTTTTTTGGGAGTCCAAAATGTAAGAGCCTTCAAAAAAAATAATCTCCCGGGAATACTGGTTCACCAAACTTGCTATTCTACTCTTCGGACCAAAAATAACAATTTTTATTCTCAACCGGCAGTAATCTGCTAGATCTAAGATCAAACTCTGGAGCCAATAAAACCAAATTAGCAAAGTATTTCTGGTAAATTAATCATGACATTAACAACCTTGAACAAAAATGACAGGTTGTAGATGTATTCGACATTCCTTACATTTACATTATCAGCTTGTAGGAAATAAAGCAAGTGTTTATAAAACTTATATTGGATTTTTTCAGTACTGTCAATTTGTTGTTTTGTAAAACGACAAGATATTCCAGTATTGGTCTGACGAAACAGGTGAATAAACGAAGCAAAGTATCTGCATATCTAAGCGGTATGTGACTTAAATGATATGAGAATGTTAATCTGTCGTCAACAATCACTCCCAAGTCCTTCATTGTTTTTACTATTGTGAGAAGCTGGCCATCTAACAATTTTCTATTTTTCCAACTTATAAATGTCATACTGAAAGTCACATATATCCTATTATTTCTCTAAAGATTTTCGAGTAATTTGCATTTAGTAAATGCTCAGAACTGTCTACTATATCATTTATGAATATACTAGACAATACAGGTCCTAAGTGCGATCCTTGTGGTACTCTAGATGTAATCTCATACTCATTTGCCAGGTGACCATGAACTCTCACCTGAAGACGTCTGTTGGAGGGACAGCCAATCCAGCTCTCCAAACCTTACACCATATTGATTTAGCTTCTTCAACAATATATCCTGACTGACCAAATCAAAACTTTACTGAAGTCAGTATATAGTGTATATACATTCAGGCCCTTGTTAAGTGAATTAAGAATGAAGTTGATGTAAATGTATAGGTTTGTTGGCGTGGATCAACTCCCGATAAAACCATATTGCTTAGAAGTGATGATATTTCTGAATCCGAAAGTCAATTGTGGGAGAAATATCTTCTCGAAAAGTTTGGCTATCGACGACTGAATACAAATTGGTCTGTAGTTATTCACCCTTGATTTATCGCAGTTTTTATGAATAGAAGTGATGTAAGACAGCTTCTATGCTGATGGGAAGTGACCCGTTTCTAGAGATAAATAAATAAAGTTCCAGAATTTTATTCGGGTCACTAGGCAAATTACTTTCAGGCTAGTTAAAAAAGTTAGCAGCAAAAATAAGTATTGTGGGTAGTTCATCAACAGTTACATATACATGGTGGTTGGAATCTATTATGAAGTAAAATTATTATAATGGGTATTTTAATAAATGTTATAGAATTTAAATTAAACTGAATCATTGAATTTAAGATTGAAGCTCGGTACCAATGAAGGTTGAGTAAGTATTAGCAATAAAATAAAACAGATTATTTTGCAAATTCCTTGTTATAAGATTTCTACTTCATAACTATTCAATTCTTTCAAATGGAATTTACCTCTATTAATTGTTCTACCATTTAATACCCCAATTATTTACTATTAATAAACTTCAGGTTAACTAAATGTTCCACATGTTGTTTCTTTCAGAGCTGGATCCAGAGACCAACTTCATGGGGGGGGGGGGATCTCGTGCCTCATAGGAGGCGATCTCGTACGAAATTATCTTAAGTAGAGGTGGACTTCTTGATGGCTTTTGATACATTGCATTTCAACCCACAATAATTTCTATTTAAAAAAGGACCTACTTCAGCAGACTTAAAAAACCGTTTAGAAACCGTGTGCAATCAAACACTATTTTCAGACTAATAATCTTTTTTATCTGAAAATTTTAGCGTATTCTTATCTCTCTCTTTTCTCCCTCTCTAATTTTTATTCTTTGTTTAGTTTCCAAATATATTTGAACTTTTTAATTTGCTTGATTATTTGGACCACTTTCTATAAATGTAACTACAATTCACTCTATATTGTATACACACTATATATGCTTCTGTATATTGGTCACCCCTATATAACTTATTGGTCTATCATTATCTGAATTACCCTGTACAACTATAATTCAACTCAACACAATATTACAACGGTCCTGATATCTTTAAAACCACACTGTATAAGTATAAATCCTCTCCACACTACTGACCCTTTCTATTTTTCCATTGTTTCAATTATTCCTGTATACCAATGATTTTATCGCCCCATATATCTAGTATTATATTTATGCAACTGCTCATGGTGTACCCTATATAACCACATTACCTTATTGAACCACATTATATGACTATAATTTTACTCTACCATTTATTTCAACCACCCGGTACTCCACCCGGAACTCATATTTATAATTATACTCTCTCTGAATAACAATAATTTTACCCCCTCCCCTTACATCGAACACCTTCTATAAGCAAATACTATGTTCCAAACTATGCAACTTTTTTAAACCACCCTGTTAACTGTAATTCTACTCCACCTTATATTTCAACCATCCTGTATATATTCAACTGCTTCTGACAATTTTTAAAGCCTTGTGTATAATTGTAATTATTCTCCGTGATATAACCCTAATGTCCACTCTGCATAACTATAGTTTTGCTCCACTCTTATTTCAACCACCTTGTATACGCAACTACTTATGTGCCACCCAATATAATATTTTTAGAACCACCCTGTATAACTAATTCAATTCCAACTTATATTTCAACCATCCTATGTATACAACTGCTTATGTACCACCTAATTTCACATTCACGCACACACACGCACACACATACCTACAACCGTATATCATATAGAAGAGTTCGCCGACAAAATACATTTTGGTTTCAATAAACTAACGGAATATTTTCGGCCATTTCACGCGAATATATGCCTCCTAACGTAACTTCGTCTCTAAAAGAAACTTACTTCAAACTAATCAAAATGAAAAATATTACAAACACCCTGTACGATATACTTTCATGGCAAATCTTGACATTTAAACTAGATATTTATGATGAAAATTTGACATTCACCATGATGTTTCCATTTTTTGCATATATTTTTCCGATTTTCAGAACAATGGTATGTTTTACATTAAAGAAAAAAATAAGGAATCAAGCTGGAACATACCTTTGTAGAATACAATTTATAATGTTCAAATTTCTTGAACGGTTTTAGAGAAAACAGTGAAGATTCATTGAAAATCGCTGAAATCTAGTCCCTTATTCCTTTTTTTTCTGATTTTCTAGAAAATCGCAAATCTCATGTTATAATAGACAATTATATGGGACCTTTCTGTAATGTTTCTTAATATAATGCAGTTTAAATCATCAAAATTGCCCAAGCCGTTTTTGAATAATCGCCCCAGATACACAAAAAAAGTTACGAATTGATAACCTCCTTTTTTTGGAAGTCGGTTAAAAAGTACTTTATTTTAAGCTCTGGGATGTACATTTTTTCTCGATTTAGTTTCCAAATCACTGACCTAGAAGCTCTTTATTAGTCCCATCGCTTCCCCTCCACTCTAGATCCGCCCTTGGTCTCTTTGCTATATCTTACATCGTTAAGGTATGAATTAGGAATTTTCACACTAATAAAGTCATCATAATTATACTTTCGTTTCTTTATTTGTTTTGTTACTCCGAATCGCCATTTGCGTGATAGTGACATACGGTTTGTTGGTTAAAGACCACCTCCAATAATTCCATCGATTTGAAAATTTCTCCACGAATCAGCCTTCTCGAGAGTTGGTTGTGCTAACACAAGATTGGTGGGGATTTTTCCAATCGTTGAAATTATTGAGAACTGGTTCCTTCTAATAAACTTATTAGGTTCCTTTTCATTTCGACCCATAACTAGTAGAAAGTAAAGTACAATATAGATAATTAGCGGTGGGAGGTTTCTAGTGAGTAGTGTCACGAAGAAAGGTTAGTTCCAAGTGTGATCATCATATACAGTATATGGCGATGACGAGTTACCATTTACAATGGTTTTACACATAGATCACCGGTTGCTTATTGGCTATTCGTCTGGTTGGAACAAGACTTCGGTTTCAGACAATGGAGCGGTTGTTGCTCGTGAGGAAAACGAGCATGCATGGTAATTATTGAGGAACCACGCAAATTTGAAATAATAAGGAAAAATCATAGAACACGGAACGAGTGAACGAAATATAACTACAAAGGTAACAATGAGACAAACAAAATTAGAGATGAAAGTCATCAGTGGTCTAAGAGGAACCATATGGAAGAATAAATTTTCGACAACAGAAAGAAAAGGTTAGACAGTTAGACTCATTTTAACATAGCAGAAACAAGGGCGGATACCAGGGGCGTACGCAGCTTATGGTTTAGGGAGCAGCAAATTAGAAAAACAATGTCCTGAGTAGGGACAAATCAAAAAAAAAAATTGGCGAGGGAGGGAATTCTGCAAATTTATCTGACGCATTGAGGGCTCATGGAAGGTATTTCGAGTCCGGGGCACGCCCATGGCAGATAGTAAGAGAACAAAACAGAAATTAATTATGTCGAACGTCTGCAACTGGCAACAGACGATACAAAAGAAGTGGAATCAACACGTGCAAAGGATAAATTATTTTTAATTTAATATTTATAATTTATAATTTTAAGAGATTTTTCAATTTTGGATAAGACCTTATATTAGAAGACTAATTGGGATACCACAAAAAAGATGGAAGGACACCCTACAATCCACAACCACAGAAACTGAACAAATGCCAGACAAACAGGAAAAAATCGAATAAGGCGAAGAAGACTATTTTTTCGGAGATACTGTACATCTTTTTTTCTTTAATTTTTCCTAATCCAAATCATCTGTCTACCAACAAGTAAATTATTTTTCGTTTGTTCTGATTTCTTTGAGAAGTGATATACTCTGACATGTTCGGAAGTGAACACACAATTACACATGCCAAAAATCAAATCGACCTATTGAACCACGTTTCCTGATTATTATTAACCGAACTAAAAAAAAAACTATCATTTATTCAAACATTCGTTTTCAATAAGAAGAGTATTAGACACTTAATGAGTTTGTTAAACGAGTGAAACGGCTTAATTTGTGCTGCACAGGATGTTGGGTTCCGCGCGCGATGTATTTTGTCACAAATCACAAATATCTGACGCAAGTAGAGCGGGCATAATAAGCTGACACTTTATATATAAAAAATACGACTGGTTTACGTGTTTGTTATTAAGAAACCTATCTAAAAGCAAGTTTTTAGAACTAATTCTAAATAAATTTCAGGTCATGCTGTAATTAATGTGTTTTTAAAGTAATTGATTTAATACGAAGCCGTTTATTTTTTTATGGTTTCTGGTAACAGAGTTTGTACTCGAATATAACGGCCAATTTAACGTCAAGAATTGCGACCATGTGATCAAAATAAACAAAAACTAATTATAAAGGTTTTGGTTTTACGCGTTATTTCAGCAGAATTAGGGAAATGTGAAATATTGAAATGAAAAAGCGGAAACCTCAGAGACAGACATAGAAAGACAGAGATAAGAATTCAAACTAATAATAGTCTGCATCGCCACTTAATAATTAAATATTTATTTGTTACTAAATTATTTAAACAAATTCCAGCCCGGCCTTTCAATATTGGTTATATGGTTCATTTGATCTAATGGAATGGTTCTAAATAACTGCCATGATCAAATTTCACGTCGTAGTTTACTTTGTTTTAGTACTTTGATTGACGTTATTACTCTCTCGGCTTTATTTGTTGCTAAATTATTTAAACAAATTTTCGCCCCGCATTTCAATAATGTTTAATTGTTCCTTAGATCTAAGGGAAAGATTCTAAACAACTGTCATGATAAAATTCGACGTCCTAGAGTACTTTGTTTGGTGTTTCTTATTCTTTCGGCTTTATTTGTTGCAAAATTATTTTAACAAATTCCCGCCCCTCATTTTATTAATGTTTACATGGTTCTTTAGATCTAAAGGAAAGATTCTAAACATCTGTCATGATCAAATTCGATTTCCTAGAGTACTTTTTCTTAGTACTTTGTTTGATGTTTTTTACTCTCTCGGGTTGCTAAATTATTTAAACAAATTTCCACTTCACCTTTTAATAAAATTTACATGGTTCCTTAGATCTAATGAAAAAATTCTAAACAACTGTCACGCTAAAATTCGACGTACTAGAGTACTTTGTTTTAGTACTTTGTTTGATGTTTCTTACTTTCTCGGCTTTATTTGTTGCTAAATTGTTTAAACAAATTCCCGCCCCGCCCTTCAATAGTGTTTATATGGTGGTTCCTGAGATCTAATGGAATGGTTCTAAGCAGTTGCCATGATCAAATTCGACGTCCTAGAGTACTTTGTTTTAATACTTAGTTTGATACATTTTTAATCTCTCGGCTTAATTTGTTGCTAAATTATTTAAACAAATTTCCGCCCACCGTTCAATAGTGTTTATATGGTTCCTAAGGTGTGAGTAAATTTTTAAAATTTATTCGATACGATACCTACCTAAATGTACTTATTAAGTAGAAATATCGCATACAAAGTATTGAGTACAAAAGTATCGGTATTGAAAAAAAAGTACTCGATACCGCAAAAGTATCGATACTTTTTCCGTTTCCCTATATACAAGCAGAGGTTGTGATGACAAAAATTTCATCGCAATCATAAAATAATCCAAAAAATCCCATTAAGTGCCTCCTACCCTTCTTTTACCTGAAAATTTCGAGGAGCCAATTATTATTTCTTCCTACCTATTATGCATTTACAGTTTGTGCGTCAGTGTAACAAGTTGAATGAAAATGATGTTTCAAAGTGTGTTTGTGAGAAAAAGACTAAATGAGTGGAGTCGCCGCAAGGTAGGTAACATTTGTTTTGTTTTTTCTCATCCTTAAAAAAACATTTTAAGTGTGGGCGAAACGTGGGAAAACTTTGTTTTAATGCCGGTTTAAGTAAATAAATAATTTAATTCGAAAAAATGACCCCGTCCAAATCCGGAAAAAGCAGAATCAGCTATGGTTGCGAAACCCTCCCTTCTCAACTATGACCGTATGTCAGTAAAAATGTATAAGAGTAAATTAACAACAATTAAGTTAGAGTTGTCAATAAGAGAAATTAATATGACTAGAAAAATAAATAACAGATGGAGTGTTTGTTTTTAGGTACATATGAAATTGATCATTTTTTACACAAAAATAGTGACATATACGAAAAAAACTCAATAAATAAAAAAGATTGCACATTAATAAGAGATTCATTTACAATTTTTGTCAATTGCCAGGGACGTACTGAAAAAAGTTGTAGGGGCAGAAAGATCACGGGATCCCAGAAAAAATAAAAAGTATCACCCTGTAGATTTTCATGGCCGTTTCTGTGATCTTGTTATGAAGACTTCATAGAGACATTAATGCTCCAAAATTGAACTAAATATCTCGAAAACTTTGGTAGTTAGGAGAAAGAAACTGAAAAAATCTGATGATTTCAACAAGTTGTACATCGGTAACGAAACGTTTGCATGTTCATAGGATTTTTATCGTAAAATGACTCAAAGAAGTACATCTTGAAATCTTTCGCAATTATTCATTTATACTCTGTTTGTTGTCTGTCGGTGTTCGACGTTTTTTTAAGTACATTGCCTATCCCAAAAAATTCTATACATTCTAAAATTATAGATACCACACGTTAGTCAAATATTTGTCTTTTTTCACACTTTGTTTGTTCAAACAGTAAACAATTGCTCAGTCATTGCTCTAGCGAAAAAATATAACACGTACTATTATTATAAACCAGAAACGTCCGTGTTCAGAAACTCGTGTGACAGTTTCTCTCTTATCTGCCCCGCGACAGCTTTCCAATCGCCTCGTATCGAAACCATATTGATTCTAATATCGAACAATGTGAAATGGATGACGAAATGGTTTCAGTAACTGTATACGGTTCGCGCTAACGAGGTCCCGATTTAATAGAGAAAAACTGTACTTTCTATCGTAAATATTCACAAACAAACATATTTCCATTTATTACTTATTATTTATCGAGAAAAAAAAAATCGTTGCCGTTATGATCATTATAGAAGCTTTCGTATAGCGTATGGAGATAATGAAAAACGTTAAACTGATTCGCAAATGAACGTTATCTCCGTCATTATATAAGGAACTGACGGACAAAAATAGAAAATCAAACTACTCAGTATTGATTACTTAGTTCAACTACTGGTATTTTTTAGTATATATAAATAAGTAAAGGCTGTTAAATCTCCATACGGTAATAACACTTATACTGAAATAAAACACGGGAAGTGGCTTCAGTTATCTCTTTAGTTATGGTACATTAAAAAGTATACAGATGAATAAATATGTTTTCAAAGTACACATATTAAAAAAATATATTTGGTCTTATTAGATTTTTCCTAGTCAACTGCTTCACTTGCAGCACCCTAAAGCATTATTACATATAGGACTTGATTCCCTAACAGGCTAATGCTTCGTTTCAACACGTCCGTCATCCATGCGGACGACCACCAACGTTGATACTTAAGGTCCGAAAGAACATTCGCCTTCGCCACCTTCGGCCAAAAAGCACCATCGTGCTCAATTTGACTTTGGTAAAAAGTCGAAGTTTTCTATCAGCTCTCGAAAACAGAGTAACTTGAACGAATGAACCCGAGTCTTAATATTATATAACTTATCACACTAAAGAACTTAAGTATTTGACTGTTTTTATTTTGAAAAAGTGAAATCTTGTAACACATAAGTGGTGTTAACAAAAAATGTATTTCTTAATTACGAAGTGTTTAAAGTTCCAAATATTTCAATAGGAAAATATTTCGTTTTTATAAATACCTGGTCAAAAATTCTGCAGTTTCTTGTAAATGTTATTCTGTTAAGAGCATTTCATTTTACAGGATATTTACATTGCTTCCAATTAGTGACAAATTATTTTTTAACAATTTGAAAGGAACGTAGTCACATCAAATCTTAGAGTACAATGCGCCATAGATTTTTTTCAATATCCTAAGCCGAATACTGAAATACAAATTTTTACACTGAAATTATGATAAAAGATTTGATAATTACTTTCCTTTCAGATTGTTCGAAAAATAATTTCTCGCAAAATGGTACCATTTTTAACATCATGTAGAATGAAATGTTCTAGAAAAAAATACAATTTAATTATTTAATGGCCAAAATTTCGTATAAAATTTGTAACGTTATTGTTCTAGGTTTAGCCAGTATCATTAAGTATCTTAGTAAAGTAAAACCTTCGGCTTTGACCTTAAGCTGAAGGTGAAGGCCAAGGCCGAAGGTGAAAGCCAAAGCCGAAGGTGAAGGTCAAGGCCGAAGGTGAAGGCCAAGGCTGAAGGTGAAGGCCAAGTCGAAGGTAAAGACCAAGGCCGAAGGTGAAGGCCAAGGCCAATCCCAATACCTGTCCTTCGGTCGGAAGCTACAGGTAATGGAGCAAAAATAAGAGCATTTCAAAATACGGCATTTATCGGTATCTCACCAAAAAACCTTCAGTTACTAAACTATGTGGTAAGCTTGCTTTCTTTTGACGTTTGCAAGTTTTTTTTTTACTTTATATTAATACTTCGGCCTGGCAGTTACTAAAATTTTCTTCCAGCGAATGACCCGAAACCATCCAGACCTTGCATCAAGTCGTCTTTTTGTTACCGACATGAGGGATCGATCAAAAAACACCTTAATAAATAATAATAAATTGGTCAACTGCATTAAAAACTCATTTGGAGAAGGGTAGGAGATCAACGTTGGTGGTTGTTCGTACAGACAAGAGACATGTATAACCGCACCGTAAGAAGGCTGCAACGTAAATTATGTTCTTAGCTCTTTCGTCATGGTCAATTCGTTAACTTTGTTTTATTTTCAAGGTATTTATAAGTATTGCCTTTCTTAAAATTAGTACTGAAAATATTATTGGGAATTGTCGACTTAAACATCACAAAAACGAGCATTTATTTGAATACTGGGAGAAAGATAGAGAGAGGGATATGAGAGAAGAAAGATGAGAGATGACAGAAGCATAACCATTGTTTTCCACAGGGGCGTACCCAGCTTTTGGTTAGGGAGGGGCAAAATTAGAAAAAAAAGTCATAGGGGGAAAAATCGGGAAAAAAATTGTCCTAGAGAGAGGGCAAATCAGAAATTTTTTGGTCTAAGAGGGGAGCAAGTCAGCATTTTAGGGGAAGCTTTAGTGGCTCATGGCTGGTTTTTGAAGTCCAGGGTACGCCTATGGTTTACCATATCTGATATTTCTTTATAACACTCAACTTTTGTTAGGCATATGTAGTACAGGTTTACTTAATAAAATGTGACATTAAAATAATTAAACTGTTCATAACTCCAGAATTATCAACAGTAATGCCGCGATATGACATATCAATTAAACATTTCCTGTTATTTTGTTGTTTAGTATTCGGTAGCTTTGTTTCCTCTTGTTACTACAATTTTACCTCTTTACCTAGATTTACATTAGCAGTCGTTTGGCATTTTTCTTTATTGATTTTCTAATAAATTTTGAAAGTGGGTTATTTATGTTAATTAGTTTGTATACTTTCTAAATTATAGGTTAATGGTTGAAATTATCGTAATGTGTTTTTGTAATCAATAATCATTGACAAAACAAAGGAAATAATTAAATTGATTATATTTGATTATATTCAATATTCACTTAAATCAATTAAATACAGGAAGTGAATATAATAGTTGTTTACGGAAAAAAAATCGTGACATTCATGACCGCCGAAAATTGCGAAGTTTAACATTTCGGAGAACCGGTAAATACTTACCTTATCTCTTGAATCAACATGAACTTTACCGCTATCCAAAATTCTCTTCAACAACGGGAGATTCCCGTTCAAGGCGGCCAGATGCAACTGAACATCGGACAACGATTCTCTCTGTAACAAAACGTGACTAGTATTAATTTAGTTAATGAGTTTAATCGGTTTATATGAAGAACAAAAATCGAAGGTCATTCAAAAAATTACGCACAACACTCCGAAGGAACAATAAGGAAAAACAAAATTTCATGTAAACTCAGGAATACACCTGTTTTTTTAAACGACTTCCAAAAAGGAGAAGGTTATCAATTCGTCGCGTATTTTTTCGTTTTTTTTTTTGTATGAATGTTACCTGATTTCGTCTCCTGTGGCGAACTGTTTTGAATGAATATTGTCTTGTTTAATGGAGTATATATCCGGATTGGTGAAACTTCAAATTTGGGAAAAGAATTCTTTTGGTAAAATGATGAAATTTGTGAATGAACACATGCTTGCATGGAAATCGATTAATATCCCTAACATATTCGCGAATTTTTCAAAAACTCCTTATGGATATGGATAGTTTTTTAACGTTTAATCTATTAAGGAAGATCCCTAGGTGATCTCATATACTTTCCTGCGACGTGCAACTTGCAGTTTTGCAGAAAATCCCCGAAAATTCCAAAATTCTTATCAAAAATTTCATCGAAATGACGTAACGGACATTTCCTCATAAATATTTTAAATCCAACGTAATAGTGCGGGCATTGTAGGCACTGAAAGTTTTAATTGCGAATTTGAAAATTTTCTATGTATATCTCAAGCATATAGGTAGTAAAGCATGGTATTTTCGGCTCCTTAAATGAATGAGTACCAAGCTCGTTTTTTGGCAAATACCTATTTAAATGCAAATTTTTCCATTTTGCGAAGATGGTGCTTTAGGTTGTCACATTCTCCCGGCTTAATAGAAAATTAAGTGACAACACATGTCAAACTCTAAACTGCTATTTGGTGCGTTTATACACAGGATGTTTAGTTATAGCAAACCAATCACAAAGTAAAGTGACAGAAGGAGTTGCATTTATATGATGATTGAAATATAGGACGGAGTAGAATGATAGTGGTCCATAGGCAGCCATATATGCAGGATGGTTGGAATATAGGATGGAGTGGACGTTTGGTGGTATAAAAATGTTGGAAAAAATGTAGAATTAAAATTATATAGGGTGATTATATACGATGGTTGAAATATAGCAACAACAACAGTTTGACGAAGTAGTAGATAAGTACGCAATGCAGGATTTTAGATTTGCTTGGCTGTAACTTTAAACATATACTAGATTGGTAGGTAATTAATTTGTACAGAATGAGCACCTTTTAATGTTTACATTTTTTACTTCCTGGGTAGGTACCAAACAAAATTCAATGTGTTATTTATTTGCTAGAGTTTTATTTTGTTATAATTATTTTCAGCTTTCTAGTTATAGGTGGAAGTCGATTATACTATTAAAAAAAAGTTTTATGTAGAAATGGGTTCTAAACAACATGTATAATAAATGTATGGTGTAAGAAACTTGGAACAACCAAGATTTTTTTGTATTTTTTGTTTTTAATAATTTGTCAATCGTTAGTTCTTTATTGTTCGATCATAATCTTTGTTGTTGGGGGAGGGTGGTATGAGATGATCCCTCTAAGCGAGAATGCTCGTAAATCCGAGGATATAAAATCTAATCTTAATGTTAAAGCTGTTTTGAATAGTCAGTTTATCTATCTAGGTATTGTCATACTTTATGTTCTCACCCTCTTCGTCATGTTCCAACTGAATAAATACATGAGCATTTTGTTGCATTATTCAAAGGGGAATATAACACAAAATGAATAGCAGTGCAAACTATTTGTAGTGCAACAGTTCCATTTTTAGTGAAGAATCATCAGTGACAACAGCCACACATTTCGACGTTAACTAGTTCCAAATTGATATTAACGTCAATTAATTTTGTGAATACATTATTGCTTCCCCAAATTTACTCTGAATTTGCTGAAACACTCGATTTAAATACTAGTCGACAGCTGAGATGGTAGGAAGCAGATTTTGACTCTAAAATTTGGAACTATCCACATTTTTTCTAAAACAATTGCTGTTGAATTTAACCAGCATCATTGATATTACATTTTTTTGTCATTTTCGGGTCGTTCATATGTTTACAAGTTATTTTTTACAAATATTTTCATATTTTTTTATTTACTTTCAAATAGCTAATGCAGAATCACGACCTGTAAAGTGCGGTCTTCCATTTTTTGTTAGGTATCTTGAATGTTCAAATCACTAAAAGACCTTTAATTTCATTTGGTTTAATAAAAAATATCAATAATTGACTAAGATATTTAAACTTGTTAAGTCTGAAGCAGGTAGACAATGTAACTCGTTACTCGAAGTTTCCTTGGACTTCCATCATCTTGAAATGATTGATCTCACAACGTTTCAATAGCTATCGTCATCAGGTGAATGATGAGAAATACAGATTATACCTCGTATTTTATACCCTTAACCGGTGATGCTCATTGGGTCGTTTAATCCCCTGTCTCGCCCAATCAGCGTGGTCGTACCTGGCGATTGGTTGCCGGTCATGCGTAGATAGCGACAGTGGCTCTAGAAGATGTCTCCAAACGTTTTTAATTTGGACGCTGAGCTCGCTGATTATAATCTCATTAGAGATTATGTATGCCGTCTCGATGAATTTTCTCTTATACCAGTGTTCCTCCTTGTGAACCCTTGCCTGGTCCCAGTTGATGTTATGATGCTCGGTCCACGCGTGATTAGCTACTCCAGACTTTGTTAACTCTCCTCTTTGAGTAGCTATGTGGTGCTCCTTAACCCTGGTGTCCAGTGGTCGCTTAGTCTCCCCAATGTTGAGATTGCCACATTCACAGGGTATGCTGTATATACAGTTCTTTGGTACTGCAGGATTATCCGTCTTCCTTTTTGTGATTATGCTTCTCAAGGTGTTGTTACTCTTCAAAACCATTTTGATTCTGTATCCATGTCCAATATCTCTAAGTTTTTCCGAAAAGCCTTTAGTGTATGGTAGTAATACGGTTGCTATAGTGGTTTCCTGTTCCTGCCTAGGTGTTTGTTCAAATGCCTTATTAATGATCGTTTCCGGATATCCATTCGTCAAACGGTCTTCTCTAAGTTTCATTTGTTCTTCTTTGATGACCTCTGGTGTGCTGCAAATATTTTTGAATTGTAGTTTAGGTACAACCCTGTCTGTGTAGCTTTCCTGTACACTGTTCTTTCAATTGCGGTCCTAGTCCTTTGGCACTTCACATCAAAGAATGGTAGGCACCCACTCTTTTCCATCTCCATTGTGAATCTGAGGGAAGGTTATGATTGGTTTAGATGCTCCAGAAATGTCTCCAGTTTCCTCTCTCTCAATGTTGCCAAATAATGAAGGTGTCGTTGAAATACCTTAACCTTAATCAAAACTCTGGTCCTTTAATTTGGTTCTTTATAAAATTTTCTAGCATAAAAATTAAGCGACTTATTTCATAAATAAAGTTATTTTTTTTTAATAAGAAAAAGTACAATTTACCTCCTAAATACCACCCCAGTTGAAATTAATTTGAAAAAAGTCGAGCCTCAAGAGAATATTGTATTTTTGTAATTTTGAAAAAATTATCTTTTTTTTTTCAAAATAACTTAAAAACTATTAGAGAATAGCAAAAATTTGTAAAGTACAAAATTGTAGGTTTTGTTTTTTTTGATAATTTTTTTTGTAGGATAAAAATTAAGTTAGATATAAAATTTATACATTTTTAATTTACATGAGCTTTTAGCTTATAAAAAAACCTACAAATTGGTGATTTGTGAAGTGGTAGCAATTAATTTCAACTGGATTGGAATTTAGGGGGTAATTTGTACATTTTTTGTCAAAAACAAAAAAAAATCTTATTTATGTTATAACTCGCTTAATTTTCATGCTAGAGAGATATAAAAAACTAAATTAAAGGACTTTAAAAAAGTATTTATAAACTTTTCCCTCAAAATGCTTTGTTTTTCAGTTATTTCACGATAAACCTTTCAATTTATGTTTTGACAAATAAAAACAAAATGCAGAAACCATAAACCCAACATTTTTTTGTTTTTTTATAAGCTAGATTTTTGTGCATATTTTTTAGTTATTTACGTAAAATGTATGAAAACATGTTTTTTATTAAAAAAATGGATAATTTCACTTGCGATTAATTCGAAAAGGATTGACTTTCATAAAAAACTTTATGGAACAAAAGTTACTTAAAATCAGTTAATTTATGCATTTCCGGACTTTTTTCATATAATAAAGCATCCCCTCCCGGGAAAAAAGCAACCATCGGCACAGGGTCAATTTTGAAGTAGAGGGTAAGTAGAAATTAAATCCAAATTTTTAGGAAAATCGCTGCTGCTTAGATAAATTACCCAGTATTACCGTTTTTGCCTTCATTAACTGTATTATTTTAATTTATAGAAATCTAGTCCTCATTTTGCAAATACTCGTTTAAACTGACATTATTCTCTGAGAGTATAATTGAATTAGAAGTTTCAAAGATGCGAAAAATGCTTATCTTGTTATACCCTATAGTGTTGCACAATATTTAACATTTAACGTTGTATAGATAGCAATAATAATTACTTGGGTATTTCGATATAATTACTATGAAATAAATAAAATTACCTGGCAGCGTTAACTTTCGAGAAAAATTCACCTTGCAAATGCCTTTCCCACATTAACTTTTCCTGCTGCTTGGCAGCATAATAAGCTTTTTATTACGGTCTATGCGAATCTCAAGAATTTTTCACTCAGTATGTTATGGTGCAATGAAGATATGCGTATCATTTCAGTCGGAATGCTATGATTCTTTGTTTCAGGCAAATTGTATTTGTTAGCGGAACACATGACATTTTTTAGAATCAAATCATTTTATGAAAATGTCTCAAGTGCTAGTTGGACTGGCTAATTAAGAGTTTCGTACCATTTTCGAGATTTCTTATAATTTTAAATTAAAATTGGAAATATCGGCCTTCACTATTTGGGGACTATTGCAATATGCAACCATTCCTTCATGGTGTAGCCTATCTAACATATTCGTTTTTCAGTTTTTTCCATTCTGAGCTTTTTGGGGCGGGTTATATCTTATTTAGGGCGTTTCCTTGTCTTTTAACACCCCTGGTATACCACCCAGTGATTTTTATTGTCCATCTATTCTCTGGTCGCCTTGCGATTTCCTGCCCACTGCCATTTCAGAGATTTTATTCTGTGGATTACATCAATTACCTGGGTTTTATTTCGTATCCACTCTATTCTTTTTAGGTCTCTTGTTGAAATGCCTACCATGCATCTTTCCATTGACCTTTGCGTAACTTGGAGTTTATGTATAATTCAGTTTTCAGGAATAGTTTCGTACGTCAGCATTGGTAGAATAGTTTCTTCTTAGGTGGACTGACATTCAAGGTTTGAATTTGTTCCGAATGTCGTCAATGCAATTTTGATCCGTCTATTTATTTCTGGCAGTAGCGAACCCATTGTGTGCATTAATTGACACAGATATACGTATAGTCTTCTACTTTAGGTTTTGTGTTATCTCTTGTGATCTACCAATACATTGTAGATTATTTTCCTTGATGTTTATTTTAAGGCCTTTTTCGTTGCTTACTGCGTTAAGTTGTGTTGTATGTTCTTGCAGTTTCTGGCAATTAGGACAATGCCATCAGCAAATCTCAGATGACTGAGATATTCTTCGTCTATATTAAGTCCTTTGTTATTCCAGTATAACTTCCGAAAGATACTTTCTAGAACCGCTGTGAATAGTTTTGGCGATATTGCGTCGGCTTTGTGACTCCTCTGTTAGAGGGAAATTCAGGGCTGCCTTCGTTTATTCTAATTTCGCTTTGGCTTCCGTGTATATGTTGGCTAACTATGGTTTGCAATGATGTTATGCGCACGTCGGTTACCGGTTACTTATCGGTTATTCGTCTTGTAGGAACACACACTATATAAGCTTGTCATACTTTGCATTGTTGACTTCCTTCGGTTAGATGGTGTTGAACGTCGTTTTCTCGAACTGAATGAAGGTTAAGGCAAGCGATATTTGATGTTCCTTGGTTCGACTGATAATTTCCCTAAAAGTATATATGTGATCATGATGCTGAAGCCATCGCGGAATCCGGTGTGCTCTCTTGCTAGTGTACTTTGTATTCTGTTCTGTATGATGTTAGTGAAGTCCTTGTCCACTACCGGTAGAAGACTTATCGGTCTATCGTTCCAAATTTCTTCTTTACTAACTTTCTTATTAATTAATACTATGGCGGCGGAAAAAATTAAAGAATTATTTATTCGGGAGTACATTCGTTCGTAATTCTGATTCATGTTTGAATTATGCAGATGTTTCGCCAAAATCTCACTTGAAAGTATCACTACATACGGTGAACTACCTGACAACATCGTTCGTAATTTCTCTAAATTATTTTTTCTGTAATTACGTTAATCATTCGCATATTCGTAGAAAAACAAAAGCAGTATGAAATGAATCCTTTCAAAGAGCATATTGCCCATTTGAAATACGGAAGAGCGGATAAATCTAGTGTTGCACATCATGTTGTAGAACACAACCACTCTGTAGATTTAACTTCTTTAAAATTAGTTAAACAAGTAAATAATTATAGGGAACTGGACTCTTACGAAAGCATAATAAAAAACTAATCAATTCAGATAAGGGCCCTATCTCATACAGCTCATGTATAGTTTACTTTGTAAGAATCCAAAAATAAGTGTTAAAAATGTCATTACTTTATAATGTAGCGTCAAAGTAGGTGGGCAATTAAGGATTATCCTAATTTACATAATTGCATTATATAAAATCTGCCTTCTCTTTGAAATCTGTTATTTAGAATTAAGGTACTTGGGATTTACCATTTGTACTAATTACTTAAGTAATAGTTTAGTGGTAGGTATAAATTAGAGAAAATTGTAATTTCGATTTAGTTTGGTTTACTCCTTGATGATGACAACTTAGAGTTGTTGAAACGGCATTGAGTGTTTAAAATAAAGGTTTGGTGTTAGGGTGCAAAACTGTGTTTTTACATTCGGTATGAAATGATATACATAAAAACTAAAAAAGAACTTATACTGGAGAGAGACATACGCTTAGTTTGGAAACCAAACAATAAAATTCCGAAATCAGGATATCTTCATTATTGTTTGTTCAAACAACAACATGAAATTTTAGGTGTATAAACTATCATATATATGCAGATTACAGGGTAATCTTATGTAGGTAGCAACCGAGAAGGATTGGAAGCTCTGTTGAACAGAGTCAATCGCGTCAGTAAAAATCAACAAAAGTAAATCTATAGATATCAGTAAACAGCATTTACCCTGACGCCACTTTTCAATTAAATGTACACCAACTAGAAAAAGTGAGATATTTTACATTACATACTCACTGACAGATAAATCGCAACACCCAGAGGAGTTGTTTCAATTTAATATTGTTTTGGTAAATATAGATGCTATAGTAAGGAGTAAATGAAAGATTTGATAAAGTTTGGTGAATGTTTTTTATATAAATTTTTTTATCAATTAATATTGTAGTCGTTTTTTGCATTTTTTTAATTTACCAAAAAACAAACTGTTTGCTGGAATCCAAAATTGATGTTTAGTAATGTTAAAATGCCTGTACGTGTACGCCAAAGTATCGTCAGCTAAGTTAACAATTGCGATTTCCTTGTCAGCGAGTATATATGATACATAATCATGGATCAACTTGATCAATACCCAGAAATAAAACACTGATAAACATGGTTAGAACAACCTTTACCAAATTGAAAAGTTTTCTTAGCAACGACCTCAATCTGAAATTAATAGTGAAATGTTATATGTGGTCGGCACTGCTATATACAATGGAGACTTAGTCGCTCAAAATATCAACAGCAAACAGTCTTGTGGGATTTGAAAAGTGAACACACAGAAGATTGATAAATATGTAATGAGTCACCAGAAAAACAAATGGAGGGATATTGAAGAAGACCTAAACTAGAATAACTCAACATAATAAAAATCTTGGGCATGTGCTACGAGTAGAAAAAAGATCTTATTTTCAAGAGAAAATGGAAAGTCGAGGGAGCGTTAGAAGGAAGTAATTCTTATAGCGTGAATGAGGGGGGAGGATTGGCAATGTCGGTCAGAGAGAAAACGAGGAGATAGTGATAGTGAAACCTGATATATCATAATGCAGTTGTGTTGATGTGACAAAATCCACCTGATTAGAATACCTACAATATCGTTCACCGCAAATTTTTACACTGAAATAAAACATCGTCCAGTTTATAAAAACCACGGTATCTAGACTTTTGAATTTCCTACAGATAGTCAAAAAAATATAACGACCTATAACTAAAAAGCTAAAAATAATTATAACATAATACAATCTGATTCAATGTTGTTAGTTTTAAACTGCTCATTCTGCAACGACCTCAATCATTGAAATTCAAATAGTGAAATGTTATATGTGGTCGGTACATACGACTGCATAAATATGTTATGCCTTCTGTAAACTATGTAGAGACTTAGTCGCCCTAACATTAATTCCTCTCCACACTTTATGCAATTTCTTACAGCATTCAACAGTCTTGTGGGATTTGAAAAGTGCAAATCACACAGAAGTATATAAACGATAGCAGTTTAGAGTTTGACATGTGTTGTCACTGAATTTTCTATGAGTCACCAGCAAAAAAAACAAATGGACGTGCTTGGATATTTGAAGAAAATAAGACCTATAAACTAGAATAAAACGTACTAACGTTGAAATTAAAATAATGAGGAAAAAATCTGATGGGCATGTGCTGCACGAGGATCTTCCTTAACAGATTAAACGTTAAAAAACTATACAGATCCATAAGGAGTTTTCGAAAAATCGACCAATATGTTAGGGATATTGGTCGATTTCCATGCACGCTTAAACAAGACCATATTCATTCAAAACGGTGCACCACAGAAGAAGAAATCATGTAACATACATACAAAGAAAAAATAGGCGACGAATTGATAACCTCCTCCTTTTTGAAAGTCGGTTAAAAACAATTTTTTTTTTATTTATCTGTGGACCACACTGTGTAATTGATGGTAAATCTATTCGCACAAAAAAATCCATTATTGAGCGATTCTTTGCGTACAGGATTGTCTGTTAGTTTCATTTTAGAATGACAAGAAATTATTATCCACATATTTCAGTTCAATTTGAGTCTTCAAAGTAAACACTTTAACTTTCTTTCCAAAGTATATAACGCGAAAACATGCTAAACATCCTGTAATAATTGTCTGGTAACATTGCTATCAAATAGTCCTTGAAATTAACATGTAGTCGTTTATTGACATAATTGTTTAGAACATAATTAAAAGCAACTTTATGAATTTCTCGTGAAAGATGTGGAGAACGGTCGGCCTATTCAGAACTACCTTGAAAATGGTTGTTGACAAGGTGAGCGTATTGCAATTGTTACTATAGATACTTCAATAATGGCGAAAGTTGTAGCTTGAATAAAATTTAATAGATTTTTTACTACTTACAATTTTTACATGACATCCATTATGAGAACACTTAAGTTTTTGTATTTCATTCTTACCTTCACCTGTATTCTGTACATCACTGTAAAAATCCTTACACAAAGACAAAACAGAAAATGTATACGAGTTGTTTTACTAATTTGTCTTAGTTCTATTTTATGTATTTATTTTAATCGGTAATTTGTAAATAAATTTAACGAAATATTGTCACGCCACTACTTTGTCCAAATTGTTAGTCAGTATTAATTACCAATTATTTGTAAACAAAAGGATCTCCTAGATTTTAGGCATAAAATTTAACATTTTTAATAATAAATCGGAAAAATATATGCACAAAAACTGTAAAAATCATGGTAAATGTCAAATTTTCATAATAAATATCTAGTTTAAATGTCAAGATATGCCATGAAAGTATGTCATACAGGGTGTTTGTAATGATTTTCATTTTGATGCTTTTGATGTCAGTTGATTTTAGAAACGAAGTTAAGTTACAGTCGCGTGAAATTGCAGAAAATATTCCATTGGTTTATTAAAACGAAAATTGTTATTCTGGCGATCTCCTCTGTGTGGAATACGATTGAAGGTGTGTGCGAGCGTGCATGTAATATTAGGGGGTAAATAAGCAGTTGTATACATAGGATGGTTGAAATATAAGTTGGAATTGAATTAGTTATATAGGGTGGTTCTAAAAATATTGGATTGGGTAGCACATATGTAGTTGCGTATACAAGGTGATTGAAATAAGAGTACCGAAAACTATAGTTATCCAGAGTGGAGATTTGCGTTATAGAACGGAGAATAATTACAGTTATATAAAAGCCTTTAAAAAGTGTCAGAAGCAGTTGAGTATACAAGATGGTTGAAATATAAGGTGGAGTATAGTTACAGTTATACAGGGTGGTTTAAGAAAGTTATATAGTTTGGAACATAAGGAGTTGCTTATATAAGGTGTTTGAAGTAAGGATGGGGTAAAATTATTGTTATTGAGGATGTATAAAAAATTTGTTATATAGGGATAAGCGGTTAGGATATTTGAATTATAGGATGGAGTATAATTATAGACATAAAAAAATGTAGAAGCAGTTGCATATACCGGGTGATTGAAATAAATGGTAGAGTAAATTTATAGTCATAAAATGTTGTTCGAAAAGGTGAATTTTGTTATAAAGGGTAGACCATGAGCAGATGCATAAATGGAATACTAGACATATGGGGCGAAGTAAAATCATTGGTATACAAGAATAATTTAAACAATAAACAAATAGAAAGAGTCAATAGTGTGGAGAGGATTTGTACATATACAGGGTGGTTCTAAAGATGTAATATTGTGTTGAGTTGAATTATAGTTGTACAGGGTGATTCAGAAAATGATAGACCAATAAGTTATGCAGGAGTGACCAGTACACAGAAGCATAAAGAGTGTGGATGCAATATAGAGTGAATTAGTTACATTTATAGAAAGTGGTCCAAATATAAAACAAATAAAAAAGTTAAAATATATTTGGAAAATATAGACAAAGAATAAAAATTAGAGAGGGAGAAAAAGAGAGGGGGAGAGAGAGAGAGAGGGATAAGAATACGCTAAAATTTTCAATTGAATTGTACCTTAATTAAATCAGATAAAAAAAAAGATGTTTGAAAATAATGATCGATTGCAGACGGTTTCTAAACTGTTTTATTTTAAGTGAGCTGAAGTCGGTTCTTGTTTAAATATAAATTATTATATATCTAGTTTTGGGATTCTGACAAATTAGTTCGTTTTTTCCTTTCAGTGCTCACTTTGGTATGTTGTTTCGTCGGTATTTAAATGCATATAATAACAGGATTGATCGCGGAAGCTTAATGTACAAAATACAGGTCGGTCAAAATAACTTTAGAAATGTTATCTTGTCAAATAAAAATGACAAAACGAACTAATTTGCCAAACTGTCAAATCTTGATATAAGAATTTTCATAGAGCCTAATTTCTATTCTCCCATATTTCGATATAGGGTTCCTCTAAATGTTTTAAAGGCCCTCTATTTGAGCTTTTCTTCCCAACATCGAGTCAGCGTCTCTGGCTATGTCATCTCGTATGGGTACGCTGCGCTGCGAGGTCAGTAAAGTTAGTACCAACTTTTTCCATAGTAAATATCGAACTCCAAAATAAATTTAGGTAAAAACCAAGAGCTCTTAAATATCTCGTAATTCCCATATGTATTAATTTGAGTTTTTGCAAAATGGCGGTGCTAACTTAACTAACCTTACGCTGGGCGCTGGATCAAATGATAAATAGAACTACAGTGTACTGTAATTATTATTTAAGGAGGGTAATTTATAAATATAGGTACGTAAAGGGTTAAATCATTGCAGCATGTATGAATAAAGAAAAAGTACGGGGACTTTATATGTACTCTAAACTGAAATTAATGACTTACAGAAGTTGAAGAAACTTACGACAAGGACAGCTTTTCCTAATTTAACTACAATACACTGCAATGAAATGACAATTATTTAAAAAGTTTTAAAAAATGAATATACCTACTTTATATGAAAATGCAATAGTTTTGGAATCATTTAAAATGTAAATGATTAATGTTCAACACTTCTAGACATCATATTCTCTTCTCAAGTTTTCATTTGTTTCTCTTAAATACCTTGATTTTGGGTATGCGAATTTCACGAAATATTTAGTAGCGTCCAGCTTCGCACCTTTAAAAAATATAAAAAGGTGGGAATACGGAAAAAGAACAATTTGAAAAATATTTTCTGGTAACTCTTCCAAAAGGCAACAAATGGGGCTGTACAATTACCAAGTAACATATCATGTGCTTCAGGGATATTGACACATCACATTTTAAAACCGTGTATTACAAGTTCGAGCAGAATTAAATGATCATACCATAAGGTTTATTAATGGTTCATTTTAAGGTGGTTCATAAAAATAGTAACTCAAGTTTTTATTCCAGGTCTATGAGTGATAGCAATTTTCACAATATGTCACTTATTTTGGTTAATTATTGATAGCAGTTTAAATAAAAGGCAAAATAATTTACATCTGATTTCTACTCATTCCAGATGAAACTAGTATTCTTGTTCTCGTCTCAATAGTGTCTGATGGAACGAAGGTGACCTGATCTCTATAGTTAAAAATTATGATACACTATTACATATGAGAAACTGGAATGTTCAGCTAATACTTTAGCTGAGAGGGTTTTTTATCATAGATCTCGCTCCAGTTAAAGATGGAATCTTGTCTGCTATTAGTGAGGCTGGTATCCATTTGTTAGGCGTGCTTTCTGCTTTCATACGTATGTCGATGAACTTACTGTGGTACACGCTGGATTATTTATTTGCCTAATTAGATTTAACAAATCAAAAGCTATGTTTCAAATAGATGAATCAGGAGGTTAAACTTAAAACTCCACCGTAACGAAGAGATCTAAAAGATCTTTGTCCTGTAGGAAAATTTCATATGTAAAAAGCAAAGAGTAGTTCAGTGACTAGCTAGCATATCAATCCGGTGCCACTAACTATAGTAGTTCACACTAACTACTCTAACTTCAAAAAACATTCTTGGAAGTTAGTAATAAAATATGATTGTACTTTAAAATATTCGAAGGAAATGAAACCTAAACGAAAAACGACTGTAAAAATTCGAAATGTCCTCGAGACACGACAGACAGATTGACAGGTACACAGACAGACAGATAGATATGACAGATATGTTAGGCTTTAGGGGCAAGTTGTTAATTTATTTGTTTAAATAATGCAAGAATATTTCTCTTCAAGTTAATAAAATAAACTAGCCTTACATTCTTTTTTAAGCTATAAACTATCTCTTTCTTACTCTACATTACATTTGTGAAAGACGTTGCTGTTACTTGATTTAAATTCACGACAGAAAGCACAAAAATTGAAAATACAATTCCAGATTTACAATAATTTATTCTGATCGTGTTTCGATGTACAATATCTTGATCGAGTAGTGTGCCTAATTAACTACATAGAGAAATTAAACGATTTTGTTTTAATTCATTATTTATTAGCCTACCTGTAAACTCGTATCTGTAACCTCGATGGACTTTAATAAATTGATTTTGCCGCTATTATCCTTTAAATGTAAAATTTCTGAATTACCATTAAAACTATGGTTATCTTCAATTAAATGAGGTACATAATTGGATTTATTAACCTGTGTTTCACACTTTTTTGTGTTCCCTGAGACACTGGCTGTTTTCCAGTTAGCAGAGCACAAGTGATTCCCTGTTTTCCAATTAGCGCACAATTGAGCACAGTGCGGCACAGTGCTAGCACTGAGTGTTCCAATTACAGCATTGGCTCGCACAAATGAGCACAAGAAATAACTGTGCCTTTGGGATGTTTTATGTAGGTTTACCAAGTAAACATAAAACGTTATCATAAAACATGAAGTATGTTCCAATTAACGCCCGAAAATTACGGTACAGGGCGACAGAAAAACACTTTGTGCTCTAGTAACTGGAAAACAACCATTATTGAATTATTCTGTAAATAATTTATGTACACATAAACGTCAATTGATAACTTATGAGTAATACACTTTTAACCTTATGGTAATCAGTGTACTCTACCGGTTGGTTTTAAAACAAACATGTTCCAATTAACGTCCTAAAAATTGCCGCACAGACACTGACAATTTTTTGACAAACAACAAATTCAAAATCAAAGCGAAAATTTTTTAGAAAAAAACCTCGAAAACAACACTAAACGATTGACAACGACTCCAGACTCGGAGTTGAAACGTCTCCATACACAGATAAGTATTACACAATATACAATACATTACTTATATACAGGAATACTGGTTGATCATTTTATAGACATCTCTTTCTCTCAGAAAAACTGTGAGGAAGAATCTCTGTACAGACAGCCAGTAATCCGGGCAATTTTACGAAATTGCCTTACTACACTTTGTTCTACATATACAATTTTTAAATACTTATCTGTTACAGGAAAAAATTTGGAGGAGAGAAAACCCAATGAATAGACAAAGTAATTCAAGACCTCCTCAACAATCTTTTCGAAATTACATATAAAGTTTTATGTTTACTTGGTAAACCTACATAAAACATCCCAAAGGCACAGTTATTTCTTGTGCTCATTTGTGCGAGCTAGTGCTGTAATTGGAACACTCAGTGCTAGCACTGTGCCGCACTGTGCCCAATTGTGCGCTAATTGGAAAACAGGGTCTATTTCCTATAGTTATATAGGTTAGGTTGTTGCAATTTATTTTGAAATCCCGAATTTACCTTTATTGTTTATTCTTGTTTGCATATTCTTTATATATTTCGATAAATTATTTGTTTTATAAGTAACATCTATGTTCAGCTTTACTAAAAATGATTTGACTTTATTACTTATTTCCCCGGAAATGTTATAATTTTAAATGTATCAGTAGGTTTTCCAGGAGTTTGATAAATTGAATTTACAGTCTTGAGACACATTTTCTTTTACTAGGCTGTTAATAAGTTAGTGCTTGAAATCATTATTTATTACTATTTGTTTAATGAAATTTTCTTTTGAAATTTGGGGATTAGAACAAATTTGGGTAAATACATAATTATTTTACAAATGTAAACATTTTTGTTTACTTACGACATGATGTCAATTCAACTGATATTTTTATTAAATTTTTTTTGCAAGCGTAGAAAGTGTATCTCTCAATATATCATCGATTACACTTTTTTCTATAACATCCGTGTTACTTACTCATGCAACAAATACTTCTGAATTTTTTGCAAAAAAATATTAAATTGTTTGACTATTTCACGGACGAATTATAAAACATTTCCTAATCGGACGACTGCATTTTTCCTGTTGACTGCTGTTCTGCTTCAGAAGCGTATCGGGTCTTTTTGTTTACTTTATATTTATACCTAATTTAGTTTTTCAGCATATTAACAATTATAAGTGCTCTCACTTTCTCGATCTTGGTTTAGAGTTGGCGACTTTTACCACGATATATTAAAAATTCACTTGATACCTGTGTCAATTAAAACAATCAATGGATTCAGGTATTCTCTATTCCTCATACACAAAAATCAACAGTAACAAATAACTGTTATCAAATACTGTTTCTTCTTACTGTCAACATTAACTGCCCTTATTTTTCAAAGATTTTAGTCTCTGAAGATAGACATATATACATAGGTACATAGTCATCTTTCTACAGTAGAATTCTCCAGAGATCTGATCTGTTTAAAAGCACAAGTCACTTAACTAACGAAATCTATAAGTAAATAAAAATGTTTGAAATTTCTAGTGCATTTAATATTCGTTTTTTTTTTTCAAAATGGTAGTTATATTTTTGACCTCTTTGCAAAATTTGTTTGATTTCATAATTAAAACCCATTTAAACAACTTGATCAATTGTCAAGATTTTTCAATTCCACAAAAATGAAACAAACTACCATGGAAACCAAAAAGTTGCAAAGGAAAATATTGTAAAAGTGGTTTTTTAAAGCAGGCCTTGATTTTTAACGACCCTTAAACGATAAATTGTATCACTAATGATACTCGGTTAAATTTTACTGTAGCTTTATATGGTAGCAAAATTAAAAGTAATTAAACTAAATTTAATTGTACCAAAAATATTGTGGCAATCCCAGTTTTCATAATCAAAAAAATGTTGATGGACTGGTGAATGTTTTGTGTGTTCAAGGTCCAAAAAACGTTGCAGCCTACAATGTTGATCGGATTTCTACATTTTTGAATGGTTCTAAGTGAATAAAAGTTTGAAATTCTTTACATTCCGAACATCTATTGTATAACATCAATAAATAATTAAACTATACCCAATATTCTTGTAACACCAATCTCAAAACCGTAAATACCGAAAATACAAAAACAATAATCCATAAATATCAAAGCTAAAAAATTATTTCCTCAATAACTAACAAATTACCGCCAATTCAAAAATAATGAAAAGTGACAGAGATATTTAAAATTGTTTTAAATCTCATTTTAACAATCATACATTATAAAGACTTAGGTGCACAAAATGACTAAATTTGTATCCATTATTTCAGATTTGGCAGCTGTTGTAATTATAATTTTTTAATTGTTGCTATCTTAGTCCAAGTTTGGTGATGCTAACTGAATGGCGGGAGGATTCATTACTAAAATAATTTGGTCAAGTGCGAGTTGGACTCGCACACTAAGGGTTCCGTACCACCTTCAAAATTCTAATATTCTAGTTTCAGACAAGCAGGGAATGAGTGCATTTTCTTATATTTACCCTAATATCTTTTAAAGGAAGCGTTTTAAATTTATGAACAATATACACTTTCATTTTCCACACATAGACTTTTTATTTTATCTGCTTCAGGATCGCTTGATTTTTATAAGAATACATATGTATTTAATTTTCTAATTTAGCCCCCAAAAACTAACATTAGAGTTTTATTTTACTAATAAACTTTCAGGGACGTCTTTTATAATCTACTGTCTGAATTTTGAGGCTCTGTAGATTGGAAGATAAAGGGCAAAATATGTCAAGTTTTAAATTATAAATTATTAAAACTGTTATTCAAATTATTTAAAAATACAAATAAAAAATATTTTTCAAAATTTAAATAGTGTAGTTTCTAAAGTGGGAATTAAGTCGATGTTTAATCTTTTTGTTAATATATTTTAAACAAATAATTTAAAAATATGATATATTTGTAATTCACATAATAAGCCTTTTATCTGATATATTAAATGATGCGTTTGAAAATTGAATTATTATTTTCCATTTAATTGTACAATTTGTCCCTAAAATTACTATGGGGGTTTCTAATAATTTTGCTTATAAATTTCAAGTGAGCCCCAGTACCCCTAATTATTTTTCAAATTTTAGGTGATATGGTTTCGGAAATAAAGCGAGAAATGAGAATTTTTTATATCTCTATGTTAATATCTTGTAAATAATTGATTTAAAAAATATGAAAAATATATATTTGTATTCCTCTTAATGAGCCCATTTGATGTATTGCATGATGTGTTAAAAAATATTTTTTTATTTTCCGTTTAATTGTATAATTTAGCCCCCAATATTAATATTAGGGATTTCTTCGAATTTTTCCTGTAAACAAAAAAAATTATGTCTTATAATTTGGGGAATAAAGGGTGGAATGGGTAATTTTTTTAAATATTTTTTTAATATATCTTAAAATATTTATTTCAAAAAAATTTAAAAAATAAATTTTGTATTCGTCATAATGAGCCCTGTGATTTGGTATATTACATGATCCGTTAGTTTAATTGTACTTAAGTTAAATTTTTTATTTTTCATTTAATTCTGTCAGTTGCCCCCCAAAATCAATATTAGGGGGTTTCTCCTTATTTTTCAGTGAAGTTCATGTGAGGGGCTACACCTCTATTTTTTTCAAATTTTTGCGTCTTATAGTTTCGGAGATAAGGGGGGGATGAGTAAATTTTTTTAATATTTTTGTTAATATCTTTTAAATAATTTATTTTAAAAATATTTAAAAAATTAATTTGTATTCGTCATAATGAGCCCTTTCATTTGATATATTACTTGATCCGTTAGAAACAGTTATAATTTTTTATTTTCCATTTAATTCTATAATTTGCCCCCCAAAATGAATATTAGGGGTTTCTCCTTATTTTTCCAGTAAAATTCAGGTGAGGCGCTACACTCTATTTTTTTCAAAATTTTACAGCTTATTGTTTCGGAAATAAGGAGGGGGGGAGGAATAGGTAAATTTTTTAATGTTTTAAATAATTTATTTTAAAATATGAAAAAATATATTTGTTTTCGTCATAATGAGCCCATTAATTTGATATATAACATGATGCGTTAGAAACAATTTTAATGTTATATTTTCAATTTAATTCTATAATTTGACCCCCAAAATTAAAAGTGGAGGTTTCTCCTTATTTTTCCAGTAAACTCTAATTTTTTTCAAAACTTAAGGTTTTATAGTTTCGGAGATAAGGGGCGAGAAATGGGTAAATTTTGGTATATTTTTGTTAATATTCTTTTAACTATTTTTTTAATATGAAAAAAATACATTTATGTTCCTAAGAATCGAACCTTTCAATTGATGTATTACATGATGCGTTTGAAAAAATTTTTATTGTTAAATTTTCATTTAATTCTATAATGTGCCCCCAAAATTAATATTAATGGTTTCTCCTTATTTTTTCTGTAAAGTTCGGGCAACTTTCTATATTTCCAATTTTTTTCAAAATTTTAGGCTCAGTAGTTTCGGAGATCAGGGGGGGGAACGGTCGATTTTTTTAGTTTTCCCCCCAAAAGTACCCCTAAAATCAAAATTTCTTCATTTACGATATGTACTTCTGATTGAGTCACCAAACTATACGTTGATACCAAATTTCAACCTCTTCCGTCCAGTAGTTTAGGAGAAAATTGCTGTTATGTGACAGAGGCAGAAATCCGGAGTGATGTTATAAGGGTATCCGTATATTGTATAAACGGAACCCTAAAAACTGTCTACTCTCAGAGTTGATACAAAAATTGTACCAGACTCCAATTTTATTAATTTCACATCTTTCTCCAAAAGTTCCAAGTTTACGAGAAAAGTTGATGATAAACAACTTTTTTTTAACTTTTCTTTTCAGCTTATAGCAGCAAAGTTATGGAGGAAAACAGAAAAAATCGATTTTTTTAATACTTCATGTCTGCATAAACAATTTTCCACACCTTTCTATCTACTACATATATGGTTTTCATGTAAAACACTTTTACGTGATCATCTCAAAAACCTGTTATGGAGTTATATCGTGTTTCCATCGATTCAATTAATACCGATCTTAACTTGCCACCTACAACGTGAACCTTCAATTATTTTCTTACGTTGTATCTACAATGTCTGTAACTACTTTTCACCCATATTTCAAGCGATTACGTTAACAAATGGAGGAATGTTAATTTCAAGAAACTATTTCAAAACATGACGTTTGCGTTGAAATACAATTTTAAATTTATCCACACGCTCAAACATACATGTGAAATATCGTAAGTGCTTGGCATTTGCTTCGAGTACTCGTATCAACTCGCAATAGTAATTTGAATACCAAATGTTAAGTCTGTTCAACATCAGTATCAAGTTCAAATCGTGATGTAATTATACGTAAAACAAATAATCGTTTGATGATCGATTTATATAGAACTTTGCGTAAGATGTTGATTGATAAATATACAGTTTATCAAAGTTAAATATTGAAAAGTAAGCACCGGAAATACTTGAAAATATTCTTTTGCGTTATCAGTTGGTTCCTGCCAATTAAACAGCACAGGTAAAAGAGCAAATGCTAAAATTTAAAATCCTCAATTATACACATAGATACCCGAATGTTTTATTGACACTCAACTCCACAGTGAGCTAGGGGAGCCAGAATAATTTAAAGAAAAATTACCTAAAGGTTTGGAAGAAACTGCTGGACATGATAAATAAACAGATAAATGATGAAAGTATTGAAATACTACTTGAATTCCTCGAAGTTTTCTTGGACTTCGTCTTGAAATGGTTGATCTCACAACGTTTCAATTTGAAATACAGATTATTCGTCGTATTTATAGTTTTATCTGGTCCAATGGTCGTACCTGGCGGCAGTGGCTAAAGACGGGCTCTTCAAATGTTGTTAATTTGGGCGCGGGGCTGAATAATTATATTCTCATTGGAGATTATAACTATATGCTGCCTCTATAAATTTTCTTTTGTACCAGTGCTCTTCCTTGTGAATTACCTTGGCCTTGCCCCCGCAGAGGTTATGGCGTTCGATCCATGTGTGATTAGCTAGCCCAGACTTCGTTAGCTTCGTCCTTTGACTAGCTATGAGGTGTTCCTTAACCCTGATATCCAGCGGTCGATTCATCTCCTCAATGTAAAGATTGCCACATTCACAAGGTATGCTGCATATACAGTTATCTGGTATTGCCTGGCCGTCTGGTCTCATTTTTGTAATCAGGGGTGTTGCTGCTCTTAAAGATCATTCTGATTCCATATAAAGGGTGTTCCAATTTGAGGTTAATTTTTAAATTTGCCGCCATTTATATTTTTGGTACTAGAATATCAAATGTTAACTGACAAATGACAAATAGGAATATTCCGGTTATTAAAACTGGAGAGATATACGATTGAGCAACGCGTGTTTATTATTAAAATTTATTTTAAGTTTGGTGAAAGTTGTACAGAAGTTGGAAGAAAATTTCGTACAGAATATGGAAGAGAAAATTGTCTGTCAAATGTAACCATTGGAAAAATTGCTCAAAAATTTGTAGAACCTGGTTCAGTAAAAGATGAAAAAAGCAAAACATATCATCGTAGTGGAAGTTCAGAAGAAAATATTGCAGCTGGTACTGCTAGTGTTGTTGAACAACCAAAAACATCAATTCGTCATCGTGCATAGCAATTGAAAATTCCAAAAATCACTTTATTCAGAATTTTGCACAAAGATCTTCATTTAAAGGCTTACAATTCAGATAACGCAAGAAAGAAAAAATATAGGCAACAGACTTTGGTTTACGTCGTCAATTCGTTAATTAGGCCATACAACAGAAACTTGAAAATGTGATTTTTTTCAACAAAATCATCTTCAGGGATGAAGTACATTTTGAATTGTGGATTGTTAACAAGCAAAATTGTCGAAACTGGGATGAAGCAAGTCCACGAGAAATAATGGAAAGACCGATGCATCCACAAAAAGTAACTGTTTGGTGTGGTTTTTGGACTGGTGGAGTGATTGGTTTATACTTTTTTGAAGATGACAATGAAAATGGTGTTACTGTTACTTTTTGTGGGATAAATTGGAACATATTTATGCGCAGATTATGTGGTTCCAACAGGACGGTGCAACATGTCTTTCAGCAGCAGAAACAATCAATCTTTTGAAACAGAAATTTGGTAATCGAATAATTGCTTGAAGAGGAAACATTAATTGCGCACCTAGATCCTGCGATCTAACACCTCTAGATTTTTTCCTATGGAGCTATTTGAAAGAAAAGGTCTATGCCAACTAACCACAAACAATTGATGACCTAAAGGAGAACATTATTGACTGTTTTCAAGTAATTGAACCGCAGTTATGCCAGAAAGTTATCGAAAATTTTGGAAAAGATTAGAAGCTTGTCGTACAGCAGCAGGTGGTCACTTACAAGATATTGTTTTCCATTGCTAGACCGAAACAATCGTACTATCATCTGAAATAAAAGATTTGATCATTCTCAAATAATTTATGTATTTTATTAAAAATTAACCTCTAATTGGAACACAATTTATATATGCAATTCGTGTAAGTTTCTCCGACAAACCTGTAGTATACGGTAAGAATAAAGTTGCCAAAAGGTCTTCTCTAAGTACCTCTTCAGTCTATGTCCTTCTAACCATTCGTATGAGGTACGCGAAGGAGCCTAAGCTATGGCTGATGACACCTCCATTATTTGTCAACACAGAGAGACAGCTATTCCTGGAGCACCTAAACCTTTTGGCCAATGGATATCCGGGAAACCATCATTAACAAACCGTTTGAAGAACTGGACAATCCACCTAGGCATGAAGAGGATACCACGATAGCAAGGCTATTATTACCGTATACTAAAGGCCTGTCGGTGAAACTTAGACGAATTTCACACAGTTATGGATACAGAATGATCTTCAAGAGCAGCAACATGTTGAGAAGCATGATTACAAGAACGAAGGCGGACGCTCCTGCAAACCAAATAACTGTATATATAGAATACCTTGTGAATGTGACAATCTTTAGCTTGGGGAGACAAAGCGACTGCTGTACATTACGGATCAGGAATTAGCCAGCCCAGCGTCCAAATTACAAACATTTGGAGACTTCTTCTTCGGTCACTGCCGCTACGCTGATTAGACCAGATGAGACCCAATGACCATGACAGGCGACGCATGACCGGTTAAGGGTATAAATACGACGGATAATCTGAATTTCACACCATTAATCTGATGACGATAGCAGATACAAAGCTACTGAAACGTTGTTAGATCAACCATTTCAAGACGATGCAAGTCCAAAGAAAGTTCAAAGAACGAGATACATTGTCTGGCTTCAGGCTAATCCATCTTAAATTATTTATTCGGCGATCCAATAGTGGAGAGGTGCACAAGCAATGTCTGCAATCCAATTGGTTATAAAATTTTGATATGAAATTCACAAGTGCTACATAACCCTAAAATTCAACTATTAACATTAAAAAAAAATCTGGTGAGATATTGGCACAAGTATATTTTTTAAGTCTTCCAAGGATTCCGGATCCGTAACGTACACCTTCGACATCAAATATCCATAGAAAAATTGGAGAGATGACAAATCTGGTGAATGAGCTGGTCATTCTATAGGACCGAGTCTACTAATCCACTGATTATATTTTCGTTTAGCCAATCTCGAGCTAGTCAAAGTTGAAGACCGACTTGCATATTAAAATCGTCAGGATTAGAATTTACTATTTCTTCAAATATCGAATGGATTTGATCTTGAAACATGTTAAGATACAGATGTCCTGTTAAATTTTCACCCAGAAATATTGCAACTTCAATACGGTTTCCCAGTATTCCCAGCCATACCCTAACTTTTTGAGGAGTATAAGTGTAAGCCTGTTGAAAAAAATGAGGGTTTACTGAGGGAAGAAACTAAACGCTTTATTTAAATGTGTTTCGTCGTTTTTGACACTTCACAATCCAGCTAACTGAGGCGATTGATTGTTTAGAATTATTAACAACAGATCTGACAGTTTTTCTTCTGAAATTGATGGTCTTCCTACCCCCTTACTCTGCAACATACCTCTAGTTCTGCATAAGGGACTATTAGGATAACGATTGTTAAAATCTCGCTCTGGCTTTGTGACAATTACGACATCTGCATAGATAGAATTGCTTCCGTTTTATCTTCCACTGAATGTACGTAAACCATTTTTTTTAATTAATAAAGCACAACTAATAATTTTGATAGAAAATTGTCAGTGTCAAATTTTTTGACAAACAACAAATTCAAGATTAAAGCAAACATTTTGCAGAAAAAACCTCGAAAACAACACTAAACGATTGAGAACGACTCCAGACTCGGAGTTGAAACGTGTCCAAACACAGATAAGTATTACACACTATACAATACATTACTTATATACAGGAATACTGGTTGATTATTTTGTAGACATCTCATTCTCTCAGAATAACTGTGAGGAAGAATCTCTGTACAGACAGCCAGTAATCCGGGCAATTTTACGAAATTGCCTTACTACACTTTGTTCTACATATACAATTTTTAAATACTTATCTGTTGCAGGAAAAAGTTTTGAGGAGAGAAAACCCAATAAACAGACAAAATAATTCAAGATCTCCTCAACAATCTTTTCGAAATTACTTGCTCCTTTTTATATTTATTTTTTTACTTCTTATTTCATATTTATTTGCTAGCCGCCCTTCTTTACTACCATTGGGCAAGTGTTGTAGCCCGAGAATGTTGAAGCTGCTCTTTGGATAGTATACCTTAACGGCAGTCATTCGAATTTTTTTGGGAAGTGAAAATTAACAGCAAGTCATTTTGTAGTTTTTCCCTTATAACGGAAAGAACTTCCCAAGAGACATGTGTAAAAAAATGAAAAACCTACCAAAATGAATTATTGTGAAGCCCGATTAGGATATTTCCCACCGCTTAAATTCACCAATTTTGAAAGAATAATTGCTAAGATAATTTTGAAGCTGAAGCACAGTAGTATTCATATTAAAATGTAACAGTCCTGAAGCTGATGACTCTAAAACCCCGTCATCGCAGACTTGTAACAATCAAACGTGATAGTGGGGAGGAGTAGGCACTAAAGTGCCGATTTAGGAAATTTAAAAAGTATGTATAAACTGGAAACTGTGAAGAATAATAACAACAGAGATTACTTCAAAACAATACCGGTGTAAATAGAAACACAAACTAGTGATTATACTCTTAACAGTATTTCCTCAATCAGTACTAACATAAAAAACTAAATTGAATTTGATACATTTAAAAAGTTCATATATTACTCCCGAAATTTGGGATTGAAGTTTAGATTTTAACAAATTAACACTTTTTGAGAAATGTTTGTTTTATTATATCCATTTCTTCTTATATAAAGGTAATACATGTTCTAAAATTTTTGCTGTCCTAATCAATCTATCAATCTTCAAAAACAATTGCTAGAGTAATAAAAAAATTGTTAGCTAGGGCCTTGAGCGGTACAACGCTAATAAATTTTGTGTGTTATCTTAACTTTAAAAATATGTGTATGGGATTTTTGAATAAATATCACTATGGTTTGTAAGAGGGCTTACTCTTTGTTAAATTGCAACGGTTTTGATGCTAACTGACAGTTAAACGGATTAAATAAAAATTAATAAATTTAATGGAACAAAAATCATGAGATTATAGGTGTAAATCATTAAATCATAAGAATTTGGTTCAAATTATGAGTTCTTATGAAAACTCATAAGACTTGAGAATTCTGAGTGAAATTTTTTTTATGCACTACAGGCAAATAAAAATTTGAACAAAATGCACTTCCAGTTTACATAAAGAGTTTTTAATTGATTATTTCGTGAAAGATCTGTGCCCCAGTTTCAAAATTATCTAAGAAGGATCTTTAACAAATGGCGTATGTTAGCGTTTTCTCCATACTTCCCGGTGAGAAATACGCCAATCAGACATCACAACAATGCATTCGGTACGTGTAGAAATAAATTCCGTAGATTCCAATAAAATTGGGCTATGGGAATCTAATGTGTTTTTGTAGCTATCAATCCACATATATACTCAGACAAGTTTCCAAGCCAAACATAAAGTTCTATTTTTTTAATATAGCAGTTACAAATAGAAAACATTACGTTGATTATGGAATAACCAATAAAGTAAATTTTATTCTCTATTTAAACCGAACTAAAACGGTAACAGATATATTCCCACAGGTTACGTCCATATAGAATCTATACGGCTACGGGATACATTAAAATCACATTAATTCCTATAAAGAAAACTATATATTTGACTACGAGATAGATTCCGATAGGTTCGAAAGGGGTCTTTGTCAAATTTTCGTTCCAGATAGACTACATACACACTATTACAGTTTATGAGGCTGAAATTAGCATCAAATTCTTAGCAGAAAATTCTGAGCAGCAAGTTAGAATAAGCAATGACGAAAAAATATTTATATTTATTTGAAGCCAACTTTAAATAGCAGTAAACATGAGATACACGCCATTATTCCACACATGTGTTGAAGTAAACTAAAGTGAAGAAAAAATTGAGGGATAAAATGGATAACTACAGGGGAAAATACCACATAGACAGCAATTTTTCTGAGTTTTCTCTGAATAACAATTAATAAATACTCTCGTTCCCTTATAAATAGCTACTTGATTTTAAAGATATTCTAGAATTTTCCTAAGAAAATTATAGACGATTCTAGTGTTGCATTAAATATCTAGGTACATAGAAAAATAAACATATTTTCGGGGTTTTCTCCGAACAACACTTATTATATTCTCTGGCTCCCTTGTAAATAACTATCTATTTAATTTTAAAGATTTTCTATATTATTTCAAGTAAATTCTAGACGATTCTATAGTTGCAATAAAAATCTACATAAGAAAATGGCCAATTTTTCGGAGTTTTCTCGAAATAACAATTATTAAATACTTTCGCTCCCTTATAAATATTTGATTTTAAAGACATTCTAGAATATTTCAAGAAAATTCTAGGCGATTCTATCGTTGCAATAAAAATCTACATAGTAAAATAGCCAATTATTCGGAGTTTTCCCAAAATAACAATTATTATATACTCTCGCTGCCTTGTATTTATTTATAAGGGAGCGAAAGTATTCATTAATTGTTATTCAGAGAAAACTCAGAAAAAATTGGTATTTGTCGATGTGGTTGGTACTTTCCCCTATTTTACCCCTCAAATTTTTCTTCGCTTTAGTTTACTTTAATACATGTGTGGAATAATGGCGTGTTTCCTATTTAAAGTTGGCTTCAAATAAATATAAATATTTTTTCGTCATTGCTTATTCTAACTTGCTGCTCAGAATTTGCTGCTAAGAATTCGATGCTAATTTCAGCCTCTAGGATATTTTTAACAGGGTTTTTCAGTTCTCTACAAAAGTACTTTTGGAAGCATTAGGAACAGATGACATTGGTGGCTTGTTATTAATATTTATTTTCCAGATCACACTATATTTAGCTGTAATGACTGGTGTACTACTCAGTATTTTCTAATTACCTGATGAATACTTTTGGTGTTAGCCTTTGAACGCATTTAAATATTTCACAAAGGTCACAACGTCGGCGTATTTTGACATGCCCTTTAAAAAGAGCATTGTAAAAGTACCTATGACTGGTTAAAAAATAAACGTGCATTTAAATTAACAGTTTCTGAAACTCTATGAATTGCATAAGTACAAATAGGAATTTTACAGTTTTTTAGTCACAACTTCGTTAATAGCATCTTTAAAATTTTGTATATCGTAGTTCATTTGTGTCTTATTAGTTTGGTCAGAAAAACTAGCAACAGGGTTATTTGTTAGTTTTTTTTAAAACACTCAGTGAGAAAAACATTCAGTTCTTTACGCTCGCAGAAGTGTGTCACAACAAACAAAAACTCATAACACTTACCTTAAGAGACATAATAATTTTCGAAAAAGTACGTTTGACCCAGATCCTACCAACTATTAACACACAAACTAAACAACGATCAATTCGCGACTGCACAAGAAAACAACAACAACCTTCCAGCGGACTTCATCTCATGCGGCGGACTACTTCTTTCGTTACGGTAGATAATCTCGAGCGCACCAGCACCAAGAAAAAGACCCCCAACCGGAGAGCGTCGATACAGTTGACAGATTTCAATAAAATTTACCGTCTACCTTCTCTCGCCAACGTGATTTTCACCTGGTTTTGACTAAAATCGACGCGGTCTCTTCTGAAACAAACGTATTTCTGCTTCCAGTCTACGTCAAAACATTAGCGGCACGATTTTATTGAACCCGCTGGGTTGCGCGCGGGCGAGTTTGAATGAATTTCACCGGAGTCTGCGTCGCCTGGTTGTGCGTAAAAATGCCGGGTCGGTAATCGCGATTGATAATTTTTGGTTGTGCCGTAAAATTCGCTTGCTTTCAAAAGATAATGAGCTTTGAACTCCACAAAGTTCATTGAATTCAGAGGGCGGAATTGCATCTCCATTTCAAGGTTCGAATGCATCATGGGCGTAAATAGGGCGGCCCACATGCGTTTCAATTGATATATGGTGGTGTCATACCTTTAATGCACCACTCTTTCTTGGATTTTAAGTACATATTATAAATAAGTGTAGGAGTTTAATAATGTCACTTATCATATTAATTAGTTTTTTTTAAGGACTTCAAAAATAAGGAGGTCCTCAATCATAATTCGTCTGTACCCTGAAACCGATTCAAGGAATTTAGATGTATTAAACTGTATTCTTTATACGGGATCCTGAAGTAGTCCCATATTTTTTATTCAAGGGCATAATTTATACCGTTTTTTTACAATATGGGCAAAAACTATCGACTTTCTTATATAGTAACCTTTGGTGAAGGCGACGGTATTAAAAAACGAAATTTCTGTTCAGAACTTGGGGTGTAATAAATTGGAACTAAATTAGATTTAAATTAAATCAAAGTTTTCTAGCATTGAAAACTGAATCCAATTAATCTGTTTTACTAAACATTTTATAATGAATGATTTTTTTTAATAAAAAAACTGATTTATTTATTATAAAATCTCGTGGAGGAAAGACTTTTAAATTTTAAATAAATGTAATTAGAATTAAATTAATTAAAATGTTTAAGCAGGTTTTGGGAAATAACACCACAAGTCACGAAATTGCTGTATATTTCCAAACGTTTCGGGATCTAGGTCAGACCCCGTTGTCAATGGCAAAAAAACTACAAAAACAGCCACAATTCTAAAATGTAAATTTAAAATGTTTGACAACATCTATTATTTGACTTCTGACGTAACTAAGAGAAACAGGTATCTCAACTTTAACTCTAATCATACAATTTCAGTAAAAAGACGTATCATCAAATCTCTATATGACAGAGCAAAAACCATCTGTTCTGACATCAATAAATTCAATGAAGAAAAAACTGTTATAAAAAATGTATTTTCTGCCAATCATTACCCAGAAAAATTGATTAATAAAGAGTTAAACAAAATAGAATACCATACGATGGCTAACAAGCAACACCACACTTCACCAAGCAACACTGACTCACAAGATAATCACATTAATACAATAACTCTACTTTACATACAGGGTGCCTCAGAAAGACTAATAAGAGTGGGAAACAGATATAATATTAAAACATCATTTAAAACAAGATATACACTAAAATCAATTATATCATAACTCAAAATACAAAAATTTGCATTCATAAAATCTCTTGTGAATGTAATAAATTCTAGAATTCTAGATTGGAGAATCCTTTAGACTTCTAAATTTTCGAATAAACGAACTCAGAAATTACATTAAAAAGCGACAGTTTGAAAAATCCAAAATTTGTAAACATGCTTGGGACCTTGGTCATAAAATACAGTTTCAAAATTCAGTTATATTGTACAAAGAACAACACAGTACCAAATGAAAACTAAAAGAGTCTGCTTTAATTTTGTTAAATGTATCGTAGAATTCAATCGTTCCTGGTTGCCGATGAATAAGGAAGAAATTGCTAATGGTAATGTCCTTGTAAACTTAATTAAACTAGTAAACTGCATTACAGCACTAAAATTGTAAAATAACTATATTTTTAATAACAAAAACCGACCTCAAAAAAAGTTCATTTATCAGTTAAACATTGGAACTTTGCCGTTTAACTTGGTACGGACATCAGAATTAATTGTTGCAGAAAAAAATATTTTTTGCTACTTAGTTACCTCAGTTACTTTTCTTGGAGTCAGTTTTTGTTTTTTAATGTATTTATTTTTAACTTGTTACATTTTTTGACGTTCAATAATTTTGTAACTTTTCGAAGATAAAAGTAACTTCATTAATTTTACCTTTTACAACTTTTGTGGGTTTGGTCAAGTTATTCTTCGGTCCATACCTCTTCTATCTGCTGGCAATTTGACTTTTGCAATTCCTACTACCCTATTGTCTGCCATTTTGCTAATGTGATTGCTCCACTTTCATTTCCTTTTCCATATCCTTCCATGTTGCATGTTGTGCTGATTTCATCAGTTCTTGCTGGATCTCTTAGTGTTTCTCCAAGATTCTTCTTAGTATTCTCATTTCTGTGGTCTCTAACATACTTTGTGTTTTGGAAGTGTCAGACTTCTTTATGCACTGTAAGCCATTATTAGTCTTATAGTAGCACTGTAAAACCTTACCTTAGTTTCCATTCTAATATGTTCATTTCACCATATTGTGCTATTTAGTCAACCAACTGGTATACAGGCTTTCTGTATTTGGTTTTTAATTCTGCTTCTATATCTTCGTAGCTGGTTAAGGTGAATCCCATACCAATGAAAAGTGTTTTTGTGTTGAACTTTTTGCTACCGTGTATAAAACTTGTAGACCAATATTTGTAAGTCATCTCCGATTCCCGCTAAGAGAATATTGTCTAGTTCACAAAGAACATAAAAAAATAAACACCACAGATGCCACAACTATCGTTCAGAAAACATCTAGTTCACAAGTTCAAAATCGTATTATTTTTTGCTGGTGCTAGAACAAATATAAATGAATACTTATTGAATGACGTCAAGAAGATTCTATTTGTATTCAAACAACTACAAATCGGTTATGTCAACTCTTAATTAACAGTTCTTGTGCGATATTTACATGTTTGAACAGCAATAATAAATAGCTTATTTTTTAGTTTTTTGGTTATATTATAAAAATAATGAGTCATTCGTAATGCCTTCAATGGAAACATTGTAAGTAATCAGAAAATCTTCAAAATGTGCGTAAGTAGGTAAGTCCTAATTTTCCATAATCCCTAATTTGCAATAAAAACTGAAACAATAACACAAGATCACAAAAAAATCGACGAAAAGTCTCCTCGGCCAAATCTATCGTATGATATGTTTTTTGGGTCGCTGAAAGCGAATCTGCAACTCATTTAATCCCATCACGTCTATCCTCAAAAAAAGCGGAAAATGGCAGAATTCAACAAAATCAATCCTAGGTGGAATTCTTTATGATCAACCGTGGATCAACCCTGCGACCTCCACATCCATATGATCCCGAAAGAGCTCGTCAAACCTGAAATGATAACTCGCAACTATCACATAACCTCAAAATTTGATAAGCGCAAAACCTAAAAACCAAGCATCGAATAAACTTACACATAGGGCATAAACCTTCATTTTTGAATAGTAAACTCTTTTAACCTAAAACCCCGAAACCCCATCACATGACATGACAAGGCCTCAATCTGAAACCTCAAAACTCCGAAGATGAATAACCCAAGAAACCCAAAACTATGGCCGGTTTTAACAAGATGAGGGTGAAGATCGCATTGAGCGTGACACATGAGCTGAAACTTATATACTTAAGCACCCGAACGCACATAACCTAGGGGCACCCTATGTCGTTTCACCATTTTCTAGTATTTTTTTAGATTACAAAAAACTCTGACGTGAATGGACCAAATGAGTGGCAGATTTGGTTTCAGCGACCCAAATAGCATGTCGTACGATAGGTTTAGATGAGGATTTTTATTTGTGATCCTGTGTAATCAACGTCGAAAGAAAAACCTTATGACAAAGTTAAGTAACCAATTTTTGCAGAATTGCAGTTCAAATAATACAGAGCGCACCGAATTCATCATGATGGTCCGATCGGCATATATTAGATGTTTTATAATTATAAAGAAAGCTCATAGAAACGCTTGTTTATTTGGATTTTAGCTAGAATCCCTCCAAATTTCTTTCTTCTTTTTGACAACCGCTGAGATTGATTTTCTCATGAATTTTTGTAAAAATCCAGCTTTTACCAATTTGTGCGGCTTGCATTAAGCTCGTTTAGAAAGTTTCCCGATTCTCTACAACTTTCCTCTTAATGGCTTTACGATCCCATCATAACTTTTGACAATATAAGCAAAAAACAACAGAAACGGTTGGAACCAAGTTTCTTTCGTAATAAATATGAAGCAGTTGTTTTTCTATTTTTTTTTTCTTTAGATAGTGTTTTTGACGCTCAGCATAAAATTTCATTTTGCCGACCCACAATATACGGGCTGTTGAGGTTTAGGCTCATATAGCACATAGCTCACATCGGGGTAGTAAAATTCATTCTTTGCCTAGGGCTCTCATGACTCTACTTACGACGATGATTTCACTATTTTCTATGTGTAAGGTTTATAAATTGTAAACACTCGACTCACATTGAATGCATGTGAGCAATAAATTCTTGTATCAAATTATACAATTCCATTAACTTATATTTCTAAACTAGTAGTTCACATACTTGCTACAGTTTAAAATCAGTCACATCATATTGTTACGAAATTTACCCAAAGCCGACCCTGTTTCATTTCAGTAAGACAACAATCGCTTTAAGATAAAATATGGTTCTCGAAAAGACTCGGCAGCGGTAGGTGTGATGATTGATTTTACGAGAATTTTCTATGCTGGTCATAGTGGTCATATAAAATAGAGGAAGCAGCCACAATGAAGAGTTCAGTTATACCGCGACGACTAGCGTATATGGGAATGTTATTGTGATATTTGAATCAGCTGTTTTTGATGTAAATAAAGTTCTAGAAAAGTGAAAGTGAATGTTAGTTTTACAATTCGTCTGTATATAGGTATGCTCCTCTTTTATGTGTTATCTTCCAACAATTACTGGAAAACAGCTCAAACTGTATTCTATTAATAGAGAATCCGAAATGGTCCCATACTTCTTCCAATGACGTCGCACATACCGTTCCACAAAATCGAAAATTTTTGTTTCTCTACAATTTGGCCAAGGCCAGAGGGTTAATTTTAGGAATTATTGTTGTTCGAAATCTGGGATGGAATTAATTGAAAATAGATGGATATTAAATCAAAATAAATGTTAACTAACCGACAACATGGTGGTTCTTAATCTGTCTGCATATATAGTGCGACAACATATACATATTGGAATCAAATGGTAAACTTTCTTATTAATAATATTGCGACGGCCGTAGATGTTTAGTGCTAACCAGTGGGATAGAGAATATATCATGGGGGGGGGGGAGATGTACGTGCCCTGGAATGGAAAGCTACCAAAAGACATTTTTGCGTTTTAACTTTTGTTTTGATGTAAATCGCTATGGGGGTTATATCCCCCTCATCCTCCATGTCTAGGCCAATCGTGCGACCTAAACTAACCTAATTACTAATTTATTAAAATTTTGATATAGGTTACTACTTAAGAAAATTAGATTGCATCAGTTTACAAAATTAAGTGAAATCTGTTTAAATAAATATTACAAACAGATAGCTTAATTATTTATTTTTTCAAACATTGTTTTGCCCTTTGTTTAAAAATAAGGGTGTTTTATGCCCGACATTTTTTTTATTTAATTTTTTTTACAATTTCCTCTACATATTTATAAAATCTTAACAATTAAACAAAGATAATCTCTTCTACATAAAATTATTAAAATTTTGTAATTCTGTAGATTAAATTGTAAAAAAAATGAAACAAATTTTCGGGCCGAAAACCTCTTTCACCCACCTAAATAGTACGCTTATGATTTGCCTGTCGAAAAATAGAGTAGGTAGCACATGCTATTTGACGTAAAAAGTTTCTGTCTATTTTCTACTGTTTTGCCAATAACAGAAAAAAACCGTTTTGTTTGAGCCCTTCCTAAGGGTGCGTTTTAGGCACATGTTAATAGATACTTTTTGGCATATTCTAATGAGTTATATACACAGCAGACGTTTAGAAACCTAACTTGAAAACACCCTGTATAATCATTTTTATATATTTTTGTTAAAACAAAATAAAAAAGAATAAGCCTTCCACTACAAGGTGGTATTTTTTTATCAACTCTATAATTTATTTACGTTTTCTGAAATAAAAAAGTACAAAATTTTTTTATTTAATACAATATATTTGTAGTTATTTAGTTAAATTTATAATGGAAGTCATAGGCAACTAGATATGCATGACGAGCGTATTGAGTATTGAGAACGTGGGTAGTGGGTACTGATAATTAAAAAGGTACATTTATCAAATATATATCTTTGATTAAAATAGTACCGAATTTCCAATAAATACTTTATTTTAGTCGATTTGTACTTAATTCTGACACATTTTAGATCAAAGTTACATGTTTCTTGATATTAGACATTTTTCAGGATGACGTTTAAATTGTATGCTCTGTGTTTAATGTCAAAAAATCATCGTTCTGCAATCTGCCATTTTGATCGATCTCTGTAATAACAGACAGCACATTTTCTTGTAAGTGTTATAATTTATTTTAAAGTATATTAACATTAAAAAATAGTTTATATTCAGTCTAATGTTATGTTTTAATTTTAGATTAGCAAACATGGAAAACGATGCTGGTGAAACCGTTGATTTATATATCCCTAGAAAATGGTGAGGTTATAATTACACGTGTTTTAATAGCTAATTTTTCTGGTAATATTTAAATAGTCAAATCTAGAAAAAAAATTCATTTATGGTTAAATCTGTATGACTTGATTGGTAAATACCATCTTTAGCACTTCAATATGTTTACTACTGTAATTGTTTCATGAGTGTAAAGCTTTAAAACAACAAAAAAAATCGTTTATCTGGTAATGCTAATGTAACTATTAATTGCAGTTCTGCAAGCAACAGAATCATCCATGCTAAAGACCATGCTTCAATTCAGCTAAGTATTGCTGAGGTTGATCCACAAACTGGCAGAATGACAGACACCACAAAAATGTATGCACTTTGCGGTGCTATTAGGAGAATGGGTGAATCAGATGATTGCATTGTTAGGTTAGCAAAGAAAGATAACCTTTTGGCAAGGTAAGATTTGAAATTTTAATAAAATAAAATATTAAATTCAAATATTTGATTAATTTATTATAAAATGTCTGCCTCAGGCTATTGTTTAAACTTGAGCCCTATTTATTAACTTATCTATTATTGTTTACTAGTATTATGAATGAAATTATATACTTTGTAATAATAACACATATATTACTATACAGTAAAGTTTTAGTTATAGTAATAATAATGATTGAATATCACAAAGTAGCAGCTACCCCCTTAACATTACTTTTTTACTACTTTTCAATGGTCAAAGTAGCATCACAGATATTGTGCTTAACTGTTTAATCGTTTTTTTCTCAAACTAGTTATCAGATTTTTTATACACACATCCAAATTTTTTGGTAGCTATTAGTGTATCATGTTCACCCTAGTCATGACCTAGAATATTTTTTTATTTATTCAACCATATTCCCAGATGTCTTATAGTGGAATGATGTTTCCCTAACAAATTATCAACATAATTTTTTTACTAAATTTAATCTAATAAAACTGGCTCACACAACCATGTGAGGAACACTTCATCAACTTACTTTTAAAGAAGTATTGCACCATATACTTAATACTAAAAGTATATGTATTGCACAAAGTTGTTGATATTCTAAAAAAACTGACTTAAACTCTAAATCTAGCTAAATTGTTTTGACATCTATAATTAATACAAAACAAAATATTCCTAGCATATTGTCTATACACTTAATAAACATCAAAAGTGATGTAAAAAGATAATTTGGATAATTTCATATTGTTGCATTAATTTTCTCCACATATACATATGTACTATGTATTGCTGGTATTATTAACATGCATTTTAAATAAATATTTATTTTTCAGAAACTTCTAAGTGGTGTTCCATAAGAAGAGAAATATGTTTTAATTAATGTAATCTTAAGCCAGAAAATAAACACTTTCATATTATTTAAGCAATTTATATCTACTTACACCCTTCCTCAGTATCATTGCAAATTTGAAATTATAATTAGAAGTATTTTGTGAATATATCAATACTTTTCACATTATGCGTTTTAAACCTTAGTATCTAAGGAAAGAAAGTTTTTCAATCATAAGAAATTTAATTTTGATAATAAATGAACTATTATAACAAATTCTATAAATATAAAAAACTGATTTATTATTTAATGATACCTATTATGTGATTGTATTTGTAATTCATATTTTAGTTACTGCTAGTAAAATTTATACAGAGAAAAAGCTTAAGAGTTCTTAAAGCAAAAGGAAAAAACCTGAAAATGTAACCACAATCAAAACTGTAAAACTAATCTCAAATTTCTTATAAATCACTAAAATATGAGGAGAATGTCAAGGTGAAAACACATATTTAGAAATGTCTTCAAAAATGTGTTTTGTATTTTGTTAAAGAGGTTTTATGTACACAAAAACTACCCCTAGCTTGAGTCTCCAAGTAATAAAAAATTAAATTCACTGAAAATTCAATTTAGAGAATACATAATATGTTATGTCTTGATGTCCATCAAGATTTTTAAAACAAATAATACATTACCTTCTATTTTGTACTAATTTTCATGGAGACAAATTTTCAAAAATTATGTGTGCTGTGAATTTGGTGTTTGCTTTAATACATAATTCAATGACTGTAGACACATTTAGCCATGCATGTATTAATCAACTTTGGCAAACTTGGAGACAATTAGTTTTTAGAGCTGCAGATTATATGGGCACATTCATTGGTAGGCAAATATAACAGCAGAACTCATTAAAAATTGTCATTCACAAAACTAAAATTGCTTACAGTATTTTAAGTGTTCATAGAAGGGTTTCTCTCATGATTTCTAAAAAATAGATAAGGTAAATAATTGATATGAATCTCTAGTAGGGATTAGTTGTAGAAATTGTCTGAACCTAGTTGCCTTATAGAAAAACTCCCTCACAGGATTAACTCAGAGAAAGTTACACCAAGGATTAGTCAAGTTGTTTACCTTTAATATGTGAATGTATTATTAGGAATCATTGAACAATGTTTTTCTGAAGCGCAATTTATAAATTATGTTGAATTTGCTTGAATCTTCATAATTTTAGTTTGACAATTTTGATTGCTTGAGAATGACTCCCAGGCTGGGAGTTGAAAGTATACTAAACAATGTACTAAAATATACAGCTATATGTACAAAGAAATGCTGGTTGATCACATAGTAGACATTTCTTTCCCTTAGAACATTTATGTGGAAGGCTTTCTGTAAGACACAAACAGTAATCTCAGTAATTAGTCGAAATTGCCCTATTACACTTTGCCTGGATTACAGCAAAACCTAATCGAGGTCAGAAGTGAGCAGAGAAAATTGTAATGTTTAGGCAGAATAATTAAGAATGTCTTCAATAATCATGACTATCAAACTTAACTTACCTAGAATTGTAGAGTTAGAACGAAAAATGAAAAACTAATAACATTTGAATCAGGTAATCAATCTCCTATACCATCTAAGAGCCAATTGGGAGAATTACTGAACTTGGATTCAATCATTGGAATATCCAGTACATCACATCAAGTAATATTCACTCTTTTGAAATGATACTCAAAAAATGATAAGTGAGCAGACCACTATACAGACTTTCTAAAATAAGGTTTCAAACTTCTGCTAGGTATAGAACTCATTAAAATAAGCTAAAAAGTCTCTATTAACATGTGACCTAAAACACATCCTTAGGAAGTTATATGCCCTTAAAAGGGCTCAAACAAAACTTTTTTTTGTTATTGATAAAACAGTCAAAAAATTGGTTTTTCGTCATCCAATTCATAAGCATACTATTTAGGTTGGTGAAAGGAGTTTTCCGTCCTTAAAATGTAGAGTATTATTCAAACTCAATTTACTCGGAAACCCCCTCCCCAACCTACCTAAATTTTCTATTTATTTTCTACCGTTTTGTCAATAACAAAAAGAAAACAGTTTTGTTTGAGCCCTTTTAAGGGCATATAACTTCCTTAGGGTGCGTTTTAGGACACATGTTAATGTTAGGGGCTTTTGGCTTATTTTATTGAGTTCTATACACAGCAGAAGGTTGGAACCCTATGTTAGAAACACCCTTTATAACGAAGTCAAAGGGGCATGAGGTGCTAATAACAGATATATTTCAAATCCAGAGTTGGTGACTTTATTGCCAAAGTGTGAATCAGAAGGTTTCTGCGGATTCACTGAATGCGAGGAAATAGAGAGATTATTACAGTTTGTACATCAGACTATGTGCAGCTCGAACTTCTTCTTCAGGAAAACCTCCAAAAGGAAAGGAAGAGAAGAATCTTCATCTACTTGTTTTAATATGAACCAAAAAGCAATATTTTCCCTAGATTTTTTATTTAATATGTGATTAATCATTTAAGAAATACCTATTTGCTTTATATTGTGGTTTGTAATGACAGTTGCCTATGTTTGGGACTATCTATTAACTATCCATAATTTTTATTCATTTGCAAATAAATTCTTTTAAGAAGTATTTGATTAATTTACTGGAATAATTAAAATTATATAGGTTAAGAAAAAAAGTGATGTTTTATCAATTTTTTTTTGTCATAACTCTCATAAAATAAATTTTAAAATATACTCAAATTAATGTAACAGTTTTTTTATAGTTATTATTTCCATATTACCAACGAATATAGATGCTTATACGTTACACCTATTTCATTAATTTAAATTTTTTGAATATTTCCCAAGAATATCAAAAATTAAGGGTATGTGCTGCCCTCTATCTGAACCGTTGGGACTACACACACATTTAAAGCAGAATGACTTTCCATATATGGAATGTTTCCTCTGTAATGGACGTCGTTTAGTTAGACATGGCTGACAGTAGTGATAGTGTAGTGTCAAATAATACAAATAATTGTAAAGATTCAAGTGCGGTGCAAAGTTCGGATAAGAAAGACGATAACAAAACGGATAAAGGTAAGTGGTATCGTTTAAAAATTACATGTAATTTGCGCAAAAGCTAATTTCAATGTAATTGACAGCTGTGTGTTATTGTACTCTGTACCGCACAAATAAATGCATTTAATTGCTAATAAATTCCATACGCAATTTTTTTAAACTTTAAAGTCATCTGCAAATGTAACAAACTTCTTTTCGTTATCATTAAAATATTTTGCAAGTAGCTGGAATGCCTTTTAAATTTAGGTTATGATCTGACAAGTTATGACGAAATGACTCATTTATTTAAAAATCATTGAACATTTATCCAGTCACACACTTTGGAGGATAACTAGTTTGGTTTTTAAATAGATAAAGATATAATAGGGTTTGTTCGTTCCAGTTTTAATTCTTGAAATTGAATCTACAGGTTGTTTGTTTGTGTCGTTTTTTAATCCATAGAGTGCGCTGTACATTTAAATATTTTAACCGGGAAATTAATATTTATAATAAAAAATGTAGAGAAAAGTGGGGATTTAGAATACATTTTAATTAAACCTTGTCTTTTTCTGCATAGCAACTATTTTAAAATTGTTTATGTAAAAATGTAGTAATGGTTGTATATAATGTATATAACCTCAAAAAGCAGTGAATAGTTACTTGTATGTGCTTTCTATGTGATATATTTTGATCAGTGAAATTGTGTGAATAGTGTTATCAATAGACCATTTTCTTTCAGTTATGGAACCAATTTTGGTGGAGGAATATACACATTGCGAAATACCGCGGTCAATCAAGAACATTATGGGTTTCCTTAAAACTGTCAGTCCCAATAGCAATAGAGATGAAATCTTGGTGTGCCTAATCTATGTACTGATATTGGAATGTGGATTTGTGCCAGTTGAAGAAAATGACAGAGATAATTTGGGATCACATAGCTTTAATTACCAGAATGTATTAAAATATTCCAAAAGACTACCAGAAAACTGGAAAACTAACAATAAGTACACATTCACATTTGTTTTACCACCATTTTATTGTTATGAGTTTACAGTTGTGTGTGTTAATGCATCTGATGATATGATATTAAATGGTGTCATCAGTTATACTAATGAACAATTTGCTATGTGTGTAGATCCCTTGCTCTATTTTTCTGTTTCCCGTTGTGATGCCAGCAACTTTCATTTACAAAATGTGAAACATCTTTCGATTAATGTCAAAAATTTGATTGCTATTCCTGCTAAGCGTACTATTTTACATTGCAATAGATCAATCGCAGGGAGCCTTGATGATCTACCAACTGAGATAATACTTCATATAATATGGTATTTGGATGTTAATAGCCTTATAAACTTTGGACAAGTAAATAGTACATGCAATGCAGTATCAAGAACGACAAATTTGTGGATTTCATTATTACTCAACGACTTTCCGCAATTTTACATGGTGTACAAACCGGCGGTTTTGCATAAAGCAACATATGAAAAAGTTCATAAATTTTACAAAGAATTTTACGAAGCCTGCAAAGATGGAGTACCTAGTTGGAAATTCAATTAGTACATTTAATTTTAGTTTGTAAGCTTAAAAATGTGATTAATGTTGTATATAAATGATATAATATATTTATTTTTATGTTTGTGTGCTAATTTTTGCCTTCTAGGGTTTGCATTTTAGTGTATTTAGGAAACCACTAAGTTTGACTTATGTATACACAAAGTTAATGAGTAAAAACATAATTAACATGTGGTAATAAATACTAAACTAAAGTGAAATCTCAAGTTTTACTGTTATTTAAACCGACAATAACCAAACTTCCAAAACTTATAATTCCTTCCTTTTTTAATGGATTTTTAGTAAAAGTAGCTGTCACATATCATGAAATAATATTTGATTAATAAATACAGTATTACAATGAGATAATTCTGTCATAATGTTACCATGTTTGTGTACAAATCTCAGTGCAATTATTATGCACTGCATACTGCTAGATTGATTTAATACATTCAAAATAAATCAGATCTGTAAAATACTGTGCTATTGCCATTATTTAATCCAATTTATCAAGTTCAGAATTCTATTATAAGTTATTAAAGAAGTAAAATGAGGTGAATGGGATCCATTAATTTTTTTAACTTGATACACTATATAGATGAGATCGATTGAAATAATCCAGCCAATATGGTAGGTACTGCACTATAGTGCCAAATAGCACATTTGAGGTAATTATTTAGATTGCTCTCAGTTTTAGAACTGATATTTATGTTCAGACACCTGTTGCTAACAACTGAAAGTCAGTTAGGACTGAATCCTTATGGAAATACATGAAGCATTTTATCCTGATATTATGAAAAGTGCATATGATGTAGTTAAAAAGTAAAGAAATGAAGATCAGACAAGCTTCAAGATCGAAAATATTTCATATATGGTGCTTTATAGACATGTGAAGAAACGTGATCTTAAATTATAGGGTGGTCAGACTATGCTGTCGAAAATTGAGGAAACAATATTAGTTCAAGATCTTTTTTGTGCAGCTTGAAGATGAGATATCCTGTGATGATTAATAGTGCAAAGTTTTTTGGAAAAACAAAAATATAATCAAAGCAGAGAAAATCTACCAGGCTACAATTTTTGTTTTTTATAAGAAATAATAAGAATAAACTGCCGTTTCGTCAGTGTTAAAGGTCGTGAGTAGGTGTTTCTCACGAAATAATATTTGGATAATTTCAAAGAGCTTTGAAAAACGTCTCTGTTTTTAACATTATTATTTAAAACTAGCATTGAAATATAAAAAATATTATAAAACGTGGATGAAAATATCCAGAAAGGGTTATAAATGAAACGTTACGTCATATGTTAAAATATACTGAACTTGGGAAGTATCCCCCCAAACACAACGTATAACTGTACAAACTGCCGTTGGTTTAATGGAATAACCTTTACAGACTTGATTAAAACGGATTCTATTTCCATGGGATAGGCATATAGAGACCTCTCTGCCGATCCAATGTACCTAACCAAATGCTACTGAACCTGAAGCCTGCAATACACGTTGGCCGAGCGTTGCCGAGTGAACACCAATACCAAGGTGTAGACAGTATATTTGCATTGTCTTGCCGTCGCTCGCCTAGTTGGCCGAGGTAAGTCAAGCGGGAACGTGTATAGAACTCATTTGGCGTAGCTTGTTACAACTTGCCATCAGTCGCGACCACTTGCCGCATTTCGGAACGTCGGTTTTTCGGCACAAATCAAAGGCGCTCGCGCGCACTCGGCCAATAGTATTCACATGTTTGTCCGCGTATTATTGTTGGCGTCCGTCGTAGGTATATAGCAGCAGCTGAAATAGCGTCGTCCATATTATTTCAATTCACAATATAAACTGACCAAGCCCAACGTATGGGCATCTCTTCAAAACTCAGCTATATTGGCTATTTGTATTGGTTTTCGACAAACTTGCCAAACGTCGAGGCAGTACCACTTGTCTTGTATTAATTTGAGTACGCTCGTGTTGGTCTAAGCTCGGCCAACGTGTATTGCAGTCATGACATGAATGGTACCCAAAAGGAAATGAACAAATTTGTAGCAGATTTTCTTCACCAAATGAGATACCGAGATTGCGAAAAAAACTTACAAAAAGCGAATGCAAGTAGAATCTGAAAAAACCTCATTTGCAGACAATTCTGACAAGAAGAGAAACTGGAATTTGAATTTGAAGGTTTGGAATATCCAATCCGTTTCAGAATGTCTACAAATTTAATGAAAATCAAATATAAAAAGTGTTTGGTTGTTTGTGGAATTTTCCGCAGAAACAAGAATAACTGGTTCCAGTACAAACAACATTAGGTACAATTTTATAACGCACAAGTGGTTAAAGTCAATGATTCTCATTATCAAGGAAATTTCTTGAGGACAAGGAATGGTAGAGACTTTTTTGGATATGTATACACATTTCCCCACGTTCAGAGTTTAGTCATTCAAGTTGGTTGTAGCCCCAGAAAAGTTGCTGGGAGGTGACAATCTAACATATAAGATCAATTTTCACGATTTGTTGTACGTTATTTTGTGAAATATATGGATTTTTGACGTTTTGTAGGTAATATATTTCTATTAGACTCAGACTCTATTTTTCATTGAAAAGATATACAATATCCGAGGAGTCGTACCTTTAGGTACGAATAGGATCAAGGCACAAACATTTTTTGTCGTATTTTCGAAATAACGAAGTTAGTCAAGTCTTTATTGTCGGATCTAAATTTCTACAAATTTCTTACTCCTAGTCCATGTTTTGATATTTGTTCCCTAATTGGTTGTCTATGTTATGTTTCCCTGAGCTGTTAGAAGAGCCCTCCTGGGTCTCTCGGTCCTGTGTCATTCTTCGTGCTTTCTCATTTGTACTTGCTACCAGTTCCTATTCTTTTTCGGTCTTCGATCCTCTGAATCCCTCCCAGCTGGTCCTTGTCTCTGTCTAGGTGTGTGGCTTATTTTTCTTATCTGGCTGCTGTTATCGTCACTGGGTTGTGGTCCGATGATCCGATGATAGTTCCTTCGTTGGCTCTATGTCCGTGTCTTGTACGTCTCCTTGACCTCCTCTTGGTGATGGGTTCATTACGTTAGACCTCTTACGTCCTATCTATTACATGTTCTTGTAAACTCCTAGTATCTTCGGGTTGACGTCCATTTTCGATGTTCACTGTTTGGTATGGGTCATCCTTCACGACACTCCACAAACACTTCTGGTTTCCTTCCTGCCCTGTCTGCTCTGTGTGCTGTGTAGTTCCCTATCCTAAAGTTGCCCTCTTCTTTGAGCCAGGTCTCTTGTATTGCTGCTATGTCGATGTTGTTCTCCTCTAGGTGTAGTTTCCTTCGTTCTTCAGCCCGTTGGCGTTTCTCAGCTCATTGGCGTTCCTCAGCCCGTTGGCGTTCGTCATAATGATTTTCCATGCTGTTGAGGTCGTCTTATCCAGGCACGAGGTTGAATTTAGTTGCCAGCCCCATGAAGCGCTGGAAATTGTGAGTACATTATGTCCATTTGTCCGTGTTTCTCTTGTTTCTTCTACGGTTGGTCTAATTGCAGCTGCGTAGCTTATTTCCATCATTGTTCTTGGTTCTTATTGGTTGTCTCTCTTTTTTGGGAACTTTTTGCATTACCTATAGCTGGCTGGGTGTGGTTACCTCTCAAGCTTACAAAATGTTGTTAATTTTAAATTTTTATACTCTTCATTGGACCTTTGGGTCTGAGGTATTGTAGAATGGTTTGGTGTCCTTTTTATAAATCCTATACTTGTCAGTTCCAAAGAATACAAAATAAATTTTTGACATTTAATAGTTCTAAAATGGTATTGAAAGGGTATAATTATAATAGTGATCTGAGCTGTTGGAGTTAATGAAATTGAATACAATGATCGCAGAACGCATTATTATTATTATTATTATTATTATTACAGTTGGTTATGATTATGACTAGATGATATTATTGTTTACTTAGTCAAATCTTTGTTTTCAGAAAATGAACCACCTTCGAATAACTTACAAACACCACCTCAAGCAACTAGTGCCGGTACGACGGGACCAATTTTAGACCTTAATCTTAACAAAACTAATGGTTATTCTGGTAAGTTGTTTTCAGTTATGTACAAAAAATTTAGTTTATCTTTACTACCTTTCTTATTCACGAATACTAATTGAAGCGCTTGCGGGAAAATACTAAAAAAGTCACAATTTGTTAATACATATATCACTTTTTCATACAAAATGGTAAATTTTGTTGATGTATTTGAATAAAAATTGAAGCTGTTAGTCTAATGTATGCAGGACAATATACATATGTATATTGTTTCTGGTGCGGAAGCTTCGTCACTTGCTCTTCACACAAGAGAATACCCTCTCGGCAATTCTTTATATAGTATTAAATATATTCACTGACGTAGAAATCACAACACCCAGAAGAAGATGTTTCAATTCAATGTTGGTTGGGCAAAACAAAGATGGTATAGTAAGGAGTAATTGTTTAAAATGTGGTAAAGCTTGGTGAATGTTTTTTCATGTAAACTTTTTTTTCAATTAATATTGTAGACGTTTTTTACATTTTTTAAAAATTACCAAAAAACAATAATGGGATCCAAAATCGATGTTTAGTAATGTTAAAATTCTTAGAGTACGTGTACGCCGAATGTATCGGCAGCTAAATTAATTTGAAAGAGGGCGAATTATTGGGTCACCGGAGGCGGGGTTTTCATTTCGAGAAATCGCTAACCGCACGATCAGAAATCAAACTACTGTTATGAGATCTTGTCAAGCGTGCTTTGATGATACCCAAAATTGGAAAAGAGTAGGCACCGGACGTTGAAAGGACACAAATGAAGTTCAAGATCGACGTCTAAGACTTATGGCTTTTATAGACCCATTTTCGACAACTCGAAATTTGAATGATGAGTGGTAGGCGAACAAGGCCATCTTGTAAGTGTCTGAACGGGTTACTGCCGTAAAGGTTTTTTGGACGGCAGCATTATCGACCCTTTCTTGTACTACCTCCGATCGCTGAGCATCGACGGCAACGACTACAGTGGTGCAGAGGACAACATTGGAATGTGGAATAACATCAGGTTATCTTCTCAGATGAATCTCGATTCTACTTGGGTGGGCATGATGGCCGAATAAGGATTTGACGATGTCGAGCAGAAAGACGTCAACCTCAATTTTATGTTGAGTGACATGTTCAACAGTGAGCGATATGGTTTGAGGTGCTATTGGACATGTAGGTAGGTCACCTTTGTTTGAGGCAATATGACAGCGCAACGTTATCTTCAGGAAGTAATGGAGCTCTTACATAGGTGGGCATTAACTCGTTAATCCGTTAATCGCTAATTAACGAAGTTAACAATACGGTCAACGGATTAACTTTTAAGTTAACTTTAAAAACATCTTAACGCTCTTGTTTACTTCCGTTAATTTTAGTACGTTACATTAGTCGTTTGTTGACATGCTGTCATTTTGTTTGTTTGAATTACGCGCCACGCTAGGCTCGTAAGTTCGGCGAGTCGAATGGTGAACAATATCATATCGATGATACGAGGGCTGCCTTTTATATTTCGGGATTGGACAACCCTAGTGTTGCAATCTGACAACTGACAGCTCTATCGTAAATTTGACATTTTTGAGGTTATACGTACTCAGAACATTTTGACACACGAGCGCTATGTGTTGTTTACAGTAACTTAAAGGATTCATCTCGGCCAAAAAATGGAATTAAATCGTGAACATTTTCGTGCGATTATTTTTTACAACTTTCGACGTGGAATAAGTCAGCAAGAGTGCATGGATGAACTTAATTTAATTTTTGGCGACGAAACTCCATCAAGGACCACTGTTTATCGATGGTATGGTGAATTCAGTCAAGGTCGTAGTTCACTCCAAGACGAATTTCGTGAAGGTCGTCCAAAAACAGTTGTTGTTCCGGAGACCATTGATGCTGTGCTCGAACAAATCAGAACAGTCAATTCTGAGTGGTACACAACCATTTGTTTGCCAGTTATCTTCCAAGAAATGAGGAAAACCAACCGCCGAAGACAATGCGAGCTCTCACACATCGGCTCAAACAACTGCATTTTTGACCACGCAGAACATCGATTTGATGAGTCATCCGCCGTATAGTCCTGACTTGTCACCAAATGACTTCTTTTTATTCCCGTACGTAAAAAACAAACTGAGAGGTCAACGTTTTTCGACACCTGAAGAAGCGGTTGCTGCGTTTAGAATGCATGTTTTGGAGGTACCTCAATCAGAGTGGAAAAAGTGCTTCGACAATTGGTTCAAACGCATGCAAAAGTGTATAGATCTTCATGAGGAATATTTTGAATCACAATAAAGCGATTTTCGATGATTAATATTTGTTTTTGTTCTCTAATCCCGAAATATAAAAGGCAGCCCTCGTATATGCGAGTGAGTGTAATGCTATATAATATGATCTTGGAGGGAGGATTTAATGCTATATAATATGATCTTGGAGGGAGGATTTAATGCTAGGCATAGTGTGAGTGTAAACAAGACTTAGTCAGTGTGAAGCTCAAGCATATCTTGGGACTCTACTACTAACCATTGTGACAACAGCGTTCAAACTGCAAGACCTTAGCTACCAAGTGCATTGGTGTGCCCCTTTGGCCAATGCCTTATTATCTGGAATAAAAAAAAATTTAATCGGTTTATGTAAGACGAAGTATGCCAGCTGGCTACAGACTTTCACCCAAAGTTTTGTCTACTGTGGCTGCAAAAGTATGATAGCAGAAAATTCTCGACAGGAAGCTTATGGAAGCAAAAGTTGAAGATGCTCTGATTAAAGAAGGGGAAGCAACGAAAAGGATAATATGAGTATTAGCGGAAGCAGCAATAATGAAGAAGAAGGGGATGATTTTTACAGCACTGTGACTCAGTCTGAAGAAATTAGGTTTAGAAAAAATCTTTGTCTTGTATAACTATAGCTCTACTTCTATCGATATTATAACCATTCTGTATATACTGCTGCTAATTTTTTCTACGGGCAAAGATATTTTACGTGCTAACCGATCATCGCTGTTCCTATGTCAATTTTAATATGCTAATTTTTATGAAGGGGAACATGCACCTAATGGAAAATTACGATTAATAATAGCATTATCTCTGGATACTTTAATATGGAAATAAATAAATGTGTGTTTAATTATTCTTTCTATTTGTTTCTTTTTTAAATTTTATTTACCTATTTGACCTATTTCTCCTAGCCCAAAAGCAGTATAAGTTTTGAACGGTTAACTTTAACTTGCCTTAATTTTTCGAAAATTTAACGCTCTACCGATCAACAAAGTTAACTTTTGGATTAACTGTGCCCACCTTTGCACCCTTAGTTTGCTCGAATTAGTTCAAACTCTTTTTAAGAGACCCATATGAATCTGTTACCATGACCGACAATATCCCCCGATCTTTTGCCCATAGACCACGTTTAGGATGTTAAGGGGTAGAAGGCCCTCACGGACGTTGGAGGTTCTAAGACATGAAATACAGGTTGCTTGGGATGGTATTCCTCGAGAAGAAACAGACCATCTTATTGAATCAATGCCAAGAATATTGGAGAGTGTTTAGATAACCGCGGTTAACAAACACATTATTAACAAACTTAATAATAATAAAAAAAATAGTTCGACGCTGAATTGTCGACATAATCTTGGTGGTCATTTGTAGGACATATAAAAATAGTTTTAGAAAATAACAACTACAACGATACTGACTAATCGGACTGTTGCTCACAATAGACCAGATATAGTTTTGGTAGATAAAGTCGGTCGGAAAACAACTTTAATTGACATTGCAATTCCTAACAACAATAATATAAATATCAAGTAGGCTGAAAAAATAACCAAATATAGGTATTTGGAATTTCAAGACTCAGTGGGACATGAATAACACACGAACTGTACTAATTGTTATGCCAATGACAGGACTACTCCCAAAACATCTATTAAACAATTTAAAATACCTCGGTCTGGACGAACATGTTTACCAACAAATGCAAAAAGCCGTCTTGTTAGGGACACGACTCTAACCTCAAAACCTGACAAGGGCTCCCACAGAGCTAAACTCTTGTGATATCTGGGGTTTAGTGAATTTTCCCCTAAAGGCACGCTGTGCGTGCCTTAGAGGGAGTGTGCTGCCATAAAAAAATTAAACTCCTTGGTATTTTATGTTCAAATTTTAATCATTTACCCCCTTACTATGTTTTACCAAAACAATATTACATTTTTCATGTACTTTGTCAAAATCGCATCTTCATGATCTTGCGTCGGACGAACAAAAATCAAAAGATCAAATTTGCTTAGAAGTGAATGGGAATTACAAAAATAATCTTCGATAAAAAAGCAATGCATACTATATCTTTCTTTAGAAAAATTTAGTTCAAATCAACTGGAAGAAATAAACAGAAATGTGATACATCAGAAAATGTCCTTTAATGCGCTGTGTACCAAATTTCATTAAAATATCTAAAGTGGTTTTATAAATAGTATAAAAATATCATTTATTGAAAATTTTACTATCTAGTATATCAAAATTTTAGACATTTAGGATATACAATATTTAAATATTTTCTCTTACTTTTGAAACACCCTATATAACCCTTGGAGATGACATAGTATCTTGCCTTAAAAAACGATCCGAATGAACCTTTTATGATTTTGTTATCTAACGCTCTTCTATGAACATCGATTGATACCAGAAATTAATTTCTTAGAAAGCAGCTTACGTTATAGAGATTATAGATTAGAACTGCCGGTTTATTTCGTTCTTACCAAACACAAATGACGAATATATCAGATCCGATCAGGGAGATTACGTCCATATTATAGGAGCATTCGAGTGAACACACCATAACCTTTGTTATCCTACCTTCCTTTTTGCCATATATAGACGACCGCGTACGTCCTATCAGCCGTGAATATACAGTTACAACACCTATATTTGTGTGTGTGTATATAGCCGATCGGAGTCCTGAATCCAGGACACGCTGTGCCAGCGCAGCATCCTAGATTCGCGCTCCTTGCCAAACGGGCCCGTCCCACTCTCAGTCGAGCTCGCTCTCCATGCCATCAACGTGGCCCCGGTGACGTGTGTTCGTCTTTTGTTTCTGCGCTTTTATCACTTTCGAAAAATTTAATATGATGGACGGTTCTATCGATTCGACAAGGACGAATGATGGCAGTTTTCTTCTTGATCTTGTACAGATTGAAATGCCACAAGGGTCTGTTTTGGGGCCATAGTTAGCAGTAGGAGATTGTTTTTTCATTCCAATAATAAAATCCAACTTAAATTCCCCTTTTTTTGTAACGATGCAGTCGACATGAGTTTTTATTGGACTCAAGAGTAAAATGTTCAATTTCTAATGTTTAGTCTAATTTATAGACAGTACACCATGTTGGTTGTAAGAAAAAAAGAATGTGCTGTTAAATGTTTCACGTGACTTAGATCTGATGTTAACTCACAGTCACAGTGATGGAGAATTTCCAATTTATAGTCGAGGTAAGTTCACTTACTATCGAAATAGCTCTCGTTTCGTCAGGGACACATCTGTGCTCCTCAGGTCTCTTCGTGTTGTTCTGATATCAGTGTTCTCTGGATTATGGTTACTAGTGAGTACATAGAGTCCTGAAGGGGAGTGATGTGATTCTGCCGAAATAACGTCTTTTTGTCGAGGTCCTCAGACATTATTTACTTTGTTGACGAATACCTGATAATCTGTGCATATATATCACCTATACCTGCAAACATTTTTTAAAATATTTACAACCTAAAGTTCATAAAAGATGTATAGTATCTACATATAAATAGGCAAAGACAAAACGGTACGGTACCATTTTCTCCTCGGTCTCTCAACCGACTTTCTTTATTTTTGTTTTGTTTAATAGGAATTGACGATATTCAGTGTAGAATGCTAACATTTGGTTCATTCATTAAATAAAATATAATAAAAAAACATTATTTACGTCCATACTTTCAATGCCAAACAGATAAAAGTAACAGTATCGCCAGATTGCAGAAAGACAAATTAAATTAAACTAAAAATAACAAATTTTGACCCGTGATGAAATTGATAATTATTTTACACAAAAACAGTGACAGATAGGATAAAACGGACGAAATAAAAAAGATTTCAAATTCATTCATCAGAGATTTATTTACAATTTTTGTCAATTGCCAGGGGCCGTACTGAAAAAAAGTACCACCCCGTAGATTTTCATCACCGTTTCTGGGATATTTTATGAAGACTTCATAAAGGCATTAATGCTCCAAAATTGAACTAAATATCGCCAAAACTTTAATGTCTAAGTGCTTCTTGGGAAATAATACCACAGTTTAAAGAAAATTGCTGTATATTCCAAACGTTTCGGGGTCTAGATCAGACCCCGTTGTCAATGGTTAAGAAACTACGGATTAAAAAGGCACAATTCTAAGATGTAAATTAAAATATTTAACAATGTGTATTATTTGATTTTTGACGTAACTAAGAGAATTTTATTTGTAATATACAGGGTAGCACAGACATTTCTAAAGATCATATAATCATAAAGTTCCTTTCAAATTGGAAGAATTTGAAAGGGAGATCTTCAGAATTTTATGTGGCGCTCCTAGGTGCGACTTTGTTATAAGATAGTGCATTCGCCAAAAATGCGACCAAAGAACTTTGTTGATTCAGTGATCCCATTAAAATCATAAGGGAAAACCTAGGAAAAACCTTATGAACTATCCCGATATTGGGTTGTTCACAAGGAAATGACCATTAGCAATTTCTTCCTTAATCATCGGCAACCAGGAACGACTGAATTCTACGGAGGTAGTAGCGATACAATCGTTTTCATTTGAGAAAAATTAAAGCAGACTCTTTGAGTTTTCTTTTCGTGTTGTGTTCTTCTTTGTGTAATATAACCTGAATTTTGAAACTGTATCTTATGACCAAGGTCCCAAGCATGTTCACAAATTTTGGATTTTTCAAATTGTCGTTTTTTTATGTAATTTTTGTGTTCCTTTATTCGAACATTCAGAGGTCTAGAGGTTTCTCCAATATAGAATTTATTACATTCACACGGGATTTTATAAATGCAATTTTTTGTATTTTGAGTTGTGTTATTTGGTTTGGTTTTTGATATAATTGATTTTAGTGTATTTCTTGTTTTAAATGATGTTTTGATATTATATCTGTTTCCCACTCTTTTTAGTCTTTCTGATAGACCCTGTATGTATGGTATAGTTATTGTATTAATGTGATTATCTTGGGAGTCAGTGTTGCTTGGTGAAGTTGTTAGGGATTGTTTGGTATTCCATTTTGTTTAACTCGTTATTAATAAATTTATTCGGGTAATGATTGGCAGAAAGTACATTTTTTATAAACGTTTTTTCTTCATTGAATTTATTGATATTAGAACAGTTGGTTTTTGCTCTGTCATATAGAGATTTAATGATACCTCTTTTTACTGAACTTGAATGATTAGAGTTAAAGTTGAGATACCTGTTAGTATGAGTTGGTTTTCTGTAAACTTCTGTTTCAAATGTCGATGGTGTTTTTGTTATTAAAATGTCTAAGAATGGTAATTTGTTATTCTGTTCAAGCTCTAGTGTAAACTGAATAGTTTGTTCTGTGTTGTTTATGTCGTTAAGTAATGCATGTAAATCCTCAAGTTAAGTTGAAAATATGTTGTCTTTGTACAAAATGTTAGTAGTTTCATTATTGTATTAATGGACAATTGAGTACGTTGATTTAGTGAAGAATCTTGTTCTAATCATTTTTTTACTATGGGAAGTGTTTTGGTGACAGGAACATTATTGTATAGATTCACAATGTCAAAACTTGCTAGTGTGAAAGTATTTTTCTATTGTATATGTGATAATTTTTCTAAGAAATGTGCGCTGTTTTTAAGATGAGAATTAGACTTACCAGTAAGTGGTGTAATAATTGTTAAGAGGAATTTTGAGAGCTCACTGCATGGAGAATTTATGGAGCTGAAAATTGGTCTTAATGGAATGTTGGGTTTATGAATTTTAGGTAACCCATATAAATGGGGCGGTTTAGAATAGAATAGAGCTTTACGTTGTTGTTCTGTAAATTCATGTTTGTGATTGTTTTCTATAGAAGTTATTGGGTATATTGTTCTTGGTTTATTATGTTTTGAATTTTGGATTCGTAGTCAATTTTATTTAAAATAACCGTAGCATTGCCTTTATCTGCAGGTAAAATCTTAATAGTGCTGTCATTTTTTTAAACTTTAATTGAATGTAATTCATTTTTCGAAAGGTTATTTTTTGTATGCATAGGTTTTTCTAGTTCAATTTTTGCTCTTATTCGATACTCTTGAGCTTCAGTATTGTTTAATTTGTTTGCAGTTTGTTCTATAGCACTGATGATATCAAATGTTGGAATAGTTTTTGGGGAAATTGCAAAATTAAGGCCCTTTTGTAGAATTGAGGTTTCAGAAGCGTTTAACTGTTTGTCTGAAAAATTAATGACAGTTTTTGACAGATGAAAATGTTGGTTTTTCACATAATATTTCGGCATTGACAACGGGGTCTGATCTAGACCCCGAAACGTTTGGAATATACAGCAATTTTCCTTAAACTGTGGTCTTATTTCCCAAGAAGCACTTAGACATTGAAAAATATGCCACAAGTATCATTCAGAAAACAGCCAAAACTTTAGTTTATTTTGAATATGTTGTGTTTTGCTGTACACATTTCCGCTCTATTTCAGTTACATTATTCGAGTAAACACTCTTTAGTTCGTTGTTACTTATTTCATTGAATGGAGATATATTTTTGCTCTAGGATATAAGTACCTCCCATACCTTTCTTTAAGTTCAAATGTTGGTTGGAATTGAAATTTAAATATGTGTTAGGTTTCGATTAATACTGGTATTTATGGTGTTATTTTATCTATCTATAAGTACATCAAGGTAAACACGTGTCTCAATACGTACCATATCCATTGCGAATTTGATTATTGGTTTTTGTCTGTTGATGAAATCCAGAAATGAGGATAGGTCTTCAACTCCGAAAGACATGTGCACATAAATCACGTAGCCAACAATACAGTAACCAGTGCTAGTAGCCATAGAGTCGAATGACGAAAGCAGAAAACTTGAACATTTCAAAGTAATTTTGTTGCTGGTTTTAGGAACATTATGCCTTTCTGAAATTGTAAGCTTTCATCAACTCCACCAGTCATCAAAAACAGAAAGGATCAGGCACCTTTCTTATGGGAAAATGGACTTCCGTCAAATTATTTGAAATTTTGCTATATTGTAGAAATTAATGTTTTGACAAAAAGAGTTCATGGGCTAAAACAGATTATATGGCTAGTTTTCGAGATACAAGATGTTAAAAATCGAAAATGCCGCTTTTTAAATATCAGATTTCGCATGATAGATGTGTTTGTACATTATTGGACAAATATTTCACAAAACAATTGCCATAAATTTTGCTGGATTACAGGGTATTTAAAAATTACGTAACATGTGCTTTTGGAAAAAAAAATTTTTTTATTACAACGTTGAAAACATAAGAAGATGTTTTTGCACAATTAATATCTCATTAAAGTAATAATTTCTTGGATATTCATTATATAATATACAGTGTAAGCCATAACTATAGCTAGAGAAGGCATATATTGTTTTTTCTCATTAATGAGTCACCCTGTACGAACCATTTGTACTGCAATTTTAATAAGACAATAAACAGATATATGATCCGTCTTTTGATACTCAACAGGATGTTAAACCCATTGCAAAAACTATACATATTGAAAAAAGGTAGGTTTTTATACTACCCTGTAGTTTTAAATTCTCTCCGTCAACTTTGTATGTCATAACATTGTTACCTTAACAAATATTCGGTATATAACTGAGCAGAATATTGTTATAATTGTATGACTAGTTTTTGAGATATAGGGTGTTAAACATCGGTAATGTCTCCTTTTTCTTATCAGATTTCTCATAACAGACGTGTATTATTTCCGTATATTGCAGTAAAGATAATTTTCGTATATAATTATTTAACAAAAATATTGAATAAAACAATTACCATTAATTATCTTTGGTTACAGTGTGTTTCCAATATATGTAACATGTTTTTTCAGAAAACTCATTTTGTTATTACAATTATGAATACATAAAATGTAATCGCACAATTAATAAGAAATGAGTTCTTCTTGTGCGTGTTCATATATTATATAGTGTAAGTCGTAAATATAGCTATAGAGGGCATATACCATTTTTTACCATTAATCAGTAACTCTGTATAAACTACAATACTCTAGTTCGTACAATTTTTGCAAAGCTGTAGAATTTAGTGTGATGAGTCGTAGATTTGTATAATTTAATATAAAATTCATGGTTTATACAGGGCTACTTATTAATGGAAAACATAATAGATGGCAATTGTTTTGTGAAATATTCATGTCCAATAATGTAGAAATCACAATTTCTCCAATAGCCGGAAATAAAGCACGTCTATCAAAAATGCGGCATTTTCGATGTTTAACACTCTGTAGGTATCTCGTAAACTAGTCATAGTATCTGTTTGAGCCCATGGACTCTTTTCGTCAGCACATCAACTTCTACAGCATACCAAAATTTCAAACAATTTGACGGAAGTCCATTTTGCCATAAGAAAGGTGCCTGGTCCTTTCAAACAATTATTTATCTTCAAACATATGACTGACATTATAACATAACATAACAGCGATATATAGGTCTAGGAATTACAGAGTGTTTCTTATTGCTCGCAAAAAGCAAACTGTACAAACATTGGATCCATAGGCGCTGAGTATGCTACCATTTAAAAATTTAAGATACCGAGGTGAAAGCAATAAAAGGGTTAATATCAAATTAGCTTTTTGGCTACTTCGCCAAACTGACGAGACCCTGAAAGATAGAAAGCTGACCGTAAGGAAATGGGAGTGACACATAACGCAAGGTTATGGTGAAACCTTAGGATTGGACCTATTTTCGTGACGCCTAGATCAAATGTCAAATGCCTTTTGCATTTGCAAAAGCAAGGGAACGGATCCGCGAACATCAAAAAAAATCAAGAGCTCAAACGATACGAAAAGTGTTCTTGATTAGAAAACCAGTCAAGTTTGATATTAATTTATCGTGTTGGGGTTTAAGAAGTAGTTCTCAAAGCAAAGAAATTTACTCAAATTGTCAAAGTGCACAGACGAATTTTGTCTGCACCAATATCTGCCGAGTTCTACCAATTTGGAGGAACGCATCGACTCGAATTTTGAGTTTTGATGTTTGTTCTTTTCCAAAAATGTTCAATAAAAGGGTTGTGTTTAAAACATTGCAAATAAAAGTGGTTCTAGATCTGATCCTTGAGGATGCCAAATGTTGGAACGAAATGAATGAATTTTTATCTAGTATGAGGCAAATCAGTCCATTAGCTCTTTCACATAAAATATAGCAATGCCTTTCCGATTATCCATTAATGCGAAAAAAAAAGATTTAACCTAATTCAATAAATGACATGTGTTTGGAATTGTTCGGAGAAGCCTTATTAGTGACGCAGTGAACTTCTAATGATATATATACCTTGATAAGGTAGTAAACATTTAAATTTGCTGTGCGATCTTAAAAAAAATTCTGTGTTACTAAGTTAAGTGCTCGTTATCATTCTTTATAAACGATTAGATAAGATAAAGAAAATGATAAATTAGTGTTTTTGTTCTTTTAGTAACGTCGTGTTTGCGATAGGGTTACATCGTTATTAATGGAGTGTCTATTGCTGTGAGATTGTGCTAAATTGAAAGTTGGGTGTGATTTTTTTTTCGGAAAAAAATGGGTACATTTTTCAAACGTCTGTCGAGAAGCAGAAGGGACCTTACGCGATCTCGCTCTTTGGATAATATAGCCGAAGAAAATGTTAAGTCTGAGGAGTTAAGTGTCGGTACGTTGTTTGGATTTCCTTTTATTGACTTGTTACGTAAATAATTTTATGAGCCAAAATTATGTCGGGAAAACTTGGCAATCTAGGTTGAGATAATTATTTGAAGGTGAAATAGACCAAGGAATTTTTGCAATTTGTTAAAAGAAGAATTTTTAAAGGATATACGTTATAAATATTTAAAAAAATTGTTCTAAATTACTGGGCGAATATATTTCTCCGATTTAGGACTTTAACAAGAGTTGTTTATTATTGTTGAAATACATACATCATCAGTCAATAGAGCAAAATTGAAGGCATTTTGGAACATAAAATTCAACAGCAAACCGCCGATTTCATTCTGTTCAGGAATAGTTCATAGAGTATATCTTACATGATTTTAACAGCAAATTCGTAGACTAAATTTATTTAAACAATTAAAACTAGCAAAAATATGGATTTTATTTGTTTTTGGCTTGTATTGAGAAAAATAATGAAGGAATCTTGATCTTGTCAATGAAAAAGTTGTAGAGAATTGAAATTCCTTTGAAATGAGCCTTTATAGGCTGAGAAAAGTTGGAAAAATCGAGAAAAAATTCCTTTTTTTTTAAATTAAAAGATTAATCTTCTATAAGTATTCAGAAATCAATGGTTTTTGCACAATTGCAATTTAAACCATTTAGATGGATGTCTTACCAACTGTATCATATTAACGACGCTCTTTCTATTAGAATGTTACTTGATGAATCTTTTGAATTTCGTAAAATTAATTTCAATTCTATAATAGATTTTCGTTAAAGTCTTGTAAAGGTGGTTTAAACAGTTGTGAAAATTGCATTATACGAGGGCTGCCTTTTATATTTCGGGATTAGAGAACAAAAACAAATATTAATCATCGAAAATCGCTTTATTGTTTTTCAAAATATTCCCCATGAAGATCTATACACTTTTGCATGCGTTTGAACCAATTGTCGAAGCACTTTTTCCACTCTGATTGAGGTATCTCCAAAACATGCATTCTAAACGCAGCAACCGCTTCTTCAGGTGTCGAAAAACGTTGACCTCTCAGTTTGTTTTTTACGTACGGGAATAAAAAGAAGGCATTTGGTGACAAGTCAAGACTATACGGCGGATGACTCATCAAATCGATGTTTTGAGTGGTCAAAAATGCAGTTGTTTGAGCCGATGTGTGAGAGCTCGCATTGTCGTGGTGAAGAGTGATCCGTCTTCGGCGGTTGGTTTTCCTCATTTCTTGGAAGACAACTGGCAAACAAATGGTTGTGTACCACTCAGAATTGACACTGTTCTGCGTTGTTCTAGTGGTACGGTTGCGACATATCCAGTTTTTCCGAAAAAACAGGCCATCATTTGCTTGGAAGTGCTTCGTGCGCGAACAACTTTTGTTGGATTCGGCTCATCTTGAAACACCCATACAGTCGACTGCAGTTTACTTTCGGGCTCATACGCGTAAATCCACGATTCATCACCTGTCACTATGTCATAAACGTGTTTTGAAGCATCGCGATCGTATTTTTTGAGCTTTTCTTTCGACCAATCGACACGAGCCTTTTTTGAACTTGTGTGGGATCCAACGCGAACAATTTTTTTTGACATTCAAATGTTTATGCAATATTGAATGTCCCACTAATGTGTAAGGTTGACTCACTCTCACGATAGGTCACATGACGGTCTTGCAATATCAGTTCGCGCCCTGCATCAATGGTTTCTGGAACAACAACTGTTTTTGGACGACCTTCACGAAATTCGTCTTGGAGTGAACTACGACCTCGAATGAATTCACCATACCATCGATAAACAGTGGTCCTTGATGGAGTTTCATCGCCAAAAATTAAATTAAGTTCATCCATGCACTCTTGCTGACTTAATTCACGTCGAAAGTTATAAAAAATAATCGCACGAAAATTTTCACGATTTAATTCAATTTTTTTTTGGCCGAGATGAATCCTTTAAGTTACTGTAAACAATACATAGCGCTCGTATGTCAAACGATAGAGCTATCAGTTGTCAGATTGCAGCAATAGGGTTGTCCAATTCCGAAATATAAAAGGCAGCCCTCGTATGCACAATTACCTGAAAGGTGGAGAGCGAAGCATCAGTCGACAGCCAAGCTATAAGGGGAATTTACGTAAGCCTGGTTGTTGGCTGTTAGGGGCCAAGAATTATTTAGATGTAGAATGTTTTGATTGCGAGTTTGTATTCAGTTCAATGGATTATTTATACAGTAATGAATAAATCTCACTTTTTTTTAAACAATTGAATAATAACAAAATTTACTCATTTAATAATATTACTGTTAATATAATGAGAGCCAATTGTTTTTCTGATTCTGTAGTTTATTGTCGAGCATGTCAAAAAATAGTGGGAATTAGTTTTTATAACAAATAACGGAGCAATGTCGGATTATGAGATTTTTTAGATGAAAACACAGTTTTATTAAATTGATGTACACTTTTGTAAATAAACTAGAGCAAACGTTTTATATTATATGCACTTTTTAAAAAAAATTTAAAGTGAATCAAGAATTATAATATTTTTGTACTGAGCAATATTTTTGTTCATTAAAAGAATCCGATTAGGATATTTTAAAAATAATTACATATATTGCATATTTCAGAACGTAAAATAAATTATAATGACATTAACATTCACTTAACTGACTCTACTTATTTGGACATGCAATTCATGACACTCGAGGTTAATATCTTAGCGATAATATATTTAAATGTGTAAGACATATCTGATAATAAAATATAGAATAAGAATTTTCCATTACTGCATTGAAAACTTCAGTTTTACTTCCGGCATTTACGTAAATTCACTTGCGCCCAATAGTCAGCAACCCGTCGAGTTCGCTTCCCCTAAATTAGCTTCAATTCCCACCACATTTTCTTTTTTCTCCCTCTGGCACAAACTCTCACGTAAAATTCGCAATATTCACAAGCATTTTTAACCACTGTTACAGCATTTCAACATAATTGCAAGATATACAAATTGAAGTACATGATACAAACTTTTAAAATGTATTTGGTATATCCCTATCAGACGAACGTAGTTAATACGGTATCGTTCGCAGAATATCTCTGGTAATTGTTTAAACTACAATTCTGCAAAAAGTACTTATCCGACAAAATCCATATTAAGCTTGATTAACTCTACATTGTAGTCTATCATTGAGAGGAAAATTAACTTTGCAGTTTTTATTACAACAAAGTTATATTAACAAATAAGAGGTTTTTTATCGGTTTTTGTGGATTTTCTCAGCCAAAAATCCCCCGATCGAGATAGGTAAACGCTCAATTTAAAGGTTTACCGATTCCTTACAACTTTTCCATTGAGAGTATTACGATTCCTCCAGTTTTTACAACACAAGCAAAAAACAAATAACATTTTGATGGGTTTTTATTGTTTAACTAATTTACTTCTTCAAGTTTGCTGTTAAAATCAGCTCAGTTATGGTCTATTAACGATCACAAAGGTGATGGCATTAGAGATTTGCTGTTGATTTATGTCACTTAAAAAATCTCTATTGACTGGGGTAAAAGCGTATTGTAATTATTCATGTGGAGGTAATTTACATAAATGGAATGTTACAATCATTTTTTCCTAATTAACCGTATATCAGACAATTATGCAGGTATTACCTGACCTATATTTAAATTTCAAATCAATTATATGAAACCAACTACATGTTTCAGTCAAAAAATTTATTAATCAGATTGACTTAGATAAATACTCTGCAAGGCAGACTTTGCTAATTATACTGCAGTCATTGAAGCGAAAATTTGTTTACTAGTAACCGATTTGCATGAAATTTTGGAATTAGGCTTATCTTACCCTCCCCTTCAAAACTGATATTGACCCGAACTCCGCTTTTTATTTTTAAGGGGTAAAAACAACCCTTTAATGAAACAATTAACATTGAGCCTTTTTATAGCTAGAAAACGTGATTAATATAAAGGAGTACCATTCGGAAGTATTCACTAACACAATTACCTCATGTTTAACTCATTTTTAAACCCTGGAAAATATTACAACCCCTGCAAACGACCCCTAAATTGAAAAAAAATCACGAAAAATTACTTTTATATAACTTAAAAAGATTTAAATATTGAATAAATATTGCTTTACGTTACCTACCTTATTTGCCATGATTTAACCCCTTTTCAACCCTTAAAACAACCCCTCTATAAAAAATTGTATGAAAATATATTTTTTTCAAACTGAAAATAATTTAAATGCTGTTCCACGTTATCTAAAAGGACTTTCATATGTTTAAGCTTATCAACCCTTAAAACTACCCCCAAATTAAAACATTGAAAATTTAAGATTATACAATTAAAAATAATTTGATTATAGCAATACACATACTTACATTCATTCAAATGTGTATATATGAACGTGAAGGGTGAAGGGTCAAAGGGCTCGAGTGAGACTGTGATGGCGGTGCCGCGCGCTCTTTAAACAATCATATCTCTGTGAATTTTTATGTGACAGGAACATAAAGCAAACCAAAATTTTTATACTTATGAAAAGAAGGCGGTTTTTTCTAAAATTCGATTTTTTTTTTAAATTGTGATTTTTAAAAAAAATATGTATCCTAAAGCATCCAAACTGCTAGAATCCATCAAACTCTTTATATTATAGTTAATTTTAGACGGAATTCGAATAATTTTAATTTTGGTGGAAATGGCACTTATAAAACCCTTTGATTTGAAAAAAAACATTAGATGTTCCTCTGATTTGCATTGCAGCTCACTCATTTTACGTGCAAGACTTTTAACAGTGCTCATTTTATATCTTCTTTCAAGCACTATAAAATCCTTTGTCATTAGAATGCATAAAATGTATTCGATTAAATTTCAGACAAAATAAAAAACGGCTTTGATCTTTAATATCTCGCTTAATATTGCATTTAGAACACTTTATAAAAACCAATTTGTTCAGTTTTTTACCTCCTACAATTTTGTTCATCATAAAATTTTCGTTAAAATGCATATTTTTGGAGATATTTGCAAAAAACAATGAGCAACGTGAGAAAAGTCCTAATTTTCAATTGTCAGTAATTTGAAAAAAAATGTTTTTTTTAAACTTTATAGATCATTTCTTGCTTAAAATTAGGTCTTCTATCGATATAAAAAAAATTACACCACCGAGAAGGGGTGGCAACCACCCCCAGGGTCAAAGCGGAGTTCGGGTCAATATCATTTTTGAAGTCAGAGGTTTGATGAGCCTAATTCCAAAATTTCATGTAAATCGATTACTAGTAAAAATTTAGAAGGCATAATTCTTCAATGTCTGCACTATTAGGATATAATATTCATTTCATATCTTAGTACATTTATTAGTTAACTTCCCTCTAAACAAACACAATTTTAACAAAGGACTCAATATCATCAAGCAAATAGCAAATATAATGGATCTGAGGTTTATTTGGCTGTTCAATTAAAATCAAAAGAAAATAACTGTAGTTCATCATTTTTTATTCAATATTTAACAATAAACTTTGTAATGCATTCTCAAATTGTTACTTCAATGCTAGTACTAATAATGCAGTAAGTTTATGAAGCTGTTTATGTTAGAACAAGTGGTAGAGGGTCAAATGTCGACTAGAAAATGTTTTTTCGAACGACACTAATCATTAATTGACCTGGAAAATTTAGATTGATTCATCCATACAAGTATGTAAAGAAGTGGCATTTGTTTGGTTCTTTGTTAGGAGATGGTAATCTCTTGAGTTGATAGGTTGATTCCTTTCTTTAAATGCATAAATAGGGTACTCTATATTTTGCAAAATTTGAATAATTTGGGGGAGGGGATCAGAAAGTGGTACAGGTGTGATTGTTGTCTTATATATTTTTCGCACAATGTAAAGATAGGAGTTTAATAATCATTTTGTGGAAATTCAGATATTCGTGGGGCGAGATGAAGTACTTTTGTATAAAAATTCACTATCCACATTTAATTATTGGGTGTTGTACTGTCTTTACAGTAAAAAATGTTGAATTACACACAAACAAACCACATGAAGTGCAAGATGAAATTCAGTCACAAAAGTACTTTTTTGTTTTGCCTTCATATCGCAAAAGGCGCCTGTTTTGTTAGGATGATCAACATAACCTACAAATACTACATAATTTTAGTTGTTTTATGAATGATAATTGGTCTCTGGTTCTTGTTTCTTTGGGAATATCTACCACATAAACTTGAAAGTCTGTATATTTCAAAAGTCCAAACGTTTCAAGGTCTAAATCAAACGTCGTTTTCAATGGTATAAATACAAATTGAACAAAAAATTAATTTTTTGTTGACTTTCAAGTTTATGTGGTAGTTATTCCCAAAGAACTCAGAAAAAATAAAAGCCATTAGTACAAATAAATGAATGGCTTCTGACAGATACTGTAATTGCTTAACATTTGTGAGCTTTGCAGCACAAAAATCGACGTTATTTTTAAGGAATATAGGAACAATAAAGTCGTCTATAGGCAATTTTCTATTTTTCGGCTGGTTTATTTGTACCTGCGTTTCAAACAGTCATGGAGCGATGTCATCGATAATAAAGGTTTAAGCTAAACGGTAGTATTTCTTTGCCTTTTTACGAAAAATTAACTGAGTATAGACAAAAACACATTACAAGTTGTCAAATACCCTATTTTGTTAAATTTCATAAGCCTGAATATCAAATTCATTACGACAAATTTGTAAATCTGCACCATTCTGAGAGTGTGAGAGCTTTTTTCCCACTTTAATGCCATTCTTCTTTTGCCGAATAATCGATAATGATGTATGCATCCCTAGAATATGCACGTCATGGGGTCATAGGTCTGCTGGGGGTGCGAACAATGCCTGTCCGTCGTTCTTATCCTGCACTTTTGCATACTTTCAAAGAGATTAATCCAATATGGAGAGCGTTGTCTTTCTTTTTCCACAACCCAAAGCTCCTTTCAACTTTTAGGGGATAACAAATGAATGAGACGTATGATGGCTTTATAATGGGTTATCGTTTTTATATTATGCTTCAGATAGTTGGAGTCGAAGCTCTATTGAGTATCCGGAAGGGGTTTCTGGCCGTTGTGGTAAAGCATCATTTGGTTTGAAGGAGTTGGCTAGGGAGGTGTCGATACCAGTGCATTGACGTAAGAAGATTTATGGGGTTGATTGTGCATTCAGTATAGAAAGGTTTATTGAAAAGCATTTATAATTGTTATTCTCAATGAAATTTCATATTCTGTGAAATAAATGAATGATTGTATGCTTTTAACTGTATTTTTTTCTTTTTCTTTTAGGTACGTGTGCAGATGAACAACAAACTCAAAATGGTAAGCATATCAGTTTTATTTTTTACACACATTTAATATTAAAGTAATGTTAAAAAGCACCTTGGAAATTTTTTTAACTTTAGAAAGCATATGACCTGAATATACATAAAGATTTTTTTTTGATTATCTGGTTCTATACTTAACCCTAGCTTAATGGAAAGAAAATTATATTAACTTGTACATAAGTGTGTTGAAAACAACTGCTAGAGTAAGTGTATGTGCCTGTTTTTGTACATCGAAGGTTTATTACATTTTCTGCAAACCTAATGTAATCAGTTATAATATAATAGTTGTGTGCATTTGAATTCTTACATCTGTCTTGTGTGGACAATTTTTTATTTTACCTCACCTTGGCTATTTACCAAGGTGAGGTGAAAATCAAGATCTTTTGTTTCGGCTCAATTGTTTGACATTTTTCAGTTCAGATATCACAATCGTACTTTTTGTAGTATTTTTATTATGGATAATCTTCCATTCCATTGCACAGATGGTCATATTTATAATAGGTTTATTGTTTTTTTTTACGTGAGTGCTTTTAGTACATTTCTCGATATTTTTTATTTATTGTTATGGAACGGGTCATGTGGCATGGACAAAGTACAAATTTCAATATTTATGATTTATTGTATTGAATACGTTTTAGGATCCTATAGTCTGGTATTAGACTTGAAACGTCAAACTTTACAGAGTTCTAATATAAATATCTATAACCATTCAACTTATGATCTATGAAAATAAGAGAATTTATGTGACCACGACGAGAATCCATATATCGATACTTATAATTAAACTATAAAAAGACCATGTCTGAACATGAAATATGTTTTGAAACTTTTGGTGATGGTGGATTTATAATATAAAAACCAATTTTTGTCTGAACCTGCGTCACGTAAAAACAAATGAATGTGCTTTGATAAAATTTGGCGTAGAGATACTTAACCACCTGTTTGAATATATAGAATACTTTTTACCGCCCGAAAGTATATAATTTCAGAGGAAAATGGAGAAAATGGGGCTACGCAATTTTACCAATTTGAATAATACTGAAAATTGCCAAACTTTTCGAAAAGGTTAAAAAAATTCAAAAGCGTTAAAAATGCTTAATATGTATAAAAATGTCTAAAATTTCTAAATTGTCTAAAATGTCTAAAACTGTCTAAACTATCAAATTTCAAAAATGTACATGTCAAAAACAGAAAAAACGTTGAAAATGTCTAAAAAATCTAAATAACAAATATCAAAAATTTGGACAATTCTAATTAGAGTTTTTACACCTGGAGGTTATTTAAAATTAGTTAAACAAGTAAATAATTATAGGGAACTGGACTCTTAGGAAAGCATAATGATTTATAAAAATAATAAACTAATGAATTTAGATAAGGGCCATCCCATACAGCTCATTGTATAGTTTACTTTGTAAGAATCCATAAAATTAGTATTAAAAATGCCATTACTTTATAATGTAGTGTAAAAGTAGGTAGGTAATTAAGGATTATCCTAATTTACATAATTGCATTATATAAAATCTGCCCTATCTTTGAAATCTGTTATTTAGATTTCAGGTACTTGAGATTTAACCTTTGTACTAATTACTTAAGTAATAGTTTAGTGGTAGGTATAAATTAGAGAAAATTGTAATTTCGGTTTAGTTTGGTTTACTCCTTGATGATGACAACTTAGAGTTGTTGAAACGGCGTTGAGCGTTTAAAATAAAGGTTTAGTTTTAGGGTGCAAAACTGTGTTTTTACATTTGTGACACACCAAAGGTTCCACAGCATTTCCATTAGCTCTTCAATAGTAGAATTTCTTCGTTTTCGAAATTTGAAAATTACAAAAATTGAAAATACCAGATATCTACGGGTTCTTGCACCTCTTAGGCTGTTTTCCAAGCAGGGTGCAAAGCAAAATTCGAAAACTAAAACATTTAAAACCTATATTGGTTTGAAACAGTCGTTTAGTACATAATTTCAAGAGTTCATAATTAGTAGATAATTCTAGGTGTTTTCCAGTTTTTAATTAAACTGTTTTTTCAAGGCTGTTTTTCATGTCACAGACAAATCTACAAGGTGTCGTGTAAACTGTCATTTCAAAACTTGTAAAATAATTTTTTGTGTGTTTTAGAAGTCATACCAAAAATGTGCTCAAAAATCTATTTAGATTAAAATCAAGCATTTCTAAATTTCTCCGAAAACGATATTTTCAATTTGAGCTCCCTTGAAATGTCTTAAATTTAGGGACCTCAATTTAAAGTAATATCAAGTGCTCGCTACAAAAATGGATTTTCATAGATTGATTTGGTTATTTTGATCGATGAAATTGTCTTAAGCAAAGTTTTCTGTATTTATAAAAACTAGTGCGATATTTCTTGATAAAAAAAGTTATTTAATTGTGAAAACTCAACATGGTAAAAGCAAAACATTTGATTTATAGGCATCCAAAGTATTTAAAGATAATATAGAAAGTCAACTTCGATATGACGAAGATAAACGGAAATGTACAAATGATAAAAACGATGATAAAAATACCTAAACAAGACATACAGACCCAGTTTATTAACAAAAAGAAAGAAGCAATCGTTATTACTCACCAAAGTAGTATTGGTGTTAATGTTTAGATTGTGATTGAGGATTGCTCTGTTTGTTATTGTTATCAACATACGTTGTACAGCAAATTCCTGACCTATCGTTATTTATAGAAACATCGAAATTGGAATATCGATACATTTTTTGTTCGTGATTCATGTAAAAATTACCAATCGTAGGCACTTTCGATTTAAGAAAACTTATTACTCATTGCCGGCCTGTAATAATAATTTAAATACCTACCGTTTGGTTTGTGTATCGGGATCAAGTGCTCGATTTGGCTAGATGCAGACAGGAAATCGATTGTATTAATGGTTTTCGTCTGTCTGCTTTTTATCGCATGGAGTATTCAAATTGTATATTTGAAAACATACGTTTTATGTTGCTTCTTGTTTAACAGTGCTCTTAGTATTACTTTATAACCTAGGCTAAAAGTTCCAAATAAATTTAGATTTGAAAAGTTTGAGTATTGTTTCGCTTAGAACTCCCAGTTTCGAAAACATTGAACTCTTCGGAACTATTGTATACGAGGGCTGCCTTTTATATTTCGGGATTAGAGAACAAAAACAAATATTAATCATCGAAAATCGCTTTATTGTTTTTCAAAATATTCCCCATGAAGATCTATACACTTTTGCATGCGTTAGAACCAATTGACGAAGCACTTTTTCCACTCTGATTGAGGTATCTCCAAAACATGCATTCTAAACGCAGCAACCGCTTCTTCAGGTGTTGAACTCTCGGTTTGTTTTTTATGTACGGGAATAAAAAGAAGTCATTTGATGATAAGTCAGGACTATATGGCGGATGACTCATCAAATCGATGTTTTTAGTGGTCAAAAAAGCAGTTGTTTGAGCCGATGCGTGAGAGCTCGCATTGTCGTGGTGAAGAGTGATCCGTCTTCGGGGGTTGGTTTTCCTCATTTCTTGGAAGACAACTGGCAAACAAATGGTTGTGTACCACTCAGAATTGACTGTTCTGCGTTGTTCTAGTGGTACGGTTGCGACATGTCCAGTTTTTCCCAAAAAACAGGCGATCATTTGCTTGGAAGTGCTTCGTGCGTGAACAACTTTTGTCGGATTCGGCTCATCTTGAAACACCCATACAGTCGACTGCTGTTTACTTTCGGGCTCATACGCGTAAATCCACGATTCATCACCTGTCACTATGTCATAAACATGTTTTGAAGCACCGCGATCGTATTTTTGAGCTTTTCTTTCGACCAATCGACACGAGCCTTTGTTTGAACGATTGACAAATTGTGTGGGATCCTACGCGAACAAATTCTTTTGACATTCAAATGTTTATGCAATATTGAATGTATGCTGGTCCCAGTAATGTGTAAGGTTGACTCAATCTCACGATAGGGCACATGACGATCTTGCAATAGCAGTTCGCGCACAGCATCAATGGTTTCCGGAACAACAACTGTTTTTGGACGACCTTCACGAAATTCGTCTTGGAGTGAACTACGACCTCGATTGAATTTACCATACCATCGATAAACAGTGGTCCTTGATGGAGTTTCATCGCCAAAAATTAAATTAAGTTCATCCATGCACTCTTGCTGACTTAATCCACGTCGAAAGTTGTAAAAAATAATGGCACGAAAATGTTCACGATTTAATTCCATTTTTTGGCCCAGATGAATCCTTTAAGTTACTGTAAACAACACATAGCGCTCGTATGTCAAAACGTTCTGAGTACGTATAACCTCAAAAATGTCAAACTTTACGATAGAGCTGTCAGCTGTCTGATTGCAACACTAGGGTTGTCCAATTCCGAAATATAAAAGGCAGCCCTCGTATTTCCATGTAATGACACAATTTTTGCAATATCTTTGGGCATCGTTCTCCCACTAAATTGAACATGGAAGCACTAAACAGTTATCGTAAACGCAGACTCATAATATCTATAAATAAAGTGTCACTTTGTGAAGGTAACGCAAAAATTTAAAAACACTGAAAAAAAAAGTTTGTTTTTATTATTGATGATTAAACTATTCAAAATTTATAAAAATATACTCGAAATGCTCGTTTTTAGAATTTTTGCCCAGGAGTGTATATTACAAATTTTTTCTATAAGAAAAACTTCTCTATCAGGCATTTATCATCATTTATCAGCTTCATTATAATGTAAAACTTCCAAAGTCAATTTCAGCCATTTAACCTGAGACCATTACAAAATGGTATTTCTATGATAAATCACATTCTCAACGTTCGATACTCGATATTTTCCGACCTCAGAAAATTGCCTTTAAATAGACACGTAACCCTTGAAATCCCCGTCATTAGCTCTCGTAAGCATTCGATGTGGAAATGGCTTAAGTCCGTGAAAAATTGGTATTTCCAGTGAACCGAATCGACACTCCATGGCGGGGTAGAGCAGCAATTCATAATTTGCTTGCTTTTCGAAATAACTAATGAAGGCATTTACGTTTGAACGTCGTTGATGATGCCTTTCCGATTTTAATGACGTTGTTGCCTAACGTCGAGAGGGTGTGTTTGTTTTCCGAAAGCGGAAAAGTTGTTGGAGCTGTTCAAAGCGACTGGAATTCCATGAATTGGGTATTTACCAAAGTTAATTTCCAGGAAATTGTGTACCTACACTTTTATGGGAATGTAATCAAAGCTAAATTTAGAGGTCAGACCTTTTGGAAGCATTTATGGCAATGAAAGTCGGAAGCTTTATCGAAAAACTCTACAAATAGAAATTTCAGATATTTAGTTGAATAACTTTGTTGGTGTTAGTAGGGTATTTACTCGCTACTTTTATAGAGTTTGGGAAGTTTACTGGTATACAAATTGAAAAACACAAAAATATCGAACCACTGTATTTGTCAAACGTAATTTTGCATCATACTAAGACATAAACAAAATTGTATTTTGTCCAGTTAAGTAGACAAGGTTTTCTTGAACAAACACGTTAATGATAACGTCCTATGTTTGTAATATCTGTAATTTTTGGTCAGTAATCTTTCAAACTCTCCTTATTTCTTCAGTAGAATGATTATAACTTTATTTTATCTTTATTTTTTAAGGCTCGACCAACACTGGTATTGAACATCAGCAAACAGAACATGCATTATAACTCCATGTTTTGGTAGCTGGTTCACGAGGTGGAGTTTTCCTCTCACATTTTTGTTATAAACACTGGCGCAAAGATGACTTTCGAATTTGATGTATTGTCAAGTAAAAAATGAATTTGACCACACAAGCATTGTTATTTTTTACTTTTAAATGAAATTTATACGGGCCCATTATGAGGGTTATAGTATAATAGCACCTAACACTGATAAAACTGATGTAATATCACCTAATAATTTAATATTTTACAGAGTGATCCGAAAACAAATCGTTCACACTGTTTATAACAATGTATATGGAAAGGTATGTTTATAGAGATTATACTGAAATTTAATTAATATCTCAAGACGACAAGAAAGCACTCTAGTGTAAGATTAGTGATCTTCATTTTTCGATTAGTTTTTCCATAGAAACTTGCAAAACTACGTTCACCCAATTCCAAATCATTCGTATTCAATGTTCTATAAACAACTGATAACTAAGTTAAAATAATGATTACAAATACCGTAATAGGTTTAATATATAATAAAATTTACCCCTAGACAGAACATTGTGTAGCTTACAATATTATAATATTATTTCACATAGACATATATTTTCTTCTTTATTGTATTTTTCTACGTATTTCGATTTCCATTTTCCGTATTTTTCAGCCGTTCCACAGGTCTTTCGTCGAGTTAGTTCTCTTTCTCAAAGCTCTCTCGTCCACCTCCCAGGCTCTGTCTTGAGAGTATTTGTTCGGACAGCAGTTGTACTTATCTGCATCAAATTGATTTCTTACTATGTTGTCTACAGTTGTGTGTATGATGCCCTTTATCTCTCCGCCCGTGTCCAAAAGTTAACTTTATTGCTCTAATGCCGGCTTTACACTCGGGAGGCGCCGAGTGGAAGCTGTAGGAGTGCTAGCCGTCCCCACTCTCCATCAGTGGCCGGCTACGTTGATTCTCGCATTACCCCCTCGGCGTTCTTTGAGTCCGGCCCAAAAAACCGACATAAAACGGAGCGACACAGCGTGACGAGGCAAGGGAAGACGAAGGGACAGGAGCATACCTTCCACACTCTAGCACTCGCGTTCCCTCTTGTAGCCTCATGTAGAGTCTGGGTGGCGCATGAGATTTTTTTCAGTGGTTTATTTGATCCTTCATACGTCATATTTTGTTTTTTTTTATCTATATTGTTACTATTATTATTTTCTTTTGTTATATTTTCACCCCAGGGAATTCCGTTTATTAGTGCTACAGCTTTTCTTCCTAGTACATTCTTTCTCTTATTGCACTAGCCAGTAGGCTATCCTGTGAGATTTTGACTCGTAAAGACCTGTACGTGTCTGTTGATTTTACCATTTCAAATTCTAGGTCTCTTTGTGATTCCCTTCACACATATTTCTATATTTACTTTTAGTCACTATTTTTTATTTAATTTTTATTAGTTTGCGTGTCATATAACCATCATAATTTTGAGCCATGACAACCTGATCATCCGCAAAGCATAATGTACATAACTGAAAGGCTAGCGCTGGCTGCGAAATATACAAAATGAGGTCATTAAGAGGTATGCCCATTCTTCCAGGCTGTTGTAAAGGATTTTTAATCCTGTATGAGTTCGATACATATAAAAATACGGCTAAAAAACTAACCTCTTTTTTCAATTTATTAAAAATAATTTTTTTATTTACTAATGACCCTCTACAGGGTGATTTTTTTTATGATCAATATGGGTATCTCGGAAACTAGCGGAGATAGAGCAATGGTTAAATTGGCCCAATTTAATGACACTTTCGGATTTTTGTAAAAAGTCATGGCTTACTAGATATTTTAAAAAAACTAAATTCTGTCGATTTAGTCAAATCCCTCCAGCTCCTTTGTTTTTGATTTTATAAAAAAGTATAAATATCATAATTGAAGGGAATTGTATCCCGAATATGATTATCATGTCCTCGTTTGCGTGACAACTCTCGTTTTCGAGATATTACACAAACTTTTTTTTTTTAATGGAAACCATAGTTGGCTATGACTTCAAAAAATTGGACATTTTTAGAGCTTTTCAACAATATAATACTCGATATAGTTATTCATAAAAATAACGGAGTGGATGCTTTTCTCTCTTATTTACACTTTTAACGTAGTTAGCCGTGAAATAGATTAATTATTAATAACTATCCCCAAAAACATTGAACGGTTTCTTTAATAGGTATATCAGATATAACGAAAAAACTAAATAGTAGGTACTTACTAAAATTAGCTTTGATTTTTTATTATTCTTTTGTTACATCTATACCTTTCAATTGATTTTTTGGTTTAAGTGCATAAAAGAGATTTTTTTGGAGAAAAACTTGTTATGTAACCTGTATGTATAGATCTTTCAAATCGATATATTAAATATTGGAGTTGCCATTTATAAAAAATGTGTATGACGTCATACAGACCACGTTAATGACGTCATGAGAAATCTATTAATGTTCAAATTTGCGAATTATTAAATTAAGGTTGGCGTGTTTTAGGGTTTTTTTGCTTCTTTAATTTGGATAGATTTTATTTAGTATTTTCCATACTTTGCGTTCACACTGTATAGAGAAACAGCCCAAGTCAGTAGGTTATTGATGACAACTAAAGAGCTGTTGAAACAGCAAAACGTTGAGTGTTTAAATAAAGGTTTGGTGTTAGGGGGCAAACTGTGTTTTTACATTTGTGACACACCAAAGGTTCCACAGCATTTCCATTAGTAGGATATGATTTCATTACGTACCGTATTCTTGTATCAAACTGAGCCAAACTTATGTGGACAGTAATAAATCATTCTACACGAGCTTTCGGACTTTCGGAAAAGTGCTTTTACATTTTTATAACTACTTCCCAATTGTAGATATGAATTATATCCTCGTTTTTTTACGAGTTTCCCTTTTTTTCTCCCTAAAAAATACATGAACCGAGAGATTAACATTATTAAGCCGAGTGGAGCGATAAATTCTCCTTAGATAAATAAAAAGAACGAAAAAAAAAAGATTCCGGAGTTCGTTTTGTGCGTTCGACGATCCAATTTAGCCGCCGGCTTTGGGCAGGCCTGTTAGAAAATCGAATTCCTGCGAGAAATTACGTTTCGGTTGCGCCTCGTCTTTTTCTAATAGCCGTAACGGCTGGATATTTTCCGAGAAAGTGTCTTAAAATCCCACCTTTATGTACACACACATATATATAACTCCGTAGTGGTCCCTCGAGATGGGGAACTTATTAAATTAATCATTTGCAACGGGGAGAGATATTTGTTGACGTTGAAGAAGTGTGAAAAGTTTTGGAACTCCACGATGTGGATTAACGAAACTTTTCATGACGTTAATTAAATTTTCTCCCGGATTCGTTCCAAACCGACGTATTCCCGGTACAAAACGAAAATGATATGAGCAGTTTGCTATATCTTATTTGTGCACTTGTTCGAAATAATCCTTTGTGCGAACGCCAACCGCGGACATTGTGAAACATCAGGAAGTCATTAGTAAAGGCAGGCAATGCTTATACGAGAAATTAATGAAAATGACGTTGAACTATTTTTTCATGTACAGAGTTACACCATTAATTCAGTGTGAATATATTGTTTTATTGTGATTTTCTGTACTGTAAATACTCACTGACAAAGAAATCGCAACACTCAGGAGAGGTTTAAATTTAACTAGCTGTCTCCCAGTGGTCGAAATTCGACCAATTGTGTCAATTTCTCTGGCAGGTTAAGTAACCTGAAAATTTTATCGAGACATTCTATCATAGGACTTTAGGGAGAACAGCAATTACATGGAACGGATCCAGATTCGGAACCTCTGTGTGATAGTTTCCTCGAAAATCCTAGATGTCGGTCTTACATCTCGCTTCTACAAATAAGTAACGAAATTCAAGTTTTTTTCAGATATAATTCATAGAACTTTATTTGTGTTCAAATTCGTAATTCTTAATTTAATATGACAACAATTGCACTCAATTCTCTAACATTTATTAAAATCCTCATTATAATAATTCCATCTCATTATATAATGCCATCACCCTGTATATACAACTGCTCATGGACCACGCATATTTTTTAACATTTTTGAACCACCCGATAGACTATTCTGTATATGACACTGCCTATGAGCCACCGTATTTACTCTTTATGTTTATTTTTAACTATCTTCTGTAACTATAATAATATAGGTATATGGAACTCTTCGTGGGCTACTCTATAAATCATTTCTTTTTCTAACATTTTTTATCATCATCCTATATATCTATAATTCCTCTCACCCTATATTTCATCTTCCTTATTTATACTACTGCTTATGGGTTACGAAATGTTGCATTCCATATCCGCCACCCTGCATATGCATCTCTGTATATATTTTTTGCACCACCCTGTATAACTGTAATTCTACTGTAATTCTTATAAAAGATTTCTAACATATCTGGAATCCCCCTGTATAATTATAATATACAACGATTATTTTACCACTAAACAATAACAACGCTTGCATGCAACTTCCAGAAGTACATGCTCTAAGTATATAACAGCATTGGTTCCTGTATATATAATTACTCAATGTTTTGAGTCTGGCGGTACATTCAGTTGTTTGGCGGTAACATTATTGACGTAAATAATGAATATTATTATATTTTATTTAATGAATGAACCAATATTATAAATTAATATTAGCATTCTGTACTGAAGGTCGTCAGTAGCTACTAAACAAAACAAAAATGAAGAAAATCGCTTGAGAGACAGAGGAGAAAATGGTACCTAATCGTTTTGTATTTGCCTATTTATATATAAATATTGTTTTGGTAAAACAGAGATGCTGTAGTCAGGAGTAAATGATTAAAATTTGAATAAAAAATACGAGTCAGTTTAATTTTTAACCGACTTCCAAAAAGGAGGAGGTTATCAATTCGTCTACAACTTTTTTTTATGTATGTGCAGCGATTATTCAAAAACGGCTTGGGCAATTTTGATGATTGAAACTACATTATGTTAAGGAATAGTACAGAAAGGTCCCATATAATTGTCTATAATATGAGATTTATGGTTTTCTAGAAAATCAGAAAAAAAGTATATAAAGGACTAGATTTCAGCGATGTTCAACGAGTTTTCACGGTTTTCTCTAAAACTGCTCACGCAATTTGTATATTATAAATTTTATTATACAAAGATATGTTACAGTAACGTAACGTACTAGTTAATTGAAAATCGGGAAAATATATGCTCAAAAAACCAAAAAACTGTAAACATCATGGTAAATGTCAAATTTTCATTATAAATATCGAGTTTAAATGTCAAGATATGCCATGAAAGTATATCGTACAGGGTGTTTGTAATGATTTTCATTTTCATTTTCATGCTTTTGAAGTCAGTTTATTTTAGGAGCGAAGTTAAGTTACAGCCGCGTGAAATTTGCAGAAAATATTCCATTAGCTTATTAAACCGAAAATTTGTTATTTCGGCGATCTCTTTCTTTTGTGTGGAATACGGTTGAAGGTGTGTGCGTGCGTGCATGTAATGCTGCTGATACACACGTCCCTCGTCCGCAAGATGCCAGGTATAATTCCACTTACATAAAAAAGTATCCCGAGCACCATTTTTTAACACACACAAACACGTCCCTATACGTCCGTCGTCCAAGAAGACGACCACCAACGTTGAAAATTATTTCCTAACAATTTTCAATCTACCAGTGAAAAGAGCAAATTTATATTTATTTAATATACAAATTTTTAACGGTTGTTAAGTGTTATATCACTTAAAAACCTCCAGTAACTGAACTATATGGTAAGCTTTCTTTCCTTCGGCATTTGCAGATTTATGTTTTATTACTTTTTATTGCACTCTGAATATTTTAGCCTGGCAGTTATTGAAATTTCCTACTAGGAAACGACCCGAAACCATCGATCCCTTGCATCGAGTCGTGCTTTTGTAGTTACCGACCTTTGGCGGATAGGACTGACGGATCGAAAAACACCTGCATGAATAAAATTAACACCGAAGGCAAGCAATAAAGGGTACAAATTGGTCGAAATATCTTTCATCCTCCCAAAATGTTTGGGTAGTTGAGGGAATAGAATGAATATATCCATTCATAAAAAACGCATTTTAAAGAACGGTACGAACCCAACGTGGGTGGTCATATCTTGCGGACGAGAGACGTGTGTACCAGCAGCATAATATTAGGTGGTAAGCAGTTGTATACATAGGATGGTTGAAATTAGAGATGGGCAGGTCCGGATGGACACGCATGTCCTGACCTGCATCCATAGTGTTACTGATGGGTGTACATCCGACAGCAATTCGGACACAGATCCGCGAACCTGTCGGAGTGGCAAGAAACGCATGCAATGAACGGTACTGAATATAGTTTTAGAGATGTGTAGGTTCGGATGGACCTGTGTGAATGAAGGATGTACATCGTTACAGATCGGCGGAACCACTATTTGATATTATACGCGGGAGTGGCATAATATCTTTGCTAGCGGTATTACAATCCAACACTCCGCTTGCAGTCCGACTTCGGTAATCGTACTTTGACAACCGGACCCATATGGGTCCGACGGACACGGGCCTTGGATGTACATCTTTGGAACTAGATGCATATCCGGATCCAACTCCGAATTATGAGCGGACCTACCCATCTCTAGTTGAAATATAAGTTGGAATTGAATTAGTTTTACAGGGTGGTTCTAAAAAGATTGTATTGGGGGGCACATAAGTAGTTGCATATACAAGGTCAGAAGCAGTTTAGTATACAGGATGGTTGAAATATAAGGTGGAGTATAATTACGGTTTTACAGAGCGGTTTAAAAAGGTTATATAGTTTGGAACATAAGTAGTTACTTAGACAAGGTGTTTGAAGTAAGGGTGGGGTAAAATTATTGTTATTTAGGATGCATAAAAAATTTGTTATATAAGCATATGCAGTTAGGATATTTTAATTATAGGACTTAGGATGGGGTATAATTATGACATGGGTTAAAAAAATTTAGAAAATTTACCGGGTGATTGAAATAAATGGTAGAGTAAATTTATAGTCATAAAATGTGGTTCAAAAGGTGAATTTTGTTATGGTGACCATGAGCAGTTGGATAAATGGAATACTAGACATATATAACTTATACGATAGTAAACCGTACGGACACTTACAAGGTGATGCACGTTGTGAAAACGAAAAATGGTAAAATTTACCCCTTTGTACCCTTTGAAACATTTTCTAAGTACTTCTTGGGAAATAACACCACAGTTCAAAGAAAATTGCTGCATATTCTAAACGTTTCGGGGTCTAGATCAGACCCCGTTGTCAATGGTTAAGAAACTACGGATAAAAAAGGGGCACAATTCTGAGATGTAAATTAAAATATTTGACAATACATAATATTTGATTTCTGACGTAACTAAGAGAATTTTATTTGTAATATACAGGGTAGCACAGAAATTTCTAAAGATCATATAATCATAAAGATCCCTTCAAATTGGAAGAATTTGAAAGGGGGATCTTCAGAATTTTATGTGGCACTCCTAGGTGCGACTTTGTTATAAGATAGTGCATTCGCCAAAAATGCGACCAAAGAACTTTGTTGATTCAGTGATCCCCTTAAAATCATAAGAGGAAACCTAGGAAAAACCTTATGAACTATCCCGATATTGGGTTGTTCACAAGGAGATGACCATTAGCAATTTCTTCCTTAATCATCGGCAACCAGGAACGACGAAAAATATGCCACAAGTATCATTCAGAAAACAACTTTGAAACATTGTTTGCCATCTTTAATTATTTAAATCTAACCTTATATTTGGTATTAGCAACTGACTTTGCATACTGTTTTTAATGAAAAAATGGCTGTATCAACTTCGGAGAATGAAAGGTTTTTCCATTCCATCATCTGGATTTGATCTAATCACGTAATCTTTAAATGACCAATTACTCTTTACAGCGAGGTCGTACGGCAGCATTCAAAATGGTTACTTTTTGTGCACATATCCTAAATGTATCTCAAAATCCTGAGGTGTTAGGCCAATTCTGAACAGGGATTCGGATTCTACACGAAATGTTACTTCAGAAATGCCTACCCGCTGTCCGAAAATAATCAAAATCTTGTTATTTGCAGGACTGAAATATTTATAAAGTGAAACATATAGGAAAATCTACCCCGTTTTGGATGTAACTAGTATTATATATATTAAGGTATATACGAAGGATAATAGCACATTTAGGTATTTACTTCATTCATCATTTAAATGAACTTTCACAGTTTCGAGAATAAGAACAACGAAAAACAATAACAAAACTGCTTAGCAACCCTGAAGACAAACACGATGATTCAAATGACTGTCATTTAAAATACTACAGACAAATATGAAAGAACTGATAAATCTGGTAGTTCTCATGGTGTTTCAGCCCATTCATAGATATGCTACAGATTCAAATTCTAGTTAGACGTGTGAATAATTGTGTGGAATCGGACTGTTATGAACACAAAACATAATAAAAGTGATAAACTTATGAATTTGGACAATGATACATACAGTCCACAATGTTATAATTTACTTTAAATATGATTTCAGATTCCAGAAAATTATTATAACATGCTGAATAGGTTTACTCCGTTTGTTTACTTATGTTTTTTTATAAATTAATAAAAATAGTACCTACAATATATTTTGGCTTAGGTACTCCATGAAGATAGAATTTATTAGTTGTTTAAAACAACGTTAAATGTTAGGGAAGAAATCTTGGTGTTTATACATTTTTGGTATCGTTAAAAGATAATTAATGTATATCTCAAATTTAATTACAGCTTACTATATAGAGTGAAGGACTTAATCACAATATAATTCTCGGAGGAAATTCAATTTTTTAAGGGATTAATGGAAAATTGGAAATTTTATCGTCTACCTCAGTAAATCCTTTGTCTATTATTTTCCAAACAGGCTTATTTCGTTTAAAAGCAGACGAGTTCGGGTAGAACAGTAATAAAGAAAGATACGGTCAATTTTAGATTCAGATCAGGTACGGGGGAAACGCAATAAGGAGCGGTGAAATGGGGATAAGCTCCAGTAATAAAAATTTTATGTGTTTAACGAAGATTCTCAAGTCCTGTGCACTTTATTGAATTGGACAATTGAAATTGCATAAAGGGAATTGTTTGAGTTCTTAATGAAAATACTCTAATTATACTGCTTAATGAATATAATAGTAAATTATTTTACATACCTGTTTCCATTTCTGAAGGTCATTTGTGAAATCTTCTAGTTTATTCACGGTTTTTAGGTATATTTAAAAATCCAAACGCCTCAATTTTGACGTCAAAGAAGTAGCTTTACCAGTTTCCATAAAATTGGACACCACTGATGTCATAGGCGACCCCTTAGGAGTACCGTATATAGAAATGAAAGACTCAAAATGGAAAAGGAAATAACTAATCGTAAGGACATTTTACTATCAAAGATGACAAATCTGAGATTTGCTTTCTTTCCGACAACATCAAAATTAGCTAAACTAATAAAGATGCAGAAATCTCGGATTTGGTCACTTTTTTCGATCTTGCGACCATTTATTTCCTTTTTCATAATGTTTTATTTTTACGGATATTTCTGGAACACTATATTTGAGGTTAATAACGCTCTTCTTCTTCTCTTTTCTTAGGCCTAATAGTTCTGTTTATTTAAGTAATAGTAGCCTCTTGTTGTCTAGTCTTGGATGCGTAGGTCCAGCTGTCATACCATCTTCTTGGTGGTAATCCTCTTATAGTGTGTGGTTTCTCGTTTTGAGTATTCTGGGTCATCTGTCCTTCGTTATTTTCTCTACATGGTTATTTAATTACTTCTTCCTGTAATAAATCTCACAACGTCCTACACCTCACACTGTTCTCTTATGTTATTGTTTTTTCATTTATCCTGTAATATGTTTCTGGTAAGTGCTAACAATGCTCTCATCTCGGCCGTTCTTAGGAAGCATTTTGTTGATGTGGTTTTGGGTTTCTTCTGTATCATTATTGTTCATATACATGTTTTATATATTCTTTTGTTGTCATGTGTTTAGATTCTAGAAATTATATTCTGAGAAAACCGTGACCTCTTTCTTTAGTTTTTTGTTGTGTGATTTGTGCCCCTAAATAATTGCATTGTGTTTCCGAATTTTAACCAGATGATCATCGTTAGTTCGCCGGCAGATAATTCAAGTTTGTGGATATGGATCATCCTCATTACTCGAAAAAAATCTCCCACTTATAAATTCCTTACTATTGTTACGAGAATTCATCCGATAACTGGTGCAATCGGCCCTCAACCAATTCGCGAAATGAACATTATTCCGATAAATTCTGGGAATCCGAAATGTTTGTCTCTCAACAGGCCGACCGCTGCCGTTACTGGGAATTCCCTTAAAGCTTCCAGAACATGAAAGAGTTTCCCGATGGTTCGTAGACTTAGCAGACAATTCGCAGAGAAATATATAAATATGAACAGCTGGCGATAATAGGCATTCAGTTTTCGACGGTCCTATTGTGTAGTTAAGATAAATTGTAAATAGTAGTTTCTGTGAATATAAACTGTGTCAAAGTAGTGGAAATAAATTGGAGTTAGTTGGACTGTGTTTTTAAATAAATCCAAGAAGTGAACTGAACCCGAGTGTGAAAATAAAAACATTACAGTTGGTGTCAGAAGTGGGATGGAAACAATCTTTCGATTCAGTGGCATCAACATCCTGGTATGCTGTCTCAATATTCGCAGCCCAGATTCGAAGACCTTTGACTGTTACTTCCACCAAACTTTCCGTTGTCGAAATAGAGAGTCCTGCAAATATCGTCACACCAGGAAGGATTCTCGGACATTCCGGGACGAAATGGTCTTAAAGAGTGGGCAATGTAACGAGAATTCATCCGACAGTGTGCAATCGGCCATCAACCAATTCGTGGAAGGGACATTATTCCGATACTTTTTTGTTTGAGATTTTTGGTACTGGGGACATGAGCATGCTATTAAAACAAATGGAAGAAAATTCTAAAAACTTGAAAGAGGCCTTAGAAGATAAACTACAAACATTACAAGAAAATTCTAAAACCCTAGAAGATAAATTGCTAGAAAATTCTAAAACCCTAGAAGATAAATTACTGGAAAATTCTATAAACTTGAAAGAGGCGTTAGAAGATAAATTAGCAGAAAATTCTAAAACCCTGTAAGACAAATTACTGGAAATTTCTAAATCCCTAAAAGAAAATTTGAAAAGCATGGTACAGAAAAACTCAGAAATGCTGGAAGAGAAAATATTCCACAATGAGGCTCGGATGGAAGAGCTAAAACAAACAATGGTCGAAGAGTCAGTCAAAAATGAAGCGCGGATAAAAGAGCTAAAGCAGACAATGGTCGAAGAGCTGATACAGACGACAGACAAAAATGAAACGCTGATAGAGGAGCTAAAGCATATAATGGAGGGTGAGATCAGCAAAATAAAACAGAAACAGTACAGAGGTAGTGGATTCAAAAATTGGCCTCGACGGGACAAGACACAAAATGAAACCCCACACCTGACACCACTGTAATGTTTTTATTTTCACACTCGGGTTCAGTTCACTTCTTGGATTTATTTAAAAACACAGTCCAACTCACTCTAATTTATTTCTACTACTTTGGCACAATTTATATTCACAGAAACTACTATTTACAATTTATTTTAACTACACAATACGACCGTCGAAACTGAATGCCTCCTATAGCCAGCTGTTCATTTATATATTTCTCCGCAAATTGTCTGGTAAGTCCACGAACCATCGGGAAACTCTTTCATGTTCTGGAAGCTTTAAGAGAATTCCCAGTAACGGCAGCGGTCGGCCTGTTGAGAGACAAACATCTCGGATTCCCAGAATTTATCGGAATAATATCCCTTCCTCGAATTGGTTGATGGCCGATTGCACCAGCTGTCGGATGAATTCTCGTTACACTGTAATGTTCATGTCTCCAAAACACTTTGTATTTATGGATTTATTGACACTTGAGGAAACGCCTGTATATGTCAAAATTAACAATCATTTCCAGTCTAAATGAGACTCTGTTTTCAATGACAATAATGAAATATTAAGAAATTGTAAAATATGTGCAATTTAAAACTGAAATTTTTGACAGTATATTCACAGTGAGTTTAAACATCTGGTACACCTATGCACTCGCCTTTATTGCCAGTGCTGGTCAACATTTGTATGGTGCCCTTAAAGTCTTGAAGTCATAAACCCAAATGCTGTTTACATGGACAAAACGCTTTCCAGTTTTTTTTTCTAAAAGATTCCTTCTTTTTTTGGAGCCCCGGTTGCCAAATGACCTCTTCAACCATTCTGTATAATCCCATCATCGTCCAGCTCAATTTCTGAGACGAGAAGTAACTTGGAAAGAGGCTAGCCTTTAAAACAACAGCTTCAATAATAAACAAATGATTCGGGAAGACATTGGCGTGGCTTTTTGCCTTAACATTGTTGACATGTACTGTTGTTGATTTTTTGGTGGCGTTCTAGATTTGGGGAGTGGTGTGGTCTACATCTGTTAGCTTTTTGCCTTTCGAATTTCTGTGTGGTTTGGAAAAATGCGAACACCAGTCTCAACAAACATTTCTCCAACGTTGTATATTTCCCATGCAACTTTGGATTTCTTCCTTGAGTGTTTTTTTTTCGATCAGCTGGCATCTGGTACTTTTTATAAGCACTCAACGTTTTTAAAACGTTTCATAAATTTGGTTGCCCTTCACACGGATTTACAAAAGATCCGAAGTAAGGAAGGGTGTGATTTCTTTAAATAAAGTTATTATGGTAATTAATATAAACTCACCTCTATGTGGACAGGCCTGTCGATCTGATTTATGCTCACTATCTATATGAGTTTCGAAACGCAGCTAATAATAATTGCTTAATTTATAGTTATCTACCAAATTGTAACATGTAATTTCTTACTTGGAAATCACATGGTGGCATTATTTCCCACGAAGCCGATTTGGCATTTCTGGGATACGGTTGTTTGAAACTCCTTGATATCCCTTTTCGACACGTTGATGGCGGCAAAACCGAAGACTGGGTCCTGACAAGAAACAGTAATATGTCTTGCATGAGAAGGTTTCAATAATCATAATAAGCGTTTAGTATATATTTTTATTGTTGTTTTTTGGTACTTAAATTTATTATCGTTATTTGTAATGATTACAAAGAACGGTTTAATTACATGCCGACTTCAATAAGAACAATGTCCACTATTAAAACATCGATTACCTTTGGCCATGAATATATTCCATCACTTAACTTTATTTACCTAATATGTTTGAAAACATAATGAAATTTCAGCGTAAATGGATGATTTTAAATCACGACGTTAACCCTTTACCGCCGCATCATGTGCGATAAAAGCCACAAAGTGGTTTTTGTTTTGTTTATGATTTTTTACCAACTTTTGCCGTCACTGAATAAACTTTTCACATCTGACACCTTCTAATTAACGTGCAAAGCTATACGGAACTCCTCTGATTATTGCTGAAATTCTTTCACTGGATACAGACAATACATTTTAGTGTTTTTTTCAACGAATCGTTTATTGAAGTTAAGTGTTTTTTATTATGACTACTGAAAAATATGAAAAAAGAATTTTCCTAAGCAACATGTGCCATATATCCAGATCTTCTCTGAGTTCCGATCTATCTTAGAAGAACGACATAAGTTCTGGAGTAATAGTGACACTATATTTTGACTACTAGTCTATCCATAATAGAAGCATAACTTGGTCGAAAAGATAAACAACCTAAGACCGCTTATAATTGAGTTAGTGGATGTTAAGTTGAGAAAATATGAAAATGAAATAAAACTGCTGGTTTTCAAACTTTGCTCTATACAATTTTATAACTAGAAATTTATTTTTTAAGTTTCTTTCTCTTGGTATAGAATGCAAAATATATAGATAAACTTGAGAGAGGAACTGGCTTGATATTGGTATCACTTGGTTTAATAAAAAGCAATTACGGTAGACTCTGCATACGTACACCCTGTGTACTAATAACTTGTATATTATCTGTATATAAGCTGCTACAAGGGCTTTAATCTGTATGTCCCCACCCTGTATACGTATACTCTATCTATTAACTTCTTACAACTTATATACTGCTGCGCTCCAGAAGGTTCACCCGGGTTATAAACATCGTCTGTTCATAAACCCCCTAAACAATGATTTTGTATACTTACATTCTATATTTGTATACCTCATGTGATGTAGCTACAGACTTTGAAGTGCCATGTAGTTTCGTATGTTGTAAGGTAATTCAAATTCGACCCTCATCATTTTGAATTCGGAAACTACAGGAGATACGAAGGAAGTTTACTGGGGACGATTTTGTGCTAAAAAAATGCCGTTTTTTAAATGTGCTACTTTACAGCTATACGTTTTCAGACATTTTTTCTTATTGACGCCATATTTGATTTTTCTGTAGGCAAATAGGGCATTTCGTTATGATTTCATTCTTAAAAGTGCAAATATTTAAATAAAAAGAAATATCACCTTAGTTGGTCTTGACTCCACTGAAGTACTTGTACAATCGACACATATTTTCAAACACAATGAGTTTCACAAATGAAGAAAAATGCGATCTGTTAAAATTTTATTGCAAATTTGGTAGAAACAGTACGAAAAAGCTAAATGTGTTTTGAGTGAAATCTGGCAAGCATAAATTTTATTTTCCTTGATCCTAAGTATATACTATACTTTTATTGAGCCAATTTCTTTTCTTTATAAATCATCGAAACGTACGTTATATTTAATATTACAATAATAAAACTGTAAACTTTTCCTGAAAGTGTTGTTTTCAGTGATAAAAGTCGTGCTGGAATTAGGATAATAAAAATCTGTTTGTGTTCAAACTTCATGAACCTATCAACTTTAGGGATGCGGTTTTTATTTAAAATTGTTCTCCGAGAAAAACACTTTTAGCAAGAGTTTTTCCATTGAGGCCATTTAAAAACTTTAATTTGTTTGATGATGTAATATTTTCGAATTTATGAAAGAGACGGATTACGGAGTTTTTTTAGGTTAATACGTATAAAGAAGTTTGAACAGTTTGGGAGTACAACATTAAATACTTTCAATAATTTTTAGTAAAAAATCTGATTAAAGCATTTTAATTATTAACTAGCTGTCGTCCAGTGGTCGAAATTCGACCAATTGTGTCAATATCTCTGGCAGGTTAAGTATATTGAAAATTTTATCGTGACATTCTATCCTAGGACTTTAGTGAGAACAGCAATTACACGGAACGGATCCAGATTCGGAACCTCTGTGTGATAGTTTCCTCGAAAATCCTAGATGTCGGTCTTAAATCTCGCTTCTACAAATAAGTAACGAAATTCAAGTTTTTTTCAGATATAATTCATAGGACTTTATTTGTGTTCAAATTCATAATTCTTAATTTAATATGACAACAATTCAACCGCTAATGGGCTACCCTACATATTAATTTTTTTATCCTCCCTGTATAGCTATAATTACACTCAATTCTCTAACATTTATTAAAATCCTCATTATAACAATTCTATCTCATTATATATTTCCACCACCCTGTATATGCAACTGCTCATGGACCACGCATAATATTTTTTAACATTTTTGAACCACCCGGTAAACCATTTTGTATATGCCACTGCCTATGAGCCACCGTATTTACTCTTTTTGTTTATGAAATTTTTAACTATCTTCTGAAACTATAATTCTACTCCGACCTATATTTCAATCATCATATATATAGAACTCTTCGTGGGCTACTCTATAAATCATTTCCGTTTCTAACATGTTTTATCATCATCCTGTATATCTATAATTCCTCTCACCCTATATTTACTCTTATCTATATATACAACTGCTTATGGGTTACGAAATGTTACATTTCCATTTCCGCCACCCTGTATATGCATCTCTGTATAATATTTTTTGCACCACCCTGTATAACAGTAATTCCACTGCGCCTTCTAGTCCAAGAACCTCCCTATATAATTATTTTATTAGTTATAATTGCACTCTACTCTATATTTTAAACACCCTATATATGCAACTGCTTATGTACGAAAAAAAATATTTCTATCATATCTGTAATCGCCTTGTATAATTATAATATATAACGATTACTTTACCACTAAACAATATCAACGCTTGCATGCCATTTCCAGAAGTACATGCTCTAAGTATATTGAGTTTGGCGGTGGCGGCACATTCTGTTGTTTGGCGTATCAACTACGATATGAATTCCCGGAAACATGAAAACTCTTGACGTTTCGCCAAAAGCACATTGGACATTTTCATAAGATAACTAAGTTAGTAGTTATGTAATATAATTCTTGGTCCAATTTTACTTCGGTTTGGGAGTAACTTTTGAGAAAACGTTTTTAGATACAACTGATCCAAGTTGGCTGTGGTTCCTCAAACAATTGTTGTTAATTAGGAGCCTTCTAGTAACTCGTTGGTGGCCTTCGATCTTTTAATTTTTAGTTTAGTTAACATAAAATGTTCGTCAGAACATATCATTGGGCGGTTATGTTTATTCTGGACACTATGGAAATGAAATGCTTACGGAAAAAATCCTATAGTGACAGGCGATATTCATTATTTCAGGGACCCAAAAACAATTCGGTCAAGGGACTAAACACGATAAGTGGTTTACGATGGAAGATAAACTGTTTAATGTTATATCTTTCTTTATTTTATGCAACTAATGTTCTGTGGTTGCTATGATTGTCGAGGATTAAATGCATTTTACTGGTTAGGCTATTTTCGACGTGGTTTATGAAGTGACGGAACTAAGCAGAATTGCACTGAATTGACTTGCTAAAGTCAGCTCAAACATAAATCGTAATACGTCTGATCTGTAAAAAATATACCAAGTGTAAGGAGGATATACAAGTTTACAAATGATCTAAACAGTTCATTTTTACCTATCTTATAAACAGTTTTTTTATTCCAAGGTATAAAAGTTACCGTATATCTCACTCATCAGCATGAGAATTAATTTTGTTGCTTTTTGCCACTCTTTCGATCCTGGCTAGAGCTTTTGTATGATGATTACTCTATTCATTATACTAGCTAAACTCGTAAATATTACAAGAATAAGGTACAGTTTTCCAAAACGCAAGCATGCTACAATTATTTATAAATATATCGGTCTATTTGGTGGAGGCGCCAGTAAATATAATTCTAATTTCAAGACGTAAAGACCATGTGCACCAAATGCATTCTTGGTCTGTGTTTGGATTGCAGTATATCTTTTCATACAAAATAAAGGCTGATTTAAATTTATGTGGTTTATATATTAATAAATACCTATATTAATCTAGCGTTACATATATGTAACTTCCCCTAAAAACACCCTGTAGATTTTTTTTGTAAATTACTTTACTAGTAACATTTTCAATCTGAATAAAACAGTGTTTTGGTAAAATGCATTTATTTTAATCAAAAAATCAAAATTCGGGATAATATGGGTTAATTGCCATGAACTGAACGGATCATTTTGTAAGACGGGTGTTAATCGATCTAGTATATTAGATTTTTACTTTTGTGATCAGTAACATTCTGAGGATGGCTTGAATTGTTTGTTTATCGATTTATGAAAATCTATGAAATAGAGTTTTCATATACGACCCAACGAAAAATGAGACGAGACAAAAATAGAAAGAGACAGATATAGTTGTTTACTCCAACAGTAGCGTCCAGTGAGCATTAAGTTAAAGGTCATGTTGTTCAGATTCAAAATAATACAACTACGTACCAAATCTACAAATATAAAAATATTAAAATCCATTAAAATATGTGCTGAATAACAAAAATAATTGGTGGCAATTACTAGTATGTAACCACGTTTATGATCTGACACTTACCGGTGGGAAGATAATTCGGCAAACGAATATGCCGATTTCCTGCATGTAAAACACTGAAATATCCCTTTATTATTATTTTTTACACTTATACAAAATAATTACTGATTTCAAACAAATTTCACCACCCCTGATACTTTAAACATGAAGAATTACGAAGTTAACCTCAATTCAAAATGTAAATAAACAGACTTGCGCTGTTGCCTGCTGGACATAAACGGCGTAAAGTATCGGCGTTCGGTTGATGCGTATGTCTTATTGGTTACAATGGAAAAAAGTTTGGCATTTGTTTACTATTTTCCGGCCAACATCTTTCAACCCATTTTTAATATAAACTCACAGGTCCATTTATAATATTAGTCATTAATACTCATTTTGTTTTCTGAAGGAGAGTTGTGGCATCTCTGGTTTTTATTTATTGAGACTGAATTAGAACATGAAACGTTTGGACTATTTGAGATATAGAGACTTTCAAGTTTATGTGGTCTTATTCCCAAAGTCAGAAAAAATAAAATACTCATTTTGTTTAAAATGTTTTTAATAACATTCCTTTTATTAAGACTATACGGAACTTATAAAACTCACCTACCAACATAGGAAAACTTACTATGTTTATTCCAGACCTAATATAAAGAGATTAAAACAATTTCCAGGTTTCCGTGAATTCTAGTTTTGCTTTTTTAATCCCCAACCACTGGGTTGATGTATGTCATCTTCAATTTGTTTTAGATATACTAGTTCTGTGATATAACACTCAAAGCGCTTTTTTTTTATTTAATTTTCAGGATTAATTTCGTTTATTATCTATTGTTTGGCACTAAATTACATATTTTATGACGTGATTTTTTGCAAGTTTTTGTCACGTGCTGAATCCCTTGTTTCCAAATAGCTAGCAAGACTTGATTTGTTATTGTGCAAAATTTCAACTTGAATCATAAACTTATTGGAAATTCCCGGACCGTTAATCTATTTAAATTTCCTCTCTGATTACACATACCTTACAAATTTCCTTCGTAGAAAATTAAAATGCACACACTTCATCGTGTTTTCTGGTTGATTTGTTCTTCGCTACAAAATAAGTAGGTATCAGGTGCATTGAAGTACTCTCGTGGTTTACTAGTTACTAGAGGGGATCTGGGGGAATGTCAGAGACGGAGATGGTGTAATCCCCTATTTTATTTGCTCCCTCACCCACACAAATTCCGGTTGCATATCTCCATGGTTACGGAGACGCGGTGTCAGACGGTTCGGGGTTGCCGTTTTAAACTTTCGTTTTTTAATTTTAAATTCCATTTGTTGCTGTTCGTTTGATTAGGATGAAATATGGATATGTTTGACAGCTCTTTTTTACTGTATGGTGTAGTTGTTTATTACACTATTATTGAAGAATTATATTTATATATTCTCAAAAGAGAATAAAACATCAGACATATAGCGTAATTTATTTTTGATTGTCTATATAATTACCTGTATCTGGCCAGTTTGGGCCATTGTACAGATAATTTTAAGTTCATTACTCATCATTAATATGTTGGACTTGAAGCCGAATGTATTAAATGAAATTATGCGTATAGTAGTTCTGAGTTTCGAGTAATGTTGAAAATGTTTTATTCTCATTTTGTATAGTAAATTGTCAACATTTTTTTTGCACTGAGATCCACATCTTTTTAGTTAATACCCATGTAGAAACCAAACCAAAAGCTATGCACCGGCATAATGGTTTAATTAAATCTTGACGTCGTACGCTCTCGGGTTCATTCGGCTCGTTTCCGGTATTGGTTTTAAATATTGATTTTCAAATTGAAATAACTTTTTAATTATACCGAAAATAAAAAAAAAGAAACTCAGTTTTGTTATAAAACATATCTATGATATTTTTATTTGTCAAAACCCCACTTAAAATCTACCCTCTGCTTCTATTTTGATGTGATATTTAATAAATATCTACTTAAATAATTTATTCTTGTTACAATTAAAGTGACATTTAATAGTAAATCGGTGAAGTATATACGTTTGAAATATTATAATTCAACAAATTGTATATTTTAATAAAACATTTAAAAAAAATATATTACCGACTTCTATCTTTGAAGCCGGTGCCAAGCAAATCTAAAATCCTTCATTGCGTACTTATCTACTAATTCATCAAACTTGATGGTTGCTTGGCACCGACTTCAAAAATATACTAGATTGGTAGGTAATTAATTTGTACAGTATGAGCACCTTTTAATGTTTACATTTTTTTACTTCCTGGGTAGGTACCATTGAATGTGTTAACTAGAGTTGTATTTTGTTATAATTAACATTGAATGTGTTCAACTTTTTATTTGCTAGTTTTCATTCTTTATTTTTTAGTTGTATTGGACAGAACCAGGTTCGAAAGCCTCAAAATTACACAATATACTTTCTCATTATTTTTAGCTTATTAGTTATAGCCCAAAATATATTTGTAGAAGTAACCTTTTTTCTTTTTTTGACAACCCTGTATAACTTATATCCAAACATATTTGTTAGCTCCCTTTTAAATAGGACGGTTTTATTTACGGAGTCAATCCGTCCTATATTTCAACCATTTTACTCCTTGTGGGCCACCCCATAAATTATTTCACTTTTAATATTTTATATTATAAAAAATATTTTTTTTTGTATAAATATAATTCATCAACCATCTGTATATGAGGTCCACATCATATAGTTTTCATTTTTATACCACCAAACGTCTCCACCCTTATCCAACCATTTTTACGGCGGCCTACGGACCATTTGTATGTCCTATATTTAAATCTTCATATATAACTCCTTCCTTACTTTGTGATTTTGTTTGGTAACTAAACAGTCTATAAAACAAATAGTAGTTTAAAATTTGACAGGTAACTGAATTTTATATCGGGAGAATGTGACAACCAAAAAGCCAAAATGGAAAAATTTCAAAATTTGCCTGGTTACAAACAACACGACACAATAAGGAGCCGATACTTTCTCATTACATAAACTGCAATTAAAACACATAAATCGTTGGAATTAAAATATTTACGAACAAAATGTACGAAAAAGTATATAGTACGCGTTGTTAAAAAACATAATAAGCGAAAAATCCAAAATATATTTCTGCAATAGAATTTTTTTTTCTAAAATTTGAAGTTTATGGACCATATTCATTCTAAACTACGTAACATACATACATACAAAAAAAAATACACCATGTAACCTTTTTTCAACTTTTTTTGACAACCTATTATTACTGTATAACTATAGATAATTCTGGATGGTCAAACACAAAATGTATATATTTTTTTTTGATTGGGAAACCACACCACAGTAGAGAAAGAAGGGTGTATATTTAAAAAATCCAAACCTTTGAAATTTGTTAGCTCCCTTCTGTAAACTATAGGACGGAATAGACTCCATCCCATATTTACGTATCTAATGAGTCAAATCCAGATGTTTGTCCTATATTTCAACCATAGTATATAACTCCTTGTGGGCCACCCCATAAATTATTTCATTTTTAATATTCAGCTTATATAAAGGTATGAAATGGCTACTCACTCATAGTGGTTGTTTTTTTTTAATCACACTGTATAAATATGTCTAATTTTCGTTTTCGTTATTAAATTTCATAAAATTTTGAACATGTTTGACATCCTTTTTGTATGAGAAAAATGATTTGCTTATAGTCGTTTCTTTTAACTTCTTATACACATATAACAGTTTTTTAATCACCGCGTATTATATAATGTTGACTAATCTGACATTAGAAAAAATACATTTGTTTTTGAGGGCGTCTTGATTTTATGTAATTCTATCGTTTACTTATCGCTTTCTTATCAATAAAAATAAATACATAGGTGACACGAATTAGGTCAAAAAACATTATATTGGCGCCAGGAGAAGACTAATGGTAAATAGCTCTCAACTAAACAGAAACGCATTTGATAGGGAAATTTATTTCACAATCCACTATTCTCATATTTCTCAGAACAATCATTTTAAGCTGTTTTATTGAGTAGATTAAATATCTTTTCATTTGTACAGTAGGGAATATCTGATTTTTTTTTTTGAAAATTTTAAATTATGATGATATGAATGAAGCGACAAATATATTCTCATTGATTTTTTTGTCTTTTATATTATGATTGCTCTGATAAACTTGGTTATCATAACAAAGTTATAGAGTTTTTATTGTTCATTCAAGTAATGAAATACTTGATAATTGAATGTAATGACAATAAATTCAGCTGAAATTAATTGTTGTTTTCAAAACTATTGTATCTGTCACTGATTTTTCCCTTAAGAAATCTTCATTCTGAGATCATGTCTACTTGCCGTTAATTTCTGGTATGTATTGGTTTCCAATAAAATAATACTCTATTTTAAATGAGAAATAAAGAGGAAAAAAGTTAATTGTTCTTTTGTGGAACATTTTAAAAAGTTGTCTTTCCCAGTGCGATTGCTCTGCCTAGATTTCCGTCGTTAAGTCGGTACGGGATCAAATATCATTATTGTTCCAGCTTTAGCTTTCCCCTCTAGACAAGCATCTTAGGGCATTATGTCGTCTTTCTCATGAAGCACCACTTCTTCGTTGTTCAGTCGCAGAATTCCATCTTTAAAGTTTAACTCGAATCCCTTGGAGCTCATGACATCCATTCCGATGATGACTTCATCTTCGATGTTTGCCACTAATGTCCGATATAGGAATGTCGTATTTCCCAAGATAATTTCAACCTCTATTTCACCATGGACCTTAGGTGCTTTTCCTGTCACTGTTCGCACTTACCATTTTATTGGTTTTATCTTTGTCTCATGTAAAACAATGTTAGGCCTTATAACTGTTTTTGTTGCACCTTTATCCAGCAGTACTGCACGCACATTGCCTCTTATTAATAAAGCCACCTACAAAGACACTGTTAACGTGATTGAGTAGCGAAGCGATATATGCTTTGATAGTTGGGGCTTGTTGGTTACAGGTCGATCATGGCCCCTTCACATCCACTACTTCTGGACTGTTTCTGCCTTCGATCTTTGATTGTGTTTCTTCCCTCTGTGTTATGACTACCAGTTCTATTATTTTGCTCATCCCACTGCTAACACCACTGTAATGTTATTATTTTCACACCCGGTTTCAGTTCAGTTCTTGGATTTATTAAAAAAAAACAGTCCAACTCACTATAATTTATATCCACTATATTAATTTATATTCACAGAACTATTTACAATTTATCTTTATTATACTACAATCAAATACTGACTGAATGCTTTCGTCTCGGAATTCTCCAGAAGGTCAAAGCGCCCCCGAGAGATTTCCTTCTTGCACTAGATTCTTCGAGAACTTAATCAAAGCCAGCTACCGACCTCGATACGTCAGACAAACAACATTTCGCATTCCTCGAAACATCGGATGAATGCCGATTCCACGATTTATCGGATGAACTCATGTCACAGTAGAGTAATGTTTCCAGCAAGAATACTTTTTATGATTGCTTTTTTTATTGGATTTGTTGTCATCAGAAAAGTTCTTCTGTCATATAGTGATTTAATAATGCCTTTCTTTATTGTATTTCGGTTATTTGATTTGAGATTGAGGTACTTATAGTATAAGTCGAATTTCTATAAACCCCTGTTTCGAATTAAGATCCCTTTTTTATTATGAACCTATCTGGGATAGGTAGCTTGTTATTTTGTTCAATTTCTAATGTAAATTTAATCGTTTCTTTGTCATTGTTTATGTCATTTAGTCATTCATGTAATTCTTCATGACTGTGTTCGAAAATAACGAATACATCAACTGTTTTCGCGGTAATGATCCGTTATCGATCCAGGATTGAGCGCATGCGCACAGTCATTCACGGTGTTCGTGTTAACAGAATTTCGAATACCAGATGGGAAATTCAGTGTTCGCGGAGCTCAAAGGATGCATCTTGGATCGATTCAGGACGAGTAAAATGAATCCGCTGACGTGAGGAAGAACGAAGAGTTCGAACATGCGCATTATGATTATTTTTTAAACACTTTTATATTTCTGTGACTTTGAAGCTTTATACCAAAGTACAGAAACGTTTAATTTCTCCTTTTAGAATCCATTCAACGATTCGACTCCCTTAGCTATGAAATCGTGGTAAGTCCACTCAACGATAGATCGATTCGTCACGCATCCATTGATGCATCCTTCAGCTATCGTTAGCATCGGATATGTCCTCTGAGTAGGTGTAAGTTAGTATACCTAGACACTCTGTTTAAGTTTCAGACGTCTGATAATTGTTCGTGTGTACAGAGAGAAGATTATTATGTTTTAATGCTAATATATTGTCAATTAATCGAACAACGACAAAAGCTTTTCATTTAATACTTTGGCGCCTTTGCCAAAGTTTACTGGATATAATATATGACCACTTCAGGATCCTCCTTAACAAAATCTAGTTTAAACGATCCAAATTAGTTGAGCCGGTTTCAAGTAATGGCTGAACATACGTAAAACACATATACAGACGCACTGAGAATATTCTGTTTTGAAATCAGTTAAAAATGAATTAATTTTAACTTTAGTTTTATTTTTGAGTTAGTGTACTTTCTATCCCTGTTGATTTGGACCTCTTCAGTAGCTCGGAAGTTTTTCTGAAGCGCATCCGAACGGACAATGTGATCCATTTGGATTTTCTACACCGTTTGATGTCGCCGAATTGAAGCAACCGTACACAATCGCCGTAATAATGGATTATTCAATTAGCGTACGATTCGAGATGAGCCGTGATGGCCAGGTTTTCCGAACCGGTCTTTCGGATAATATCGATAACGGCAACAATGCCCGACCGAACGCACCATCCACCAGCCAGAGAGATGGAAAGAGAGACCTTATAAATTACACACACCGCCTGCGTACCTTCACTGTTAACGTCGTTCTCACTTTCTCTTTCGTTCGTACATATCGAGTGAGAAGGAGACGAACGATGTCGAAGAAGAGTATTAATGGTTAATGAGAGTAATATCGTGGCAGAGCAGGAATGAGGAGTATTTGTTACGAGTGAAGTTTATGGGAGTTCTGAAACACCCAGATTGCTGATTAGAAAATGCAGTTTTGACAAATATTAAGCTTTGAATTATCATTGCCGTTGCCGCGTTTGTCGGAATAATTAATACAAATGTGGTGTTATAAGTTATCAGGTAGTTATTTGCGGTGGCTTTAAATTAAATTATTCTCCTGAGAATTTATATTCTGTTATTCAAACGTGAAATAATTGCCATTAGTGGGTACCTTAAGAATTATAGGTAAAGTTATTTTAGAGTATTTGTGAGTCTAGAATCGGCGAGTAATCGGCAACATTAGGTAAGCCCAGTCTGTAGGTAATTGCCAAGACGTTATTCACCAGTTTTGTTTTCTTGTCCACCACATTATTATGAAAATTTTGGTCAATATAGGAAATTATAAAACGAGACCCTTGAAGGAGTCCATTTAGATAGAGAAACGAGAGATGGATTTCAATAAACGAGACGACACCTAAGGATTACCATCTACCTGGAGAGTCGCAGTGGCAGGGCGAAATGTCTCAAATAAAAGATTCAAGTAGCACACGAGAACAACGAGAACTCACACACAACAAAGAAGAATACAACAATGTCCGTGGATCCGCAGGAGAGCGCGAACTCAGATTGTCCAAAACGAGCAGGCACACATCAGCTATCTCGATGGATTGGTTAAAGGCAATGACTACTAATATAAATGGACCCAGCACTTTCATATATGACCAAACGAAAAATGGGTTGAAACATGAGACAAAAATAGAAAGAGACCCAGATAAATTTTTTAACAAATATTCCGGCTGCAACAGTAGCATCCAATATGCATTAAATTAAAGGTCATGTTATTCAGATTCAAAATAATACATTTACGTACCTAACCAGAAATATAAATTTATTAAAATCCATTAAAAGATGTGCACAATAACAAAAACAATTAGTGGCGTAATTACTAATATGTAATAGTAATAATCAAAACATTTATTCACGTTAAATGTAGTTTTATTTACTGTTTAAATGACTTTTTGTAAAACTCAGTTAACACGTTTATGATCTGCCGTTTTCCTGCATGTACAACACTAAAATAACAGTTTATTATTGTTTTTTACACTTATACAAAATAATTACGGATGTGAAACAACTTTCAACACCCAAAACACCTTACACAATTCAAAATGGAAATAAAACATACTTGTACTGTTGCCTGTTGGACATAAACGGCGTAAAGTATCACCGTTTAGTCAATGCTTACAATGCCTAGATTTACGTCTTATTGGTTATAATGGAAAGAAGTTTGCTATCGGTTAACAATTGTTTACTATTTTCCGGCAAACACTTTTCAACCCATTTTTAATGTAAACAGACATGTCCATTTATATTAGTAGTTCTTGGTTAAAGGTAAAGACAAGCAGCAGTGGTGACTCAGTTTTCACCACGTTTACAGAGTAACAACATGAACATCAAGCAAGAAGCTGTCTTTTTTAAGAGAAAAATTTTTACATACATTTTGAAGTCGGTGTCAACTAAAAAGAACATAAAAATTGCACCTACTTAACTATAAAGAACTTTAAATTGTATATAATAAATATTTAAAGAAAAATATTATTTCTTGTGTCTGTGTTGTTTTTGACATATTTTGTCGTTTTTGATATTATGTTCAATTTGATTTTTAGAATTTTTCCAATTTAAGGTGTTTTTGGCATAAAAACACCTATTTTTTTCAATTCAATATCCCTTTTCATCATTTTTTCTCTAAATTCCCCGCTACCTTCCCCCATACATTTAGAATTCTTACAATAACGTTTCTAAATTCATTTAAAGAAAAGGATGAATCGCCCGAAAATACCCCTTTAGCCCTCTATTCGATGATTGAATTACCCCAAAATCTTTTTGCCGAAAGTCCGATGCAGATGTTGGCAACCAGCGATTGGATGAAGACACGCTATGATCTCAAGGCAAATTCAGTCGAGTTCCAAGAAAGAGACAAGGTCTGCGTATACAACCCCCAGAGGAGCAAAGGCAAGTCTCCCAAGCTCACACCAGCCTGGAATGGTCAATACGAGGTGGTCAAGGGAATCAATACGTGGTCTATCGAATCCTAGAGCTGAGATGAAGGTGGTTCATGAAGAGGATGATTCTGATCAGAATTAAAGGGGGACAGTCTTGTAACATTTCATTTTACGCTGCCACCTTCGAGAAATTCATCATCCTAAATAAAAACTAAACTAGCGAATAAACTATAACAATCAGTCAAATAAAACAAGAACGACAAGAAAGGGATTCCCTAAAATACGACGATAATAAAATAAAACTAGGTCGAAGAAATTATAAACTATTAGCATATATATATAGAGAGAGAAGCAACTAGATGACGATGAAGGTATAAGAAAGGACGGGTGAGCAGCGAGGTTGAAGTTGAACCGACGGCATCGAAACGAACAAATGTTCCGTATTAGTCATAATTGTTGATTTAAAGAAGTCGAAATATTGTGAATTTTTTTTTTCAAGAAAATTAATCTCTCTTTAATAAAAGATTACCTCCTACAAACACACAAACAAACAAATACATCTTTATATATTCTTAACAATTTCATATTGATGAAGGTGCCTAAAAAAATTATTTAACATTTCAATAGCTGTAAACCTATTCTTAACATCACGAATCATTTTACAAAAGATAACGTGCAAAATCGGTCCAAGTAGTCTTTTTTTTTGGGGGAAGGGGGGGGGCAAATTATAGAATTAAACGGAAAATAAAAAAATATTTTTTAACACATCATGCAATGCATCAAACGGAAGGGCTCATTATGAGGAATACAAATACAAGATATTAACAAAAATATATAAAAAAATCTCATTTCCTGCTTTATTTCCGAAACCATACTACCTAAAATTTTGAAAATAATTAGGGGTACGGGGGCTCACTTGAAATTTGTAAGAAAAATTAGTAGAAAAGCCCCATAGTAATTTTAGGGACACATAGAATTAAATGGAAAATAAAAAAATCAATTTTCAATCGTATCATATAATATATCAAATAAAAGGTTAATTATGTGAATTACAAATATATCATATTTTTAAATCATTTGTTTAAAATATATTAACGAAAATATTAAACAGCGACTTAATTCCGACTTTAGAAACTACACTATCTAAAATTTTGAAAAAAATATATTTTATTTGTATTTTTAAATAATTTGTCTAACAGATTTAATAATTTATTATTTAAAAATTAACCTATTTTTCCCTTTATCTGCCAATCTACAGAGCCTCAAAATTCAGACAGTAGATTATAAAAGGCTTCCCTGAAAGTTTATTAGTAAAATAAAATTCTTAATGTTAATTTTGGGGGCCAAATTAGAAGATTATAAAATCAAGCGAATCATGAAGCAGATCAAATAAACAGTCTATGTGTGGGAAATGAAAGTGTATACTTTTATAAATATAAAAGGCTTCTTTTAAAAGATATTATGGAAATATAAGAAAATGCACTCATTCCCTGCTTGTCAAAACTGGAATATTAGAAGGTGATACGGAACTCTTAGTATGCGACTCCAACTCGCACTTGACCAAATTATTTGTAACTTGTATCTTTATTTCTGTCGGAATACTCGTCACGCTACGCCAAAACTAGTGGCTGGAGTTTGATAAAATTTGCTGTCGAGATACTTGAATAACTGTGTTAATATATAGGAAAAAAGCATAAGTCCGATATTTTACATTAAAAAGGGTTGAATGATGTTTGCGGGAAAGTAATAAACAAATGCGTACCGATGCCAAACTTCCTCCCATTGTAACCACTGAGATGTAAATCTAGGCATTCTACGTAATGAGTGAACGCCGATGCTTTAAGACCATTACGGGACTTTAGTGTCCAGCATGCAACAGGGCGATGCTGTTTATATTTATATTTGATTTTGAGGTTAACCTTTACATTTATATTATCTAAAATTGTTTGCGGTGTTAAAACTTGTCAGTGATTATCTTGTAATAAGTGTAAACAGCAATAATAAAATGGTATTCCAGTGTTTTATATACAGGAAAACGACATATTCGTTTGCCGACTTATCGTTCCACAGATCATAAACGTAGCAATTGAGTTTTACAAAAGGTTATTTAAGCAGTAAATAAAACTGCATGTTTTCTTGAATGAATGGATGTTCTGATAATGTCTGTTACATGTTAGTAATTAAGCCAGAAATTGTTTTTGTTAGTCACATCTTTTAATAAGTTTAAATATATTTATATTTGTGGTTAAGGTATATAGTTGCATTATTTTGATTCCGAATAACAGGAGCCTTCAGTTAAATGCTGACTGGAGCCCACTGTGGGAGCCGGAATATTTGTTAAAAAATATATCTAAAAATATATAAAAAATATATCGTTCTATTTTTATCTCATGTTTCAACCCATTTTTCGTTCGTCTATATATTAGTAGTCATTGGTTATTTTCTTGTATAATATGGGAACTTTTTGACAATACTTGAAAAACTTACATTAAGAGTAATTAGTGGGGATTCATTGTAAAAGTAATCTCAATAACACATTTTTTTGTCTTTTCTGGAAATCTATGTTTCACGTTGTAGAACATTATATATATTGAGTATACACAAAAAATATACCGACGAATTAATAACTTTTAACTGACTAGAAAAATTGTATCAGGGCGGAAATCCATCACGAATAATCCTCCAGTTATAACACACTCAGAAAGTAAACACAATATACAAAATATTTATTATACTGGTATACTGGATGGTCATATCGTAGACTTTCTTTCTCTCTCTGTGAGGAAGAATTTCGGTACCTGATGACTAGTAATCCAAGCAATTTTCCTAAATTATCGTTTTACACTTTATGCGCTATTTACGAATTTGAAATACTTGTGTTGTAAGGAAAAACAAAGGAAGAAACCCTAATGTATATAAAATAAAATTAATAATAAATTACTATTGAAACAAAAAATGACTTACTACGCCTATTTTGTATGAATGTAAACTTTACCTCAACAGGATTGTTAATCGACATAATTGTCGGTACCAGAGTCCAGTCCAAGAGAATTTGAAGTACGTACTCATCACCCATGTTGGAATATTTAGCTATCGTCTTGCTGGTCCGTTCTTTGAGGTAATTCGAATGGAAGCATATTAACAGATTTAATGCCTCTGAGAGGGATGAAAAGTGTTTTATTGTTGAATTTAATGAGGCGAAATTTGCTAGAACACCGCCTGGTAAACACAGAGAAAATTCTTTTTCCATTTTCCCAAAAAACGATGTTTTGCTCCGATTTTGTCGCCTCTGCCATTTTGACTAAATGAATTCTATAATGCAATCAAGCATTTAAAAAGAATTTGGTCAATTGCGAGTAGGACTCGCATACTTAGGGTTCCATACCACCTTCAAGATTCTAATATTCCAGTTTCAGACAAGCTGGGAAAGAGTGCATTTTCTTATACTTACCCTTATATCTTTTAAAGGAAGCGTTTTAAATTTATAAAAAATATACACTTTGATTTTCCACACCTAGACTTTTTATTTGATCTGCTTCAGGATTCGCTTGATTTTTATCAGAATACATATGTATTTAATTTTCTTTGGCCCCCAAAAATCAACATTAGAGTTGTATTTTATTAATAAACTTTCAAAAAAGTCTTTCATAATCTACTGTCTGAGTTTTGAGGCTCTGTAGATTGGAAGATAAAGGGCAAAATAGGTCAAGTTTTAAATTACAAATTATTAAATCTGTTATTCAAATTATTAAAAAATAAAAATAAAATATATTTTTCAAAATTTAAATAGTGGAGTTTCTAAAGTGGAAATTATGTCGACGTTTAATATTTTTGTTAATATCTTTTAAACAAATGATTTAAAAATATGATATATTTGTAATTCACATAATGAACCTTTTATCTGATATATTACATGATGCGTTTGAAAATTGAATCTTTATTTCCATTTAATTGTATAATTTGTCCCTAAAATTACTATGGGGGTTTTCTAATAATTTATTTTCCGTTTAATTCTATTATTTGGGGGCCAAATAATAGAATTATGGATTTTTTTCATATTTTTCCTATAAACCAAAAATTGAGGTCTTATAGTTTGGGGAAGAACGGGGAGAATGGGTAATTTTTTTTAAATATTTTTTTAATAAATTTTAAATGTAAAAACACAGTTTTGCATCCTAACACCAAACCGTTATTTTAAACAGTCAACGCCGTTTCAACAACTCTTAAGTTGTTATCTTCAAGGAGTAAACCCAAACTAAATCGAAATTACAATTTCCTCTAATTTATACCTACCACTAAACTATTACTTAAGTTAGTACAAGGGGTAAATCCTAAGTACCTGGTATATTTTCGTTAATATCTTTTTAAATATTTTTTTTAATATGAAAAAAATATATTTGTGTTCCTCAGAATGAGACCTTTCATTTGATATATTACATGATGCGTTTGAAATTTTTTTATTTTTAAATTTTTATTTAATTCTATAATTTGCCCCCCAAAATTAATATTAATGGTTTCTCTTTATTTTTCCTGTAAAATTCGCGCAACGTTCTATATTTCTTATTTTTTTCAAAATTTTAGGTTCAGTAGTTTACTATATGTACTCCTGATCGGGTCACCAAACTATACATTGATACCAAATTTCAACCTCTTCCGTCCAGTAGTTTAGGAGAAAATTGCTGTGATGTGACAGAGGCAGAATTCCTGAGTGATATTATAAGGATATCCGTATATTGTATATACGGAACCCTAAAAAGATAAGCATAAGGTCATTCAAAGGGTTGAGATAAGAACGTGAGCCTGTAAGAGGTTTTTTAAGTCGATTTGTGTTTTTAAAGATGTATTTATTTTACAATTTTTACTGATATGATGGCTTAATTGGTTGCAGCTTTTCAATCTAACTTTTTCAATATTGCCAAAAATAAGATATTTTACCTTTTAAGTAGCATTGATTATTTAGGCAAACCTCGTTTAGTGTTGAATAGAGTAGGATAACTTGTGTTCTAAATATTTATATGTAGTTTTTTTAGGTCTGTTAATTATTAGTCATTTAGATTTATTTCCAATTCCATTCGTTTAATAGTCTCTCCTCCGAAAAATTTAAAATAAAATCAGTTTTTTCAATAAAAAATAATTTCACTATAGGGTTTAGACTATGCAAATATTTTTATGGTTAGTAACTTCTATATATTATTCATGAGACATTTTCCCCTTTGATTCAAACTTATTTTGTTTACTTACTTTATTTTGATTTAATTCCTATCTATTTCCAATTTATGTCACCCCACGTTTCGACTAAAGACAATTGTATTCTTTAATATTTGCCAAAGGCTTACTATATAAGAAAAAGTTGTTTTCGATTTTTCCGTAGACGAAATGTCATTGAAAAACAGATGGGAACCACTTTGGCATCCTCATTAACAGAATCCAGTTCGAACTACCCAAATACGGTGAGCCGATGTCGAGTAATCGCTGAACACACATAAATAAATATAGACATAGACGGATTGAGAAACTACTTCTTTTTGAAGATGGTTAAAAATTATCAGCCAACCTGGTTTTTAATTTGTCGTACAGATTCCGTATTGTTTGATGAATGTTCAACATAGTAAAGCCCTGACTTTCTAATAATAACACTTTTGTAAATTAAGGAAACTTAACTGTCGTTCATACACTCCTTTTTAGTCTTTTAGTCATTCGGGTTACTTCCTTCAACAATAAAATGCCATAGTAATCTGGTTGCTGGTTTTTGTTTGAGCTTTTTCTCAAAAATCTAATGTTTAGCTGCAGGCCAACTCTGAATTAATCGACCTAGAGCTGACAGCAGAGACATATATACGTGATATACCAAAACTGGTACGTATTCGGAATACGGTACAGTAAATGTTAACTACTGGACAAGGGAAAATATATAGAATTCAGGGATAATCCCGGATTTCCCGGCCATCTGGCAATTCATTTTGTTAGACCGTCAGCTGGTGATGGATTTTGTTCCACCATTTTCTCGCTTCTGCTTTAAGGGGTTTTGAAAATTGTGGTATTGTTGAATACAATAAGGCGAGAGAATCGTGTGGCTAATATAGAGCTGATTTCCTTGCTTCTGCCATGTTGACTAAATTAATGCTGTGATACATCCCAAGCATCAAAATACGATAGGAATAAGTGTCGCATGTGGCCAAAAGGTTGAGGTAAGAACGTGATTTTGTTGTTTGTAAGGAAACGGGACAATTTGGCCACGATTGCTTTGCGTCTGCCAAGCGGAAGAATGAAAATTGACATCAAGTCCACAAAAAAGGCATATGGTTTGCAAATGGCTAAGTAAGTGTATGTAGCGGAAAATATTGTAGAAACCTGAACGATTCCTATCCTTAATATCACTTGACCATTTGCAAAATTGATTTAATATAAATTACAAATAAGTTTGATCCAATCACAGTACCCTGTGGGACACCATAGGTTATATCTTTTAGTGATGATTCGGTGTTGTATCTTCTTTTTTGACTCCTTCCAAATAGGTAAACCAGTGCAGTGCTTTCTCCTGTATATCATATTTTTTCAATTTTAGGATTAACAGCTCTCTGTTGATAGTTTCTAAAGCTCTACGGAAATCAAGAAACAGTGCGCCTATTACTAGATTTGAACTAAGTGAATTTTTCCATTGCGCTAAAACTGTCTCTGGTATTTTGACGTTTGGTTGCATTATAGTATTCATTTTGTCAACAGACGGAAGCGAGAAAATCGGTACAAAACATCTTTTTTTTTTCTTCGGAAAATGGTAACGAGTTTTTCTTATGTTGGCCACGCGGTTCTCCGGCAAATTCATTATATTCAACAGCAACTTTTCGAGGCAGAAGCCAGAAAATGGTGGACCGAAATCTGTCACCAGCAGTTGGTCTATGTGGACTAAGTAGCGTGTTACAAGAAGCTAGTTGCAACTTAACAGCAAAGTTAAGATGAGAGTAATAAAATTTAAAACTAGGGTCATCAGAAAATCGGAAAAATATGTTAAAAGCTCTCTTGTGCTTTAAAGAATTTCGTTTGTTTCACTTGCGAAGAAGCTAAACGCACTCTACAAACAAAATACGACTCTGAAATCACCCACCCTCGGTTATTTCCGTCCCCGTACGACCGCGGCAATCGTTTCCATTTCGAGACTCTCTCGACGTATCCGTACGATTTTCAAAGTCAGTTCGAAATATCGTTCCGACGAGAACGAGTATTTCCCCCGCCCGTTTCCCTCAAACCATGCGGACTTTGACAACAATGAGTTGGTGAACGGTCCTGTTGAAAAGTCGATGCGCAAGGGTCGTTTCGCCGTCAGACAGAAGGGCCGTCGGGGAACGTAATACGGTGTGTGTGCCTTCATTGGGCAGGTGTTATGATTCGTAATCATTTTCGTTGTTTTCTTTCTCTCTTACCTGCGTTTTAGCTTCACCTTGATGCAGGTAGCAATCGAGGTGAATACCCGTCCTCGCGAATCGCTTTGGTCTGCACATTATATATACGATTAATCTCAATATAGTTTTGGTGTGTTTTTTTTTGTGGTTAAAGTTCCATCTGCTTATGTTTGTTTAGTTGTTGCTGTTATTTGATTTTTGTTTGTATCGGTAATTCGTCATGCACGAAAAAAACGGAAGCAATTCGGGCCCACCGCCGCCGAAACAGAAGACGGTCGCTATTGTGGCTCCTACGAGGAGTAACAGTTTGGATTATTTGAATTTCGAAGAGAAACGACGGTTGATAGCGTCTTCGTTGTCATTGTCGGATTTCTTGAATGTGGGCAATGCCGATCCGAAGGATTTCAAGGATATAAAGGAAGGCGTGACAACAGTACTTGTTGGTAAGTTACACAGGCTTTCCATTGCGTAAATGTGTTCAAAGACTAACATGGTTTTGCAACTTCATATGTAAATTACTAAGTAACATTTTTGTTTTTGTCACTAAGCACATGTACTGGAAACATCTGAGGGTAATGTAAATATAACTAATTTAGGTAATAAGAGAATCATCAACTAAGAAAAATGTTGGTGTTGATAGAAAACATTATTTTTGACTTGGAGTCTTATTAAATTAAAAGGCTATTCCGAGGAACAGACACAAAAAGGAAAAGAAAACCCTTTAGTATAAAAATCATAATCATTGGCGTAGAGAAATTTAAACGAAATACATCGAAATACGGATAAGCAATAAATAAACAACTGAAGGAACAGTGGACTTCAAATGATACATGAAATGACCGATAAAATTACAAATGCGAGGAAGAAAGCTGTAGAAATTAGTGTTAAATGGAAAATTTTGAGATAAAAAAACTGAGCCAGTTCACTAAAATCATGAAAAAAGAAAAAAATCAACTTATTAAGGAAGAAAATGTGAGGATTTTATATCAACTATTAACATATCGAAGTAAAAAACGACGGAATCGAAAACCACATATTTACTTAATTCAAAAACGTAAATGTATAGAGGTAAGTGAAGAAATTATAGGAGATACTGAACAATTGTGTAAAAGTATATGCGATACAAGAAGTCAACAACAAAGCGAGGTATCGTCAAGGAAAGTAAAATAATCGACATAGGGCTAGGAGAAAGGTTAGATGAAACGATCAAAGATATGAACTCTGACAAATGCTTAGTGGTAGACAGAAAACTGAAATGAGACGTAAATATGTAATCTTTTCAACATGGGCCTATCAAAAGCTAAATCCCAAAAGCGGGAATATTGCACAAAAATCGGGATCGAACGGACCTTGAAAACTATAGACCTTCTCTCCTAACTGAAGTTACTGCAAAGTATATGACTAGGAACCTAAAAGAATATCAATAAGGATGGAATTATAGCATAGGTGAAGAGATCTGCTTAACTAATGGGGATAAGAGTGCCATACGATAGAAAAATGGTAAAGGATGAGAAAAATCTGTGTTCAAGAATTGGACTAAATGAGATAAGATCTTCAGTTCACATTATACTAAAAACCATTACTAGGCGAGCAAACGATTTCCTAGACTCGATGCTTCCTTAACTCCATATATTTACAGTCCTCAACATAATTATGAACCAACGGATCATGCAAACAGCAAGGCAAACTAGTCTAGTAAGTCTGTATAACTGCAGATTTTAGATTTGATTTTAGAGAAAAAGCTAACAAAAGTAACAATAATTAAGAGCTAAAGAAAGAGTCAAAGAAAGCGGAAGAACTGTACTTGAACGAAGTGTCTTTCAGAAATTTCTTTATCGAAGCTGACATAAGTGGTTATGGAAAACAGCACTAGGTAGAGGAGGCTAGAGCAACTTAGATCTAGACGAGAGAAAATATCTAGTGTAGCTATAGGATGAGGTTCTACCGAAGGAACTAGCATTTAAATGACCTGGTCACATATAAGATGTTTTTAACATTTGACAAGATTCCATGACATACGTTCAAATACTAAGTTTAATATATGCATTGGAGATCATAGCAAGGACACTAAAGGGTAGAGCAAATAATACAAGGAAGCATAATGGGCAATTTATTTAAACCCGTTTTAGGGAATGGCTCTGAATGTTTTCTGGCAAAATCGGAAATAAAGAAAATCGATCAAGTATAAGGGGAATTATTCTATAATAAGCGGATTTTATACTTAAGAGAAAATATATTATTATAATGAACCGGTGCACATACTAATTACAAAAGGAAGAGTGAGGCATTGTTTCATCGAGGAGGTAAATGTTGAATACCTACTTCTTTCTAGATTTTGAATTGAAATTACAAATATAAGAAAACCTCTTTCTGAAAGTTTGTCAGTTACGAATTCAGCTTCCGTGGTTCTGCAAAGAGTATAGGAGGCATTTTTTTTGGTATATTTCAGATTAATTCGCCGTCGGTGGGCGCCAAATTAGTTAGCAAATTGTAGATAAAACTCTGTGTTTCGCCCCTGTTTGAGATTTTTAAGTACAAGGCACCTAAATGTTTTTGACTATTTAATATTCATTTCAAAAGAGTACAACAATCAATTTTTTTGGGTATATTTCTTTGAGATTATTTCACTTACGGTGGGCGTCAAATTAGCAAACTATGTATAGGTAAAACATTGTGTTTCTCCTTACTGGAAACTCTTTCATACTCGAAAACCCTTCTAGCATCTAAGTTCTTCTTTACCCGATATTTATTTTGCGTAGCTGCCCAAAAATAGAGCTAATATCCTGATTTGATAATTTCTGTTCCCAAATCAGCGATCGATATTAGTGATAATATAGTGGAATTCAGATATAAGAACAAAAGCCTCTTCTTTAAGCATGTATTATTTGCGAAACCTAATTACCACTCAATAGAAATTTATAATTGACATGAAATTTAACAGTAAGCCGCTTAAAACATCACTTAAGTTATAGTTTATAAGCTATAACTAACAGCAAGCACTTAGAAGTAAATTATTTTAATAGAAATGATGTTTAACCTGTATATAATTTTCTTTGTCAGTTTTCATACGACATGTGTCCTCATTCGAGTGATATAGCGGTCAAACGGTTTGAAGAACCCTTTAAATTTTAACTTTGCTTTCAAAAAGACCTACACAATATAAACTTCTATACTCTATTACTTCTGATAGCTGATAATTCGGCTCTTTCAAATTCTCACTTTTATTAGTACCTAATCATGTTATAAGTAATGAATATGATATGGATACTAATGCGGGTTTGAATTTATCTTTAGCATCGCAGTGAAGTCTAAGAATTTTGAAAAATTAGGTTTTTTTTACGACAGTTGTGGAGAACGCTTAAAACCCAAAAAACTCAGTATAAAGCTTGGCCTCTGATTATTGTTGGTCGATCTTCACATTAAGAAACTTCTTACCGCATTTTATCTTGGTACATTATCACATGTACACGGGCAAACATAATTAAAACTAAATGGAATTTTCATCGATCAACCGTGTCATTTCCCCCTTTCAGCGTAAATATAAATAAAATTCCTTTTATTTATAGTCCCTCGCTCATCTCGACCGGCTGACATTCTTTTGATAAATTGCGTCTTTTTTAATCTAACGAGGCACATCTAATGGATCCTGTTTCTCTATAATACTCTTTGCGAAACTTTTCCTCCTCGTCCTCAGTGTTTGTGTAATGATGAATCGAGTACGTACGCTATCATCGTCGTCATCATCATCAAAAAGATGCCATTATAATCGACGACCTTGACGCATCATGTTGATATTCAGCTATGTTTCGTGATTTGTGTAAACATTACATTTATTTTCTAACATTACCAACCTTGCCTGTTGGTCATGTTATGGCGTTGTATTAGAAATCCCCATGTACACAAACGTGTCCGCCTTCGTGAAATTGTGTTTTCGATTGATTTTTATGTGTTCAGCAGTGGACACGTTTAAATATTAATTAATAATTTTGTAAACAATTCAAATGAATTTATTTTAGCGTCTACCATGTTCAGATAAATTGGAAATCTGCAATAGTATATTCTAAGGGATCGAGACACATTTGAGAGATCTGTTTTATGGGTCTGGTTTTATTGGAAAATGCATATAGAAATAATTTGGTCAAGTGCGAGTTGGACTTGCATACTAAGGGTTCCGTAGTACCTTCCAGATTCTAATATTCCAGTTTCAGACAAGCAGGGAATGAGTGCATTTTCTTATATTTACCCTAATATATTTTAAAGGAAGCGTTTTAAATTTTTATAAAAAAAATACACTTTGATTTTCCACACATAGACTTTTTATTTTATCTGCTTCAGGATTCGCTTGATTTTTATTTTATTTATGTTTGTTATGTATTTAATTTTCTAATTTGACCCCCAAAAATTAACATTAGAGTTTTATTTTATTGATAAACGTTCAGGGAAGCCTTTTATAATCTACTGTCTGAATTTTGAGGCTCTATAGATTGAAAGATAAAGGGCAAAATAGGTCAAGTTTTAAATTATAAATTATTAAATCTGTTATTCAAATTATTTAAAAATACAAATAAAATATATTTTTCAAAATTTAAATAGTGTACTCTCTTCGAGGTGTCATTCATTTCTTGAAAATCCTAGATGTCGGTCTTACATCTCGCGTCTTCAAATTTAAATAATGTAGTTTCTAAAATTTGAATTAAGTCGATGTTTAATATTTTTGCTAATATCTTTTAAACAAAGGATTTAAAAATATGATATATTTGTAATTCACATAATGACCTTTTATTTGATATATTACATGATGCGTTTGAAAATTCACTTTTATTTTCCATTTAATTGCACAAGTTGTCCCTAAAATTACTATGGAGGTTTTCTTATAATTTTTCTTATAAATTTCAAGTGAGTCCCAGTACCTTTAATTATTTTCAAAATTTTAGGTAGTATGGTTTCGGAAATAAAGCGAGAAATGAGAATTTTTTATATCTTTATGTTAATATCTTGTAAACAATTAATTTTAAAAATATGAAAAATATATATTGTATTCCTCATAATGAGCCCCATCATTTGATGTATTGCATGATGCGTTAAAGAAATATTTTTTATTTTCCGTTTAATTCTATAATTTGGCCCCCAATATTAATATTAGGGATTTATTCGTATTTTTCCTGTAAACAAAAAAATGTAGGTCTTATAGTTTGGGGAATAAAGGGGGGAATGGGTAATTTTTTAATATATTTTAAAATATTTATTTAAAAAAATAACAAAAATATATTTGTATTGGTCATAATGAGCCCTGTGATTTGATATATTACATGATTCGTTAGAAACAAGTTTAATTTTGTATTTTCCATTTAATTCTTTAATTTGCCCCCCAAAATGAATATTAGGGGTTTCTCCTTATTTTTCCAGTAAAGTTCAGGTGAGGCGATATACCTCTATTTTTTTTCAAAATTTTACAGCTTATGGTTTCGGAGATAAGTGGGGGGATGGGTAGTTTTTTTTTATATTTTTGTTAATATCTTTGAATTAATTTATTTTAAAAATATGAAAAAAAAAATATTTAATTCTGTGATTTGCCCTCCAAAATTGAAAGTAGAGGTTTTTCCTTATTTTTCCAGTAAACTTCAGGTCAGACTCTATACTTCTAATTTTTTCTCATAACTTTACGATTTATAGTTTCGGTGATAAGGGGGGGGGAATGGGTAAATTTTGGTATATTTTCGTTAATATCTTTTAAATTAATTTTTTTAAATATGAAAAAAAATATTTGTGTTCCTCAGAATGAGACCTTTCATATGATGTATTACATGATGCGTTTTAAAAAATTTTAATTTTTAAATTTTCATTTAATTCTATAAATTGCCCCCCAAAATTAATATTAATGGTTTCTCCTTATTTTTCCTGTAAAGTTCGGGCAACGTTCTATATTTCCTATTTTTTTTCAAAATTTTAGGCTTAGTAGTTTCGGAGATCAGGGGGTGGACGGTCGATTTTTTTAGTTTTTCCCCTTATATAAGTACCCCTAAAATCAAAATTTCTTCTTTTGTACTCCTGATGGGGTCACCAAACTGTACATTGATACCACATTTCAACCTCTTCCGTCCAGTAGTTTAGGAGAAAATTGCTGTGATGTGACAGAGGCAGAAATCCTGAATGATATTATAAAGGTATCCGTATATTCTATATACGGAACCCTAAAAACGGTTATGCATCAGTTTCCAATTGACTTAAAGTCGGAAGTCAGTAAATTTGGAATCCTCACATTAAAGGTTCCTATATTTGATGTACATTATTCCGAAAAATTGGTCGAATCCACAATCCTTAGTGCCTGCGTGCTGCACAATGCCATCACATAACAATACTGTATCAGACAATGGGTCAAACTATTATAACCAAATTTGCCGTGTTGATGCTAGCACACATTTTATATCAGCAAAGGCTATCAGTGAATATCTGTCAAAAAAAATTTTTATTCCATCGGCATAGCAATTCCTTAACAATGGATTTGATTCATCAAAACAACAATTAGGTTTTTTACATATTAAATTGAATTTTCCACTTCTTGTGACACTGCTTTCCAAGTTCTTTAAACTTTTTCGCGGTTTTTGTACTCCTTCAGATGTAATAAATAAATAAAATATTAACGCCTTTATCTTATCTATCTGTTGCAACTTCCGAGTTACTTTTCACGAAACTGATTTCGTGAAACGAGTTTCTTCACTATGCATCGCGCCTCATAAACGGGAAAATAATCATTATCAACGTTGGAAGGATCCACCTACTACATTGAAGTTGCGTTATATCAAAAATTGAAAGTATGTAGTAGATCATCATATATAATGTACTAGTATTTCATGGTATACATCTCCTCCCTTACATACTTGATATCTCCTTTGCGCTTCTGTTTTTAGCTTTTTAGGGTGTTTATTTGATCACTCTCACATTGAATAGCTTGCGGTGATTTTTGTTGTCCATCTATGATGTCCTGAATGTCCACTAGTTCGTTGTTTCTTATCTTCGTTGTCTTTGTGTTAATTTTATGCCTATTTATGTTTTGTTCCAGTTCTTCTGATTTTTTAATAGTTAAAATATCAATAGCATGTCTGAAATTATTTATATTTTCGTGGTCTACATTAAGTTTTTTACAGTTCCATTCTAACTTTTGGAAGATACTTTCTAATATCGTTGTGAATATCAAAATTTGTAGGCTTTTACTGCTTTCATCTGCAACTGCGGCTGACATCATGAGGATCACAGGCTAGGTAATACCTCGTAGAATGATCGTTCATCTACTCCTGAGAATAGTTTAGCTGAGATGGTGTCACCTTATCTCACTTCTCTGTTAATGAAAAATTCTGATATTCTGATTTTATATTGGCCAACATTTCTTAGTATGACTTATCTAATCCTTGCTCATTTAATTAGACCATTGATCAGTGCTTGCGTTAATACGGTATTCAAAGCTTTCTCGAAATCAATGAAGACTAGGGTAGTAGTAGTTTTTTTTGTGAGATAACTTCCTTTGAAGTTTATACAGGTGACATTATTAAACTCCGCAACATATGGGTAATTTTGTTATTAATAGGCGTAGGTAAAATTTTACTTAGCCAGTGGTTCGTGCTTTTTAAACAAACATGGTACCGATAACTCTCAGCAAGCTGCTATTCGTAACTGTCAAATTTTATGACATTTTGCCAAAAACGGTAGAATATGGCATTTTTTAGCCGAATTTCGAAAAATACTACTTATTTTTTTTAATTTAATTTTTCATATATTTGTTTTTGAGTACAAAATTTTTTTTATCAACCAAACCCGAGTTATTACATTTACACCAAACAATTCATTGCACAGTCCCATTTTTTTGTAAATTTCTCACTCAGAATGGGTTAGCTAGTATTTCATAATAAGAAAAATGTGCGGTGACACACCACAACAGACGATATTCATGTAGAAACGTTATAAATATAACTTTATACAAATATTTAATATACGAAATTCCTTGTAGATGTGGTTGATTTTGCTGGGCCATATTACTACAGTTTGTGTAGATAATATTCATCACATTAATCTCGGAAGACAAAATTCGAACTCCTCAGTCAGAAGAAACGCATTTTTTTCTTTTGTTTTCATTGAACTACATTTGAAGTATTTATTTAAGTGAGTAGAGCTAATAGATTGTTGCAAACAAATAAATAACCTTTACTATAGTTGGCGATATTTATCATTCATAACACACCCGTTTCAACTAAGAATGTTAATGAATCTAGAATTTGTGTTAAAGCGACACAATCATTACAACACACTACATTGAACAAAATAATTGTCTATACTAATTGCCCGCAGTGAAAATGTTACACTGTCGAGGAAATTACCGTTAGTTTAACAGCAAATTTTATTACTGTTAATAACTCAATTAATGACAAGAACTGTGGTAGGCTAGTCATTACTACTTACATGTTGTTTTATGTCAATTAAGGTGTTCAAAAAATGTTTACAAGAGACGACACTTAAAGTCATAAGTTACTTCACGAATGCCAGTCTTTAAGGCAACATCGAATGCGTTTTAAATGGGTTAACTTTAACATATATTTTTTTACATCTTTAACATATTTTTTTACATCTTTAACATATTTTTTTACATCTTTAACATATTTTTTACATCTTCAACTAGTTTTATTAACATCGACTTTAGAAGTTTGAGTCGTAAAGAGGTTTTTTTGTTTTTATTGTCGCGTTATCATTTTTCGACTCCATTATTATAAGTTCTACAATTTTTTCTGTTTTTCATTTCCTTGCACGTTTACTTCATCCAGTCACTCCATCTTGGCATGACATCATCATCGTATCTGAGTAACTCAATATCTTTTTTGTCTTTCTAGTATTCTTACGAGGGCTGCCTTTTATATTTCGGGATTGGACAACCCGTGTTGCAATCGACAACTGACAGCTCTATCGTAAAGTTTGACATTTTTGTTGTTTACAGTTTACAGTAACTTAAAGGATTCATCTCGGCCAAAAAATGGAATTAAATAGTGAACATTTTCGTGCGATTATTTTTTACAACTTTCGACGTGGATTAAGTCAGCAAGAGTGCATGGATGAACTTAATTTAATTTTTGGCAATGAAACTCCAAGGACCACTGTTTATCGATGGTATGGTGAATTCAATCGAGGTCGTAGTTCACTCCAAGACGAATTTCGGTGAAGGTCGTCCAAAAACAATTGTTGTTCCGGAAACCATTGATGCTGTGCGCGAACTCATATTGCAAGATCGTCATGTGACCTATCGTGAGATTGAGTCAACCTTACACATTAGTGGGACCAGCATACATTTGAATGTCAAAAAAATGTGTTGGATCCCACACAATTTGTCAATCGTTCAAAAAAAGGCTCGTGTCGATTGGTCGAAGGAAAAGCGCAAAAAATACGATCGCGGTGCTTCAAAACACGTTTATGACATAGTGACAGATGATGAATCGTGGATTTACGCGTATGAGCCCGAAAGTAAACAGCAGTCGACTGTATGGGTGTTTCAAGATGAGCCGAATCCAACAAAAGTTGTTCGCGCACGAAGCACTTCCAAGCAAATGATCGCCTGTTTTTTCGGAAAAACTGGACATGTTGCAACCGTACCACTAGAACAACGCAGAACAGTCAATTCTGAGTGGTACACAACCATTTTTTTGCCAGTTGTCTTTCAAGAAATGAGGAAAACCAACCGTCGAAGACGGATCACTCCTCACCACGACATCGGCTCAAACAACTGCATTTTTGACTACTCAAAACATCGATTTGATGAGTCATCCGCCGTATAGTCCCGACTTGTCACCAAATGACTTCTTTTTATTCCCGTACATAAAAAACAAACTGAGAGGTCAACGTTTTTCGACACCTGTTTTGGAGATACCTCAATCAGAGTGGAAAAAGTGCTTCGACAATTGGTTCAAACGCATGCAAAAGTGTATAGATCTTCATGGGGAATATTTTGAAAAACAATAAAGCGATTTTCGATGATTAATATTTGTTTTTGTTCTCTAATCCCAAAATATAAAAGGCAGCCCTCGTATAACCATTTCAGATTTGCTCTTAACCTCGCAGCCATCAAAGTTCGGGTTGAAACTAATTATCCAAAAAAGCTGTCACCTGTGATTTAATTGTGTTTGTGCATTTGATGTCAGCTGTTGTTTTGTGGTCGTCTATAAATGAGGTCACACCTTAAGGAGGTGAACATAGTGTGGCATCTTGTGACATCCAACAGAGTGACGCGATGAATGGCACCTATTAATCACGAAAAATTATTAAAACATGACCATCTCGGTTCACATCGTAACTTCGAAAATCGAACTTCACAACTAGGAATGAAGCAAGAAAAACAGCTTTCAGAGTACAAGAATCGTAATGACTATATTTAGTAACAGATTTGAATCCTAAAAATAGGTTTGACTCTCGATTGTTTGTCCAGTTAAGTAAATCTAACTGCCAGTTTCTGCATTCGATTTGTGCAAGCCTTTACAAAGTTTGGACCATGTGTGATCAATGAATTTTGAAAATTTGCACGAGAACATAACATAAAATAGCTCTTACTCATTAACTAATAACGGAAATTTGTCCAATTTTCTGACTAGGGATTTTTCGGAATCGCTGAAAGTGAATATGGTATCGACAATGCCAGAAATGCTGGTAGTAACGTCGTATGGAGAATAAATGCAAATATTGCCGCAATTCATTTTTTAAACTGAAGATTTGGTCATGGAGATTAAAGCAAAATTGTTTGTAAAGCTGCCATCCCCTATTTAAGGAGTGGAAATGGGTGATGAAAGAGTGCATATGTTTTTCTTTTGTTTGTAGTGTATCTCCAAGAGTTATTGGTATCCTTATATTGTAGGATAATCAATATGAGGGCTGAGGGGATGAATACATGAACTTTTACCAAAAAACACTCAATTGGGATTTCGTGGGCTCTCAACAAGATTCCAAAAATCATTTCATTCGTCCACTGTGGAGAACATATATTATTAGGGGCCATTCATTAATTACATAAAGGTCCCGAGAGGAGATAGAGTTATTAAAATCTCTACATGCCTTTTATTTTCGAGGGGGAAGGGAGGTAGGTAAAAGCTATTCGTATGTAATATTTTGCAATTCACAATGTACGATTTTTAACAGAGTGATTTATATTTAAGAGCTAAATGTTGTAGAAAACAACTGTGAGATCAATTTTTTTCTGTTATAATGTACAATTTTATTTACTACTTATTTTTATTCCATTCGTTTCTTATTTTACTCGAAGTATTATTTGTGCCTACTTTGACTTAGTTGCTTTCTCACTTCAAGATTATTTAAAAACTGAGAAACCTTATAGTGTTTTGAAGTAAGGCAAGTAAAAAATTACGATATAAAGGAATGACCTTGAATGGTATCCCCGAGTGTGGAAACAAGGGGTGGGAGTATCAATATATAAGATGATGATGACAAATCGTGCTGTTTTTTTTCAAAAAAAAATAGAAAGAAATAAACATTTATACGTTTATTAACATAGATTATAGTCGGGAAAACTGTTTAACCTTTTGTGTGTCACAGATGTGATTCAAACCCCCCGAAAGTTTGAAATTTTTATTTCCTAGATTCAATTTTAACCAATTAATCATGTCTTTCATAAGAAGAAATTCCATATTTATACAATTTTATATATCCAGGAAATACATGAACAAAAATATGCATTTTCTAGTCCTAATCAGCACATCACCAATCAAAAAAAATAACCAATCCCCCTCCCCCTCGAAAACCCACCCCGAAAAAAATTTCTGGGTACGGCCTTGGTTTCAGCAACAAAGCTGTCATCATTGTAGATTATTGTATTAGCGTAATGGTTTTCCCCACTAATTTACTGATATTATTTCAACTATTATAGACTAAGTGAGAATTGTAAATAGGTTTGGTTTAGGTTTACTCCGTGAAGATGACAGCTTTCTTATTGAAAGGTCGTTGAGTGTAAAAATAAAGGCTTGGTTACAAAACTTTGTGTTTATTCATAGATTATAATATAGTTTTTATACTTCGTTTATAAATATAGGGTAGTTGCGTACAATATGACATACTAGTCAGTCATCAAATCTTTATTTATTAATAATTTGAAGACTAAGTAACCATATATTCTTTGGTTGTAATTATAGAGATTAATCAACTCAATTCAAAAACAATAAAACTACTAAATATTTCTAAAACCTTGAACACAAACCGTTCTGTCCGCACTAGACGGGTAAAATGACAAATGTAGTGTGGAGAAAATGGAATACCAAACTTGCCACGAAAATTAATCGAATAGATGCAGAGCTCTTGATTGGTATTCTGAGAGTAGGTTGTCTACGGTTAATGAGCTTTCAACTTTTAGTGTAGTAATTTAATGTTTCATCATTGTCGTTCCTTTTCATATGTGCAGACACTCTAGTACCTGCTCATACCTAACACAATAAGGTACGCGATTAAATGCGTGGACTGTGGGACGTTAAACACTTTAAAATCCAATAGACAGCCAATGGGCAATGAAATGTCATTATTTTCCACAGTTTCAATAGCCTTTTCTATGGAGGTTTATTCATTATTCAAACCCTGTCGGTATGTTTTTCTAGTATATGTTACCATAACAAGGTATATGGTATTTTGTCTACTTTATAACATCCAACATTAGAAAATAATCACTAAAATTGTATGTGTACTTAATCAAATTACAATAAATTAACACTAAATGCAAACAAAAGAACGTAAAAAGTAATTACTTTTATGAGAAACAAAATACAATTGACTAAAATTGTGATGGCAAAATTCAAACAAACCAGTGTTTGTGTCACATGGACCAAGTGAGGCGACTGGTGCCACCCCAGGTTGCGACCAAGTAGTCCGTTACAGCCTATTATGAGAACTAGTATATCTGTGGTTTAGGAGAAACATAGGTGTGTTTTATTTCCCGTCTATGCCATTTTATACACATCTCCCCTATTATTAAAATTTTACTTGAACTCATGATATAATTGTTCTTGACCCCTACAAGAAATCATAGTAGTTCCTAATGTTTTATTTTCGTCTTACTTACATCCAAAAATGCGCAAAACATCATTTTATTCTAAAAAATAACTTTCTAATTAAAGACGATGTAACAGAATTAGATGCTCTCAGAACAATTGAAAAGTGAAACAATAGCGTTCACATTTTACGATCTAATTTCACTGTGCTATATCTCAAGCTGATTTCACAATATCTTCGCTCGTCGCTGGCTCGATATTTAACATAACTGTACCGGAATTATCTCTTCGTGTTTCGTTGTTTTATCGCTAATAGTAAACACAGTTGCGTACTACGGAGTACCTACTAGTATGCCTCACTAAAATGTAATGCAATGCATACGACACTGTAAATTCTCGTGTTGAATGGGAGGAAATAAAAACGATTCCCACAGGTTATTGTTGCAGCTTGGAAATTCGCGATGACTGAAAGATTAGAGGAAGAATGAATGCGTTGCGTCGCGGAAGGCGGCCGATTGTACAATGTCTCGGCAACATAATGAAGAAATAATAGCGGCGTTAATAATAATGAGAACGACAGCTGTATGTTTGTGGAATGAAGAAAAGTGTCTTTTGTTTTTCATTGAGTTGTGTCGTTAATGAAAGGGAGAGGGAGATAATGTTAAAGAACTTGAATAACGTAATGAAACGATCAGAATTTCCTTTTTTCAGTTTTTTCTCATTAATTGCAATCTGTTATAATTGTGGCTAATTAGTGCAGGCTGGAGGTAATTTTTTTAATGACGTAAATAAATTGCCGGATGAAAACAATTTTTAATTGTGGGCAGGGATGAACTATGGATTCTCGTGTATTTTTAATGGTGCAAAAAGTGTGCGTCAAAAATGACAGGAATCAAAGTAGGCGAGAACAGGTTTTCGTTTTTCTAAGCTAAGATCTAGTTTTTAGAAAACAACGTTAACATACTTTTTAGAAAGTATGTAATTGCAAAATGTACAATTTGAGAGGTGGTAAGATCAATTTTTTTTTTGTTTTTGCACAAACACAGAAGATTCAAAAATCGCTTATTTGTGCAATATTATAATAGTAGAAATATTTTTTTATCATTATATAGTTTGAAAAAGAAGCTCTTTTAAGTTCGAATCGAGTGAGATATTGTAAGTTTGGATTGGTTCATTTTTTGCTGAGATATTACTACCTGTGCATCCAAAACCCCTACATTTTTATGGCTTTTTTGTTTATGAACATTTCAATTTCGGTAATCCCTCATTATTTTCTCTAAGACCTATATTTTGAACCTAATTAAAAACTTTTGTTTAATTATTTATTTATTGTTTTGAAAATGCAGTAAAGTCTTTTTAATTGAAAAATATAAATAAACAATTGGTTTATTATTTTGTATCGTATGATTAGTCCATTTTACGTACTTATGGTAGGGAGAAACATTAATCTCAGCAATATGTAAAAAATCAGATATACCTTTAAACTGTCAAAAATCGTTAGAAATACTATTAAATCTTTATTAAATTCAAATTGAAAGAGTTGGTGTAAGTTTGGATTGGTTAATTTTTTTGCTGAAATATTACACTTTACTTTCTTTGTCCAACCAAAAACCCTAAATGTTTGATGCTCTTGTTTGTTTATGAACATTTCGATTACAATAAACGCGCATTCTTTTCTCCAAAGTCTATATTTTGAACCCAATTAAAAAGTTTTGATTAATGTTTCATTTATTGCTTTAAAAGAGAGAAAATTATAAACAAATACTTACTTTATTGTTTGGATCGTATAATTATTTTTTTAGAAATTTTTGTATTCGATTTGGTTTAAAAGTCATCTGCAATTAAGGTGAGTTCTTTTTCTGCAATATGTAAATAACCGAATATTTCATCCGACTCGATAAAATAATAACTTTTTTACAATTTTTTCAATTAAAAAGATTTTACTGCAATTTCCTTTTATATTTACCCATTTTTAAAGAAATTAATAAGCCATTAAAAATTTTGTTCAATGAAATGAGCCCTAAACAAAAAAATTACACCAACAAACATTTAGGGTTTATGGAGAAAGAAATTGCATATTTCGGAAAGAAATCAACCAATTCGAACGTATAAAAGCTTCGATTTCAAAATTAAAAATACTTCCATTCTAAACTAAGATAATAATAAATAGGTAAGTTTGCAACTGTTAATATTGCAAAAATAATTGATTTTAAACCTTTTTGAGCTTTTGCAGTAAAAAAAAGCAAATTGATTTTACCCCGTCTCAAAATCTGTTTTCGCCAACTTTGGACCCCACCCCTGTCATTTATTAAGGCACACTTTTTAATCTTTCAAAACAGGAGGATTCATTCATCCCTGTACACATATAAAAATTGATTTTATCTATTGCTAGAAAATAGATTTCTCTTTCCCAAATCCAGGTCGATTAAAAATGTCCTGATTTCCGTGTTGCTTACCTTCAAACAGCCTTCCTTGAATTTTCTCTTCTTTGATTTTCTTCTTTCAACAAGAACTTTGTTTTATCCCATACCATCCTATTTTTGCCCTTACTGATTATAACATGGTTGGCCAAATTTGATTTGTTCACATATCTTCTGGCTTGGAAATGTTACATTGGTGTTATTTTTTCCTTACTTCTAAAAATCTTGAAGGTTCACAGTTATGTATGCCCACAGTCACACACAACACTGTACCCACAATAGAGATAGAGCGTAATGTATTACTTGTTTTAAAAACAGTTTTAGATTAATTTGTCCCATACATCCGGAACATATGCAATTATATTCATCATTTGTTTTCTGTTCGTATTTGGTGTGTTGGTAGTTTGTTGGTTAAATCAGCGAGAAAGAAATCTTTCTGGATATTGATTTTGAAGTAGAGGGTTTTTGCTTTTGTGATGGATGTTATATTAAATTGACCAAAGTAGAAGAGATACCTTCTTTATGGTTTTGGGCACATTGTATTACCTGAAACATTACAATAAACGTTAGGCTATCTCCAGTTTAAGCTCATTCAAATAATTCCCCTTCAATCTTTAACATTCACATAATTCCTGTTTTAGTTTTGAACTCACCGACTCTTCAGCTTCTCCAAAGGAGAGGAGCTGGTTTGATCCACCTCTACTTTATGTATATGTGTACACGATGTTCAACAAGTCCCAGTACGGCTGATTATCTCGACAGCAAGACATTTTACAAAAATAAGGTGAAGGCAAAACTTTTAGAAGTTTTCCCTGGCCACAAAATGGTCATAATGGATTTGACCTTGACCGTGAACTTCAAGGTGAAATCAAGGTTAAGTTGATTTTTTCAAATGGGTACACTCAAATACCTAAACTCCATTTAGACTGACACTGATGATAATGATGGAGCAATCATTTTTAATATGCTCATTTTAAATTTAAATAACCAACGAAAATTTGCCTTCTTTATTCACTGATTTTTTAAAACATAAGTAAATAATAGTAGGTTCCTTTGTTTACACTTTCAGTACATTTCATATTTTAATTTTAATATTATATAAAAATGAAAAACTGATAGAGATTGATAAAAGTTAACAATAGACGACATAAGATGTTATTCTTAAATTAGTTACCAATGCAATTTTTATGTTGTTCAATTCAGATTCTTGTTAATTTGTTCTTAATAAATAGTAATTAGTGACAAGCCAAATTTTTTTAGATATATAGGTAGGTATGTGTTGATTGCTCCGTCAATATCATCTGTGGCTAAATGGAGCGTAGGTATTCCATTTTGCTAAATTTATTACATAAATTCATATTATGCAAGAAATATAAATATGTGTCTGCTTAAAATTAAAATTTGCTTTAAGATTATTTATTACAAGAATATAGTACCATCCCTTAGCAATTTTTCGAATGGACTCCAAATATTTTTTTACGGTGTGGCCAAATATTTTCAATACTTATATGTATTTATACTTTAAATTTTGAAAAAGTGAGATGAGGGGTCTCTAGACCAACTCGTCTACTTTCCAACGGTGGTTTATTCATAATGATAGGGTCATCCGGTGAGGTAATAGGCCGTTCAAAAAAATATGTTGTCCATAGGATTGGCTGAAATTTTGCAAAAACTACAGTATTTATTTTTAGAACATGAATTGGGCAGCAGAAGATCTATCGCTTCAATTAATAAGAATGTTTCAGTTATAAAATAAAAAAATATGTAAGCCATTTTTTTTTTAATTTCCGGTAAAGGTTCTAGTATCTAAGAAACCAAATGACGACGAAGTTGAGCGTATAATAGCTCATTTTTGTAGGTTTTTCATTTCTCTTCAACATTGCCCACAGTACCAAACACGGTTTTATCGGTGGATTTTTTTGTAAAAGTTAAAAACTAAATTACCGATTTTTCGCTGTTTTTTGTTAAAAAACAAAAATGAATGGATAAAAAATGTTGGATTTTATGTCGGTTAGTCAAGTTTTATCATTAGAACCCGTTGATGTTGGTTTTGTTTTTACTATTAATTTTGTCATGTAATTTCGTAAATGACCTGAGCTAATAATGAATTTGGTAAAATTATATGCCTGTCAAAAAATCTTTTTTCTTAGGCCCAAAATGCCCGTTGTACGAAGCCAAAATTCGATCTAAATTTGACTTCTGGTGAACCTAAAGCTCGAATGTAAAAAAATGGCAAAGGACATATCTGAACATCTGAACGTAAAATTTCCCCTTCTTTTCATTTCCAGTATCAAAAATGAGTGTTCCCATTTGAAAAAAAAAACAACTTGACCTTGCCCTTGTAGATCATCGTCAAGGTCAAATCCATTATATTCATTTTGTGGTCAGGAAAAAAATTTAAAAGTTTTGTATTGACCATATTTTTGTAAAAAGTCTTCCTGCCGAGATATTCAGCCTTACTCGGAATTTTTGAACACCGTGTATCTAGTGGGTTTCCATTACTAAATTTAGTTACTATTTGATAAAGCTAGTGTAAAGTTCGTACATTTAAAAAGTATCTAATATATGATTTTTTATGGTATTAGGACAACTGCTTGGAAAAAATCGTAGTGTTTTTCATTACTAAAATATCATCGATGTTTAAAAGCTAATTCATGACTCATTTAACAATTATTCATAGCAATGTGAATACTCCACCAAATCGATTAAATGCACGTAGATATGCAAACCTACAATTTACAATTCAATATGGGTACCAACAAGTAGTTGCAGCAACAACCGCTGTACAACACCCGCAAGGGAAAAACACAGTCGTTTTGCGAATACATAATGTAATAAACAAATGATCGATCACCACAGAACGAATGTCTTTCTTCTCAACCCACTAAGAGCCTCAAATACGGGCAATTAAAAAGGAATTTACATGGCATATAATTGCCGACACCATTATGACAACATAATTATCGAAACAGTGCAAATATTATGACAAAACAGAAGCTGGTTTCATTTTTTTGTGATATTTTAACATTTCGAATTTAAAAAATTAACACCGTAATTAATATCATTAGCGGATGTGAACATTTATAATCGAGATCTAGATCATAGAGCGTTGAAATATTTCTCAGTTAATTATATGTTCAACTGTCACAGCGGATATGTTGACATAGTAAGGCATGAAATGTATTCGATTGCATTGATTGAGAATAATTTTTTATCATACATTTGTGTAGCTATTTTTCATGTTTTTATTATTTAGAATATACTTGTTATTATGGAAACTAAAGGGTGTTCCAATTTGAGGTTAATTTCTAAATTTGCCGCCATTTATATTTTTTGTACTAGAATTATCATATGCTATTTGACAGATGACAAGTAGGAATATTTCGGTTATTAAAAATGGAGAGATATACGATTGAGCAACGCGTGTTTATTATTAAAAATTATTTTAAATTTGGTGGAAGTTGTGCAGAAGTTGGAAGAAAATTTCGTACAGAATATGGAAGAGAAAATTTTCCGTCACACGTTACCATTGGAAAAATTGTTCAAAAATTTGTGGAAACTGGTTCAGCAAAAAATGAAAAAAGCAAAACATATCATCGTAGTGGACGTTCAGAAGAAGATATTGCAGCTATTACTTCCTAGTGTTGTTGAAGAACCAAAAACATCAATTCGTCATCGTGCACAGCAATTGAACATTCCAAAACTCACTTTATTCAGAATTTTGCACAAAGATCTTCAGTTAAAGGCTTACAAAATTCAGATAAGGCAAGAAATAAAGCCAACAGACTTTGGTTTACGTTGTCGATTCGTTAATTGGGTCATACAACAGAAACTAGAAAATAAGAATTTTTCAATAAAATCAGCTTCAGATTAATCACATTTTGAATTGGGTGGATTTGTTAACAAGCAAAATTGTCTGGGGTGAAGCAAATCCACGAGAAATAATGGAAAGATCGATGCATTCACAAAAAGTAACTGTTTGGTGTGGTTTTTGGACTAGTGGAGTGATTGCTCCATACTTTTTGAAGATGACAATGGAAATGATGTTACTGTGAATGGTGATCGATATCTAACGATGATTACTAACTTTTTGTGGGATGAATTGGAGCATATTGATGTGTAGAATATGTGGTTCCAACAGGACGGTGCAACATGTCATTCAGCAGTAGGGACAATCAATCTTTTGAAACAGAAATTTCGTAATAATAATTGCTCGAAGAGGAAACATTAATTGCCCCCCCTATAGAGCTATTTAAAAGAAAAGGTCTATACCAACGATCCACAAACAATTGATGACCTAAAGGAGAACGTTATTGACTGTTTTCAAGTATTTGAGCCGCAGTTTTTCCAGAAAATTATAGAAAATTTTGGCAAAAGATCAGAAGCTTGCCGTACACCAGCAGGTGGTCACTTACAAGATATTGTTTTCCATTACTAAACCGAAAAAATGTACTATCATTTGAAATAAAAAATTTGATCATTCTTAAATAATTTTTGTATTTTATTAAAAGTTTAAAAATTAACATCAAATTGGAACGCCCTTGAAATACGTGTAAAATGCTATTTATTATCTGCTGTCTTTTCTTATATGGTTCAAACAAGAGAATCCAAATAATATTTCATAGTGTATTCATTTAAGAATGTCAAAAAGTACCAAGGATATTATATCAAGAACGATAATTAAACAAGTTATTCACAGGTTTTAAAGGTTCATTCCTTCACCACTTCCTAATCTGTGCCATGTCACATCACCCAACTTGTGCGGCATTAATAATTGTTATCTAAGTATATATAAATAGGCAAAAATAAAACAACAACACTTCCACCTGTGTTTGGCAACCAAATTTCTTTTATTTTCGTCGCTATTGAAGCTTTATAAAAAACTGTTAATATTAAATAAATAATAGTATTAAGAAATTATTTTACCCGATTTTGACAATGACACCATCCTTTCAACAATAGTTAACTACCTCTGTTACTCTTCCGGCCGCTAGGTGAGACCGTTGTTTCATATACGCTCACAAAAAGAACCTCAATAATGTTCAAACTATTTACACGGTCAAATTTTGACCATTGAGCAAACATTTGTTGTTATAATTGGATCAGTTTCATCTTCTTATTAATTGTTCCCGTTGTGCTTATTCTTCATTGAAATAAATCTTATTTGAAATCAATGCCACTATTTAAAACATTTTGTTTATTTATTTATTACACCATACAACAGTACAATGACCAATTACAGGACGGGAAAACACAGAAAATTTACAAATAAGAAAAATATACAAAAAATAGAAAAACATTATCTACTTTAACATTTTACATCAGATTAAGGGAACAGAAGAACCATTTTTTATCACATTTATGGCGGAATTAAAAATTAATATGTTTCTTGGTTTTGGTAGAGAACATGTACTATTTGGTTTCGTAACTATTTAATTAGAGAGACATCTGAATTGAGCTCTCCTTTCCATAATGCAAGCCAAGAGGCGAAAATCTCTTCAGTAACTCAAATTGGAATAAACTTGAAAAACGATATGAACCATCGATTTTGTCAAGACGTTGGAAACTGGTGTTTATAGACTTGAGAATTTGAATTATAAAACCAAAACTTATAAGCTGTTTGTATAATATTATAAAGTGCAGATAAAAATTTTCTTTGCTACCAAAGGTATCACCAAGATTTTTAATATTATTCTGTCATGATAAAGTAACACCATCTGTCTTGTTAAACTGCATGAAGCTGGTAGCAGACTTATTTTTACTCCTTGCACTCACATGGTGAAGACTTTTCTGTAACCTAACACATTCATTTTCATTTTCTACAACAACATAGATTTTTAATATTGTCAGCGTATAGAAGATATTAAACTTCAACACTAACAATGACATTTATAAATAAGGCACCAGTATCTTGCGGAATACCTGATGTCGCGTCAATATCTGATAATTTGAAACCACGTCATTCAAATTATTGCCTTCTGTTCCTAAAATATGATTCCAACAGTATATATATAAGTGAAGAATATGAAGCAAAATCTTTTAGTTTAGCAACCAGAATGTAATGATCAAGTCTGTCGAAAGCTTTATAGAAAGGCGTACAAACAACATCGATATTTCTCAATTTTATGTTCCGAAATGTACTGAGTATTGCAAAAAAACTTCATTGTTTGACAAAATCATACTATGTAAAACCTTATTTGATAAAAAATTACATATAATAGAGATAATTCAGTAATTTTCCGTATTGTTTTTATCTCTCTTTTCAGCACTGAGCATATTCTTAAAGGTTTTGAAACAGTATGAAAATCCCTAGTTACTAAAAAAGATTTAATATTTTTGTCAACAACAACTGCACAATCACAAATTACTGTTGTAATTTGATCAGGACCTTTTGTATGATTAGGCTTCAGTTGTTTTAGGACTGCTAAAATTTCGGAGGTTGCAAACTTAGTCACATTTAAGAACTATACTTCAATTGATCATTTGCATAGTAGTTATTGTTTTATGGGTTCGAACACGTATGTTGTGCTAAAAAAAGTAATGCAACTTAGTTAGGGACTTCCTGATCTTATTTATTGTTTTACAAACAAATTCACATTCTTCAAGTTTCAGTTCTAAAGCTTTGATAGATTGGTGACTTTTGTTCTTGCTGGGTTGTCTTCCATTCCAAACTTATGCTGCTGCTTGGTCGCACCTATTTTGAGCTTCATAAACACTTATTATTTCTTTTATTTCCTGCAGAAAATGTACAATATTAATGTGCAGCATTTAACCAGGAGGAATTAAAGTTTTTTATGTATATTAGAAACGGGATTACTAGGGGAACGTTCGGGGGTGAATACGATAACTATTTACAGGTCGACGTACAACAGCAACTTAGATCAGTAGTAGCGAGGTATATATAGCTAAAGAAAATTACTTAAGAAGTTGTGAATTGGTGAGAAACTAAGTAAATGAATTGTTTTAGAACCCACATAAAATTTACATTTTTGACTTTTGACATCAGTTTTCGCTGTTACAAATACCATTTTACCATTTATTTTTAAGTTTTATTATTACATTCCTTGTAATTAAAATTTGTTTGCTAGGTGCTTGCGTGTCATTAAAGAGGCAGGCAAATTTAAATCAATGGGTGTACAGTAACATCCCACGCGGAACTACAGTAACAAGAATTTATGACGTAGCATCATCTCAAGGAAGTTTTCGAGTGTTATTCTGCGCGATTTATTTTCAAGATATTGTTTATTAATGTACCGGAGAGCTCGAGGTATTTTAGGCGTAGGTCGTGGAGTCATCGTCTCAGTCGAGTAATACAACAATTTATATTCTTTATTCTTATTATTTCGCTGACCGTACCTTGATACTGAGAAACGTGCAAACTAGCTTCGAGTTATCCTCCACACAATATTCTCTCTGGTGTCGACAGAGGTTAAAGAGCGTTTTGATGTGCACTATCAAACATGACAGTAAGTCATCAATTTTGTGCTTTCGGCGAAAATTTATTCTTGTCGTGCTGACAAGATCTTATCGGAAATCACCAGTTTTCACAAGAGGTTTAACTTGTCTATCAATTTGGCGTACAACGATTTCGATAGAAATTGAGGAATATGAAAGTTGTATAGTGATTTTTGAAAGAATTGCAGTGAAGTAGGGCGCGTTGTGTTGAAATGAGCCACCTTTTTTAATCGAAATAACATTTACATTAATTTCCGGAGTCAATGAATTGCCAATTTTTATAGAGATATTGATTAAATATAGAGTACGTCAGGCCCTTAGAAAAACGTAACGCATGGTGGGAGAAAAGTAAACCAAGTAGACGTATTTGACTTTCTAGGCTCGCTTCTGATTCGGGCTCATTTGCGACAATCAAATAACGTCTACCTATTACTTGCAGCTCTAGATTGAGACAGACAGACAGACAGCCTACTCGGTTTCCTTGCTCTGTCATCAGGCGTTACGAATCCTGTTGTACAGGTACCATACCCCAAACCTTACGCATTCTGTCTTTAGGTATTACTTGGCAACTAGACTCAACCTCGTGTGTGGATAAGACGACCTCAACAGCATGAAAAATCATGACGAGGAAACCCAACGAGCTGAAGTACGAACGGGAACTACACCTAGAGGAGAACAACATTGACACAGCAGCAATACAAGAAATCTGGCTCAAAGAAGAGGACAACTTTAGGATCAGGAACTTCACAGCACTCAGATTGGACAGCCTAGGACCGAAACAGGAGGAGGAGTCATAATCGCCCTGAAGGATAACCCAAACCAAACAGAGAACACCGAAAATGGACAACGTCAAGCCGAAGATGCTAGGAGGAGACTACGGGAACACGCAGAAAGAGAGCGATACTACTTAAGAGGACCATGAAATCAACCCGTCACCCGACGAAAGGAGGTCAAGGAGACGTACAGGATGAATTTATCCTACAGAGAGACAAGGAGGAACTATCATCAGACCACAACCCAGTTAAACAGCATAACAGCATCCAGATGGACTGAAAAGCCACACACCAAGACAAGAAGAATCACACAGGACCACGAGACCCCGAAGGGCGCTACTGCAGACAGAAGAGGACGCAACATATCTTAGGGAAGAAGTATCTTAAGGAATAGCGTAGGGAAACAGTGCAGGGAAACATATAACATAGAAAACATATTAGGTAACAAATATCGAAACTATATTAGGAGTAAGAAATTTGTAAAAGATTTAGCTTTGATAATAAAGACATGACTAACTATTTATTACTTCTATGAGCTAAATAGATATACTGATGTAACGATTAAACATTGTTTGTTTCTGAGGGTCAGAAAAAAAAACAGTTAAAATTAAGTTTTATTGGAATTTAATTTTGAATCTTAATTAGGACTTTGCACCTTGAAATCTTTTGTCCGATTAACTCAAAGACATCTTTCCAAGCAGTGTTGCTAATCATTCATTCAAAATTCTTCTTTAATGAAGAAAATAGTTGAATTGAATCAAAAACTTCCCATTAATACAGGATATAACCGGGGGAAATGCTTAATTATAATTATTTTTGACACTACTTAGTTTTTTCAACATTTAGTATTCTTCTCAAAAGTTAACAACTAAAGAAAATAGTCGAATTGATTCCCTTCAGCTTCATTGCAGCCTACGACTTAAGGATTTCACCATTGCATTGTCATGATGATTCTATTTAATTCTTATAAATCTTTCGTGTAATCACTGTATTAGTTCCTCTCTTATATAAACAGGAGTTTCTAGATAACATCTTTCCTATGCGCTCAAAACTAAATTTCCAAAAGTTAGGTAAACGAGGTGGCCAACCAAAAGGAGCTCCAGTACTAACTAAGCAGCATCGTATGCTTCACTTAGAACAGTTCAGCTGCAAAATGAGGGTGTCCCGTCTTGCTAGAACCACATACGACATCTTACATACATTTTATCACTTCAGCAATGAACTGAAAAACAAACTGTTTCAAGGTTTTTCCATAAACTAGAATCGTTTTCTATCAACAATAATAATCAAGAGAACAAATTCGTTTTATTGATGTATTTAGCATGTACGTTATTAAAACAAAAAATAGTGGTCTCGCTGCTCCTAATAGTGTCCTAATTTTTTTTCTGCATAAAAAATAGCGCGTAAATAAGTGGTTTCCAACGTTTTTCCATTTTTTTTGATACATATTGGACTTTTCGAAAATGTTTTTTTGGGAACAGCTCGATGCCCCCCTTGCAACAGGGGGGCGCTCCCCACAGGTTGGAAACCACTCGCGTAAATGCTGATGTTAGGTCACGTGACTCCTTTATTTCATTCTGATGTTCTTTTTTATAAACATTATAGATTTAGAACTTTGTTTAATAGCTTATTGAAGGAATAATGGTTTATAAATGTAGTTGTAACGGCGCCTATCTGGCTTCAGAAGAAATTAGTGCGGGAAATTAATTTACAGGAGAAATGTTGAACATCTTCAGGTTATATGGGGCGCCGTCTGGTCGACCATCTTCAGGCGTGATGGGGTGACCTTCTTCGGTTGTTGGTTGGTGACGTTATCGCTCCTAAACGTGGTGGCCCAGATCGATCACGGAGATCCGTGGGCTGACTAAATTAATTCAGGCTTGCCAGCTTGACGCATGAAATTTCGGCAGGCGCCATCTTGTGGCGTTCGAGGTACTGAGAGAAAAAGTCGCAGCCGTTTTTGAGCCCGACTTGGTTTTTTCAGTCACATGCGATAATGACGCATATTACATTAAAATTGTTTACTGGTTGTTAGGAATCTGATTTTTGTGTGCTTTCGGTGATGATCGGTTCTTCTTAGATTTTTACAAAAATAATTCCTATTTCTGGAGAAATTAACATAAAATAAAGTGAGTTTGTTTGATAGACTTTTACACCTAAACGCCTGAATTGATTATGATGAATTTTGGTTTCGAGCGAGATGGACCCCTGGACACGTTTATAGCCTACTTTTTCTGGGATGAGGGAGGGGGTAATTTTGGTATGAAACTTTTTATTGGTTCGTCCGATTTGCTTCAAATTTTGCCGAATTAGTGTTTAAAATCAATAATTAAAGTATGCAGATATTTTTGGTCGAACACCTTTCCTGTGAGACATATCGGTATATCTGATTTTAATATATGTCTTAGCCTACCAAAAGCACCCTAGGTCAGTTCTATCTTGCTGTTTAGTTCATAGGTTTGGTTATCTTTTCCCATTCGGAGCTCGATATTTGTAAGATGTTACGTATTGAATTTATTTTTCTTTCAGCAGCGCTAGATTTGTCATAATTTGTGTCTTGGTAACGTTGATTTTGAAGCGTATTTTCTGGGAAATTGCTGTTAGTTCTAAGACCATTTCATTTGCCTCGTCTAGTCGGTCTGAGGTCAACACGATATCATCGGCAAAACGTAGGTGGCTTAGCTTTTCCCAATTTATGTTTATGCTTTTATTTTCTAATTCGATCTTTTCAAAAATATATTCTGTCAGTGTTGTGGAAAGCTTAGGTGATATTTTGTCACTTGTCGATCTTGAACCAATCTGTTTCTGCGTGCATTTTTACTTTTGCTGTTGCCTACTCATATATGTGTCGCAGTACGGAAATGTAGTGAAGGTCTGTGACAGTTTCCAAGAGCTTTAAACAAATGACAGTGATTTATGGAATCCAATGTATTTTCGTAGTCGATGAACGTTAGTACCAAAGGATTGTAGTATTCTATACTTTTTTCTATTAATGATTTTATCACTTGGAGATAGTAATCTGTTCTATACCCGGCTCGTAAACCTCCTTGTTCTCTTGGCTGATACAGGTTACGTGCCATAATGATTTTAGTGAAGCAGTTTATGTAGGTGCGTGGTGCTGTAGATTTGTGATGCTGCATTTCTTGTTCATGATGACAATAATATTATTCCATATTTGTAGGGTTGTTTCTACGTCTAATTAACTGAAGATACAATTTAAGATAAATGGGGAGATCTATTTTAAACGACTGTTAATGAATGCGACTGTGACATAATTTTAATCATCACTATTTTATGCCGATCTCTAATAACTTGGGTTACCCAAGATGATCCACAAATTTGAATTAATTATTTCACCATCCCGGCGAATTAACTTCATTACAAAAATCACTCTGTCAGCAATCGTTTAACGAAAGTTTGCAATGCGGAAGAACGAATAATACATTTTTCATGCTTGAGATGCTTTGCGAACGCCAAGCGTACGGCATTTCCTCCTTTTTCTATGCGGTAGATTGTCAGTTCGGTTATTTACAAAGATTTTAATATCGCTTTTTATATTTATGATCTGTCGGTATGCATCATATTCCACGCGTCATTGAAGGTGAAATTTAAAACCTCACGCCTTCGATGTGCGTTTTTGGTTTTTAATAATTTGCGGAGACAAAATCTACGCCGCATTAGAAACCACAAAATGAAAGTATTATTCGATACGGTGTGAATATTTTATGTTCCTAAAAATATTTCTCTGGTATTTGTCAGAGAACGTGTGATAATAGTTACGCAAAGTGGTGATAATCAAGAATGTACACTGACTACTTATAATGATGCCAAATAAGTAAACTTAAAACTGGAATGATGTGTGACGTCAGAGAATTCATTTCCATTTCTCAGTAGTACGAGATAGTCACTAAATGATCACAGTATAATCTGGTCAACATGTCCCATTTTATTCAGGGTTGCTTTCATCGAAAATTATAATCAACGTGTCATTCGATTAGTAACTGTATCTAGACAGATTTTGAAAAAAATCCACAAAAATGTTGCAAAAGTTATAAACAATTCGGTTAAAAGGGGGGATTCGTTTTTGGTGAATATGCCGAAAACTAAATTGAAGATACTATCTTTTCCAGATTTTTTAATCTTTTGTACACAACCTGCAGTTGCGATCCCCTGACCTGATTGAAATCCCAAATTTTATTTTTTTCATTTCTCGATAAAATATTAACTTGTAGACAACGGAATAAAAAAAGGATTTCTAAAGAGTAGGGAATTTTCTAAAAAGAACCTTCTACGTTTCAAATCATACCACTAATATTTATAATTTAAATTTAGAGATCAAAATTGGTCTAAATGTGGGTGAAATAGCTCCTACACGCTCATCAAGGTATCTGCACATTCATTCAAAAAACTTATTAAATATGAATGTATTAAGGAACAAAATTATGTAATATTAACAAATATGAGGAAAACAATATTCCTGTGAAAATATTTTTTTGCAACTTTTAAATTTTTTATTTATTAAGTACTTTTCTAAGTAGGAAATTATTATAAAACGTCAGATAATTGTTACCTTAAGAACCTGCGATTTTTTCACTTGTTTAATCAGATGGCTATAGAAAAAGATTCTGGTTAAAAAACTAAAAAAATATATTTTCTCCTTTTTCATAAACAATTTATAACATTAAAACATTTTTCTTTGTCGAATCGTAATAAAACAGAAGAGATGTTTTTTTTTAATTTTATCGTTTATTCTTTAATTCATTTTTATAAAGAACTGCTTTTTTGAGATAATTAACAATTTTTTTAATAGTAAATTTTGTTTCTTTAATATTTTTCAATAGCTTGGATTCTGAGAATAGAGTCAAGTAAGGTTCTTAATTTAACAATTATCCGGTTTTTATAATAATTTCCAACTTTATTTAAATAATTAACAAAAGCATAAATATTATTTACATTTATTGTTTATTTATGTTTGTAAAGAGTAGGGTTTTTTCCCTAAATACTGATATTAGTTACACAGGTCATGAAGACCCAGGACTGATACACAGATGGCTTCGCCTACTTTCAAAATTTTCATAGTATTCGGTATAATAATAGATTTCTGTTATGTTTAAATTATGGATATCAAAGAGTTATGTATGTTAATCAAACACTGGAATCTAATGGAAAAAATACCGTTCAAGCTCAGCAGTGACTTGAAAAGTGTTACTGGAAAAAGTGCCCGTTGTAAACAATTATTTGCCGATGGTAGACCGCAGGACGTTCAATTAAGAAAAAATCTAAAAATTCTGAAAATTGTCCCATCGTAAAATGAAGTTTTAAGGGATGAATAGTGCACATAAGAACATTAGGGTATGAAAAACTTTTTCCAAGTGGGTGCTGCGTTTGCTTACAGTGGACCAAATACAACGATTTGATGATTTGGATTTCACCTTCGAATCATCAAATCGATCCGAACTGCTTCCACATGCCACATATTTAACCAGAACTGACTTCTTCCAATTTATAAATTTCAGAAAACGTTCCAGAGAAAGAAATTTGACTTTAATGAAGAGATTATATCCGTAACTGAAGCCTATTTTGAAGCGCTTTGTCAACCGTTCTATAAGAAAGATATGGAAAGTTTTAAACAATGTTAGAAGCTATAGAAGAAAAAGTTATTTCACAGGTTAAATATATAATTTTTGAGGGAGGGATTCGCATGGTGAGCGCAAAAGCTCAATCATCCGCATCAAACCATACTTTCACCTATAATTTAAAATTGTAAATATTGGGGTTTGAATTCTGGGAGGTAGAACCTTTTTAGGAAATTTCCTACTGTTTAAGAATCTGATATCTATAATAGTTTTCGAAATCTCATAAAATAAATATGCATATCAGACATATGTTTAAATATCTAAAGGCAACATTTATGTTTCTTTGAATGTCTAGTAATAATCACAGATAGATTCCTCTGCTATAACTGCTATAATAATGTTTTATCAGTACTGGATGACGCACAAACTGGTAGATTTCTTGATAACATGTTCTAAAAACATGTATGTCAACCGATACTGACTCATTTTATTCCCTTCGGAAATATTAACTTTACATCAATCTTGCATGATTTCTTTTCATTCGTTAAAATGAAGTACGTTCAATCTTTTGATTTCTCTACCATATTCCAATTACTTGTTTTTCTTGAAGTATGTTTGTCATACCCTCTTCGAGGTGTCATTCTTTTGTACGCCAGACAATGTCTACAATATATTTTGGTTTTGGTCATGGAACCTTCATCAGTTGCGCTTCCCTCAAGATAATGTCCTCTAGAATACTTTTTTATGTTTTGATACATATCGGTAAATTTGTAGAGTTGTAAAGACTGATATCTAGGATTTTCGGGGAAACTAACTCTTAGGTTAGAATGTCACTATAAGATTTTTCAGGTTAACTTCACCTGTCAAGAGATATTGAATACTTTGAGTAAATTGTTGCAAAACGCTAACAACAGTAAAAACTCGTAAAAAATAGTCATAAGGTATTAAAAAACTTCAAAAAATCTAGAGGGTTAGCGAGCTAAACCAAGAAAAAAATTCGTTTGCAAAACTTTTTACGATTTTTTGCCATTTTTAGTGTTTTTGGCGATTTACTCAAATTTTGGAGGTGTGCGGGTCAAACCAACCTCGGAATCCGATTCAGCGCATCAAAATACATGGACCTAGATAGGTCTGGTCAAATACACAGACCACTTTTTTGTGTGCTGGTGAATTAGTACTACTGAAAACAGTGCTCCCAGTCATAATCCTTATATTGTACTCCTCGCAGTTAATCGATCGATTATCGAGTTGGTGGAGTAACCACGATATTTGCTAGACTGGGCTCCTAGCGACATCACTATGTTATCAAAATTAAGTAAAAAAAAATACTTGGGCCGCCACAATTTCAAGCAGCTGAGTGGTTTGTTTGCAGTGGGTGCACTTATAAACGCAGATTATTATAAATTGGTCAGAAAACTAGTATAAACTCCTCATGTGTCATGTTTGTTCAGCCTATCATGTTAGGATTTATTAGCCCTGTCATGTTGCGATTTGTAGACAGTTTTGTGCATTTCAATCAACTATGCTCAGTTTTGTGAATCTAATTTATTATGAATAGTCAGGAGCGCAGCAAAGGCGTGTGGCGCCATCTGTGTACATAGTTTGTTCTCACGCTAGGGTTTGTTAAAAGTGTTGTAGATTTCAAGTAATGCTCAGTAATTCTATGAATACATTCTGGCTCTACTCGAACTAATCAATAAATTGCTGCTTTTGTTAAAATTTGTATTATTTACGATTTTTTACAAAGAGCTTTAATCCTGAGGTAGAAGATTTGTAGCTACGCTTTACTCTCCTATTTTTTCTAGTAATAAATCTGTCACAAATATCACACGTAATCAGACAAGACCATTCTCTGCGTATTATCTTATTTGATTGTCCAAATATTTGAATTCTCATTAGCAAATAGCATATATCTGTCCGCATAGCCATGTTAATCTGACGTTCCAAACAGTGTTCTCGTCCCAGACAAACAAAACTATAAAACATCACCCGTAGACATGACTAAAGTACTTTCGGAACGAATGTCAAGTCGACACGAACATGTCGCGTCAGCGCCACTAGACTTTTTCATTATCTAAAGTGCATTAAGTAACACACACGGGAAAATAAGAGAGTGGATGATTTTTATGCAGCTCATTATTTAGATGCTACACATACACACACACAGATTGCCCAACAGACTCTTTGTGGCCTAAATATTCTTTCATAGTTTTTATCATAATTGCTTTTCGAATTTCGGTTCTCGAGTGGAGACTGGAAAGTGTACAAGAACGATTTAGATAATGAACTTCGTAGAGTTGGTCGTTTAAAGTTTGGATAATTAAGATTAGGCTCGTTTGATGGTAGTTAGTCATATCGGGCGGTTTTAAAGGTATCATCACGAATAGATTAAAATTTAAAATATGGCTGTACCATGGGTTCCCTTAATTACTGAATTTAATATCTCCAAGAAGTTTATATGGAAAAATTTCTTAATTTAATTTTGAGTATTTTTGAGGGGGGTTTTATTTACAAATCATTTGTATTAACACGTGTTTCGTGTTAAATTCAAGTTGCACAGATGTTAATACAGAAACAATTGATGGACGTTGGAAAATACTACCAAATTAGTCTATAAAACAAATTAGAAATTGTGCTGGAGCATTTCCTGAATTTAAACTTGAAGCTTGGAAATTATCAAACTACGTTTGTCCAATATTTAACGATACGTGAAAAAATATAGAAAATATTTGTCGACAGTCATATCTAGGTCCCGCAAGGATCTAATTTGTGACCGGTGTTGTAAATGATTTGGTGTTAGTAGTTGAAGTGCAAAGCAAAACCATGCCGAGCTGAGATTTTTTAATACTGCTACTTTGGTAAGGCTATGGAGTTCTTTTCCTCGTGGCTGGTCTTAAGGTGACTAGGGTTTTGCTATATTATTAGGGGATCCTTTCAAATTCCTTCAGTACTAGGTTCAGATTTGTGAGATGGTTGAATTGTTTGTCTCCTTCTGTTGCTGTTTCTTATTTTTTTACTTATCTTCTTATTTTGGTTGATGCAGGTGGCCGTACAGGCCCGTCTTCTGTTAATTTTGTTTTCGACTTTGCTTGTTACTCGTAAAAATATTGATGTTCTCTAGTCAATTATGGTTTGGACCTAATCTAACCTAACCTACCATAAGCAGATAACAGCGTTCTTCTCGCAAATAGGGCTAAAGGTCTCTCCTAACGCTGGTAAATAGGGCCTCAAACTCGCGCAATAAATATTTGAATGAACGAACAGTTATTTTAGACTGTTTATTTCTCATCAAATGATAAACTAGTTTATAGTTTAACCGATGAACTAGTTTATAGTCTACCGATAAACTAGTTTATTCGTGACCGATATTTGTGCACCGTCCAAAACGACTGTAGACGAGATAAACTGATAAACAAACGAAGAGCGTCGAATGCTTTCGGGAATGTCCATAAATTAACGTTCTCTCATTTCAACTAGTCGAATAGCACGAGATCTGTCAACGATTGGGTATGCTTTGTCCATTTTTTATAAAATAGCAAATGGGTCAAAGACCCATCACTAATGGCTAATTTCGAACATAGTGTAGAGGAGGTCTTTGATTATTTTGCCCACCTCTTCTCAGATTTTTCCTGCAACAGAGAAGTATATGAAAATTCTAAATGCAGAACAACGTGTAGTAATGCAATTACGAAAAATTGCCCGGATTACTGGCTGTCCGGACGGACATTCTGCTTTACAGTCTGACCAGAAAGAGATGTCTACAATATGATCAACTTGCATTCCTGTATATAAATAGTGTTTTGTATATTGTGTGATACTTATCTTGGTTGATGACGTTTCAACTCCAACTCTAGAGTAGTCGTCAATAGCTGAGTTTTGTAGCTGGAGGTTTATTCTTAGATTATTGTTTTGATATAAATATTCGTGTTTGTCAAACATTAAGAAAACCACAAACCTCATAGTTAGCAAAAACATTATTCCAAGAACACCATTCCATGTTTACTGAAGAAAATTATATTAAACAGGAAAAATTGAATATTTAGGATTCTAGTACTCTGCTGCTACATTTTCTCCATATTTCTATATATCTGATGATGCCTCCTACAAGTGGCTAGGAAATGTGTTATCGTTGGATGCTTCGAATAACGTGAAGCTCATTACAAACAATACTGTAATTGAACGGATGGAAAATTAACGAGAAATCCTAACAATAATAAAGATTAGGAAAGCGGCTTATTTTGGTCTCATTATGCGGAATAAGAAATATCGCCACCTCCAACTGATCAAGGTAAAATTGAAGGTAGAAGGAGCCCGGGTCTGCTAATTCAGATTAGCAATTATCAAAGTCATTTGGACAAATGCGATCGTCCAAAGAGGATAAGCACCAATGGAAGAAGAGGGTGGAGGGAGTCTTGACTGTATCTAGCCGAGTGAACTATAAATGTTTTAATTTCACCTCTCTATTCATTTCCTTGCCTTTATTTGCCTTGCCACAGTAGATTCACCTTGGATGTCAATATTATTATATGAGGTCTGCTACCCTCAAAAGACGGATATCTCGAAATAAATATTAATTTGAATTTCCTGGTGATTTGTTCCCCTGAAGCTCTTTGATGTTTGTCAATGTTTGAATCATTTGAAGCTTGCGCAACTAATGATATTTTCTGCTTGGAAAGTTTCAACAAGTTACATTGACCTAAATGGGAAATTATTGACTGCATAAATCAGATATTAACATTTTGTTAAATGTTCGCTTTAGATCACTTCAATTTTATGATACACCATACCAAATAACGAAAGCGTTCATGCAAAATAAAATTTCTTTAGGTTCAAGTGCCAGCCAAATGTTCAATTAAATTTATTTATCCCAATTCATCAAACAATTCATAAATTCTTTTGAAGTGTGATGTGGGTGTTAACTGTAAAATGCACTATCAAATTTCAGTTTAGACATTTGAAACGTCGTAATTTAAAATAGCGTCTCTGGAGTTGAAATATCACGATTTATATTTAGATTGACATTTTTGTGTATAGTACGGTATCCTTTAATAAAAAATTGCTAAGGAAAATAATTGGGTGTTCATCGTGGGTAAATAGTAATTTTTATTTCTGATGTATCTCAGGTCGAAAATATACGTTTCACTACCCAAATAGATTTTGAATTATTGCACTCTATTAGTTGTAATTGCAGTATAAGGTGGGTAGATCAAGTTCAATATCTTTTAAGAGATCAGAAGAAAACACGTGAGCACAACACGAGTTGTTTGTTTATACTGTTACACATGAATTATTCTAGTTTTTATATAAAGGGTGTGTCTTTGTTATTTTTAAACTTATAATACCGTATAACGTCCTTCGGATTTAGATCGCTTTTAACTGTGAATTGCTTTTACAAAAACACTTGATATCTTAGTACCGTATTTCGTATATTAGCTTACAACACCTACAGAGTGCTTCAAATCAACGGTCTAATTCAAATGTGCAAGCTTAGTAATATATAATTGAAGATTAAATTTAAATCTAAACTAAATATTATTTATTTTTTATTGTAACAATTTTTCTAATGCCCGTATTTTATTGTTACCAAGAAATGACCCACAATAATGACTTAATAACTAATTAAAACTAAACATTCATTGGCTTCTAACTTTAATTTATATATGAAATCAATTTTTTTTTAGTTTTAATAGCTTCTAATTTATACCCTCTGTGTTTTTATTTTTACTCACGATTGACTACTTCTTCTCTCATTCTAGCTTCTGAATAATCCATTGATTTATTTCAAAAAATAATTTTCTTTCTTTTACTATAACGCTGAATCTTCTTTTAATATTAGTTTCAGTTTCTCACTGAATGATATTTATTCTTCTATCTATATGTATTACTTTTTTGTTTATTTCGATTGTGATGTTATTGCCCAAAAAACATAAAAGTAATCAAGAATATGCCACAAACAACGTTTAGAAGACAATTATCTATATGTGTTTTAAGTTTCTTTATTATCCAAAATAAATAATTTTTATTTTCAATTCAATTTTTTTTAATCACTATCACTACAAAAAAAAAATCGTAATCTTGAATCTGGTTTAATTTATATAATCCATTGTAAAATTTCAATATTGTAAAATATTTGTTTGTGTGTTTATTTGTTTGAATCTGTATATCCTGTAGGGGATAATCTCTGATCCTACTAAGGCGCTTTTAAAAACTCGTCAAAATGCTATTCTGTTGTGTGTAATATAAGCCACATTTTATTTTAATACTCATTTTTAATTTGATGATGAGTTAGAAAAAACGAAAAATTGAGTCAAGGAATATTATTTAGCTTTTATATTTAAACCGAAATGTTTTTTATATCGAAAACAGAAAGTGATAAAAGCGTAGAGTATATCAATTCTTAATAACAAATTTTGGAATATTTGATTGTATACTTTGATGAGCTAATTTAATGATTTCTTATTTGTGAAAATTATTGATTGAAATTTTTTAATTTGGTAGTATAACTTTAACTATTTTTCAATGTTTACTTATTACCACCAGTTAATGAACATCTAGTGTTAGCTGTTCTGAATGGTTCTACTCATCTGTCATCATTCAAATGGAGAAAGTGCCCAAAAAGCAAAAAATGTTGAAAATATTAAAAATCTTCCAATGTGGAAAACATCCCCAAGATGCGAAATATATCAATAACATCAGAATTGACAAACAATGTCGAAATATCTGACTGCTCTAATTAAATCAGTCAGACCAACTGACTGGATTGGATCTAAACAGTTAGATGAACTTGGATCCAAATTTTGACGGGATCCAAACAGATCCAGAAATATCTAAACAGATCCGAATAGATATCGGTGTATCCAAAAATATCGACGTATATCCAAGCAGTTCTAAAAATATACTTAAATATCTAAGCAGGTTTAAATAGATCTCCCTATATCCAAAAATATCAACGTATATCCAATTTTATACAACTATAATTAGGTATATTTAATAATAATATTTTTAAACGATTTGTTTTGTGTTTTTGAAAAAATAACAATCATTAGATATCAGTGTTCTTTTATTTAAGTCAACTGCTAACGACATCTGTGAAATATTATGTATACCTTCTATCCGATTGAATACGTTGATATAGTTCACGATGGTGTAATCAACAATTACAAAACAAATACATGTCGATGCATTCATGGAATTAATAATTACTTTCATTTACGTCGAACAGTTCTAATAAATTCTAATCTAGGCGAATATTATGATAAATGATACCGACAATTGCGAACGATTTGAATACTGTGGGTCAAAGAGGTTTCCCCTGATTTACCTAAACTATTCGTTAAAAGTTTCCAACGAAACAACGTGTCGTTGTAATTTATGTATGTACAAGTAGGAACGGTATACATTTGAAATATCGTTTTGGGAAAGTTTCAAAAACGAAACTCGAGAACTCGTTATAGAAGCGAATAACAATTTCCACCCACACTGTCGCCAAATATGATTTGGGCGGAGGTTCAAATACTCTCTCTGTGTATGCGTGTGCATATATTGCGGTAAAGATTTGGCGAAATTTGCTGGATAGATTGAGAAAGCTTGTTTACTTTATCTGAATGGAATATTGACATTGAAGGAATATGGAAATGTCGTTTGATTTGGAAATTGCTTGCGTTGTATCGTTGTACCAATTCTCCACTCCATTCAGTTTTGGGAGAATGATTTATATAAACATAATTAACAAATTTGTTAATATTTAGAATATAGGAGATTGAATTTATTATTAGAACTTGTCCTAGACATGGGAGGAGATGTAACAGTTTTCGAAAATTACAAATTGATCTTGGAAGTTCCAAACCCGACATAGAAAAGCAATAATTTTGGATAAACATATATTTATTTTTCAACATATTCTTCTTTGAGCTGTATCCACACTGCCCGGCGATGCACAATAAGTTTGATACCCTTTTTATAATAAGAGCTGTCTTACTCTTCAAAATAGCCATAAACTGCCGACATCACTTCTTCATAACCCGTGGCCGTTTTTTCTTGATTTCTTCGCTCAAACGTTGCAATAAGTTCGCATTATACTCGCTGTGTATAGTTTTTCTTTTTTCAAATAATCCCACGCGCATCCCAAAAAACTGACGCGATGACCATCCCTGCAGATAGAACGATCTTCGCCTTCGTTGGTGCCGGTTCTTTCATCTTCAGCCCATAATTTTTATTGTTCTTTTGTCTCGGGTGTGAAGTGATGGACTCATGTTTCACCCATGGTTATGAAACAATGTTTTGTTGCTTTGAAACTTTGCTAAACACTCAATTGAAACATCTTTATGAGTATGACCAAACGCGGCACCCATCGTGCACACAGTTTTCTCGTGTCCGAATTTTTAGATAATATGCGATGAAATGTCTACTATGTCTGATAGTTCGCGCTCTTTCATTCGACGAGCATCCAGTAGCGTTTGGAGGATTTTCTCACTATTTTCTTAGTCGTCATCTCATTTGACGATCACTGCTTTATATACAAAGAAGCAAGCTCATACAGAGAAATATCTAGTTCAGTTTTTATATTGTTTGGGCTGAGGCCTTTCAAATAAAAGTATTGTTCATCTAACGTTGATCAGTTTTGTCCATTTTTACAAATTCACTGAAAACGTTCACATGATGATTGCCAAACTAATACTAAACAACGTGAGGTCCTCAAACTTAAAGCATATGCTTCTAATTCACTGATATTTATCAAACAACTATCGCCATCTATAGGTCAGGCTGAGTGTTTCTGGGACCACTCACGAATTAAGTCACAAAAATTGAAATGTATGTATCTACACTGTTTTAAGTGCGAACATCTTTTACCGAAATCGATAAAGAAAACTCTAAGATCAACTTGATATAAACAATTAAAAAGTGTAAATAATAAATTAAGAGCGTTAGTTACGCATTATTTTTTCATATTAACATTTTTGTTTATTTTGAATCTCCTAGATTTTTAACATATTTGATATGTTAGATTTTGAGATTATTGACACGTTTTGTAAAATTGGGCATATTGTATTTTTTATTATTCTACATTTTTGGGTAAAAATTTAAATAGTAAGCTATTGTATACAGCGAAATCTAAAAGCTAGAAAAACAAGTATGGTCAAATAGTTTTTTGTTTTTAATTGTAAGAAATTTTGTCGTTTTTAATATTTTTGAAATTGCATTACTTATGTAGTAATTTAGAGATTTTTTACATAAATAATTTCGAAAATATTCTGAAAAAAAGGAGATGTCTACCATATAGTCAGCAAGTATATAAATAGAGTTTTTACATATTGTGATAATTATCTGTGCTTGGAGACTTTTCAACTCCATGTCAGGAGTCGGTATCAATTGTTTGTTTTAGCTGAAGGTTTATTCTTGAATTCTCGTTTTGATACAAATTAACTAGTTTGTCAGAAATAGTTAAAATGTTTCCAAACACAGATAAGTATCACACCATATACAAAATAATATTTGTCTTACTACTCTTTCTTATCCATATACCCTAATGAAGAGGCAAAATGAGATTTTTAACATTTTAGGCACGTTTTTACGTTTTGCACATTTTTTGTCATTTCTCTTATAGATAGCAATTTTCGGAATTTCTGTTAATTTGACATTTTATAAACTTGTGAATATTCGGAAAACGATTTAAAAATTTTTCAAGTGTAAATTTTGCTACATTTGTATTGAAATATCGTTGTTGTCACCGAAATGCTAATTATCGTATGAAAGTAGGGAGCCATGATAAATCGTAAGAGCAACAAATACAAGAATGCCTATGGGTTGGCGAGAGTCTACATACATTACAGATGGCAGTTATTTTTGCTTGAATTGATTTTTTCTTGGGCGTTGTTATTATAATCAATTTACAGACTGAGGCCTTATTATTCCTTATTCTTTTCTTGCTACAGATTAGTAACAGTATTTTTTCTAATTAATTAGTATGGACATTTTTTTTTAATTTTAATTAAGAGTTTTAAAGTATTTAGATATTTTTTACGTAGAGAATAACATATCAGATGTGTAAGCATTTATATCGTTTGTTACATTTTTAGCTGAATAAAATACTCATCCTGTTTTCCATATTTTTGTTCACTACAATTGGTATAACCAAAACAAAACCTTCAAAAGACTCAAAACAATTCACTTCTGTCAATCAGGCTGTATGGGCATAAAAGAGCTTTTCCCCTTTTTGTTTGAGTGAGAGAAAAAAAAACACAAAAACAGTAATGATCCTGCTCGTAATAGTAAAAAGTCTGACTAGGGCGTTTGTGACGTTGAGTGGGTGAAAACCGAACAAACAAAAAGCAAATTGTTAGCAATATTTTGGAGCAATTTCGTTTTGGGCGACGAGTTGGAAAGCCGACCAAAAAACAAACCGATTGTTATTATCTTAATGCAGGAAAGCTTTTGAGAACAATGCTCTCACTTTATGCAATGCTGAAACATTCACGTTTTATGTTTAGGATCGGATTAAATAAACTCTTATCATAAATTTTGTTAAAATTATTCGGAAACTTCCTCGGATCCAGAAGTTTGTGCATCAGAGCATGCTTGTTTAAATATCCTCACTTACAAATATAGTCATGTAGCTTTTATTTTGTGAACATTGTTAAGCAGTAAGTGATTAAAGTTTGAAATCAGAACTTCGCATAATTAACAAAGCCCTAATTAATGTTAATGTATTATATCTCCTCCATAGGCACTCATACGTTGAGTTTGAGTAATTTATTTCTCCCACCTGAATTTCTTATCAGTGTTCTAAAGTTTGTGGTGATGAGCTTGATTTTGAAATCTTCACTCTCTCTCTCTTGTGATGAAAGCAATGGCATATGTGACTTACTCTCACCCCGCGTAACGTTTTCTCGGGCCCTCACGTTCGGTGTCAATGACTGCCGCATTTTTTTCAAGATATATGTGGTACAATTTATTTGGCTGTATATTAGCTTTGCCCAAATTTCTGAAATTTGATAAAATTGATATATGTAATATTTTGTCATGGGATGTCTACCTTGACTTGACAATATTAAGAACTCACTCTAGTGGTGACTCTAGCCAGGGAGTGCGGGAACATGGGTCAAAATGGGAACAAAAATAAGTGATATTACACAGTAAACGAATAACTTAATAAACTGAAGGAGGTTAGTATTAAGTAATAGCCTTTGATAACCGGATTTATTATGTCAATTATCATGTTGTGCCCCCACCTCAAGAAAATCCTAGATCTAAATAATTTGTAATTATTAAGACTTTCTTTTTATTCGTACATTTTCACTTTAATACAATTTTAATTGTTTTTCAATTTTTTGTGTGCCATAGCAAGAATTTTGCGGAATAACCCCCAGCTGAAACAAACACTGTGTGTTTGATAAACATTCCACTCTTCATCATCTTCTAGCTTCTTCTCTCGTCCACTGCTAGGCATAAACCTCCTCCATATGTTTCGTACTACATCTATATTGTGCAAGCTCCATCCAGTTGTAGTCTATTCTCCGTAGATTGACCACTCAAATAATTTTTTTGCTCATCTATCATCCAAATCTTCATTTCAGCATTGTTATGTCGTCTTCTATCCCCATTTTTATACCCTCTGTAAGTTTGGTTCCTAACATTTAATATTTCTATTTTCCTCTGTGACTAGCTTATTTATTCTATTTTTATTGGGCGTTAGTATCTGTGACCCAGACCTTAGAACTGGAAGCACACATTGATTGTGGACTTTCCTGTAAAGGAAACCTAGACACAGTCTTTGTATCGGTTGTATCTGATTATCTTTGGTGATTGTTAAGTTGTGACCAAATTATCGGTATTATGTAACTTTGTTTATGATATTGTTTCCTAATTTCATTGCTCCACTGATAACTAAGTTTGTTTTGCTTTTATTTATCTGTAGGCTAACTTTTTTGGTGCCTGTGCAAGTAAGTTCATTGATTCGGCTTTTTGTACATCATCAGCTGTGATGATAATGTCGTCGGTGATTCTTAGGTTATTAAGCATTTTTCAATCGTTGTTTATCCCTTTCTTATCCCAGATGGCGACATTGTGTAGTGTTATTTCAAAGCTCCGATAGATGCTTATTGGTTTTTTCATTTAGTTTTGCACTTGCCGTTAATTTTGTATAGATGTTAAAAATTGAGGGGCTTTATCTCTAATTCACACTACATTAGGGTAAGAATTCCTTGTGAAAATAGACAAAAACAAGTGGTTGTGTTGTTAAAACGTGATCGTTGGTACCGAAACCGAAACAAAAATCTTGCTCAAATGGTTGGTATTGGTTGAATTTATTCTCCAGTCTAGGTGATTATTTTAAAAAAGTTTGTATAGATGTGAGAAAAGGCTTATTGGTCTATAATTCTGGATTTAGGTAGGGCCTCATTTTTTATATATTAATATGATTAAGACGTTCCATTCAGTTGGAATTATACTGTCGAAGAGTTAAATGAGTTTTCAATGTTTTCAAGAAGAACTTCTCTTCCCCTCTTGATAGCCTCTACTACTATACTACTATGCCATCCCTTCCAGGTGTTTTTCCATTTATATTTCCAAGAACATTTTTGATTTCATGTAAGTCTTCTGAGCCCTGATTGATCACTCTTTTCTTTTTTTCTGTCTCTTCAAGTAGGCTGTGTGTCTTCAAACACAGATAAGATCACAGAATACACAGAACACTTATTTATATACGGGAATACTGGATAATCATATTGAAAACATCTCTGTCTCTCAGGGTATCTGTGCGGAAGAATTTCGGTACAGACAACCTGCAATCCGGACAATTTTTCGGAATGGTTTTAATACAATTTATTCTTCATTTCCAAATTTCGAATACTTATCTGTTGCAGGAAAGAACAGAAGGGAGAAAACTCTAATCTACAGGCGTCATAGTTTAAAAAAGTGTTTTATTTAATATTTGAATTGAACAACGAGCTGGAATATTTTATAGATTCATTTCCCATGAAAACATATCAATTCCAATTGATTTCCATCTCGTTCAAAAAGGTATTTATCGAAGTAACTGGAGCAACAACCGAAAGCAATTCATACAAACTGTCAAAAGGCATTCACTTAAACACGAATAACGTTACAGTCTGTTTCATTGTCGATTAATTACATCGAGAATCAAAGAACAAATGATGCAATACGGACGAACGAAAATAAAAAGGCTGTGGCCGATTTGACCCTGACCAGAATTAAGGTTAAAAACATTTGTATCAGTTCAGTCGTTGTTATATTTAACGCACCCTATTCTGCTGTTTAAACACTTCCTATTTATCTCTTCTGCATACAATGCAACACTTTGTTGACAATTGTAAATTGTATTATCGCCTACCTTTTGTCAATTCTCCTCTTTTTTTGCTTTGAACACAACGTTTAGTGTACGCCATTATAATTGTCGGTTACGAAATTGAAATCGAGAATAGTTGAGTGAAAGTGTTATTTGTATGCAAATTTGTTATGAAATTTACGAATTTTTTTCTACTATTTGGAAACATATTTAATAAAAACATATTTCGTTGAGTGTGTTAGTGCTTTTTAACAACAAATTTACAATACAAATCCAATTGAATATCAGTAAACAATTAATAAAATACACTTAAAATACAATATACTGGCAATAAATACAAGAAATTACATAAACAAAAATATTGTTGGAATATTCGAACCTTAGTTTCAAAGAAAAAAATAAAAAAAGTCTAATATCATGTAATTTCTATTTGCAGTACCAAGAAATTTAGTTATACCTTCATTTTTTCCCATAAACCTTACTTGAGGGTAAAGTATTTATCCATTTAATTATAATTTGTGTAAATCTCGAATGGAAACATACGATTCTATACTAAATTCATATTGAGGTGACCTCAAAAATTTATTCTGAATTCTTTCTAACTTACAACTACGAGGGTGAATCAAATATGAACCGGACTTTTGTTTTAAAAATTTTATTGGTACGATCAATACAAATTTTAATACACATTATTTTTCTACATAGTTTCCTCTCTTATGTATACATTTTCCCCACCGAATTGGAAGTTTTTTAATACCTTTCTCAAAGAATGAAACTGGTCGTGTCGATAACCAATTGCGCACAAACGTTTCTACACCTTCGTTTTTCTCAAAGTGGTGGCCTCCCAGTTCTTCTTTAAGTGGCCCAAACATGTGGTAGTCACATGGCGACAAATCAGTACTGTAAGGCGGGTTTTCAAGGGTTTCCCAATGCATTTTGTTCAATTTTCCTTGAGTCAATGCAGCTGTATGTGGCCGAGCGTTGTCATGCAACAGAATCACACTTCGGATAGACATATACCGCCTCTTTTTTTTTTTCTCAAGTTTCACTTATTGCAGTAGTTCGCAGTAATACTCAGCATTAATTGTACGGCGTTCGTGCAGAAAATCGATCAGCAGTACGCCTTTCGAATCCCAAAAAACTGTTACAAGAATTTTCCCTGCAGAAAAACGGGTCTTCCACTGTCTCTCGGCCATCTGAAAATTTTTTGTGCCAGTCGTACACTTGAGTCCTTGAAAGTGTTTCATTCCCGAACTGTGCAGATAGTCGACGCAAAATTTCAGACGGTCTAACGCCCTCCCGCGCCAAAAATTTGATAACAACACGTTGCGCAAGAGACGTATGCACCTCTTGCTCTGACATGATGCTACAACAGCACATCGATTACGCCTCGCCAAACCGACGAACTCCCCTCTTCCTAACATCCCTACCTAACATATATCGAGACGTCACGCCACTCGAATTACCTACAGGGCGAGAAACAGAAAAGTCCGGTTCATATTTAATTCACCCTCTTCTTTGCTTACAACTGTAGGGTAAATAAAAAGGATACCGAATCATACTATCTATAATATTCCATACTAAAACGTATCAATGAGCAATATAATAATCTCGAGAATCCTGTGAATGAAACCCAACATTTTATACGCTTGAGTGGTAATGTTATTACAGTTCATTGAAAGTAATCTCAGAGTAGTTATATCTAGATAACCCAACTGATTAACTTTTTTGTACGGATTCTCAATCAAGCACATTTAACAGCATAAATATTTATATGTCATCAGCAACATAAGAAGTTCACTAAAGTGACAAAACATTCCCGAACAAATTGAACATTAAAGGACCAAGATACTAACCTTATGGCACACCTGTCATAATTGATACTGAAATAATTGTGTACGATTCGTCAATATGCTTACTGGTGCCATATTCATTCAGCTTTCGAAAAATCAGCGTATGCTGATTTGATTTGACATCTCGACTCCCAAGAATTAAATATAAAGTTAGCGTGCAAACCCAAGATTTGTATTTTAGATTTTTCTTGAATATCATTTTACTTATACAGGTCTAGCAAAGTTTGGAATACATCGGAATGTAGTCTTTTTGAACACACTTGTAAATAGATTTGCTTTCTAGTAATCCGTACAAATTTTTGAACATAAAGACAAAGCAAACAGCAATTGAATTTGATTTATCATACATAAAGTATCGCTGCAACATCCATCCTATTCGCCAGATTTGGCTCCCTCTGAGATCTGGGTCCATAAATTAGATCACTGGAAAAAGAGATTATATTGAATGTAGGACAAACAATAAAATCGTGATTTCTTATCAAACGGCAAATATTCTTTAACAAACTGTTAATATATCTCTTAAATGTATATCTAAAACATTGAAATTTGTATGCATTTCCTGTTTTTTGTAACTAATTTAATATTTTTCGTTTCAGGTAAGTGCCAAATATGATTCATGTACCAAGGTGAGAGAGATTTTCCATTTCCGTAATGACCACATGCCAAATTTATCTAACGAAAATACCATTTCGCACTTCTCGGAAATATCGCCAAATTCATTCATAATAATTTTGTTATCGACCTTGTGTGGTTGCTACATTGTATATATTTTCACACGAATCAACAAAATATTTCTCAAAACTAGAATCAACTAATAAATTTTTGATCGCTAACCAACCAGATTTTTCCTAGAATTTGGAGAAGAAATTGTGACATTCCTTACTCTGAAATTCGTAATATTTTCCAACCGAATGTTTTCAAATATTTCTCGGAAATATTTTCCACAGAATTTGCGCTTAAGTTTCGAAAAATATTTTGGAAGTCCAACCACATTATGTTCTCGACCTTGCGCTGTTTTTATTTCGGAAATTTATGTTTGCATGTGGGTCAGCAGTAAACGTTCTTTGAATGCATCAACTCGTAAAATTTTTTATTGACAGATAACGTTAAAATTTTTACTGAATTCAATGGCGAATATGACGGTAATAGTTCCACTTATATAAGTGTCATTGGCGTTTACCTGTATATTTAAAACTGACCTCGTCAGTTTAGTACAATTGTAGGCAATGATAAATAACAAATATGTATATAGTGGGTCACATGAACGTTTAAATAATAGTTAGCGACATAGAAATTGTTGAATTACCTCGATATTATGTCTTTCATTAATTTGCTTGAAAAATCACAAATATCAAATATATTTCAAAGTTCAACCAGGATTTTCCGAGTCCTGTCTTCTGGAGTTCTGGAAGGTTATATGAAGTACTTACAATCTTTGGAAAAATCCTAGAGTTTTCTAGGGGATTTTCTTGTGAAAATTAGATTTTCCAAACAAAAAGTAAGTGCTGCGACGACTTTCTGAGTATTGCCATGTTAATAAAACGATAGGTTACCATCGATTTTTTGGCAGGAGGGTAGTGATGGGTCAAAGAGTTGAAATCGATACATAACAGATGTAAGAAAAATTATTAATTTTGAATGATTTTCTCAGTCCTGCCAAGTAAATTAATCAAACATATTTATTTCAAAATGACAAAAAATGGCATGACTCCTCCTGGGGAATAAATGAATTTTCACTTGGGAAATTGTGCGGAATTTTAATTTTTTTTTCTGTTTTTCCAGAAATGTCCCTAGCAGACGTAGTGCCAATTGATCATTTTAAGAGAAACATTTTTGATTATTATAGTTCTTATTTCGATTTCAATCCCTAGACCCATTACTACCCTCCTGCCAAAAAATTTTTCGTGATAAAATCGATGGTAATCTATCGTTTTATTAACACGGCAGTACTCAGAACGTCGTCGCAGAACCTACTTTTTTTTTGTTTGGAAAATCTAATTTTCACAGGAAAATTTCCTAGGATACTCAAGGATTTTTTCACGAATTGTAAGTACCGCATATAACCTTTCAGTATTCCAGAAGGCAGCACTCAGAATATCGTGGTTGAACTTCTAATTCAGATCTCTCGGTTTATATTACGAATATGCCGGAGTTTCTACAAATGGTATATACATAAAATAATTTATATTTAAAAAAAACTGACTTTAGGCTGACTTAAAATAAAAACAGTTTACAAACCGTGTGCAATCGATCACACACACACACACACACCTTCAACCGTATTCCACACACAAGAGATCGCCGGAATAACAAATTTTCGTTTTAATAAGCTAATAGAATATTTTCTGCAATTTCACGCAACTGTAACTTAACTTCGGTTCTTAAATAAACTGACTTTAAAAGCATCAAAATGAATATCATGACAAAAACCCTGTACGACATACTTTCATGGCATATCTTGACATTTAAACTAGATATTTATTATGAAAATTTGATTTTTACCATGATGTTTACAGTTTTTGTACATATATTTTTCCGATTTTCACATGTTCGGAATCAAGCTGGAGCATATCTTTGTGTAATTCAATTTATAATATTCAAATTGCGTGAGCAGTTTGAAAGAAAACAGTGAAGATTCATTGAAATTCGTTGAAGCCTAGTCCCTTATTTACTTTTCTTTTCCGATTTTCTAGAAAACCTTAAATCTCATGTTATAGACAATTATATGGGACCTTTCTTTAATGTTCCTTAAAATAATGCCGTTTAAATCTTCAAAATTGGCCAAGCCGTTTTCGAATAATCGCTCGACATATATAAAAAAAAGGTTGCATACGAATTGATAAGCTCCTCCTTTTTGGAAGTCGGTTAAAAATGCAGTTAATATATAAATATACTTAAAACACGGACAAGGCACCATGCTATATGCAGCATTCACAAGAGCAACAACATAATTACACGATGCCGAGTTATATAACAAATCCTTTATATCGAAAAAAACTTCAGGTTTAGAAGTAATTTTTCAGTAATTTCCGGAAATCATTAACTCTTTCGACTCTATTGAATGCAGACTGACTGGTAAATTTGCGTTAACTCAACAATTATACTTTACAGGGTTTTGTACAGTTTGTTCTGATTTTCCTTCTGTTAACCAATTTCTCATGTTTTGCGTTTTACTTTTATGGTTATATAGGGCTTCTACTGCTTAAATAAGTTCTTTTCTTTTCTGGCATCTCGTAATCTAAGATGCTCTTCTTACGACAATAAATGTTAAGTGAGTTTTTCTATCATTTGCCTTTTCCTTTTCTAATAGCTGTTTAACTGTGCAAATCTGGTCGACATATGATTTACCGGCAGTGAACCCGTTTGATCTGCTCCAATCTTTTCATTTATAGTTTCTGTTGTCGAGCTGGTAGTCTATAGTTACTCACTTGTCTTTGTTAGGAATAACACCATACTTGTAGAAAATTTCGGCAAATTCCAAACAGTTGTGAGTAGAAATAAAGAAACTTTTGGAACAGGCAGAATATGTAAAATATGAATTAAAAAGTTTTGGAATAAGATTCGAATAAATCAATTAGAGCTGTCACAGAATTTTTACACTATTAACAGGAAAATTTAACGACCGATGCGTCTGTTTAAATACAACAGATTTGAATAACGAGTGAATCTCAAGATGTTTTTTATTGAGGATACTCAAAATATCTATTACATTAAATGTTACTACTTCCGGTTTAATTTCTATGTTAAGGCAAAAGTACTGTAATTGTTACATTTAATTTATGTTTTACCGCTGAAATTGTCAAATTTGACTTTGAAACAATGTTTGGTTAACAACTTTTGCAGATATATACCAGAGGTCATTTGATAGATTCATTGAAGGAACACTTCTTCAAGCAGTTGAAAATCGTGGAGTTCACTCTAGAGTCTGTCCTCTAAGGACAAGATTAAAGATCTATGTTGTGTTACATGTTATAAACTGGTAATTTTACAAGGTTTTATGAACAATATCTGTATATCCATTTAGCTCGATACACTGTTATTTGTCGAACTCCTCTAAACAGGTATCATCTGCAGGCACTAACTCTTCAGTGTTGCCGACTTTTTTACAATTAAGCCATTGTTTCTAATATGAGAACAACAAATAATTGAAAGAGGGTAAATCAGGCGACGCATTATTGAATAACTCACGATGACAAAAACTTTCTTTTTCGTCCATTGATGCCCTTTTTATTGATATAATTAGCACCAAGTTCGCATAATTGCCGCAGTTGTTGCTTTTGCCTTTCTACTAATGGTTAATGAAAATGATCCCATGCGTTCTGAAAAAGCCTGAGGTCATGACCTCGTCTACAGTTGAGACTGTCTTCTCCTTCTTTGGTCATGTTTTGTGATTAATTTTCCTACTTCAATCCACTGTTTTAACTTTCCTTCCAGTCACGTTTGAAACTGAAACACTTGTTAAAACATCCTGATCGCTGTTTTTTGTCAATTTTAAGTAATCGCGGTACTATGTGGCGCACAACTGTCCAGTGTCAAAATTTTCAATCAATATGTGATATGCAGCACTTTCCTAATTGTCTTCCATGGCCATTAGTTCCTGCATTTTCAGTCGACGGTCGCTCCAATTTCATGTTGTGAATTTTCTGTACCATTTCTGATTTGATTGACCATTAAGAATTCAATCTTGCGGTCCAATATTTTACTGATGTCAACTACGAAGCTTAGAATGTGTTGGATTGAGGCATTTCAACAGTTTTTTCGCTTGTACACAAATTGACTGATTGCGTACAGTATTGATGGCTGCCAAAAAATACTAGACAATTTAAACTTTCCAAGATTGGAATTTTCTACCAGAAGTCAGTGATTTCACACAACATGCGTCTTGTAGGACATGTGTATAATAATGCGGGGGTAGTCTAATTTATTTAGAGCTTGTAACAGCTATTAGCTTCAATGATCTCCTGCTTAAGAAGTTTACCGTTAATTACTTTAATTCCAGTCTGGAAGCTTCTGCTGTAATGTCCCCAAAAATGTCGTTGATGGAACTGTTATTAATACTGACGGCTTTGATGGATATACGAGGCCTGCCTTTTATATTTCGGGATTAGAGAACACAAACAAATATTAATCATCGAAAATCGCTTTATTGTTTTTCAAAATATTCCCCATGAAGATCTTTATACTTTTGCATGCGTTTGAACCAATTGTCGAAGCACTTTTTCCACTCTAATTGAGGTATCTCCAAAACATACATTCTGAACGCAGCAACCGCTACTTCAGGTGTCGAAAACCGTGATCTCTCAGTTTGTTTTTTCACGTACGGGAATAGAAAGAAGTTATTTGGTGACAAGTCAGGACTATACGGCGGATGACTCATCAAATCGATGTTTTGTGTGGTCAAAAATGCAGTTGTTTGAGCCGATGTGTGAGAGCTCGCATTGTCCTGGTGAAGAGTGATCCGTCTTCGGCAGTTGGTTTTCTCATTTCTTGGAAGACAACTGGCAAACAAATGGTTGTGTACCATTCATAATTAACTGTTCTGCGTTGTTCTAGTGGCACGGTTGCGACATGTCCAGTTTTTCCGAAAAAACAGGCGATCATTTGCTTGGAAGTGCTTCGTGCGCGAACAACTTTTGTTGGATTCGGCTCATCTTGGTACACTCATACAGTCGACTGCTGTTTACTTTCGGGCTCATACGCGTAAATCCAACGATTCATCACCTCTCACTATGTCATAAAAGTGTTTTGAAGCACAGCGATCGTATTTTTTGAGCTTTTCTTTCGACCAATCGACAGCAGCCTTTTTTTAAACGATTGGCAAATTGTGTGGGATCCAACACGAACAAATATTTTTGACATTCAAATGTTTATGCAATATTGAATGTATGCTGGTCCCATTAATGTGTAAGGTTGACTCAATCTCACGATAGGTCACATGGCGATCTTGCAATATCAGTTCGCGAACAGCATCAATGGTTTCTGGAACAACAACTGTTTTTGGACGACCTTCACGAAATTCGTCTTGGAGTGAACTACAACCTCGATTGAATTCACCATACCATCTCCTTGATGGAGTTTCATCTCCAAAAATTAAATTAAGTTCATCCATGCACTCTTGCTGATTTAATCTACGTCGAAAGTTGTAAAAAATAATCGCACGAAAATGTTCACGATTTAATTCCATTTTTTGGTCGAGATGAATCCTTTAAGTTACTGTAAACAACACATAGCGTTCGTATGTCAAAACTTTCTGAGTACGTATAACCTCAAAAATGTCAAACTTTAAGATAGAGCTGTCAGTTGTCAGATTGCAACACTAGGGTTGTCCAATCCCGAAATATAAATGGCAGCCCTCGTATCGGTATCAGGATATTCTTGTTTCAATACTTAGAAATTATAAGTACCATAGCTTTCCTTCCTCCGGCGGTACTTCTTCCTGTCGCCGTTTGAGCTTTTCTAGATTCTGGGACTATCCTCGACGAACACATGAAAAATCACACTGTACTATATTAGCATATCTAAACCACATACTACCACTCGATTATATATTTTTTTCTATCCAATTGGTAACTGAACACATAATAACCTCTTAATATTCTTGACGACGATACAAATGTAACCTTGGACCAATTCTGTCGATATTTTTAGTCGAACGGCCTATTACGATGTGTTCGAATGCAGGCGTCGTGGCATCGGCATTGGCACCACGGCTACGGATCAAAAAGCTTATTTTTGTCACAGTCCGAGGATTCCTCAACGCAATGGCGCCTCCGAAGTTCGGATGATATCGTCAGGAAATGTGCGGTTTCTTGGAAAAATGTTCTTATTTTGTCGCGGGAGTCACCGTGGCGGTATGAGCCATGTCGAGTGTTTGCCGTTGTGAATAATAATTTTATTATAATCACCGATGACGGAGTTATGGGTGATGTTAGAGAGAATGTGTTTGCAGTGCCATGGAGAAAATGGGACATCCAACAGTAATAATGCCCGTGTTGACAGTCAGTAGATTGCTTTAGTGTTATACAAAATGATGCAGCAGTTAACTAAAATTAGTTTTTGGTGCGATCAAACCCTTTCTCTATACCCAGTAAGATCTATTAAACATAAAATGCAATAAAATCTGACGGGATAACATTGCTATATGAGAAATGGAAAGATTAAATAAAAAAAATGAAGCCTATTTAGTGATCCTTTGAGCGTTTGAAAAAAACACCTGAAAAATTAAAACTGTAATTTTCTGTGTCTTGCGTCAACCAAGTTTATTTAAAAAAAGATTAAAACGTAAGAAGAATATTATTATATGAATTTAAATCTCACAGCTGACGCGGTCTTTCATTCCAGACACTGACCAGCAATTCTCTTGTTCCCATTGCTTCGCCTATTTCTCCTCTCTAGAATATTCTCGGTTAACTACTTTTCTACCAAGTCAACTCCATTACATAAAGTCATATTTCGTCACATTATTTAACTTTGTTTCCTGAATGATAGTTGCGACACCTCTACTTATTTATTGGAAATAATACCCTAATACTTGAAAATGCTTTATGTTTCTAAATGTTTCGTCAGACCATTTTGTCAATTGCAATAAAGAAACTATATGATTGGTAAATGCACTTATATCTTTTAACAAAGTCGCCACACAAAATTGTGAAGTTATCCCTTTCAAATTCTTGCAATTTGAAAGGAACATCCCGACTTGACCATATGTATGGCATCACACTCCCTCTAACACACGTGGTGTGCCTTTAGGGGAAAATTCACTAAACCCCAGGTATACTACATATCAAAAGGGTTTAGCTCTGTGGGAGCCCTTGCCAGGTTATCAGGCCCGTGGTTGGTGTCGTGTCGAATTTTCTGACCGTCCTGGCTGTTCCTAACAGGACGGCTTTTTTCATCAGTTGGTAAAGATGTTCGTCCAGACCGAGGTATTTCAAATTGTTTAATAGATAGATGTTTTGGGACTACTCCTGTTGTTGACATAACAATTGCTACCGTTCGAGTGTTGTTCATGTCCCATTGTCTCTGTATTTGAAAGTCTAAATCCCTATGTTTAGTTATTTCAGCCTGCTTAATATTTAAATTATTGTTGTTAGGGATTGCTATGTCAATTAAGGTTGTTTTTCTAGAGACTTTATTTACCAAAACTATATCTGGTCTATTGTGAGCAACAGTCCGATCCGTCAATATCGTCCGGTCGCAGTACAGTTTGTAGTTGTTATTTTCTAAAATAGATTCTGGTTTGTATATATAGTAAGGTGTTCTTACCGACTGGGTTAGCTCAAGTTTCAGCGCTAGTTCCTGGTGCAGTATTTTTGCCACAGCATCGTGTCGGTCTTTGTATTCAGTTGCAGCGAACGCTTGGCAACCTGTGATATGCTGGATAGATTCAGATGTTTGGCCACCATATCTGCATCTGTCGTTGTTGATAGAAGGGTCTTTGACGATGTTCTTAGTTGGAATTACTTGATCTTGGATTGCCAATATAAAGCGTTCCGTTTCAGGAAACATATGACCAGAGATCAACTAGTAGTTCGACTCTGCACTGTCGACATAATATTGGTTGACATCATTTATATGTCTTCCATGAAGGGGCTTTTCTTTCCATTTGAGCAGTTTCTGATCAGTTGTCTGGTGGTATACTTGAACTTGTTGTTCTGTCAGTCGTAGAGGTGTTGAGTCATCAATCTGACATATGACTCTGTGCAGATCAGAAAATTCTGCGAGTCTCTGGAAATGATTACGCAAATTAGAAATTTGTTGATCACGTAACTTTCCTATATCTGTCAATGCTTTTCCTCCTTCACACCGAAGCAATGTTATACGTTCGACACAGCTCTTTGGATTGTGATTTTGAGCATTTGTTAGTAGTACTCGAACTTTCCGTTGGTCTTGCACCATACTATACCGAAAGAGTAACTAAGCACTGAACACGCGTAGGTATTAATAGCCTGAAACAGATTTTTACTTTTAAGTTTGGTCTTCAGCAGTCGTCTTATCCTTCTATAAAACTTTGTTGTTACGTCCTTTTTCATGGCGGTGTGATCAATTATTATTATAGTATCTTTCTGTGCTATATAATATCAAATTTAATTACCTTAACTACGTTACATGTCACATAGATTGTCAAACATTTTAGTATTAAATTTTACAATTGTACCTTTTTCATATACATTAACAACGGGGTCCGCCCTGTTTGGAAATATGCACCACTTTCAAGTATTGTTGTGTTATTCCCAATAAGTGTAGAAACATCTAACGTGTTCGTGTCAGATGAGTTTTCTTTCTTCTGTAAGTGTTAAAACATCTCGTATTATGTCTGTTTTACTGACTCCACAGCTTCTCCGAAATCCCATTTCCGTTGCTGTGATCTTTTCCTTACTCTGATTATTTGTAACTCACATTTCAGTCTCGCATGCCATTATACTACGCACTGTTGTGTTGAATAATCTTGTTTAGTTGGTTTCAATTATATACCTATTCCAAACGATTAAAATGAGACTTAACCAATTTTGTATTTCTTCTTCTTTTGTGGTATTCCTGACTATTTATTTCTCCCGTTTTTTGACGATTATCATAAAGTTCCAGTTTCCTAAGCATATGGCTCAAATCTTCCTTTAAGACTACACGGTCAACACGATTTTTGGTTCTGGTTTCTGCATGTTTGGTTTCTCTTGTTACAGATAAAACTTACTCTTTTTATAATTTCTCTGTTTTTTTATTCAAGAATTGTGATTGTGATTGTGATAAATCTTTGGATTCAAATGTAAAATAAGTTGCAAAAATGAATATCTTTAGCGGATCTGTTATGTTTGTATGGGCTTTCTCATATTAATCCCCAAATGTAATCTCTCATCATTTTTTCGGTTTACTGTCGTTGGTTCAAACTCAATCACATCTTGGTGAAAACGTTTTCCTTGATCGTCTGAGTAGGCACCCATATTATCTTAAAATTTGTCCAGGTGGGCATGTAGCATATGAATTTGGACATTCTGCAGACAATCAATTTAAAAGTTTTAAGGGCATAGTTTCAATCAATTCTTCATAATTGTCAGCTCCGTTGGTTCCAAGAGAACCAACCTATTTAAAATTGCCTATTACTGGCCAATGGTATTCTGTATAGTTTAACTTTTCTCGTCTCATTTTCACTCTATCGTAACTTTCCTTAAGCATAACAGAATGTGCTATGTTCTTTGATTAAATTTAAGTACCTGCCAGGATGAGTTTCTTGTACCTCTAATATATTGTTCCGTGCTTTTGCAAGTGCATAGAACTTTAATTATTGTCTTGTCATTTGCTTTTAATCTTCCTATTACTTTCTTTATGCGAGTAGTTTCTTAGGCCTCCGGATATTGGGTTTTTAGGCATTTTTCATAGAATGGTTCCTTTGCTGTTATTGATTTTTTTCTGCCTTTGCTTATCCCATTTGTATTCTCTAGAGCTGCTTTACGCCTTATAATCATAGAATCATCGAATAGAAAACATGGCGAATCTTCTTTTATTCCTCTTCCGAACGTACAATAGGTCTAAGTCTAAAATTTGCACGCAGTATAGCCAGTTTAATTACTTACTGAATTACCAGCACAACAAATGCCTGCGTGTAGAACTTCTTCATTCAAAATGTAATTTGTTTGCCTAATTATTGAACAAAAGTGTGACAAGAAACAAAATTTTGTAGTAACCATATATTCTTGAATTCACTCGTAAGACAGTCGTTACAAATTTCTCTTCTTAAGATCATAATACTTAAAAGTGTCGAAGATCTTTAAGTGGTATAGAATACACGATTATTCCAGTAATTTCCGATGAAGAAACACGACTGTGTAAATATTTTCTGCGAAAGTTTGAATAATTGAAAACATTAAAATATTTTAGAATGTTTGATAGGGAAACTCATAATCCATGTGACAGTAAAAAACAATTTGGTATGGAAATTTTGATGGTTTTGCGAGCTTCAATTATTCACTGAAATTTATTGTAAAAAAACTCTTTGTTATTCTGCGTATTGTTCAATTTACTACAGAAGTTGTACGCCATAATGACAGAGATAAAGGTTTTTTGGATTTACATAAAGCCTTGAATTTTAAAGAGCATCTACGCAATACAGCAATCTTGTTATCGCAAAATCTTTTGATATTCTGCACGCACACCTTAAGAAACACTATAATGTCGTTGGAAGATGTTGCTGTAAAGAGGTTGGTAACAATCAAAGCAAATGCATGGATAAGTTTTGGATTTAAAGACTTCACTTGTTTTTAGCTGTTCATATTTCACAAAGTATTTAGCCTTGAACTTGTATTCTGTCCTTTTTTTCTTGGACTCTGATTTTCATATGTTTCTGTCCGTCTTCAACAAGCTATTTTTCCAGATCTACTTGATAAAAAAAGTTGAAATTTTGTATATTCGCAAAATTCATTTTTTGAATGCGTTGCTGAATTTTGAAGTGGATGGTGCAACAAAATGTCAACTGAGCTATAATGCATCGGTAAGAAGTTGCTGCTGGATCCTGTATCAGAACTTGTTAATGTGTAGCTAGGCATTTCTTTAATTTGCCTTAGTGGTCAAACTCGTTAAATCTGTGAGGAACTATTTTCTGACGTTCAGTATTTGTTTTATCTCTTTTGAGCGTTATTCATTTTGAATATTTTCAGCAAATTTTTATTTTTGATTAACTCTCCTATTTGGTTTGTTCGATGCTCTCTAGTGTCCATTTTCGCAGATCTTATTTCGGTATATGTGATCGCGTCTGCTGATTTCTTGTTATTCATTCTCTTTTTGTTTTTAGTAGTTCTGTTGTTTTCAGAGAAATTTTATGGGAACAAGCTTTTTCTTTAGAAAAGTGACGTTTTTCACCAAATTGTAATATTTCAAAAACCGTAATATTTCGATTAAAGAATAAGTATTTTTGGGCAAAGATTACTACTTTATGGAAGTTGAACTTAAGTCAAAGGGCATTCTTTGCGTCGTTTTAGACTTCTAGCTCTCAGAAATGACGTAAAAGTAAAATAAAAGATAATTTAATTATAGCTACAGAAGAAATATTCTTTATGATGACAGTTAACCAAAGATTGCTTGGAATGAGGCTTAACGACCCCTCTTGGTGCTACCTTAGATACCACAACATAAGCCTGTCCCCTTGAAATGATGTAGTATTCGACTAAATTGGAATGACATATGCTTCAGTAACGAACCCAAATTTTGTTTAGGAGGCCCTGATAGATGCATGAAGGTCACTCTATTGGCAGGTGAGAGGCGAAATATAGATTCGGCTGTTAAACATCACGACATCAAGAAAGCGAAATGTCATGGTATGAAGCATCATATATATATAGAAAGCATATCACCTCTAGATGCCATCAAAGGCATTCTGACTGCTTGGCTATATATTAATGAACCAGTTTTACATCCTTACCAACAAATGGAACGATTTGTTTGGTAAGGAAATGTAATCCTCCAAACCCCATTCTGCTGATGACTCATTGTTTTGATACCAAATGATGATAAGGAGAATTTCGGAGGGCCATTCATATCAGCTGATTTGTCTGCCATCGGCCAGGTATGGGATATGGTAGATCGTAACAACACATTAAGTCTCCATCTAATTCTACCAATACCCCATAGAATAAAGACTGTATAAAGAATCATTGAGGAGCTACCCATTATTTACTACGAATATCATAAAATCTCTGCAAATAATAAATAATTTAACAAGTCCTACGATGTGATGTGCATTGTGCATGTTTTCCCAGCAGCCAATCGCTTTATTAGATTCAAATATTATATATATGTATATATAATTACATGTTTATAATCATTACATTCTGCAATATTAATTTTCCTGTTGTGTAATTTACGCTATCGATGAGTCACCATAAACACACCAACATTGACGCTGCATTTGAATTTTAATGAGGATTTAAAACTTATCTCATATTGGTAATTTAAATTTTTATGTTGTTGCTATAAATACGTAGTAGGAGTTATGTTTCGTTATTGAAGTTTCTTCATAACGTGGATTACGACACGCGTTGTCATTGTTTCTGGTCTATTGTTAGCTTTTTATTTTCCATTGAATTTTTAGAATGCGTGACGTGATGTTGATAAGCGATTGAAGAGGTTGTTTTTCCTTGAATCTATGGCATCGGTAGAATGCCATCAAACGTTTTTATGAGAAATAACACAGATTGAAGCAAGATTGTGTATATGCTTTAGATGAGAGTGTAAACGGTGTAACTACACATATTTTCACGAATATCAGATTAAGTGAGAATCAATTAAAGCCTTATATATTTTTTAAAAGAAAGATATACAATTTGTTTTCGGAAGGATATTTGTGGCATATTTTTTCAATGTTTAACAGTTTCTGGGAAATAACACCACAAATCACGAAAGTTCTGTATATTTCCAAACGTTTCGAAGTCTAGGTTAGACTTCGTTGTCAATGGCAAAGAAACAAGGAAAATAGGCACAATTCTAAAATGTAAAATTAAAATGTTTGACAATATTAAAAGGGTGTTCCAATTTGAGGTTAATTTTTAAATTTTGCCGCCATTTATATTTTTTGTGCTAGAATATCATATGTTATTTGACAGATGACAAGTAGGACTATTCGGGTTATTAAAAATATAGAGGTATACGATTGGACAAGGCGTGTTTATTATTGATAAATATTTTAAATTTGCTGAAAGTTGTGCAGAAGTTGGTAGAAAATTTCGTACAGAATATGGAAGAGAAAATTGTCCGTCAAATGTTTTCATTGGAAAAATTGTTCAAAAATTTATAGAAACTGGATTTAGTAAAAGATGAAAAAAACAAAACATATCATCGTAGTGGACGTCCAGAAGAAAATATTACAGCTTTTACTGTTAGTGTTGTTGAACAACCAAAAACATCAATTCGTCATCGGGCACAGCAATTGAACATTCCAAAAATCACTTTATTCAGAATTTTGCACAAAGATCTTCATTTAAAGGCTTATAAGATTCAGATAACGCAAGAAATAAAGGCAACAGACTTTGGTTTACGTCGTCAATTTGTTAATTGGGCCAAACAACAGAAACTTGAAAAGTGAATTTTTTCAACAAAATCATCTTCAGAGATGTAGCACATGTTGAATTGGGTGGATTTGTTAACAAGCAAAATTGTCGAATCTAGGGTTAAGTAAATCCACGAGAAATAATTGAAAGACCGATGCATCCACAAAAAGTAACTGGTGTGGTTTTTGGGCTGGTGGAGTGATTGGTCTATACTTTTTGGAAGATGACAGGAAATGCTGTTACCGTGAATGGTGATCGATTTCGAACGATGCTTACTAACTTTTTGGGGGATGAATTGGAGCATATTGATGTGCAGGATATGTGGTTCCAACAGGACGGTGCAACATGTCATTCAGAAGCAGAAACAATCAATCTTTTGAAACAGAAATTTGGTAATCAAATAATTGCTCGAAGAGCAAACATTAATTGGCCCCCTAGAACTTGCGATCTAACACCTCTAGATTTTTTCCTATGGAGCTATTTGAAAGAAAAGGTTTATGCCAGCGATCCATGTTATATTTTACTACTTTTTGCTAGCTGTTTTTTTTATGGATGCTTTCATATTGTCCTGTTAATAGTTTTGTAAAGTTGGACAATAAAGCTTTAGTTATTTATTGACATAAAGGAAGAACATTATTGACTGTTTTTGAGTAATTGAACCGCAGTTATGCCAGAAAATTATCTAAAATTTTGGCAAAAGATTAGAAGGTTATCGTACAGCAGCAGGTGGTCACTTTTTGTCTTCCATTACGAAACATAAAAAATTTGAAATAAAAGATTTGATCATTCTCAAATAATTTGTGTATTTTATTAAAAATTTAAAAATTAACCTCAAATTGGCTCATCATTTATTATTTGACGTAATCACGAGTATTTAATTTGATAATATATAGGGTAGCATAGAAACTTCTAAAGATCATATAATAATAACGTTTCTTTCAAATTTGAAGAATTGGAAAGAGGTGCTCTTCAGAATATGATGTGGCGTTCCTAGGTGCGTCTTTGTTTTAACGTTGTGCATTCGCCAAAAATGCGATCAAAGAATATTGTTGATTCAGTGATCGCATTAATCATTAAGGAAAATCCAGGAAAAACCTTATGAACCATCACGATATTGAGTTGTTCATAAGGACATGACCATTAGCAATTTTTTCCTTAATCATCTGCCACCAGGAACGATTGAATTCCATGGAAGTAGTAGCGATACAATCGTTTTCCATTAATGAAATTAAAGCAGACTCTTTCAGTTTTCGTTCCATTTTGTATTCTTCTTTGTGTAATATAACTGAATTTTGAAATTGTATTTAATGACCAAGGTCTCAAGCATGGTCACAAATTTTAGATTTTTCAAACTGTCGGTTTTTTTTTGATTTGTTGTTCGTTTATTCGAGAAACCTCTAAATATTCCAATAAATAAACACAAAAATAACATTAAAAAACGAGAGTTTAAAAAATCCAAAATTTGTGAACATACTTGTTCATAAAATACAATTTCAAAATACAGTTATATTGCACAAAGAAGAACAGAACACGAAATGAAAACTAAAACAGTCATTCTTTAAATTTGATCAGAACTTTATTATTATATGATCTCTAGAAGTTTCTGTGCTACCCTGTATATTATTAAATTAAATTCTCTTAGACTTAGACTCCTAAGCGTTTGGAAATATAAAGAAATTCTGTGGTATATTTCCCAGAAACTGATTAAACATTAGGTGTAGATTTGCCACAAAATGTTCACACCCCTTTTTACAGTCGCCACCATATAATTATGCTTTTAAATCGTTTAGAAAGCTTCAAATGTAAATACTAAATCGTTTATTTCGTATCAATACCGATCTAATAATGAAAAACCAGTTGTTGGATAGCTTGTTACAATATTATGTTTTTCTTATCGGCTACAAGATTATTGGGGTTTTTCAGTCTAAAACGTTTATTTAGTGTGGGGAAGAGATTTTTACAAAAATTACATGAAACCATATACTTTGGTGCAGTTTTTGTGTTCAAAATAATAACTCGAGTGAATAATTTAACTGCTAACTAACGAATTTCTCGGTATATAGATCCTCTTTCAAAATATTCATTTCTAAGAACGAAAATTTTCCGAAAATATTTCATAAATATTATATTTGCCCAAACGAATCTATATATCTGTCTTTGTGATTTTATATATTGTGCTAGACAAAATACACACAAATCTAGCCAAAATTATTCCCATTGCAGTAACTTCTGGATTTCATCGCGTATCTTTAGACTGTGAAGCGTTTTTGCGCTCTCAATTGTCTTTGGACCAGTTATGGTTTCTGGTGTTCCATATTTGCCAGTATTCTTCGGTCTATCCAGTGTGACTTCGTAATGGCATGTGCAATTCATATTGTTGACATCTTGCTGACTTATCTGCACATCTTGAAAATAGTGACATTATTGTACCTGCTTAGAATATGGCTGTTGGTTTTAGGGCTTTTTGTTTATTTTCACCTATAACGAGGCTTAACCTGGGGATAGCTGTTGGTGTGAGCGGCTTTTCTGTATTCTGTATGAGTAAAAGTTCTGAATTGTCTTTTTTGGGCCCCATAGGAATGGGAATTGATTATTGCTGCCCAGTTCAAACGTGAATTGTTTTTGGGATGTATACAATTCAAGTGAAACCAAATAACAAAAGTATCATCCAAGTATCTTACGATACCGATAAATAGCTTTTTTAGGTTTTGTGCTTTATTTGTCGATCTTTGACTTATGATTGCTATTCGTGTAAAATGCTGTCTTGTGGTATTATTTTGAAACATTTGTATTTGAAAAAGAAACAAATATTTGACAGAAGTCGGGTTTTTCACTATCGAAGAACGGTATGCAAATAAGTACATTTTACTATTGTTGGTTTTTCTAAAATTTGCAATGTATCAATGAAATGGTACTTTTATTCCGCATTATGACAATTTTTCGTAAGTGTATGTTTTACTTATACTTGGACTTGTACTAATCCTAATATCAAGATAGACATTTCTCGTTTTTATCGTCATTGTGGTTTCTTCTTCATAACCCTAAACAAGATTACTAATCATCAAATTAATGTTCTGTACTATATAGAAAGAGAGCGAGAAATAAAAATTCATCAATAAGAAAATATGATCATTGTGAAATAAAAGAGAGACTTGCAAAAGTATTTTAATATTAATCGACAGTAAATGGATAAGGAAGTGTATGCTGAATTTATCGAAAACTGAAATGCTTATACTTTTGTTTTAGCAAAGCTGTTAATAAATTTATTTTTATTATTTTACATTGTATGTTAGTGGTTGTTTCAATAAAACACTTTGTTATTGTTGCTTCGATTCAACTAACAGCAATCAAACCGTCGGTTTTGGTTTGCGGTTACACATACACGAATAATTATAGATGGTAAACAATGTGTTTTCGTATAATCATAAATATAGTTTAAAATGAGTTATAGGTGTAACTGTTTTCACAATGTTATGAAATTTATTTATCTCCTTATACTAATAGCTGCGAATTATACTTAACTACATGCAAGAAAGCACGACTAAATCTGAAGTATAAGTTCAAACTGTAAGACACCTGTAATTAAATGAATCTTCGGCATTTTAGTGAAAATAGCAGGAATAAATAAAAACCCTATAAGTTCCCCTCGAATTGTCGGTAAAGAATTTAAAAGTTTGTTTTTAAATTTATTGTAATTAATCTCAAAAAACACATTTGGGTATCGTAAATTTATCGATACTTAATATATTTTTTTGTAATGTGTAATGCAACTAATATACCTGACTACGAGGTATGAGTTGATTGATTCCTTACAAAGTTTGTTATGTGTATGATTCACTTCTTTATGTCTAATACTGCATGCGCACATTTCTAACTATCAAAATCGATTGCAAAACCTATTGATATGTAATAAGAAATACGGGATATTGATATAAGCCATTACGCAACATAATTGAACTTCGAACGTTGAATGCAGTTAGGAATTTCAAATTAGGAAATTGGCTATTCATCGAATGCACGATCAAAAACTGTGAAACTTCTACTAACGGTAATCGTTACTGCTTAATATAAGAGAAAATAAAAGTTAAAAAATTCGATATTTTATTTTAATAATAGATTGCCTTGCAGAAATATTTGGTGTGTATTGCCAGGTTTTTTCTGCCAAGGAATTTCAAATATATAAAGTAGAAATACATTGAACTCCACACTATATCGTCCAAAATTAATGAATGGCAAGTGTGTTTTGTTTCAACAGTTTTTACATTCTCAATATTAATAGTTTCGTACTCAACAATAACTAGTTTTTTATATATAATAAATTACTCTAAGTTGGATACTGACGCGAAAAATAAATACCACAACTTGTTCAAATACTTATTATATCTGAATTTAACAAATTTTGCATATAAAAATACCTAAGTTTCAAAAAATAACAAAGATGCAAATGTAAAAGGTGGTCCTGTGATGTTTTCTTTGAAAGAACGCTGTTTTTGCTAAAATCTGTTAAGCAGTTACAGAATAATTGGCGATTTTAAATATCCTCATCAAAAAAAAATCGAGAGGCATCAATTCTGGCAATAAAAGTCCTCTCTGCAAAAACCTTGGTATTTCTTTTGGTAGGACTTTATTTACATTTTGAGTGAAACGTTTACTATTTACATGGTTCACATTTTGCAAAAAACAATCCAAGAGCTAGTATAAAGAATATTTATTTAAAGACCAATGTCGAAAATGTTGCATAGACACTATCAACTTTTTAATTTTTAGGATATATTTATGTAAAAATAAATATATACCTACAATAAATCGACTTTGGATGTTCTGAACTGTTTTTTTTTTGAATCGGCTTAATCGATTTGGGTATTTTAAACTCTATTCTATTAAAGTAAATAAGTCGTAAACTCGAACAAATTGTCACATAATTTTCTTCACAAATATCACAATATATATACCAGAAAATAATATTGTTAATCGCACAGGGTGTTTGTAACTGTTTTCATTTTTATTTATTTTTAGTCAGTTTTGTCAACTTGGTTTAGAATGTTTATTAAATTTAGTCTGATATGCAGTAGCTGCAAAATACACTCACCCAAGAGATTGTGTTTAAAAGTCATTGTATTGAGTAAATGTTTCTTTAAGTACAGGTCATTATTTTACGATTTTTATAATCTTCTCAAGATATTTCAATCCATTGAACGTAAGACAATACATAGTTCCTAGTCAAGAACCTTCATCAGTTGAGTTCCCATCAACTAATTGAAATCTTAAATAATTATTTATGTATTTCTTAAATATAACTGAATTTAATATGTTATCTTGGTACCCATGAAATGAAACAGTAGGTACAGAAAGCTAGTATTTTAGGGAGTTGTTTACACTATATTCAGATTTCCCATTTGACTAATTTGCTATTAAAGGAATCATTAACGTTGTTTTTATTTGTACGGAATTATAAGAAACATTTTGTATCAAACGCTAATAATAGGGCGTATGTTTGTCCAGACCGTACGTATGCACATAAAATGAATTTCAGTGAAACGTCTACACGTCCAATTTATTGAAGACTGTCCTTTCCAATGGCTAAAACATTACCGATAAACACGCAAGACATATTTACGTGATCATGTTCTTAACGAATGTATGACTTTCGGACGTAATTATTGATCATCATGATGTTAAAATTGATATGTTTTTTTTTTTGATAAAGAAAAATGAGTTCGAAATTTGAACTGCAGCTGGTAGTGGAAAAACTGATCTCTATTTTACTGAACGAAAATCTAACATGCCAACCAACTAAAACAGATTATAAGATTTTTTTATGTAAAATACAATAATTCGGTTTCTTAAAAGGTTTTACCAAGAATGCCATGATCTATTGAGTTGACTATATATAAGAAAAAAGTTATGCTAGTCAACCAACCATTGCGGTTTTTTATATCTCTTTTGATATAGTGAATCACGACATACCTACTCCTCAATAAATTTAAAAAATATGGAATAAGAGGTTTATCTTGCAAAGTACTTAAGTAAGTTACAGGCAGCAATATGTTTCTATAATGGCTAGAAAAGGTTTATTGAGAACTGCTAAATATGGTGTGCCTCAGGCTACCATTTTAGGTCCACTGCTATTTTAAATCTATGTTAACGATTTACATTCAATAATACCTTGTAACAACATTATTGCTAAGGCTAATGACACTGTTGTTATAAGTTCATAGAATTCAAAATAAGTATAAACCAGCTAACTTTAAATGTCAACAAATCTGTCTGTTTAACGTTTTGTAGCTACGACATTTTGTCAAATTAAAATGGAAATAATGATCTTCACAAATTTAAAAATACCAAATTTTTATTTATAATATTTGAGAAAAATATGAAATGGAACCTACTCATTCCAATGAGAACTAATTGATTTCGATATTTGTTATATGTATTTTCTACTTAATATTGATCAAAGACATAATTATAAAATCTTACTTCATTATTTTGAGTTTTTGAAAGGATATTTCGTTAGTGGAAAGAGTGTCACAAGGAAAAGAAATATTATAAATTCAGAAGCAGTATTGGAAATTAATAAAAAAGGGTTTTATATAGTGCTATTGATGTTTTTAATAAACTACCAAACGATCTTAAAAAAAGTGTAAATAATTAGTATTTAAAATAGGATTTAAAACAATGGCTGTTGCGTGATTCTCGGTATCAAAATTAAATCAAGCAAAGGTTCAAAATGTAAAGTTAATTTCATTTAATTTCATTTAAGGTCTTTGTTTAAATTTTTAACCAACAGTGTTATGTTATCAGTTCCAATTTTTAACTTGATTTAAGTTTTGGTTAGTTTTAGTTTATATATTGCTGGACCAGCGCACTGATATCCAGCTGGTTGCAGCTATATGTCGCTGCATTACCATGCAATTTTGTATCAAGTTGATAAATAAATAAATAAATAAAAAATAAATAAACCAGCATTATATTATTGTATTGTTGAGAAATGAATAAAAATTTTTTTGACATGTTGATGGATGGAAACTTAATTTTTGGTAACTGAATAAATTTTCGTCAAATGACATTCGAGTATACTCCTTATTCACCCGATCTTATACTACCAGATGCCTGTATTTGGAAGTTAGGAGGTATTGGAAAACTGCAACATTAGACAATGAATTCCTTTATTTGGTGTTTTCAGTAACCAGTGTTATGACTATTACAGACTATTTATTTCAACATCCCTTAACAGTTGAAATCTCTATCATCAAGCTCTATATTGGGGGAGGTGTAAAAAATGAGATAAAATGAATCTTCAAGATTTGAATCATGTTGTTTATTTTGTTTAAAATGTAACGTTTAGCTAACAATTATGCGATTAAAATCAACAAAGGGATTTATTTGTGGACATTATCTGGCAGTAATTTTTGATTTACTTGTCTACAAGCAAAGTGCGAGAGAGCATATTTTAAATATCTGTTGAACAACGAATACGGGGCGCCAAAGTGCAGTGAACTGTGTTTATTGCACGAATGAGAAAAAAATAGAGTAATGCGACCAGTTTTATTCCGTGACGATGAAGGAAATTTGCATTAGAATATCGTCGACAGTGTGTGTGATGGAATTCGGTTATATCATGGATCTGCTTCTGCTTTATATTACTGAAGGCATTCGACTGTAAATTATTTTCATTTTATTCGATGCATCTAACACGTGATAGCTAATAACTAATTGTAAAAGACGAGTTATTCGATTAAATTGACGTAGAAGAAAAACATTGTTAGTCAAACAAATTCTTTAAAAACCCACTATCTAAAAAAATACTCTTGAAAAGAGTTGTGAACGTAATAAAATACATTTTATAATCATAGGCTTGCAAAAATTTGAATAATTTAACTCCAAAATGCAAACCACGTAAATTGGACAAACTGTACTGTCAATAATGTCTTGCCCCAAAAATTAGCTATGCAAATAATATTGCTATGGGTTGATAAATATAGCATCACACTTTGAGGTATTCACCATTACTCCAATAATTGATTGGATACGAAAACAGTCAAAATAAAACTTCGACGTACCTCTCTGTTCTGGCTCTTTTTAATATTTAATATTCTCAGATATCAGATTTCTTCCAAAGGTGGTCTCCTCACCAATCGTATTCTACATTTTAATTGGGTGCATTAAATCAAAATCATTAGAGCCAAACTACATTAAATTTTTATCCAGTTACCTACGTACGTGGTATATATCTAGGAGTACATACAAATAATTGCCTCTGAGATCACCTAAATCAATTTCATTTCACTTACACTATCAAAAACAATTTTTAATTCTTCTCCACTAATAAAACGTTTCTCTATGAGAAGGCAACTAGTGTTTCGAACAATTTCCATAAATTGTCCCTAGTACATGTTTTTGATTTTCTATTAATCAACTGTGTTTCGGGAATCTTTGTGAGAAGCGAAGACCCAAATTAACAATCGCAATAGATTTTTACCGCCTCAGTCATACAGAAATTATTATTTAATGTTCTGGTATTTGGTTTAGTTATAGAGAAACTGCTGACGAAACCCTGTTAAGTTCTAAAATATCATACTAATAAGTGAAACGTATACAAGATTGGCTGAAATTTCTATCAGCAAGTTCCTTTCATGTTCATTAGCTGTTTTAAACCGATCCCGTTATACATTATATTCATTTGAGTAAATTAATGAATATTCTTTGTAGTTGTCTTAAATACAAGCCTGACACTTGTTGCAGATAAGTCAGCAGAAAGATGGATGAGCTGGCAGTTATGTAATTTATGATAATTATTTAGCATAGTCTAGATATTTCTGAAATGTGTTATACGATAATAACCCTAAAGCTATAACGTAATGAATTAATGACTTGGAATGTCTTTAGCGCAAGTAATTGAAGTAAGAAACAGTGACTTCTAGTACAAGCAGTATTCATATAAAAATATCCAAAGAATTGGTAATTTGACATATGTATATCATGAAAATGCTGTACTAGAGGCTAATTAGAAGCTTTCTAACAGAAATTTTCCCGAAAGAGCTTCCTAAAAAGGAACCACACTAACCATTGCATGAATTAAAAAAAAATAATAGAACAACTTGACATGCGATATACGCCATAAATTTCTTAAAAATTAATAAATTATTGATTTATTTGATTGAAAGTCCATTGTTTTTCAAGTTAAACTAATATCAGAAGGGAAACTCATGATGATCATTTCTGCCTGATATGTTTTCTATCGTTTATTGTACTAAAGAAAATGTTGTTTTATGTAACTATAAGTTTGAATTGCGAAAATGTTCAAAAACCTCCTAATAATACCAAAAAGAAACCGACTGTTTACATTTAAGAAACTTAGACAAATAAAAGTTTTGGAGTTCATTTTCTCAAGATTAAGTCAGATAAGCAAGTCCATCAAACAACTGAACCTTCATGTAAAGATTAGTCATGTAATAATAGTCGATTCAAGAACTAATATTATAGCCTAAGTGACAGAAAATTGGGTCTTTTACAAGAAAAATAGAAGCAACTTAAAGGTGCAAGGAAATCTAAAGAAAATGTAGATAGGACAGACAAAGGATAACAAATACAGAAAGAAAATTGGTAGCTGGATAGTAGTAAGAAGAACGAAAAAGAAAGTAAAGCTCTCAGAGATAAAATAGATTCACCTATGGAGTAATAGGATACTCAAGAAGGAGAATGACAGCATAAACAGATATACAGAAAATGGTTAAAAAGATGTACGGAGCTCCAGCCCGCCAGCGTAGAAACCCTTTCTATCAATTTGCTTCGTATGGCAACCAAAACTTGCTGCAATCCAATCATTCAACAGGTACCACAGTTTGTTGTATTACAAGTATAAACTGACAATTATTTCCTGTTCACACTCTTATAAATCCACATCATATTGTTGCTAACTGGGAGCAGTTAGCAATAAATGTGCCATAAGTGACCTATCTGGAGAAGATAAGAGTCGGATTCAGAGATGATATTGACAATTTGATACAGACAAGCCGATTTTAAAAAACTTTGAACTCATCTAGGAGAATGACAGTGTTTTAGGTCTATAAGATGAATGGGATTCGGAAAAAAAACATTCAACACCTTGAGAACCACAAAAGTTGAAACTAGCTCCACATACCAGACCTATTGAATCTAAACTTATAAATCTGTGAGTGATTGCAGCTACAATATCCGGTGATAGGAACATCGTTGACATCCATAAGCTAAACGATCATCCCTTCGAAGAACGTTTCTAGCAAGAATCCCTGCTAGGGGAACTTTTTCTAGAAAGCAATGTCTTAAACTTGCTACAGATGGTACAGATAGATTAGTGCAAAGGAATCGTGTACATCCAGTACGACTAATCTCAAGAAATTCGGATCGAGCCGATTACAATTTTGAAAGTAACGAGTGCGAGAATAACAGCGCACAGACTATGCATAGGCACCACACTGGCGAAACTTCATCAAGTGATAATTTACAAAAGTCGATGCTTAAAGGGTATTTTTCGATGTTTTTTTTTTGAGTGACACGATATTATTGACATTAGTTTAGCTTTTGTGTTGTATATGTTATAGACCAAGTTATTAATGACGGCATTATTTATAATGTCCGATAATTATAAATAATGACAAGCTATATCGAGCCAAGTGATAATAATTGATCTATATTTCATTTTTTATCACATTGTCTGATCATTATGAATATTGCTATGTGATCGACGAACAATCTAATAATTTAGATATATTAGTGCAAGTGGGGAGGGGGAGGGTAAACGCTAAACATGAGCTGGCTAATCAGAGAATATTCTAGGTACGTGGTTGAAGGATAACAACACTAATAAATTGACGTAAGGATTACCTTTTGTGCAATTAATGAATAATAGAACCCATCACACACGCATTAATTATACTCCATATAAAGCCATGTTCTTGATAAAGTTGAATGCAAGACATAATAGGTCTTCTTCTACCACATGAGGCTCTGCTATTAATACAGAAGAAGAGTTCAAAAACTAAAAACCATTATCTAATGAAGGCACTGTCACTGAAAAGAACACCGAAAATGATCAAGTTGAGTCCATCGAAAATGATCTTTGAAACAAACCATGATACCGATAATAATATTAATTTATATTGAGTTGGCTCAAGGCAAGTTTCACCACCTATTACCTAAATATACAATAGATTCAAACCCAATGGCCACAACTGTTTCAGCAGCACAAAACGTGGAGCACAAGAAAGAAAATTTTGAGTGCATCTAATGCTAAACATCGCCTAGTTACATTTCGCATTCCAGATGTTGATCGTGCTCTTAGCGACCCAAGAAATATATTTGCTACTATTATCGAAATGACATCATAGTAGCCTAACCTAACCTTTAGAAATTGGGAACAAAACAAGGTGTTTTGAATCAACTTTATTCAATAAGTCAATTTACTTTGTGCCAGGAAAGATTTGTTTCATGATGAGATGTTCTGGATATAAAGATTTCAGTCAAAGAGACTATTAGGATGTTGTCTAAATGTGGAGTGCAAGACTATAGTCGATGTGATTATAAGGTTGTAAATCTGCTAAATGCAGTTGTCAGAAAAACGGTCTAACGCAAAATACCATCAAAATTCATGATTATCCGTAAAATGTACTCTTAACATTTTTTGTTATTTGTCTTATGCTTTTAATTTCATTAAGTTTTAACTGCTAAGAACTAGTAGTTGGTTCATTTTAAATTTATAACCAAAGGTCGGAAAATGTATAAAACGTATATATGTTATGTTATTTGTGTTTTCAAGTTTGATTTATTGTCAGAAATGAAAATAATAATAATACAAGATGCGTTTCTTTATATACAACATGTATGAGAAAATAACCAAATATAAGGATTTGGAATTTCAAATAAAAACTCAGTGGGACATGAACAACACACGAACTGTATCAATTGTTATGTCAACCACAGAAGTAGTCTCAAAACATCTGTTAAACAATTTAAAAAAATACCTCGGTCTGGACGAACATCTTTACCAACTAATGCAAACAAGCCGTCCTGTTAGGAACAGCCCGGACGGTCAGGAAATTCATGGGAAACTGCCGCCACGACTCCAACCACAGGCCTGAAAATCTGGCAAGGGCTCCCAAAGATATCCCTTTTGATACCTAGGATATCTGGGGTTTAGTGAATTTTTTAGATGGAGTGTGCTGACATACATTGTATGGTCAAGTCGGGGAATGCAAAATGTCTTTTTGTCACTTTGGTAAAGGCGATAGATATTATAGATAATGCCCAAACAATTTAAATATTTCAATAGTTATTATCACTGTCAAATCATTTTGGCCATTTTTCAAAATGCCTGGGCATTATGTATAATATCCAATTAATCACTTGGTTCATAATGTTTATAACTAAAATTGATTTGAAATATGATGATATTTGAATGAAGATTCTTCTTAACGGATGTATTTTTTTGAGGTTGTTTATTTTTTTATTATTGTTGTTTATTGTTTACAAACTAGTTTACAGTTTTTTTAGTCTTAGAGTTTAATGTTCTCTCAAAAATTATAATTTTTTCTATATGTTATTATTAAAAAATGTATTAAACGATGTCTGTACAGTACATTCTTATTTTATAATAAAAAATAGTTAACAATTGTTTATTAATATTTGTTTCGGTATTTCTTTTCAGCCAAGACAGTCGTAGATTTTTTTGTTTATTTGTTTATTTGTAAAAGTTACGAAATATTATATATAAAGAGAGGAGAGAATGTTTTAATAGAGGACACCTAAGTATTTAAACTTGTGTTGTGTCCTATACATATTAAACTTAATAAACAAATATACAAAATTACTCAATGATCCTATAATTAAGAGAGAGAAAAATAAACATAGTGAAATAGGAAGCAAAATACAGAACGTAGAAAGTTAGTAATTTTTTAGACAAGTTTTAGTCTTAACATGTTATAATTTGAAATAATATATTTTTTGCTCTTACATTTAAATTTACAAAAATAAAGATTTTTGAATTCACGAGGAACTACATTATATAAATTAATTCCATTAAAATATATATTTTTTTGACACACAGCTTTGGAATAACGGTTGTGCGAATACATTTCTAGTAATTTGCTTCTGGTAGAATAAGGATGACTAATTTTTTTTAAACCTGTATGTTTGTGAATAAACTTAAGAGCAGAATGCATATAAAGACCTTTAATATTTAAAACAGATTCATTGATAAAAATACTTTTTACACTGTCACAACTTTTTAATTTAAACATTGTTCTTAGGATATAATTCTGTGTAACCTGTAATTTTCATAAATTTGTTTTATAAGCAGAACCCCAAATGGTAATTCCATAGTTTAGTATGGATTTCACTAGACTGTTGTAAACTATAAGCAAGTTGTTTTTTTGAGTATGTTACGCAACATATAGAATTTATAAGTAAGTTTTTTTTATTCTGTTGGATACGTAGTCAATGTGCATAATCCACTTAAGATGTTGATCAATGATTACCGCAAGGTATTTTATGTGGTTAGTTCTGTCTACATTGTCTTGTGTTCCTTCAATCACCAGGGGCCCCAAATTTTCCCCTAGTCCCGACACATTAGGTGCAAATGCAATGCCAGATCTTAACATCATTGAGTGCCTGTTGAGCAATTTGCCAGACTTCTTGCCATGATTTACCTTCGCATTGCAACACGGTGTCATCAGCATATGATAAAATGTTACACTTGTTATTTGTTAGTTATTAAATGAGTTCAAAATATAAACTAAATTGAAATGTGTGTTTTAAAACAAGTGAAATGTAAATCGTTAAAGTTAGTATTTATAGATTCACGTAAGATGTTGGATCTGCTATGTTTGGATCGTAACTCTCAGTAGCTACTGATAATGCAGTTTATTTTTTAATCTATAAATCACCTCTAGACATATTTCCCCGTGGTTCCTATATGATGTTTATAAATTTGCCGTTCCAAACTTTTATTAATAACTGTTTTCTCCAACTATTTTTCTGTGATATATATTTGTGAAACTTTGAATCCGCCTTTGATCCAGCACAGCGGACATTCGTATAGTTGCTTCATTGGATAGAATCAGTGCCTGTCGATTAAGAGATTTCTGTTACCTATTTAACCAACCAAGGCGAAAGCTGCTAATAGATTTTCTCTCCGTCGTGCCACCTTTTACGAGATGCGTTTTCGAATAATGCACACGAGCTCCACTTAAGATGGCATCGTTGATCATCGAAGCGTTTCCCATACGCAGCACAACCTCTTAATTATGTACCTACTGGAGTACACTCTTCGCATTAATTATTGTCATCGAGCAATTATAAATAGATTCACCACGAATTATATATCTTTCGGATGAATCGAGAAAGTTCGTAGTTGGAATACGATCATTATACTAATTACTGAAATCGTTTCGTAAAAAAATTTATAATAACAAACTCGGATTTAAATTATTGTTGTTGCTGCGTTTCTGGAGGTTAATCAGCTATGAGGAATGAACATGTGAAGCGAAACAACAGGAACTTTGTGGAAACGTACCCGCTAATGATATACGTTTGTAGGAAGTTTTCTCATAGTAAGGAAAGTTATTCACATTCATTTTGGACCGTTATGTACTTTCCGTTTCTTTTTTATCCCGTAAAATTTTTAATGAAAGTTGGAACGAACTAAGGGTTAACTTTTGTTGCTACGTTTTTCTTGAGTTATGAATCTTTTTAACGGATTTCAAAATAAAGTAGAATGTTCTGAATTCGTCGGAAGCTATTTTTTAAGTGAGTTCACCGATCATTCGAAAACGGTTTAGTCGATTGGAACAGTTTAAACTGTATATAGGCTAGGCGTTCAAGGGTTTTTATGGTTTAATATGGTCAATTGACCTTTAGTAAGATAAAAAATAAAAGTGCTACTAAATCTAGCCATGCTTTTTTGAGAACGGAGTAAATTTGGCCACATTTCGCTTTTTTGGCTATAGCTCAAAAACTATGCATTTTTTGACGAAATATGGCGTAAGATTTGAGAATTGAATTTGAAAGTCAAAAATTTTTTTTTTAGAAAATAAACTCCAAAAAAAAATTTAAAAAAACGAAATTATTTTTATGCAATAAATATCTTATGTAAGAATAATTTAATAAAAAAATTGTTTTATTTTGTTAATTCAAAGTCAGTTTACATACATGTACGTACATTAATACTTAATTTATCTTTAAAGTAATAATTTTATAACTAATTTTTATATGCAATGCAATTTTTTTTAATTTGTTTTTGGAGAAAAAATTGACTTTAAAAATATCATTTCGATAGGAAATTCGATTCTCTACAAAAAATCTCTTCAAAAAAAACGAAAAGTGGCCAAATTTACTCCGTTCTCAAAAACGCATGGCTAGATTTAGTAGCACTTTTAAATTTTATCTTACTAAAGGTCAATTGACCATATGAAACCATAAAACCCTTGAACGCGTTAGTTCCTTATTATATGACATAGTCAATAGCCTAATATTAGCATGGAAGATCTTCATCTGTAACGTGAGAGATACCATTTTTCAGAAAATTTAAGAAAACATTAAAATTGCCATTGAATAAATTGCTTTATTGATTTGGATTAATTACACAATATTCCATTGAGTTAGATTCCCAGGTAGATCCGCTTTTCTATACCGTTTTTCAGAAAAATGAAAAAATAAATACCATAAATAATAAAAAAATATTTATAGAGTTTTCTCTATTTGAGAAATTTAAGAAAAAAATATATGATAATTAATTGGCTATATAGTCTTTAGTTTTTCCGTAGATATCCAAGGGTTATGAAAACCACATCGAAATTTAAAATTTTATTCTAATCTGTACACTAAACTAAATAGTTAGTATGTGAAATATGATATTGAGCAGCGATTTTTAAGAATGTATCGCAGGGACTTTTAGGGGTTTTCGGTAAATATCATATTTCAGATGCAGGTTGAATTCTTGCTATGGTTATCAGTGTCCAAGTCTCATTCCTGTGCAGAAGTACGGACCAGGCTTTACTCCTTTGGATGCAATAGAAATGGACTAACTTTTTTTGATTCTTCTGAACAGATCTGGTATCGCCTGAACATTATTTACAGCATTTTTTCGCAGTATAATTTGAACAAGCATGGGGATAGGACGCCGTTCAGTATTTTAACAGTTATCAAATTTTGTTTTTGCTAATTGCTGCCAGTAACTTTTATCTTATCCTTGATCTTAACATGTTTTATAAACATCAGTAACTTGGATATAGCAGCTTCTTTTACATTTTTTGTATTTCTTATTGTGAATTTTCTTAAAAAATATCTCAATGACGGGGAGTTTTAGAGACGTAAATCATTATTCTAATCAACATGAATTAATGACTTCACTTTCAAGAATGTATCTTTGCTGTTTCGGTTCTAGGCAGGCTATTCGAAAAAACCTCTGTTTTAATGTTTTTTAGTATCAGAAATTTTATGGCAGTTTTCAGTACACACCTTTTAGGATAGTGTCCTATAGGGGTGCAGAATATTATTTTTAATTATTGGTTCTAAAAATTTCGTTTTCTTGTTTGCTGTAAATTCTTTATAAATAACTTAAATGATTGTTAACTGATATTTCAAAGTTTTTTTCACGTTTTAGGTTATAAATCAGATCCCGTTCTCAATGGTAATAATAATACAATGAAATTTAAAAATTTAATAGTTTGCAGCGACACTAAAATGTACAATTTGACCGTTATTTCAGTTTCCAATCGGGATATTAGAATAGAAATTATCATATGTGAGAGTCGAAACAAATAATAGCATGACATTTATTTGTCAGCTGTTGCTTTTCAAGAAGCATGTTTGGTACTTTATTTTTTTAGTTAATACTAATTAAAGGAAAACCATATAGATTCTAATTTTTTTTCTTGTTACAGGTAAGTCGTTTCTTCCAAATTACCGGCAATAAGTGAGTATGAGAATCATTTTAATCAAAGGTTGGAATCGGAATACCAAATCATCACATAGAATTAAATAAAAACTCTTATGCTCTTTGTTTTATTGTTAATTATATGTTTCTTTAAGAATCATTAGCCACTACTAGAAATTTGTAGGTGTGGAGAATTATGTTGAAAGGGAGGAATAACTATCTAACTTTCGAAAAAAAGTATCTTCAATCTACTTATGTAATATGCATTGGAAAAATCTACCCTAGTGGAGCAAGAAAGAAAACTTTTTCTAATTTGGTATAGCTTGGATCTACATTAAACGTAATAGACAGGAGATGGTGATAAAAAAATTAGACCCTGATGAGTTCCTATACTGGAACAGTAGCAGTGTCGCTTCTACCGGAAATCCCTGGCAACATTGATAATTCAACCCTGTTTGCCATTGCGCTTTCGAAATTCAGAAGATATCACCTACGCCCGCTCCGCTGAAGATATCTAATGCACATGAATCTGACATCAGCCGTCAAAGCCTACATACTTTGATAAAACGCATTCAACCCAAATAGAAACTGATTGTCCCTTTCTTTCCATAAAAAAAATCGCATTTTCAGTTGTCCAAAAATGATGCTTGATCTGTTGAATGTACCCTTCGTCAAAATTTTAATTATTCCTAATTTTTTTCCCCAGTAAAGAGCATGGTGCATAATAAAGGACGGACCATCTAACGTTTGTAATTTAAACTATTTTGAATTTGAAAGGTATAATGATTTCATGAGTTGTTTTATGACATTTACGCTCCAACAAAATTTGGAAATATTGAAAAATGAGTTCCAATTTGGTGAGTTTTCTACTCAAATTGTACAAGATTTTGTGGATTAATATGGGAAGCGAGTTCGTGAAACTGGACCGCTATTGAACAATACAACTCGTTCATGTTCTCGTCCAGTGCGCTTAGTCGGAAACATTGCTGCTTTTGCTCAGAGTGTGCTGGTACATACATTACTTAACTTAACTCGTCATCGTTCTCAGGAGAATTTTGCATGAAGACCCACGAAGTTAATTAGTCCAACAACTAAAGCTTCATGACCATCCGGGACGTTCTCGGTTCGATCAATGTTGTTAAGATCTCTTTGTCGAAGATGAGTATTTTTACCGAAAAATCATCTTTTTCGGGTGAAGCCCTAAAAACTGTCGCATTTGAGGATTAGAGAATCCATACGTGACTGGTGAGAAGCCGATATATGCAGGAGTGCGGATTTTGGTTCGAGGGCATCATTGGGCATTTTTTACGGTCAATGGCGGGCGTTAACGTGCCATGCTAAAATTTTGTTGAGAAAGATGTCATGGACGAAATTTGATTTCAACGGGAGGTGTTACGCGGCTACTTGCCATACAGTGGGCATAACCATCGATCTTTTGCACCCCGTTTTTGAAAATCGAAATATCAAACGAAATGATTTCAATTGGCCGTGTCGGCGCTGTAATTTTACCCCTTTGAATTATTTTTTGTGGGAATCCGTTAAGAATCAGTGTTACGCTAACTATTCAAAGATGATTGTGGCATTGAAACATGAAATAGATGTTATCATTCAAAACAGTGAAGCCCAAACGATCGAAAATGTACTGAAAAACTGGGTTGATCCATTTCTGTCATTTGACTGATGTGTTACATTATTAAATGGAAAGGTTCAATCTATCTAATATACTCATAATTTTGAAAAAAGTATTTATTAGTTTTTGTAGCCGTTTCAAATTCAGTATCTTACATGGCTCACCCGCTAGATTAAAATGGGTGTAATTTAGGTTTGGTTAAAATTCGTCGATTTGTCGAATATGAATCTCTTATATTTATCTATAAACATCCAAATGATCAAGATCTTTCTTTCTTTATTCTCATTTCCAATTAGTGGTAATGTGCATTTTCTGTGTTACTTAATTTGGTCAGTAATCTGTAAATTCTTTTTTTTTAATTTGAAACGACATAGATTGTGATAAATATGTGTTTCAGAAAAACTAAAAGGAATTTAGAACTATTATTTGTATTGTTAAATAAACAAGTTCACACTTATAGAACATGCATTATTTAAATTATTGCTGTTATTTTTTCATATAGAAACGGTGTTGGAAAAAATCGACTGAAAAGATAATATCAATATTAAACTGAAAATAGCATTAACCTTAAGTCGAGCTTGCGATGCGGAATGCGAACCAAATAAGAAAGTGAACTTGTGATTGTTGATGCATGTCTTTAAGTTAATTGTTGCATATCGAAAGATTTTAGTACGAGATATGATGGAAACAAAACGAATAACAATTAGTTTTATTATTAGAAAATGTATTTCGTATTTGGGGGTATTGACTTTTACTAATGGCCGATAACATTTTAACGAAATCCTGCAGAAATTTTCAATTCAGGAAGGATTATGAAATCACCGTATTTAAAAGGATCGTTTTATCAGATTTCATATACGGGCATATATCATTAGTGAAGGGGATCATTTTTTCTGTCTGTCATAACGCTTTGACAGACTGGCAGTTAAGTGTCATTTTTGACACCCCAAAATTGTTGAACCAATTGCGGTAATTTAAACTGTATTATATTAAGGAATTCTCACGGAGAGATACCCTACAACTTTATATGACGTGAGATTATAGTTTTCCAGAAAATTGGAAAATTACTGTTATTAAGAGACTACCATTTAATGAATTTTCACTACTTTCTCTGAAAAGACTTACACAGTTTGAATATTTTAAATTGTAGTATATTAAGATATATTCAGAGGTAGCTCCACACATTTTTCTATAACGCAAAATATACGTTCTTCAAAATATCAAAAATCCATAAAGGCTAAAGTAAATGTCACATAAGACTAATCAAGGGACCATGCACACAGTTCAAAAATTCCACTTTAAGGTGTTAAGAGGGTCCGAGGCCCAAAACACGCTTTTGTTTTTTGATGATTTCCCGAGTCCAAATAAAACACATTAACGGAGTAAACCAAATAGATAAACATGAACTGTGCTAACATAGAATCCAAAATTAATATAAAAATGTGTGCAGCTGGACAGTCAATTTTTTCCGATTTTTTTATTTTTTTTTTTTGTAATTTTTTAACCGACCTTTTTATATAGGAACCTTTGGTGGGCGTGTGGGGAAAAACGCTTGGACACGTCGATTTGTAGGTATTCTTAAATGCGCATTTTTTCAACAAAAAAAAGTAGATAGGATGTGGCATGTGACAATGGCCAATACCAACTTTCTTATTTTAAATGCAAGCCCCTGTATATTATTTATTTGTTTGATTGTCCAGAAAATTCTAGACATAGTTCATGTACAATGTCCTACACCTGTTTTGGAAATATTAAATATTTTCAGATTTATTACAAAAATTAACATTAAAAAAAACATTAATGTCATTGTAGGAAATGTTCAAACTGCTCGCCACGAACGTCTTGGCAAGATCTGGTATAGAAATCTCTTCTAACGTTACTCAACATCTAAGGCGTGACTGATCTAATCGCAAGCGTGATTCTTCTTTTTAGGTGATCTAAGTTGAGGGGATTAGTTTTGTATACAGTATTTTTGACATATCCCCACAAAAAGTAGTCCAATGGCGTCAAATCAGGAGATCGTGCTGGCAATTCTATCGATCCACGCCTCCAAATCCACCTATTTGGAAAACAACTGGTACAGGTACTGCCTGCTACTGTCGGAGATTGATTTGTAATAGGGCAGTGCTCCATCTTGCTGAAACCATATTGTACTGGCAGAAACTTGTGGGTTTACTGAATCAGGATATAAGCTTGTCAATGTTGGCACGATATTATTTTGGGGTAGTTCTAAATATTTATCACCATTCAAGTTGTCATCAATGAAAAAGGGACCTACGATATGATTTTCAACAATTCCTGCCCAAACATTAACTTTTTCAGGATATTGCGTATGTTTTTCTGTTATCCAGTGAGAATTCTCCTTAGACCAATAGCGGCAATTTTGATGATTAACATGACCGTGAAGTGTAAACCTGCTCTCATCAGAAAGCAAAACATCTTCTAATTGGATCACATTGTTATCTAATCTTACCATCATTTGTTCACAGAAATACGTTCTCCTATCGAAATCGTCTTCCATGAGCTCCTGAGTCGGCATCATTTTATAGGGATGCGTTTTACTTCCTTTAATACTCGAAAAATTGATTTGTGGCTAACGTTTAACAGCTTTCCGGCCAGAATTGCGTAGGTTTTCTTGAAACTCAAGCATAATATCCAATGTCTATTATCACTTAGAGCATTGGCAGCTACTTTGTTTTCTGTCTTACATGACCAAGCTCGCAAAACTGCTTTTCTATTTTGCTAATTGTTCCTTGGGAAAACAAGATGCTAAGGTTATGAGTTTTGAGGAAAATAAACAAAACTGTGTTTTTTTCTAATCAGTAAAAAGGAACGCAGGAATAGTTTTTGTTTACTACCTCAATATCAAGAGCCAAATGGGAATTAAGTATTGAGTGTAATGTAGCAAATTTGTAAAAATAAAATAATGTTTTTTGTAATAAATCTGAAAACACTTAATATCTCAGAAACAGTTGAAGATAGGTGTAGGACATTATACATGAATTATGTCTACAATTTTCTGGAGAATCCAAAAAATAAAGAATATACAGGAGCTTGCATTTAAAATAAGAAAGTTGGTATTGACCACTACCACACGCCACACCCTACATAAGTTTTTTTGTTGAAAAAATGCGCATTTAAAAATACAAATCGACGTGTCCAAGCCTTTTTCCCAACACGCCCTCCTTTATTCGTTATCGCATTTATTCCATTTGGCGTTCCACACTGTATATGCCATATCACTAAAAATTGTACAATGATTTTTTTTAATGAAAAAACTGATTTATTGTAAAACTTTGCGGAGGGGAAACTATTAAATGAAAATAACTGGGAATAAATCAAAATATCAGATAATTAACAGACCTAAAAATGTTAAACATTCTTAAATCGTCTACAACATGATGTGTCAACTTAAGTTGAAATCATACGCAAAACTTTCTACCTTCCTTATTTTTGGCAATATCGAAAAAAATAACTAGATTGGAAAGTTGCATCTAATTAAGCCATTATATCACTGTAAATACATTTTTAAAAAATAAAAATGGATTTCAAAAAAGGAACTTAACTAAAAAACAAATACTTTTTCTGAACCCGGTGCCAAGTCGAAAAGCAAAAACGTTACAAAGTGCAACCTCATAAATGTACTTCCCAAATTATTTTCACTTTAACTTGGTACCGACTTCAGAAAAAGTATTTAATTGTTGCAGGAAAAAAATATTTATTGCTTTTAGTTAAGTTCCTTTTTTTTTGAAGCCGGTTTTTGTTTCTTTTAATGTATCTATTTTTGTCTGGTAAACAATTGTGATAAGAATAGTGGTACCAGAAGTGTTTGTTTTGTACTAATCAAACCCTAACGAATAACAAAATCATTTGTACTATTGTTTAACTCAGATCCAAACATTTTAAAATAAATTTTTGAACGCATTACTTATGAGCACACTTTGATTAAGGTTGCTTCTTGGAGTATTACTGTGAAAGTACCAGCTATCTGCTGTTAGTTCAAAATATACTTCACCGATTTGGTGTTCATTAAATTTAATTAAAGGTGTCTTTAATACTCGGCACTTTAAATTGATACAGTTCCTCCATGAACGAAGCGAAAACTTTTCAGCATTGTTATCGATTTCAATAAAAGATTTTGTTCTTCGAATTTTGAATTTTTAAAACAGACTGACATTAGGTAAATCATTTTTTTGCGTTTACAGCTGCCCATTTGCTGCCGCTCCAACTTGCACGTAAACCACTCTGGTTCTTCGAGTTCTTCGTCTCCACCTGCTAATTATAATCTCGCATCTTATTGTTATCCGCTGACATCATACATTCCTTCAGAACCGCGAGTGAGGTGAGCCAAAGTACGACTCTCATCATCATATCCGAACAGGTTTCTTGACCTCCGTCGTTCTTGGGCCACCGCGTTACGTATTGAGCCGTTTTGTTGTTATTAGTGGTACTACTACTATCGTTCCAACGTTTGTTTATAGTGATACCAACACCAGTGTCGTCATCGTTAGGCGCGCGTAGCCAAGTTATGGTGTTCGGCTTAGGTGGGCAGGCGGTACTCGTTTTGACCGGATTCCTTTTAAAAAGTAAAAGTCTATATGGACATTTTGCTACGCTTATTCGTTACGTTGCTACGGGTTTTTCGATGTAAAGTAGGTACTGATCTGGGTTTGTCGTTTTTCGTAACGGTATGCTAATTCTGTAATGACACAAGAAAAACTAATTTCGTTGATCGGAAATCTTCAATATCCATTATAAATATTCTAAATAAATTAGTATAACCTAAACACAAATGCAGATGGAACAAGTGAATGAAAAAATATAAAAATTGTCATTTACTATCTGACAGAAGTTGCACAGATCATACAATAAAGATGGGCAACTCAATGTTAAAAACTGTGTCACATTTTGTCCCATGACAGGTTAGGTTTAGCATCAAAAGCATCTTAACAAATTCTTCAAGTACTAAATTTGACGTTTGTTGAATTTGACAGATCATCACCATACTAAAAGAAGGAATCTGCAGTTTCTGGTCCCAAATGTTACCAATAGGGGGCCCTACCATCGAATTATTTTTGTGTTCTTGGGAAATAACACCACAATCGAAAGAAAAATCTGTATATTCAAGGAAAAACCAAATTTTCCTTGAATATACAAATTTTTGTTTCAATTGTGGTGTTATTTCCCAAGAACACATAAAAATAATCAAGAATATAATAAATATAACATTTAGAAGACAATGTACCATCAAAATAAATGAAACAAATATTGAAATTATATTTATTTATTTACAAAAGATAAATTAACAAATACAGTTAAAAGTTATTTTGTCTATTCATGGGTTTTCTCTCCTCCAAATTTTTTCCTGTAACAGATAAGTATTTAAAAAATTGTATATGTAGAACAAAGTGTAGTAAGGCAATTTCGTAAAATTGCCCGGATTACTGGCTGTCTGTACAGAGAAAAAATTTTTTGACAAACAATAAATTCAAAATCAAAGCGAAAATTTTTTAGAAAAAAAAAACCTCGAAAACAACACTAAACGATTGACAACGACTCCAGACTCGGAGTTGAAACGTCTCCATACACAGATAAGTATTACACAATATACAATACAGTACTTATATACAGGAATACTGGTTGATCATTTTATAGACATCTCTTTCTCTCAGAATAACTGTGAGGAAGAATCTCTGTACAGACAGCCAGTAATCCGGGCAATTTTACGAAATTGCCTTACTACACTTTGTTCTACATATACAATTTTTTAAATACTTATCTGTTACAGGAAAAAATTTGGAGGAGAGAAAACCCATGAATAGACAAAATAATTCAAGACCTCCTCAACAATCTTTTCGAAATTACTTACAGTTAAAAGTGACACTATTTATTTATACATTAAAATAATTCATAACAAAAACTGTACAAATATAAATATTATAGGTATATACAGTGAGTGATGTGTTGGTTGAAAGAAATACATCAAATGATTCAGTTAAAAAAATGCACAAATGGTTGGAGTATTGAGTATTTGCAAAGTGCATGTGTCAATCACCACTACCAAAATCTACAATTCCAACCATACGATCTTTTAAAAAATTATAAGGCCACAACTTAAAGATACTTCATCAAACATTAATATACAATATTTCTCTTTTTCTGTAAATTTTTCAACAATTTTATTTAAATTTTTAAAGATTTGTTCATTATAGCCACATTTGAAGGGAACAATATTAACAAGATTACTGAGATTCTTAGGAGATGGTAAACTAAAAACTTTTGAAACAAATCTATAGCTTTTGGCACTTTGTTTATACAGTGATAATGCAAATATTTTATCATCTAATGAAAAGCGTCTTCCCTTCGGTTTTAACTTTTGATTCCTCATTTGACTCAAAAAGAAATTTATGGTTGTACTATTAACATTTTTCAAATACCTTAAGTCACATTGCTTCTGATGCAGTAGCTGTAAACGATGTTTGGTGTTCATTTTGCTAGCTCTTCTGGCTATTCTCTTCCACTCCAACAGTTGTTTTCTAAGGTTCTGGCTACTTGGATTTGAAGATGTTCTTACCACCACTCTTTTTTGGTATGCTGTCAAATACATCAAAATGTTATGATTTATTCAAGAACCACTAAAAAATACTCTTGTGTGTACTTGACTCTGTGACTCTACTGCAGGTTGCATCTTAGTGCAATACAAATATCATCCTCAAATGTCCTGGTACTGTTACATGCCTGTTCACTCACTTTAGCTATGTATAAATACACCAAGAACGAAATTGTATACAAAATACCAGCACAAATTAGAAAAAAATAGAGAGCGATTGATGGCTGATGGCTTTAGCTTTCACAGACATAAATCTCATACGCAATGGCCGACAAAAACATTTATTCAAGCCTAATCATACAAGATAATGGCCGACAAAAAAGATCACATTGTGTCTGTCACCTGTCACTTGGGCTAACTATCAAAAATAGTACTTGAAGAATTTGTTAAGAGGGCTACGATCAAACACCATTACAGTTCACCGACAGCTGGACCAACATTACCTATCTGAGTTACCACCTCCTGAGAAGTTGTTCTGTCAGTTTCGGTAGTAGAGCCATGTTTCGAATTATTTCCATCGCGTGTTTGCAAGGGAACGGCTACTCAAGTTATCTAATGTTCCCTGTAGCTTCGCAATGATTTTTGTTGTTATTCTCGATAACTTCACAAATGACTTTTAAGCTGCTTCCAGAAGCTTGGCTTTTTAAGTTGTTCCCGATAGCATCAACAATTTTTTCTAGCTCTTTGGTCAAGTCAATCCAACTGTTCTCAAGTTATGCGATTACCAACAAAACACCAACCTATTTTTAACCGGCTTCCAAACAGGAAGGTATGTTACCTGATTACTACTCCATTTGTGAACGGATTTGAATAATTATTAATTCTTTGTTTAATAGAGTGTACATCCCGATTTGTGAAAATTCATATTTGAGAAAAGAATTCTATTCTCAAAAGGATGTAATTTCTTCTTAACTTAACAGAAGGATAGTGATCTGCATGTTTCACTACAACGTGGTGGCTGTTTGATGATGTCCCTCCACCTCTGCTGGTGTTGGCATCGCGGGTAGTTTGTTCCAGATTGCTGCTGGTGATCTGTTTAATTTGGTCCGTCCATGTTCTCGGGGAGCGTCTATTTGCTCTTGGACCCTCAACCTTGCCCTATACAAATTAAAGAGTAGTATATTTACTTAAGTAAGTAAGTGGCAGGAATCAAAACACATGGTAATAGTTTATTGCAACAAATCTGGTGTGCAAAAAATGATAATTATTTCCTCCTCAGGAAGCTCTTCACAGAGTGCTCAATCACAGACTTCCGCTAAAGAATATGGAAGATTGGGTAAATTTATTATCCTACAAAGCCGGATGTAAAGTTCAATGGGCGACAGGTCGGGAGGTTTTGCTGGTCATAGTAACAAATTAATGAGATCATGCTCAAACTAGTACCACATAACTGCATTGCTTAGGAAGAGCCCTAATATAGGCCCAGTTGTGATATATTGCCATCCGCATGCCTGTCTAGAAAATATTAACGAGCACGCCTTTCTTCTCCTTCTGGCGAATCTGGATTTGGTGCTAAAGACTACCGCAGTCTATTCTTGGGCTCACTGTATCCGTTCTTTGCACAACTGTATTCAGTTTTGTTGATGCTCATGCTGAGAAGTAAGACAAACTGAGGACGGTATGAAACTAGCAAAACTCTTATGAGTAAATAAACGGTTCGCATTCCAATAAGCCTTCCAACTTCTTTAAACACCATTGATGTACGAGATGTGTTCAAAAAATGCCCGGAATTTTCATTTTTTGAAAAAAAAATTATTCATCTACATCGATGTTGTCCCCTTCAAAGTAGTCCCCACTAGATATTATGCACTTATGCCAGGGCTTTTTCCAATCCTCAAAACACTTCTGGAACTCGATCTTTGGGATAGCTTTGAACTGTTTCAGCGATGCACTTTTAATAGCATCTATGCTTGTCAATGTCTAAGTGCTCCTTGGGAAATAACACCACAGTTTAACGAAAATTGCTGTATATTCCAATTGAAAAATATGCCACAAGTATCATTCAGAAAACAATTTATGCTTGTAAAACGACAACCCGTTAAGGCTTTTTTTTATTTTTGAAAACAGGAAAAATCACAAGGGGCCATGTCTGGCGAATATGGAGGATGGGGCATCATTACAGTGTTATTTTTTGCCAAAAACAAGCAACGATATGTGAGCAGGTGCATTATCGTGATGCAAAAACCATGTTTTGCCACAAATCCGGACGTTTTCTTCGCAGTACTTCACGTAAGCGACGTAGAACTTGTAGATAGTATTCTTTATTGATCGCTTGACCTTGTGGCAAGAATTCATGATGCACTATGCCATTAAAATCAAAGAATACAGTAAGCATAACCTTGACGTTCGACCGCACTTGACAAACGTTTTTCGGTCTTGGAGAGCCACAATGCCTCCATTGCAACTATTGAGCCTTTGTTTCGTCGTTATATCCGTAAACCCATGTTTCGTCAGCTGTTCTTACTCTTTTGAGCAAATCTGAGTCGATGTGGACTTCATTTATTGACTCCTGAGAAACTTCCATATGCGGCTGTTTTTGTTCAAAATTCCACAATTTTGATACAAATTTTGCTGCCACGCATTTCTTACCCAACACTTTCGCAAATATCATGGCATGAGCCAATAGATATGCCAACTTCATCAGCGACTTCTCTGATTGTGATTTGGCGATCGTTAATAATCATTTCTTTCACTTTTTTCATATTTTCATCGGTTATTGATGTGCTGGGGCGTCCGGGGCGTTCGACATCTTCAACGTCTTCACGGCCATATCACCCGGAAACACTTGTTTTTTAGGGTTCCGTATATACTATATACGGATACCCTTATAATAACACTCCGGATTTCTGCCTCTGTCACATCACAGCAATTTGCTCCTAAACCACTGGACGGAAGAGGTTGAAATTTGGTATGAAGGTATAGTTTGGTGACCCGATCAGGAGTACATATCGCAAAAAAAAAATTTTGATTTTAGGGGTACTTCTGGGGGGAAAAACTAAACAAAAAAACTACCGTTCCCCCCCCCTGATCTCCGAAACTACTGAACCTAACATTTTGAAAAAAATAGGAAAAATGAGGAGAAACCGTTATTATAAATTTTGGAGGGCAAATTATAGAATTAAATGAAAGTTTAAAAATTAAAACGCTTCATGTAATACATGAAATGAAAGGTCTCATTCTGAGGAACACAAATATATTTTTTTCATATTAAAAAAAAATAATTTAAAATATATTAACGAAAATATACCCAAAATTTACCCGCCTTCCCCCTCCTTATCTCCAAAACTATAAAACGTAAAGTTTAGAACACAAAATAGAGGTATAGAGCCTGACCTGACGAAAACAAAAATATTAAAATTAAATTAATTAAAAGATATTAACAAAAATATAAAAAAATTTACCCATCCCCCCCTTATCTCAGAAACCATAAGCTGTAACATTTTTAAAGAAAACTAGAGGTATAGCGCCTCACCTGAACTTTACTGGAAAAATAAGGAGAAACCCCTAATATTCATTTTGGAGGGCAATTTATAGAATTAAATGGAAAATAAAAAATTAAAATTTTTTCTAAATATCATGTAATATATCAAATCTCAGGGCTCATTATGACTAATACAAATATATATATATTTTTTTAAATAAATATTTTAAAATATATTAAAAAAATATTTAAAAAAATACCCATTCTCCCCTTTATTCCCCAAACTATAAGACCTAATTTTTTTATTTACAGGAAACATACGAAGAAATCTTTAATATTAATATTGGGGGCCAAATTATAGAAATAAACCGAAAATAAAAATTATTTTTTTAACTTGTCATGCAATATATCAAATGAAGGGGCTCATTATGAGGAATAGAAATATATATTTTTCATATTTTTAAAATTAATTGTTTACAAGATATTAACATAAAGATCATTTCTCGCTTTATTTCCGAAACCATACTACCTAAAATTTTGAAAATAATTAGGGGTACAGGGGCTCACTTGAAATTTATAAGAATAATTATTAGAAAACCTCCATAGTAATTTTAGGGACAAATTATACGATTAAATGCAAAATAAAAATTCAGTTTTTAAACGCATCATGTAATATATCAAATAAAAGGCTCATTATGTGAATTACAAATATATCATATTTTTAAAGCATTTGTTTAAAATATATTAGCAAAGATATTAAACATCGACTTAATTCCCATTATTTCCCACTATTTAAATTTTGAAAAATATATGTGATTTGTATTTTTAAATAATTTCAATACCAGATTTAATAATTTATAATTTAAAACTTGATCTATTTTGCCCTTTATCTTCCAATCTATAGAGCCTCAAAATTCAGATAGTAGATTATAAAAGGCTTCCCTGAAAGTTTATTAGTAAAATAAAACTCCAATGTTAATTTTTGGGGGCCAAATTACAAAACTAAATACTGCGAATCTTGGAGGTGGTACGGAACCCTTAGTATGCGAGTTCAACTCGCACTTGACCAAATTATTTCATAGCAGATTCACCATAGGCCTTTGTTAACATTCCGCACACTTTGTTACACTTTATTTCATTTTTTACGCAAAAACTTAATACAAATTCTGTAATTCATTTTTTTTAAATCGAAAATCGCCTAGCTCATAAAACACGTCTAACCTCAGCGGCTGCCACAGACAAAGTAAACAATGAATACAGCTACAAATTGTACCATACTTCAGGGGCATGTATACATAATTTAAAAAATGTTGACAATCGGACTCTCCAAACCTGCGAAATTTAAACATTCCGGTTTTTTTTAACATCCCTGTGAGTGGAAATTTAGAGCCAAACGCGTCGATCTTCACCGTCTGACACCAAATCACTCACCGTACCTACTCCTAATCGTTACCGATATAATTTTCTTGAAAGAAAAGGTGGCTACTGTCACCCAAGATTTGATGTCCATTAATTTGTGTTTCTTCTTATTCTAAGTATAATAAACATCTGAACGAACAACACAAAAACTGGAGGCCTGGAGGCTAAAAATCCATTATTTTGATTTTTCATTTCGAATTTATCTCCTCACCGCAATTTCTGAAAAACAGATAAGTTACGTAATTGAGATTCAAACTGTGACAGGTTTTTTGAAATACTGTTAGTTGCCATGACTTTTTTTACAATTGTCAAATGATTGACTATTTAACTTCAAAACATATTCTTACATACTGTTTCCTATTTTTGGTTCTACTCTATATTTTGTGAATATTTTGACTCATACTTCAAACTAAACCATGGGAATTATTTTATTGTAGTTTGTATTATAGTTTATTTAATGCTTTCGTTAACGATTTCCCACTCATCTGTTTCTAGGTTGTAGGGATTTAGTGTTCCAAATTTTCAAACCTTATTGTGGATGTTTAGAGTTCTGGAAGTATGTGTTTGCATATTCTTTGTCTATTTTCGAAAAGTTTGCTAAAACTGGCGAAGTTTAAAGCTAAACTTAATAATATATATCCTTCGCACAAAATTACGAAAAGAAAATAGTAAACACTGCCAGTATACCACCCTTACAAATTCCCCCTTGGAACTTCAACAAAGTCAATTTTGAAGTTTTCCGCCGACCGCTGGCGCAAAAAACCTCCCTTCGTGCCGCTGTCAGTGGGCGACAATAGGAACAAGTGAGTGAGTGGTGTTGCCTTGACGACGCGAAACAGAAATATCACCACATCCAGTGAAGGGATGAAAAGGGAAAGGGCCTGACCATCATTGCTTTCGCTGAATGTCCGTCGTGGATAATCAAAGGTACGTCAAGGGAATCCCTTTTTGATCCACGTTGCTGCAGATTCGCTACAAATTTATTGATGAAATATGACGGTTTGCCAGCTACACTTTTAACGCACGATGGGGGGCCTCTGTGAATGGCATGTCTTTATTTGTTCTCTACTATTGGATTTCTTTTTTACTGTTATTGGTTTGATAAATTTATCAGAAGGATAAAGATACACAAAAAATTAGATTTCATTGGTTTGATCTAATCTGAGTGTTGCTTTATATTAGTGATAAGGAGATTTTGAAAACTAATTTAGTGAATTTGATAGTTGCACAAATAGTTTAATCAAAATCTTTAAAGACATTTAAATTTAAGTTACAGGAAGTTTGGTCTAAAAAGTGCATTCAATTAGGGACTAAATCTAGAACATGTGCAGAAATTTTATATCCCAATCGCTGTCCTGCAATCCTCTTGTCATTATTGTTTCAACCAGTTCGTTATTCAAACCGAACGATGTCGATATCATCCGAAAAGGAAACGCAAACAAATAATTACGATTTGTTACACTCTCCCAGCGAAGCGAAATTTATAAAAGGATAAAATTAAAATTTATAGTAATAATATTGCCAATTTATTTTATGCAAATTAAATAGCAGGTAGCAATTAAAGATAATAAAGAACTAGACTTATTAAAATAATAATTGGGAAAATATTACAGTCAGTGTAAATTTTCAATAATCAAGCTTCACTTTTTACAACGATGTATAAATGTTCAACATAATTACTTCGTAGTTTTATACTGCAATTCAAGTTATTTTTGTACGAAAACTACCAAAATTATTTCGATATTTGGAATTGGGATAATATTCTTAGTAATTATAAAAATTAAGAAAAAAACTTATTAATTATTTCACCGTTTTTCTTAAGAAATGCATTTTTGGAATTAAAAATATAAACAATAGTTTGTGTTTGACAAAAGGTAGGCTCATTTGAAGAAATTTGAATGTAAAAATTTTTTTTCGATAGAAGTTAATATAGTAACGTATTTTATAAAAAAAATTAAACCATTGTTTAATATGTTAACTTGAGATGTTATGTTCGACATTTAAGGCTTTTAGGCAAACAACCACATAGTAGGTTCCGAGTCTGGAGCCCTTTCATCTCAAATGCTGTTTCCCTATAATTTCTAACTATCCGGTTAACTTCACATGTGAAAGAGATCTTCGATACTATATTGGTGATTTTATTCTGCTGTACATAAGATATTTGTTCTTAAGTTTTTGCTGGTACTTACTAAATGTATCAGGAATTCGAGTATTCATTCGCTTAGTTGATAAGTGATCCCTTCCGGGATTGTGAACTGACGACGTTTCGGCAGGGTCATATCTGGTCCCATCAAGTGGGTTCTCTTTGGTCTCGAATTCTTCTGAATACGCTTCTTGTTACTCGAATACTAACGTTTAACGTTTATAGTAGCTAGAAAACTTATATAGTCGCAATTCGGCAATGTTCGGTTGGTTCCGTGGTCAGCTCCACATCAGTGGCCCTTGGCCTCAGTGGACAAGCATCCTGCTTGATGATTGGTAAATGCTCTATATGTCGAACATAATATCTCACGTCAATATATTTAGCTATATGTCTAAAATACGAAATAATTTGCCAATATATCATTCGTTTTTGCGAGACTACGGAAGTTGTTCCCGTCCACAAACTACTTATATGGTCTTGCACAGACAAGAGGTAAATCTAGAACAGAATATCTAATATCTCATCCAAATAAAGAAACCTAGAGGTGTCGTCGGACAACCGGTTGAATTGAAGTTCCTTTCGCGATATAATATGTGAAGTTGTTTTTCAATTTGTTATCTGTTTTTCCTCTCATGTATGTAAATAATAGGTAAATAGTAAACACTAGACTAGCATTGAACGTATGTACACAGCAAAAATAATAGATATTATAAACTTAGTTTATTTTACACTTATTTGTTGGAGTTTCCATTTCTCGAATCTTCATCGCAAAATGCAATATTGCGACTATAACTCATGTATAATTCAAAACAAAAACAAATAACAAATATGTTTTTAAAAAATGTCCATGCGTTCAGTATTGAGGTTTGCAACCAGCCGCTCACGTCCTTACGTGACGATTTCAATGAGTCAACTGGAACCGAAGTTTCTAGACAACTTCGTTTCCAAAATTAAGTCTTAGATTAGACTAGATGGGTTTTTAAAGACTGTCAGAAAACCTGTTGCTAGGGGATTAGTATTTATCCATGAATTCAGAGCCTTACTTATAAGACATTCTGTTTGAAAATTGTACATACATTATTATATTATGAAATGTATACCGTTGAAATATTTGTTACATTACTGTTAGATAGTGTTTATGTGATCAAAACTAATAAGTTATCATATTCACTTCTAAATGACTAAAAAGTAACTGTCACTGCAATGACAGGAAAATGTTACGCAAGCTCCGTTGTGGAATTGCTAACAGAAACAATTAATTTGGCATTTCCTGATAATTGTACCTGTTTTTATTACATATTATAAAATTTATAACATATTATAAACTTGTATAAGTTTTTAAAATATTATTTGTTCTTGGTTTACATATCTACACATTTGCTATTGTATTTTTAGTACACATGCTTCTGAATCCAACGCGTAAATAACCTTGATAGCAGTAAGTGAACAAACATTATTGAAATTCTTGAAAATGTAGTCTGACAATTAACCATTGCATATTTTAAATGTAATAAGCCTTAGACCTTTTTGAATTGTAAACAAATGGAACAAAAAAACAAAAGGTACTTAGTGACTTGGTATGTTTTGAAAATGCAAAATATGGTTTTGGTAAAACGTCAATAACCGTATCATTAGAATACAACATACGAATATATGTCTACTGGAATTGGCAATCAATTATAGAGCAATTTGATTGAAAATTGAATTTGTTGTAAAATCAGCAGTTCCCGAAAAAGTGTAATTAAATATGCCAATAGCAGGTTGTATTTAATAAAGGATGATGCTTTTTGAATAATAAAAGTCTGATTGACACATGATCGGTTGGTCAAGATCAATAAATTTAGCAGGACCACAGAATTATCAAACCCGAAAGCGAAATTTTTGTCGAAACCTTTGATGTTTTGGGGTCAAGATTTCGTGACCTTGAACGCAATCGGCCATTACTTTGAAAGTAACGATATCCGGGCGGTAACGTTAAATTAAATATAAGGACGAATTTGTATTGAAAAAAGGGACAACGTATTTGAAAAATGTCATTTTTAGAGGCATTTGAATAAAAAAAATAATCAGAAATCATGTGAACAAAAGGTTTGTGTTTATATATCTGTGATATACCAAAAGTTCCACTTTAAATGATGTTATAGGTCCAACTCACAATCTTTTTAAAGTATATTTTAATTCTCAAAATTTTGTTGAAAAACTGACCTCACTTGTGTACCTCGTTCTGATAATTAATCTTATAATATTTAGTGCTAATAACTATTTTGGACTGTTTTATTTTAAACACGATGAATTTCATTTCATAGTTAGAATATGTCTGATAATTGATATATAGTTAAATATTGTGTATATGCAAGTAACATATATTTAACATATTTCTTTGTGAATAAAAGGATTATTTTTATAGCTTTTACTCTTAGAATAGGGTACATTTTTGAACTTCGAAATAGTATTATAATACTTCATAATTCTGTGGTTCATTGAACCTACCCTCAAATTAATGGCTTTGTTGCACATGCACACAGAAATTCGTATCTGGCGGCAATGGAGAGTTTCGCTTCTGCGTTTGATTATTCTGTGGCAGAACCAACTATTAATAGACAACCATTAATAGAATGGAGTACTACAAGGAACAGTGTTGGGTCCACTACTATTTCCTACACATATAATGGTCAGTTTTCACTCAAATAGTTGGAGAATTCATTGAATTTGTACACATACAGTATTATTTTACCGAGTAAATTAAATAAATAGTAGAACAAGGCGTTCTTTCAATCATAAATTTGGTTTGAAGACGCGAGATGTAAGACCGACATCTAGGATTTTCAAGAGAAATGACACCTCGAAGAGAGCATAAATTTGGTGTCTAATAAACAATGTAACCCTACAATTAATTTTAATAAATCATACATTCTGCTTCTCTTTGACATAGTTACAAAATTCTCAGCTCTATGTATAACAACAGAAGTTCAACAATGTGCATTAAACTTAAAGCACAAAAGGAAAGTTTTTGCTGTACTTGTTCTACTACTGTAAATTTCATTACCTAAAAATATTGTATAATACGATTTTAAAAATATTCTAGCACTCCTTAGTAGAAACAGACATTGATTACGGAATATTGGTGTGGGGATCACCAATAAAAACATTATGCAAAAAAGAAATTTAAATTTTATATTTTGAAAAAAATTGTATGTATTTATGAAACCGCGATGCAAGACAAACATTTTTCGGATTGCAGGCCTTTAGCTGAAAATTTTCTGAAATTGAATTAAGGTTCTGGTGTATGCCTTTTGCTATCCATCATGACCAGAGTGTAAGATTAGAATACTATAAACGATCTTGTTCTGTTTAGCTCTTCTCAATACCTCGTCACCAAATGGCTTGAGGTTTTAGGGAACTATTTTAAAATTGTGCAAATTCAAATACACTAAATATTGCCTGAAATGTATGAAATTATCATTGAGTATTTATATCTGTAAGTAGCATCAGAAAAAATGTTTTCAGAAGCTGTATTAATTACAAGTGCTAGAATTTCACCCAGTAAGGTTGATCCAATAATTTTCCGCCATTCATGTTTTTCTAAAAATTAACTGCAGTTACTTTTATATGATATAAATTCTATGATTTACGTTATTCAAGTTACCTTGTAACTGGAAAAATAACTACATGCAAGTATTTGTTACGTATTAATCTTATATTAAATCTAATATGAACTTGGTTTTATAAAATTGTAAAATTTCAAAATCAGATATACAAACACAATCACTCTCGGAATGCATTGAGTGCACCCGAGGATCTGTAATTGCAACTGCTAAAGACAATCCAAAAAAAAAAATGTAAGCGATAAAAAAATAGCTTCACTGTAATAAAACTAGCTTATACCCCACAATGCCCCATCTTCTCTCTTTTAATAATTATTTTCAAACATGCATCTTTTTTGCGAAAAAAATTAACCAAGCTGAAAAAAATATATTTAGATTTCCAAGAAAACAAATTGCTAAGTCTTTAATTTATAAACTGATTACCATTAATTTTTTCTAGTCGACCGGCATAAATAATTGGCCGATGATGTTGCAGGGCCCCTCGCATTCGGAAAGCCTAAGCCTACATCCTGCGTGATTAATAAATCTTTCAATCGATAACAGCCTCCTGATCAAATATTAAAGCAAAGCATATCGGCAGTTTTTCAAACTGCCACCATTGGCGCAGAAGGAATCCGTCGGGGATGTCGGCTGAAGCCTGTTCTACATCGCAACGTGTAATTGCTTGTGTGGTAGAAAATGCCTCTATTTCCGAGACGCCTTCAAATTGCTTTAAGTGTTATTAAGTGTTGAAAGCTATCAACACGGAGTCTGTCTGTCCTGATGGCGTTGTCTCCGAGGGCCAATGTTTCATGTTGCTGCTGTGCATTGATTTACTACTTGTTTATTAGATTATTGATCGAACTCGGGAAGATAAATGGGGTGATGTCGGGGGGTTTGTTCTGTAGTGGATTCTCCTAATGGCCACTTCATTTCCACTTATTACATCTAATCGAACTGGAGTTGATAGCAGTTTTTAGTATAGAATTTTTACTACATTTACTAGCACAATAGCAATCGACATTACAACTATGTGGAGGTGTATTTTTTTATGCCATCGTGAGATATAAGATAAAATTCACTAATGACAAAAATTAAGGAAACAAAAATAAATTTTTCCTTGATTTTTGAAGGGCTGTATTTCATCGAAAACTGCCATATCGAGGCTCTAAAAAAGCAGTTTTAAGAACCACGGTTCTCAAGCAATCCGAAGGAATAAGTATGAAAAAAAAAATCCTTAATTGTTAGTCTTGTTGTTCTCGGTCCACGGGCTTGGAACCAGAGAACATGTTTATTCAACTTCAATTTTCCTTTTTTTTATTTACTTGCTACCAGTGGCGGCTGAGGAGTTATGAAACTGGTGGTGCACTGTACTGGTCAAATATTGGGATTCAAAGATGCAATAAAACAAACCATAGCTTTGCTAATACTGCATTTATTTTTTATTAATTATATTATTCGTCGACTTTTTTCGAAAGCGAAATTTTCAATGACCTCTTTATTAAAGTCTGGCATTGATTGAATATATTTTTTCAATACTAAGCACAGAAAGAGCATTTAGCCAGTCCTGAGACATCGTACTTCCCCGTCATAAATAATGCAAGGAAAACAAAATAATGTATTGATGCGATAACATCTACACAACCATTTCTTTTTATTATAAATTTCACTTTTAAAACTTAGTGTAAATACTTTATTTTTCATTTTGCACTCTTGTTTTCAATTAAGATATGGCTTAGGTGGACCAGCCAATTTTATATCTAATTTGTTTTGAAACGATTTATTATTGTTTTTAATATAGTTAATGTTAAAGTTGATACTCATTTTCACAGTTATGTAAACACACACTCACACACTCTGTATATTAAATATTCTTTCATAGACTACGAGGACAAAAAGAATGCAACCACTAATTAAATCACGTAAACAATAATTTGGTCGATATCAGCACAGATCGGTGTCTCCGTGCGGCATACGAAAATCAGCCCATTACTCCATATAGTTTGCCTTAACTATCTTCTATCTCATGCACTAAGCGTGTTATATCGTATCTCATAGAAGCTATATAAGGTTCACCGTACGCTAGCCGAAGTGCACGGTGAAATATTCTTTCAAGCGAATATAAGTCTTAATACAAGTTTGGATTAGAGCGTAAATTATTTATTGATAAATTCGTTGATATTGAAATTATATTTATTAAACATTTTGTGTTGATTTTTAACCTTATTAAAAGTCCCTGCTTGCTACGTCCATTTGTCGGGAATATATTCGAAATTAACAGAATAAAAACCTTTTGTTTTCAATTAACGATATCTCTGCAACCAAACACCGTACAGAAAACTGAAGGACAGTTTCGGAACATAACCTTATTTTTTGGCAGTGGTGTATTGTGTTCAGACGGGATTTCCTTCGTTCCACCTTTTTGCTGCACCGTGGTAAATAAGTTCCTATATTAGTTTCAATTATTATTCAGAAGTCTTAATGGCAAATGTTTACTTTATAATATAAAGCTAGTCAGCACACAAATTTAATGCCAAGTAACAGTGCCCTTTTTGTGGTATTCTTTCTGACTTCTGACGTCAATTCTTTAATTTAATATATCGCCAAGAGAGAATTGGAATGTTTATTAGAACGAAAAGCAGATTTTGTGCAGCTATTGTATATTAATTGGATGTTACTATAGTAAATTACAGTATTTTCTATTCAAGAAGTAACTCTTAATTTAGATATTATCTAGTCTCTTTTTATTACACAGAGAATGACAGAGTTGTATGGGTATTTCAAAATCAAAAAAAAAAATGTCGAAACAACAAAATTTCAAGTTATGCATTGTATTCTCATACTCTTCTATTTTCATGTGAAAATGTGGGACTCCTTTAAGGAGCTTTCCCTTCAATAATTGTTTAAATACTCCCTACCAGATTGTAACAAACCAAATTGAATTCAGCTGGCACTGGTCTGTTAACTCTTTCCGCTATTGTGTAAATTTCAAACCCTATAACATTTTTTATTTTATGTCTATATTAAGTTGTTCATTTAATTTACGAGCGATTTGGATGAAGTAGAAAACCGTTTTTGGATCTTTGTTGTCATTAGAGATTGTATTTCTACCAGACTTATTTAACGAGCAGTTGCATAAGTACCGTACCTGCTTCCTATTAACGTGACCGTCTGGAATAGCATGCAGTCGGATGCGCTTAATTATGATTATCCTACATTTTAAGCCCAGTCACCATAATAGTATATGTGTGGATATTTCAAGAACTTGGCACAAGGCGACAAGTCACGCCACATACCGTTAGACAGGAGGGTTGCAGCGACAGTTATAAATAGACAAAAGTCATGAATTAATTAACCGTAGGTCCCTAAAAAGGAAATTGTGGATAATTTTCCAGAAAATATAAATGTATGGCGTTAAAATCATAATGATAAAATTACTTACATTTTATTTACATTTCGAGATTACTTTTGCGTATTGTACTAGAAGAAATTGATACTTTTATCCACTATTCAATACGAATATTTTTTCGCATAAATCTGCCAAAGTGCACGCTGGCGTCGTGTCATCTCACAATGACTAGAAAATTCCTTTTGTGTGTACATCTCACATGCACCTCAAATTATAAGTATTAGTGGTCGCCCAATGGTCGAAATTCGATCGTAATTAATTAGTATTTAAGTTTGAACGTTATTGAGGTTCTTTTTGTCTATGTATCTGACAAACACAAAAGTCATGATGACCTCTAGAATAGAAAACATGACTTAAAAACCAATTGTGTCTATTTAGAACATAAGTTACAACTCTCAATAAAGATTGAAAATTCAGATATTTACAGAAGAAAGAGGCTATCCTGCATGGGTTACGTTTTTTGAAGTTAAGCAGGATATTAAAAAATGTAAATATTCCGATACACCTATGTTTTCAAACGTGGACCCTTTTGATACAATTTGTGAACAAACTAAGTAACACAAAGAGTAATGGAGTCCTTTATGTTAGCCATAATAGTACAATTTCGCAGAAAATCACCCGGAAAAGATACATACCTAAAATAAAAAACATTGCCGAAGCAACAGCCTGTAACTAAATAGATGAAGAAGTAAAGTAAAGAATAAATGTACTATTTGTAGCACCTCTGGACTCTGATATTGACCAGAGCTCTTTTGTACCTTTCTTTACTGTTTTCACATCACTGAAACGTTTTACTTTTTAAGTTTTGCTGTCCTATACGGTGAGGAACAACAGACCACCGCCATATAGAGGTGCACTCCTCAAACCATGTGTTAACTGATTAATTGCCTGGCCAGGGGGAACAAAAACCAAAAGGACAATGACCATTGTCTTAACATTGTCTTAATTTTTTGGAAGAGTATTGCCCCATTGTTGGGTGATATTGATTAAAGAACATCAATATGCAGTACATTAGAAGTATGTGATGAAGATAATGCTGAATTGGGATAGTACTAAAGGTAGTGGGATGTACAACACCTAAAATAGTAAAGAAACAATTGATTGATTTCCTGGAAAAGTGCTGATGTCCCAAAAAGTGGTAAAACGGTTCAGGAAAATTGTTAAAAGAAAAAAATTAATATTGGCTGTTGTTTTTATGAATAACTACCGCAAACAATAAATGCTTCTCATCTGAATAAATTATATGAAGAATAGGTTAAACCCTGGGGAATTAACAAAGAATCTACAAGTTTGTCCATCTTTGCACTAAACAACAGTTATGCCAAAAGCTTTACCAGAAAGATGTTTCATAACGTTGTTTTTTTTTAACTTAAATCCACTGTGGCCACTGAATTCTAATTCTCGAAATTTGTTTCTGTGGATATCTCAATTGTATTAAACTACAATATCATTTCTTATAAACCGTCAGCTGGTGACAGATTTTGGTCGTTGCGAGAGAACAGCGTGGATAATATAGGAAAACTTGCTTACCATTTTCCGAGACAAAAAACACAGTTTTTTCTCCGATTTTCTGCCAACCAAGCCTCAAAATACGACGGGCATAAGTGTAGCATATGGCCAAAGAGTTCAGATATGGACGTGATCCTGTAAGGAAACGAAACAATTGCCACGATTATCTCGCTACTGCCTTGCGGAAGAATGATAGTTGATATCGACGGGTAATCTACCAAAGAATCGATGTAAGTAATTAAGGAACGGAAATGATCGATTACAATCCTTAATCTTACTTGGCCATTTACAAACCTTATGCCAACTTTTTGTGAACTATCTGGATATGAGGTTTCATTTTCCGCTTGGCAGAAGTCAGAAAATCGTGGCATATTGTTACGTTTCCTTATCTCTTATGTTTGGTTGCATCATTAAATCCGTTTAGTCAACATGGCAGAGGCGAGAAAATCGGAGCAAAAATCTCTTTTTTTTTTGCAAAATGTAAAACGAGTTTCTCCTGTTAACCACGCGATTCTCACGCAAATTTCGGCGCATTGAATTCGACAATAACGCACTTTTCAATCCCTGACGAGGCAGAAGCGAGAAAATGGTGAACCAACATCTGTGACCAATTGCCTCTCCATTAAAAATTAACTTCTTCACGAAAGTCATGTGCAAAATCATTTGGTGTTTGGACAATCAGTTTATTTCATAAAGCTATTTACTGGACTTCCGTGTATTAGGATTAGGATAATTAAAATATTAAAATAGTTTTGAAGTAATATTCAAACAAAGTGAATGCTCAGGTAGTGACTGGTACATGTCAGTTTAAGTGAATAAGCCCGAGGTTCAAGGCTTCCCCGCCTTCTAAATATAGCAGTGTACATAATCTAACTATTCAAAAATTTTAAATAATATCGTTTCATTTTTAATTTCAATGAATATTCACTGTTTTCTCTAAAACTGCTCAAGAAGTTTTCATCATAAATATCTAATTTAAATGTCAAGATATGCGATGAAAGTATATCGTACAGGGTGGTTGTAATGGTTTTCATTTTGTTTCCATTGAAGTAAGTTTCTTTTAGAGGCGAAGTTAAGTTAGGGGCTTATAGTTGCGTGAAATGGCAGAAAATATTCCGTTAGTTTTTCGAAACGAAAATTTGATATGTCGGCGAACTCTTCTATATGGTATATGGTTGTAGGTGTGTGCGTGCGTGCATGTGAAATTAGGTGGTACATAAGCAGTTGTATACATAGGGTGGTTGAAATATAAGTTGGAACTGAACTAGTTATACAGGGCGTTTCTAAAAATATTGTTTTGGGTGGCACATAAGTAGTTGCGTTTACAAGGTGGTTGAAATAAGAGTGGAGCAAAACTATATAGAGTGAATATTTCCGTTATAGGACGGAGAATAATTACAGTTATTCCAAAGGCTTTAAAAATTGTCAGAAGCAGTTGAATATACGGGATGGTTGATATAAGGTGGAGTAGAATTACAGTTATACAGGGCGGTTTAGAAAAGTTCTATAGTTTGGAACATAAGTAATTGCATATTCAAGGTGTTTGAAATAAGGGTAAAATTATTGTTATTCAGGGTGTATCAAAATTTTTTTATATAACCATAAGCAGTTAGGATATGTGAATTATAGGACGTAGGACGGGGTAGAATTATAGACATGGGTTAAAAAATTTATTGAAGCAGTTGCATTTCCCGTTTGGTTGAAATAAATGGTACAGTAAAATTTTAGTCATAAAATGTGGTTCAAAAAGGTGAATTTTGTTATATAGGGTAGACCATGAGCAGTTGCATAAATGGAATACTAGACATATGGGGCGAAGTAAAATCATTGGTATACAGGAATAATTTAATCAATAGAAAAATAGAAGAGTCAGTAGTGTGGAGAGGATTTATACTTATACAGGCTGGTTTTAAGGATATTAGGACCGTTGTAATATTGTGTTGAGTTGAATTATAGTTATACAGGGTGATTCAGAAAATGATAGACCAATAAGTTATATAGGAGTGACCAATATACAGACGCATATACAGTGTGGATACAATAGAGAGTGAATTACAGTTACATTTATAGAAAGTGGTCCAAATAATAAAAGAAATAAAAAAGTTAAAATATATTTGGAAAATATAGACAGAGAATAAAAATTAGAGAGGGAGAAAGAGAGAGGGAGAAAAAAAAAAGAGAAAGATAAGAATACGCTAAAATTTTCAATTGAATTGTAGGTACCTTAAATCAGATAAAAATGAATATATGTCTGAAAATAGTGATTGATTGATTGCACACGGTTTCTAAACTGTTTTTATTTTAAGTCAGCTGAAAAATTTAAAAATAAATTATTATTTCACTGGTCTTAAAATATATTGGACTACACGACGAACAATAAAATATATTACATTTATCTTACTGGTATATGGTATCAAAGGTCTTTACCCTTAGCCACTCTTTACAGAGGAACATTTAAAGTAGAAGCTATTTGCGCAGCAGTTTCAGCGTTCCCAGTGTTTTATTTCTATTTAGTAATTCCATTAACAAAAATAAAAAATGTTCAATAATCATAGTTTCCTATGTTTCACCAGATGATGGATGCAAGTCTTCAATTATAAAAAATTAACATCTGTTAAATGCACCAACGTTATCTTCAACGAAAACTCTGAACCTATCGTTTATTACGTTCATTCACTTTTTAAATACATATCACAAACGTTCACACGCCGAACTCTTGGTTTTATTCGTGTACGAATTTGCTTTCTACATTGGGAACGGTTTCAATGGTTTGAATTGTTCCGGCGAGCGTGTGAAATATGAACATTATACTATGTACGCCTTTCGGTATTGTCTAAGTGAATGGACAGGAAATTCGAGAACCTAGTTGAATTCATAACAGCAGTAATATGGTTAGCAATAAGTGGATTAGGTTAGTTAGCCTTCGTAATAGTTATCTCATTAATATAGCGTTCATATTCACATTGGATACACAATGTCTGTTCAAAATGATATGATTTTGATGACAGCAGGCAGGTATATAATTATGATCATTTTGGGTCTAAGTTTTTGCTGAATTTCTTGCCACTTTTACTGACGCTCAGGGCAGGCTGATCTTTTCTTGAAAGGTTATTATCTAAAGGATAGTTGTTTTTATGGATACGAGTTATAAAACTGTAAAGGGGCATCCCCTGAACTATTGTTAAGTCATGTCTACTACTGAACAATCATATGAAATTAAGAAAGTTTCTTTCAAATTGGGAGGATTTGAGTTATCTTCAGAATTCAGTGTAACGCTCCCACGTGGGAATTTTATAAAAATGCGATCAAAGAATTAAAGAATTATGGTATGTTATGATAAAGCACATTCTGAAAATCTATAACTTTCCAAATTGTCGTTTCTTGATGTAATTTTTGTGCTCATTAATTCGTACATTTAGAGGCCTAGAAGTTTCTCCAATATAATTTGTATTATATTCGCAAGGAATTTTATACTTTCAATTTTTCAATTTTAGGTTATATTATTCGGTCGGTTATGTTGAAAGTTTTGATTTCCTATTGTAATTGATATAATTATTTGGTGTTCCTTGACTTCTAAGGGTTAACACGATGTTGTTGGTTGATAGATTTGCTTTCCTCTGCGCGTATATAACATTTGTCACGTATTGCATTCTATTTTTAGGCTTCGTTCAGCCATATTAAAAAAAACTCATTGAATACCAAACAGAAAATCAAAAAAATAGTCAAGTACGAAACCTAAAAAATGCAAAAGTCGAAGGAGGATAATCATAGGATATGTACGCTATTTGTACATCCATTTACTTCGAAAGTTAGACAATAAATGTAATTCGTGTGTCACGTCGTTGAGCTTATATAGGTCCACCAGTTTTACTATTGAAACTGTTCTGATGGTTTGGGAAGGACTTTATCGAAAAACATTTTCATAGCTTCCCTAATCTGCACGATATAATTAGTTGAGCCGCCTCCACTTTGCACGGGGTTAACAATTCAGCTTATTTATCATTATTATTAAAATATCAGTTTATTTAGAGCTCGGGGAGATTTTTGACATTTATAAAATTTTCCTTTTTTGTGTTTATAAACACACCCAACATACAAATTTGATGTCTTTTACCAAAACTAACAACTAAAAGTAATGATTATTATTAAAGCTGTTCTTAACCATTTTTGCACCATTTTTCTCTGTACAGTCTATAGTTTCCTGATTTTTATAAACCTCTGTTTTTTATTTTTTATAAATAGCCAAAGCAACTGCCGGTCTATCCCGCTGTATGTATTCTATCAAATTTATCATTTTGAGACCACCATATCCTTGGTTACGCATTATTCAGATTTAAAGCAAAGGACGTCATGAAATTGGTTTTTGCATTTAATTAATGAAGACCTGCAAAGATTGCAGATGAATTTGGATAATACCAAGGCACAATTACAAAATAAACAGTTTTAGTTTCATAAACTCAAACAGATTTCGTTAGAAGAAAATTTAATTATGAACTTTTTCTTGATAATATCTTTGCCCTAAAAATGTCAAAAAAACGAAATTAAAATTCATTTCGGAAATTAGATTTGATTTTTTATTTTGAGGATCTTAATTGGATTTATCCCTTGGAAGTGAAATTATTCTAAACGGTTTTCTTGGAATAGTTGGATACGGCGTTCGTTAATTGATGATATTTTCAGTGCTTCCAAGAATTTTTCCAAGAATTTGTATCAATCGACTGAAGTGTTCAGTGTTAAAAAGTAACCCAAAAGTTCAGATGCAAATAATTCAACATATTTTCATTTAGAACTAATTTATCCGTTTATATAAACTCTCTTGAGTAGCTATCTAACATCTGACAATTTAATCAATAATGCTAAGGATTTGTTGAAGAATGTAATTAGATTAATAGAGAAACTCTATACAATTTAAGTAGAACTAAATTATAGGATATTTAATATTACTGTTAACTTGTTAAATAGAAATGTGAATTATTAAATTGGGTTAAATAAATATAAAAACATTTTCTGTTGAAAAACAAGTTAATAACTAATAGATAATTCAAATAGTTACTGTTTATAATTCGGTATGCAATTAAACCTGCTTAAAGTCTTGGTCATTGTTTGTCCTTTTCTATTTTGTTTTTCTCATTATTAGTTTTTTGTCAAATTTGAATCATAGTTTTCTTTCTATTCCAAATTCTGTAAAATTCTTTTACTATTTTTTTTTCGGAAAAGTATTATTGTATTATTCATGTAACATTTATTTGCTGCTCGATGAGGTAGTTTTGCTTTAGCATTGAAATATATAGTTTATAATCAAATGTATGTGTTTTGTTTTAACAACACATTTATAAATATGTTTCCCTTAAATTTCTGTGTTGTGTGTTATTAAGTTGGTGGTATACTGTATGATCATATATGTTATACCGGGTGGGGCATCTTGAGATAAGGTAACATCTTTCTTTCTTTTTTATCTTGCAAGTTTTTAGTTTTGATCCATTTTTTAGTGGTTTTGGGTTGTTATTTCATTTACGTCTCCACAATCCCGGTAAAATGCTTCTGTTGGTCGGAAAAGGTAATTTCGAGTCAAAACAGGAAGTCGTAGTATAAGCCATATGATGGTTCACTTGAAAGTCTAACAACATGTGTCCGAAGCTCAATATAAATGCCCCATTCTGTATATAACAAACTACAGTAGAATCTCTGTAAGTCGAACCTGGATAAGTAGAAAACCAGCAAAACTCGAAAAATCGTTTTGATCCCCGTACTTTTAAGCTGCAAAACTTCCAATACTCGAAACCCTCTATAAGTCGAAACAATTAGTGAATCCCTACGAGAAATAGTGAATCCCTGCAGCTTGTATTACATTTTTTTCTTTAATAAATTTCTGTATCTCGAATATATCAAGGCTTGATTTTACAACATTTTAATCCTCTACCTCAAAATTTACCGATCTTAAGAATATGATAACATGAATGTAAAATAAATTAGGATAGGAACCCTATGATATTACGTTAATAAGTGCTTGTTTATGGTGTTTCATTTTGGGTACTTATTATTGAATTTGAACTTTAGGGAAGCAAGTCTTTTGTTGTCGATTATAAAATTATTAGACGTAGTTTGGTTCTACTGCAGTTCACAATAAGTTTTAAAACATTACCTATAGGAAAAAAAAGGTTCCTCCTCTATAACTCGAAGTTTTTGGCGTCTTCTTTGAAGTTCGACTTACATCGAGGGTCTACGGTTTATATATTTTTTTAATTCTCATTTTTACAATGATTCATATGTTACCCGAAAAAGATAAATAATCAATTTCAATAACAATTCGCTATTTTAAAGTTGTTACATCGATTTTTTAAATTTTGGTATCATGCTGGTATTCTGTCATTCAAAAATTAATAGTATAATCCTCTGGAAGTGATTTTCAGTGAATTTTTACAATTTTTTTAATATTTTTTTAAGGCTCTTTTTATGTCCATTATGATTTTTGTATATTGATTTTATATGTGTCTGTCTATATTTTATCATCATCATATGCAGCTATACTCAACCGATTTTTTACGGTATAGCCTCCTTGAAGAATTGAGAGATTGCAGAGGAACTTGAAGAGCTGTGGAAATGTTAAACTTAAGGTCTTGAGAAGAAACGAAGAAGAGCTTAAGATCAAAGGGCTCTATTGAAGAGATTTTCAGATAGGTGGAGAAATGGTCTTTTTGACTAACTAAAATGAAGAAGAAGAAGTTTAGGCCTCGAGAATTGAAGAACTGACTCGAAGGACTGAGAAGAAGAATATATATTTCGTGGCACTCAGGGCTACAGGTTGAGGAATTGGCCTGTGAATAACTAAGCGCGTGAAGAAATGTATTAATGAAGAGAAATGCTGAACAGCTGATCGGCGACACTTAAGGTCTTGAGGTAACAGATAAAGAGCTTAAGGTCTTTTTGTGAGAAGAATTGTCTCAAAGGGTTGAGATAATTTTTAGAATTTGACATGAGATATACCTCATCAGGCTGCCTCAGTGCAGGTTGGTAAGGGCCAAATGTCGATTTCCCTTTTACATCAGAGTCGACTTTACCCCCGGGAATTGTGCCACAATTGACCTCTTATCTAGTTCCATTTTTTATACAATTGTGTGAGTTGATTGGCTTTCTCACTAAGCCACCGTGGGACATTTGTGTGTATATATATATATATATATATATATATATATATATATATATATATATATATCTTGGCCATAAAATGCAGTTTGACAGTTCAGCAATGTAGCACAAAGTACACAATTGTGAAATGAAGGGGATTATATCGCTTGTAGTTCTGTAGAAATCAGTCGTGCCTGCTGGCCGATAATTAAGGGTATAATTAATGATGTTCAATCTCATTTTGAACAACCTTATATAGAGATAATTCTAAAAATTTTTTCTAAAGATCTGCGTTATGATTTTAATAGAATCATTGAAACAACAGAATGCTTTGATCAAGATGCGAATGCAAAATACGTTGCGCATAGTATGCGGCACATATAACTTGTGAAGGCAACTGTTTCAGAATTATTTTAGCTATTTGGTTGTAAAACTTTCAATCATTCAGTTTGAAATATTATATTTTATTATAATTCCATTGACAACAAAATTCGTAAAAAAATCTAAAGATGCCACAAATAAACTTCAGAAAACAACATAACCAAATTTCTAAACATATTCTTGTTCAATTTCCTTATGCCCAATATTGTTTTGTCGCTCAATGTTTTTTTTTTCAATGTTAAAGGACATTTTTACGTATTCTATTAGCCTCTAACGCTACATAGTTCCTTTTGTTCACTTCTCGACTTTGACGTTATTACATACACATCATTAAACCGAAAAATTCTCACCTGAATCCCACACCACAACCTCTCTCTGCGTTGATCAAAGAGCTCCACTCCTGCTCGTAGGATCTTTGATGACGGGCGACATGCTCGAAGCTGAAGACTTTGTTCTCCGGGATTAAACGCATATCCGAGGATCTCTCACACGTGATTTCTAATTCGCGGTAGAATGCCACTCATAAATATTCAAATAAAACTGTTGTGTTCCTCTGAAGAAAAACTTAAAGGTCGCTCTGGCAGTCGTTGTTGAATTTGAAACGCGCGAAGGATACGAAAGAGAGAGGTGTGTTCATAATTTGAACTATGGTGGTCGTGCACATTGTTGTTTTTATTAATTTCATTTCTTTCGTTTTTGTTTAGTCGTGTCGCGTTGTTGAAGTCTTAATGAATGGCATTCCCATTAACATAAAAATTCAAAGTCGTTTGTTTATGCATGTATTCCTTGTTCCGTTATCTTTTGTTCGTGTTATAGAAAATGATTATGTTGTTCTGTTTGTTTTATTAGTTTTGCTTTTAAATGTAGGCCGTACAATATTAATGTTTATTTCGTACCACTTTCATTAGTTTCTGATTTTATTATAAAGCCTAGCTCTTGCACTTGGGTAATGAAGTGCAGTTACTATATACCCTGTAAATTAATAACTTCTATATTTTCTGTATATATACTGCTAAAGGCGTTACGCTGTATGCGTACACTCCGTTTACGTATACCTTATACATTATCAACCTGTATACTGACACCTTGTTACTGCTACAATAGCTTCACCTTGTTTGCAAACATTTTCTGTTCGCACATGCTGTAGACTATACTCCTATAAAGTTACATCCTATAGGTATATTTACACACTTTATACTACTTATCTTCACTAACCTTCCATACATAGACCATGTATACTTACGCTATGTTTAATACGAGGGCTGCCTTTTATATTTCGGGATTGGACAACCCTAGTGTTGCAATCTGACAACTGACAGCTCTATCGTAAAGTTTGACATTTTTGAGGTTATACGTACTTAGAACGTTTTGACATACGAGCGCTATGTGTTGTTTACAGTAACTTAAAGGATTCATCTGGACCAAAAAATGGAATTAAATCGTGAACATTTTCGTGCGATTATTTTTTACAACTTTCGACGTGGATTATAGTCAGCAAGAGTGCATGGATGAACTTAATTTAATTTTTGACGATGAAACTCCATCAAGGACCACTGTTTATCGATGGTATGGTGAATTCAATCGAGGTCGTAGTTCACTCCAAGACGAATTTCGTGAAGGTCGTCCAAAAACAGTTGTTGTTCCGGAAACCATTGATGCTGTGCGCGAACTGATTTTGCAAGATCGTCATGTGACCTATCGTGAGATTGAGTCAACCTTACACATTAGTGGGACCAACATACATTCAATATTGCATAAACATTTGAATGTCAAAAAAATTTGTTTGCGTTGGAGCCCACACAATTTGTCAATCGTTCAAAAAAAAAGGCTCGTGTCGATTGGTCGAAAGAAAAGCAGTAAAAGTAAACAGCAGTCGACTGTATGGGTGTTTCAAGATGAGCCGAATCCAACAAAAGTTGTTCGCGCACGAAGCACTTCCAAGCAAATGATCGCCTGTTTTTTTCGGAAAAACTGGACATGTCGCAACCGTACCACTAGAACTGAGTGGTACACAACCACTTGTTTGACAGTTGTCTTCCAAGAAATGAGGAAAGAAAACCAACCGCCGAAGATGGATTACTCTTCACCACGACAGTGGGAGCTCTCACACATCGGCTCAAACAACTGCATTTTTGACCACTCAAAACATCGATTTGATGAGTCATCCGCCGTATAGTCCTTACTTGTCACCAAATGACTTCTTTTTATTCCCTAACGTAAAAAACAAAGTGAGGTCAACGTTTTTCGACACCTGAAGAAGCGGTTGCTGCCTTCAGAATGCATGTTTTGGAGATACCTCAATCAGAGTAAAAAAAGTGCTTGGACAATTGGTTCAAACGCATGCAAAAGTGTATAGATCTTCATGGGGAATATTTTGAAAAACAAAGCGATTTTCGATAATTAATATTTGTTTTTGTTCTCTAATCCCGAAATATAAAAGGCAGCCCTCGTATAAGACTTGCACACTTACACTTTATATTTTTCCATCGTATAAACTTACACTGTATATGCACCACTGCATATACTTAACCCGGTATAAGTGCTCCCTGTACAGTTGCAGTCTGTATGCCACCACACCCCGTAAACTTATATTCTGTGTACAAATACGTTGCATGCTACTCTGTTTCTTAATACCTACTATATTTACACTCAATTCAAACACTAAGTGCTTACAAAATGGATTTTTCTCGTTTCTTAAGTTTTTGCGGGTTTTTGCTGCTTATACTTCACCTGTACATGTACCTCCTGGGTACTTAAAATTTCATAAAAAAGTCATTATCCCGCTTTTGTCTGATTGAGTAACAAACATCCCAACCTACAAACATTGATTTTTATATTAGATACGTATGCCGTGTAACACGTTTCACAGAAATGATTACGTCTATGAGAATTTAGAATTTCCTCACTTCAAAATTATACATTGCGGTGGTCAAAACCATCGCCAGCAGAGGAGGTTAGACGGGATTAAATATTCCGATCCCAATCGTCTAATACGAAATGTCAATTTTAAAGGAAAGCTAATAAGGATTCAACAGCAAATGAAGCACTATAACACCAATGCATTGAGAAAACGACAAAAAACGAGGAACGTAAAAAACCCGATGAAGAATTCACTAAAAATAAACCACCTGAAGGACAAAATAAAGAAACACAGTGGAAAACAAATAAATACAAACATAAAATATGTGACAGAAAAAATAATAGGACACACAAGACATACAGAAATCAAAATCAAAATAAAATAGGAGAAAGAAGTTGCTAGATGAACAATACTAGGAAGCTTAAAGATTACGGGAACTTTAAAAACAGAATAAAAGGCAGAATAACATGTGTTTTGATAGATTTGCATGTTGTCCCAAACCAAACTAGATCACCAATACTCACACAGATGTCGAAAATGCTGTTAAAAATCTAAACATGGAAAAGCCCTAACTGAAGACAAGAAGTGCTAAAACCGATGAATCCGGAATATCTTTGCCAGCTGTTTAACTAAATCTATAATACCGGAATAATACCAACTGACTAGCTTCAAACGACTTTCATGGCAATACCAAAAAAGAATAATGCACATTAGTAGCGACCATGGATTGATTAATCTTAAGAGTCATGCCTTAAAAGCACTCTTGAGGATTATGCGTTCAAGAATATCTACAAAATGCCAAGAACCTACCGGCAAAACCCAGTATGGTTTTCAAAATTCTTCGAGCACTAGAGACTCCCTGTACTGATGTAAATGTTTACTCAGAAATGTTACGATCAGCGAAAAGATATGTTTTTAGCATTCATAAATCATAGGAGGGCTTTTGATAGCTTGAAACATCAACTCAATGTCAACTCAAAAACTACAAAGTCCAATCAGTCCTATACGACCAAAACTAAGAAATAAAAGTTGGGCTGAAGAACTGAAGAAGAGAATAACAAAGACGAGATACTTCTGCAATTTGCAATCAGTTTGGCTACATTAAGAATTTACAAGCTTGTAGGTTATTGGGACATAAATTGACAAAATCCGTTTTATTTGCAGTCTACTTCATTTGTATGGCTTGAGAATAAAAACTACATATATAAAAATCTCATAGTCTGCTTCTAACTTTGTTCTAAATGGAATAAGAATAATATAATAATAATAAATTCAATTAAAATTAAGTTTGGGTAGAGTTTTGTAAATTGTAATTTGTAATTGTATACTAAATTTTACAAATTTTACTGAATCCAGATCTAATCCTCACCAAGCAAATAGCTGCCATGCCCAAGATCAATTGAATACCACTATATGTATTTCTTCTGCAAATGTTGCTTTAAAATTGACTTGACTTTTAGCTCTTTTTTAATTGATTTAGAATGTAATTACTAGTCAATCACTACACGTTGGTAAAGATATTCGACACTTTAATATAATACGATATCCAAATTATATTCTGTAGATATTTCAGTTTGGTTTTTCCCTTTTTCAATGATTATTTCACTCCATTCTGAAGATACTGCCCTGCAAATTACTCCGTGTCAGTGACCCTTCTGAAGCTCCAAATCCTCGAATTTCAGTTACTTTAGAACCAAATTATCTCTTAAAAATAATCTCTCTCGAGCGACTCTGTCTAATCCAGCATAATTGCTGCGAAAACTTTGCTCAATTAAAGCAATTTTTTCTCCGTTTAGCGTAATTAAAAGTATTTGTGAAATTGTACCAGCCATGATGTGACACACTTACCAGCTCACGTTCTAATTGCCACTTGGGTTCTCCATGTAAACGTTCGCATCCAACGTCTGTGAATTTTACCCTAATGAACCAGATGTCGACAAGAGGCAAGCAGGAACATTATCACGCTGTATAAAAACTAATATAAGAAACATCTGTGACTTTTACTGCAGATAATTGAGAATAAGTTGTTCGTTAATAGTGTTTTTTTTTTCTCTAACGCTGGTTAGTATACGCTGTTCATTCACTTTTTAACAATCCTTATCGTACACATGGTTTTATTGATGTGTAAAAACCACACTTTTAATCGTCACGTGACGTAAACTGATACGAATCTTGTAAATACGAACGTCATCCTCATTTTGATTGTTATATTAATGTTTCCTTATCATATTTCTATATAAACTCAAACTCAATTAAAAGAGTAATCAGTGAACACATAAACAGATAAGGGTTTGTGTTTACGTTTGTACCCTATAATGCAAATAAGAGGAAAAGTGAGTTATTTCAAAAATAGAAGACTGCAGACAATTCCTGAAAAATGTCAACTTTTATTCTGAAGTATTTTCATTGATTTGATCAATGATTTTTTCTAAAAAGAAATGTGAATCTTGAAATAAATCCTTTGAAATAGAATAGCGGGTGAATAGTCTAAAGTCTAAATTATACTGAGTTGGTAATACCCAGATTTGGTGAACAGGTGGCACTGAAAATAAAGACCAAGAAAAATGGGTTGGTACAATTAATATTTTCTTCTTGACATTTGATACCTTTGTGTTGACATAACCTCAAATGCTGTAACAAACTACATAAGTTGCAACTTGCAACCAACGAAGTGACTTTGGATTTTAATTAAGAACTTATAATAACCTATTGCTAAATGAAACATTAGCAAATCATGTTTGAGAAAGAAATTTACATCAAGTTATAATCAGGATAATAGCTAAATTCATGTTAAAAAATGCAATAACTAAACTCTGTTCAAAAGGTGCAATAAATAAGTGTTGAATTTGAAAAATTGAAAATAGAATAATAGTTACCTACATTGTGTGTAATAAAGCAGCACCGTCTATATATCAGTTCCTGGACTTAAATACCAATGTAAGAAGTTGGCAATTGTACGACACACATGCGTTCAAGTGATATTGCGTCAATCAATATCAAATGTGTTCTAGATGATGGCAATGTTATTCGAAATAAAAAAAAAACAACGAATTTGGATAAAAAATAGCTAAGTAAGTGCGACTCTTAACCACGTCAGACTAATTCAAAAACAACAGTTATCATCCCTTCTTAATTAGAAGAATTATTTGAGGATGAATCCAAATACTTTAAGAGAACTGTGGCAAACGGCATACATTTAAACAGGACACACAAATAAGCGAGCTGCAATATCTTCTAAACAAAGGTTGTTGGTTATTTTTTCTTGTTTTACATCTAACTTTAAAAATTTAAGAATAATTGCTACACAGACACTAGGAAATAATATAATTCACCCTTGTGTAGCTATTATTTTAAATGCTGAAGAAGTACAAGTCAAAATCTATTTTTGAAAAGTACCACAGACTTGGATCATATATTTCTGATGTTCCTGATTCGCAGCTCCTGACTCAATTTGTTTTAATTTTCCTGATATCTAATGATAAGTAGCAGATTTCAAATTTGTGTTTTTACTGATTTCGCTTTTAATTTACTATACTTCGGATTATAATACAATATATTTTCGTAGTTAGCTGAAAAATGTAGCACAAACAAGAGCAGCAAGCACTTATACAACACAATGAGTTGCATAAGCATTCTTTTTTTACACAAAAAATATGTTGTGTATTAAGCTGATGAAACATTTGCCCAATTTGCAGTGTATGGAGTCCTTAAGCAGTAAACTAATCTAGGAAATCGGTTTTATCTTACTTTCAATTATCGAATGCATTTGAAATATTCCACGCTGTGTTTATTTTGGTTATTTTAAACATAACTTAATTATATTAGTTTCACCTATCTTTCACTGTGTAAACAAATCTACGATGTTGATTTTAACCTACCTCTACTGATACTTCTGCTTGTATGTAATTCGGTTAACAATGTATTACTAACCAAACTATTTTTAAACTATTATTTTTGAATATTTGAAAATTCACTAACAGCACATGTCATACTCTGAATGATATAACTGTAATAAGATCGATTAGACAATAGGTAATTAGTTTTTTGTAAAACAAATTTAAAAGGCCCGTTAACGGTTATTGCTTTAGAAGTATAGCTTTGAAACTTCTTATAAAGATTTTATAATTTATCGTTTTCTGCCAAGGGTAATTGCTGTTGCAGACCATTTACTTTTGAGGCTTCCACAACTAATCTCGTGTAGTCAAGGTAGAAGCCATTTCAAAAATATTCCTGGAAATAATAATTAAAGATCTAGAAGATTTTCATTCCAACATGTACAGGTTATTCTTTTTTCGATACTATAAAGCGTCGATTTTGAGATTTTCTTGTTAAAAGATCACATAAATGAGGTGCACTTTTTCGTAATAACTAAACTATTTTTTTATTTCAGCCAAAAAACAAAATGGCTCCGCTTTCAGGACGACCAGCCTGGGCAGCGGCGGTGCCAGAACTCCCCCCTCCGAAAGGAAAAGTAAATTTTCGATAGGAAAATTATTGAGGCCATGGAAATGGAAACGGAAACGAAAATCCGACAAATTAGAGGCTGTTTCTAGAAGTAAGTTTTCATAACTGTTATATATCGAGGGACGGATAAAAGTAGAAAAATAAAATAATTTTTTGTCCTAAATTGCCGGGGGTATTTCAACAGAAAATTATATCAGAACCTTGAAAGATAAGTAGAAATGTTAGGATATCGGTAAAATATATTTTCCTCTGCTGACGGGTGTATGAACAAAAGCACTTGAGATTATTTGCTTTTTGATTTTTATAAAAAAACATTTAAAACTAAAATATATAGTTTTTAACAACTTTGAGGACATTTTGTTTTTAATTTTTATTATTTACTCGTTAACCTGCTCCCCACTTCGAACGGTGTTCATTTTTGATGTTTTAATATTGATAATAATTGAAGTTTTTAACGTTTTTAGACTTTTTCTATCCATTCTCCGTTATAGACATTTTCGACGATACCTACGATTTCGACATTTTTGCTGTTTTTAGTATTTTTGACAAACTAATATTTCAATATTTTTGGAATTTTTGATATTTGGCATTATGCACATTTTGGCCTTTATAACACGTTTGACATTTTGACATTCTTTGCATTTTAGAAACACACAACAATTTTTTTTATATTTTAGAACAGATAGTCGTAAATAAATTGCCATTCTACATGAAGGTGATAAAGATTGTACGTCAAATGAACCAAAAACAAATCTATGTATGAAACTATAACTTTCTTCATCTCTTTAGACGAATTTACAAAAAATACTTTATCTATTTATTCCAAATACTAAAACTATCTGCCAACATAATTTTATCAAGCTCCGTATCATGCGCACAAACTGTAACTACCCATTCATTCCCCCTTTCAGCTCCTTGGGAGTTGAGTTTTGAAATAAAGTAACCTATGATCGTTCCTGAAATTAAAACTCCAAATCACTTTCTCTTTTGTATACCTAATGGAATGGATATTGTAAAGTTTTTTACATATTGTCTGAAAGTTGCCGTTTGATATATAAAAAAGATCCCGTTATATAAAAATATAAATGAGATTTTTTTTTCGTCGAAAGTATATTATATATACATAATACTTAAAGTACCTCCATACCGATTTTTTTCACAATCTATCTAGCAGTGTTTGCGTGATGCATACTTACCTCCTTCCCCTATTATCCCTTGGAGATGTGATATTGTATGGCGATAAAAAATATCCTATATTTTAACCCAAGTACTAAAGTACCTCAATACCATTTTTTTTTTCAAAACCCCCTCCAGTACTTTTTGCTAGATGCCTGTTCTAAAAGACCGACAAAAAATTTATTTTAAGTATAGATATGGTTTAACATTGTACAGTATCTTTAACATTTAATCTGACTTAAAGAGGTTTATTTTTTTCAGCGTTAGAAAGAAAAATATCAGTCCGAGCCAATAGGGACGACCTGGTATTGAAAGGAATTCTATTACCAGAAAGTCCGTTGTCCCCACCCAAATCCGAGCCAGGTAAGAGCATTTGCCAAAATAATTATTACTATTTTTCTCATATATAACTTTTAAAAGCACGGTGTAGAACACTTGAACTAACTACGCCATCTGTGAGCCGAATACTTTAGCTTTGGAGTAAATATGTAATCAATATTTTCATTGGAGCTAGCGACATCTGTGACATTTTCTGTAGTCCGGGAGATAGCATCTTTAAAGAAAACATCCACCATGCCGGTTATTGACTTTCCACGAAATAGTTTAATCAATATCTCCTGAATTTCCCTCACCTAGTCGTTGTGGTTTTTCTTTTGTCGGCAGAAATCGATGAAATTAATGGAAATCGAGTGCCACGTTCTGGAGTTTACGAGCACTACAAAAACCTCAAAAAGGCTCTTTTACGATTTGTTTTCTAGGGCCATTTTGCGATTTGGTGGAAATAACGGCTTTTTTCCTTGCGTCCACGATCGTCATAAATTTCATTGCCGTTATCGATTTTTCAATTTATCCCAGAGTTCACTAGAGAAAAATCTGTAGCTTGTGGTAGGTATATAAAGAATAAACACACGATGAAAAATATTAATGGAACGTCAAGAACAGACCGACATTTCTCGATTTGATTTACTGTTCAAAAACAATCCCGGCTATCAGTTAAAGTGAATAACAAATTGTCCTCGAGAATTTAAAAAAAATGTCTGGCACGTTAAAAGATTTGTGGCTATATGCAATTTGAGAATTTGATTGAAAAAGCGATGGGATTTTAACGGATTGAATACGTCCAATGTGAAAATTGAGCAGAAAAAAGAGCATATATGTTATAGAGTGACAAAATGGAAGACAGTATTCAGCTAAATTAAAAACTTAACTTAGTACGAATCAAACAAGAAAAAAAAACAACAATTGGTTCAATTAAAGTATTTTAATTATTAATACTAGCAGTTAAATAAAATATGTGAACGAATTGTTAAATTTGCGTCTTTCTAGAAGTTAAATTTATAGGGAAGTGAATAAAAATATTATAGCGAACATAGTTTAATCTAGGAAACAGATCAATCAATTTAACAGCCTACGGAGCATAAATCTTCTCTCAATAAAGTGGACCCTTTAAAAAAACGCTCTTAAATTGGTCTTTTTTAGGAGAATCATATGCAAGCTGATTTTTTAAGTGTAAAACAAAATTAGCTAAATACAAGTACGGACTGTTTATAGATGTGCTGATCTATACAGCGTATATAAATAACTTTGATTTCCGACACTTGAGGAAGCAGCAACTATGATATATCAACTTTGGTGAAGGCGCCAGGAAAGACAAGTTTTATACTAAATATTTTGTGTCACAACTTGAAAACTTATTTGAATTTCAATAGCTATCAACCTTTTCTGAGCAAAATTTTAATTTGCAAATACAAACATACAGAGGCTGATTTTTTATAAATATACAGCTTTCGACTAATGTAACTTATACTTTAAACTTGTTAACAAAAGCCAATTATTCGGGCTCAAAGTACTATTAATTTACTCTTAAATATTTAACCGTATTAAAGCTACCAAGAGAACTCCCAACTTTTCGCGATCCTTCCATTTTTCGAGTGTCGGTCAGTGGCGTGTCAAGGTCGTAGACTTCAGTTTTGATTTTGAAATCGCCTTGTACCGACACATTTTCACCTTGAAATGGGCCCGTTGATCTAAACGAACACTCTTCGTTTGCCTGCGATACTACGAGTTATTTCTTTAGAAAGTTTTCTCCTAGCACAGGGTTTCTTTCTAGACATATTCTCCAAAGAGATGAGCGCCAGGAGATCGATGTCTACTACTTTTCCCTTCAATGTGTTCTTTAGCCACTTTCGCTTCAATTCCTTTTCCTTCTTGGACTTCATTTACAGATAAGACAATACCACATATTGCAGCAATAAACACTGATTCATTTGCAGTATGTGTCAAATAGGTTTAGAACGTGTAGCTGGTCTCAGGTTTCTGAACTAATCTTTCCGCAATCCCATTTATTTAAGTGGCGCAGAAAAACATTTTCTCTTGCTTTAATTCTGATTATTTCAGTGTACTGTTTGTTGAGAAAATAAATAATTTTGAGTTCGGTTTTGCTTTAGTTTAGTTAATAATCGATACATTTGGCAGTATCTGCTACCTACAATAATGTAGCATTACTTCATCTCGTTTGTTGTCTTCAGGCGAAACAGTTCCATCCCCCTTCCCTCCCGGCAGTCAATCGACGCCGCAACTTCAACAGCACCAGCACCATCAGCAACAACAAAGCGGAGGAAGCGTCGGTGGTCAACAGCCGCCTCCTCCTTATCCAGTGGGATCCGTAGCCGTCCCGCCATTGTCACACCTACCGCCCATGAACCATGTTCTTCTGCAGCAGCAGTTGCTGCAGAATCCCCAGTTCGCACAGGCAAACGCCAACTACAGTAGTCTCAGCGGTAAGTACCAACCATTTTACAATAGAAATGAAACTACGTAAACCTTTATCCGAAAAGTTTTTTATAAATAGCTTTTGTGAATTAAATGTCAAAATCCAACAAAAGTCGGTATATTTGCGGTAAACTTTAATAACTCAATTTTTTTGATAACACTACTAAGACAATTTATTCTCTTAACAGATTATGATTCATTTGGACTAGTACCATCTCTGTATAATCTTTATTGGTTGATCAATTTAGATGTGAGTTATTTTCAATTATTGTTTATGGCTTACAGCTCTCTTATTATTCTCGTCATCTTCTCTGATATTTCTAGTCTCCATATTCATACTTCTTTATTTTCTTTCCATACTTTTCTAGTTTCCTTGCTCGTCTTCTCTGGTTGGAATCCACTTCTATCTATCTGAGCGGTAAGGCAAATTAGAATAACTTTTCTAAGCAAACAGTTGTCTTCTCAGTCTTTTAAAATTACCAAATTTTTAACGAAATTTTAAATAATAAGACTTTAAAGTTTTCAGTCCTGTGTCCGGTGACAAGTAATTACTATTGTTATAAAAATTTTAAAACAGTTTGCTTGGCACATTGCCCAAAACCTTAAATTATCATTCAGAGGATCGTGAGTTCTGGCTCCAATCAGGGTTATTTTATATTTATTTCCTATTACTTTTCATCATCATCAGAAAAGGCATTAAAAATTGCATTGCATCATTCTGTATATCACTGTTATGTTAGCTTAGTTAGTTATTTTATCACTGCGAATACAGGGTGTCCCACGGAGTTGGGCGGTTACCTGTAACTCAAAAAATATCGATATTAAAATTCTGAAAATGTTTTCACAACTGTGGCACTTCCGCTTATAACGGAAATTGACAACAACATTCTTATATCAAATAGAACCCTGTATGTTATTGGCTATTTGGATATTTGGATGCTACTTAAATTCTTGATGAATTTTTTATTAACCACATGTTATCTCTAAATTTAACCATACTCAGGATATTTGAATTTTTATGTCAAAAATGACAGATGCATTCCTGCTTGTATTCGACAATTTTCGCTAAACAACAACAATCACCCGTTTTTCTACAGGATGTTATTAAAAATAATGAAAATGACATTCACAATATACTTAAAACTCAAAATTTTCAAATGGAAATTCCCAATTTTTTTGTCGGGATCTTATTCAGGACTAATAATGACGGTAATTTTGTAGTACGTTCCCTATATCTAAACCTCATAACTTTCGGTTAAATTACGAAAAACCGGTTTCCGTTCATTAATATATGATTTCGACATTGCTTGCAAAAATCAAGTTAGCCGTGGCTGCTAGAAAAATAACTGGCGGCTACGAAATATCATTTAGTTTTTCAAAATTGCCAATTATGCTTACACGAAGCTTAATAGGAGTAATTATTCCAACGAAGATTTTTTCTATATCTTTATTATTTATAGCTAGTTTAATAAAGTAACAAAGAAGCAGAGTCCATTACGGAAAACAATTAATCGAATCTATTTAGAGAATTTCTGATCAATCAAACTAACAATTATTATGAAATATCTAAAATTATTAAATGTTGTTTTCTCAGAATAACAAATGCAAAATAACAGACAAGACGTAAACCTACCGTATAGGGTCATAGAAAAGGCCGTTGTTTTGCAATCTATTGGTCAACGAAATATCAATAACATACGTGGCACAGTTCTGAAAATATTTTAGTCACATAATAGTTTTGTCGAAATTTGAATAAATAAAGTCCCTAGGGTACTTTAAATTATTTGTTAGGATATGTAATCTAGTAGACTATTCCTTTAAGATTTAAGTATTATATGTAAAAGGCATTTATATGTGTGTTGTAACTGTAAAACAGTTCCATCAATATCAGTAAACCTAAAAAAAGTAGATAGGGATAGCACTCAAAATATATCAGACTGAATACAGTAAATCGTCAGAACCTGTTTGGTTTGATGTAGTTAAATACACTTGGAACTCTTAAGGAATCAGAATCTATTGGGGATTAACAGGGCATTGAAAAAAAACTTTAAACCAGACATTTACTATTATTTTGAAAACGTTAAATTATTGTTGTGACGTGCTTGGGTTCGTAATTTTCTAGTCTTCAATTTCGTCTTTAATTGTTTTAAAATATGAATGTCTGTAGTAAGCACATATAGATCCTATACTGCCCCTGTTAGTCTTCAGTAAGTACTGTACAAGTTTTTTGTGTGATTGTTATGTGAATTTTCGCGTTTTCATTTATATGTTTGAGATACATCCATCACTTTTCTTGCGTTCATTGACGGTTAGTTGAACATATTTACCCAATAGAACAAATCCAAATCTTATGGAAGCTTTTAACTACGTTTATTTTTAATTTCTTACTACACCTTATGATTGAGTTTTCACATCATTGATGGAGGGGTTTTTCCACATTCGATTCCTGTTTAGATATATACCTAGTATTTCATTTTAATATTCGTTATAAAATACTAAATTTATTATAAAAATAATAATAGTTTAAAAAACGCTTTAATAGTAAACCGAACTAAAAAGTAGAAAATATTTTTTAATTATGAACAGTTTATATTACAGCAGGAGAAAGTCGAACAATTAATTGTGATTAATTACCTCAAAATAAAAATATAATAAATTTTAAATTATTAACAGAATAATTCGATTCACAGTAAAAAGCATGAGGTGAATTTCACTATATTTGCTTAACTCATCTCTCATAAATAGTTGCCAATAAAATAATTATAAAATTTAAATAAAATAATTGTAAAATTTAATATTTCAAGCACCAATTTTTAAATAAAGTGTAAGTTTGTAATAAGTGTATTACCACATGGTTTTTAATCGAAATATTCTGTTAATAACTTAAATCGTATTATATTTTTATTTTGAGGTAATTAAATATGATTTGATTGTTCAACTTTCTACTGCTGTAATATAAGCTGTTTATAATTAAAAAATATTTTCTACTTTTTAGTTCGATTTGCTATTAAAGCGTGTTTTTTTAAGTTTTTTAAACTATTATTAATTTCTATTAGTCTCATAACGATCGTCTATAGTATTTATATCTAATTGAAAACTTTGATTTAAAAAATATTTTTCGTTTTTCACTAAATTCAAGTTCATGTTTGGGTAACATTTCCATTTCATTACCGCAAATTCTACTACAGCCCACTAGATGGCAAATGTACCGTTAATAGACGAATTTGGCATTTAGAGAACAGTGACAAAAAGACAACAAACGGAGAAAATTCAACTTAAAAAATTGAATTCCCTTGACACGTGTGCCAATTTTCAAGTTAATCGAACTTCTTTAAGTCGGTGAAAATCACGTTGAAAATTTCCGTTACATAGATACATATATACACGTCAACCTAATAAAAGCGTGTTAATAATTAATCGTTTAATATAATATACTTGCTGTGCCAGCCTTTTAATGATGTGTCATAGTTTTTTTTTACCTAATACTGCATATTTTTTGTAGCGAACTATCTACTTCTTTGTTTGTATCTGACCAATTCGATCATTGTCTTCTAAATGTTATTTGTGGCATATACATAAATGTCATAAATCAAACTTTCAATTTGCAATTCACATTTTCAATGCATATTTTAAAGCCTTTGACAACGAAGTCAGAATCTACTTTGAAACGTTTGGTTTTTCTTTCAATATACAGCTTTTTATTTCAATTGTGGTGTTATTTCCTAAGAAAACATCAAAATAAACAATTTGATCATGAAGACGTTATGAAGAATTATATCACATTCAGTGAATTATGAATTTTCTACATTTTTATTTGTTGTAACCTCGTGGAGTATGGTTCTAGCATTAGAAGGTAGAGTGCAGATATTATTATGGTAAACATAAATAGAACTGAACCAGTAGCAGAACCTTGTGTTACTCCAGATATTACATAGAGTTTCCCAATCTTGATAATAAAGCTTTGTTAAACATTTGGTAACTAATATTCTCATTCATTAAAATTAGCCCAATTATCACCTTAAAAATATTACATTGCCGGAGCCTCAGCAAATCACAAATCATCGTTCGAATTAATTTTGTTTCATAAAATATTTTTGGTGTTTTTATTTCGCTTCCTTGTTATATCATTCATAGTAGAAAACCTTGTGCAGTTTATACGGTTATTGATGATACATAAATATTTTCTATCGCACTCATAAGACAATGTAACCTTTAATGTTTTTTATTCTTTGCAATATTTAATGACGGGTTTCTTGAACAACATTAATTATTCTAACTTCACAACAGGAAGCATGCACTTAAATGAATCGCAAATCAAATGCCACGGTGTTGCGATAATTCAAAACAAAATTAAGCTTTTACGTAACATAAAAAAATAATAACAGATTGGAATCATCACTAGACAGATGAATCCAGTCCATGAGTAATTTTCTGTATGGTTGGTCGACGTTGAAGATTCATTAACATAAAGAATTTTCCGACTTGTGGAACGAATGATAGTTCGAACGAAATAAGAAAATTTCATGTAAAATGAGACCACCTGTGTAGAAATTGATCCTATACAATACATGTACTACGTTGTATCTATGTGCGTCTTGTTAAAACTAACAATATATTTATAAATAAATAAAAATTGAATCGACTTTTTTCAGTGTTTTATTCTATGACTCCGTTTCCTATAGGCCGTGGGAGAAAGTTTTTTAACAAAAGTTGTTTTAGAATGAAATCTCCTGCAAGAGTTTATTTAGGTATGTAATTTTACAAAATGTTATAATTATCGATTTTAGTGCAGAACATTTTCCTCACAAAGTTTATCAAAACTTTGAAAAAAGGTAGGATTAGGATGTCGGTTAAAATTGTAAATTCCTGGATCCTGCCAAATATGAAATAAGAGATGAGTATGTTTTAAACTTTTTGTGCATGTAAAAGTAGAATATGTTTATTATGTATAAAAGTTACAGTGAGATTTTTTAGTATTTTTACAACGTTTTCGTTTCAATTCACCAACAGGGACCTTATTAACAATTTTAATTATCGCGTAAAATTTTTAATAATTATGAATTCCACAAAATGAAAAAAATACATTCACATACCTTTATTTAAATGTGATAAATTTTAACTGTTAGGCAAATATAAAAAAAATTTATAAATTTAATTAATCTGACATGCATTTGGTTTTTCCCTACCTCACACTTTATCCACATAGACTAGGATATCAATGTGTAAAGAAAAAATGTAGCTGCACATTGTAGAAAAATTTGTCAGGATTTTGGGCCTTTCTTTACAGAAACTCCACATCACAGTTGAATTAATAAATTACTTTCATAAAAATAAATATTAAATAATTTTTATTTTTTTTATGCTAACGCTTGCTAAGCTCATTTGCATTGATTTGATTGATGAACTCAGTATCTAGTCATTGCACTCTTGGTTATCATGATTCACCGTGGTAGTTTACAAAAAAATTAGCAGCTCAAACTATTTTTAACCGGACTTCTAATAAAGGAGGAGGTTATAAATTCGTCGGCACCTTTTTTTATTTATGCTCAGTGATTATTCAAAAATCGACTGGAGCCAAATTTAATGATTTAAACGGCATTGTATTAAGGAGTATTACAGAAAGGTACTAACAATTTTCTATAACGTGAGTTTTACAGTTTTCCAGAAAGTCAGAAAAACCAGTAATTAAGGGACTACATTTCAATGAATTTCAATAAACCTACACTGTTTTGTCAAAACGGCTCAACCAATTTGTATATTTTAAATTGTATTCTACAAAGAGATGTTCCAGCTTAATTCCGTATAATTATCTATAATGTGAAAAATACCGTTTTTCCAAAAATCGTAAAAATATTTGCAAAAACACGGTAAACATCAATATAAATGTCAAATTTTCGTCATAAATATCTACACAGGGTATTTGTAATGGTTTTCATTGCAGTCGAGTGAAATGGCAGAAAATATTCCATTAGTATATCGAAAAGGAATTTTTTTAGGTGAGCGATCTTTTCTATATGATATACGGTGGTAGGTGTGTAGGTGTATCGAAATTGAAGTAGCAAGCAATGTGCGCAGTTGAAATACTGGGCGAAGTAAAATTACAGTTATACAGGTGGGTTAAAAAAAATACAAATAAATGTGATATTGGGTGGTACATAAGCAGTTCCATATATAGGACGGTTGAAATATAACGATGCTAGGCAATGAAAACTTCGTAACTCCATTAATCAGTGAAATTCACTGAACTCCATAATCAACGCAGTAAAATTATATTTTTAAAACAGTCATTTGTTTGTCCTGTACAATTTAACAAAATAGAGTTACGAGTTTTTCATTGACTAGCATCTATAAGGTGGAATAGAATTGAAATTATACAGGGTGAAATGGCACAAAATATTCCATTTGTGTATAGAAAAGATTTTTTTAAGTGGGCAATGTTTTCTATATGGTATACGGTGGTAGGTGTGGGCGTGCATCGAAATTCAAGCAGCAAGTAATGGGCGCAGTTGAAATATTAAGCGAAGTAAAATTACAGTTAGACAGGTGGGTTCAAAAAATCTTACAAATAAATGTGATATTGGGTGGTATATAAGCAGTCCTATGTATAGGATGGTTGAAATATACGGAGAAATAGAATTAAGGTTATACAGGTTGGTTCAAAAATTTGTTGGCACATTTTGCGTATAGGTGGTCGAAAAGATTGTTGAGGACTTGAATTATTTGTCTATTCATGGGTTTTCTCTCCTCCAAATTTTTCCTGTGTATGGAGACGTTTCAACTCCGAGTCTGGAGTCGTTGTCAATCGTTTAGTGTTGTTTTCGAGGTTTTTTTTCTAAAAAATTTTCGCTTTGATTTTAAATTTGTTGTTTGTCACACTGACAAATTGTCGTTTGGCGAACTTGACTCAACCGTTTTTTTGTTCTGTTAGCAGTAAATTCTTCCAGCAAATGAAGGTCGGCTGAAGGTGCTCCGATTTCAGTGTTGTTTATCATCATACAGCTGGCTTCTTTAAGAAATTTTCTTCTTTCAACAAAATCTTTGTTTTTCCCAGTCTAACCTATGGCTGCCGGTGCTCGTTAATACATGATTGGCCAAATTTGATTTGTGTTTTTCCTTACTTCTAAAAAGTTTCACGGTATAAGAATGGCCACAGTCACACAAAACACTGTACACACAATTTTTAGAACTCTGGGTTGCGTTAAACGGTTTGGTATGTTGAGGATAGAGCGCAAGGTATTATTTGTTTTAAAAAATAACGCTGTATTTATTTCCACCGCTTAATTTTTTCCGATACACCTGGGATATATGGAATTATGTTCATAATTTGGTTGTCTGTTTGTGTTTGGTTGGTATTAGCACAAATAACCATCACACTAATACCAACCAAACACAAACAGACAACCAAATTATGAACATAATTCCATATATCCCAGGTGTATCGGAAAAAATAAGCGGTTGAAATAAATACAGTTAAAACTGTTATTAAAACAAATAATACCTTGCGCTCTATCCTCACAATAACGCAACCCAGAGTTCTAAAAATTGTGTGTACAGTGTTTTGTGTGACTGTGGCCATTCTTATACCGGTGAAACTTCAAGACCTTTAGAAGTAAGGAAAAAAGAACATCAATATAACATTTCCAGAAGACATGTGGACAAATCAAATTTGGCCAATCATGTATTAACGAGCACCGGCAGCCATAGGATAGACTGGGATAAAACAAAGATTTTGTTAGTTGAAAACTTAAAGAAGCCAGCTGTATGATGATAAACAACACTGAAATCGGAGCACCTTCAGCCGACCTTCATTTGGACTGGAAGAATTTACTGCTAACAGAACAAAAAAACGGTAACCTCAGAGTCAAGTGATCGCCAAACGACAAATAGTAAAACTATAGTTATACAGAGTTGATCAAAAAACTGATTAAATAAGCATATACAGTAAGGATTTGTGAGTTATAGGGCGAATGATTCAAAAAATATTAGAATGCAGTTGCATATACAGGATGATTCAAACATAAATGGAGTGCAATTATAGTTATACACCGTGGTTAAAAGAATGTTTCTATAGTGTGGAGCATAAGTAGTTGCTTATACTTGGCATATTGGACGAAGTAAAATTATAGATATTGAGTTTAAACAATAGAAAAATAGAAACAGTCAAAGGGTGAAGAGGATTAATACTTATACAAGGCAGTTGCAACATCGTGTAGAGTTAAATTATAGTTGTACAGGGTGATTAAGAAAATGATAAACAAATAATTTATATTGGGTGACCAATACACAGAAACATATACAGGGTGGTTGCAATATAGGGTGAATTAGAGTTACACTTATAGAAAGTGTGTCAGATAATAAAGGAAATAAAAAAGTTAAAAAATCTGTGGATAATATAAAAAATACAAATTAGAGAGGGAGGGAGATAAGAAAACGCTAAAATAATCAATAGAATTGTACCTTAAATCAGATAAAAAAATATGTCAGAAAATAGTTATTGATTGCACACAGTTTTTATTTTAAGCCAGTTGAAATCAGTTCTTTTTAAATATAAATTATTAGTGCAACAGTATATTTTATTCCATTTTATAACATCATTATGTATGTCAATAGCCACGCTTTTACACCTTACATTTTTTTTGAAATCCTCTACTAAACCTCGTCTTAGCTGTCCAGATCAAAATTTCCGACATTTTGTGGATTCAGTGGCTTATCAAATTAACTTGTTGCGAATGCTAGTCTGCAACTAATTTAGTAGGATATATGAAATTTGGGATTCACACAATATTTTACCAAACAATCATTGTTTTATATAAAATTATTAAAAAAAGAAGCTGTTATTTTTAGATAATATTTTCACTTTTTTTTTCTTTTAGTTAGAAATAGATGTTGTAGAATGATAACCTGTAAAGTCTTTTTTGATTCTTTGTAGAGGTTTCACGAAAGTATAATTTCAAGTTCATAGAAAAACTTATTTAATTTACCGACTTATTTGAGTTCGTTTATGAGATTATTTGTGACATAAAAAACGCTATATAACGATTTAGCAACAATTAAAATAATCAATAATTTTTTAATCATGAAATTAGAAATTTAAAAATTTCACATTTTCTGGGAAAAAATCAATTTTTCGAGTATATCGAGTAAATTTCGAAAATCGCATGACATCATTTTATACATTTGATTCTAAATTAATTTCGTTGTTTCAACAAAGTTACAAAAAAACCAATATAGTCCTCTTTGCGAAAAATTCACTTTATAACATCGATTTTTCATTTGAATAATGGGGAAACTATAACGTCCGACAAATGGAATTGACGATGATGACCTTTGGCACCTGTACCGGCATGATGGTGCTGTTTTACGTTAAACCGATTCGGTCGGACCGGTATGCATATTATGTAATCAAAAGATCCGATAACATCGGCGGTTTGATTTAACACTAGTTTTTGCTATTAATTAAAGTGCAATTTCCTACTAGTGGCCGAAATAGTTTTAGACCATGATAAGATGCGTGTTGCGGACACGACATCGACCAATAAATTCGACGACACTTTAGTATCTCTTTATGTCACCTGTAGCTGTTAATTTATTGATGTTTTTTATTTAAGTAAATGTTTAATAGTTTTTAAGGTGTGAGATCCCATGTTAGTCATACATATTTTCTGTTGTCAAGTAATTGTATATAATAAAAATCAATCCCTGTCTGTTGGTAAACACATTACTGGTTTTTATTTTTTCTGAGTTCTTTGGGAATTACACCAATTGTCAGTTCCATAAATTCTCCTTCCAGTGAACTCTCAAAATTTCTTCTAAAGATTATTTCTCCACTTACAGGTAATTCCAATTCACACAGAAAGCCGACTCGCCATATACAATACACTAACAGATATCTCAATAAGTTTAACTATTGTCTAATCACCCAAATATCTACTGAATTACTAACATATTTTCAACTCTTCTACCAACAAGAAAATCCCCTGCCTTGCCATCATTAAATCTTTATATGATAGAGCAAACATCAACTGTTCTGATATGGATTTAATAAAGAAAAAATATTTATCAAAAATATATTATCTGCTAAGAATTATCCTCAAAAGTTCATCAATAAAGAGTTAGATAAAAGTGAATACAAAACAATAACTAACATTATGTGGTGTTATTCTCAAAGAACTCAGACAAAATAAAAAGTCTGAATAAGGTTTTTAAAGGGACAAAAATTGGCCGGACAATTAGTAATTATTTTTTTTATGAGTTTTTGTAATTTTAGCCTTTAGTAGGTGTTTGATTTTTGTCTATTATGAAAACCAATGGCATACAAAATCCGACTCCATTAAATGTACCTGTTATTTCAAAAACCTTTAACTAGTTCACAAGTTCAAAGTGGTGTTTTGCTACCACTAGTATAAATATGAGTGGGGAATTATTGGATTTGTAATGATGCCTTGAAAATGTCCAAATGTTTGAGCTACAAAAATTATTAACAAATTAAGATATAAAAAAATGGCTTTGCAAATAACTTTAAAATAACTGATATTAGAAACAATAGAAAACCAGATTCTTAAAGACAAAAAACGATCCAATAAAATGCCTTAACTCCTGCAATTCTATCTCTATTATTAATCACGTCATTTTTGAAAATACAGCTGCGGAGGACGAACACTAAGCTGTTAGGATGCTGTAAAATAGATCAGAACATTTTGCATACTATTAAACATCAATTTAAAAATTTTACAGAGTTATGGTATGACAGACAATTGCCGGAGCAATATCCCACTAAAGAATTCACTAAGATTTTGTTGAATTGTCATTAATTAACAATTTTGGTTTATATGTGAACTCGGACAATTGTTAAACAAAAACCACTCAAACTATTTCGCTGGTTGGATACTTTATAAAAACTACAGTTTATGATACTATGACAGTGCGTTGTAATTATACAAACAAAATACTGTAAAATTAAAAACAGATATTTGCTTTTTTTAATTAATATTAATTGTTTTCATATATTTATTGATTAAATAGTTTTGAAATTTATTTTTCCAGTTTATTTGTTAAATACCATTAAAAAAGAATTCAAAATGTTTTATTGTTCAGAATTATTTTGTCAATTTTTTCACTTAAGTTGAACAAAACATAAACATCAAAATATTTATTATTAGAATTGAAATTCTCTACACAGTACTAAATTTTGTTTTAAATTGTGATTGTTTATAACAAATCGTTTATTAAGTAAAGAAATGAAATATTATGAAACATAAAAAATCCTTGTAAGAATCGCAATATTGGCAGTTTAAAAATATTTATTTATACTTTACTAAGTAATGAATAAATAATTCAAAATTTTTAATAAAAAAATGTGAAAATAAATTTCCAAAAAAATTTAATCAATCTGTTTGTTTATAAGAAATTAAAATTAAGGTACCTATGCCAATATTTTCGGATATTAAAACAATACCTACTTAGTATTAATAAATTAATTAAAATCACCTATTTTTTACTTTATATAAATTAGTAATAGATAAAGAGATGTTTTTATTTTCACAATTGGGTTCTTGGATTTATTTATAAACACAGTCCAACTCACTCTAATTTATTTTTACTACTTTAACCTTTAACACAATTTATATTCACAGAACTATTTACAATTTATATTAAACAGTTGCTTTTACTATACGACAGTCGAATATTGAATGAATGCTTCCTCAGCTCTCCTTGTTTATTTATTTCTTCTCGGAATTCTTCAGAAGGTCAAAGAGCCGCCGAGATTAGTCTAGAATTTTTCCAGAACTTATCAAAAGCAAGCCGCCGACCTGCATGCTCCAGAAGAACATTTCGGATTCCCCGAAATATCAGCTGAAAGCTGCTTCCACGAATTATCGAAGAATACCCGTCATAATAACAATTGACATCACAGTTTTCATTTAGGAGCATCGTTCATGGCTACGAGATATACTATTGTCAACAAAATATTTGAGATATTAATAGCAGAGAGATCTGTTTTAACAATTTCTTATATATCACTAAAAGAGTTTGCGAATTAACCATAAGATAAATCGGTTAAACGCTATTATAGTTAATACCTACCATAATTTGTTAAAATGTGAAAATTAATATTTAATAAAAGATAGTTTTACTTGTTAGGGCCAGTTTTAGAACTTCCCAACAGTTTACCGCTGCCCGCGGTAATTATTAGTGTCAGAAATAGTGGTACTTGGAGTATTAACTTGTTTATTGAAAATTTTCGCTTTAAAAATTGTTTTTTTTTTAGTGAATACTTTTCGAGACATTTGGAATAAACTCTTTGTTTACTTCGTTTTTAATATCTTTTAGAATTGCTTATAACCTACACATATTTTATAAAATAAAAGTTAATTATACTTACAAATTTCAAGTCAACTCAAATTGTAGTAACTTGTTAAACTAAATAATTTTGGATCTGTTTCAGTAATAATGACCCATTGTTTATACAACGAATATTACGATATTATTTTATATTTAAGAATATTTACTTCCATAATCAAGCCTATAGACAAATAATTCATTTTTTGTCATTTTATTTTGATATCTTTTAATTATATTAAAACCCTAACCACTGTGGTAATTTCCATAAATTTATTATATTTTATTTGACAATTGTTTCGCTCTGATATCTTTTGTTTAATTTCGCGATGCAGATTTTAATCAATCGATTTCTAAACAACTTTCGGAAAAACAACATCACACTCTCATAATAAACCCATTACAAAACATTACTAGCCTATTTTGTGAGATGTAATATGGATAACAAAACCGTTTTAGCGCACTAGCTAAAGCTAACTATCCGATCCGATAGTTCAGCGATTTTATTTAATGTGACATAGTCTTGTAGCTACAGAAAACTGGTAAATTGGAACTTTACAAATCTTGTACTTGAAAACTTGCGCCGGTCACACCATAACAACATTGTTGTTATTCCGTACAGATTCAGAAAGAACGAAAAAGTTTCAACCAAATTCCTCTCCAAAGTTTGTGGTGCACACATCATTTCGATGATTTATCGCTTGTCCAATCTGAATAGTTGAAAAGCTCTCCGTTCGCGTGTACGTGCTCGCATTCGTTAGTTTTCAAAAGAAAATCGATGTTCGCCAAACAAACAGCACGAAAACCGCCATTGTGATAAGCTTCCATTGCGTTTCGCGTCTTATTCTAAAGTTCCACAATGTTACGCCATGCTCGGCCGCGTTATCGAACCACCAATTAGGAGGATATTGTTATAGGGATGGAGTTCGAAAATGGAGTAGCCTTATTTCCTTTTCCAACTAACCCGAAAAGGCGGTCGTGATGTTTTCTCGAAGCGTTTAGTTTTAATTAAAATTTATGATTCTGACAAATTGGGTAAAAGCTCGTCATCGTAGTAAATTATGAGTTCAATTTAAAGGTTTTCTGTCCGTATGTCTCTATCGTTTTTGTTCGGAAAGGGGGAGAAGAGCAATGATTTTCTGGGTATTTATAATTCAAATACAAAGAAATTCTTACTCAATAGATAGAACCGGTATTATTTATTCAGTTTATCTAGAAAACTATTCTTCAGACCAACATATTCACGGCAGCTGTACCCCTGGTAAGCACCAGGCGTTGGTACCTTAGAATTCAGAATGTAACAGTGTGCCATGTAGTTAGGTTTACTTTTCATGAATCACTCGTCAAATATCGTTAAATACAAAGTCCAAGTGGAAGTACCTCTTTGTTTTGAGCCTATCAACTCTAGGAACTCGAAGAGGTGTCATTACAGCATTTAACTAGAAATATAAGGTCGACACGTTCAGACATAATCCTACCCCCTATCGCCCGATTGAGCGAGTGTGTGAACAAAATGTGTGAACTTGCGGTTCCACTCGTACTGATCAGGATTACATCGCTACGATGAGTCATCAATAGGTTAAAACTGACCTGACTCACGTTACCAATTAGCAGATGGACAATCCGACGCTTGGAGAATTTTGCTGGAAACGCTTGGTCGCCACAAGTCAGCTATTCCTGTGGCAACTTTTCTGACACCTCTTGCTGAAAATTCTTCAAGCCAGAAGGATCGATTTCGCAGTTTCTATACGTTCTGAACATCGGAATCAAGCCAGCTTTTCTCTTACACCTAGTTATTTGTATTGGCGTACTCTATATTTGATTTTTCCCCACCAGTTGATCATTTTCTTGATTATTGATTGCTTCAACAATCAGGACTTCCCTTTTGCTGATGTTTATATTTATACGGTACGTATCATCTTGAAACACCCATACAGTCGAATGCTGTTTATTTTCGGGCTCATACGCGTCACGATTCATCACCTTTCACTATGTCATAAACATGTTTTGAAGCACCGCGATCGTATTTTTTAGCTTTTCTTTCGAGAGATTGTATGCATTTTTTACATTCAAATGTTTATCAATATTGAATGTATGCTGTCCCATTAATGTGACTAATCCGATAGGTCACATGACGACTCAATATCGTTCGCACACAGCACAGTCCGGAACAACACTGTTTAGTTTTGTTACTCTAAAGAACTTTGAGTCTTCAAATGTCAAATTTCTATACCCCTGATGTCTTTGCTATCTAGTCGCTTTTTTGAGTATTTTTGATAGTATATGCTTGATCTTATCGAACGCGATTTCATAATCTGACCTATCGAACGCTTTTTCTGTACATTCCAAATAATCGATGAAACCTAAAAAAGGAAATCTTTCCGACATAACATGACCTCCAAGCAGCTCAAGATCAATTACAGTCAGGCTGAACAAAGTATTTCAGTGATCATTAAATCTCGAAAAACCTTATTAACTATCTCGATATTGGGTGATACTTATTGCAAATCCCAAATTGTGTTCTTAAGGTAAGCAGAGTTTTCTTTCAAAAAATTCATTTATAAAATCCAGCTATATTGGAATCTTACAAATAAAACATACGTCGGTCAAATATTTTATATTCTGATAATTCTTTTTTATCAATTTCTTAAATAACGGGGTCTGACCTCAACCTGTTTGTTTTTTTTTGAGATTGGAGGAAGATGGATTGATATAATTATTTGTATGTCTTCGTCATTGAATAGTTTCGCTAGTTCAATTAGCACTCATCTGGTTCAAAGCGTTTTATCTTCATATGTTCGTAGGATATATCGGATCTTCATTAGTTTTTTGTTGTTGTTATTATTGTGTTTGTTTCTGTCTTTGCTGTCTTCTCGATTTCTTTCAATTTTAGAGAATTTGCTAATATCCTCTTTCCTTTTAGCTAATTTGTCTTTAAAATCCGTGCTGATCTTTCCGTTATCTGTCGCCCGTTAAACTGTGATTGGGCTTCACACATTCAGTTACATTAGAAGTAGGGAAATCAAATAATGTTTTACTGAACTTACATTTGTCACGCCCAACAGTAGAGGGACAAAAAGGACAACCCAAAGGCCTTCGCTTTTGTATTTGAGTCACTGCTTCTTGCAAAAATAATACAGAACCGAATGTTGTTGCTAAATTGCATAAAGGGAAAGAATGGCAAAGATTAGTATTATTTATTAAAAATATGTCTTCAATTTATTAGATGCTAAAAAATGAAAGCTATCTAAGATCCCGAATGTTTTTGAATGCCCAATATTTTTTTCTAAAAGTTAATAAATAAACTGCTAATGGCGTGGAAGTTGCCTATTAATGTATTGACCAGGTATAATGTGATATATAATATATAAATTGTTTGCTTGGGTAGTCTCTGTGGCCAGCGTATTAACCTTTGGTTAACCTTAGTTTATATACATCCAACATAATATCGACGGTAGAGAACCAGGAGTGCGTCTGAATCGGCACCCTTGTCCTATCCAAGCTCTTGTCATTACCACAAACTTAGTAAATTGGCAATTTCAACTCCTCAAAGTAACACTATTAACACAAAATTACACTGACTTGGTAATACACCAATTTAGTTACTAGTTCTCTGACGTCATTTATATTACGCACGCTTTATTTTAATGTCTCCTTAACATATGATCTGTCATTTAAGAAAAGCTAATATAAAGGCGATTTTTGGGTTTTATTGCCTAGCGATGTTTAGATGTCTTAAAATTACACCACATCACAACTTTTTCTCAATTTACTTGTAACGTAATGTTATTTGTGGGGGAAAAAATCGTTTGTTAGATTCCGTTTTATTACCAATAGTAAAGGAAATTTCAGTATTAGTTTCCTACTCTCACTCCTTATTTACTTGCATTTTTAAAAATTTCCTAATACCGTATTGTTTCGTCGCTAGAACGAGAACTAAAGTATGCCTTTATCTCTTTTAAGTCGAATTGGAACCCGGTTCATTACATTAACAATTACAAATGCCCCAAAAAAATCGTTTGCACAAATACGAAACGTCGTTCGAAGTATTTTGACCAGCTAAACACGAATCCTTCACCCTTCAGTTTTCACTTTTCCTCAGAAAAATGCTGAAAATCCACTGTTCGAATTAGATTAAAATTTTTGAAAAAGCTAAATCTCCCATAACAATTCGCTATGCCTCTAACTATCGTTTCTAAATGTTTTGGGGGTCACTCCGAACCGGGGGACCGTTTGACCCTTCCATATAAGTGGCAAAGTCAAAATGTGTAAAAGCCACTCATGTATGGACAATTTTCACTACTTAATATTCTATCTTCACTCATTTGTAGATTGAAGTTCAATAATCAACATTTTTCTGAATATTTTTTTCTTTTTTTTTTTGTACATATCTTGTCGTGTATTCAATGAAACCAAATGAACATCGAATTCAGATTCTGTGTCCCCAAAAAGTATATTTATAATAGTTTTGGCCTTGAATGGACCTTGACGTAATGGAATCAAATGGATCTCAGATCGGAATTCTGAGACCTCAAAAAACATATGGAACCGTTAATGTAATGCAGGTAGCAGGATATTTTTTTGTAGGAATGTGGCAAGGATGATGAAACATGGTTAGGGGTTCGTTTTCACTAAATCCAAGTACTGATATAACATATATCAAACGATTTTTTTGTGTACCTATGTTATTATTAGTGATTCTCCAAAATTTAAAGAAAACAGTAGCCTTGTAACCTTTCCTTAGGTAACTAGAATCCATGATGTTTGTTTCTCACAGATAAATTTACCTGAATTGAAATTTAATCTGACTTGGGTTAAAGAAAGAACAAGTAAGTTTTGTTATAAAAAGTACAGGATTTTCCCGTTTTTTTTTTGTTCACACATAAATTGCCGTAAACAAATTTTGCCCAACCTTTCAAATGAATGAACACTTCGAATTCCAAACCAAACAACATTTGGGAGGAATTCGAATTGAAATATTCCCTCAGTTAATGCCCTCGCAATACGTAACTTATTTGGAATGATACTGTTGTGTACTCTTATTTGAAATTGCTCGCTAAATCATTACATCATTCACTGTCGAGAAATAAAAGACCTTAATGGACTTCCGGCTTAGATATCAAGGTGGCAACATGTCCCTTGTTAATCGTCGCAATTTTTCAAATGTTTGTTGACCGAAAGAAATTAGTTCGCAAAATATACAAGGGTAGTTTGATAAGTAAATGACTTTCTGAATTGCCCCCACAATAACTATATATACTTACAACACTAATTGAACTGGCTATCATAGGTTAAATTGTAATTTGGGGAAACCAGGGTACTTAGTCCCGGCTGTGAACCTCAATTATATTAGGCAGTCACCGACGCCCGACCTTCCAATCCCAGAGGACATAACCTCTGTTACTTGAGCTCCAATAGAAAATTAGAATCCCACTCAAATCTTAGCAAATATATTTATTTAAAGCATGATAGGCAATGAAAACCTCGTACTCCATCAATCAGTGAAATCCACTCCATAATCAGCGCAGTAAAATTATGTTGTGTGATTTGATGAAATCACGAGACACTGCCGCCATCTAGGAAGAAAAAATGGAAACCTCGTGTCTCCCACGGCGTTATGTAAGAATCTAGCTGTAGCAAGTCACGTGAATATTCTTTTTATATCTAACCCTGTATTCTAATATAACAGCTCACGCATTCGCTGAGCCATTAACTTCATTCGACAGAAATCGGCTCCCACTGAAGAGTATTTGTATCCACAAAAATTAGAGCCATGCATTTTAAAATTGCTGACAGATCGTTTAAAAAAATATGGTTCGATCACATTTTACATGAAAAATTTGACTGCATTTCCATTTTACTCGGGACAAACTACCCAGTTTTTTTGGGGATGGGGATCTGCCCATTTTTATAAAAAACTATAGTGATAAAATGATTTTACATAGTATTATTTTATTATTAATCTCCTGTACATTAATTTTAAATTATTGAGGATTAAGTTACGTCTTCGTTAAGACTACTTAGTAATAACTTCAGGGGAAGTGTTAACCACCCCACTTCCCCAAATCCTCCGCTGAGTATTCCTATGCTATAGTCATTAAAGTCTAGCTAAACGCCAAGCTTCAAAGCCACCGTCAATTAGCCAACCGACCAAACACCCTTAATTTATGAACCACAATTCAAATTTATTTATTTAATTAAGATGATAATAAAATGAGTTACTGGGTGTTTCCTAAATTAATTAATTCTTATTTTTTGTTGAAATACGAACAATGCAATTAGTTTGTTTTTTACATGGCTATGAATGTAACTACCAGTGGCGCTGGTGGGTTATGAAACTGGTGGTTCACTTTACTGGTCAAATTTTGGGATTCAAAGATGCAACAAAACAAACCATAGCTTTGCTAATACTGCATTTATTTTTTATTAGTTCAAATATTCGATTTTTTTCGAAAGCGAAATGTTCAATGACCTTTTTATTAAAGTCTGGCATTGATTGAATATATTTTTTTCAATACTAAGCACAGAAAGAGCATTTAGCCAGTCTTGAGACATCGTATTTCTAAGAAACGTTTTAATCCAGTTTCCGTCAAAATTGATTCCCCGCCATAAATAATGCAAGGAAAACAAAATAATGTATTGATGCCATAACATCCACACAACAATTTCTTTTTATTATAAATTTCACTTTTAAAACTTCGTGTAAATACTTTATTTTTCATTTTGCACTCTTGTTTTCAATTAAGATATGTCCTAGGTGGACCAGCCGAAAATGATAATTTTATATGCAAGGAACAATTTGTGGGAAACGAGATTTAGGGAACGAGAAACAGGATAGAGGAAACATATATTGGCAGAACGTATTATTCCAAAGAAAACAAAATTTATAATATATATATATATATATATGTATATATATACTCTTGTTTTATATATATATGGACCAGCCAATATATATTTGTTTTGAAACGATATATATTGTTTTTAATATATATAGTCAATGTTAAAGCTGATACTCATTTTCACAGTTATGTAAACACACACACACTGTACATTATATATTCTTTCATAGACTACGAGGACAAAAACAAAGCAACCACTAATTAAATCACGTAAACAAAAATTTGAATTATTGAAACCTTCGGATACGTCCGGTCAATATCAGCACAGCTCGGCGTCTCCGTGCGGCGTACGAGAATCAGTCAATTACTCCATATAGTTTGCATTAGCTATCTTCTATCTCGTGATTTAAGGGTGTTATATGGTATCTCATAGAAGCTATATAAGTTGCGCTAGCCGAAGTGCACGGTGAAATATTTTTTCAAGCGAATATAAGTCTTAATACAAGTTTGGATTAGAGCTTAAATTGTATTTTTATAAATCCGTTGGAATTGAAATGATATTTATTAAACATTTTGTGTTGATTTTTAACCTTATTAAAAGCTTATTAAATTTGGTGGTTCAGCGCACGAATCCACTTAAGGGACATCCGCCCCTGGTAACGGCATCCTCTTTCCAGTTTTAAAGTAACTTCAAAAATTGTACACGATTTTAAGAACTTTGGTAATACGGTCTTAGAACTCCAAACCTAATCTTTTGTAAAATTGCTTATTTTATCGTAAATGCAATCCGAAAAGTTGTTCGTCTGAGTAACTTAATGTAATAGGTAGTTTATCAATATCAGGAAGCGACAGCTGATTACTTCATTAATCAGTCAACCAATTGTAAAGCAACGATAAAGTTTTGGTATTAGCGAAGCTATAAATCAATCGTACTAGTTGGATATGACGTTTAGTTTGGAAATGGTAATAAGCCAAAGTTTACGATAAAATAATCCATAATAAATTATTGTCGGCTAATCTCAGTGTTTTGCAATAGTGTAAAGCTCTGTATGTGGGTGGACTTTTCAAACACAGTCCAATAAGAACATTTAATTTGAGTATCGACAAACGTTTATCCTTGACGCAAGTAATCTACAGATGGGTCCAAAAAAATGTACCCACACTTTAAAAGTCCATAACTTGCAAACTAATTGACCGAGTTGTCTCATTTTTGGTAGTGTAATAGTTTGTAGTTCCGGCAATCCGCATACAAGCTTTCTATTCCGTTGTTTTGTTAGATGACAGTCGCCAGATAGTCAGTGTTTTGGTGTTAGTTGTACCTAGTTACGAGTAAACATGGCTGGCGCAAGGCTTACATTTGATGAAAGGAAGTCAGTTTGGAATGAGGAAATGAGTATCAAACTGAGCCACCGACGACCGACACGTTTAACGATTCGTCGCATTCGAGACAAATTTGAAGCCGATGGCTGTGTTAAAGATGTACACAAACAATGATCTAGACGACCTGTAACAGTAACAAGTCCAGCGAACTCCCGTCTTGTGTTACAACAATTCACTCGCTCACCACAGAAGTATGTGAGACAGAGTGCCCGTGAAACTGGAGTAAATCGCGCAAGTGTTCTGCGAATTTTGAATAGAGCAAAGTGGAAGTGCTACATCTCAGGATTGCTACACGCAATGAACAAGGACGACCCAGATCGTAAAATAGAGTGCAGCGAGTAGTTTAATAACATGGTGCGCAACGATGAAGAGTTTGCAGAGTTGATTGTGTGGTCTGATGAGGCACAGTTCAAACTTAATGATACAGTAAATCGAAACAATTGCATCTAATGCTCCGCCGAAAAGCCGAACGTCCAGGTAGACAAAGCCGTGAATTTGCCAGGAGTTAAATGTGTGGTGTAGGGTGTCTTACCGGATCTTGATTGGGCCATTCTTCTTTGACGGCACAGTTACCGGTGAGGTGTACCTTCAGAAGCCTCAAACATTCATTTTACCTCCATCCGAGACTTGTGTAGAGACGGAATATTTTACTTTCAACAAGATGGTGCCCCAGCCCACTACCGCAATCGTGTTAGGGCTTATCTCGACCAGGAAGATGGATAAGCCGTAGAGGTGCTGTATAGTATCCACCATGTTCTCCAGACTTAACTCTTCTGGACTTTTACCTGTGGGGAACACTAAAGGACGTCGTTTATAGGCAAAAGCCACTCACATTGGATGAACTTCGAGAATCCATCGTACATTAATGTGCAAATATCCAACTGAACACGTTGCAGTCAGTAGTTCGTGCTGCAGTTCGATGGCATCGTTTGTGTGTGGATGTTAATGGTGAGCATTTCGAACACCTAGAGTGATATCTTTAAGTTGGACTTTAAGCTACATTTTCACCAAAAATGAGACAACTCCATCAATTATTTTGCAAGTTATGGTCTGTTAAAGAGTGGAAAAAAATTTTTTAACCCCTCTGTATTTTAAGAAAAGTGGTAACTACGATACTATACGTGCACGATTTTTTCCCATGGAAATGTCGAAAAACTGGATGCTCAGAAAGCTTGTACTCGCCCTCTGGCTGTTAAGTGAATATAGAAATTGAGTTGTAGGCAGTTTGATTCACAGTTTAGTCGCTGTTTGGTTTCTCCAGGAAAGGTATTTTTGTTGTCTGAACGTGGGTGTGTGGATTCACATATTACGTATCAATCTTGTAGTTTGGTTGAGGATTAAAAATTAGTCTCATTTACACTCTGAGTCTATACGGAATTGACAAATTCGAAATAGAGTTTGTAGAATCGTTGTAATTTAGCTTATTTAACGTCAATAGCTCGTAGTAATTCTAGTTAAATTTGACATAGTGTTAAGAGTATTTAAGTTAAGTAAAACTATTTATTTATGGATTCATAAAATAAATGATGCAAGTACTTAGTAGCACTAAGGATACCGAGAATTGTCTATTATAAACTCAAATACGCCAAACGTTTCAGGGTCTAAATCAAATCCTACTTCCAATGGCAATGGCAAAAATTAGTAGCGCCACATGTTATTGGGAAGATAACTCATCCAAATTCTTCCAATTTGGAAGATGGATTATTATTTCACATTATCTTTAGAACTTTTTGGTGCTCCTGTATATATCAAATTAGCAGTAAATTCTCTCAATTTTATTATCAGATATTTAATTTCAAATTGTGAATGGTGAATTTATTTTTTTAATTTTTTAGTTTCTTTTTACATTTGAGACGCACCAAAGGTTCCACAGCATTTCCATTAGATTTCACAGTAATTGTGGTGGTTTTCCCAAGAAACCAAAAACATAAAAACATTAAATAACCCGAAAATATATAATATATTGAATTAGGTACTCCAATAATAACGTATTTGAAAATATATTATAATTAACAGATTTGGAAAACAATGGTATTTTGTACTAAAACCTGTTACAAATAAGTATGAATAGAAATTAAGAATATAGACTATACAAAAGTTGGAGAATCAGAAGTAAATTACCGCTAAGATTATTTTTATGTGTTCTTTGGGAAATAATACCTCAATCGAAACCAAAATCTGTACAAGGACCAAACGTTTCCAGGTCTATTCTGACCTCGTTTTCAATGTCTTTAAACATGTATTGAGAATGTAACATGCAAAATGAAAGTTTGATATATGACATTTAAGTTGACATAAGAAAAATTTGTTGCTACTAGATATACAGGTGGCACAAAAAATTCTCAAGATCATGTGTTACTGTTATACAGCTTCTAAGAACTTGTAAGAGTTGTCTTTAGAATTTATAAGTGGCGTTCCTAGGTACCAGTTTGATGTAAGATAGCGCATTCGCCAAAAATCTGATCAAAGAATTCTTTTAATTCAGTGATCCCATTAACGTCATAAGGGAAAACGCAGACACTTTTATTTTTCGTTTTGTTTTATGTTGTTCTTTATGAAGTATAGTTAAATTGTCAAAATTGTATTTTATGGCCTAGGTTCCAAGCATGTTCACAAATTATTGATTCTTCAAACTGTCGTTTCTTTATCTAATTTTTGTATTTTATTTCGTACGTTTAATGGTCTCGTTTCTTCAATATAAAATTTATTGCATTCGCAAGGAATCTTTTATATGCAGTTTATTATATAACATCTCATATTGACCTATTTTTCCATTGGTTTATTAAGTTGATGGTTACCTGTATACAGTTTACTGATATTAATTAAATTACTTTTTTCCACTAATTGGATCCGTCACTGTCAAGACATCGAAGGAGAAGCAAGGGAACGTCGTGTCGTTTAAGCCTAATTTCAAAAGCAGTATTAATATATTTTACGGCACTATAACGAAAATCCAAGATATACGAAGTGAAGTGCATATTATGAGTTTTCAAAATTTATTTTGCATACCGCTATCGAACTTTCGTGGTTAATACGATACGTTCTGCCAAAGATTTTAACAAATTATTTAACTCGTAATTTTGCAAGATCTACTTAAGATACAATCTGGATCTTCAGCGTTATTAATCTGAACGTCATAAGCTATCATTAGGAGGCAGATTAAGGTTCCTGCTGTTAGTACAACCAAATTATTATTGTTTTTAAATCACTCACTTTTGTTTATGAAAACTGCTGCGATCAAAATTTATAAACTCTCATTTTGAAGATTATCTGATTCTCCACAATTTTTCTGTTGACGCCATTATGAACAGATCATTCCTTTTTACACTATAAGCAAAAATGAAATACCCCATATTTTTTGGGGTTTTTAAAGCTCAAATAATTTACTTTAAATTATTTGCTGTTAAAATTATGTCATTTATGTCTTATAAATTATTATTTACGTGATGGCTTATGCGGTTTGCTGTTTAATTTTATGTCACTTAAAAATCTCTATTGACTGGTGTACTTGAGCTGCTATGGACCGAGTGCTAGTTCTTGGGTTGATTTCGATAATTTGTAAAATTTCTTTCTGGATCTCCACCATTTCGCATGGAGGAGGTCTACCAGTTCTTTAAATACCCTGTATCGCTAAATCTTGACTAAATATGCTAACATCCATGAAACCTTGCTGCTTACAAATGCAATCTGCTAGTGCATTTTGTGACCCTTCCCATAAATAAATATCATGTCCACTGATTCATTGTTTTCATGAAACCGTGCAACAATACACAAAACTAGGCATATCCATTATCAGTAGGAAACACACAGTATATGTACTCATATCGCAACATGTATGTAATCGATTTTTAATAAATTAACTTCTCTTTACAGGTTCTACAAACCGTTAAAATAAATTAGAACGCTCTGTAGAATGTAATGTGAGAGTATAAAACACTTTACACTTTAACTAAATACAATTTATTCATTTCTGGCAAAAGCTGGTGTTCCTGAAAGGATTTCACTATTGTCCGCAGCATATTATGCAACTCATTGTTTTCGTTGAAAATGAGTTACTATGTTAGAGCAACAAAACCCCAGTAATAAAAACAAGATTAGCAAATTTAATTTCCTCTTCCCTCGTATGATAATCCCGCACGATATGATTGATATCGTTTGAAAAACAATACCGATTAAAAATAATTTATTCGTTACGAGCGTTACATAGTTACGCATTGCACAATAAATTGTTTATTTCTAGCGGGTCAAAAGGTCAATCATAACAACATATATACATTCATTCATGAGCCGGATCGGCGGGGGAGGAGACATGAAAACAAAAATCTGCGAGAGCGAACTAATCTCGCTAATCTATATTTATGAACGACCTGTATGAATATCTGTACACGACACAGGTTTCGGCTCTCGCCGTTAGACGTCGTGCGCGTCGCTCGATTTCCACGGCAGCGGCAGGCGAGCTCTTCTTCTGACTGTCAAGTCGTAGTTTCGAACGTCTGTCCTGCCATAGCGTACAGCTGAAAATCTTTTTTTTTTGCCTTCCGTAGCAGCGACACACGTCCGTGACAACGTTTCCTCTCGGGTCGATTTCCTCTTGCGAAAGGAAAACGTCGGGGAAAATCACCTGTCGATTTTCGTTGTCGTACCGCACCGCGGCGAAAAATGTCGGACATCAGTGGAGATTGACTGTTTACTCGATGTTGTGGTAAAAATTATCGTGTTGATAACAACCCCGTCGTTTGTGGGGAGAATACTGGAGGAGGCGCCGCTTCGGTGCTTCCCGAGCTGCCCCAACAAATGGGGGCTGCACTGTTTTCGCCGCCGCAGTGACCACGGACGGGGTAGAGACCCCGTCGAGCATCCATGATGGGCTATATCATGGGGTGTACATGCTTTAAAGGTAAATACGACAGTACATCATAATTTACTTTACACAAACTGTTTTGTGAGATACAATAAGTAATGCCGTTGACATATATTTGGATTCTAGTGTATATTATTATGTTTTCAGTTTACTGTGTACAAAATCCTTTATTTACACAGCAAACAAGCATGAGAGTCGTTTGACTAAAATGTATCTCTCGATATTGGATTCGGTCAACAACTACTTCAAAACTTGTGACGAGTTTAAAGAGGGAAATCCTAATTGGTCTTATGCAGTTAAAATGTTTGTATAATGTTTTACGAGGGGTATTCTAAAAATAGTATTCAGAAGAGTATCGTTGTCGTAGAAGCTCTCTAGTAAGTAGGTTTTTTATTCAAAGGCTTAAATGTTATTAATTTCTAGCAACATTGTTTTGTGCATTCCATTGTTTAAATCAGAACTTTTTCTAAGATATCTCTTGTAATTTGCAGTAGCTATTTACAGTGCCGCATACCGACCAATTACACGCTGTTAATTTTTGCCACCTATAGCGATTTTGTAGTTCTAACCGTTTCTGAGAAACGGTTGTTACTACAGCTTAAGCCTTTAGCCAGGTTTAATAAATAATGAAATGAACGATCGACTTTGTTATTATTTTGTTGTAATTTGAAAAAGATTGTTGAGGAGATCTTGGATTATTTTGCCGGTTCATTAGGGTTTTCTCCACTGATATTTTCTTGTAAAAGTGATAAGTATCTGAAAATTGTAAATGGGGAACAAAGTGTAATAAGTCAATTCCGAATAATTGTTGAGCCCATTTCTCTAAATCGAAATTTGCTATGATAGCTTTCAATGAGCACTGTTTCTCCTAAATAGCTAAAAATAATTTTATATTTATCTGGCGAATCCACCAAAATGGAATGGTAGCCCAGGTGAATACTCATCTATCATACAAAGAAATGGAAAAAAATTCTTCAATACATAGATTTTAAAAACATATTGTGTAATTACTGGGAACAGCTATTAAAAAAAATTTCGAAGCTACCAGAAATAACTAGAAAAAAATATTACGAAGCTACCGGTAACATTTAGACAAGTTGGGACTAAGAAAAATCGTGGTACTAATTAAATGAAGTAGCAGTATAACATCTGCGGGACAGATGCTTCCTAAACAAATTTCGAACGACTTATAAATTCATTTTATTACATTTACAAATTCGTATTGTACCCAGAATATTAAAGGACTACATTATCAAGATAATGCTAAAAATTAATAATGTATATCGCTTTCCTCAAATGTATGTAGGCGGGTCTTTAACGCTGTCATCTAGAGCGTATAAATATCAGGTAATTAGCCTGTTGAATCATTTTCCTCGTATTTATTATATGTACAGGGTCTACCGGTATACCACGATAAGCTGAGTCGATATGGATATGGGAAACTACTGCAAGTATTTATCTGAAAATTGGTATAGGGGGGTTTTTCAAGAAACTGGTTTCACTAAACATATTTTCAGTTGTCTAGATTTCCGATTCTACCGGAAGTGGACTCCAACTTATTCCTGTATGTGTGTTTTACAATTGTTGATTATCCGCATCCATTGTCCACGACAGATTAATTTTGTTTTGCTTTTTATCAAAATGCCAGTGTATTTTATTACAGTTGGGCATAATCTGCTACATAGTGTCATGAGTATGATTTTGTCTATCCGAATATCGAGTACGAAAGGTTACACAGACTCTTTCAATGACCAAATTAAATGTTTCATTAATGACTGACAAATTAAAGTATTGTTTATCCGTTTCTTGTCGATTGTTTCAAAAAAGGCTACTGATAACTCAGATATCTCTAGTAACCACAGGGAAGGTTTATTCAAAAGTTGTTTAATTTAGCTATGTGGTTGTAAGCCATAAAGCCATTTTTAGCCTAAAATCCACTGGCGTTGAGAAAAACAGGGGTTGCCATTTGGTAATAAAATGGTTTACACTTTTTTGGAGCCGAATTCAGGGCCATATTCTGTGCTCTCTGTATGTTAATAAGTTTTATTCAGGCAAATTCTAGCAGTTTTTGACCAAGACCTATTTGTTTTATATTTTTTTTGTGAGGGGCTGCATCTGTCAAAAAAAATTGAAATAACTTTCAACTGAAGCCCTTCAGGCATATGATGTTACTAATAAAATTATATTGAAATTCATTTTACATTTGAAAAAAATGCTATAAAAACAGGGTGTTTCATTTTTAAAAACAGAGTTGGGGTTCCTCTTCCGGTACAACCAGCTCCCCAAAAAGAAACATATTATGTTAAATGTGTTCATATACAATGGACAGTTAGGGAACCATTGACAGTAGCTGTCAAGACACAGGGTAGAATCGAGGATTTTCTTGAGGAGGGGGCAAAAGATCAAAATTGTGATAAATTGTATTATTTGTTTTTTACTTCGCAGTTTATTAGGTTTTCATCTATTTAGGGTGCCTATTGGTTTATTTTTCCAAGAGTTAATTAGGTTAATAGTTACGTGTCGTTGCCTTAGTGAAACTGTAGTTTTCGTAATACAACTTCGGAAGGTCAGAACACCAATAAGGGGAAGGTAATATTTGAAGAAACTTCACTTCTAAATAGGTATCTATAAAGAAACTATATGCGTAATATTGATTGATTTTCGTTATCTATTACTTTGCAGGGACGGGTCACTGGGTATGAACTTTTGTCAGTGGTGCTTTAGAATTTGTCACAAGTTCCTTATTTTCAGCTCAAAATTCTATTTACAAACGAAGCAACTTTTTCTAGTTAAGTATGTTATTCAAAATATCCATAATAAACATTTTTAGCGAAAGAAAAACCTCATACTATAAACAACACACTCATTTCCAAGAGGAATTTTCTAAAAGTGTTTGTGCAAGCATTATTAATAATCATATTATTTTTTCTGCCAGGGTATCTTGTTGATCTTAAGAGAGGAACTACCAGTCAATGGTAAAATATTTATTATGGATTCACCATTCTTTTCTGGTAATATTTTTGCAAGTCAGTAATATACTATTAGGGTTCACTCAGGATTTCTGCCTCTGTCACATCACAGCCATTTTGTCCTAAACTACTGGACGGAAGAGGTTGAAATTTGGTATCAATGTATAGTTTGGTGACCCGATCAGGAGTACAAATCGTAAATGAAGAAATTTTGATTTTAGGGGTACTTTTGGGGGGAAAACTAAAAAAAAATCAACCGTTAACCCCCCCCCTTGATCTCCGAAACTACTGAGCCTAAAATTTTGAAAAAATAGGAAATATAGAACGTTGCCCGAACTATACAGGAAAAATAAGGAGAAACCATTAATATTAATTTTGGGGGGGGGGGCAAATTATAGAATTAAATAAAAATTTAAAAATAAAAAAAATTTCAAACGCATCATGTAATATATCAAAGAAAGGTCTCATTCTGAGGAACACAAATATATTTTTTTCATATTTAAAAAATATGTTTAAAAAGATATTAACGAAAATATACCAAAATTTACCCATTCCCCCCCCTTATCTCCGAAACTATAAAACGTAGTTTTGAAAAAAAGTAGAGGTATAGGTTCTGACCTGAACTTTACTGGAAAAATAAGGAGAAACCTCTACTTTTAATTTTGGGGGGCAATTTACAGAATTAAATGGAAAATATAAAATTAAAATTGTTTCTAAACCATCATGTTATATATCAAAATGAAAGGGCTCATTACGACGAAAACAAATATGTTTTTTTTTCATATTTTTAAAATAAATTATTTAAAAGATATTAACATAAATATTAAAAAAAAATACCCATTCCCCCCCTATCTCCGAAACCATAAGCTGGAAAATTTTGAGAAAACAATGGAGGTATAGCCCCTCACCTGAAATTTACTGGAAAAATAAGAAAAAACTCCTAATACTCATTTTGGGTAGCAAATTATAGAATTAAATGGAAAATATAAAATTAAAATTGTTTCTAACCCATCATGTTATATATCAAATGAAAGGGCTCATGATGAAGAAAACAAATATATTTTTTTCATATTTTTAAAATAAATTAATTAAAATATATTAACAAAAATATAAAAAAAATTACCCATTCCCCCCTTATCTCCGAAACCATAACCTGTACAATTCTGAAAAGAAATAGAGGTATAGCGACTCACCTGAACTTAACTGGGAAAATAAGGATAAACCCCTAATATTCATTTTGGGGGCTAATTATAGAATTAAATGGAAAATAAAAAATTATAATTTTTTCTAAAGGGTCATGTAATATATCAAATCACAGGGCTCATAATGGCCAATACAAATATTTTAAAATATATTAAGAAAATATTTTAAAAAAATTACCCATTCTCCCCGTTATTCCCCAAACTATTAGATCTCAATTTTTTTTGTTTATAGGAAAAATATGAAAAAATCCCTAATTCTATTATTTGGCCCCCAAATAATAGAATTAAACGGCAAGTAAATTATTAGAAAACCCCCATAGTAATTTTAGGGACAAATTATACAATTAAATGGAAAATAAAGATTCAATTTTCAAACGCATCATGTAATGTATCAGATAAAAGGCTCATTATGTGAATTACAAATATATCATATTTTTAAATCATTTGTATAAAAGATATTAACAAAAATATTAAACATCGACTTAATTCCCACTTTAGAAACTATACTATTTAAATTTTGAAAAATATTTGTTAATAATTTGAATAACAGATTTAATAATTTATAAATTAAAACTTGACCTATTTTACCCTTTATCTTCCAATCTACAGAGCCTTAAAACTCAGACAGTAGATTATAAAAGACTACTCTGAATGTTTATTAATAAAATAAAACTCTAATGTTAATTATTGGGGGCCAAATTAGAAAATTAAATACATATGTATTCTGATAAAAATCAAGCGAATCCTGAAGCAGATAAAATAAAAAGTCTATGTGTGGAAAATCAAAGTGTATATTTTTTATAAATTTAAAACGCTTCCTTTAAAAGATATAAGGGTAAATATAAGAAAATGTACTCATTCCCTGCTTGTCTGAAACTGGAATATTAGTATCTTGAAGGTGGTACGGAACCCTAAGTATGCGAGTCCAACTCGCACTTGACCAATTTATTTTTTTTTAAATCTCAATTCAAAATTTATATTTGATGCTTTCAAAATATTCCTTTGTTAGTCACTAAGTCTATACCTACTAGCTTTTTCACCTTACTTTGCTTCATGCTGAATTTATTTTAATTCAATTAAAATATTTTTTATTTAAACGTACCGCTGTGACCTTTCAATTAAAATTTGATGTCAACACTTGAAGTTATTTAGAACACTATAAAATGCAGGTCAATTGTACGAGTACAATAAAACATATTCAGGACGAACTATTGTTATAATACGAACACCTCGAATCGATATGAGACACACTTGCAGGAATTACCAGCCATAAAAAAATCGAATCGCACTTTATAAGCACGTAATGCACAATATAGAGTCCGTGAGTACTTCCGTTACACCTGAATAGTTGGAATTATTTCAGTTGAATTTTTTTAATTGTTTTATGTCATGAAAAGGAATGAACAACAATTATATTGGGTGATTATGTTTGTGTGTCGATATTCCATTTAATCTTCATCGATTGTCGTATGTACTTGTTGATTTAACGTGACATTTATCTAATGAAGTGATCAAATTTCCCGTAATAGATCTGTGAACCAGACAATTGAGCTTGAAGTTTCCGAGTGGAAAGTTGCATAACAGAAATTACTACAGAAGTCCGCAATCAATCGTATCACGCATTTTCCTATTTTCCCTTACCTCTTCTCGTGTATAGCAAGTCCTTAAAAAACGCTGATACAAAAATATTATCCATTTTCCATTGTTTTGGTTAGTGACATGAGTTTTTGGTTCCATGCCTCAAAAGGAAAAATGTTAACCCTTATAACATGACTTTGTTTTCCATTAATGAACGCCTTTTTTGTGCTGTAACAAATACAAGTTTTTAAGTCTTGATTTATACAATTTGGCCAAAAATGTACATACTTGTACAAACACATACAATGTTTGTACGAGTATGTACATATACGTAAAAAATATTTTTACAAGAACAAAATCTCGTTCGTTTAGACAAATGACCAAATTTATATTTAACTGTAATCTCATCTGATGATGAGTGAAGATGACGCGGAAGAAGAACACCGGTCGTTTAAATGCCTACTCACTCTCGCCTTAACAGGAGTAAATTTCGAAATTGTGGTTTGAGATATATATTTGTTAATTCATACCATACCTAGGTCACCCGCCCAGCTTCTCTCGACCTAAGATTCGTAAAATGTTACAACACAAACAGTATTTTTGGTGTTTTCGGCTGATGTGTACTTGGAAGACCGCTGTGACAATTAGCCCCCGGCTTACTGTGTAATGAAAAAAAGCGACCTGAGAGAAAAGGGTTAATGCTGCCTCCACCTGGAAATGATTGTTGTTGGAGAAAACGGAACTTTTCTGCTTCCAATCTGAGTTGACTCTCAGTCCTTGGTAGCTTCTGGCTTCTCGTTACCTTGGCTCCCCTAAGAGGGTAAGTCCCCAGGCTTCGCAAATGCTGGTAGTTGTATGGGGACAGGCGAAGGAGTTGAAAGTAAACACCCATAAAAATGACACATATATTAAAAATAAAAATTAAAAAAAAAATTAAAAATAATAATTCAAACCCAAACTGTAAAGAGAAGACAAATGCAAAATAAAACAATACAAAAAATAATATAACCCCACAAAATTATGGCTTTTAACCAACCTAAAATCCAACAATAAATTTATAGAACAACAGTACTACACTGTAATTATACTCTCTAATACTGGGAATGAAAGGGGCAATTTAGCCCGAGTTAAGCCCTAACTACAATATGTCTTCCCTTATATCGGCAGCAAATTAAATAATATATCAAGAAAACAAACACATTCTTTATCGACTCAGGTGGTCGGCTGAAATCTCTACAATTTCACAATCTAGCTTTGCTTACTCCGCCCTAATTAGTCCCTGTCGCGAGGTTTCTTCCCTGCCATTTGCTGCTTTAAGAAACCTCTACCCTGGTTTCAGAATTGAACCTACAATTCTACGAAAATTCGGCACTAACACGCCTTTGTTAGACAAAAATTTAAGGGTACTTTCCGGGTGTGAATTTTCCGTTAATCCCAAAAGGTTTACCTGTAAAGAAAATAAAACAGCACCAACACTAAATTTCTAGCTAGCTAATATTTTTAACCAAAATAAAACACAGTCGCAACTTTCGCGGTTTCCTCCCTCAACAATAAATTTAGACCAACTTTTATACAAATCCCTGAAACACTATTTGGACAGGTGAACTACCTCTTTTAGAAGTCTTGAGTTCCACCTTTTCTGTGCCCCCTAAATCCGTTGCGCCAAGGACGTCTGTTTCTCTTGAGTTCCGGTCCCGAACTCCACCGAGTCCCGAGTCTCGATGAAGACTAACTTTTTCTTGATATCATGTTCCCGCGAAAATTCGGATTTTACCGTATATGAATTAATTTAACCAAATTTCCTCTATTTGTCGATTTCCCGCACGTCCATTGGTTCGTTCTGAGACGGCGTTTTAAAAATCCATCTTTAGAATCGTTTCTTAACTCGACCCAAATAGACTGAAGACTAAGTTTTCCCGAGTTTTTGACCTTTCGGCCATCTTTGATTTTTTTTACTTTTCCGCACGTACAATACTACAATTTCAACTAACAACCGGAGTCGACAAAATAAAAACGGCAACAGCAATGCATAAAAAAATTCAACATTGTTTAAAATAAGATAACATGATTTTCGCCTAAGCGTTAAATATCGAAATGTATATTTGATATTTACACTTCCTTTCTATTAAACCTATTCTATTAAGACCTATTTTAATACATAAGTTACTTATTTAGCGCATAGCGACAAATTTCCGCTTTACGATTAATTTTCAAATGCAACGAAAGAATACAATAATTATTATTTCAAACTGATTAAATAATTACCAAAAAAATTAAATTGTCTAATACCACCGGGTGTTACACCGCTTTCAGAAATGTAGCCAGCTCCATTTTGGTGAATGCGCCAGGAAAGACTATTATACATTTTTAGATCTGGCGTTCGCAATCGAAGTTGCATCGCAATCGAAGTTGCATCGCAATCGACTGACATATATATGCATAGAGAACAAACAGACATTGGTATATATATAAGTACCTACTCTTATTATGAATCTTCTTCAAATGTTTTTTATTCAATTCAGTGTTTCATATCAATTTTACCCTACACAGTTAGAGAGGCATCTAAATTAGTTAATGGCTTTATATTTTTTTAATCTAAATATTTTAGTAATAGTAATTCCAACACTTCTAATAAAATTAGGAATCGAGACAATCGCTGATGTTTTGATAAACAGTTTTAAGGTTAATTGTCTTTTGTTATCATTGGGTAAGAGGTTAGTTTTTAAATTTTGTCTATCAAATGAGCTTTAGTAGTACAAGCCTATATTTATATATATTTGCGCCTAAAATTCCTATTTTTTTTTTCTTATAAGTCCAGGCACCCTGTGTAATGTGTATTATGTCTGCGTATATATGTGTTAATTTGTATTCATATATTCTAGCTGTCCAATTTGTCTATTGTTAGTGGTCCGCGTTTGGACGGCGAGGCGTCAACTGAAATAAATCGACATTGACGAAATGTGAAACTGCACGCCAGTTTGAGAGCTACATACCCTTATTTTATTATTATTGAATAATAAATATAAAGTAAGAAAATATTTTAAATTCGATATAGAATAAATTTATAGCGACTTAAACAGGTTGTAGAATGTTATATTTCTCTTGAGCGAACTTCTGTAAATTATACAGAATCTATAAATAACACTATATTTTAGTTTAAGCTGCTTTATATTTCTCAATAATAATTAAAGGGCATAATGAAGAAAGTTCTGAGGAGCATTTAGTCATATTCTATCTTAAAAATATTGTTTCAAAACAAAAATAACTTTAATGAAATTGTTTTATAGTGTATTGATTCATATTTTAAATTTGAATCGTTTTTAGTTATTCAATAAATTTACCAATTGTTCTCATGCTTCAGGTTTTATGGACTGCATAGAAAACGTGTTCAGTAGAACGTGTTTTAGAGGTATGCCTCTTTTTGTAATTTGTCACATTGTTTTTAACTTAATTTTCCGTTTGCACATAATTCTGGTGTTGGGAAATCTTGTAATTAACCCACAAAATTGTTTATGTCACTTATGTACAGTTTAATTCTTAAGTTTTTGCGGGAAATAAAATATCGCATAGATAAAATGACAGTGTTTCAGTGGTTACATCTGCCCTCTTCAGGTTTCTTCGCATTTTCCTATACTAAACTTGTGTTTTGGGTTAGATGGCAGTTAGCAGTTACGGCAATATCCGCGCTACGGTGGCGCACTATTGGACAATGGCATTTTTTTAACGGAAACCTAATTAGTATCTTTCGCAAAAATAGAGATATCGAAACAATTCTTTTTTTAAATTGAACCTTATGTTATGTAGATTAAGGAAGAATTATTTGGAATGCCATTATTCACTATTATTATAGGGGGTTGAAATGGTGCTTATTTCAAATTTCGATGTTTTTTTTTCTATTGTTTATAGTATATCTCAAAAATAAATAGAGATATTTACATTTATTTTTTTTTAATTGTAGGGTTATTAATATAGATTGGGACAATATTAATTACAAAGGTATCCTCCTAAAAGTATAGGTGAAAATAAGGGGTGAGCAAATGTGAAAAATAGCCAAAAAAGACACGCCACTGTGGAGATTGTTTATCGTTACCATTTTTCTCTGAAGAGATAAAAAATAGTCTGATTCATTCTAATTTCTCAAAATGCAATACAAAAATTTTCTGTGACAAGAACAATAATTAATTATATACGTTTTGTTGTTAGGTACCCAAAAAATGTAGGATCAAAAAAAAAGATGAAAGATAAAAAGTACTAATGTGACACATTGCCTCTGATCATTTAGCACATACTTCACAAACAATAATCCCTTAAAATGGCAAAAATAAAAAATATTAATCTAACTAAACATTGTCGAAAAATATTCAAAATAATTGATTGAAAACTCACGAGATTGATCAACGATTTTTGTGTTGTTTTTTCCATCGCACACCCCCGTTTTCAATCCTATAGTGAAAAATGATAACGATAAATGATCTTCATAGTGGAAAATGATAACGATGTGGTTTTTAGAACCGTGGTCTGCGTCTAATAAATCACTACACAGTATTTTTTGATTTTTTACGTTTTTACCATATTTTCACCTATACTTTTTTCAATAAATATTTTTCTAATCTAAGGTTCAATTTAAAAAAAGATTTTCTTCGATATCTCTATTTTTACTCAAGATATTAGGTTTCCGTTAAAAAATGCCATTTGACCCATACTATGGCTCTTAGCAAATATAAAAAATATATTTGTGTTAGGAGAGATTTTGCTCGTCATCGAAAAAATGGACAGAATGTATCGCATTAAGTTTAATTCCTGAAGTATATTACGTTTCTAGGCAGGCGTCAGTGGAAGCGATAACCGAGGATAGTTACAGAGACAAATATACAAAACAGAAAAATGTCAAAAATAAAATGTTAGAAACGTATAAATTGTTAAAACCATCAAAAATGACAGATATGCCAAAAATGTTTTTTTATAGTTTCTAGAATTTATCGTAGACAAGATGTTACTACATAATTTTTGACAGAAAAATCTAAATAATGTAGGCATTATTACAAATGTCATGTGACAAAAATTAACAGAACTCACCAAAAATATAAAAAATTTCAAATATTTCAATATTATTTCTCATACCTCAATCATTTATGTATGTACCTAATATCTTAAAAAGTATTACATTCTAAATATTAAGCACCATCCTATTTTTATTCGGATCGATAAGTTAAGAAACTGGTGCAACAATCGCATAGCGTGATGAAAGCTCGTTGTTCGTCATGAACTTTGACTTATCGTGGAAATGGGTTGTCAATTTAAGAAACACCTTGTATTTTCTGTTTGACTAGCTAACCAGCCTCCGCTTCGGACGGTTTATCCACATTTGTTTGTAATTTGTTATAAACAATTTCTGAAATTTTTGTCAATTTCGAACCAGATATTAACCTATCTAGATCTGGATGATATGGAGGACATGTCTAGTGTAACTCATTTGGATAACCATTTGAAGATCAAAAAGTGTTCCATGTTTCAGAAGTGTAGAGTAGATTAGAGGTAAAGTTTTGGGCCTACGTCTTATCCGAGTCGAAAATATGGATCATTGAGGATAAGTTAGAATCCATTCAAGATTTGCTAATCCCTAGAGATAAATATGAACTTCTAAGCTTTTTGAGACTCTGCTCATACTGCAGGCGGTTTTTTTAGGCATTTGTCACTATTGTTGCGCTTTTACATCCTTAGACATTGCAATCAAGAATTTGAAACGTTATTCCGACGACTGGAAGCAACATTATGCTCCAATCCTCTTCTAGCATTTCCTAAGCAGGATGGCAAGTTCGATTTAAGCGCCGACGCCAGTAAATCAGGGTTGTTTGTGAGTAATTGTGACGTTTTTTGGCAGTTTAGCACTTGACATTTGCGAAGTTCTTCACATTTTTGAGACTGACAATTTGGACATTTTTTACATTTTTGACATTTTCGACTATTGCGAGATTTAGACATTTCTGACGTATTTAATATTTCGATATTTTCAGCATTAATTTCAGCTGGTTATTTATGACATCTTAATTCTTCCAAAAAGGACGAGGTTATCAGGTCGCCGGCCTTTGTTTTAACGATGTATACTGCATTATAATAAAAATATTAAGGAATGTTATCATATAATTTTCTATATCGTGAGATTTATCGATTTCCAGAAAATTTGAAGAAACAGGTATTAAGGGAATGCAATTAGTTCAATGAATCTTCGTTTATTTCTCTAAAATGGCTCAATCAATTTGGATATTTTGAATTGTATTCTATTAAGATATATTCGTACTTGATTCCTATATTTTTCGTTAACGTAAAATATACTGGTTTTCAGAAAATCGGAAAAATGTGAGCAAAAAATGGTATACTTCAAAGTAAATGTAAAATAAACTTCTAAAATTAAATATGAAGATATGCCATAAAATAATAATAGTCGTACAGTTTGTGAACAAAAATGTATTTTGATTTATTTGACGTCAGTTAGTTATATAAAATTCTAAAATATTAAAGTGGATTCATAGTTGAATTTTTCCAAAACATAAAACATACTATTTTTCAGCAAATCAAATCAAATTTTATTCACAAATTTCCAAATTTAACTGTTAAGATATGTCAGAAAAAATGTTAATTGTGCAGGGTGTTTAAACTATTTTCATTTCGATTCGTTGAGAGTGGGTTATTTTTTAAATGTGCATTATTATGTTTTTGGGAAAACTACACCACACTGGGGAGCATAAAGCTGTAAATTTTAAATATAGTTGGGACCTAGGTCATAAAATATAGTTTGACAATTTAGCTTTACTGTTATATATACATATGATCTTTTTGAGCGCTACGCTATATACCTAACATAATGGATTTTCTTAGTAATCATTCAATTTCCAATGTATATTTTATAATGTGTCCGGGAGGTCGTTTCTGATTGTATAATTCTTTACATATTAATAAAAAAAATCTCGTTTAATATAAAAAATATTGTAAAATTCTTTATATATTGTGTAAAATTCCTGGTTTATATAAAAAAAGTTCCCCTTTCATATAGAGAAAAAGGCTTTTTCGTTTTTTTATCTGGAGTAGATATTTTTTTGCGATAAAAAGTATTCTATATATGCATCCTATATATATATATATATATATATATATATATATATATATATTTGTTTTTAAGTTTTCGCGGGCACTAAATGTATTTGATGGTTTCCGGGAATTCATCCGCGTAGTTGATAACTGATCTCTGCCGGGATCGATGGTAAAATGACGACGTTTCGACAGAGTCACATCTGCCCTCTTCAGGTCGGTTCGCATATCTCGTAGCCTTCTGCTTTCGCTTCTAGTTACTCGAATACTAGTAACTAGAAGCGAAAGCAGAAGGCTACGAGAATTATACATACACCATATATTTACATGTTTCTATATTCTGTTTATTACAACAATTGCTACTTTCATTTGGAATTTATTTACCCAACAATTTGTCCCTCAAACGATTTCATTTTCTTATCGAAACCACCCGAAACGAAAGCTATCAGTCCGACATGGGTTTATTTCCTTGCCCCTAAAATCACCACTCGAGGCTTTCCGAAACATTACCGAAATACTAAGAACCTCTCGAGATAAAAAAATAGCGACTACAAGGAGCAAAAAGTGTCCAATAAAGAAAAAAATTCTTAGGGTGTATAAATATATACGCAGAAAGCGTTTGATAACAAAATCGATACAGACATTCGAGACGGCAAAAGGACACGCCAAGTTGTTTCAAGAGCCGAAAGCGTCCTGAAAAAAATCCGCCTAATTATGTACATTAGCCACTTCAGATTTCAGTGAAACGGCAGCAAATCGACGTCTTAATATGCAAACAATAACTTGGGGGAAAACTGATTGCGAATAAAAATGAATGGGAAATGCGGTTAATATATTCTAAGCCCGCTTTTTATTTGAAGGCCTTTTTTAATGAATTAAAATATTCTGTAATTTTGAATAAAGAAATATTTAATAATAACTATGCGGATATTTAAGAGAATGGCGATGTTGTAATAGAAGGAGATCTGGATACAGAGGGGTAGGTCGCAATTTTGTCCATTACATGTTCAGTTATTATCAGAAGGCACAGTGGAAGAACAATGTTAGGGTAGGGGGTTAATCGGTTAATAATATAAATATTTGAGGTTAAAAAAGTGATAAGGTGTACTGTCGAAAATTTTCACAACGATCGAAGAAAATATAAACAAGCAGTGAAAAAATCGCCATGACGGTAGGTCGAAAAATTGTACATCAAAAAGTGCAATTTCAGGCATCGGAGCCTCACTCACTTCATGATTTTTCTTCACTTTTTAACCGACTTCCAAAAAGGAGTAGGTTATAAATTCCTCGTCACGTTTTTTTTATGTATGCTGTGATTATTCAAAAACCGGTTAGGCATATTTAATGATTTAAACGGCATTGTATTAAGGAACATTATAGAAAGGTACCATATAATTTTCTATAAGGTGAGACCTACGGTTTTCCAGAAAAACAGTAATTAAGGGAATTTCAGTGAATTTCAATAAATCTACACTGTTTTCTCTAACACGGCTCAACCAATTTTAATATTTTAAATTGTATTCTACAGATGTATAATTATCTGCAACGTTAAACATACCGTTTTTCCGAAAATCTTACAAATATTTGCAAATACACGATTAACGTCAATGTAATGTCAAATTTTCATCATAAACATCTAGCTTAAATGTCAAGATATGCCATGAAAGTATATCGTACAGGGTGTTTGTAACGGTTTTCACTGCAGTCGAGTGAAATGACACAAAATATTCCATTAGTGTATCGAAAATATTTTTTTTTAATTGAGCAATGTTTTCTATATGATTTACGGTGTTAGGTGTGTGCGTGCATCGAAATTCAATTAACAAGCAATGTGAAGTAAAATTACAGTTAGACAGGTGGGTTCAAAAAATCTTACAATTAAATGTGATATTGGGTGGTACATAAGCAGTTGCATATATAGGATGGTTGGAATATAAGGTGAAATAGAATTAAAGTTATACAGGGTGGTTCATCAAATGTTGTACTGAGTGGCACATAAGTAGTTGCGTATACGAGGGCTTTTATATTTCGTGATTAAAGAACAAAAATAAATATTAATCATCGAAAATCGCTTTATTGTTTTTCAAAATATTCCCCATGAAGATCTATTTATACACTTTTGCATGCGTTTGAACCAATTGTCGAAGCACTTTTTCCACTCTGATTGAGGTATCTCCAAAACATGCATTCTAAACGCAGCAACTGCTTCTTCAGGTGTCGAAAAACGTTGACCTCTCAGTTTGTTTTTTACGTACGGGAATAAAAAGAAGTTATTTGGTGACAAGTCAGGACTATACGGCGGATGACTCATCAAATCGATGTTTTGAGTGGTCAAAAATGCAGTTGTTTGAGCCGATGTGTGAGAGCTCGCATTGTCGTGGTGAAGAGTGATCCGTCTTCGGCGGTTGGTTTTCCTCATTTCTTGGAAGACAACTGGCAAACAAATGGTTGTGTACCACTCAGACTTGACTGTTCTGCGTTGTTCTAGTGGTACGGTTGCTACATGTCCAGTTTTTCCGAAAAAAACAGGCGATCATTTGCTTGGAAGTGCTTCGTGTGCGAACTCAACTTTTGTTGGATTCGGCTCATCTTGAAACACCCATACAGTCGACTGCTGTTTACTTTCGGGCTCATACGCGTAAATCCACGATTCATCACCTGTCACTATGTCATAAACGTGTTTTGAAGCACCGCGATCGTATTTTTTGAGCTTTTCTTTCGACCAATCGACACGATCCTTTTTTTGAACGATTGACAAATTGTGTGGGATCCAACGCGAACAATTTTTTTTGACATTCAAATGTTTGTGCAATATTGAATGTATGCTGGTCCCACTAATGTGTAAGGTTGACTCAATTTCACGATAGGTCACATGACGATCTTGCAATATCAGTTCGCTCACAACATCAATGGTTTCCGGAACAACAACTGTTTTTGGACGACCTTCACGAAATTCGTCTTGGAGTGAACTATGACCTCGATTGAATTCACTGTACCATCGATAAACAGGGCTCCTTGATGGAGTTTCATCGCCAAAAATTAAATTAAGTTCATCCATGCACTCTTGCTGTCTTAATCCACGTTGTAAAAAATAATCGCACGAAAATGTTCACGATTTAATTCCATTTTTTTGGCCGAGATGAATCCTTTAAGTTACTGTAAACAACACATAGCGCTCGTATGTCAAAAAGTTCTGAGTACGTATAACTCCAAAAATGTCAGACTTTACGATAGAGCTGTCAGTTGTCAGATTGCAACACTAGGGTTGTCCAATCCCGAAATATAAAAGGCAGCCCTCGTAGAAGGTGGTTGAAATAAGAGTGAAGTAAAACTAGTTATACAGAGTGGATAAAAAATGTTTAAATAAGCATATCCATTAAGCATATTCGAGTTATACGGCGGAGGGATAAAAAAATTTTTAGAAGCAGTTGCATATAGTGTGAGTGAAATATAAGGTGGAGTGGTATGATAATTATACAGGGTGGTTAAACAAATCTTATATACTGTGGAATATAAGTAGTTGCTTATACTTGGCATATTGGGCGAAACTAAATTATATGTATACAAAATTATTCTATTTAACAACCCTTATCATCATTGTCATCAACATAGTCGAACTTGAACGGGATCTGACTTCGACCCTGAAACGGTTCAACCACGACTTGGATGTAGACGAATATGGAAACTCTTAATTATTTAGAATTTCGTAATAGAACTTTTGTTCAAAGTCATTAATTCTCCCTATAGTATGTTTAATATAAGAGCGAAATAAGTGTTTATCAAGAGTGAATGTAACTGACCAAGAGATTTATCATTTACACATTTTGAATTGCAAAAAAGAAAGAAATACTAAAATTCATTCGTCTTTTTCAATTCCATACATTTTTTTCAATTTATATCCGAGTGAATTCTTTTTTGAGTTTTTCTCAAGATCTTAAGTTCTTCGAGATCTTCTTCAATCCTTCGTGTGAAAAATAGAGAATTGCTTTAGAAGATCAAAGGTTCTATGAAATACCATACTAGGATTGTAATCTTTCAAACGTCGGTCAAACAACTTGAAAAACTAGGACATGCAAAAATGAGCCGTAAAAGAGAAGTGAACCACATTTGTCCTAGCACAACATACCTTCAGTATCGCACACAAAATCATCTTCGATCTGGATGTCACTTCATGGCAGATTAATGTTGTAACCGCAACATCTAACAGCAATATGTGCGGGCCGATTTATAAACCGCGGATCCGTCCGGCGCGGATTGATCAAAACCGGTCTACCAATCAGGAGACACCGACCTACACTTAAGCAGAAGTACGGGTACGGACAGATAGAGATTAGTCGATTAGTCTCTGCAACGCAGCCAGACAGTTCAGAAGAAGATGAATGCTCTGCCAAAATATCATCATTTTACCATCGATCCCGGGAGGGATCAGTTATCAGCTGCGCGTATGAATTCCCGGAAAAAACACCTGAAAGTACAAATATATATTTGCATTGGGATAGGTTTTGAAGCCATCAGACTTAAGGAGTAGGCAGATTGAGACCTCAAGTTCCATCTAAAACCAGTACTTCTAAATCAGTCCTTTGGTGAGATTTGGAAAGTATGCAGATTGAACCTACGACCTGATTTTCGTTATTTTCATATTCTTTTTATTTGTCTCTGGGTGCGTTATATATATATATATATATATATATATATATATATATATATATATATATAATTATATAAGAACAGGTTGAAATGTAATTTCAACCTATTCTTCAATACTGATATTCGGATTCCACAGCACTTTGTGATAAGTTTCCATTTAATAAAAAAAAGAAAAAAGAAATGACAGACAAAGCAGCTATCTCAACTACACACAAATACAACATTCATTCCTTTTTAACGACTGTTATTTTCTTTGCTTCTTGTACTCCAAATCGCTCGCCATTCCTGTACACTACTACCACGTTATCAGTATCACAAAACGCCGTAAGTCCTTATCGATCTGTCGTCTTCTTGTTCGAGGTAATTCAAAACCTTTTTCAATGAAAGAGAGAACACAGGCTGGGGGTTAAACAGATTTATTACAAAACCCTTCAAGAGCAGCACTCGATAGTTAAACGAGAGGCGAAAACGTATCCTAATAAAGGCGAGAAAGGCTTTCGCGATCGCTTCTTTTGATATTTGGTTCGAATAAATTATGCACTAGGATTACGATAAACAAAGAGAACACAAGAAAGTAAACCGAATTCGTCGGAATAAAGGTTACTGTATGCAGTCATTAATTTGTAATCAGATGCGGCATTTTGAAATAGAAGATTAGTCATTATCATGGTACAGAGTGTTAACTGAAAAACATATAATAGACAGTAACTCCTGATAAAATGCAGATATAATATGGGGGAACTATAAAGTTCCATAATGGTAGCACTTCCAGGTTGACACATAACTCGGTAATTTGTTGCTATTGCAAAAATGGAGAGGTTTCTCAATTAGGTTCTATTTTTCTAGAGTTTATTACCGCAGAACTTCGTCAATTATAAACCTATTTGGATAATTCTTTCTTTATTGGAAATAATATACTTCAAGATTGGTTCCATATTTTTTTATAACGTGAGTTGCGTTCCATATTAGAAAATCGGATAAAATAAAATTTTAGATCGTCTGTTAGTGATGGGATAACTTTTAACAATCCTAAGTTAGTATTTTGACATTTTCATTTTGGTTGTTAGTTAATTGATAATTAAAAATAAATTATAAATTAATGTATATTTTATATTGTCTAATCAACAATACAAAATTCTAATTGAAAAATACAATAAAGAGTGCATAACAAATTTGGCGCCCAACGTGGGACGCGAATCCACACCCTGAGTTTCATGCTAGCCCGGCTTGTAACAATTAAGGCATGCGTAATTAGAAAATGTGATCTGTCTAATAAAAATTGGTTTTGATGTATTTGTTTTATCGTGACGATGATCAGAACTAAACTAGGATCCGATAGGTAGCATATTACATATTTATAAATACAGATTCTAATGCTTAGCAGAAAAATAATAGTCTAAGAGATAGAGCCACTTTTTGCTTGTCATCCTGAAAATGGACAGAATGTATCGTATTAAGTTCAATTCCTGAACTACATCACTTCCATCAGGCAGGCGCCTGTGGAAGTGATAACCGAGGATAGTTACAGGGTGTGAAAATGGTAATTTTTTTGGTCATGCTCATCATCGAGTAAACGTCCTAAAATTGGCTGCATACAAGATTGTGATGCATTTAAGCAAATTCCCGAGAGGCTTCTGCCTGGGGCGTTACCATCAAGCTGGCGGACAAGGGTAAACTTATTAAAAATGGGGGTGAACTTCGTTATTAAGTAAAACGACAGCCATTTGCACCATTTTTTTGCTTACACAAAAGAAATCATAATCCAAAAGGATGTACAGCTAAATAACATAAAGATATTTTTCATGACGTCATTAATGTCGTCTGTGTGACGTCATACACAATTTTTTTAAATGCCAAGCCATATTTTTCAATAATGATTTGGAAAGAGCAGAAAATTTCAGGTTCGAATATGACTTTGACCAAGACCTTGAACTTGACCTTCAAGGTCATTTCAAGATCAAAGTTTGTTTGAAAAATCAACCTATTATAGCCAAATTAGGTGTACGGGGCTTTTCAACGTCGCTGATTTCGAATCTGACTCAGTTTTTGTTTGAAAAACTGGCCCTCCCTCTTGGATTGCGAAAATCTGATATCAGATTCGTAATCAGATTTTGAAAATTGGCAATTTAAAAAAAAACAACCAACCTACTCCCAATTTGGTAAACGGGGGTTTTCGACGATGTTTACGAATATGAAATCAGTTTTTGAGAATTTTCAAAACAAGTAGGGGCCAAGTTCAATGTCAATTTTGTTTTTAATTTGGAATACCCTCTTTAAATCAGTCATCTTTCGAATCAGGATTAAAAACATCGATTACCCTTAATTGGTTGTGCATCAATTGGTTGACTTTCTTCAAAAAATTGGTCCGCCATCTTGGATTGTAAATTTTGAAAAAGTGATTTCAGAATCGAAATCAGCGATGTCGAAAACCACCTTACACCTAATTTAGGTATAATCGGTTGACTTTTCAAAAAAACTTTGATCTTGGAATCATCCGGAAGATCAAGTTCAAGGTCATGGTCAAGGTCATATTCAGTCCACATTAATGACGTCATGAAAAATTAATTTATGTCATTTAGCTGTATGTCCTTTTAGATTATGATTTCTTTTGTGTAAGCAAAAAATGGTGCAAATGTCCTTCTTTTTACTTAATGACGAAGTTCACCCCTATTTTTGACAAGTTTACCCCTGTCCGCCACCTTGATGGTAACGCTCTAGGCAGCCGCCTCTCGGGAATTTGCTTAAATATATCACAATCTTGTATGCAGCCAATTTTGGAACTTTTACTCGATGATGAGCATGACCAGAAAAATTACCATTTTCACACCCTGTAACCTCGGTTATCACTTCCACTGGCGCCTGCCTAGAAACGTGATGTAGTTCAGGAAATGAACTTAATACGATACATTCGGTTCATTTTCAGGATGACAAAATCCCGCTCTATCTCTCCTACTATAACAGCTAATGAGATAACAAGGAATTAGGCTCCCGTGCTACCTATAATCCTTCATTCATTTTCCTATATGTATTTGTAAAGTACATTACCAACTGTTACCAACTAATAACATCAAACACACATAATTTCAAAACCTTTTTATGACTTGTTTCCACCTTCATTGTTGAATTCACCATCTCTAGTTTTCAAAATTCATAATAGAAGTATATTAAAGAAAACTAAGCTACATAAAAGTTATCTTGTGTAAGACATTTCGTCCACTAACGCTTTTATATTTTGTCGTTACAGCATCTTCAGTACGATCCAGATTATAGTCGTTTAATACACTATTGACTCTCGAATTCAAGTTTTATGACAGCCATATCTATTGATTTCGAAACGACGAACGACACTTTCAACAAAAGTAGTTCTCGAATGTCAACCGAAATTTATAGTTCATAGTTGTTAAACCCACTCGAGGAGATATTGGATAATATTGACTGTAGTTAAGTAGTAATGAAAATATAAAAATGCGATAAAATGTTCAATAAAAAATTCTTACATCATTGTTAAAGTACATCGTACGTCGGAATAAATCCGGTTTTTATTGTACCTCTTTCCAGTAAATGCAAGTAGACACTATTCAGCTTAGTAAAGATGCTATTGGTGGATTAGTATTATTATATTATATAATTAAGGGGCGGTGTTAAAGAAATTGATTAAATCTAGTAGGTGTTTCATTACTTAACTATTACATAACTTATTATTACTTATTTTTATCCTGCTCTCAAGTTCAAGAAAAAATTCTTATTATTACTGTAACTAAGCCTCAAATTTTAGATTTTAATTTGTAGCTGTTCAATGGTTTAATATCATATTTAATGAAAAAGGGTATGTGTTTGTGTTAATGAATGTGTTGAGGATTGCTGGTGTTGTCGGTTTTACCTTCAGCGGTTGTTAAGGTACCCTGCATTCTTTGCAATGATTTTACTTATCAAGTTTAGTTTGTAGTCATTTTCCTGTTGTTTTCTGAAGGATACTTGTGGCATATTTTTCAATGTTTAAGCACTTTTTGGGAAATTAACACCAGAAGTTACGAAATTGCTGTATATTTCCAAACGTTTCGGGGTCTAGGTCATCCAAAAGCTTGCTAATTATTTTCGAAGCGTCTGCATTTCTCCTCGTCCTGTATTCATTTTCTGCTTTAATTTTCAGATCTAAATTATTTCTTTTTTCTTGAAGCTTCTTTAATTCGGTTTCGCATATGCTGCTGTAGAATTTCGCCTCTGAAGGTGAGTATCTTAGACTGTTCTTGATGTCTGTAGCCGAAATTGACAAGATCAACTTCTGATATTGCTTGCTCAGAGTTTTAGTGCTGGGTGACGGTTTTATGTTTGCAGCTTCATCTTTGGAATAATCAAACATTCCTTCTATTTTTTTACTCTTACTGTTTGATAATATAACAGGGCAGCACAGAAACTTCTAAAGATCATATAATAATAAAGTTCCTTTCAAATTCAGAATTTTATGTGGCGCTCCAATACAATCGGTTTCATTTAACAAAATTAAAGCAGGCTCTTTTAGTTTTCGTTTGGTGTGGTGTTCTTCTTTGTGTAGTATAACTGAATTTTATTACCAAGGGGTGATCTTCAGAATTATTATAAGATAATGTTATAAGATAGTGCATTCGCCAAAAATGCGATCAAAGAGTTTTGTTGATTCAGTGATCCCAATAATCATAAGGGAAAATCTAGGAAAAACCTTATGAACTATCCCGATACTCGGTTGTTCACAAGAACAAGGACCATTAGCAATTTCTTTCTTAATCATCGGCAACCAGGTACGAATGAATTCTACGGAGATAGTAGCGATACAATCGTTTTCATTTAATAAAATTAAAGCAGACTCTTTTAGTTTTCTTTTGGTGTTGTGTTCTTCTTTGTGTAATATAACTGAATTTTGAAACTGTATTTTATGACCAAGGTCCCAAACATGTTCACAAATTTTGGATTTTTCAAATTGTCGTTTTTTTATGTAATTTTTGTGTTCGTTTATTCTAACATTTAGAGGTCTAGAGGTTTCTCCAATATAGAATTTATTACATTCACAAGGAATTTTATAGATTCAATTTTTTTATTTTGAGTTGTGTTTTTTGATTTTGTTTTTGATATAATTGATTTTAGTGTATTATTACTTGTTTTAAATTATGTTTTAATATTATATGTGTTTCCCACTCTTTTTAGTCTCTCTGAGAGACCCTGTATGTATGGTATAGTTATTGTATGAATGTGATTATCTTGGGAGTCAGTGTTGCATACAATTCTGAAAATCACCCTTTTCAAATTCTTCCAATTTGAAAGGAAATTTATTATAAAATATGTTTCATTCTATTATCAGCTCTGTGAAGGTCGACTTAGGTTCGGATCTTCTACTATATGGCACAAAATAGTCCATAGTTTGATTATTATGTGTCTGGGAAAAAATAATTATAAATCATAGTTCTGTGAATTTACTGCTACTGTGACTTCACTTGTAATAATAACTTAGATTAGTGTCGTCGACCTTTTTTGTGGTGTTCTGACATGTCAAGTCTCTAATTTAAAATATCGCAAACAGAGAATTGGAATGTTCATTAGAACAAATGCGGGTATTGTATATTAATTGGATGATATATTTGTTTATTCACTATAGTTGATTGATTTTCATCTATTGTAAGTGTGGGTCTCGATTAAAATGCTTCAAAATTGCATACTCTCTTCGAGGTGTCATTCTTTTGTACGCAAGACAATATATATAATATATATTGTTTCTGGTTAGGAAACCGTCATCAGTTGCGTTCCCACAATTGAATGTCCTCTCGAACACTTCTTTATGTATTTGATAAATTTCGTTAAATTTGAAGACGCGAGATGTAAAGACCGACATCTAGGATTTTCGGGGAAACTAGCACAGAGAGGTTCCGAATCTGAAGCCATTCCATGTAATTGCTGTTACCCGTAATTCCTAGGTTAGAATGTCACGATTAAATTTTCAGGTTAACCTGTCAGAGATATTTAATACTCTCTTTGAAGTGTCATTCTTTTGTACGCAAGACAATATATAATATATATTGTTTCAGGTTAGGGAACCTTCATCACAATTGAATGTCCTCTCTCTCTGAACATGTTTATTAAATTATAGAGATAATTACTTTACAGTTAAATACAGTTTTTGTATATAATCTGCAGAATTTCTTCCCCAGTCGGTATTTGTTCTATCTGGCTTTCATTTGCGGGATTCCTTTCAAGGATGGCAGGGTTTAGTCAAATAAGGAAAGTCTTGGCCTCTTCCTTCGTTGACAGTGAGAATCATACTGTAGCTGCCTCTTGAGCATCTCATTTGGGTGGTACTCAATCCTGGCGAATGATGTCTTACTTAATGATCTGATGTGTTCTTTAAAGGTGCTAATTTTTAAATTTTCTAAAATATGTTTGTTTCGTATAAACCATCGAGAATTGTAATTATCCTTAAAATTTTACTCTCAATGTCCTCTCGAACACTTTTTGGTTCCGAATCTGGAGCCCATGTTATTGCTGTTACTCGAAATTGCTAGGTTAGAATGTCACGATGAAATTTTCAGGTTAACTTCACCTGTCAGAGATATTGAATACTCTCTTCGAGGTGTCATTCTTTTGTACGCAAGACAATATACATATTATATATATTTACTGGTTAGGGAACCTTCATCAGTTGCGCTTCCCACAATTGAATGTCCTCTCGAACAATTCTTTATGTATTTGATACATTTCGTTAAATTTGAAGACGCGTAATGTAAGGACTGATATCTAGGATTTTCGGGGAATCTGGAGCCGTTCCATGTAATTGCTGTCACCCAGATTCGGAACCGCTAGGTGCTAGTTTCCCCGAAAATCCTAGATGTCAGTCTTTACATCTCGCATCTTCAAATTTAACGAAATGTATCAAATACAGGTTTCACCGTATTTTCATGATTTGGGGAGCTATCATCAATATTCATCGTATATATAGTCCATACAACTGATTAAAATCGGAAAGTAATTTATTAACGTTACATATGAACCAGTCGCGTTACACGTTTACCAAAAAATTCGTTTGGCAAACGAATAGAACGTAGAAACATCGAGCTGAAATTAAATTCCTGAAAATAATCATCGATCTATAAATTACCCCCAACAAAACTTCAATAAAAAAGTTTTCGCTAACCTTTTTCCGAATTGATATAAAAATGCTTGGATTCTCGATGGCACTCGACGAATCAGTGTAACTTCGAGTTATTTTCTCTTCCACTAGAGAAAACGTTGGAGCTGTAACTAGGTGAATACGATCGATCGACAGTTACGAGGTTTCGTGATGATAGAAAAGTCGTTTTCTTATAAAAGATGTAAGGGGACTGAAAAAGTTTTACGGAACGAATAAACGTGATTTGTGTCGAGTGTTTAGATATAATGTTTGTCCGGATTCTTTCTTGTTTGTAAATTAAAGTCTTATCGTCGAGCGATCGATTTTGTTTGTAAACACGAATCGCTGTGATAGTTGAGATAAAACGGTTTACGCAACGATAATCTTAAATGTGGTTCGAGTATGTTGTCAAAACCGGGAAATTTATTTTTATGGATTTTTGAGAAGTATTCTACAAAATTAGTAGGTACACTATAAAACTCTCATTCCCAAACTAAAGCTTTGTGTTCGACCCGCCCCTCAGGTTTTATTTTTGTTGCACCCTTTTTCTGTTTCGATTTATTCCTAGCCCCCCATTTCTCCGTATTAGTAACAAATTTTCCCTGTAACTTTCATTTTCAGAATCGAGGTGTAACGCTATCAGCACTAGTTGAAAACATTCATCCACAGACTTTTTTTGAGTTAGACTGCCATTTTACACTTGAAAATTAGTGAGTTTCTTCTGTATGCCATCTATACAACTTTCATCCTTCTGTATATTTCTTGTATTAGCGAACTAGACCATCACATTTAATAATATAAATAAACAGAACGCTATCAATTTGCTCGTAATTTTTTGGATAAACTTCTAATTGGGCTATGCCATTATCAATTTTAATTTGTAGCATAATTCGTTAACAGTTTTGTTTAGAGCCAAAGCAGTGATTCAAACTAAAAAAATAAACAGTGCAATATAGTATAAACAGTAAATATAGTATAGGTTTATATTAAATTAAAACAAACATTGAACTAAATAAAGTAAAAAAAATATGTTCAAAATGTCTGGTTTCTGAGAAAATCAAATAAATATATTTATAAATTAATCACAGCCAGCTTCTATTATTGTTTAATATATACTTCCCCTCTATAGCCGTATTTCGCCACCACTCAACCATATTCACACGTTCACCCCTTTTTTGGTCATGTTGCTAGAATTTTCTATATATTTTACCAGACATTTAATAAAACATGAAAATTGGGGCTTTTTATAATAATACCTCTACTTTCAATAAGTCTTTTCAAAATTTAAATCAGACTATCCATGACGCATGGAAACATACTGAAAAAATTGTAGACTAAAATATTCATACTGGTTTTGGCATACATAAAGTAAATGTAAATTACTATCATTTGCCACAGATCTAGCTCTACAACTTTAAAAGTGACTAAAATATAAGTTTTTTAAGTGTGAAATTTTCCAGGATTTCTTGTTCTTCTCTGTTACGAATGATCATGCTGACACCGTAGAGATTAGTTTTTTTTTTACTTCGATTGTTTATAACAAGTTACGAATCTTAGTTGCGAGTGGAAAACTAGCAAAACATCACTAAGAATCGTTCTTAATGTGATGGCAGAATTAACATCGTGATTATATTTTTTGCGCAAAAAATTCTCTATTTATTGGTTCTGTAGACATCTTCTACTATTTACAGGGTAGTATTATTTATTGTAATATCCTCACTATCTACTAATTTTGTTTGTTTTAGTTTGTTGCGCATGTTCTTCGTTCACATGATATTTATTACAAAACATATATTGTTATCTGATTCACCAGCTTGTTTTTGTTTAACAACAGCCAATTTCACTCATCCAAACACTGAAAAATTATCAGCTTTTCCTTTTTTGGCTACTAAAAGAGCTCCACTTGAAAATCATAGCGGGTTAATTGTCCAAAGTTTTTGTTACATTCGTTTGTTTTTTACTTATAATTATACTATTTTTAAATGTTTCTGGTGAAACTGGTATGTATTACTTCGTACAAAAACAGAATACGTTTTTATTCACATCGATTGAACAATCGAATCTAACATTTTGCTCCTCAAAATTTATTCTCTAAAGTAAAAATTCAAAAACGGTTTCGGGAAATATCGACAGACTAAATCCTTTTCATTACCCACACACACATGTTTTGTTCCCCCAGCATTCGACCTACGACATCTGACAAGAATTTAATTAGGTTTCATCGTTTGTGGAATTTATCGCATTGTGTGACCATTCGTAATAGAAAGTTCTAGTTGAAATAAAACGTCCGTCCGTTTTCAACTCAAAATTGTGATTGATGACGAATGTTTAACTGACTGTATAAAAGGCGAGATAATTTGAGCAATTCTTCTTTTGTTGCAAATTAAAATATGCATATTTAATGCACATTAATTATATCCCAAATATATGAGGAAAATGCATATCAGGTCCGATCTAATCGAAATCACAAGAGATCCTACCAAAGATATTCAACATTAAGTTAATATTTTTAAAAAGTACGTCCCATGAATGAATCCCATAAATTAATAACTAGTTAAAATCCCTATACTTCTTAGTTTTATGAGCTAAAACAGTTTGGTTCGCACTGTAGTTATTGCCTCTTAACAGATCTGCAAGAGAATTAGTACAAGACTTCTAATCCACGGGTTACTTTTCAAAACTTGACTATACTATGTCTCTTAAGTTATTCAGGATAAGAAGTTCAGGGGGTTGAAATCTGGAAAACTGGCTGGCCGCAAAATTACACTTAGTCACCCAATCCATCTTCCTGGATACTCTTGAGTTAGATACTCCTTTACTGGCAAACTTAATGAATGGACTGGACCAATGTTTTATCTACATTGAGAGCAGAATGTTCAGTGGCACAACTTCCAGGAGATTAAGAAATCTAAATAAATATCTCCAGTCAAGATTTATAGTAACTGAAAAGGCACATCGAATAGGTCGTTTAACATATTGATTGCTAAAATTGGGACATTATGCTCACGGTACTTAAAATTGTCATATTGGATGTTGAATTATAAGATTTTCATTATTTTCGCTATAACACGTAGACTAAGTGTACATAATTTATTCTTTTTTTTACTTTCTCAGAACCACCATCAATTGATCTTATACTTGATTCCAGTTTAAAACTGAACACCTTATATACCTATATGGTTGGAATCACTGGTGCATCTGCCCTCTTCCTGTCTTCGGATTTTCCTCGAATCCATCTGCGTATGTTTTCAGTTCGTTACACAATTCAAGAACAGTAGCATATTATACGAGATGTGACAATTGAATAAATGGAATAGTCTTAACAATTACTTAGTACTAATTCCTTTAATCCCTTTCAATATACTACTTTTCCTCTATATAAAGCTACAAACGAGTTGAAAGCAGTACTGGAGGTCTTCAAGTATCACCATCTACAACAAGTCTGCTTTTTTTGCCTATTCAGCTTTTCACCAGACAGAAAACTTGTTCACTTTTAGTAAAAGTCGTATAAAGCGAAATCTGGTAAATTTGGTGGATACTATACGAATCCACTAGTTGTTGTTCTGCAAATCGTAACTTATTTCTTCTAATTTTCTGTAAGTTTTTTCAGGACTTCAATCAAGTATGTTTGGATTACCATTTGGCCCTGAAGTAGTCATTCAGTTATGATGATACTAATACTATAAAAACACATGATTCTTTTTTGGGGCTTGGAGATGTGCATGGATTGATGTTTTGTACTCAAAATCTATGTTTCATCATAAGTAATGACTTTTTCAATCAATTCAGTTCAGCAACTTCCTGACTGTTGTAAAAGTTGTACGTGAGTTTCTTGGGTTTCAACCAATTCATACAACCAAATAAATTAACATTTTACGTTTCGATGTAATAATATCTCCGTCATCAACATTAAAAATACTTGGTAATTTTTCTCAACTACATTATGTAAGTTTTAGCGAATTGTTAACATCTTTCCAGAGGCGTTATTATTTTTTAGAATAAATGGCATATTCTTGATTATTTTTATGTTTTCTTGGGAATAACACCACAATTGAAATAAAAAGCTGAATACTGAACGAAAAACCCAAGCGTTTCAAAGTAGATTCTGACATCGTTGTCAATGGCTTTATATGTATTGAAAATTTAAGTTGCAAAATGAAAAATCAATTTACATATTCAATACTTATAAAGCCATTGACAACGAAGTCAGAATCTACTTTGAAACGCTTGGTTTTTTCGTTCAGTATTCAGCTTTTTATTTCAATTGTGGTGTTATTCCCAAGAAAACATAAAAATAATCAAGAATATGCCACAAATAACATTTAGAAGACAACCCTTATTTTCAATATGACAAACAAACCACAACACCCTTGATTCCAAAACCATAACTTTTGGTTTTCTATATAAAACAGAATTGTACACTTTCCTTTTTACTCTATTTTTCTATAATCTAATAAGTACCTATCTGCACTTAAATACTTATATGTTTTCGATATTTCAACTAATTTAATGTTTTTGCTCTTTTCAGGTAAGTTCGAAATATGATTAATCTCCTAAGGTAAGCGTTATTATAAACATTTGTATAATTTTGATTAAATCCAATTAAGTTATCTGTTTAGTCTAATAAATTTTTCGCAATGGTGTACAGAGGAATATTTTTTAAGATGTGGTTAAAAGCAGAGCTGCATGTTGCAAAAACAATTGACTAATTTTTTAACTAACACATTATATCTGTATTCTTTTTATAGCCTAAATATAGAAAAATTCAGGTGATTTTTTTCTAGTTTTATTTATTGCTGATTTACAATAGTGATGTATCTTTTTATGGTTTGGTTGGGAATTAATACCACACTTGAGATGAAAATGCTGTATATTCCAAAAAAATCCAATCGTTTCATGTATTAATCTGAAAAAGTACATTTCAGCTGAAACCCTGAACATTTTGATGTTTTACGTTATTAACACATACAGTGATGGGTAAATGTGTGGAACCAAGCAAATATCTCTGGAATTATTAGAGATATCAAAATGAAATTTGGAAGGTGGATACTGCAGTAGATTGCCTATTTCTTTCCGAATTTTGAACTTCCTGTTTTGCCGGAAGTAATGTCGATTTTAAAATTTGCAATGAAACACCCTGTATAGTATTTTAGTTTTTGATGAAACATTTTATTGCGAATACAAAAATATCGGGTTTGATATTGTTTACTTCAATACCTACCGAGATATGAACAGAAAAGTAATTAAGGAAAGGAAAAATTTAATATTCATTAAAGAAATACATAATCATAATTATTAACTAAATAAATCTAAGTGATTTTCAAAACATTGAAACTTAACTAAACTTAATGTATTAGATGTTCGAACTCAGCACCGTTTACTTCTTGACAATAAGCAAGTCGGTTTCTAAATTCTCTAGTAACATTAGCTATTACTTCTGGTGTAATTCTCTGGATGTCTTGAGTTATTCTTGCAGCTAATTCTTGCAAATTATTTGGTCTATCAACATAAACCTTAGACTTTAAGTAACCTCACAGAAAATAGTCTAGTGGATTAAGGTCGGGACTTCGTGCAGGCCATTCATAAGTACCCCTTCTTCCAATCCATCTGTGATGAAATGTCCTATCTAAATGATCTCGAACAATGAGAGCGTAATGGGGTGGTGCTCCATCCTGCTGAAACCAGATATTATTTGGTAATTGTCCATTTACCTCCAATGCCGGTATAACGTGTGTCTCCAAGAGCTGTAAATACCTCTCCGTTTAAAGTTTCTGTTAGGAAGAAGGGTCCCACGATTCTGTTGTTATAAATGCCCAAACGTTCAATTTTTGATGATGTTGTGTATGAGCCTCTTGTACCCAATTAGGATTACTTTGCGACCAGTACCGGCAGTTGTGTCGATTAACCGTACCATTTAAACAAAATGTAGCCTCATCTGAAAACACCACATTTCTTATAAAATTATTATCACGGTTACAAATATCCATCATCGTTTCACAAAATTGCAAATGTCTGTCGAAATCGTCTTCGGAGAGTTCTTGAACGAGGCGAATTTTGTATGGATTATATTTTTCTCGCCTTAATATCCTTCCTACCGAACGGCGGCTAATTCCATGCATATTGGCGAGGTCGGTAGTGGATAAGTGAGGATTTTCTTCCAAAGATATAGCAACATTTTGAGATGCACCTTCATTACTTGCACTTTTTAACCGTCCACTTTTTGGTAAATTGCCAACTGTTCCACTTGCGTCGTACCTTCGCAAAGTTTTCGTCACTACTGAACGGGATATTTGTGAATTCGGATGAACAATGTTAAAAAGGTCACAAACTTCTTGATGCGTCCTTTTCCTCTCCCCATACCCAATCATCATTAATATTTCTATTCTTTCTCTTTCACTTAATTCGGCCATTTTACGATCAAATTAAAACAATACAATCTTTTTACGTTCAAATAAAAAAAACTAATAACTTATTTTGACAACTACTGTCACTTCTGTAATGAATTTCATGGACTACTAAACTTGATTCAGATTTAATTTGCGCCTGATTTAAACAAACGCACGTGTATTCGCCTATGGAACAAGCAGTGCTATTGGCTGTGACGGTAAAATGCCACCGATTGGCCAATAGAAATACAAATCCTTACCGAGCGGTTTGTTTATATCGGGCGTAAATGAAATCTGAACCGAGTTTAGCTACCATCGAATTTTTCCTTTCCTTAGTTACTTTTCTGTTAATATCTCGGTAGGTATTGAAGTAAACAATATCAAACCCGATATTTTTGTATTCGCAATGAAATGTTTCATCAGAAACTAAAATACTATACAGGGTGTTTCATTGCAAATTTTAAAATCGACACTACTTCCGGTAAAAAGGAAGTTCAAAATTGAAAAAAAATTTATAAACAAATAGGCAATCTACTGCAATAGCCACCTTCCAAATTTCATTTTGATATCTCTAATAATTCCAGAGATATTTACTTGGTTCCACACATTTGCCCATCACTGTATATTTAGTATTTCAGAGCGAATATTTCCATAAAAGACTATCAATCTTGATTTAGAGCAATTTGAAACAAGTATGTTTAGAACCGAAAATGAATTCTATTGGTAGATGACATAATTTCTTAGAGGAACAATGAATGGCGGTATGTTTACAGATTCTTAACTAATTGAAATACCGACAGCAATTTACTGTATGCAAAATCGTTTCCCAGGGTAAGAATAATTATTAGCGATAACATCTGTTAATTACTGATGAAGAATAGAACACCTTCAATTCGAGTCTATCGTAACCGCTGATGATAACACAATTTATGTAAACAGACCAGTTCAGCAGTGACGTTCTGCAGAAAATGATTGTTAAATAAATTCAGTGGGAGTTGCTAAATAATAACCACTAACGCAAGTGTTTTCAAGTAATAATTATTTTTTCCCGACAAAGATTAGTGTAAATAACCATCACTAAAAAAAATATGATTTCATTTATTTCAGCATAAGATCTAGAGAGTGAGGGCCATAAACAGGCACTCAAAATAAATCCCAATCTCAAAAAATATCTTCGTGTCAATTACAAGCTTTCGTGAATGATTAAATATTGAGCTTGTGGAAGCAACACCCCAACTGCATCGTCAGTGAAAACTTTCCAAACGACATAATCGATTAGGAATCATTAATTATCGCGTTCTATCGAGGTTCGAGCTGTAACTGTTGCGAACGTTTTTCCAAACTTCGATCCATCATTTCACCCCTGCCACGCAGATTTTTTACATCGGAAGATGTTATCAAACAGGTATTTGTAAAAATAATCAAAATATCAATGTCTTCGGATGGTTACACATCGATTTTTTTGCTAACCGGGTCTAATGTGAAGTGAAAAAAAATGAGGATGGATCTAAATATCGCTCGAAAATGAGAAAAAAGCTGTTTTTGCTTTTATAAGTTAAAATAGACGTTTATATTAAGTTGCTCAATAAGTTTTCTGGTTCTATGAGATAAAAACGATTTAATTTCTTGAAATATATTTTATTATTGAACTTCACGTCCCCAAAATTTGAAGTGGGTTTCTATACTTTCGTAACATTCCACGGCTGCGCCACACATGTGAGATACATCCAAAAATCAAAGGAAACCAAATCTGGCTATGGGATGGATGTTGCAACACTTCGATCTATAATTCAGTGCTTTTAAGAGTTGTAATTTTGAGTTGTGTAAGAGGGTACGTTGTCCTGATGAAAAATAATTTGGTTTTGTGTAAACTAGAGCTTTTCTCACGCATTTTTACATCCAGCTGATGATTAGAATGAGAACAAACGTCATGTTAACAGGTTGTTAGACCATTTCTGAACCCTAACTCGCTTCGGGTCGAAGTACTGGATTCACAGCACTGATTGGCTATTTTTTAAACGATCTAAATGTTGAATACTCTCTTCGAAGTGTCATTTGTACGCAAGACAATATATATAATATTTCTTGTCAGGTAACCTTCATCAGTTGCGCTTCCCACTAGAGAATGTCCTCTCGAACACTTATTTATGTTTTGATACTTATCGGTAAATTTGTAGACGCGATGCAATTGCAATTACATGGAACGACTCCAGATTCGGAACCTCTGTATGTTAGTTTTCCCAAAAAAGCTAGGTTTCGTCTATACATCTCGCGTCTACAAAAAAGCTTCAAATGTTGCCATGAACGTTATTAATAAATTCTATATTTATAAACCCTGGTAAACATGGTTTAGGCACATTTCTGTTTTCGAGACCATGATTCATTAGTACGTCAAAATCTGAAAGATGACACTGCAATCAAGTAATTAAATTCTGTATTTATAAACCGAGATGTTTCAACAAAATGGTTTTGGTATATACTGCCATCAGATAGATGATGCTATTAGTCTAGTCTACAAGAATCATTTTGGTGAAATCCTAATAGAGTTCACCAAAAATTATAATTTTTGTGTCAGTCGATTCGGATTGACTCTAGAAACTTTTTGAAAAAGTTGATATGGTGCCTATAAAAATTGCAATAGTTGTAAACAATATAGTGAAACAAAAAGAGTGCTTCCGTTTTTTTGAAAAATCTCAAGAACTATAAAAAATTGTTGAAAGAGGAAGAATAACAGTCACAACTCCCGAAACTATCTCCAATATTAATAATTTTTCAGAGCCCTAAATTTGTTGCTAAAACTTATGCCTCGTCCTTCAGCCACGGTAATCAACAAAATTATTTAGATACATTAAATATGAATATTAAGAAACGAAAAAAGTTCTGTACCGTTGGAATAGATTAATAAATAATAATCCGCCCACAAAAAAAATTAATTTGAATTTTTCCATGTTTTATGCATTTGTTAATTAACAACATTTTTGAAATAGAAAGTTAACTTTACAGATATGAGAAAAACATTACCGTAATAGTTTAAAAGTTATTTAAATAAAAGTGATAGGAAATTGAAAAAAATATATTGAACTTACAAACAGTAAAATATTTAAAATTTCTATAAAATGGACAAAAAATATCAATCATGCGATGCATAGTGGTTTTATTTATATTTGCAGCTAAAAAAATTAAAACATTAAAATTTATTTTTTTATAACAAATTGTTTATTACCTAAATAAATTAATTAAATGTTAATAAATAAAATATTTTTTCTTAGGAATATGAAAGGACAAGAGAAATAATGATTAAAAAAAGAATCCTTAACAATATATGACAAAAAATAGTTAATTAACAAATGCACTTTTAGGCAATACATTTTTTTAAGAAACTTTTTTTTAAATGATAATATGTTTTGATCCTTCGAATCATTAAATAAATTTACATTATCTCATAAAAAATGCATTTGTTTATAACTTTTTTTTAAACAATAGAAGTAAAAAAGTATTTTCAGGTAGCGCTTAATAAAAAAAAAGAAATAATTAAGATGTTTGTAAAAAAATACAAACACTTTATTGCTATTATTCATTTTTCAATGCAGTAGATTATTAATTAATAAGTGGAAAATTGAAAATTTTTCATTTTTCAAAAGGGAATCTATTTTTTCACCTCTTTGAAACAACTGTATGAAGCAAAAAAAATTGAGCTTTTTAGTTTAATAATTACTAAGGTTTTTGTGTTAACTTTTCATTTCAAAAATGTTGTTAATTGACAAACGCATAAAACATGGAAAATTTTAAATAAAAGTTTTATTAACCTATTCCAAAGGTACGTATTTTTTTTCCATTCCTTAATGTTCATATTTAATATGTTTAAATATATATTTTTTTGTTTACCGTGTCTGAATGACGAGGCACACGTGAACCACAGACTTCCCGTTTTAGCAATAATTTTAGGGTTCTGTTAAAATTATTAATATTGGAGATACAGTTTCGGGAGTTGGGTCTTATGATTATAAAGTTTCCTCCTCCTTTCAGATCCTTTTTCCAATTTCAAAAATCTTTTATAGTCTTTGAGAATGTTCAAAAAAGGGAAATACTCTTTTTTCACTATATTGTTTATAACTATTGCAATTTTTATCGGCGCCATTTAAACTTTTTCAAAAAATTTCTAGACGTCAATCCGAATCGAATAACACCCAAATTATAATTTTCGGTGAAATCTATCAGGATTTCACCAAAATGGCTGCTGCAGACTAGATTATATTTTGAGCTTTGCAAACTACCTGAAAGGCCAGAACAACGTCAGTTGTCTCGGCCAGTATTAGTATTATACAAATATGTTCGAATACTGAACGGAAGACTATATTTAATAAATGTATAACTTTTCTGACGGTATTACCAACTTTCAATTACAATTATCACAATTTATGACTTATACTCGAACTAAATAAAGGAACAAAACGTTAAACAAAAAACGATTGATTGAACGATATATCTTTTAACAGTTCATAAACACTTCACTCTAGAAATCACATGATATTTCAATAATCTCCGCCTTTTACTTTTGTGTATACTCTGTGGAATTCCTGAAATATTACTTCTAAAATTAGTTGAATATTTATTAATCTTTTTTTTTTCTAGATACCTTTGTTCATGTCAAATACTCTTTAAACGTGCAAAACGATTACATAATTGTCATTCGGCACTACGTATTAAAAAAGCTATCCTGCTGAAAAATTAATAAACAGAACATTTGGCAAATTGACAACGACAACAAAACCTGCAATAAATAATTCTGTGGTAAATCCTTTAGTATTTTATTGTGCGTACGAATATTCCGCTATGAATAATTTTCGAGTTTTTGCCAAATATTCAAAAAGTATTTTTATTCATCAAGTTTATTTACCAAAGAATTCTGAAAACGCAAAACAATATCTGAAGTTTATGTATGAACTAAAAATTTTTGAAAATCTTACTTCCAACATTGTTTATTCGTATCAAAATGTTACGTTTTTTTTTATTATTCTTTAATTGAATACTCGTATCACATGTTTATTTCATATTTTTTGTGCATTTGTTTTACTTTCTTGAGTTAAAAAGATTTCGCCAATTACTATGTTATAATTCCGTAGTTCTATTTCAGGGTATTTTTGTAGAAAAGTTTATATGAATGTATATTAGATTTTCTATTCAAACTTTCTAAATAAATTTTTACAATATCTTTGAAATTACTTTAGAGATTGTCGACATATTTGTTATGATGTGCAGGTTTTAAAACCCTCTATTTCAGTTAGAAACGTTTTTCATTGTTCACCAGTATTCTCGATACTAACATATCCTCTGGACTTTTTTCCAAGATAAATGGTCTGTTGTTGACATTTTTCATATGTGTTAGGTAGTGAATTAATCCACGTAGTAGATAACTGAACAATATTATAACACATACATACTTATTATATTATATAAAATATCAAGGAACATCTGACGGACAAAATTAATTTCATCGCTTATCAGGTGGAATTCGAATTAATTTTGTCCGCCAAGTATTGTTTGATTTTTATATTGATAATCAAATTAATAAATATTTATGTGTTATACTATTGAAATAACAACAATACAATGTTGGATTATGGTTGTATTACTGTAAAACTGCATTGATATAACAGTATATTAGTCCATTTTGATTAACGAGGGATATTTCAAACCACAAAGTATTTAGCGAATAAGAGTATTTGTCAAACAACCGATACCTGGTGCCACCTATCGCTTAGCAGGTCGAATTAACATACTACGGTTAACCATTGGCTACTACTCAATGCCCTGAACCTTTTATGAAATTGAATATAGTTTATTATAATGCGCTACTAGTTAGTATAACTATACAAAAGGTTGAATTGTTCTTATGAGCAATTTATTTTCTTTAAATGCTATACCGCAATTTGCTGCTATCAATAAAACAGTAGAGTAGGAGCACGTAACAGTAGAACAGTAGAAGAGGGGCCAAACCAGTAGATCTACTGTTAAAACAGTAGACCTGGTAACACTGCACTAAGATGCTCAGTTTCATGTCTTTATTGTCAGAGTTAAATTTTTACAAATTTCTTACTCCTAGTCCATATTTTTTACTTATTTCCCTAAATTGTTTTCCATGTTTCATATACTTTTCTCTACGCTGTTACAATATTTTCCCTACGCCATTCCTTAAGATACTTTATTCACTAAGATATTTCATTCCCTAAGATATTCAAGTTACCTGTTACTTCCTCTTCTGTCTGCAGTAGCGCCATCCTGGGTCTCTTCGTCCTGTGTTTCCTGCTTTCGTCGTAGTTTGTGGCCTCTCGTAGTAGTGGGTTCCTGTGGTTTTCCATTCTTGCTATCTCCTTCTTAGTCCTCCTTATTATTTCCCCTTTTATAGTGCGTATCCCTAGTTCTCTTCTTAGCTGCTCGTTTCTCATGTACCACGGTGCGTCCGTCATTCTTCTCAGGGCGTTGTGCTGAATCCTTTCTAATTTCTTGGTGTGTGTGTCCGCTGCTTGTCCCCATATGCTTGCTCCGTACATCATCAATGGTTTTACTGCTGCTTCGTAGATCGTCTTCTTTATCCTCAGGTGTAGCCTGATCCTCCGTCCTATTAATGCGTTTATCATGCTGATGCGCTGTTTGGCTCTCTTCGCTGTTTCCTCTATGTGTTTCCCCCATGTTAGCTTCCTGTCGATGTAGATCCCTAGGTACTTTACGTTTTCCTGCCAGTTGATGGGTGTTCCTCCTACAGTTAGTCTCCTGGTTGGCTTGTCCTTTTTTCTTCTTCCTATTGCTATTGCTTGTGTCTTTTCTGTGTTGATCCTGATCTTCCATTTCTTGGCCCAATTTTCCATTTCATCGATGTCCTGTTGTAAGTAGATTGTTGCCTGGTTTGCCCTTGCTGATGTTGCCACTAAGATGCTCAGTAACGTGCTCGCTGTTATATAGTCTCGGTTCAGCGCTTTTCGGTTGGTACCGTGAACGGCTGCCTCCCGCTTGCTGATTGTTTTTTTCCGGTTGAGTTGTTATGGGGCGGGGCCGGACTTTCCCAAGAATTCCATAAGTTTCCTTGGGTGCCTTTAGACTGTGATGCCTCTCCGAGATTTCAATTGCCTCTCTTACGAGCCTCTATTTCGGGTGTTCTTTATTTACTAATTGCTCCTGGTATTCTCAAAAATCCTTTCGGTGTGACGTCGTAGTAGCGTGTTCCGCAATGGATGTTGTTTTTTCTAACTTGTTTATGACGTTCTAGTGTTCATCACGTCTAGCTTGAATTCTTCTGTTAGTTTGCCCCACATACTTATTTTTCTGTCGGTATTGAAAATAGTATCGATATTGTGTCTCCGTAGAATTCTCGCAATACTGTCCTTAGTACCTTTGACATACGCTAAATAAGCCTTGTTTATTGGTGTCTCGCTCCTCATCTGTTTGTCTCGGCTTTGACATTAGAGCTCTTTGTATATTTCGGTCTGTAAACGGATTTACAAGCAAGTACATATTCTTGTTTAGATACTTTTTCAATTTTTCGAAAAGTTAACTATTTCAGTAACACGTGTACATCATTACTTACTCATGTTTGAATGTTACAACTTATCCTTGAAAAGCTTCAGATCGTTTGCGAACTCTCTATTTCCAATTGCTGTCCGGAAGGTTTCTCCTTTTGTTCCTAAATATTTTCCTTGTCTATTGTGCTGTCAGTCACGCGAAGTCGTAGAGCTCACAGTTTGCTCGTTAAATGAATGCCGTCGGAGAAAACGGCAAACGGGGTTTTCCAGCGATTCATCGCGCTCTACCACATATATACGAAGCACAACCTTTCAAAAATAGCGAGATTGTTCTTTTTCTGTGGCCTGGAAAGGGAAAAAAATAACGTTGCTTGACGTACCGTGATTGATCAAAAAATGTACGGTGTGTTGGCACGAAAGAGACTAATGACTATACTGTTGTGTGTCGTCACAGACTCAAACTAAAGCAGGCGACCCCTGGCTTGTGAAATTCAAGGAAAATGATAAAAGTTGCTGACAATTTGAAATATGTGTGTTAAGATATAACACGAAATAAAACATTTAAAAATATATATATTACTGACTTCTACCTATAACTAAAAAGCTAAAAATAATTATAACAAAATACAACTCTAGCAAATACATAACACATTCAATGTTGTTAGGTACCTACACAGGAAGTAAAAAATGTAAACATTAAAAGGTGCTCATTCTGTACAAATTAATTACCTACCAATCTAGTATATTTTGAAGCCGGTGCCAAGCAAATCTAAAATCCTTCATTGCGTACTTATCTACTAATTCATCAAACTTGATTGTTGGTAAATTTTAAAAAGAAAGGAAGAAAACGTAAGAACTCGAAAATTACCTGGAAATTAAAAGAATCTCCACATTTAAATACCAAGAATCCTTAATTTCTAAGAAGAAGACATCAACAACGGACTGGGAAAGCAAGAACAATAACCAGACAACTACATACCTACAGTGATTTGGGACACGAATATCAGAATAAAAACAAAACCTATGATATTCAAATCCATAGTTCAAAGTATCAAACAAATAGTACAAACGAATAATCTTAACAAAAGGATTGGAATTCTGAAGAGAGGTTGTAGTCTTACAAATAGGAACGTGGAGATACGAAGAAGAATGGGGGATGAAACTAATATTATTATGTACATGTTGACATGTTAGAAAAGCAGAAAACAAATGGATAAATAAATAACGGAATGGAGTACGATAGGCAGAATGAAGAGATCAAGTAGATCAGTCTATGAGAGCTAGAGGGCATAGTGACAATGACTGGGAGAATAGGAAGGAATGAAGATACTGGTTCAGGGATTAATTTTATAAGAACTAAAATAGTTATTAACCATTTTTGCGATGAGGTCAGCCTTTATTCTAACATCCAATTTACAGTTTACACATTTGTTTTTTTTTCATCTAAAAACCAATTTATTAATATTAGTCTGACTATTATTATTTTTGACAAACAATTCTGTGTTCATTTTACATAATCTAATCTTATTAACAACATAATGATCCAATTATTTTACATTAGTTTTTAACAAATTCATTTGACAAGAAACATATTATTTTTAACTGGAAACGCTTTTAACTCTAGAATTGAATTATATGCATACATTTTTGTGTTTGTTACATAAATTTGGTAGTAATTTAACAGTGAATATTTATTATTATTATTATTTTCTACTAGCAATAGCAAATATATCATCGAACATTATGATTCCAGTGATTTAGCTGAAGCCAGAGAAAGAAAAGAGGATTCGTACGAGTTAGCTATTGGTATGGATTTAGTCTTTATTCGATGTCGAGGTCATTTAGCAACAATTCTCATTTAACAAAGCACCTCACCTTTAAGTCTAAGTAGAGGCCTGTGTTAAGAAGCTTCCTCTTCAATACTCTAATCTATTGTATTTTTAAATAAATTCATAACAGATTTTCTATTTGAGACCTAAAGCTTTTCGATTATTTTATTAACCATATTTAATTGAGTTTGAGATGCTGCCAATCCTTTAAAAAATAAAATATTGCATAGTGAAATCAGTTCAGTTTAGCGTAAATTTCCCGTCTATTAGTTACACTCTTTTCTTTTTTCTCAATCCCATATATTCTGAAATGAGCTCACGACTAGTGAGTTATGGCCTTCGGTAAGAGCTCCAGTGAGAGCAAATCTATGGCTTCGTAGTAAAACAGAGCAGCAGAGGTTATAGCTAAATTGATTTAACGGCAATGCTTTTCAAGAGCAGCTCTCGATACTTAGACAGGGATAAAATGGGTCTATAAAAGATGAGAAGAGCGTTGCTCTTGCATTAGACATTTCGTTATACGTTACTGGAATAATTTGAAAGTTCGGTGGTATAAATTTGATGAAAAGTAAATTTCATTTTAATATTTTTAACCGACTTCAGAAAACGAGGAGGTTATCAATTCGTCGATTACTCTAAAGTGACATAAACAATTTCTACAGTTTAAACTGCATTGTGTTAGAAATATCACAAAATGGTATCATATAATTTTTTTTAACGTGAAATATATAGTTTTCCAGAAAAACATAAAAAAAACTTTTCTTAAGAGACTGTCATTCAATGAATTTCCACTGATTTCTTTGAAACGGCTTAATCAAATTAAATATTTTAAATAGAATTCTATTAAGGTACATTTTATATAACGTAACACAGGACGTTTTTTAGAAAAAAAATGCAAAAAACTGTAACCTTCAAAGAAGTGTCAGATAAACTTTCTACTCAAATATCTAAATCAGTGTCAATATATATTAAGAAAATAATAATTGGTAAAGAATATGTCGACAGTGGACTACTGGTTGATCTCTGGTCATATGTTTCCTGAAACGGAAGGCTTTATATTGGCAATCCAAGATCAAGTAATTCCAACTAAGAACTACCTAAAGTACATCGTTAAAGACCCCTCTATTAACAACGACAGATGCAGGTACGGTTGCCATCTAAATCTGTCCAGCATATCACAGGAGGTTGTCAAGCGTTTGCTGCAACTGAATACAAAGAACGATGCTGTGCAAAAAATACTTCACCAGAAACTAGCACTGAAACTTGCATTATCACAGTCGGTAAGATTACCATACTATAAACACAAACCAGAATCTGTTTTAGAAAATAACATCTACAGGCTGTACTGGGACCGAACGATACTGGCCGATTGGACTGTTGCTCACAATAGACCAGATATTTTTGGTAGATAAAGTCTCTCGGAAAACAACTTTAATTGACATAGCAATTCCTAACAACAATAATATAAATACCAAGCAGGCTGAGAAAATAACCAAATATGGAGATTTGGAATTTCAAATAAAGACTCAGTGGGACGTGAATAACACACGAACTGTACCAATTGTTATGTCAACGACAGGACTAGTCCCAAAACATCTATTAAACAGTTTAAAATACCTCGGTCTGGACGAACATCCTTACAAACAAATGCAAAAAGCCGCCCTGTTAGGAACAGCCCGGACGGTCAGGAAATTCATGGAAAACTGCCGCCACGACTCCAACCACGGGCCTGAAAACTTGGCAAGGACTCCCACAGAGCTAAACCTTTTTGATATCCTTAGAGAGAGTGTTATCCCATACTCTGTATGGTCAAGTTGGCGGATTGGTGGTGTTATAACTTGTTTTGATTTTTATCTATTTGAAAGTCAGATCTTTTTAAACATACATTGTTGTTCATTTATTTAACGCAGGATAAAGTTTCCAAACAGTTGAAATAAATTTTTAAATTACACAACAGGACTATTTCTCCTATAAGTTAAGTCGACCTAAAAACTTAACATGCAAAAATTCTTTGCATTAGTTACAATAAATTCAATCAATAATTATTACATCTTCGAAATCACGGCACAATGAATTTAATTATGCCAAATATATAAGATGTCGGTTTTAAAAATTATAACGTTGGTTCACCCTGCATTAATGAACTACACTGTATACTTAAAAAAATTAAATTTACATTTTGTTCCTAAATCTTATAGTAAAGTTACAATTGAACTTTGAAGAACTGGCTATCTTATATTTATGATGTAATTCTCCTTAAAAAATAATTTAAAAAGCAGTAGGTCATAACAACGGTGAATGATAATACAATAAATAAGTAAAAATCCATAAGTAATTTCGTAAGAATTATTGAGAAATTTTCTTACTATTCTGTCTGTTCATTGGGGTTTTCTGTAACAGATAATTATTTGAAATTTGTAATGAAAGTGAAGTAGTAGGAATTTCAAAAAATTTATGTTCTGACAGAAAGAAATCTCAACAATAAGTTCATCCAGTCTTGTGTACCAAAGTTGTATAGTATACTGTATATCTGTTGTGAGAGGGTTTCAACTCCAAGTCTGGAGTTGTCAATCACGTTATGTATTAGTTATGCGTAGTTTCCTGGATATTTTCTGAGATGCCCCTGATTTGTGTCTGTCAAACAACTGTCACTATCAGATCTATTTGCCAAACCCAAGTATCACAGCAAATATGTTCTAAACCAAAGCATTATAAAACTTCTGGGGCCCGATTCTCGAACCATTCGACAGTTCTATCATACGACTTTCGACGTAAGTCGCATGAAAAGTTAAACTTCATTTATGTCAAATTTCATACGACATCGAAGCCATTCGACCGCTCTACTACTACTACTAATCGAATGAAATTTGACATAAATGACGTTTATTTGGTATTCTCGAAGATCGTGTACGACAAGAGATTCTAACGGTCCAACTGTTGGTTTGGTTTGTTTTTGTATTGTTGTGTTGGGCCGACTAAATTAATTTATTTGCGCTATAAATTTTATACTTTCTACGTAACATGGAAGATATTGAAGAAGTTCTGGCAATTCACCATATTTTAATTTTGTATGTCAAAAGTCCGTATTTTTTCGTCGCATAGCATGGTTTCAAGAATCGGGTCCCTGTTATGCCGAAATACAGTCCACGTTAACTTTTGAAATTTTATTATGAAGATATTCTTAACTTCAGAAAACGCTTTTTATTTTACAGAAAAAAATTATTAGAATTTTCATAAGATAAAAAAATGGTGTGATTTTTGAAGATCCCTCTTTTATCTTAATATATTTTGACTTTACCGCGTTTATATTTACAAATAATATAATATTCTAATCACTCAAAATGATTTACATAACATCAGAGCTAGATATCTGGTTACAACCCCTATTACTATAACTGTCACCTCATGGCCTAGTAATATGAGAATTAACTTCCTGAAAGTGTCACACAAGTAGGGTTACAACAATTTCACAAAACACTTAAAAAATATACTCACTGACACAGAAATCGCAACACAATAGCGAGATGTTTAAATTTAATTTTGTTTTGGTAAAACATAGATGTTACAGTAAGGAGTAAATGATTAAAATTTAAATTGAAAATAGGAGTTTCATTTTTTTTTATTAAGTTTGTTAATACTCGTCTTGGCATTGTTTCAAAAAGGTGGTCTATTTCTTCTTGAGGAATACTATCCCAAGCTACCAGTATTTCATGTCTTAGTCCGTCCAAAGTCCTTGGGGGCTGGGGTAAATTTCGAGCCTTCTACATATCATATCCCAACCATTTTCCATAGGCGAAAGATCCGGGGATCTAGGCGGCCATGACAACAGATTCACATGGGTCATTTCAAAAAACGTTAAACTAACTCGAGCAACACTACTTCCTCAAGATAACGTTGCGCTGCCATGTTGCTTCGAACAAAGACTAGTGGTGACCTATTTCCATGTGCAATAACACCCCATACCATAACACCTACTGTTTAGTGTACATGTCGTTCAATATCAAATTAAGGTTGACGTCTTTATCCTCGACAACTTGATGCCATTCCACATTCTAATGTTGTCGTTCTCTGCACCACTCTAGTCGTTGCCTTCGATGCTCAGCGGTCAGAGGTAGCACAAGATGGGGTCGATAATACTGCAGTCCAAAAAACCTAATCTGGCAGTAAACCGTTCAGACACTTACAAGATTGCCTTGTTCTTCTAACCACTCATAAGGATAGTTTCGAGTTGTTGAAAATCGGTCTCTCAAGGCCATAAGTCTTAGACACTGAGGTTGAACTTTATTTGTGCCTCTTCGTCCGGTGCCTACCCTTCTCCGATGTTGGGTATAATAGAACCACGCTTGACAACATCTCATAACAATAGATGGATTTCTGTTCGTGCGGTTAGCGATTTCTGGAAATGAAAAATCCGCCTCCATAAACCAGTAATTCGATCTCTTTCAAATTCTTAGCTGACTATAGGCCTTTTAACATGACTAAACATCAATTTTGTATCCCATCAAACAGTTTTTTTGTGGTAACTAAAAAAAGCAAAAAACGATAAAGAAACATTTACATGAAAAACATTCACCAACTTTACTAAATTTTAATAATTTACCCCGTACTACTATAACATCTATGTTTTACCTTTTGGGTGATGTGATTTCTTCGTCACTGAGTATATTAATTAATTAATGCTATAAAATAATGAATTTAATTGAATATTTAGTAACTCCTGCACACTTCGGCGCCAGACTAAGCAGTAAATAAGATTTTGCCCGGAGTCAAGAAAGTTTTTTAAAATAATAATCCGTTTCACTAAACTTCTAATATCCTGTTTCAGCTTTAAACTTTTTCTCTTTTCCTTGGAGTTTCTGTATCCATGTTGGCGAGATACTTGGGAATGTAACGCACGTACTTCGCCGCGAACTTCGTTAGGAAAACAAAGTGCGGCACCACCAATCGCCTGGCCGCTCGACGGAGTTACATGGGAGTTACAGCCTATGACGTTGACGTCACGGGGATGTTGCAGCATCTCCTGTTAACGATCCGGGGCGGAACGTAGAGCGTTGCCAAGTCGCAATAAGGATAAGGTAGCGAGATGTTCTTGGGCAGGGGCACAAAGAAAACCAAACATTGTCATCGATTTCGATTGGAGATAAAAGCGAAGAGTTTTTCGGTTGGTTTATTTTCGTTAGTTTATCGAAGAAGTTTTTGGGATAGAAAACGTTTATACAGCATTTAATTGCCTGCAATAAAATATATCGGACACTTCCTGGATAATGATTAAGCACTAGCTCGAGAGGCGATACGGTGTGAGCGATTAGTTAAATCTGAAACTCAATTTATTACTTTCAGAATCAAAATTTTATTTATTTTTATGTATTTGTTAATACCAACCTAAAAAGATACTACATATTATGTACGAGGTGTGGCTATTAAATAAAGGGACTGATATTGTAAAAATATATATTTTTATTTTATACATAATTACTTATTATCGCCTTCAATATACACCCCTTCTCTATCCCTACAACGCTCCATGCGAATTTTCCATTGTTGGAAACAGTGCTGGAAGTCATCTTCTGTCAACTCTTTCAGGACTCTTGCCGGTTTCTTTTGAACAGCTTCTACGGATTCAAATCTCGTACATTTCAATGCAGATTTCACCTTAGGGAAAAGATAAAAGTCACGTGGTGCTAGGTCTGGTGAGTAAGGTGGATGTTCTAACACTGGGATGCTGAACTTGGCTAGGAACCGCTTAACAGATAACGCGGAATGAGCTGGCGCATTGTCTTGGTGCAAAACCCACGATTTGTCCTTCCATATTGTCACGTAAAATTTGCCGTACACATTCTTTATCAATGCCTACAGATTCAGCAACTGCTCGAATACTTAATCGACGGTCAGACCGAATCAAATTAGCAACTTTTTCCACATTGCCATCCGTTTTTGATGTTGAAGGACGACCTGGCCGCGAATCATCTTCAACCTCTTGTCGACCATCTTCGAAACGCTTAAACCATTCAAAAACACGAGTCCGCGATAAACATTCACTGCCATACACTTCTTTTAGTATATTATAGGTTTCTGTAGCGGTTTTTCCATGTTTAAAGTGGAATTTAATAGCAATTCGTTGCTCTATTATTACGCTAACCATTTTTCCGGCAAAATAAAATAACAACACTAACGTAAATGAAGGTTATGTCTCAACGATGTTGTTTACAGAAACGAGGCTAACTGCATTTTGAAGGGGAAGGCTCAAACTGTTGATTGGCGCATGCGCACTCGTTCCACTGCAGTGTCAGTCCCGTTATTTAATAGCCACACCTCGTATGATATAATATAAGTACTTACCTATGAAGGTCAATTAATAGTTGTCTGTAAGGTTGGCATTTATGTACTTGGAACTTGTACCTGCTTTTGCTCACTCATTAGCGAAACTTAATACAATTTATAGTAATATAAAAACTAAAACTCTAACATTATACTTTTGAAAAGATCCAGTTTTTTATTTTAAATTTAACTTCTTTTTTTTGACATTCCACTTATTTTCATCCAATGGGAAGATTATTAAATAAAGACAGGTCTAATGTAACTGTTTTTGTAACTAATTGATTTATTCCTATTTATGCTTTAGGATTGATTAAATTTTACTTTAATATTATCATAGTGAAAGAGTAAAGTTTCATAAATATGTAACTGATAAAATCTAAGGGACTGGAAGAGTGGGTCTGGTTTATTCTTTTTCAAAATTTTTAGGATTCTAAACTGCAGTATTTGTATAAATTTAAGATTATTAACACAAACAACGCCCCACTCCATAATTCCGTAGCTTGTTATACTATTAAACAGAACATAATATATCATTCTTACTCATTACTTTTGAGATTTTATAGAACATAAAAATCAGGTGTTTTGTTGAAAAGGTGCTCAATATTTATGTCCCAACAGAGTGTGTACTCTATTATTATCTCAAGTAATTTGATAGATTCAACTTTTTACAATAGACCCATTAAGATATATATTAAAATATTAGGTACACTATTAAGCAGGTACTATAACTTCCAAAGGTCATAAAAACAGTCACAATTTAACGATACATTGTTAAGAGCAAGTGACGCAGATATTTCGTCCAAATAATAGTTCATTTTAGATACTTTAGACTATTCTTCAATACTAGTAGATATTACAGCGGGTAAAAAACGGTTTATCTCGATTTCTGGCAAAACTACAAGTCCTATGGAAAAATCTTAAATAGCAAATTTGTAGGTAGTAAAAATATCTACAACTTTTGTGTTTACATTTTTTTAACCTCAAAATTTAAGTGACAAAATCAAAAAAACAAGTTTTTCCTTTTTTTTATTTTTATCTTTTACAAAAAAAACTTTTTTCGTGAATATTGATGAAAACTTACCTTTTTATGTCCCAAACACACTGTAATGTTTTTGATTTAAAAAAAAATTTGGTATTGTAATTAGTCATAATAAAATAACTGAACTACAGTAAAAAATAGAAAAAGGGGGAAATGTGGATGACCTCGTTTGACAACTGGGTCTTTTACACAAACAATTAATATTTAATTCTTCGCCGGCCACATGTAAAACTCCAAAGCCAACTTTCCTGTTGCGCAATTGTGATATATCTCAAACACTTCGATTTTATCTATACAGTTATATTGTAACATGTCTTTCTTGGCCAACTCTTATCAATTTTCATACCTCAATAAGTGTTTTACTATTCTATTGCTCAAGTTCCGCATCAAAATGAACACTCCTTGTACACGAAAACAGATCATTGGCCTATTAATAAATGACACGTGAAACTATTTAAATGTCTGAATCGTTGTTGTTAAGAGTGTTCAAATATAGTGCGTTGACTCAAAGCTCCAAATTGGGATTTCCCCCTTATGGAGAACATGACTGCGGATATTAGTATGACATATAATCAAAAGTAATGACTTACTTATACTTTTAATTTTTTTTACACTGGGTTTTACCGTAAAAATTTTCTACTTGATATAATAGTTACAACACTTAGTATATTCCAATATGGAATGAAAACCTGTCTTTAAAATATCAGGAGGTTTTGGTAAAAGTAATTAGAAATAACCGAATTATAATTCAAAAATCCTATTCGTTTGTCAGTTCAGGTTATGTTTTTGAAAATAAATTTTATTTTGCAATCATAAATGTAAAATGATGGGTGACCTATTTAAATAATCAAGCACTGAATATTTTCATTTGATTTGTGGTTATTTAATATTGAAATGAAAATATATGCGAATTCAACTTTAACTACATGCTTCAAATTAAAAAAAAATGTTATTTTCATTTTTAGAGTAATGAAACGTTTTAATCCTCATCAATTATTCATCATAACATATTACATTTTAATTATACTAATTCTAACGCACTCATGAATTTTTTATAGAGTTCCGATTTGTCAATGTTGTCACTACTTTTCTCACTAAATGTTGTTTTCTTCGGCCTTTTAAGACAAGAAGTGCATGCAATTTTACGCTAAAATTAACACAGCTATTGTAACTTTTAGAAATAATAAAGACAGGCGAACTATTTTCAACATAACTTATTTTCTAAAATAGTATGGTGGACGGTAAGTAATTCCCTATATCATCTAAACAGGGCACTAAAATCTTACTATTTGAATTCGCGTTACTTGTAACTACTGGTTTTAAGTAGGGAGAAACCCGTGATATAATCTTAAGTGCCCTTTCTCTGAACTTCGAGCTTCCAAAACTACACCAACGCCTACTATAGTCGGCTAATCCACCAATGGTTTTGAATTCATAATTACTGTTTAAAAATTTAATGGCCCGAAATTATCTATAATTCACTAATTTTAAGGACGGACTGCTTCCGAGATTGAATGAAAATGAACTCTACATCCTAACTAAATAATTCTGTGAAGCCAAACTACATTCATGAGGAAAATTTTCCTTTCTGAGTTACTAGTTAAATAAATTTAACCGATAACTCGTCATAAATCATTGGCAGTATTATTACTCAATAAAAAAGAACGAGGTCACTGTTTTTTCATAACTAATATAATGTTTTGGTAACATTATTTTATTTAAAGGTTAAACGCTATAAAAAACAACGAATCAGAATTTGCTACCTTTGTAATTATTAATTCTAGTACAAAACAAATTTTCTTGCAAGTACGTGCAAACTTGTGAAGTCAGGTGACATTAGTTTTAATAGCCATGTTGTACTAATATTTTTCTTGAGAAGGTGCTCATAAATGATCGAAACTACAGCAGGATGCTGGAGGTCTCAACCTCTGTGACCTTTTTTGTGATTTTCGCCTTTTTTGTCAGTCAATTATTTTTCGATAACTAAGGAAGAGTATCTGCCAGAGACTATCTTTCTGGATGAAAAGATTTTTCTCTATTCGCATATTACAAGAATATATCAACCCGGACGATTACCACACCTAAAAACTTCTTCTACTTTCTCTTTCTTCACAGGATACTATTCGAAATTTAGGTGGAGAATAAGCCAAAAACGTAACTAGAACATAAGATCTTCGACAGAAATAGGAATAACTAACTAAAATAAATAATTATACGGTTTTATTTCACTTATAAATGGTGCGTCAATGAGTTCTACCATAGGATAAGTTAAGAAAAAGTTTCAGTTAATCGTCAATTTGAGCTGTTTTATGAAGGCTTATATTCAGAAGCTGAAACCCATTCGTATAAAAGTTGTCAAATACTTTTAAACAAAGTTAAAAGCAATGGAAATTTGAAGAAATTATAAGACCCACTGTAACATTTAATCATAATAATGTAATTACGAATAGACTGGTGAATGTTATATAATAAGATTTATCCAGGATACTTAAAGTAATTTAATTCAAAAGACTTGCGGGTGCCACGAGTTATAATCCCTATAAAAATACCTTCTACTATTCAGTCAATATAAATTTTATAGTGTTATAAAAGTTGACAGCAAACCGCTTAAGTCATCATCTAAGTAATAGTTTATAAACGATAATTGACATGATTTTAATAGAAAATTTCGTTAAAGAACTAATATAATTTAAGTAATAAAAAGTAGGAAAAATGGTAAACAGAAGATTTATTCAAAAATTTAATACTTTGTTATTATGCAAATTGGAACATTGATCCTCATTAAAATTATAAAAGTAATTTGGCTCCAGATCAATATTGGTTGTAAGTGATTTTGCAGAATTATAAACTTGAATATCTTACAGATATTTTCCACATACACTGTATTAACGACGATCGAAATATACCAAAGATATTTTAAATGCTCATGTACTTCACAATTTATGTCTTAGATTTTCGTAAACGTTCTTAAAAATGATTATGGATTTGTATTAAACGAGCAATCATCAAGCCTAGTTCAAACGAGAGCATTAAAACTATGCGTTGGTGCTTTTATATCGTTCTCAACATGAGTGTTTATCTAAGCACTTAGAAATCACTGGCTCGTTCCTTGTTACACAACTTTATCAAACTGAATTCTTCAGAATTATTAGAAATTTCAGTTGGCGTTTCAAAGAGTTGGCAAAAAAAAAAGAATCGAAGAGCATTTTCTGACGCTATTTGCATATTTGAAGCAATATTCTAATAATTCTTTTTAACCATTTCATAATATCTGTGAGCATGTGCCATGAAGCGATAAAAATTGTGTGACTTCGAACAACACATCAATATACTGTGGAGCATGAATTAATTTCAATTTCACGCCACTGTAACGCACACTCAAGATACACAAATTGGGGTGCATTATACGAACTTTCAACAATTTCAACATAGTTTTGATATATCCTAAGTCGAAAATCCAGGTTGATTTGGTTCCTGTTTTGGAAAATATCTCTCTAAATTATTCAAATTCCAATCTTTCAAAAACTGTTTATCCGGTGGTATTCACCTTTGCCCAACTGAATTTAATAGATACCTTAGAGGTATCGCAATATCACTAGTGACAGGTATAACCGTTACAATTCCAAACACGCACCTATTACAAATACCTGCCCCAGTTCTACAAACCAGTGCAGTACTCCTAAATTATAAAATATGGGTAAATTTTTGTATCGCTATCGTTTAAACACGTTTAGAATTATGTGCTTGTCGAGAGTACTTAAGTTCCATACTACTTACCACAATTGTTTCTTTGAGAATTTTATACCAATGAAACCTCGTTTTCACCGGTTATCTTTCTGCGACAGTCCTTAGGTTCCACCACTACATTCTACCCAATAACCGAATGCTATTTTCAATTCGTATACGTGGATATATATTTTTTGGCATATCACAAATACCACCTTCTCACCTCATTATACTAATAAAATATATAAACTAGAATTTATATGCAGTGTTCTGATGTTAAATAATGTGAAGTTGATAAAACATGTGAGAAAATCGTTCAATTATTTTATTATTGATCATATTATATTAGATTCTTGACACATTAACAAACACTTAATCACTGTAACATTTCAAAAATAAAAGCTTTGCTATCCGTGTATGTTGTTACCATACCCTGTTTATATAACTCCTGCCAAGTTTTTGTATATGTTATAAATGAACACAAACTGTTACAATTTATCAAAGTTTAGAATTCAAACAAGATTAAGATAATTCTACAGAAACAAAAACTAACTTATGCTACACGATGTACCACTAAAACTAAAGCTTCTAACCGATGAAGAAAATTAAAAAGACATACGAAGTTCGAAATTAAAATTCACCACCTTCAAAACAAAGTAGTGCAGCAGATATCATCCTGCTTCATAAAAAAATAACATCAGACCACAACAAGTATATATCAATCAACCATAGAAACATTTATATATAACCACAGGTCACTTGGTTTTGTTTACTTTCAGCAAGCATTACACACAATCACAATGTACTATGTATGTTCTTGAAAATGGCCCTATAATATGAATTTAAAAGGCCTTAATTGAACCCTAATTGAATCACAACAGATAGTGAAGAACCAAATAATATCCGCCCTTTACAAGTTCCATGATCCTGACAATCAAGCTTAATTCAATATGCATCGTGATTGGTTTAAAAGTAAATAATATAGAGTAAACGAAGAATGCCACGAATCTGGGACCTAGCAAACGATCAACAGTAGAAATACAAAAGAAGCAATACTGAAGAAGTACACATACTTTGGTCACGAAATTAGAATTGGCAGAATATGCAACATTAAGGGACTTAAGAAAATATTCAATAATTGTGTCCTTTTAGCATAAATCTGAGACACATTTACAAAAAGAACCTGATGCAAATTAAGAACTGTTCAGAAGAGTACGGAAAGATCAACACTTGTAGTCATCCTAGCCGATAAAAAAATCAAATTTAATTATTTCATTAATAAATATTGAAACCATTGACTTGTAGAACTTCTTCTAGTTGTTGTACAAAGTAGAAATATATTCTTATCTACCAGTCTTTGTAATAAAAAAATAGTCCCATATTATTATTGAAGCTATTCTTTTTCTGGTGATCTCACTTTCTTAACTCAGTATGGGTTCTGCTGATTCATTTCCTACTCATAAGAATACACTCAAATTTCAGTTTCCATGATATGTCCGTCATCTACAGATTGTTACCAATATTGTTATCTTAACACCTTGAGACGTTTAAAAGCAAAACAAGTTCTCTTCTCATTGAATTTTTTTCTTCTCACTCTTTTTCTCTAGTAAATAATGAGATGTAGTATGTGGTTAGCCAAGTTTGTTTTGTTTACATACCTGCAAGAAATTTGCTTTTTCTGATAGGGGTGACACTGTTATCTGACAACAAACACAAGGGACCCTGTTCGCACAAGTAAAGTATTTATTTGAAAAACGTCATAAACTTCGTACTATTTCTGGGAAATACGGCGCATACATTACATTTTTTTCTCTGTTTGTAAAGCACATGATACATTACGATCTATTCACACGCCTTTGAAACTTTTTTATGCAACCCTAACGTCCATGATGTGTACAGTGTACCTTGTGTCTGAGGTAATACATATGCAGGTTTCTAGAAGTAAAGAAAACAAATACTAAGCCCCGAAGACACGTAGAGAACTTAGACTTCGCTAAACAAATATTAACCAGCACCGGCAGTGAGCAAGAGTGAGATTTTATTGAAAGAAGAAAACATAAGAAAGTATGATAATTAATAATCCTAAAATCTAACCACCTTCAATACAACTGGCCAGAACTTGGAAACGAACATTCATAGACGAGTACAAAAGCGGAACCCTCACTATAAATTGATCTGTGATTGACAACACATAAAGACTGATTGATCACAGTCTTTCCTTCTTAACATCTGTGAGGAGGGGTTTTTGTAAGGGTGAACAAGTAACCCGGTAATTTCTTGAAATTACTCTGCCACGCTTTATTTCCATTTAGACCAATCAATAGAGCAAAAATTAACTGATAATGTGTAAAAAATACTATCAGGATACCGACTCTGTCATCACATTAACAAAGATTCCTAGCGATATTTTGCTATGTTTTCCACTCGCGACTATGTTTTTTTACTTTGTTATAAACAATTGAAGCAAGAAAATTACATTTTTTTTTCTTAGCATGTTTATAAAATCAAAAATAATAAACTAATCTCAATGGTGACAACAGGTCAATTTATAGCATGAAAATACCAATGAAATGAGCCCAGGCTCGATCCGATTGGATCATTAGTAACAGGGAAAAACAAAAAATACTGAAAAATGTAGGATTTAAAAAAAAATCGTATCTTCGTCATTTTAGAAGCTGTAGAACTGGGCTTGTAGGAACTGATAGCAATTTACATCTATTTTATGTATGCCAAAACCAGGCGCTACCGGTTTATTAGTTTTTGAACAATTGTGATATAAAGTTTTCTGTTCACTATTTTTACATTGTACCCCCATGCGTCATAGATAATCAAATTTCAATTTTCAAAAAAGTTGTTGAAAGTTAGAGGTGTCATTCTACAAAGTCTCTATTCTTCACTAAAATTTTTTCACTAAATGTCTGTGAAATATCTGAAAAATGTTAGCAAACATGACAAAAAATGGGCGAGCGTATGAATGTATCCAAGGAGTCGGGGTAACACGGTTGTTGAGGGGAAGCGTATAGTAATATATAGTAGAGGCACATACATAGATCGTTTTAATATTTAAAATCCTCACAAGTAAGAATTTTTTTAAAGGCCGCTCTCGTTCGATGTTCCGTAAACCCAAAATCCACAAATTAAAGCAAAAACGTTTCCGAGAAACCATTTACATATAAATATATTAATAAACAAACAGTTCTCATTTGGTATAATAAAATCGAACAAATCACTCTGTATATAAGTTTTTTTAACGATTAAATTCTTTCACCATCTGTCAGAGTGACAGTTACTATCGATAATAATTGTTAGCAATTCCCCTCAACAACCGTGTTCCCCCCACTACTCGAACACATTCATACGCTCACCAAATTTTGGTTATTTTTGCTAACATTTTTCGTATATTTCACAGACATTTAATGAAAAATGAAAATAGAGGCGTTGTAGAATGATACCTCTGCTTTCAACATCTCTATTCTGAATTGATATTTGACGATCCATGTCGCATGGAGACACACTGCAAGAATAGTGGACTAAAAACTTCAGATAGCAATTATTCAAAAACTAATAAACCGATAGCGCCTGGTTTAGTCACGCATAAGGTAGATATCAATTACTATCAATTCCCACAAGCCCAGTTCTACAACTTCGAGATAGTGACGGAGTTATAACAATATAAAGAAAACCGCTAAATTTTCTAGTATTTATTGTTTTTCTCTGTTACTAAAGATTTTATCGGATCGATCTTGGGCTCATTTCATTGGTATTTCCATGCTTTACAATTCACCTGTTGACACCATTGAGATTAGTTTATTATTTTTCATTATAATAAACATGCAACGAAAAAAAACGCAATTTTCTTGTTTCAATTGTTTATAATAAAGTAAAAAACCATAGTTGCGAGTGGAAAAGGTAGCAAAATATCACTACAAATCGTTCTTAATGTGATGGCACAGGCAGTATCCTGATAGTATTTTTTGCACGAAAAAATCACTATTGATTGGTCTAATTAGAAACTTTAAATACTTACCCGTTATTAAAAGAGTGAGGAGAGAAAGTCCCAATGATATAAAAACAAAATAATTAATGAACCATTCAACAACCATTTTGAAATTAACCGCTAATCTGATTTCCTCAGTGACAAATCTTATTGGATCGCCTTGCTAGTCACAGCTTCTTCGATATCATTGCATTTGATGACTCAATAAATACTCTGTTTAAAAAGAATTAAAGTTTACCCCTAATATTTTTCCCTAATCATTTCAGAAACCTTCCAAGTGATCCTCGTAAATTTCATTAGGTGATAACTTACCTCCGTGATTTAAAGGCACCGTAGAATTTATGCTAAGTGTGTTTTTAAATTATGTATATTGGTTTAGTTAGCCTCGAAATATTGATCAAATTTTGCGTTTAAAAACTGTTTACGTTAGGCTTGCCATATTCATATCCTTAAACCCACGTCGTTGGAGGAGGTTTGGCAACGGTGTAACAAACATTCGACGCTGTAAAGTTGGCGCGTCACGACGGCTCATTCAGTCGCTGCCGTAAGGTCCTGCGGACCTGTTGGTCCAAAACGAAGAATCCCGCGGATCATTACAGCTGATTAATAACAAAGAAACCGCGATGATAGTTTTTCCGTAGTAGTTTCGCTTCGGTGCTGCCTAACAGCCGCGTCGCTTTCCCGATTTAGCTTCGTTCATATTTTTATTGTTATCTAGTATTTAAGTGTTTCCAGAGATTGTTGTTTTGGTAGATATTAATTAATTTATAGTTAATTGTTTGGAATGTTTAAACATAACAATTTGTTTATATAGAGCTTGTGTTTTGAATGCATTTCATAACTGGAAAATATTTGTGATGCATGTCTGAGTCCATAATTGGCCATCTTGAGAAAGTTTCGAGGTGGGGCTCGAGTCATGACCTTGGAACTTGGGGGTGGTTTCCACATATGAGCTAGGAGTAGTTTTTCTCTTTTTTGTGCCATAAAATTTGTCTGGTTGTTCTTTTTAATGAAAAATAAAAAATATATTGTCGTTATGTCAAAATTTCTCTGGTACAAATAGTATTAATTGTCTGTTACGTAAAACTATATAATTTTATTTTCAGTCTTTAGTTTGTTTTTAACCGATCGTTTCGAAGTATCCGTAAGTTTCTTGGAAAATATTGTAATTTATTTGTTCTATCAGCTCGAAAATAATCATTCACGAGGATACGTGTGACTGGATGATTTATTGTTGACTGTGAGTTCATGTTGTACGAATTTTACTGCGTGTTTTACAGCGTTTAAAATTTATTTCACGCTGTATTTATTGTCAAACGATTATTGCTTTTTGAAAGTAATATACTCAATTGAAAATTTGTTCCGCAACATTATTACGGTATTGATTTTTCACCTTGGAGTTTTCGGTCGGAGTTATGTGGCAAATTTTGTTTAGTTTTGTTGTTCATAATTCGTTTTTAAAACGATAAAGGAAAGTACGACAATTTTTGTAGCTATTCACTAGATATTTTTAAATTAGTTCGACTATTTACAAACAAATACTATTATTCTGACATGTTTCTACAACCCCATCAGTCAGCTCCTGTACTTCTCGTTCTGAGATGAGCTTGGTGTCAGCTGCATAACAGACTATATTGATCAATTCTTAGTATATCTCTGCAACTAGTGTTTTTTCTTTTATCATCCTGTAGACAACAGTCTCGGCTTCTGTGTGTTTACTAAATGTCTATCAGTTTTTGTATGAACTTGTAACAAATAGGTTTCGTTAGACAAACCTATTTCGTTATTTGTCGTTGAATATATGTGAAAACTAAATGTATCTAATTTTGAAATGATTATTGAGGATGTCCTTGATTATTTTCTCACTCTGTTTTTGTTACTGATAATTACTTGAAGTTTGATGTTTGCAAAAGAACAATTTTAAATACTAACGTCCAAACAAAAATTGTTTATGTTGACATATTTCAAGAAGATGACAGTTTAGTTGTCGAAACGGCGTTGAGCGTGTTGATCTGTATTATTTACTACCGTAAACAAAAATAAAACAGACGCACAATTTCTCCTTAATTGCAATGTAAATAATAGAAAAAGTTCACATAAACCATCATTCGATATATTTCTGTCTATATACCTAAATTCCTTAATTAACTGAGAACATTTGTCTAAAGATTTTTGTTTGATCTATACGAATCTGTTGGGAATTCAATTCAATTTTGGAAGGGGGATAGACTAAGTATAATTTCTTCAATGCGGATATTTCGATTTGGGCAATATATGTTCTAAAAACATTAATTTGTAATCTACAACTCTTAAGCCTGAGACACAACTAGCTTCAAACTTGCTCTAATACTGTATCCACCTGAATTGGAATTTTTTAAGCAAATTATTATTTTTATATGAATGAGAGTCAGATGTTACTGTAAGGATTTCATAGCAAATTTGGTTTTTCAGTTAGGAAATTAGCTTATTGTCTTGTTAATAGAGTTCCAGAGCAAACAGTTTCGTAGAGCGCAGCGGTAAGTTCAAATAGCTCGCCAAAAATCTCTTTTAGCAGTACTTTTATGCCCCTTGCAATATGTCCTGAGACTTCATTTTTTTGAGGCTTCAAAAAATTCTCTAATGTGGTGCAGTTGTCGACAACGTTAATAATAACTTAAGCACAGGCTGTATTTTCAAAGGAATACTGCCCAATGATCCTGTCGAACGATACACCAAACAGTACAATTAATAGGGTGTGACCCTCGCTGATGAACTGCTCTTGGTCCCGTTCAAATGAAAATGTACTACATCACTCATTTTCTAGGTGTTTATGAAATGACGTTTTTCTTCTCCGTTTTATTGGAAAGCACCAGATAATCCAGCTATTGCTGGTAGTCGACAGACTTTAGCTCTTACACCAGTTGGATTTTGTATGGAACTTGTGCAATAATTTTTCGTAACTTCTTTCACACTCTTTTGTACATGTTGAATATTTTGTGCAGTTTATGCTGTTCCTAGCCTTGTGGCATCTTGCTGAAAACATTTATTGTTGGCATCCAATTGTTATCTTTTGTAGTTCTGTTGAGCGTATTGTTCCATTTATAATTTATCAGAACTTTACACAACACTAAAACAAAACAAAACTACTGAACTTAGAAGGTATGCAGCCTTCAAATCATAAGATCCATTTTGAGCCACCCTATATTTGTAACGAGTTTTTGACCTTTAAGCATAATTTTTTGTCTGTGTTCTTTAAAGGACTGATTGCCTGTTATTGTGTTAAGTAAATCATATACGAATGAAAAGAAATAATAGCGGTCTCAAATTCGATCCGTGCTGGATTTAGGTAAATATTTCTCATACTAAAACCGTTCTAAGATACGTGTAATCACATCTTCTAGATAATTAAGATATAATGCAGTTTATTGCTTTGGTGGAAAAATTCTGATTGTTTACTAGGAACCCTTAACCATTTCTGTCAAATGCTTTACTGAAATCTGTATAGATTACAACCACTGGTTTTGTTGGTATCCAGATTTTGAAATATTTATTGTGTATCAACACATAATTGATTGTGTACACAGTCCATAATATTCAGACATTGTGCTCAACTAAATATGGGCGAAACTTTTCCGGCACAATCTTGTAATATAAATAATGGGAATCATCATTTGTTATTTAGTTTCTTGATAATCCTTCATTGTTGGAGAATTATAACCGATTTCTCTCTGTAGAGCAGTTTAACGATTTTACAGGCCGGAATTTGAATGAGATGAAATATGTCGTGCAAACAATACTGCGTAGTAAATCATCTCATGCATGTTCAATTATCAGCATACCATCACAGGAGTTTACATGCATGTCCATGTTTTCAGAATTTCGATTTTGAGATGGCGAAATTCCGTTTAATATCTTGTTTTAACGTGAAACTAGAACTCATCCATCCAAACCTGATCTACTTATTTCAAACAAATTGAAGTCGATTTCTTATTGTATACAGGGTGAGTTTTAAATGTGGAACGTATCAATTACGATTTGCAGTTTTATATATTGGTATCGTTTTAAAGGAATGCCCATATTTAAAATACTCAAAATTTTGCTGGTTTACTTCCATAAAACAAGCCTTGCGATCTTCAAAATTTTGCAATACAATTTGCAACATGCCTGACTGCTCAATATTCTGTGATCCTATCTTATAATTCCTGAATATTGATTGGTTTTGTCCCTATGGGCAATAGGCTAAAGGATTCATATCGGGTGATCCGCCTTCTAGGAAACATATTATTAAGGTATTGCCGGACCTAACGCGCATATTGAGGCAGAGCTCTGTGATGGTGTACCATTCTTGTACCATTCGACGAAGGACGTATGTCGTATGAAAACCGAAATAAATTAAGTTTAATATATGGGTTAAACTTCATTTATGTCAATTTTTCATGCGACTTAAGTCGAAAGCCGAGTGGTAGAGCAGTCGAACGGTTCGAGAATCGGGCCCCAGTATCTACAATTATGCCGATTTTAATTTCCATTAATACTAATACTGGATCCTAAGATTTTTCCATTATTATGTCTAAAAACTCTCAAACGTCTACCTAAATCGTCATCTAACAACTCTTGAACCAACCTTACTTTGTATAAATGAAATGTAGAACCACTTTTTGCTAAATATCAAGATATTTCGCACATGACACAAATATCTAAAAATGTGTCTTCAGTTAATGCAGTTTTTCGGAGTCCTAATTAAGATAAAATATTTTTTGCGCCAGTTCTACCAACTTACAGTAGATCTTATTATGGGATTTCCATTTTTAAAGTTTCGATAATATTACAAGTCTCTTGTTGACACTCATCCTAATATCATTAAAATCACAATTCGTTCTTTTTCAAATAAACAAGTCATTTTAACTTTCTATAAATACCAACAAAAATTGTTTATTGAAACGTCAAAGTAATTATTGCTGTAGTCATAGCCACCTGAATGTATTATTTTAACTTGGGCGGAAGTATTGTAATTTTAGCTGTAACCCCAAAATTATGGCATTTAGGTATTACTTCAAAAATATTCAGTATCTTTTAATGATTTGACAAAGGAAAAACGTAAACCACACTGTAAATACTAGATACCATAATCTGAGTCAAACATGAGTTACATTAAAGTCGATTTCTTCAGCTTTGTCTTAGTTGTTATAATTAGTTTCCACACGACTACAGTGCAGAAAGTGATCATTAGCTTGCATCCATCTTCTAATTGATCTAAGATCGTCCGACTCTATGTTCCAGTTGTATCGTGAATATGAATGAAAATTAAAAGACGTAAATATCGTAATTCTATTAATTAAATTTATACAATAACAACTTTCGTGTAGTTAAAAGCGAGATTTCATTCTGTGGACGTAAGTCATCACCAAGTTCAAGTTTATTTCCTAATAAAATTCTTTTGTAATAAAAGTTGTGAAAATGTAATAAAGCCCCTTTCTTGTTCTTTTTCTCTTAAGAACTTCTATGTAATAATGACTGCTATTCCAGAAATAATTCTGCTTCTTGTAAGAGATTCACATGAAGCTTAATTGAAATATTAAGTTTTGAAAAGTTCTATTTCTTTCAAAAAAATTAGAATTGTGATCTCAGAAACATATCCATTTTGATTAGAATGTTTAATGTTTTTATATCAAAACGAAATTATTTCATATCTGTGCAAGCCTCATTTAATTTATTAACTGCATCATTTTTATTTTGATTTTATACACTTTCCTTATTGTCACTTTCATTATACATCTCTACACTATATTACAACTCTCCTTACGAATCTTCCATTCTTTTAAACAGTGCTGGAAGTCCTCTCTCACAGAGATTCCTTGTAATGCTGATTTCACCTTAGGATACAGATAAAATTCGCATGGAATAAGATCTGGTGAATAAAGTGGACGGTCTAACCTTAGGATGCTGAACTTGACTAGAAACCTCTTAATAGACAATGCGTATCAATTCTTACAGTTTTTTGTTTGGTATTGTCATCTGTTTTTGACGTAGAAGTGTGACCCGGGCATAACTTATCTTTATCTTATTATACACTTCTTTTAGTAAATTTTCGGTAGCGATTCTATACCAGCTTCATTCTCGTTAATAGCAACAACTGATATTTTATTTCAATTAGAAGAGTGAATGATGCGGATGTTTTGGTGTTAGAAATGATGCAATATCAGAGTATTTTTCAGCCTATGAACTGCTATTGAAAAACACAAACTACTATGTCAAAATACCTCGAATAAAACGTTTCTCAAATACAGTTGTCCGCCTCAAACATGAGCGGGGTTGGTTTTTTGGTAAAAACCTTCACACCGGGCGGACGACGAAGAAGACGCAGATGCGAGAAGCAACAACACAAACTAGAACTGCCAACTGAAGATAAACAACGACAATTACAGCAACCTGATGTGGTGCCCCATTATTGGGACGCTATGCCCATTACGCCACCGGCTGCGTTCCTGCCCCCGGGCTACAAAAGAGGCTCATCGTTCAAGGGTATGCAAATCAAACATCAAACGTAGTTGACTGAAACATTGTTAAATTAAAGGGTGTTAAAGTTCAATGTTAAAATTATAATCAAAGGTAAAATATAACTTTTCAGGTACTGAAAGTTTAAAAAAAGTTTTTTCCGTAATTAACCTTCAAAATAAGAGAACCCCTCTATCCACGAGGGGTTTTGATAAAAGTATTACTAGTTTTTTTGCAAATATTTCAAAAATTGAAACAGATTCTAGTAATGATTACTATCTTCCTATATTTATAGTTAAAGATCCCACCACGTGATTACTATTTCCAGCTATATTTTAATTGACATTTTAATGGACTGTTAATAAATGCAATAGGGTTCTGTCAGGTTGCCTGACAAAATATGTCAGTATTTTTAATTAAAATTTAAAATCATTTATTTAGATATCAAGTTGATATTTTTTATTTATACGACAGAATAGGTTAGTCTGAAGCTGGTAGACAATGTAACTCGTTCTTGGAAGTTTCCTTGGACTTACATCGTCTTGAAATGATTGATCTCACCTGCTATCGTCGTCAGGTGATTGATATTCAGATTATAGGTCGCATTTATACCCGGTAATGCTCACTGGGCCGCTTAATCCCCTGTCTCGTCCAATCAGAGACGCCGCACCTGGCGATTGGTTGTCGGTGATACGTAGCGGCAGTGACTCAAGAAGAGGCCTCCAAAGGTTTTTGATTTGGAGGCTGGGCATCATTCACCTGATGATGGTATCGTCATCAGGTGAACGATCTAAAGCTATTGAAACGTTGTGAGATCAATCATTTCAAGACGATGGAAGTCTAAGGACATTTCGAGGTTGCCTATTTATAATTCGTTGCAATTAAAGTTTGAGGGCAGTAAACTATAAAATGTAAGTAAGGGGAAACTAAAATTAGCACAATATTAACCATATATCAGTTGAGCGCCACTGCAAGCTAGATACATTGTCTAGATAATGCGGATAGTGACTCTGATATTTGTAGCTATGGTTGTGACACCTCTTATAAATACACCTTATATGTGCAGCGGCGTGCTGATGGACAGAGCTGGCTTTGTCTTTTACCTTTTTAAAGGGCAACTCTATTCCAACCGACAGATACAGAAAATAGTTTACTTTGATATATTACTTAATAAAATTTGTTATTAACGTAATTGCTAGAACAACAATTTAACTGAAAAAATGTATGACTTAAACATATTTGTGGCCATATTTTGAGAGGCAACCGTCAGGATTAATAATAATGGGTATTTTTTTTTCCAAATCAGATGGCACTTGCAGGACATTTAGTTAACGAAAAAGAAACATTTACTTCTGTATGTGTGTGGTAAAAATTATTTCTAGAGTTATTTTTTGTCTTTTCTTCGAGGAGTTTTCATACTAAAGGGAACTAGTAAACGCGTCGTGTAAACTGTTTGTTACTACAACTCTACCACTTTCAGAGGGCATGCGACATTATATTTCCATTAACCAGACTTATCAGTAATGGCTATTCGTACACATTTTTTGTTTTGAAAATATATTATTTTAATTGTCATTCGATAGTTGGCGAAAGTTCTCGTCATCCTGTTTCAAGCTGAGTATAATTATCTCCTGATATCATCACAAGAGACTTGTAAGTAATTTCGAAAAGATTGTTGAGGAGGTCTTGAATTATTTTGCCTATTCATTGGGTTTACTCTCCTCCATTTTTTTCCTGTATTGTCAGTTCGTTTAGTATTTTATAAAATACGACTCCAGAGTTGAAACGTCTCCAAATACAGAAAAAAAAATTGAGGAGATAAAACTCAATGAATAGGCAACATCACAAGAGATTTGTGACAAATTTTCCTTTGTTTTTTATCATTATTTTTGAGTGGAGAAGGCAGTAATTAAAATTTAGTCAGTCGTTGTTTGATGCTCACCATTGTAGGATTTGAGCATATGCGGTGAAATAGAATGTATGAATATCAGAACCTAAAGTGTTGAGTTGTACTTTTTTTACGGAACAATAAGTTTTAATTTGCATAATTTTACTGGAATTCTGTTTTGTCGTTTAGAATGGAGGTGAGTGAGTTTGTACAAAGGAGCCAAGTTAAAGGAGGTCTGATGTACAGAACTAAAACTTGTATAACTTGTTACTATTTCTTGTTTAAAGGTAGTAAATACAAAATTTTATGGCATACAACATATATACTCTTTCATAGGTAACTGCTTCAACGTGTTCACTTGATGTTTAGTTAAGTGGGTAGACGTCTAATGGATGTCCTAGGATTGCTTAGCATAGTCTCTTAAACACGTTGACTACTTTTTAGAAAGAACAGACGTTTGTGGCTATTTTATCGTCAACTGTTTATTTGATGGTACAAACGATAGATACTCAAAATAATTTTCATTAATAAATACTCTCTGTTCAATTGAAGCATGTCCGTTGGGCCCCTCTTGAGCACTCGCTTAAAAATTTTGTCCCAAGGTATTTGTACTTCTGTATCACAAGCTTCTATAATCTTGGTATTTTTTAGGCCCTCGCTTATATGTGATTTTTTTTGTGATTTATACTCATATGTATTCTAGAAAATGTCTGTATGAAGATCCAATTAAAGTACTAATATATTTTATATAATCAGTTTTTGTTGATATCATTACAGCTTTTTTGTCTAGACCAATTACTTCCATTCCTTCTTTACACTTAAAGACTAGTAATTCACAGCAAGGGTTTAATACGTTATTGGCGCCCCATTAGGCTCAATAAATTTAAGTGAATCCATTCAGTGTTCACCAGGTGAACAGCTGCCATGCATTTGATGGCGTTGGTTAATAAGAATTTCACAAACTTCTTGACAACACTGCAACTTCCTAAAATGGTATATGGAAACAATCGCTTTAAGGCCGTCTCACCGTTTTGTTCTAAATATTGTTAAAACGAATAGTTGTAATAAAAAATATTTGTTCGTCAAAAATTTTGATCATGTTAACCATGATTGGTTGAGTTAAAGTTCTGGGGGTCGATGACTAAAAGCTTTTAATAGCAACATTGTTTTCATTTATTTATATTTGAGACCTCGTGCATTCTTTCCCGAACAAGTGGGATTCCTCAGTAATAAACAACCTATTTTTAGACACCATTTAACGTTAAAATAACGAACTAAAATATCGATGGTTTTTACGAATTGTTTTTATTACTATCAACTATAACAATTTACATTTCGGGTTTTCTTTCTACACAAATACACTTAATGTTTGAATACGCTTTCCGATCTGTTCGGAAAACAAACACATTTCATCGAGAAACGGAAACCGTTAGACGGACCACGAGCCGAATTTTGGACGCCTTCCAAATGCCTCTCGGGTGTTAATTGTGTGCGATTTCATTTTTAATGGACAGAAGAATTTATTGATTGCTTGAGAAGGATGCGGAAATTGATATAGGTGCACAGAGACTGCAACGAGATTGCCTCGTTCGAACTATTTCCGGTGAAAATCTCCATTTGATATTAAAGACAACCAACTCCTAAACTTTAGAACAAACCAACTAAAATCTAAACAACAATTTATACCTATTAAAAATTTGTTTAATAACTGATTTTTGATACGTTTGAAATTAGAATAAAGTGATTGACATTTTTTTTGCCAGAAAACGTAGGCTGCTTGATATCAAATGTTATAAATATCTCTTTAGTAGATCTTTGTAAAAGTTATAAAACAACTATAATTCAACTCAATACAATATTACAACAGTCCTGATATCTTTAAAACCACCCTATATAAGTACAAGTCCTCTCCACGCTATTGACTCTTTCTATGTTGCTATTGTTTAAATTATTCCTGTATACCAATGATTTTACTTCTCATGATCTATCCTATATAACAAAATTCACCTTTTTGAACTACATTTTATGACTATAAACTTACTCTACTATTTATTTCAATCACCCGGTATATGTAACTGCTTCTAATTTTTTTTTAACCCATGTCTATAATTATACCCCGTCCTACGTCCTATAATTCAAATATCCTAACTGCTTATGCTTATATAACAAATTTTTTAAACACCCTCAATAACAATAATTTTACCTCACCCTTACTTCAAACACCTTGTCTAAGCAACTACTTATGTTCCAAATTATATAACTTTTTTAAACCGCCCTGTATAACTGTAATTATACTCCACCTTATATTTCAACCATCCTGTAAACTCAACTGCTTTTGAAAATTCTTAAAGCCTTTTCTATAACTGTATTTATTCTCCGTTCTATAATATCCACTCTGTATAACTATATTTTTGGTTTCACTCTTATTTCAACAGACAAACGTCTTGAATTTGGTGAAAAGTACGTTGAGCAATTCGACTACATTGATAGAAATCAGGCATTTTATGGAACAGTTGGTCATAAAATATTTTCACATTATTTTTATTATATTTATTTTTCTTAATTTAACTTATCTCAGTGACTATTTTTCTGTCATTTGTTTGAAGTAAATACTCACATACAAAGTACAAAGTAAATAGAACAATATTTTTTTGTAGAATAAGTAAATTAAATATTAAAAAGTTTGAGTATACAGTGATGGGCAAATGTGTGGAACCAAGTAAATATCTCTGGAATTATTAGAGATATCAAAATGAAATTTGGAAGGTGGATACTGCAGTAGATTGTCTATTTCTTTCCAAATTTTTTTACAATTTTGAACTACCTGTTTTACCGGAACTAATGTCGATTTTAAAATTTGCAATGAAACACCCTATATAGTATGTTAGTTTCTGATGAAACATTTTATTATGAATACAAAAATATCGGGTTTGACATTGTTTACTTCAATACCTACCTAATAAGGAAAGGAAAAATTCGATGGTAGCTAAACTCTGTTCAGATTTCATTTACGCCCGATATAAACAAACCGCTCGGTAAGGATTTGTATTTCTATTGGCCAATCGGTGGCATTATACCGTCACAGCCAACAGCATTGCTTGTTCCATAATCGAATACACGTGCATTTGTTTAAACCAGGCGCAAATTAAATCTGAATCAAGTTTAGTAGTCCATGAAATTCATTGCAGAAGTGACAGTAGTTATCAAAATAAGTTATTAGTTTTTTTTATTTGAACGTAAAAAGATTGTATTGTTTTAATTTGATCGTAAAATGGCCGAATTAAGTGAAAGAGAAAGAATAGAAATATTAATGATGATTTGGTATGGGGAGAGGAAAAAAACGCATCAAGAAGTTTGTGGCCTTTTTTAACATTGTTCATCCGAACACACAAATATCCCGTTCAGTAGTGACGAAAACTTTGCGAAGGTACGACACAAGTGGAACAGTTAGCAATTTACCAAAAAGTGTACTGTTAAAAAGTGCAAGTAATGAAGGTGTAGCTCAAAATGTTGCTATATCTCACTTATCCACTCCCGACCTCGCCAATATGCATGGAATTAGCCGTCGTTCAGTAGGAAGGATATTAAGGCGAGAAAAATATTATCCATACAAAATTCGCCTCGTTCAAGAACTCTCCGAAGACGATTTCGACAAACGTTTACAATTTTGTGAAACGATGATGGATATTTGTAACGGTGATAATAATTTTATAAGAAATGTGGTGTTTTCAGACGAGGCTACATTTTGTTTAAATGGTACGGTTAATCGACATAACTGCCGCTACTGGTCGCAAAGTAATCCTAATTGGCTACAAGAGGCTCATACACAACATCCCCAAAAATTTAACGTTTGGGCCGGCATTTATAACAACAGAATCGTGGGACCCTTCTTCCTAACAGAAACTTTAAACGGAGATAGGTATTTACAGCTCTTGGAGACACAAGTTATTCCGGCATTGGAGGTAAATGGACACTTACCAAATAATATCTGCTTTCAGCAGGATGGAGCACCACCCCATTACGCTCGCATTGTTCGAGATCATTTAGATAGGGCATTTCATCACAGATGGATTGGAAGAAGGGATACTTATGAATGGCCTACACGAAGTCCCGACCTTAATCCACTAGACTGTTTTCTGTGGGGTTACTTAAAGTCTAAGGTTTATGTTGATAGACCAAATAATTTGCAAGAATTAGCTGCAAGAATAACTCAAGACATCCAGAGAATTACACCAGAAGTAATAGCTAATGTTACTAGAGAATTTAAAAACCGACTTGGGCTTATTGTCAAGAAGTCAACGCGTACTCAGTTTGAACATCTTTACATTAACATTTAGTTAAGTTTAAATGAAATGTATCACTTTGATTTAGTTAATAATGTATGATTATGCATTTCTTTAATGGATATTAGCTTTTCCTTTCCTTAAGTACTATTTATCTGCATATTCGTAATAAAATGTTTCATCAGAAACTAAAATACTATACAAGAGTGTTTCATTGCAAATTTTAAAATCGACATTACTTCCGGTAAAACAGGAAGTTCAAAATTGTACAAATTTGGAAACAAATGAGGCAATCTACTGCAGTATCCACCTTCCAAATTTCATTTATAGATATCTCTAAGTAATTCCAAGATATTTGCTTGGTTAAAACAGTTTGCCCATCATATAAGATTATATCTTCCTGATACGACTTGCGCGACACCTATAGTGCGTTGAACACACAACATTATTTTTCATACACAAGAACACGGCCCACTAATAAACAAATGACCCTGGTGATTTTAAAAGTCACGTGACGATCGAAGTCGGCAAGAATCAATAACCAAAGATTAAATTATATTTTATCTTCTAAAGACTTTAACCGTTCCTCTAAAATAGAAACAGTAGTCACCACCCACAACTTCTTGGGAATTTTTTGTGTGGAACATTTTCTTTTTTCTCACTCAAACTTACACTAAATCAAGTCTTGTTGAATGCACATGAAGTTTTAATTTTGGGAATGTTATCACTGATTTTTAAATAACAAAGAAAATGTAGTCGTCTTCCAGTGTTTATTAATACAGTTGCTACTTTTGCAGAACTTGTGTGTAACTTATTAATTTATTGAGAAACTTCTAAATAAGTAGTTACTTGTTTTACATCTTTTTCTTATTTATAATTCGAATTACAGTCTGAGACACTACACTTATAAGGCATATTTGATCAAAATATACAATTTTTTGTAATTTAAAAGTAACATTTTAAAACGTAAAAACTTTAAATGAAAGGTACGCGACATTTTTTAGGTTAGACTTAAAACAAACTTTTATCCAGGTTCGTTTGTTTCTCCTCGTGTGTACACACCTTTGGCTATAATGCTTATTACGAGTTATCATACTAGTGGGTATATTTATTACCTCCATATCGATTAACCTCAATAATGGTGTTTGCTTCAGGTATATACTGGGTTAATTTCCGGATATCATGGAATTCATGTGTAAAATTAATTACTCATTGGTATGAGTCTCATAGGTTTCTTATAAATTCTGTAATTTATGGTCTTTAACAAAGTAACATGAATTTAACTGGTTTGGAATGTTCAAAGGTTTGAACGTTACAGTTTTATCATTTGTCAACGAAAATTATATTGATGCACGAATATAACTCTTGTTTCGTATATTATATGAGATACATACTTTTGGTTAAATTCGGGTAAATGTTTTATGGTCAACAGTAAATCAATTAATCAATGAGAAAAGCGGATATATTATATATTAACATTTAATGCAAATGTTGTGAAGCTGTTTATGTTGGACAAAATTATCAAAAGCTGGCTAAATGAGCATAATAAAATTGATATTTCGAACATTTCCATGCCCTCATAATTGTAAAATTAGTTTTTTTTTAATAGAATAAACATAATTTCATAAACTCAGAGTACTAAAAGTAATTTTCAAAAGGTGTACTTAACAATATATGTCGAATAACTTTAGACATTTTTGTGTATACTAAATCATTCTCTAAAATCAACTTTCAATACATTTTATTTCGTTTGAAACAATTCTCCTTTCACGTCATTTAACAAAAGAGTCTTTTTGGGTTCGTTCCAACCTAGGTAACAACCGATAAACGACATGAATGGGATTGGAACAGTCGTCGATTTTCTAAAATATACAATCTTTTCGTTCAAATTTTTTAATTATTCTCAAACAAAATGCAAATATACGTAATATAAATTACTTACGTACCTAATATATTCAATTTTTTTTATTTAAAGATTATATTTTATTATTATATTTTTATTTTCAGAGCCGAAAAAAGAAAAGACTGACGGAGCATCACAGAATGGCTCTCTTTCTCCTAACGGAGATACACCCCCTTCACACATCACGCAGCCCCCCGGATCGGGAGGAGGCGGCATGGAGAATCAGAAATTGGAAAGACCCAGCACCCTGGGACACGGAAAGCTCACAAGGAGGTTGTTGTGTTATCACAGTGAACATTGTAAGTATTCTAATTGCCGAACTTTTTTCATTTTCGCGAAACAAAGAGAAAAAGATAAAAGGCAGTGATAAATTGAAGAAGTTAGCTCATTTTCGTATTATTCCTTCGGGAAGATTATTTTCGAAGTTTTAAATTAATGTTCGAGATTGAGTTTCATGGGCAATTCTTCCAGTTACTTTTGCAAGTGTATGAAATAAACTTAGCCATTTGAGGTTTTGACTAGAATTTATTGCCATTCAAAATTTTCTAATTAAGCCAATCACAAGATTAGGATGAATACTTCGGTAACATTTATTAAGGAGATTTTTGTTGTAAGAGATAAGGAGTTTTAAAAAATGTTTCGTTTTCTCAAATTTGTAGAATTTGTAAAAACAATCTATTGTAGATAAACTAGAGCAAGAGCCCACGACGGCCAGACCTTCCTTATTTTATAAAACTTGAAAGTTTCTCTGTGCATGTCCCCAACACAGGTAAGAACGACCAGCGACTATAGAGTTTGGGTGCTTACTCATTCGAGTAACTAGAAGCGAAAGCAGAAGGCTACGAGAATTATGCGAACCGACCTGAAGGGGGCAGATGTGACTCTGCCGAAACGTCGTCATTTTACCATCGATCCCGCCAGGGATCAGTTATCAACCACGCGGATGAATTCCCGGAAACCACCTAAAACATATATATATATATATATATATATATGTGTGTGTGTGTGTGTGTGTGTGTGTTTTATATTGTTGTTACTCACCTGTGTTTGGAGACATCTCAACTCCAAATATGGAATCTTTATCATTGTGAATTTTAGCTGAAGGTTTTTCAAAGGAGTTTTCTTTTATTCAAATTTGTTTGAGCGTAAAAAATGTTTGACAGTCTTTATTTGGTCGGTTAGCGACCACTTGAGACTAAGGGTGACTTTTTTTTTCTTAAAATAGGTTTTTTCCATCTCTTATCAAGGTCAATTGGAGGTGCCTGATTTCCAGGTTGGTTAGCTTCGTACAGTTGGATTCCTTAAGTTTACTATTTTTTAAATGTTGCTTCTTTTAACAAGATCTTTGTTTTATCTCAGACTTTCCTAACAGGTGGTGCTAGTTAATACATTGTTGGCCAAATTTTATTTGTCCACAAGTCTTCTGAAAATCCTGTGGAGTTAAAACCTTCTGGTTGGAACTGGATTAGTATTTGAAGAGCTAATGAAGGTTGTAGAATACAGAAAAGTTCAAGGCTGTGATCGTCAACCTTCATTTCTGGAGATGGCACATGAAAAGATATGATAAACAAACTAAAAGTAACACAATGGGCAATGGGGCGTCAACTGAATACCATTATTTACTTAGATTTGAATAGATACAATGTTAATTACATTAATAGTAAGAGATGAAATTTGGTATAACTTATCCTACTACATTGCAATAAATTCCGTGGGTTCAAAAATGAAATTTAACACAGATATTCACGTTCACTTTCGATTTCTTTATTTACACAAAAAGAATCCACTATTTATTTTCTACAATATGAACTGAACTAAACTACACGAAATGTACAACGTCCTTTTATAATTAGAATGGAATTCTCCTGTATTTTCGATGGTTATTTCGTTGTTGAAGTTGCTTTTTCCCGGAATCTTGTCGAATTTTCGAGTCGACCCTGTGGTCCCTTTTTTATTACTTCAGCCGGCTATGTTAACGTTTTGTTTTGGTTTGAATGATTAATTTAGAGGGTTTCGTCATTTTTCCATTGGCGTCGTAAAGTTGAATTTTATAACACTATCAATGAGAAATTTAGGTTTGGCACTTCAGAAGTTTAACTTTACGTTTTTAGACTCTAAAAAATGATTAGGAGACAATTTCTCTACATTTTTTCGTAATGCCCTAAACTTCATTCTAATAAAATATTTGTATTGTCGCTATCCAAATGTGACTAAATCAGTTGTTATGTTCAATATTCTACTATTATTTTTAGTGCACTACATACATACTGACAAATTATTGGCAAAATTTTTGTTGGAGTGTTATAAACATCGAAACACCTGTTTCTTACTTTCATTCATGCATGAGTCACCTTTGTTAGTACAGTGAAACACATCTTAACTACAGTTGGCAGCAGCATCTAAAAAAATCTTAATTAGTTGGCACTTCTCGAAATACTAACCTTTCATAATGATTTTCGTTTAACAAAGATCAATATTCTTATTACTCATCCACGTTTCAATCGTCGCGCGTCGTATACAAAGCAAGCAACATACTGGATGTTTTTTTACTTCGGGTTGTTTTTCTTCAAAATTAGGTATAATATATAACATATATATATACAGGGTGTTTTGTAGAAGGTTAGCCAAACATGGAGAGCAGATAGGTGGGCTCATGTGCTATATTATGTAGCCCATATAACATCTAGATAGCTTACGGTTTTTTTTCTTAATTCTCAGATTTTTACCTTTAAACTATGGTAACTTTTTCATTTTTCACAGTATCTTCACTGAATAAACTAAAATCGAATCTATGATGTTTGTTTGCTCTTCTGCATTGGATATTTGACACAAATGATTGGTTGAAAAAATTATATGAATCGACAAATAGCGGGGTTCCATAAAAAAGTAATTAAGTTAAACATTTTATAGCGTTACAAAAAAAAACAAGAACCACATAGAGAACTCCCAATGCTTACAAAAACTTCTCTACTTCAACCCCTTTCCAACGATATATCGCACGTATTAGAAAGTAATCAGTATCATAATAAAATTTGAGATTGTAACTTACAAGGTGAGAACTACAAAAATAAAACATACAATTGCTATAATTTGTTATAAATTTTGTTCAAACTGGCTTCTACCGCTACGGATGCAATCGCGACACCTTTTTCTGACTCCTACAGTGGTAGTCTCTAGTCGCATCTTATTCCATAGTATTTCAAAAGCAACATTTATTCTTGCTCTTAACTGCTCCTTTCCTTTTTATTTCTCTCTCATAAACGAGTTGCTTTGCTAGTCCTCATACAAATAAATCAAAGGGAGTCAGGTCTGGTGACCTTGGAGGCCAGAGTATAGGGCCAGTTCTTTCAATCCACGCGGTTTGGGAATGAATTGTCCAGGAGCTCCCTGACAGTTCGCCTATAATGTGCTGGACAGTCATCTTTTTTTAATATTATTGGTCTGCCTCCAATGGGAGTTCATCTCATAAGATCGATCATCCCGCATTTCTGCTGTTCCTTGATTTCTATTTCGTGAATGACTTGAATTTTTAATGAATGATTTATCAATCTTATTAGACCCTAGAAAATTAGAATTAGTCCTATTGGAAGACAGACCAAAAATATTAACAAGGATTAAATTTTACATTTATTCTAAATTTGACATGACAGTTGCGAAGTCTGTTGTTCCTAAGACTCATAACATGCTTCTCAAATAGTTCTTTTGTCTGAACAAAAACACTTAATATTGTCGATAATTACTACTTGTTTTCATAGTTATGACCTACTAACATTCAAACTATTTTTAGTTAATGATGGCCAATCGGGTCCAACGGTGGTCGGCGGTACGCCCCCGCTCCAAGACAAACACCTGCACCATCCCATGCCGCCGCAAGTACCGCAACAACACCACCAGTCATTAGGAATGATAATACCCAGCAGCGGAACGAGCGGTAGCGGGGGCTTCATGCTATCGGAACTGCCAGAACCACCTATTCCCGTATCGGAAATAGGGCCGATACCGCCGCCGCCTATGTTCAGCTCACCCAGTCCGGTGCCTAACAGGCTCTCTCCGCCGCCACCGCAGCCAAGCGATCAGAACGATTACGACTATGATGGTAGGTTTACTATTATTCACTGTCAATTTTCATTTTGCTCACCATTTGTTGTTAAGAGTTCACCAGTATTTCCTCGCAGATTTTCCGAACGAAAGGTTGCTTTGCGGTTTCTCAAGCCCCATATATCGTGTCACGTTTTTTTTAAGAAACTACCATAATTTATTGGCTTCACTTTTATACAAATAAATTTTGAAAATACTAAACAACCATTCAATGATTTGTTTTACTACAATTATTATTAATTCGCTCTATATTTACAAAAAAAAACAGTCAAGAAAAAACAGTACCCACAACTGAAACACTGCACACTGTAATGTATGAAAGAGTCTCTTAAATTACATGTACCCTATGCTCTACTTCATAATTCATCATGATTTTCAGTGACTGGAGCACTTTCTTTTTCTTCACCATCATTGTCATCATCCTCATCATCTGATTCTTGATCTTTCTTTTCTTTTTCATCTTTTGAAGCTTTTTTTTTGAACTCTTTAGTCTTCTTTTCACCCTCTTATTTCTCCTTCAAAGCGTCAGCTTTCTTGGTATATCATCAGTAATGAGAATGACATCGAAAATTATACCAGATTTGACTTGCCACAAATCCAAACCAATAGCGCAAGTTTCTTTTTGTTTGTACAGTTCTTTGTCTGGTGTATATTCTGGAGTATCGATTTCAGGATTGACCCATTCACCCTTGTAAGCTGGGTTGTCAATCATTGGTGGTGCCTATTCTCCAACCTTTTCGTCATCCCAGTGATCAGGTTTGGTAGCATCTGGGTCAGGAATGTGTTCTGGTTTATCCCAAATATTATGTTGTTTTGTCATCTGGATCAGGAATAGTTGCTCTATCATCCCAGTCTTCAGGTTTCTTTGCTTTAGGATCTTTTATTTTCTTAGGTGGTAATAAGCCCCAATCAGCTTCCAATTTACCACTTTCAACTTTTTCACCATCAATTTGTACTTCATAGATTTGTCTGAGGGGAGAATCAAAGTGTAAGCGTGGGTATATACATCATCCTTACACCTAATGTCTTTTTTGATTAGCTTATTTTTGTCTTTGTAATTCGGGATATCATGGACTTTTTTGTGCCAGGGTCACAAATATCTGGACCAAACATAACCATGTAAGGTGATTCTCCATGCATATCCTCTTGATACAATGAACAATCAAAGAATTTGACATATCCACCTCCGCAATCAATATCTTGTTCATGTTTAACAGAAAACTGAAATACAAGTTCGTATGTAGAAAATGGCTTGAATTTTCTGCTGAGGGCATAAAAGTGAGCATCTTCTGAAGTTTTAAGATCTTGTCCTATTCTTCATTGTTAAAAAAGTTTCCAGCTGCTCACACAAATTTTCCAAATTCCTTTCTTGGAGGTTTGCTCTAAATCCAATTCTTTTCCCATGAATCATCTAATATATTTTAGCTTGAACTGCGTAAAAATACACACAAATTACAATAAATAATGAAAAATACTTCATTTTAGTATTAAAAATATTACTACAATGCGCTCCGACACGTCACGTTAGATTGGGAAGTAATTATTCTGCCACGCAACTAAATTGTTTATCGAATAAAGCTAAGGAGTATGTGGTTATATAACTTATTGTATCATCCCTTATGAAACATTGTTTACATATCTGAAGATTTTGTACGCGGCAGTTTTTCAAAATCTCTCACAATAATCGGTCTGTAACGCTATTGGATTTTCATTCTAGTCCTTGACGAAATAAGTATACATTATTCCTTAAGCTGGTAGCACCACTGTATGTCATATTGGCCCTAGACTGATTTTATCAGTTAACTTGGCTAATCCATTAGGTCAGCTTAGCTCCAAACTGCTTTTAGCAGCCAGCTCCCCTAACACTTTAAATCACCTCAGCCCCAAGCTGACTTTATCATTCACTAGTCTATATCAGCTGGCTCCGTTAATATTTTATGTCAGCTTATCACAGACTGAGTCTATCAGTTAGCTTCACTAGCTCATTAGGTCAACTTAGCCCCAAACTTCCTTTCTGTTTTGCATAATTTGTAGATATAAGTTCTATATAGAAATCTTCGTTAATAGTAAAATAAGGCACTAAAAGATTAAACAAATTAAAACAATCTGTTTAATTTATAAATAATGCCTTTATCAGCTAGCTCCGCTAGCATTTTAAGTCATCCTAGTCGCAAACTATCAGTTAACTTCACTAGCTTAGCTTACTCTCAAGTAATTTTTATCAGCTGGCTTCCTTAGCACTTTACGTCACTTTATACCCAAAACGTCAGCTTAGCTCCAAACTGTCATAATCAGGTAGCTTCGCTAGTCCATTAGATTATCTTAGACAAAAACTACCTTTATCAACTAGCTTTAGTAGCACCTTACCTTAGGACTGCTTAGCCACAAACTACCCCACAAAGGAGAGATTTATTTTATTTTATTTACTAATCTTACTTTTCTATATTAAATAATGTTTCAATATTAAAAAAAAATCTTGGTTAATATTAAAATTTAGTCTTATATAAGCCATAGAAAAAATCAAATGAATTAATATAACTTATAAATCATACAAAATGTATGAATTCTTACTGAAATGTTTTTTTTTTGAAATTATATAGAAAAATTGTATACAAGGAGTTACTTAATGTTAGGCACTCATTTTAATGCGTGATTCTGGGGCTAACGTTAGTCGAACAGTTTATAAATTAAAGTGTATATTCTAAAGGCCTTGGTTTTCGATAAACAGGGTCCTATTTTTTTTGTTTTTTCTTTAAAACAAAGCCGTAACTTCAGATCCTCTTCTCATCTCCCAAAAATTCCCAATGTGTTACTTACCAATGGTGGTAGAGCCCTAAGATATTTTAGTTCATGTAAAGTCGGAAATAGTGAACAGAAACTAGGATATCATAAATAATAGCTATTCAGATCAGGTGATCTAGGTGACCATAATTGTGGCGCTTTAAGGCTTATTCAGAGATTTTGGTAACATTTAAATACTCAGAAACCGCAATGCTGAAGTGGGCCCGAGCACCATCGTGCAGAAATTTGATTTTTTGGACCCAAATTTGATTACCATGAAAATATCATTTTCTAGAAAAAAAAAACATATCAGTCTTCAAATTTATTCAAAGAACCATTTGGAATATCCCTTGCGTACTGAAAGATCTCTAAAACACTCTACAGGGGATACAACTAATATTCTTTTAAATTGCTCTATACGATTTTGTAGCAAATGCCAGTTCCCGTGTTCTCTCCTCGGAGGTTATGTATCGAAATCTTCCATATTCATACCAATGTTGCTAAATGTTTGGAAATTTTGTATTATCCGGATACCTCCTTCGAAATTGTAAGCATCGTACTGTTGATACATATTCACATAAACATAATAGTGCAGTCATTGAAGCTTATGCCTTCTAAATTTTTTACTAGTAATCGATTTACATGAAATTTTGGAATTGGGCTCATGTAACCTCTAACTTCAAAAGTGATACTGACCCGAACTCCTCTTTCACCCCGGGGGTGGTTGCCACCCCTTCTCGGTGGTCTAAATTTTTTACAAAATAACATCGGATCTCGATAGAAGCCTAATTTTAAGTGAAAAATGTTCTATAAAATTTTTCCAAAAACCCAATACTTTTCAAGTTATTGGCAATTGAAAATTCGGAATTTATTCACGTTTTTTTATTGTTTTTTTTGCAAATATCTCCAAAAATATGCATTTTAACGAAAATTTTATGATTAACAAAATTGTAGCAGGTCAAAAACTGAACAAATCGATTTTTTATAAAGATCAAAGCCGTGTTTTTGTCTGAAATTTAAACGATGTATTCAATGCCATCTAGCGGCGAGCGGATACATTTTATGCATTCTAATGAAAAAGAATTTTATAGTGCTTGAAATAAAATTTAAAAAGAGCACTGTTAAAAGTCTTTTGCACGTAAAATGAATGAGCTGTAATGCAAATAAAAGGAACATCTAATGTTTTTTTTTAATCAATGGGTTTTATAAGTGCCATTTCCACCAAAATTAAAATTAATCGAATTCCGTCTAGAATTAACTGTAATATAGAGTTTGATGGATTCTAGCAGTTTGGCTGCTTTAGGACACATATTTTTCAAAAAAATCAGAATTTTTATTATTTAAATAAAAACCGCCTTCTTTTCATAATATCTGAAAAATAATGAAAGATACGTAAAAAAGTATGATGATGAAAAATGTAGGTCTTTTTGTGACAAAAATTTTGGTTTGTTTTATTTTCCTTTCACATAAAAATTGACAGAGATATGATTGTTTAAAGAGCGCGCGGCAGCGCCATCACACTCTCTTTCGAGCCATTTGACCCTCCATCGTTTCAAAACAAAAAGTTTTTCACTATATATTGTAATGTACATATTGTAGCTCTTTTAATTACCTTCAAAAAGGTTTTTTATAAGTTGTGATAGCTTCAAAATTAAAGGAGTTATGGCCCAAAAACTAATCGTATTTTTTTCTACTTAGTAAACTGAAAATTTCGGAGCGTGAATATTTGGAGCAAAGTGAAAGTACACAGTAATATAGACCCAAAACTAGTCGTCTCATGTATATAGATACATACACAGATGGCATATATATTTTAGAAACATAGGGATGAATACATACCAACGTTCATATATGTATATATTACACATTTGAATGATTGTATCTATGGGTAGTCGTATTGCTATAATCAAATTATCTTTAGTTTTATAACCTTATATTTTCACTGTTTTAATTTAGGGATAGTTTTAACGGTTGAAAAGCTTAAACTTATGAAAGTCCTTGTAGAAAACGTGGAACAGCCTTTAAATCCTTTTCAGTTTGTAAAAAAAATATTTTCATCCATTTTTTTATAGAGGGGTTATTTTTAAGGGTTGAAAAGGGGTTAAATCATGACAAATAAGGTAGGTAACGTAAAACAATATTTACTCTATATTTAAATCTTTTTAGGTTATATAAAAGTCATTTTTCGTGATTTGCGGGGTTGTAATGTTTTCCAGGGTTTAAAAATGAGTTAAACATGAGGTAATTGTGTTACTGAATACTTTAGAATGGCACTCCTTGATATTAATCACGTTTTCTAGCTATAAAAAGACTCAATGTTATTTTTTTCATTAAAGGGTTGTTTTTTCCCCTTAAAAATAAAAAGCGGAGTTCGGGTCAATATCACTTCTGAAGTTAAGGGTAAGATAAGCCTAATTTCAAAATTTCATGCAAATCGGTTACTAGTAAAAAATTTAGGAGGTAAAACCCTATTTTTCGCTTCAATAACTGCCCTATAATATTCAGAATGCTACTTACTTAAACTTAAAATGATAATGGAAATATTAAACTGTGTAAGCGACTCCCCATCATTCTGAATTTAGGTACTATTTATTTGATTTTTTTTAGAATTGTTGTTAGAATTCTTTGGAAACCATTTTTGCAAATTGGTTACTTATGTAATAATTAGGGCCCCATGTCAAAATTAAACCCAACAAATAACTCAATGATGATTTTTTTTTTTTTGATAGAAAATGAGGACGACGATGAGGACGCCGAAGATTTCGAGTACGAAAATTACATGTACAGAATGCCTCAGCCGGATCCATCGATAGATACTAGTCGGATCGACGAAATACCAGCAAAAGAACCAAAATTCAATGCTATGCCGTTGAAATCGGCCTTGAAAAAGAAACCAGGAACACCACAGAACACACCGACACAGGAAAATAGGCCGCTAACCGTTAGGCAACAAGAGTACAACTCCAGTTTTAAGTGAGTATAAATTTTGTGCTAATGAAAGTTTATTAAGTGTCTTCTGTTTTGAGGTTACAGACTTGTTTTCCATATTAGACAAACTTCAATTTTTAGTTCTACATTTGCATTAACTTCAGTTATTAATTTTATTTTATAAAAACAGTTTTAGTTTCCGTTTAATGTTTCATTTTTGTCAAATACTAATAATAGAAATTGAAGTATAGGAGCTTGATATGATTTAAGCCTATTTCAAAATTTAGAATGTGGATGTAATTTAAAAAATATATAATGAATTTAATAATTATATATGTAACTGATACTTTTTAGTTTTTCCCGAGTATTATATAATAATAATATTAAGATAAAATTGGCCCTAGCATAATATGTATATGATAGGAGCATTTTGTTTTTATTACATATTTAAAATAGTAACGATTCATATTTTTATTTTCCATTTTCTGTTTAGAAAAAAACAATTCAAATTCAGTTTTTAAAATGCTGATATAAATAGCATATTATCAAAACAAGTTTACTCAAAATTGGAAACACTATAAAATAAATTAAATAATTTTGACTGTTCTAATTTGATTTTATTTTACTACCAACTCTACCAGAAGGCCACAAATGAGGCCAAGGATTAAATTTTGGTAAATATTACTTCATGTAGATCGTTTTTTAGACATGAATGTTATCAACTGTTCATCCACCTTTTGTTAAACACCATTTCATTATAATTTCAAGGTCATGTTACAGATTCATATTTTACATTTGTATCTAACAATAGTAATTTATTTGTGCATTCAGTAATTTTTCTGTCTCTGCTCTTTACATAACTTCGAGGTTTTATTAATATTCTTAATACAACAAATATAGTTTTATCTTCATAGTCATGTTAGAGATTTGATAGGATAAGATACCAAACTAAAGTAACATAAACGTGACACCAACAACAGAGGGCAGCACTTCAACCAGAATGATAGTAATTATTCCACAGACTGACCAGAAATTGTTAATCTCCTATTTGAAATAAAAGAATATGGAATTAAGACAATCTTTTAGAAACACCAAAAATTATATTAACAATAACAAAATTTGATATTATAAATCTTAATAAACAATAGAGTAAAAGAGAAAAAATCCTGGACCATGAGACCAGAAAGTCAATAGCACAGAGAAACGAACGAAATTAAATAAAAGAGCAGGAAAATTGAAGAATACAAGAAGAGACAATTCAGATATTTTTCTGGTTCAGTAAAAAAAAGGTTGACAAATTAATTAGGAGATACACCAGATTTAAGTGATATAGAAGTGTAAGTTCAATTTAACTCAGAATCCCACAAGTACAGAACAATCGGTTAAACTTATGATACACTCTATAATTATAAATATCAGAATAATTTTCAACATATTGAAAATAGAGATAAAATTTAGAACCGATTTTTTTTAGAATTTAATTATATTCTATATTAAGAATTTGCAGTCAATAAAAACATAAATGACTAAGAGGCGGGCAAACAGAAACCTATGTAATTGTTGAATGAAGAATCTTTAAACGGTCATTTTTTAAATTGTTTTTTGTTATTACTTGGATGCAGGAGAGTATTTCCATTATTTTTATTGGGAGGGGGGCAAGAAAAGTACCATAACATTTTCACTGGGGTGAGGCAAGCAAAATTGAATACTATGTAGAAATTCAAAATTATTTTATCTTCAACATATTAAGGTGGCAACTGCTGAGAGTAAAAAAATATATTATAGGAAAATATAACTTAATAAAAGCAGAACTGTTTTCAACGTTACTATTTAGTAGGTATTGTGAAAACAACGGAGGCTTTTTTCCTAATTTTTAACTGAATATTTGAAGTAAGGGAGTGTACTTTTCTTCCAGAAGGTATTATTCATAATTTATTCTGCCAGAACTGGACATTTCAAGGTCCAGCTCGGCGCCAAATTTAGTTTAATGCACGAATGAACTGCTCGGTTTTGTGTGACGAGTTATTAAACTGGGGCTAAGTGTCTAAGATCACTAGTTGATCTAGCCTCCCTGAATGTATCTCTTCACAGTTGTCAAATTTAAACCATTTTTGCAACCATGTTTTGTATAATAATTGCGAACTGTAGCTGCCAAACCTTCATTATTTTTAAAATGTTACTTCAGAACAGTTTGAAATTCATTATGGTGGAACATATTCACATTAATTTTAGGCATGTTCAATGGGTTGATGTAGTTTTTGTGCGTTTTCTAAATGGTTTAGTTTGTGTTCACAATGTAAATTTGATAAGGATTTCACCGGAAATCATATTACAAAGAGATTTGGTATATGCTACCAAAAATGTGCTATTTAGTAAATTAATACGAACTGGCAGATGTACATGAATGATTAGTCCCGGGACTGGTACACAGATGGCACCGCCAATGCCATGCCACTTTTGTTTTTCGTTAGTACCAATCTTCAATAGACGTAAAGAAAACAACACATTCATTTCAGTCGTCGAAATATTAAACATTAAGTGACGCAATACATTGATTTCGAAAAATAATAAACGAGTTTTGTATGTTAGACAAACACTGTTTTTTAATGGAAAAAACAAGTTGAAGCTCACTAATGGTTTGAAAAGTGTTACCGGGAAAAGTGGCCCATCGAGGACAACTATTTGTCTGAGAAAAACTACCAACAAAAACAACTATTTGCCAAGAGAATGCCGATTTAAAGGTCATCGATCAACCACCGAAGACGCGGAGCGGCCAAGTGGTCCAAATGAGATGGTAATGCCCAAGAACAATAAAAAAAATTGACAAATTATTATGTATGATAGTAAAGTGTAGTTACAAGAGACAGCAGACATCCTAAAGATATGAAATGGCCAGCCATTCAAAATTGTGTATGAAAATTTGGGTATGAATTAACTCTTTTCCAAGAGAGTGCGTTTGTTCACATTGGAACAAAAATAAGAATTGCTGTCTTGGAACACTATTTGCAACTGTCTATACGTGGTAGCAACAATTTATTTATTGGCACAACACAATGCCTGGATTCATCACTATATCTCGGACCAGGAAAAAAATTCAGCCGAGTTGTGAGGAGAAAGTGAAAGAAAGCCAGTCAAAACGTCGGAAGTCACAACAATCAACAGGCAAAGGTGATGGATGGCCTCTGTATTTTGGGACGGAATTTTACTCGTCGACTTTTTTCCCAAGAGCCAAACGATCATGAGATACCACTTCATTGTGTTATCGGATCGATTGGATGCCGAAATTAAGCAGAAACAATCTTTTTTTTTACCACGAGTCGAAGAAGACGATGGTTAAATTGAAGTATTTACGAATCGAGTTGCTTCCACACCCCCACATTCACCAGATCTGACCCCATCCATCGGTCTCTAATTCAGACACTAGGTTCGAGGATATCTTGTGTTTTAGAGAGGAGATCTTCGTGTTTCAGAAGGGCAATCGTACTAAATTTACTTGGTATTAAAAATAGACTATATGCGGTTTAAGCCCACAGAAATTAATTTATACCAAGCTCTTGGGTTTTAGAATCCCTCGCTTTAGTGTTGAATCCACTAACTTTGAATCCATCAAAAAAAGCTCAAGGGGAAAAAATCTGACTCCAGTGAGGTTATAGCCGCTTATGAGGCCTTTTTTGTGGCATACTACAAATCGATATAAACCCGAATTTTGCAAAAATGTGTTTTACTGATTAAGTTAGTTTTTCATTAGTTGCTGAACTTTTTGACCCATATGTTAAAGCTGATCAGAAAGACTCCATCCTAGAAGATGAATAATTAAAATAGAAATGAATATTCAAAGGCTACCCTAGCTAGAACCAAGCCTAGCAATCAAACAACACTTTATAAACCAAGCTCTAGACTTGGTTTTAAATAGAACACCACTTTATAAAGCATTGGTGTTATTTACAGCCTATTAACTATAAACTTGCCTTTTAAAACTTTATTTCCCTTTTAAATGTTCATACTTTGCTTACTCACATTATTCTAAATAATATTTGTATTGCACAATTCACCGAAAGTACGTAATTTATGTTCTCAGCACCGGCAAGCCCGTGAGATTCGGCATGTCTTCCACCATCGAAAACAAAGAGAACGCCCGCCCGTTCGTCATCAAAGAAGACGAAAGCGATAGTGATTCCAACGACGGTCCCATTCAGTACCGAGACGAGGACAACATGTCAGAGGAGAAACGTTTAGCTTTGAAGTTAGCTCGAAAGGAAAGCTTGTCTTTGAAGTTGGCGCTCCGACCCGATCGGCAAGAGCTCATAAACAGAAACATTTTGCAAATCCAATCCGATAACGAAAGGCAGGAAGCGAAAGAAGCGATTGGCGCGAGGCTGATCAGGAGATTGAGCATGAGACCTACACAAGAAGAATTAGAAGAGAGGAACATTTTGAAAAGTTAGTATTCAAATTCTACATCTTCATAAATGTTGTGTCATCTTCTTTTTCAATTCTCGTATTAGGCATATTGCCTGTTCCTGTAATCCTTTGTCCCTCGACCTACCAATACTTCATTCTGTGTACATGTTCTTTTCTTCAGGTCACACATTTTCATTATATTTCTTATTTTTTCAGCTAATCATTTATCCTCTTTAGAAACTCCAGTTCTTGCGTCCTTGTCTTTTTATTGTTGCCATAATTTCACATCCACAGCTGGTTGTTGGCACAGTAATCAAGATCTGCAAGATTTGGTTGTAGGATAGTAAGGGTCATTTCCGAAGTAATTTGAATTGGCCTATCATGACAGTATTTTGAAATATTTGATGTTATGCTCATCAAAAATGGCTATTTTTGGCTATATAGAAGATTAGATACAGGCTGCCCAAGAATTTTGTAATTTTATTTCTATTTTTATTCTTCCCTTCAAAATGCGTTTTTGAGTGCTGCTGTGCTATGTCTGTCATGAGTAATGGTACTTTTAAGATATCCTGATTATTATCATAAAGTCATTTTTTGCCAAAACGACTTAGTCAATTGATGATACCAAATACAAAAGATTAGATTAAAAACAAGTCAAGACGGAGGATCCAAGATGGCTGACAACTACATCAGCAACGAAAACTATCTCGAAAAAAACACATTCTTTATTGAGAGGTTAATGTTTAGTTTCCTTCAACAAATTTTAATTTCAATTTGATTAGATGACTGGACTTCGAGGGTTCATCTACCAATTTTTTTACTTCTATGGTAGAAAGGGATGATTTTTAACTTTTTGTTTCTTCATAAATGTAGTTTGTGGAGATTTTTGTGTTCCTATGGTATAAGTAGCCCTTTATGTACCTATAGTATAAATTTATAGGGCGCGAAGACCTACTGCACATATTTCACCTCAGCGACCTCAAAAACTAACATATACCAAATTCACGCCTTGTCTCCGGCAGCAATCACAATCCTATTATTTGTAGGCCTTTCTCAAGCAACATTTCCACAAGAGATTCATATTGAATCTCCTAAATGCCTTTTTAAAATCCATGAATGTTGAATGGTTTTCCTTTGTGGACCTGTAGGGTTTTCGATTATTTTCGTGAATACTCCACTCCATCAACTGTTATTCCTTTCCTTGACCCCCTTTTGCTCTTCATTTATCAGATGTGGTGACTGGAATTTAGTATCTTAGCATAGATATTCTGTGTTCAGTAAGCTATTCTGGCACTCGTTTTTGTTGCCTTTGTTTTTAAATAGAAATAACTTTAGCACTAGTCCATTTTGTAGGAACCACTGCGTCCTTCCGACAAATGTAGTACAGATAAACGTCCTGATTTGATATTAGGCTCGCATATTTCCATAATTCTGCTGTTATGAGATCTAAACTTTTCATATTTTGTTCTTTGGATTATTTATCTACTATCCTTCTTCCTTTACACTCCAGTTGTGGATACTGAGAAACACATTCTTGTTGTCTTTTGTTACTAAAATATTCGTCTTTGCTTATTGTTTTCATATGTCTATCTTATCACTGTTCATGTGCTGGTTTTATTACTTTTATGTTTTTTTGGGCAATAACACCACAATAGAAATAAAACGACGTATATTGCAGGAATACCAAACGTTTCAAAGTCTATTCTGACTTCGTTGTCAATGGCTTTATATTTATTAGTTTGACACAGTTTAAATTTTCTGTATATATATTTCTCTGTATGGGTTTCAGCTATTAATTTATACTCATTCTTTTTCTCTAATAACCTCTAATTCTCCGTTCTAGGTTATTTGACCTTACTAGGTTCTGCGTTTTTGTTCGCTGCTATAACTTCGTTTGCTATATTTTTAATTGTTTCTCTACGATTTGACCACTGTGTCTTAAACTCTGTGTCTAAGTGTATTTTTTCATGATTTGTTTCATTTCTCATTTTATATAAATCATAGACACTCTCATCGTTTGTCTGTCACTGTGCCGGCTACATTATTATTTATTAAATACTCTTGATGTTCATATATATTTATGTACGCCCCTTATCGTATCTGTGTTTTTTCTATTTATACATTTACTATGTATTTTCTCCCCTAAACATCCCAGTAGTCATTTGTATTGATTTGTACTATAAAACAAATTGATTTTTGCAGAACAAAGTCCCGCTGAAGAAAAGAAACAGAAAGAGGAAAAGAAACGTTTCTTATTGCGTAAATTAAGCTTCAGGCCGACAGTTGAAGAGCTCAAAGAAAAGAAGATCATCAGATTTAATGACTACATTGAGGTGACCCAGGCGCACGATTACGACAGAAGAGCGGACAAACCTTGGACCAGGTTGACGCCGAAGGATAAGGCTGCCATTCGAAAAGAGCTCAACGAGTTCAAAAGCTCAGAAATGTCAGTGCACGAGGATAGTCGGCATTTGACAAGGTAATCATACTTTTTAATTCCTTTAATATCATAGTTGTGACATCTTTACTTAATGTGTATGCACTTATTGGGAATAATCCTACAACTGAAATACAACTCCCTTACCACATCAAAATATTACATTCAAAACAAATAAATATCACCTTACTTTTTTACAGTACGCAAGCTGACCTTTCGCAATAAATTCTTTATCGCGGTCTGCGAACAAAAGCAAAAATCCGATGTTGATATGATTCCTGTTTTATTAACTCGGTTGCAAATTTAAATTATTATTTTTTAAATAAGCTTTCATTTTATAGGAATAGTAGAGAATTTTGTTTTTGTTGCTGTTTTGCAAATAAATGGGTAATTATACACTTGTAAGTGCTTACTTTCATTGAACAAGTTCGAACCATTTTTTCTCAGAAACCATAAACTTTTTGACATATGTTAATAAGACTTTTTTATTTACACTGATCAGTTCTATCATCTACCAAAATATCTACACTGCATTATGTTACACCCTGTATTTACAAACCATGAAAGAGAAAATTAAAATACAAATGAAAGTAAAAAGTTTAGAGAAAAATTTGATGTATTGAGAAATGTTTGATGGACTGCGATGATGAATCAGTGTGACATGTCTTAAATCATTTGCATTATTATACTGTAGTAGCTTTTATTTTTTGTATTAAAATATTTTAGTCGTAAAACATATAAAATGTATTAATAAAATCTGAGTAAATATCTTCCATGAAACCTTGATGGAGAGGACGGAGCTACCAATAGACTCAATCATGGACTTACTTGAATGTTGGCTCAAGAGCTGCTACTTTCAGGATTCATTAGATTCACCATGAAGACGGAAGAGAGTGGGTGCCTACCATTTCTTGATGTAAAGTGTCAAAGGACTAGGACCGGAATCCAAACAAAAGTCTACAGGAAGGCTACACATACAGGATTATACCTTCAATACAATTCCAACCACCCATCAGCAACGAAAATTGGCATCATCAAAAAACACTAATCCATAGAGCCAAGAATACCTGCAGCACACCAGAAGCACTCAAAGAAGAACAAGTGAAACTTAGAGAAGGCCTTTTGGCGGATGGAAACGATCATTACCAAGGCGTTTGAAGAGCTGAACAAACCACCTAGGCAGGAAGAGGACACCACGGTAGCAACTCTACTATTACCGTATACTAGAGGCTTGTCGGAGAAGAATTGCACACAGCTATGGAATCAGAATGATCTTCAAAAGCAACGACACCTTGAGGAGCATGATAACAAGAACGAGGCCCGACGCACCAGCAATACCAAATAACTGTATATACAGCATACCGTGTGAATGTAGCAATCTTTACATCGGAGGGACGAAGCGACCGCTACTCAAAGGGCGGAGGTAACGAAGTCTGGGCTAGCTAATCACGCATGGACCGAACACCATAATATCAACTGGGACTAGGCCAGAAGAATTCACAAGGAAGAACACTGGTACAAAAGAAAATTCATAGAGACAGCATATATAATCTCTAACGAAAATATAATTAGCGAGCCCAGCGTCCAAATTAAAAATATTTGGCCAGCTCTTCTTCGGCCTCTGCCGCTACGCATCACCGGCAACCAGCCGCCAGGTTAAGCGTATAATATAAATACCAGGGATAACCTGAATTTTCTATCATTCACCTGTTGACGATAGCAGATACACAGCTCTTGAAACGTTGTGACGATAGAAGTCCAAGGAAACTTAGTGATTTTAACATAAAAAATGAGTATTTTAACTTGGAAGAAAGTAACTTCTCTGGGTTTAAACTCCCTAATGCTAATGTTTTTTTTTTATTTATTAGCCCAAGAAATACTATGTGTGCAAAAACAAAACCCCACTATTCGTGTAAATTTAGTACAATAATGATGTTTACGATTCCCCCCATCATGAATTATGCAACTGTATTCTCTGAAAATCCTTGTTTGGATCACCACTGGTCTGTTCACTGTTGAATACGATCTTTTTCTGACTTAGTTTACGCCATATACATTAAGATCATGCATTACTTGTTAAATAATTATTCATTATTTTTGTTTTTCTTTTTCAGATTCCATAGGCCTTGACAATTGCAAGGGTCATTAGAAAAGGAAAAAAATACTGTGATGGGTTTAGTTTTAGTGTTCTTTCCCATAATAGCTTATATCAAGATAAGTTTTAAACAAGTTGAATGAAATTTATGAAATAAGACTCTGGATTAGTAATGTTTTTTGTTCTTGTACAAAAGTGTTTTTTTATTATTATACACAAGAAATTTTTATCTTTGATTAGATTTATATAAATAGTAATGATGTACATTGTTTTGTTCGGTTAGGCAAAATCACAAATTGTACATACATAGTTCATTTATATACATAAATAATGTTTATGCGTTCGTCCTTGTAAAACAAATACACATCACAGCTCTGTGCACACGCTGCACAAATCTCGTGTGGCTGTATGAGTACAGAATTTTGGCAGACATTTTTTGTTCTAACTATGCTTTTTCGTTACCGACATGTTTGATTATTGGATCCGGTACTTTACCGAGGACCTGTTGTTGGAAATTTGCCATCTTCTGTATTTAGAGGAAGATTTTCCCGTTGTTTTATTCTTAATTCTAGTGAAATTTGTGTTTCACCTTTAATTTTACACTTTCTGTTTACTTTTATCACATCTTTACGTGCTTTGTTCTCACAAACGAAGTCGACTTTTATGTTTACCTGTAAAAAATTGTTACGTTGTAATTTTATTTTGTAATCCTACTTGTTTGATAATTCAGTATTAAAATTTTTCGATTTCCTCAAATAGTACCACAATTCTAGATGAATTAGAGCCTGTAAATGGAAATTTTATGCGAAAATTGTTACAAAAATGCTTGTAAAATAGAATTTTCTCAGTGCTTTTAAATTAAAACAAAAAAGAATGCAACATATGCTCTATCTATTACTATAAACTAATTGTAATTCATACTCAATCAATTTATACTGATTTTAATAATAAGAAATGTCTTCCAAATAAATGAGACATTAAAAATGAGTTTTTTTTTTAAACAATAATTCATGCTTAAAGTCTTCCATCAGGTAAGTACATCTTATATTATATAACGTGTTTTTATATTATAGATACACGAAATTTAAATTTAATTGAATGAAATTGAAATCACTGAATATTATGCTAGACACCAAAATTAAAGAATAAATCAGGAGTGAATGAACACATGCGCTGTAGAATTCATCAGATAAAGATGTATAAAAGTGATTATTGTTTGTGTTTCATGAATTAAATTTCATTGTGTGACCTAATTATTCTTGTACTATTTTTATATTCAGTTTAAAAAAGAAGTTAATTTAAAATCACAGGTAAGGGCATCAGATTCACCAATGACTAGTAAAACAGTGTGCATTTAAAGTATGGAATATACCAAATAAAATCTATTAAGATAAAAGAAAATAAAAACCCTGGGGTCAATGTAATTTAAAATGCGCAAATTTGGATATAAATAGATTTCTCAAGACGTCATTAATGTGGTCTTTATGACGTCTTAAGGCCGCCGTACACGGACTGCTCGAGCAGTTAGCGGCTGAGTGAAATACACGGACCGCTCGAGCGGTCGGCGTCGACTGCTTGAGCTGTCGGTTGTTGACTGCTCGAGCAGTTGATTTTCTACCACAGTCGAGTCATGGATTCTGACGAGGAAGCACTGCTTTTGCTGCTCCTGCTCAGGCGGAGACGACGGCGGCGACGTCAAAAGAGAATATTTTGGGTTCATCCAATTTTGCAATTAAGAGAACAACATGGACAATTCCATCATTTGTTTATGGAACTTAGAAGTGATGAAGAAAAATTTTTCAACTATTTTAGAATGTCAATGTCTTCGTTTGATGAATTGTATAATATACTAAAGTCTCACATTAAACGTGAAGACACAATTATGAGGAGAAGTATCCAACCTGAAGAAAGACTAGCAGTAACATTGAGGTAAGAAAAATATATAGTAATTATTAAAATTTTTATTCATTAAAAATATTGGAAATTACATCATCGGACATTACAGAACATGATGAAAGGTCTTCAGATTGAGAATTTTGGTCATCAGCCATTGATGTAGAGGGGCCGGTTGCTGATCTAGAGGGGCCAGGCACTGATGTAGAGGTAGAAGGGCCAGTATTATAACCCCATTGTCCACGATAATCATTAAACGATGAATATTCCCTGTCACCATAACTCGAAGGATATGTGTGATTTCTCATCCCTTTAAAGTATTTCACTACGTTAAGTATTTCGGTCTTAGCATCTAATTTATAATGCTCATTAATTTTTTTTGAATTCACCAACTAATGATAGTAAAAACAATTTATCTTCATCTTCATTATCAATGCGCGAATTCTGCGATTTTTCATCGAAACGTTTGGATAATTTTTCAGTTAAGACGTTCTCATCTGTGATTGTAGTAATTAATTTTCTTTTGTTTCTTTCTCTGGGTATTTTATTTTGACGATTTTCGCTTTCTTCGGACGTAATTTCAATGTGCTCACTTTCTTGTAAACTATTTGTTTTGTCGGGTCTATCTTCTATTAGTGCCTTTAAAAAAGACATCTGCTGATAATATGCATATGGCCGAATGTTGAGGGCTGCTGAACCACTCTTTGGTTTAATTTTTTTAGCATATCTGGAGTATCCATCTCTTAATGTTTTCCATTTTTTCTGTATTAACATCGCTGTAACAACAAAAAAATATAAGTTAGTATAATTGATTGATTTATAAATATGTTTTTACAGGTATTTGGCAACTGGATGTACATTTATGGATTTGCAATATAGTTTTAGAATAGCATCAACAACAATAGGTAAGATAGTGAAATATATGGATACATATGAAGGATATGTGTATGGAACAACTAACTGAAGAGAAATGGAAAGACATAATAAATGGTTTCAAAAAAAATGCTAAGTTTCCGAACTGCCTCGGTACCGTTGATGGCAAACATATTAGAATAATACAACCCGCGCAAAGTGGATCGTCATATTATAACTATAAAAATTATTTTTCGATAATACTTCTAGCAGTATGTGATAGTAATTATATGTTCACTTTCGTGGATATAGGCTCATATGGAAGGCACGCTGACTCGACTATTTTCGAAGAGAGTTGTCTATATAAAATGTTACAAGAAAAAAAGTTAAACATACCTCCACCTTCTGCAATATCACAAAATGGACCGTTATTACCGAATGTGTTTATTGGGGATGAAGCGTTTAGCTTGCAGGAAAATTTAATGCGTCCATATGGTGGCAAGAATTTACCAGAGAAAAAATTAATTTTTAACTATCGGTTATCACGTGCCAGGCGATATATTGAATGCACGTTTGGCATATTAGCTAATAAATGGCGGATCTTTCATAGACCACTTAACGTCAATGTTGATTTCGCAGTGGATATAGTAAAATCATCGTGTGTTCTTCACAACTACGTAAAACAACGAGATGGAAATAAATTTGAGGATACGTTTGAGGGTCTTCCTCATTCTATAATACATTCAACCCAGCAAGTTCGTCCAGGTGGACCTATGTTAACAACAATCCGTGAAGAATTTGCTAATTACTTTGTGAGCGAAGAAGGCAAACTAGATTGGCAATGGAATATGATATAAATCAATAAATATGTGTGTGACTTTATAATATGACAAAAACTTAATAAATGTGTGTGTAAAATGACTGACTTTTTTACTTACCGATTTGATTTTTTTCTTGAACTGGTTTTTCATCAAAGTTCTCAATTACTGGGGCGCAAATAATTGCCCATGCATTGTTCTTCTTTATTTTGTCGCTGTGTTCCTTAAGTTTATAGTTCCAAATAAGTTCTTGCGTTTTAATTGCACTAATAAGCGCATCACTATCGCACACGCCCTCCATGTTCAAAAAACAGTCGGCAAATGAGACCCGAGACAAAAACAGACGCCGCGAGGCCGCAAAGAGCGGGGAGAGGGAAGTCGGAGAGCTGTCGACTGCTCGAGGAGTCGGTGTATGCCTCGCAACCGCTCGCGAGCGGTCGACGGCACGATGGAATTTCATCATGCAGTTGACGGCTTGAAGCGGTCGCGACTGCTCGAGCAGTCGTGTGTACGGCAGCGAATGAATGACTATAGTTCACCGCGCGGTCGCGGCTTTAAGCAGTCGGTCTCAACTGCTTGAAGCAGTCCGTGTACGGCGGCACTTACTCCAATATTTGATATAATGATTTGAAAAATCTAGTAATTCTACATACAGGACCTCTAAAAAAATCAACTGAAAAGTATAAATGTAACAAAAGAATAAGAAAAAATCAAAGCAAGTATTCAAATTGGCCACCATTTATTAGTTGACAATGAGCAATGAGAATTTCAATTTTTTTAACAGTGGTTAACACTTGAGAATTGACTAGTCTGATTATTTCCATTATTCTTATCAGTTATCTTTAAACCCCACAAAAAAAAATTGAGCGGAGTTAGGTCTGGAAATCTAGTAGGCCATTCAATCGGCCCTCTCCTACCAATCCATTTGTTTGTGAATAATGTGGGGGTGCAGCGTCCTGCTGAAATCATAGACGTACTATTTATTATACCTTCAATAAAAAACGGACCTATGACTGTAGTGCCGATAATGCCTGCCCAGCACATACGTTGACTTCTGTGCGCGTTGTGTATGTGCTTCCATCATCCAGTATTAGTTTTCAAGTGCCTAATATCTACAGTTGTGTTTTAACAGAATCATTTAAACAAACAGTTGCTTCGTCAGAGAAAATTATACGACTTGAAAATTGCAGATCGTTATGGCATAGCCACATCGTTGTTTCACAAAATTCAACTCTTAGTTAATCTTCATTAAGTTTTTGTGCCAAATGAACTTTGTATGGATGCCATTTGTTATGCTTTAGGGATTTTAAAACCGAAGGCTGACTTAATCCTTGCTTTATTGCGATCTGACGGCTTGATAAGGAAGGTTTTTCTGTTAATAAAACATTCAATTGTTTTTCTTCTGATATTGCTGGATGACCGGATTTAGACTGATCACAGTTCCTAAATTTGGCATGTATCTTACTTATGTTTGATCTTGTAATAGGTGAGTCAGGGTACTTATTGTTAAATAATTCGCATACTTGTTCTTGTGTGCGAGTCGTCTCTCCATAACCGATCATAATGAAAATTTTAATACGTTGGTTTTCATTTAGACTCGTCATACTTTACTTTTTAATGCAATCAAAATTTCAATTTTAAAGTCTATGAACTATCAAATTTGACATTTATTATGCTAGAAAGGCAAAATCAACTGTTTATTCATTGTTTGGGAAAAAATTAAGCAAAAACGAGCAAAACATCGATCTTTAACAAAACATGAAAAGTAGCGAAAAACTTTTTTCTCAAAAAAAACCAACGAATTTGAAAATTGCATTGCTCATTGTTAGCTAGTAAATGGTGGCCAATTTGAACAATTACCTTGATTTTTTCTTATTCTTTTGTTACATTTATACCTTTCAATTAATTTTTTTGATAAAAGAGAAACAAAATCTAGAAAAACTTGTTATGTAACCGATTTGATTTCAAATCGATTATCAAATATTGGAGTTGCCATTTAAAAAAGCTATGTGTATGACGTCTTACAGACCACATTAATGACCTCATGAGAAAATCTATTTATGTCCAAAATTGCGCATTATTAAATTAAGATTGACGTGTCCATACTTTACGTGCACACTGTATATTAGTATCCATTGATTTATATGTATAATAGTGATGTGCAAAATATATATATCCAATATCGGATACTTTGTGAAGTTAGAAGTATGGGATATTATTTTTGTAACATATAGAGTACTCCACAGGTCATACAGAGACAGATATTCTGTTGTGACATTTGACAGTTTCCAGTTTCATCTCGCCATCTAGCGAGTGGAGAATTAATTTTAAAACTATATTTATTATATTATAATAATATAATAATAATACTATAATTGGCTCATTCAGGTGCTGAAACTGTATAAAGTAAATAATTGTATTCTTAACTTTTTAGAATATGTCATGACTACCTGGCAAACCAAAATCTTTCTGAATGAAGCCGACTATTCGATACAAACCGACTCTATCCCAATCAGAAGGGGTATATTCCAGGGAGACTCTCTTAGCCCGCTGTGGTTCTGCCTTGCCATGAACCCACTCTCACACAAACTGAACGCGACTAACTTTGGATTCAGTCTCAAACACAACAACGTACAAGCACTAAAGATAAACCATTTGTTATACATGGACGACTTAAAGTTAATGGCAGCTACGAAACAATAGCTGCATGATATGATTAAAATAGTAGAAAGGTTCTCTAATGACATCCATATGCAATTTGGCTTAGACAAATGCCGAATTATCAATATCGTGAAAGGCAAAATACAGCAGGGGCTCTACGAAATGAGAGGTGGCACCTCAGTTGAATCCATGGAGGAGGGCCATACTTACAAATACCTTGGAATAAAGCAGGCTCAACGAATTGATCACTCCACCATGAAAAAGGACCTATCAACAGAGTCCTATAGAAGGTTAAGACGACTGTTGAAAACTAAGCTTAACAGTAAAAATCTGTTTCAGGCTATTAACACCTACGCGTGCTCAGTACTCAGTTACTCATTCGGAATAGTTAAATGGTGCAAGACTGACATTGAACAACTACAACGAAAAGTTCGAGTTCTACTAACAAAAGCTCAAAATCACCATCCAAAGAGCTCCGTCGAACGTACAACGTTGCCACGGTATGAAGGAGGAAGAGGATCGGCAGATATAGGCAAGTTACGTGATCAATAAATTTCCAATTTGCGTAATCATTTCCAGAAACTAGCAGAATTTTCTGATCTACACAGTGTCATATGTCAAGTTGATGACTCAACACCTCTGCGACTGACAGAACATCAAGTTCAAGTATACCACCAGACAACTGATCAGATCAGAAACTGCTCAAATGGAAAGAGAAGCCGCTTCATGGAAGGCATATAAACGACGTCAACCAAGATTATGTCGACAGTTCAGCGTCGAACTACTGGTTGATCTCTGGTGTTATGTTTCCTGAAACGGAAGGCTTTATATTGGCAATCTAAGATCAAGTAATTCCAACTAAGAACTATCTAAAGTACATCGTCAAAGACCCTTCTATCAACAACGACAGGTGCAGATATGGTTGCCAAACATCTGAATCTATCCAGCATATCACAGGAGGTTGCCAAGCGTTCGCTGCAACTGAATACAAAGAACGACACGATGCTGTGGCAAAAATACTGCACCAGGAACTAACGTTGAATCTCGAGCTATCACAGTCGGTGAGACAGCCCTACTATAAATACAAACCAGAATCTATTTTAGACAATAACAACTACAAACTGTACTGGGACCGGACGATATTGACCGATCGGACTGTTGCTCACAATAGACTAGATATAGTTTTGGTAGATAAAGTCTCTAGAAAAACAACCTTAATTGACATAGCAATCCCTAACAACAATAATATAAATATTAAGCAGGCTGAAAAAATAGCCAAATACAGGGGTCTAGAATTTCAAATAAAGAGACAATGGGACATGAACAACACTCGAACAGTACCAATTGTTTTGTCAACAACAGGAGTAGTCCCAAAACATCTATTAAACAATTTGAAATACCTCGGTCTGGACGAACATCTTTACCAACTGATGCAAAAAGCCGTCCTGTTGGGAACAGCCCGGACGGTTAGAAAATTCATGGGGAACGGCAGCCACGACGTCAACCATGGGCCTGATAACCTGGCAAGGGCTCCCACAAAGCTAAACCCTTTTGATATGCAGTATATCTGGGGTTTAGTGAATTTTCCCCTAAGGACACACTATGTGTGGCTTAGAGGGAGTGTGATGCCATACATTGTATGGTCAAGTCGAACTATAATATAATATTATATTAAATAGCCAAAGATAGAGATTTGGAATTTCAAATAAAGACACAGTGGGACATGAACAACACACGAACTGTACCAATTGTTATGTCAACGACATGACTAGTCTCAAAACATCTATTAAACAATCTAAAATACCTCGATCTGGACGAACATCTTTACAAACAAATGCAAAAAGCCGTCCTGTTAGGAACAGTCCGGACGGTCAGGAAATTCATGGGAAACTGCCGCCATGACTCCAACCACGGGCCTGAAAACCTGGCAAGGGCTCCCACAGAGCTAAACCCTTTTGATATCTAGGATATCTGGGGTTTAGTGAATTTTCCCCAAAGGCACTCATAGCGTGCTTTAGAGGGAGTGTGATGCCATACATTGTATGGTCAAGTCGAGATTAATATTATATAATAATAATACTGTATTATAATAAATATAGTTTTGAAATTACTTCTCCACTCACTAGATGGCTAGATGAAACCTGTTAAATGTCATTAGTTTCCTAATTAAATTAGTAGGAACCTGAAGGTACTCTGGGCAATTGGTGTGTAAATGATTTAAATACAATAACCAAAGGATAGGTGATGCCTGCGTTATTTGTAAACAACCGATTTACTTGATTTAGCGTGTGTTTAGTAGGGATGCACGATCCGCAGAAATTAATCGATATTGTGGATCGATACGGATTACCGAAGAAAATTGTTTAGATATAGATTCCGTTTATATTGCAGTATTTTTCCTTCCTTAATTTAAGTTAGAATAATACAGATTTGTCAGGTTTGATTTTGAAATATTACGGTCGGTATTCGTCTTTTATCTTATTAAGCCGACACCAAATGTTAAACATGCTAAAAATGTTTATGTGAATAATTTTAATAATTTTCGTTATTTATTAATTCCCATTTCCCTTCTTCCCCTTGTCAAGTATACAGTGTTAGAATTGTAAGGTGTATCCAAAGATATCGATACAGATAACAGTTCGTAGAGGTTTAATGAGATACCCCAAGGCCCAAGGTGAAATATTTTAATGATGTACCCAACTAAGAAATGGTGCGGTTTATTTTAAATTTATCCTTGTGAGATAAGAAAAGAATTTTGATTTAATACTTTTGGATCTTTTGTATTAGTAATAAGAAATTCGTGTCATATTTGATTTAAATATGAAAGGCATAAAAAGTGCAGTGTTTCCGATTGTAAATATTTAAATATTTAAATGGCAATCACCATAGATTTCCCTCTATTAAGGAAACGAAGTTGTTTAAAATATTGCTGGAGAAATTAAATAAACCAACTTGAATGAATTTAAAAGTATCTTTTATCTATAATTCTTAACAAGTATGTGGACAAGATTCATACAAATCTTATGGTACTAGCAGACTTTTACGGTTTTTTCTACCTTCCACACAGCATGAAATATTTACAACATATTTTTACAATAATTCTTGTTTGATTTGAATTATTTCAAAATATTTCTTGAAATATTAGTATGTCCGCGACAAACCCTATTTGAAGTATTTCATGATATGTAGACGCGAAATGTAAGACCGACATCTAGGAAGAGAGTATTTAATGATATATTTCAAAAGATTTTTGTTGCAAATATAAATATATAATAAATATATTTTGGGGAAATATTTGAATGTGTTTTTATAATATATAATGTTTGTTTTGAAAAATTATAAAATATTTCTGAAATCATTGTATTTTTGCGACAAAAAACCGTTTGAATTATTTCATGAAATGAAGTAAATTGATTATATTTTATTCATTATGTTATCAAAAAGCAATGTATACATATTAGGAATATTAAATGGAAATCTCATGGCAATATGTCAACAAAGTATTTAGAATATGGAAGGTTGAGCTCCACAGTCCATAATTTATAAACAAAAAAAATGAAACATTACAGTTCCCTGTAAATTTATGTTTTGCTGTGTACCCAACCACGAGATGTAGTAGCTTCTTATATTTAAACAAATTTCTATGCAACATTTTCTCCATTATTCAGGAAGATAAATTCCAACTAGCACATGGGGTGTTTACTGTTTTGCTTAAGATTTACAGTGACAATCACTGACATGAACTTGCGATTCAGCACTGATCTTTCAAATCATTTTTATCCTCCACTTATTCTCCTAATACTATTACGAAGTAATAAGTGGTGTGTTCCTCAAGGTTCAGTTCTCGAGCCTTTGCTGTTTAACATGTTTTTCGCTGACCTAGCTTTACTGTTTGGTTCCGATGCAGTGCTGTATGCGGACGACACCAAATTTTTCGAGAATCTATTAGCCACAGATAACCAGCTAAGTAGTGATATTTTTAAGTTAGCACAGTGGTGCAGTGATTGTTGTCTTTATTTGAACTCTGACAGGTGTTCGGTAAACAATCATTACTTTATTAATAACACTCGAATAGTCCCTGTTGTTATCATTGGATTAATTGTTTCCAACGATTTGAAATGGTCTGCTCATATTTCCAAAGTAACAAGAAAAGCCAACTCTCTGGCATTCATAATTTCATTGGTTTTTAAAAATATGTCTCCTACTTTGCTAAGTAAAATATAGAAATCCTACATACGGCCATGACATGAATTTGCAGTTCCCCTATGGAAGCTATATTTTGCTAAAGACATTGATCTACTCGAACAGACTCATCGTAGAATCTAAAACTGTGCCCCTCCCTTCGTAATTGTCCATACGAGGAACGCCTAGATAAGTTGGGCATTACTTCCCTTACAGACAGGCGATCACGTGGTGATCTTATTGAAACTTATAAGATGCTTCATGGTTTTTATTCGGTGAACTTAAGCGTATTCACAATGAATCTGAATAGCCGACTTACAGGTCATAATTTAAAATTGTGTCCGGAAAGATTTTATAAGTTATTTCCACAATTCTTCATATCCAACCAAATCGTACGTTCATGGAATTCGCTGCCCTCCGAAATAGTGAATGGTATATCCATTAATTCTTTTAAGAATTTATATGATCGATTTGTTACTACTGTGCCCATATAGTTCAGCTAATGTACTTACTCAACTAGTGTACCATTATCCAGTTCTATCGGCAATTTGCCGCCTACACTGCTTCTAATCTAATAATATTAATTGAATAAAGGAAGACAAAGAAACATTATCTTATAGCTTACTCAACAGGAATTACATTGTACTTGCAAAAAGATCTTATGAAATAGTATATGCTACTGCTGTGATTAGTGGTAGAGTATATAAAAACTGCTGCAATAAGAAACTTACTCCAGAACATGTCCTTGCAGATGCATTTGCACAATTTCAATATGCCTTTTTTATTTGCACTAATGGGTTCCCAAATCATAAACATTTAATTATAATGTACATTTAATTACAAAGTTATGAACTCAAAATTTTGGAACAACGAATTCTTCGTAAATTACAATAGTAAAATTGTCGGGAATTCTTAATGAAATTGACATTTACCAAAATGTTAATAATTTAGAGAACTACGAACTATTTACATTGTATTAAGTATGAATATTTCTCAAAATGATAATATTTTTTATAGTTTTATTATCAAACAAGATCTTTACAAAACATACAAACTTTATTTGAAAACCAGTACTAAGGGCAGCAGCTATCGGTTTCCAAATTGTCAATAGCTTTGCGGTTATCCTTTGTACATATATAGAAAAACATCTGTTGTCATATTGTACAAAATCACAGTCTATTTAGGATTGAGATAGCATTTTTTGAAACCCCTACTTTCATACATTGAGGTCTGCTTGAATTCGCGATGTTTTTTAGTTAACTCTTCATCAACTATTTTAAGCATATCTTCGATATGCTCAGTCTTCGCATATTTCCGGAACACCTCACAGATACATTGTATATACCAACTCCCCTTTTGAGTATCGCGAAGAGAAGTAAAACCTGAAAGTAAATCATGAAATATTTTAATCAACATACATTATGTATATTGATTCATTATTAAATACTGCACTTGTACCAAAACTGAATATTATACGGACATGCAAATTTGGTATTTAATATTTGACATTAAGTTGATATAACTATTAAGCACCTCCTGTTACTTGAAGATTGCTAAATGCTAAAACAAAAGCTCATTAATAATATATTAAATATTTACACAAACTGAATAATGTAACCTTTACATCAAATTGCAGTGTTTCGATTTGTAAACGAATCAACTAAGCTATTACACTAACCAAATCTGTAATTTCTGACATAAATCTCATCGAAAATTGTATGCAACATTAGAACGTTCATTTCAAACGTTTCATCTAATTCAGCTAACAATGAATTAGCCCTTTATCGATCTATTGGAATTTCTTCCATTCAGAGACATACCATTAGGCAGAGGCAAAGTTCATAAGAATATATTAAAACAAATGACTACTAATATAAATGGACCCGTACCTTTCATATACGACCAAACGAAAAATGGATTGGAACATGAGACAAAAATAGAAAAAGACACAAATATATTTGTTTACAAATATTCCGGCTCCAACAGTAGCTTCCAATCTGCATTAAATTAAAAGTCATGTTATTCAGATTCAAGATAATCCAGCTACGTACCTAATCCCTAAATATAAATACATTAAAATCCATTAAAGGATGTGCACAATAACAAAAACAATTAGTGGCTTATTTACTAATATGTAACAGTAATTATTAAAACATTTATTATTCACGTGAAATGTAGTTTTATTACTGCTTAAATGACCTTTTGTAAAACTCAGTTAACACGTTTATGATCTGACACTTACCGGTGAGAAGATAATTCGGCAAACGAATATGCGGTTTTCCTGCATGTAAAACACGGAAATAACACTTTATTATTGTTGTTTACACTTATACAAAATAATAACTGATTTCAAACAAGTTTCAACACCTAAACATATTACACAATATGAATTACGAAGTTAACCTCAATTCAAAATGTAAATAAACCGACTTGCGCTGTTGCCTGCTGGACATAAACGGCGTAAATTATCGTCGTCCAGTCAATGCTTACAATGCCTAGATTTACGTCTTATTGGTTACAATGGAAAGAAGCTTGGCATTGGTTAGTAATTATTTACTACTTTCCGGCAAACATCTTTCAACTATTTTTTACTGTATACAGACAGGTCCATTTATATTAATAGTCATTGATTAAAACTCCTCAGTTACTGTATTTTGAAAACAGGGTCAGAATTTAATTTTTGAAAGTTTAGAGGGATATATACTTTTAGAGCCTGTTGTGTAACACCTTGCATAATCATGTTTTATTGTTCGGATTTTTCTTCTTTTTAGTTCTACTTGAAAGTCGAGTAATATTTTACAAAAAGTTTTACCAAATGCTTTCAGCTAACAATATTTCAGTTTAATCCCCATATGAGTTTGTCATCTTTGACTCTACCATCGGTAAACTTGTTAACGTCTACCCAGTGGGATTGCTGTTTGTTGTATGCTTCTGACTACAGCGAAAACTGTTGAACAATTGCCCAAAATTATTCCTTTGTTTAAAGCAACCAAGTAAGAAATCAGGTTCATTGGCTCCCACTGTCACAATCCCCTTGGCATGAAACAAAGTTTTTCCCAGTGCGATTCCTCTGCGTACATTTCCATTGTGAAGTTCTGGATCAAACTTCATTACTGTTTCAGCTTTAGCTTTCCAATCTAGGAAAGCATCTAAAATGATTTTAGCTCTTTCCGGAATACTGACATTCTCTGCTAAGATTGCTCGAGGGATTATTTCATCTTCCCCATGAGGCCCCACTTCTTCGTCATTCACGCGCAGGAAGTTTAATTTGTAGATGCGAGATGACACCTCGAAGAGAGTATTTAAAGTTTACCTTGAATCCTTTTAGCTGATGGCATTTCAATTTCAATTTCAATTTTCAATTTCAATTTCAATCTTTCAATGTTTAAGCACTTTCTGGGCAAATACCACAAGTCACCAAATTTCTGAATATATCTAAACAAGGCACAATTATAAAATGCAAAATTAAAATGTATTACAATATTTAATTTTACATTTTAGAATTGTACCTTTTTTGCTCATTTAACTTCTAACGCCTCTTTCAAGGTTTTAGAAATTTCCTGTAATTTATCTTGTAGGCTTATGTTAAATGTTTGAATTAATGGCATACTCCTGTCCCCATTACCAGAGACTTCAAACAAATAAGTATTAGGATTGTTACCTTCTTTTTATTAGGGCATCGCGTAGCCATTGTATTAATTCACTTTTCTTCTCACTAATTTCTAAATCCTTTTCCTCCAGTTGTTTTTTTTTTTAAATCCGTCACGTTCAATTGGTCCAAACTCACCACTTTTTTGTTAGTCTATTTATTTTCCACAAAGACACCGAACACTTGACGCCACTGTAATGTTTATATCTTCACTCGTGAATTTATTTAGAAACACTGTCGCTCTTACTATAATTTATACTTTTATATTCACACTATGCGCAACAATTTATCCTGAACACCTGTTGTTTACTATACAGCAATCTAATACCGAATTAATCCTTTTGTCGGCTCTCCCTATTTATAGAAGGCTCTAGAAGGTCAAAGAGCTGCCGAGAAATTTCCTTGATAGATTCTCGAAGATTCAAGGAATTTCATGAGCGCTAACCGCTCTTATCACTTTATTTTAATATTATGCAATTATTACATGGTGGTGCTTAGTTATGAACACACTGTATTATTGATGTGGTAATGTGAAATTTAAAGAGGGTATTAGATAAAAATAACAGTGGGCCACTGCATACCACTTTCGTTTGCAAATCTGTTTTTCCTCAAGCTGTACTATCATTAAAAAAAGTTACTACAGTAGTGACACAAGAAACTGTAGGTATATTTGGATGTCCGTATTTTATATTATTTACTACATTCTTATGAAGTCGTAACCGTAATATGTTGAACGGAGCTGATCAATTAGAGTTAATCCCCATGATATAATTAGCCTAAAACTTGATCAAATTCGCATTTATTTATACAAATACATACGAGAAATTGTTACTGTGAGAGACGGCCACCTTCATGCCAGAATCTTATTTAGTTATGTTTTAACTCAAAAGTGTTTTTTAGTGAATCAATTGTTATTTAAAATAAATTTAAAATAAAATAATCCATAGAACATGATTCATGTTCTATGGATTATTTAGACTTCTAATTCACTTTATTATATTATATCAGCAATCATTAAGACAAAAAGAATTTCACTTTGCAAGAAATCGAAGTTAGGAGCCTTAGGGCGATGGACGGTATGCCTTAATATTGGTACAGTAATGCGGTAGGTAATAAAACTACCTATATACAGGTTGAGTTTTTTTGATGATCAGTAAGGGGATCTGGGAAACTAGCGGAGATAGAGTAATGGTTAAATTGGGAAAGAGTTGCAGTTTTACTAACTTAATTTAATGACACTTTCGGATTTTTGTAAAAACTCATGGCTTACTAGATATTTAAATAAAACGAAATTCTGTCGATTTAGTCAAATCCCTCTAGCTCCTTTGTTTTTATAAAAAAGTGTAAATATCAAAATTGAAGGGAATTGTATCCCGAATATGATTGTAATGTCCTCGTTTGCGTGACAGCTCTCCTTTTTTGGAGATATGACACAAACTTATCTTTTTTTGAATGGAAACCATAGTTGGCTATGACCTCAAAAAATCTGAAATTTTTAGAGCTTTTCAACGATAATACTGGATATAGTTATTCATAAAAATAAGTTATGGATGCTTTTCTCTCTTATTTTCACTTTTAACGTAGGTAGCCATGAAAAAGATTGTTTTCACTTTGACGTTTCCTCATTTGAGAGTAATTCCATTAGTAGTGCTGAACTGACAGTCGATATTGACAAGTTTTCGTGATAAAATGGAATATTCTAACAAAGAAAAACTGAATATGGTGGAATGTTATATCATATGCTATAAAAATTCAGTTCGTGCAGCTGAGGAATACTTTCATAGATATTTTAATCGTCGTCAACCTGCTCTATGTACATTTAAGAGGCTTTACGATAGTTTACGCAGATATGAATCTTTTACTAAACCACTAAAGGAAATGTTTTAGCAATGGTAAATCAAAATCCATCTACATCAACTCGTGGGATTGCGGCAGAAGCTGGCACATCTCAACGAACTGTAGTTAAGGTACGTATTTTGTTTTGTACATGGTTTAGAGACATGTGCCTTGACAATCCACAGTTTCCATTATAGGTGTTATGGTCAGATGAAACTAGATTTACTAACTGCGGTATGTTCAATAGACACAATGAACATGTCTGGGCTAAAGAAAACCCTTTCCATGTAGAACAAAGACGACCCCAGATAACATTTGGTTTTAATGTTTGGTGTGGTATCATAGGGTCTAGTATTCTGGGGCCTTTTATCTATGACGAATCACTTACTGGGGAGCGCTACTTGCATTTCTTGTAATACACTTTTCAAGACATGTTGCATAATTTGAATTTGAGAACTCGTTTAGAAATTGAGTGGTTCCAACATGATGGAGCACCTGCTCATAACCCGTTATTAGTAAGACAACACTTAGATGATAATATCTATCCAAAATCTTGGATAGGAAGAAATGGCCCACGCGAGTGGCCACCCCGGTCTCCCGATTTGGCAGTTATAGACTTCCATTTATGGGGTGCGCTTAAAAACAAAGTATACCAAAGAAAGTATGAGACAGTTGGTGACCTAAGGGAGGCGGTATTACAAGCAATTGAAGAAATTGATAGGCGGTCTGTGAGGAAAGCGGTAATGTCAACCTTAAAAAGATGCATTTTTTGTCTAAATAACAATGGTGGACTTTTCTAACATAAATTGTAACCATTATTATGTACTTTAATTTCTTAAGTTTTTAGTAAGTACCTACTTAATTAGTTTTTTTGTTATATCTGATATACCTAATAAAAAAATCGTTCAATGTTTTTTGGAATAGTTATTAATAAATCAATCTATTTCATGACTAACAACGTTAAAAGTGAAAATAAGAGAGAAAAGCTTCCATAACTCCGTTATTTTTATGAATAACTAAATCGAGTATTATATCGTTGAAAAGCTCTAAACATGTCCGATTTGGGATACAATTCCCTTGAATTTTGATATTTACACTTTTTTTATAAAATCAAAAACAAAGAAGCTAGAGGGATTTGACTAAATCGACAGAATTTTGTTTTTTCAAAATATCTAGCAGGCTATGACTTTTTACGAAAATCCGAAAGTGTCATTAAATTGGGCCAGTAAAACTGCAAATCTTTCCCAATTTAACCAATGCTCTATCTCCGCTAGTTTCCGAGATCCCCGTATTGATCATCAAAAAAAAACTCACCCTGCATATTCTGAATATATCATTAAAAAAAATCATACCTGGAAGTGTAGAATATCCAACTAATATGTCGGCATTGTTTTTAGGAGTAACTATCACTGAACTATCAACTTCTATGTTAAAAACGTCTCCTCTAAAACAAAATATTAATCTGTAATTGACAGTAACACAACAATGTTTTAAAAATAGTTTAATTAACTGTTGCCCTCCTTTTTTACCTCTTTTCCACTCTGGAGGATATATTAAATTATTCATAAATATTCCTCAGGCTCTAAAAACACGCCACATGGGTTGTTTTAGATTTTCCGGAATAGGAATATAACACGAATAAATGAGTTGGTTCAAATATGTGGACTACACTCTCCGTCTCGTCACGTGAGTAACAGGCACCCCGGCTATTTTTTCAGCCCGATCAATGGCCAACAATTGTATCAACAATTTACTGAATTCAGATTTCGAAGAATGCTTTTCCTTTTTGCATATTTTAGTTTTCACTTATTTAATTTACTAAATAGCCAGTATATCGAACTAAACATCTGTTGGTAGAATACTAGAGAAAAACTTTTACTAAAGATGTTGAGTGTAGAAAACTTAAAATGCTCGATTAACAAAACCTTTCATTCATTTGCAGGCTTTAATCAATCTTACATTTACATCAATAAGCCCTTTCCCTGAGAGTAGTTTTGCAAATTCCACACGAGAGGGCGGTTTAATATGCCTTCTACATATAGGAAACAAATAGAAAAATATGTTATTAAGTATCCACATTACCAATACATCGGTCAATAGAGCAAAATTGAAGGCATTGTGTGGCAAAAGATTCAACAGCAAACCGCCGATGCCATCACTTCAGGAGTAGTTCACAGGTGATATCTTACATGATTTTTAACAGTAAATTCGTAGAAATAATTTATTTAAACAATAAAAACAAGCAAAAATATGGTCGTTATAGGAATATTTTTCGCCGAGAAAAGTCGGAAAAATCGACGAAAATTAATTTATTTTCAAAAAACCAAGCTGTATTAGCCACGCACGCAAAAAGTTTACTTCCCCTAAATTAGCTTGACCATCACCACAACATTTTCTTCTATCTTCCTCTGTTCACAAGTATTTTAAACCATTTTTACAGCATTTAAACAAGAATCCGAGATATATAAATTGCAAAAACTACTTATCCGACAAAATCGATCTTGAGCTTAATTAATTCTAACATAGTAATCTATCATTGAGCGAAAAATTAACGTTGCAGTTATTATTAACGTTAAGTTATAATTTAAACAAAAAATCATTTTTATCGGTTTTTCTGCATTTTCTTAGTAAAAAATCTTCAGATCAGGACTTGTTAAAGCTTATTTTAAAGGTTTTCCAATTCCTTACTACTTTTCAATTGAGAGTACTACGATTCCTTCATACGTTTTGCATAACACATAGGTTTTTATTGTTTAAATAACTTACTTCCTCGAATTGTTGTTAACTGTAAATAATGTGATGGCATAAGCATCTGTTGAATTTTATTGCATTTAAAAATCTCTATTGTTTTTGTACTATTTGTAAACGCACACATTTTAGAAATTAGGTGTTGTAAATAGATTTTGCTTGAAGGAGAATGTTCTGCAGCTATAAGTACGGTTTGTTATTAACCGACTTCCAAAAAGGAGGAGGTTATCAATTCGTCGCGTTTTTTTTCTTTTTTTTGTATGTATGTTACGGGATTTCTTCTCCTGTGGTGAACCGTTTTGAATGAATATGGTCCTGTTTAATAGACTATATATATCCGGATGGTGAAACTTCAAATTTGGGAAAAGTTGGAAATAAAATTTCCATTGGTAAAGTGATGAAATTTGTGAATGAACATATGCGTGCATGCAAATCGACCAATATCTCTAACAAATGGGTTGATTTTTCAAAAACTCCTTATAGATGTGTATAGTTTTTTAACGTTTGATCCATTAAGGAAGATCCCTAAGTGATCTCTTATACTTTTCTGCGACGTGCAACTTGCAATTTTGCAGAAAATCGCTGATAATTCCAAAATTCTTATCAAAAATTTCATCGAGATGACATAACGGACATTTCGTCATAAATATTTTAATACCAACGTAATTGTGCGGGAATTGTGTGTGTTTGTATACCAGGCAAATTCCTATTTAAATGAAAAATTTTCCATTTTGCGAAGACGGTGCTTTTGGTATCACATTTTCCGGCCTAATACACTAGTAAAGTATCTTTGACAATAGGCATTTGCGCCATCTCGTGTTTTAATTGTGGAACGCTGGTCCTGTCAAACCCGTAATTTATGTTTGTTGTGTTACAGATTAAAATTTAGTTATCCCATAAAATGGAAAGAAAAACATCAAACCGAAAGTGCGGTGTAGTTGATTTTAAAAATACATCAAGGAAACATCAAAAATTACAATTCTACCGTTTTCCTGGATTTCTATAGCAATCGGAGAGGAAGGAAAAAAATGATTACAACAGTTCGTCGTCAAGGGCAATTAAATTAAATTTCCACGTTTTTAGTCATTTCTAAATACATAAAATTAATCACAATTGTTGTACTCTTAACAAAAATAAGATTCAATAACTCTTGCAATTAGAAAAGTTAATCATGTAAATACTTTACTTTCCAAAATAAATTAAATTTACAGTTAACATAATTTTTAATATTTTAATTAATATTTTCTTTTAGGAATAAAGAAAAAAAGTAACTAGGAGGGATGAAATGCCATGACAACCAGGAACATATTCAAGGATCTGCTGTGCTCATTTCGATGGAGCAGAAAAATCAAACAATGTAGATACATAAATAATTTGGTCAAGTGCGAGTTGGACTCGCATACTTAGGGTTCCGTACCACCTTCAAGATTCGAATATTCCAGTTTCAGACAAGCAGGGAATGAGTGCATTTTCTCATACTTACCATTATATCTTTTAAAGGAAGCGTTTTAAATGTATAAAAAATATACACTTTGATTTTCCAAAAATAGACTTTTCATTTTATCTGCTTTAGGATTCGCTTGATTTTTATCACAATACATATGTATTTAATTTTCTATTTGGCCCCCAAAAAGTAACATTAGAGTTTTATTTATTTAATAAATTTTCAGAAATGTCTTTTATAATCTACTATCTGAGTTTTGACGCTCTGTAGATTGGAAGAAAAACGGCAAAAGAGGTCAAAGTTTAAATTATAAATTATTAAATCTGTTATTCAAATTATTTACATATATAAATAAAATATATTTTTCAAATTTTAAATAGTGTAGTTTCTAAAGTGGGAATTAAGTCGATGTTTAATATTTTTAATATCTTTTATACAAATGATTTAAAAATATGTTATATTTGTAATTCACATAATGAGCGTTTTATCTGATATATTACATGATGCGTTTGAAAATTGAATCTTTATTTTCCATTTAATTGTATAAATTGTCCCTAAAATTACTATGGGGGTTTTCTAGTAATTTTTTTCCGTTTAATTCTATTATTTGGAGGCCAAATAATTGAATTAGGGATTTTTTTCATATTTTTCCTATAAACAAAAAAATGAGGTCTTAGAGTTTGGGGAATAATGGGGAGAATGGGTAATTCTTTTAAAATATTTTTTTAATATATTTTAAATTATTCATTTTAAAAAAAATAAAAAAAATATATTTGTACCTATTCGTCATAATGAGCCCTGGGATTTGATATATTACATGACCCGTTAGAAACAATTATAATTTTTTATTTTCTATTTAATTTTATAATTTGCCCCCAAAAAAAGATTAGGGGTTTTTCCTTATTTTTCCAGTAAAGTTCAGGTGAGGGGCTATACCTCCATTGTTTTTTCAAAATTTTCCAGCTTATGGTTTCGGAGATAGGGGGGATGGGTAACATTTTTTATATTTTTGTTAATATCTTTTAATTTATTTTAAAAATATGAAAAAAAATAGATTTGTTTTCGTCATAATGAACCCTTTCATTTGATATATAACATGATGGGTTAGAAACAATTTTAATTTTTCATTTAATTCTATAATTTGCCCCCCCCCCAAATAAATATTAGGGGTTTCTCCTTAATTTTCCAGTAAAGTTCAGGTGAGGGGCTATACCTCCATTTTTTAAAAAAAATTTCCAGCTTATGGTTTGGGAAATAAGGGGGGCATGGGTAAATTTTTTTATATTTTTGTTAATATCTTTTAATTAATTTATTTTAAAAATATGAAAAAAATATATTTGTTTTCGTCATAATGAGCCCTTTCATTTGATATATAACATGATGGGTTAGAAACAATTTTAATTTTATATTTTCCGTTTAATACTGTAATTGGCCCCCCAAAATTAAAAGTAGAGGTTTCTCCTTATTTTTCCAGTAAACTTCAGGTCAGAACCTCTAAATATATATATTTTTCAAAACTTTACGTTTTATAGTTTCGGAGATAAGGGGGGGGGGGAATGGGTACATTTTGGTATATTTTCGTTAATATCTTTTTAAATATATTTTTTTAAAATATGAAAAAAAATATTTGTGTTCCTCAGAATGAGACCTTTCATTTGATATATTACATGATGCGTTTGAAATTTTTTTATTTTTAAACTTTTATTTAATTCTATAATTTGCCCCCCAAAATTAATATTAATGGTTTCTCCTTAATTTTCCTGTAAAGTTCGGGCAACGCTCTATATTTCCTATTTTTTTCAAAATTTTAGGCTCAGTAGTTTCGGAGATCAGGGGGGGGACGGTCGATTTTTTCATATTTTTGTTAATACATTTTAATTTATTTATTTTAAAATTTTGAAAAAAATATGTTTTCGTCGTAATGAGCCCTCTCATTTTATATATAACATGATGGGTTAGAAACAATTTTAATTTAATATTTTCCGTTTAATTCTGTAATTGGCCCCCCAAATTAAAAGTAGAGGTTTCTCCTTATTTTTCCAGTAAACTTCAGGTCAGAACCTATAAATCTATTTTTTTTTTCAAATCTTTACGTTTTATAGTTTCGGAGATAAGGAGGGGGGAATGGGTAAATTTTGGTATATTTTTGTTAATATCTTTTTAAATAATTTTTTTTAAATATGAAAAAATATATTTGTGTTCCTCAGAATGAGACCTTTCATTTGATATATTACATGATGCGTTTGAAAAAAAATTTATTTTTAAATTTTTATTTAATTCTATAATTTGGCCCCCAAAATTAATATTAATTGTTTCTCCTTAATTTTCCTGTAAAGTTCGGGCAACGCTCTATATTTCCTATTTTTTTTCAAAATTTTAGGCTCAGTAGTTTCGTAGATCAGGGGGGGAACGGTCGATTTTTTTAGTTTTTCCCCCCAGAATTACCCCTAAAATCAAAATTTTTTCTTTTACGATATGTACTCCTGATCGGGTCACCAAACTATACATTGATACCAAATTTCAACCTTTTCCGTCCAGTAGTTTAGGAGAAAATGGCTGTGATGTGACAGAGGCAGAAATCCTGAGTGATATTATAAGGGTATCCGTATATTGTATATACGGAACCCTAAAAAGTTTACAATTCAAATATCTTTCCTATAAGATATCAATATTTATACTCTTTTAAATAAATAACACTTTTTATTCTCATTACTTTTATTTTTTTATGAGCGCTTCTGTATTATTAGTTATAAAGCTCTAAATAATATATAATCAATATTCATTTCTTTGTGAATTAACATGTATATTTGCATTTGTTGTTGCTTTATTATCCTTGTTCCAACATGAAAATTTTTATATTGATCCATTAAAACTTCATTATCAGTAAAATCTACCAATAAATTATATATAATGAATAAAGTTAATTTGTTTTTTTCTTATATATATTTACTTACTATTGTCAATCTCAATTGAAGCTTCATCGACTCCTGAAAATGCAATTTTTTCTTGTTATAGGTACTCGTAATCTTTCAGCCCACAAACCAGCATGAAGATTTTACTTTTTTATATACATATTGCAGGAAATATAGTTGGATTGTAACTTTTGTTATGTGCATTGTTTACTTTTTTCCCAAACAATTTGACCACTGCAAATCATTGAATTTGTTTGTGATTGAGATGCACTGCAGTAATTTAAAAAATCTCAGTTTTGTTAATAGAACAACAATTATGATTAATTTTATACATATAATAATGACTAACGAGGTGGAAATCAAATTTTTTTACCCATGATGTCGAACTGCGGCAATTCATTTTTTTTTCATCTCTAATTGATTTGGAAAGCCATGAAAGTGGTATAATTGTAATTTTGGGTTTTTTCTTGGCGTACTTTCATAATCTACTACACCGGACTTTCGGTTTGATGTTTTTCTTTTCATTTTATGGGATAACTAAATTTTAATCTATAACACAGCAAACATAAATTACGGCCTTGACAGAACCAGCGTTCCACAAATAAAACACAAGATGCAAATGTCTGTTGTCAAAGATACTTTATTAGCGCATAGAAAATTCAGTGACAACACATGTCAAACTCTAAACTGCTATTTGGTCCGTTTAATCACAGGGTGTTTAACTATAGCAAACAATATTACAAAGTAAAGTGATAGAAAGAGTTGCATTTATATGATGATTGAAATATAGGACGTAGTAGAATGATAGTGGTCCATAGCAGCCCTATATACAGGATGGTTGGAATATAGGGTGGAGTGGACGTTTGGTGGTATAAAAATGTTGGAAAAAATGTGGAATTATATAGGCTGATTAAAAAACTATATGATGTGGACGTAAACAAATCATATTCAGGATGGTTGAAATATATGCTGAGTTGCACAAAGTGTGGAGAGGAATTGACGTTACACAAGGCGATAATATAAAATGTTAAAAATGAAATAATTTATGGAGTAGCCCACAAGGAGTTATACACGATGGTTGAAATATAGGACGAATTTGACTCCGTAAATATAGGGCGGATCCTACTCCGTCCTATAATTTACAGAAGGCAGCTAACAAATTTATGCTTGCCCGTAGGCAGTCGTATGTACAGGATGGTTGGTACATAGGGTGGAGTGGAATTATCTATATTTATACAGGGTTGTCAAAAAAATTGAAAAAAAGTTACATGGTGTAGTCCATAAGGCATAAATATATTCTGGGCTTGTTAAGTCAACGCGTACTCGTACATTTTATTTATTTGCTGGAGTTGTATTTTGTTATAATTATTTTCAGCTTTCTAGTTATAGGTGGAAGTCGCTTATGTTTTTTAATGTTTTTTTTTAAATCAGTAACTAACTAAATGTATCCCTATTAGTTACTTAATCATACTTAATTACAATAATTAATTAAATCTATGTGTACTAGTGAGTATACTTGACTTATTACTCTTAAAAGAATTTTTAATTATCAATTATTTTGGTCTGTTTACTGACCTGTACATGAATTATTCTTTTAATTACGACAAGCAGGTAAGTTGCTATATTATTATTATTGAAAATGGCGACTTTAGTGGAACGTTGTTTTCTGCAAAAAAATGTTTTTTGACTTTAATTTTTCATGTGTTTGAATGGGAGTTGGGTTTTGTTTGTATCTTCCAGTCTACTAGCTCTGCTCGTGAGAAATTTTTCGTATTGAGGTAAATGATTCATTGTTGTAAATTATTCATTTACGATTCATTGTTGTAAAATATTTTGCATTAGTGAATAACTGAAATGTGAAATTTAAAAATAAAATTATGAAGGTTCTTACCTACAACATTGAAAAATGAATATTTTTGGTTTTCCTTTCATAGCTGGACATTTTTCGATTGTGAATTCATTTATAATGTCTTCTGTGTTCACACCTATTCCATCAATTCCTAAAATTTCAGTATATCCTCCGAGCATCTTTCGGTTGTCTCCATGGCTCATGATAACCACTATGCAAATATCGTAAATTGTTAGAGATTGATTTGAACTGAAGCTTTGTATTGTATCCATAATTGCCTAGCAGTTGGAAAAGTATTGTAATAACTGTATTTCTGCCGATATAATTGTCACTTTTTAACTAATTCATTAGTAGATATTAATAGTACAAGGTGTGTTTTTTAAGTAAGTCTGATTCTTCCTTGTTTACATTGTTTACTGAGTGTATAAGGTGCCTCCGATCACAGATCATACAAAGAGAACCTCCGATAATCGTGAGTCCCCCCGACTGTGAAGTACGTTCTGTCATAAGGTTTCTTAGTGCTAAAGACCTGATAGTCTGGTTCACACGCACGTTTTTTTTCAAAAATCTTTGAATATTCTCCGAAAATTACGTACTTGGTGCCATTCGATTCGTAATTTTATATAGAAAGTTTAAGGAAAAATCCGAAAAGGCGTTGAAGAAAATTGCAAAAGTTATAAACATTTAAGTGAATAAAAAAGAAGGGGTTCGGCTTTTTTGAATATCTCAAAAAATATTGAAAATTTTTGAAAAAAAGATCAGGGAATTTACTAAAAAAATGTTTCGACTGTCGAAATTGTACCTCCAATGTTTATAATTTTTACAGAGCCCTGAAAATAGAGCCAAATACGGAAAGTGTGGTTTCCGCGCGCGTTCCGTCACTTAGACCTAGCAACAACAAAAATATATTTAAACATATAAAATATGAATTTTAAGAAATACAAAAATTTTGGTAGTTTTATAAATAACTAATAATCCGCAGTTTAAAAATTTGTAATTTAAAAGTAATAATTGTAATTATAAAAGCCAAAGAGCGTATGTAAAGTTTTATGGAATAATAATATTAAAAATTAAATAAAAAATAGTATTTTTTTTTGAGAAAAAAAACAAGGCATGGCTATTTTTATTATAAAATAAAGTATGTAAAAAATTAAACTGAAAAAAATTATTTGTTTACAACAAATTATTTATTAAATAAACAAATAAAAAGTTTTAAAAAATTAAATCTGATAGAAAAATATAATTAATGATTTTTGAGTTTAAACGGTTCCTTAATTTTAATATTTAGTCTCTAAAAAGGCTTGTTAAATAACAAACGCACTTTAAGGCAACAAATACATTTTTTTAAGAAACCGTTTTTTGTTTATATCATAATTTGTATCAACGAACATGTTGCAAATTTTTTTGGTTTACTAATAAACAACGTATTTGTTTATAACAATTACTTAAACAACAATGGTAAAAAAATTGAAAAAAAAATTTTATATAATTTTTAACCATAAGAAATTAAAACATTCTAGAAATTGAAAATGACAATTTTTTTCATTATTTTTTTTCATTTGTTAATTTTTAAATGTTAATAACAAAATAAAAAATCAAAATTTAAAAACTTAAAAAACTGTAATTTATTTGTAAGGCTATTAAGAATAGCTTCACTGAGCCAAAAAAATTCTTAGGTTTTAGTTAAATATTTATGGGAGATTGTATGTTAACATTCAGTGTAGAAAAAATTGTTAGTTAATAATTGCATAATTAATGGAAAAAATTGGGATACAAATTTTTAAACTGCGGATTATTAGTTATTTATAAAACTACGAAAATTTTTGTATTTCTTAATATTAATATTTTATATGTTTAAATATATTTTTTTGTTGCTAGGTCTAAGTGACGGAACGCGCGCGGCAGCCAGACTTTCCGTATTTAGCTCTATTTTCAGGGCTCTGTAAAAATTATAAACATTGGAGGTACAATTCCGACAGTCGGAACTTTTTTTAGTGAATTTCCTGATCTTCTTGGATCTTTTTTCATATTTTAAAAATATTCAATATTTTTTTAGATATTCAAAAAAAGCCAAACCTCTACTTTTTTATTCACTCAATTGTTTATAACTTTTGTATTTTTTTTCAGCGCCTTTTCGGATTTTTCCTTGAACGTTCTACATAAAATTACGAATCGAATAACACCAATTACGTACTTTTCGGGGAATATTTAAAGATTTTAGAAAAAATTGTGCATATGAACCAGACTATCAGGCCTTTAGCACTAAGAAATCTTATGACAGAACGTACTCACGATTATCGGATCCGATCGATATTCATCCTGAGATCTGTGCAATTTACGGACAATCCAGAACAAAAGACGTGGCAAGTTGAGCGAGGGCATCGTTTTGCCGCATGACAATGCCCGTCCGCATGTGGCTAATCAGATCATCTCACATCTTTTAAATGGGAAACTGTAGATCATCCTCCGTACAGCCCTGATCTGACGCACAGTGACTACCATCTGTTCCTGCACTTCAAGAAACACCTGGTACAACGTTATGACAAGTGCCTCAACATTGGAGAAAATTATGTAGAAAAGTAGATAAATGTACAGCTTTCATGTAAAAAGTAAAATTATTTATATATATCTTTGCATGTCTGTTTTTAATTTCACAACGGTACTTACTTAAAAAACACGCCTCGTACATCTACTAATAATTTTTTCATCGCGTTTTAGATTAATTTGATTAATTTGTGTTAAAGATTACCTGTTGTTTTAAATCCGTTTGTCTATAAATATCAAATCCGAATTTTTTGAAAGTTTTACACAGAGTTTGTTCATCGTATTCTGCTCCATAACGTTCTTTAGATTTTGTTAAGAATTTTATATTATTAATAATGAGAATAATCCCTCTTTTACTTCCTCTAGTGACATATTCAGGAACTACAGAGCCTGAGTAGTTAGTCTGGTCTATAAAAAAATAATGCAATTATAGAAATTCAGACTTTAGTTTCACATATTTTACATACTATAAAAAAGTTTACTGAATGCCTTTGTTATTGATGATGCTCCAGAACGCCTGCCTCCTGCAAATTATATATAAAAAAATAAGATTTAAGTTGTCGACTATGAAAAATGTATTTGGTAATTGGGTTAGCCCTCATAACTTTCAAATATTTATGTAAAATTTTACCTAGTCTGCCACAGATACCTAAAAAATATATATTTAAGGTACAATATGTCCGTCCTTGTTTCTCTTTCTTACTTTTCGTATTATTTAGCTGATTTTGACTGTTCTGAAAATGGGGTTGATTTTGAACCTACGTCGAATTCACATAACCAAAAGAAATATGTCCAAAGAGTACAACCAGACAGTTGAAACAACTTAACAATGACATCGTCATTCTATTTATGGAAAAAAGAACAAAATACAAATACATTATAGAAGATCCAGCCGTCAAACAAATTAGTATAGGCTTTACAAACTTATTTGGAAAAGATAATTAAGGCTAAAATCCGAGCAAGTCATGCATATAAGGACAATCAGTCAAGGGCCATCATTAAGACTGAATACAAGATTCCAAAGACTCCTGATAATCTAACACAAGATAAGGACTCTAAGAACAGCCTTAAAACAAATGACAGAAATGTAGAAAGAACCTACAATCGAATATCAAGATCAGAAGGGAAGAAGACAAGACATCTATAAGCAGGGCTTACTTGCTAATATGTCAAGGGCACTACTGATAATATTGCACTCTTTTCAGGAAAAATGGAAATCCTGGCATGGATTCCTTTAGAATGAGTGCATGGAATTTCATAAGCAGTCTGATAACACAACTCAACAATGTAGGAAAGGAAAAGTATAAGTAACACTGAACAAACTTTGCAAACCTCAAAATTTACAAGTTACCCGAATATTAACATACGCACCATATTTTGTGTTTCTTTTTTTTGATTAAACCAATATATATTTAAACTAATAGACAGAATCTGGAATTGGATAAAAGACTGAAAATTCCCCTTTCTTAAAAAGGGAAATAAAGAGGAATGTAGTAACTATCGGTGACTAGCGTTACAGGATGTGGGTTACAGGGTCCTAGCAAGGTTAATAAAAAAATACCAACGTAAATACCAAAGTGGGTTCAGGACAGCAAGATCAACCATTGACCAGATATTTATCATGAAAAAGATCTGTGTCAGGCATTGAAACAGTTAGGAGTCCCAAAAAAGCTTAGAAAGCTGTTGAGACTACCACCACAAAAACAAAATTAGTTGTCGATAGGACACTGCCCGAGGAGTTTTCAGTACAGAATGGATTGCAGCAAGGAGACCCACTTTCAGTAGTTTTTGTTTAACCTAGTACAGAAGTGATTGTTAACGAGTGTTATTAACGGTAATGAGTTGGTATATGGCTCCAGGCACGAATGCCTAGCTAATGCTTATGAAGTTGTAAGGACATTCAAACTTTTGGAAGCGAAAGCCATAGAATACAGCCTTGGAGTAAACGGAAAGAAATCTAAATATATGGTTACGAAGGACAGCTCCACACGTTGTCCAATTATTACCGCCGATGGAAACAGGACATATAGTATATATCTTTGGACGAATTAAGTGCCAAGACGTGAATAGGAGAAGAACAAATAAGGAAATTGAAGAGTTATACAAAAAAACAAGTATTTGTTCAGGAGGTGAGAATACAACGCGTTAGATGAATAGAACACATTGCAAAAATGCCCTGCAAAGGATCGGTTAAAAGAATACTTTTGGGTGTTGAGAAAGTAAAAATTTTTAACAAGTTTTAAAAAATATTTTCACATTACACATACACAAGTTTGCAAATCTAATTAAAAAAAAAGAAAATTAAAGTTTATAGTCACTAATTTTAGAACGAGAGTCGGACACGTGATATACTTTGAGATGCAAGAAAACTACTATTCAGTCATATGAAGTTATTTTTGTTAATGGTAGCCAACGATGAACAATCGTAGGCATATGAATAATTTTTTCTCTGCGACAACCATAAAGAAGTCGCCTACTTTATGTCGACAGCAGCGAATCTACTGACAGTCGGAATTTACTAACTACGGATGGTAGTTCTCAAAATACACAGCGTGGCCCTCATATTTTTCTAATTCACTTACCGGTTGAAGTTCCTAGACTACTTTGTTGTGGTGAAAACGCCTTTGCGTCAGTTGTTAAATGCTCTGAAATATAGATTTATCTTTAAAATATTAATCAAAATGTACTTTAAGATGCTGTTAAAAAATATTTTATGTTAGTAATTAAGTTGGTATGTAATATTAATTACTTTTATCACTGTATTAAGTATTAGAGGTCCCGTAAAAAATTACTTTGGAAAAATGTTATGACAACCAGAGTGCGTATATGGAGAGTGGTGCCAAGCCCGGAAACCACGGCCATTTTCCGCTCATTTTCCTCCAATAAGAATCAACTTTAAAATCATCAACACGACGCCTTGTGTGTTATGCACTGTACAGACTCTGTACATTGTTGTCAACGATTTATAATTTAGGTGGTTTGTATTTTTACGCCTTAAATTTAATAAAATTTAACCAAGAATACCAAAAAGATTAAATTATACAGATGTGAGATTTACTTTGGATCATCAGATCTGGCAACACAGCGACAAACACTAAACATTCTCCCGTTGCTATAGTAAACCCGAAATTAGTGCAAAAAATGGCGGAACCAATCAGCATTTAGCCTGTACCTTGGCAACACTCTTCTTAGACGCACTCTAATGACATTTTCGTAATTTCTTAATAAAACTCTGGGGGTAAACGACAGAAATTCTCCCTAACTTTATTTATTTGATAAGTATGCACAATGATTAAAGTAAATTTCATGATTTTTCATGTGCCAACGAAACGGTGGCAATTACTTTATATAATTGATGTTAAAATGAATAAGTAATTATCAATTTCAGTACGCTAGTATTTATTTAAATAAAATAATAAAATTATTGGAAAAACTAGTTGACCTTGTTGAGTTTGTTAGAAATCAAGTTTTTCTGTTTTGGTGTTATGTATGCCACTTAGTCTAAGAGCCAGTGAAAGGCTACTGGTATGTATTTGACTAGACCTAGGATTTTGTACAGTGAGGCCCCTATTCTTATTGTACATAACATGGGAACTCACTAAGCCCAACTTGGCGGACACGGCGCACGCCCAGATGAGACAGGTTGCCATTTTTCGTCAATTTTAAACATTTTTGACCAGGTCTGCCGTTTTGCAATTTTACAATATATCCGACTTGACCATACAATGTATGGCATCACACTCCCTCTAAGCCACACATAGTGTGTCCTTAGGGGAAAATTCACTAAACCCCAGATATACTGCATATCAAAAGGGTTTAGCTCTGTGGGAGCCCTTGCCAGGTTATCAGGCCCGTGGTTGACGTCGTGGCTGCCGTTCCCCATGAATTTTCTAACCGTCCGGGCTGTTCCCAACAGGACGGCTTTTTGCATCAGTTGGTAAAGATGTTCGTCCAGACCGAGGTATTTCAAATTGTTTAATAGATGTTTTGGGACTACTCCTGTTGTTGACAAAACAATTGGTACTGTTCGAGTGTTGTTCATGTCCCATTGTCTCTTTATTTGAAATTCTAGACCCTTGTATTTGGCTATTTTTTCAGCCTGCTTGATATTTATATTATTGTTGTTAGGGATTGCTATGTCAATTAAGGTTGTTGGTCTATTGTGAGCAACAGTCCGATCGGTCAATATCGTCCGGTCCCAGTACAGCTTGTAGTTGTTATTTTCTAAAATAGATTCTGGTTTGTATATATAGTAGGGTGTTCTTACCAACTGTGATAGCTCGAGATTCAACGTTAGTTCCTGGTGCAGTATTTTTGCCACAGCATCGTGTCGTTCTTCTCTTCTTCTCTACGCTATGGTATTCTCTTGTAAGCAATATACTAAAACATATAAGATATTGATGATAAAAAAATAAATATATTTTGAAAGAATTTCAAATATCTAGGTATAACACAGTTAGCAAATAATCATTTAAATATTTATTTGATTTTCTTCTTTTTATTTATTTAAGACAACATCAAAAAAACGAGTTAAAACCAATATAGTATTACAAAATGAATGTGTCATATACGTAATATAAAATAAATTTCTTTTTCATCAATTTTTGAATCTTCACTCATTATCATCGGAATCATCTTTTTCATGGTGTGTGTCGTCTTTATCCTCCATTGAATCGGAATCTATAAATATAAAACGTAAATTAAGAAATAAAAGTATTTTGTTAATTGATCAGAAAATAGTCAATGAAAAACTGATAACTGTGAACTTACCAGGGACTTGGGTAATTAAGTCACTCACAGAAGTTGGAAGTTGATCTCCTTCGAACCATTTGAGCACAAATTTCTCGTCTTGCTCAATCCAACCATACTCTAATGGGTCCAATGTCGAAGGATGGTTTTTGTTAGTATTTTACCAAACTGTTGAAATGCATTTACAGGATGCGATTTTAATCCGGCTTTCTATGATAAAGGAAAGAAAAAACCTTTTACGTTACTGAAAAAAAAAAGTTAAATTTCAACAAGCATTTGCGACGCTTGGTGAAGAAAATTTGACAAAGGACCAGTTACAACAGGTATTTAACAGCATTCAGAAGTTTACTTGCCAGCTTTATATTGCACAAAAATCAATTGACGCTGATGATAGAAGGTATCAACTTTTGTCAACAATTATAAAGGTTCCGACATTAACGAAAACTTCAGTAAAAAATACTAAATTTTGATGCAAGCTCAATACCACCATGTAAGAGTGAACTTTACCAGCAACTTCTAAGAGCACATTATGTTTCAACAGTTTGGAAAAATACTCACAAAAACCAACCTACGACATTGGACCCATTAGAGTATGGTTGGATTGAGACGAGAAATTTGTGTTCAAATGGTTCGAAGGAGATCAACTTCCAACTTCTGTGAGTGACTTAATTACCCAAGTTCCGGGTAAGTTCATAGTTATCAATTTTTCATTAACTATTTTCTGATCAATTAACAAAATATTTTTATTTCATCATTTACATTTTATATTTACAGATTCCGATTCAATGGAGGATGAAGACGACACACACCATGAAAGACATGATTCCGATGATGATGAGTGAAGATTCAAAAATTGATGAAAAAGAAATTTATTTTATATTACATATATGACTCATTCATTTTGTAATATTGTATTGGTTTTATTAACTCGTTTTTTTGATGTTGTCTTAAATAAATAAAACGAAGAAAATTAAATAAATATATGAATGATTATTTGCTGTGTTATACCTAGATATTTGAAATTCTTACAAGATATATTTATTTTTTATCATCAATACCTTATATGTTTTAGTATATTGTTTACAAGAGAAAACTAAAGCCTAGAGTGAGTACAATAGTAATTTTTAGGGGGAAAATAAAGGATAGCTATAGACAGTCTATGCATACATCTGACCGGATAGTAGATAAGATTTTGCTGTCAGCTGAAGTGTGTTCTCAATAAATATATCTGCAGTTATTAAAATGGGTTTATAAGACCCTAATAAATAAAATATATCAATGGCAGATCTGGTCAATTACTTTCAAAATTTCCTTTTTTTTCAGCACTTTCAAAATTTTCTGCTACAATGTTAAACGCGCGATAATGGTCTGCCATTGTTGTTTTTCGATAATAATAATAATGTATTGTAAAATTGCAAAATGACAGACCTGGTCAAATACGTTTAAAATAGACCAAAAATCGATACCTGTCTCACCTGGGCGTGCGCCGTGTCCGCCACATTGGGCTTAGTGAGTCCCCATGTCATGTACAATAAGTATAGGGGCCTCACTGTACAAAACCCTAGGTCTAGTCAAATACATACCGGTAGCCTTTCACTGGCTCTTGGAGTAACTACCTCATGCTGACACATATGTTAGAATTCTGTTTTATTTACTCGTTTGAATGAATATTTTTTTAAAATACATTTTATTTAAAACTAATTAATGCTCAAGTATTTGTTATCTGTCTTATTAATTCAATCTCAGTGGTTGATTCTGTTTTTGCATTAAAAATTGACAAAGTTGTAAAAAGATATACCGTTTAATACTCCGTTATTATAAAATTTGGTATCGAACCCTCTTTAACCGATTTCCAAAAAGGAGGACGTTATCAATTCGGCTTGAATTTTGTTTTTGTATGTATGTTACCTGATTTCTTCTCTGGTTGTGCACCGATTTGAACAATTATTGTTTTGTTTCCTAGAAAGCACATCGGAATTCGTGAAATTTCAAAGGTATTATTTAACATTAATTAACAAGGTGCACTGTATTTCTTTATATTTTTGATACAATACAGAAATAGTCATCGCTAACTTGGTATGTATAAATGTTATACTCAATCTGAAGATATATTGCAGTTCAAGGTGTACTAAGATGTAAGTACTTATGTATTGTAATTATTTATACTGCACTTTCATAGTTACTTATGAAATCGCAATTTTGAAATATCTGAATAACCGCAAATCATTTTGGAAAAACTAAAGTGCAAACATATTATATCTGCTATTAATTTATTATTTGATATACTGTTAACATTTTTAAATGTATTTGAATTTTTTTATACTGATAATTATTAATACATCTTTAAATATATACATATAAAAACGAAAAATGCATTTCAATTATTAGGTAAATAATATATAAATCAGATACTGTTTTCTGTTCTTATATTTCATCTTATAGATATTTTATTTTACATTACATGGCCCCATTCGTGCAAAATACAGGGTGAATAACAGAATAATATAAAATGAACATATTGACATTTTAAAGATTTATTTTTTTTATTTTATTTTATTTTATTTTATTATTATTATTTTATTTTATTTTATTTTAAAGATTAGATTTATTAAAAATCTATATATAAATTCGCAAATGCAAAAGAGTTCGGTACTATTTTCTTCTGTTTGTCAACCGATTTTCATAAGTTTTTTAGTTGCTAATTGACGGCCTTTAGTTTTATTGATAAAAAAATTTGGAACAAATGGCTGAAACTTTCCGTTAATAATAGTTATTAGCACCATCCATTCCATAATAGCTGAACTAGTGCTGTTAAACTTACCACCGCTGTATAAATTCTGGAACTTTTGAACTCTCGACGTGTAGTTGTATTTCTAATTTACTTACTAATAATACGAGGGTGAATCAAATATGAACCGGACTTTTCTGTTTCTCCCCCTGTAGGTAATTCGAGTGGCGTGACGTCTCGATATATGTTAGGTAGGGATGTTAAGAAGAGGGGAGTTCGTCGGTTTGTCGATGCGTTGTTAGTAGCATCATGTCAGAGCAAGAGGTGCATACGTCTGTTGCGCAACGTGTTGTTATCAAATTTTTGGCGCGGGAGGGCGTTAGACCGTCTGAAATTTTGCGTCGACTATCTGCACAGTTCGGCAATGAAACACTTTCAAGGACCCAAGTGTACGACTGGCACAAAAAGTTTTCAGATGGCCGAGAGACAGTGGAAAATGAGCCTAATGCACGCCGTCCCACGACAAGCATGATTGAAGGCGTACTGCTGATCGATTTTCTGCACGAACGCCGTACAATTAATGCTGAGTATTACTGCTAACTACTCCAACAAGTGAAATTTGCCTATCGGCAAAAGAGGCGGGATATGTCTATCCGAAGTGTTATTCTGTTGCATGACAACGCTCGGCCACATACAGCTGCATTGACTCAAGGAAAATTGAACAAAATGCATTAGGAAACCCTTGAACACCCACCTTACAGTCCTGATTTGTCGCCACGTGACTACCACATGTTTGGGCCACTTAAAGAAGAACTGGGAGGCCACCACTTTGAGGACAACGAAGGTGTAGAAATGTTTGTGCGCAATTGGTTATCGACACGACCAGTTTCATTCTTTGAGAAAGGTATTAAAAAACTTCCGATTCGGTGGAAAAAATGTATACATAAGAGAGGAGACTATATAGAAAAATAATATGTATTAAAATTTGTATTGATCGTACCAATAAAATTTTTAAAACAAAAGTCCGGTTCATATTTGATTCACCCTCGTATAATGGCATAAACATTTTTATATTATTTTTTATTCAGGAACAGAACGTTATATGATTTTTCCTATAGGATATGCACTAGCATCTTACATGTATATTAACTGGAAGGGTAAGACAACAAAACTGAAATCATTATCCTTTGCGAAATAATTTTTTTCTTAATTACAATGGTAGTGAACTATTTTGTATAAATACATAGAAAAGTGTAAAGTTGTAGAAAAAAATGCTGGAAATATGCAAATACATATAGGTATATTAACTTCAAATTTTTAACAATGATTCTGGTCGAATTTCGACCACTGGGCGAAAGCGGAACCATATTTTTGGCTTATTAAGTCAACGCGTACCAAGTTCATTATGTTCATTTAACTATTAACTGACAATTTAAGCGAAAATGTATCATTATGTAATGTTGGAGCTTTAGGTGTTACCTGTTCCTGGTCTAATAGGGTAATAGAGTTGTACATACAAGGTAAAAATAAAGAAAAAACTACCCGACTTCAGAATATAACTAAAAAATAATTAACAAAACATAACACTAAACAATAAATTGCCTGTTGTTAGATACCTACATACAAAGTAAAAAAAAATAAACAACAAATCCTACTCATTTGGTACAATTTTTTTACCTACCCAGTATATTTTTGAAGTTAATGCCAAGCAACAGTCCGGTTTGATAAAGCAGGATTTTAGGTGAATATGGATTTTATTGTCTAGTGTTATGTTTTGTTATTTTTTTAGTATTATTACTTGGCAGTCGGTTAATAAACTTTATTTAAAATGTTATATCAACTTTTTAGTTCGACTCTGAAGGCTGTTAATGTTAAAAAATTATATAAATAACTGAGAACACACCGTTCGTTGAACAAAATACGCTTGCAAAAATGTTTTTTATAAAGAAATCAGCCGTCTCCCTAAATATAAATATTTGCAAGAGTGTCGCTAGAAATGATAGTACCTTGGGACCTTTTAGGAGGGGGGCAGGTCGGTCGTGTTCAGTAGTTAGTTAATTTCAGTAAAACAATACTCTAGGTACTAACTAAAATAATTAATATAGGTTTTATTTCACATTTAACGAAGATGTTCCCCTCCGAAATCTGCCATGTCACGACCTAGACAACTGTTAATAAAGCACTATTGTTCCACTAACCTGTTCTATCACTTGTATCGGTGACTGTAACTCTCCGTACATATTCATGCCTGAAAAAAATTAAAACGTCAAAATTAATTAAATTTTGAGTAGTAAATGAACATTTGTTAGAACTATGTCATTTGAAATTTTTGGACAGAAACTATTATAGATGAATAAAAGAAGAAAGACCAGAGTGCCTGTGGAAGAAGTGGGGTCAGCGATCAAAAACATGAAAAATGAAGAATGGCTAAGTAACAGGAAACGAACGATGTAACAGCCAAGACTTATAAAACATGCTGGTAGAGAAACGTGGAAATCCCCTGACCAAACTCTGTAGATAATATTTAAAAATCAGGCACATACCAGAACAATGGAGAGCGCAAAAGTAATATTAGGGGTTTCACCTAACCTATTTTCCTGTAAAGTTCATGTAAGTAAGGCCCCCTATCTCTATTTTATTTCAAAATTTTACGTCTCACAGTTTCAGAGATATGAGATGGGGAGATGGGTGATTTTAATTTTTTTTTTTGTTAATATGTTGTAAATAATTTATTTAAAAAATATGAAAAAATATATTTTTATTCGTTATAATGAACCCTTTAATTTGATATATTAAATGATGCGTTAGCAACAATTTTAATTTTATATTTTCCATCTAATTGTGTAATATGCCTCCCGCAATTTATATTAGGAGTTTCTCCTTATTTTTCCTCTTAAGTTCAGGTGAGGCCCTATTTTTTAAAAATTTTATATCTTATAGTTCCGAAAATAATGATCGGGGAATGGGTAAATTTTTGTATATTTTTGTTAATAGCTTTTAAACTAATTATTTCTAAAATACCAAAAAAATATATTTGTTCCCCTCAGAATGAGCCCTTTCATTTGATATATTACATGATGCGTTTAAATTTTTTAAAATTTTTCATTTAATTCTATAATTTGCCCACCAGAATTAAAATTAGGGATTATTCCTGCAAACTTCGGCCAACGTTCTATATTCCCTATTTTTTCAAAATTTTAGGCTCAGTAGTTTCGGTCCATTTTTTTTTAATTTTTCCCTCAGCAGTACCCCTAAAATCAAATTTTCTTTAGTTGCGATATGCACTCCTGATCAAATGGAACAAATTCGATAACGAATAAAGGAAAAACGCTTGGAGACGTCGATTTTTATTTTTAAATGCGCATTTTTTCAACAACAAAAAAATTATATAGGTTGTGTCATATGACAGTGACCAATACCAACTTTCTTATTTTAAATGCAAGCTCCTGTATATTATTTATTTTTTTGGATTCTCCAGAATATCTTCAACTGTTTTATTGCAAAAATTAACATTAACAAAAGAAAATTATTTTATTTTACAAATTCGCTATATTATACTCAATACTGAGTTCCCATTTAGTTCTTGATATTGCGTTAGTAAGCAAAAACCATTCCTGCTTTCCTCTTTACTGATTTGAAAAAAAAACAGTTTTGTTTATTTTTGTCAAAACTCATAGCCTTGGCATCTTATTGTTTGCCTACATGACAGTGGTGATCAGTGTCAGTGCTACTGTCGTTTGAATTTCGTTAATTGTACGTAATAACATCAGTAAAATGGTTCATTTAACTGAAATGCATAAAATAACCATAGAAATGATTGGTTATGGAGATAACACAGACACGAAAATTTTCCAAAATTGCCGCCTGTATCCCAAGGAACAATTAGCAAAATAGAAAAGCAGTTTCGTGAGTTTGGTCATGTAAGACAGATAAAAAAAGCAGCTGCCAATGCTCTAATTGATAAGACGAAATTGGATATTATGCTTGAGTTTCAAGAAAACCCACATAATTCTGGTCGAAAAGCAGCTTCACTGTTTAACGTTAGCCACACATCAATTTTTCGAATATTAAAGGAAATTAAAATGCATCTCTATAAAATTATGCCGACTCTGGAGCGCATGGAAGACGATTTCTGTAGGAGAACGTATTTCTGTGAAAAAATGATGGTAAGGTTAGATAATAATGTGATCCAATTAAAATATGTTTTTTTTTTCTGATGAGAGTACATTTACACTTCACGGTCATGTTAATCCTGCCGCTATTGGTCTAATGAGAATACTCGCTGGATGACAGAGAAACATACGCAATATCCTGAAAAAGTTAATGTTTGGGCAGGAATTGTTTGAAATCATATCGTTGGTCCGTTTTTCATTGATGCCAATACAATATTTCAGCTAGATCGAGCACCGCCCCATTACGAAATCAATGTCCGGCAGTACCTAAACCAAATTTTTCAAATCGGTGGATTGAGAGGCGCGGATCGATAGAATGGCCTCTTTTGTGGGGATATGTCAAAAGTACTGAACACAAAACTAAACCCCTGAACTTGGATGACCTAAAAAGACGAATCACGCTTGCGATTAGATCAGTCACACCTGAGATGTTGAGTAACGTTAGAAGATTAGCATGTTGCCAAAACGTTCGAGGCCAACATTTTAAACATTCCTACATTGACAATAATTATTTTTATTTTTTTATATATTATTAAGAAATCATCAGTATTACTTGATAGGTTTTTAGGGTAATGTAGCGGATTTCTGAAATAAAATATATTTTTTTCATGTTAATTTTTAAATCTGAAAACACTTAATATTTCCGAAACAGTTGAAGATAGGTATAAGACATTGTACATGAATTATGTCTAAAATTTTCTGGAGAATCCAAAAAATAAATAATATACAGGGGCTTGCATTTAAAATAAGAAAGTTGGAATTGGACACTGTCACATGACATACCCTATATATTTTTTTTTGTGAAAAAAATGCGCATTTAAAAATACAAATCGACATGTCCAAGCGTTTTTCCCAACACGCCCTTTTCTATTTGTTATCAAATTTATTCCATTTGACTGTTCCACACTATATAGTGATACCAAACTTCAACCCTTCCGGCTCAGTAGTTCCGGAGAAAATTGCTTTGATGCGAAAGGCGGAGAAATCGCGAGTGATATATAAGCACAGAATAATTTGGTCAAGTGCGAGTTGGAATCGCATACTTAGGGTTCCGTACCACCTTCAAGATTCTAATATTCCAGTTTCAGACAAGCAAGGAATGAGTGCATTTTCTTATATTTACCCTTATATCTTTTAAAGGAAGCGTTTTAAATTTATAAAAAATATACACTTTGATTTTCCACACATAGACTTTTTATTGTATCTGCTTCAGGACTCGCTTGATTTTTATCAGAATACATATGTATTTAATTTTCTAATTTGGCCACCAAAAATTAACATTAAAGTTTTATTTTACTCATAAACTTTCAGAGAAGTCTTTTATAATCTACTGTCTGAGTTTTGAGGCTCTGTAGATTGGAAAATAAATGGCAAAATAGGTCAAATTTTAAAATATAAAGTATTAAATCTGTTATTTAAATTATTAAAAAATACAAATAAAATATATTTTTCAAAATTTAAATAGTGTAGTTTCTAAAGTGGGAATTAAGTCGATGTTTAATATTTTTGTTTTGTTGTTGTTGTTAAACAAATGACTTAAAAATATGATATATTTGTAATTCACATAATGAGCCTTTTATCTGATATATTACATGATGTGATTGAAAATTGAATCTTTATTTTCCATTTAATTTTATAATTTGTCCCTAAAATTACTATGGGGGTTTTCTAATAATTTATTTTCTGTTTAATTCTATTATTTGAGGGCCAAAAGAGGGGGGTGAATGGGAAAATTTTTTTATATTTTTGTTAATATCTTTTAATTAATTTATTTTAAAAATATGAAAAAAAATTTGCTTTCATCATTATGAGCCCTTTTATTTGATATATAACATGATGGGTTAGAAACAATTTTAATTTTATATTTTCCATTTAATTTTATAATTTGCTCCCCAAAATAAATATTTCTCCTTATTTTTCCAGTAAAGTTCAGGTGAGGGGCTATACCTCCATTTTGTTTCAAAATTTTCCAGCTTATGGTTTCGGAGAAAAGGGGGGGATGGGTAAATTTTTAAAATTTCTTGTTAATATCTTTTAATTAATTTATTTTAAAAATATGAAAAAAAATATATTTGTTTTCGTCGTAATGAGCCCTTTCATTTGATATATAGCATGAAGCGATTGATTTTTTTTAAATTTTTTATTTAATTCTATAATTTGCCCCCCAAAATTAATATTAGTGGTTTCTCCTTATTTTTCCTGTAAAGTTCAGGCAACGTTCTATATTTCCTGTTTTTTTTTTCAAAATTTTAGGCTCAGTAGTTTGGGAGATCAGGTGGGGGGAACGGTCGATTTTTTAGTTTTCCCCCCAAAAGTACCCCTAAAATCAAATTTTTTTCTTTTACGATATATACTCCTGATAGGGTCACCAAATTTCAACCTCTTCCGTCCAGTAGTTTAGGAGAAAATTGCTGTGATGTGACAGAGGCAGAAATCCGGAGTGATATTATAAGGGTATCCGTATATTGTATATACGGAACCCTAATAATCAAATTCTGTGTTATAAGGGTATCCGTATATTGTTTGTACGGAATTGTAAAAAAAAAACAAAAAAAAACGATTTCAAGTTTTTATCTGGCTGTATTACTAAAACGTTCTCGGTCGCTAAGGTTACTATCAGAAAAACATAATTTTTGACAATGTGTACGTATAATGACACGCTCTTTCAGTTAGCTGGGTCGAAAGGGGATGACGACATTTAAAAAAATTGTCGATGGCGTCATATCTCTAATAACAATTACGTCACAAATTAGGGTCATATGCCAAAAACGGCTAATGTTTCAAACAAAATCGACAAGTCAGAGGAATTTTTCTAAAAACTCTCACTTTCAGAAATAATGAATTTATACCTTAATTTCTAAAAGCACTGTACAGTTACTGTAGGAAGCGCGACATCAAGATTTCAAATTTTCAACAACAAACTCTTTACAAATGAGATTTTGCTCCTGCAAGTTCCTTGTCATTTTTTTACCCAGTTCAAATAAATATGTGATAACATGTCCAAAGAAAACTTATCAATAATTGATAGACTTACTTGGAAACTCGCTAAATAAAATTAAAGAATGACTTTAGAGTCGAAATATGTTTACCATAGTGCCAATATTTTATTTGTGTGCATGTGCGTAGTATAAAAACTTCAATGGTGAATATATGTATAAAACTTGAATTAAAAAAAAACAACTGTTGACCTTCTCTACCAAAACTATAAAACAGAACAAAATGAATTACAAAATTCAGAAATTTAAATACCATTATTAGAGATTTCGACAGCTGGGAATTGTATCAATAACTGCTAAATAAAAACTTACCCGATTTCTTCATTATTGGATTTCTTCATACAAAACATTTTGCAAGGAAATCTTTATTAGTACATCCTAAATTTAATACTCTCAAGTTTACGTACGCATCTGTCAGCATTTTTTAAAGAGTGATAATTTTCTTAATTTCAATAAAGCGTTGTCGGTAATCGTTATCAAATTGTGATATCAGTTCATCGGCATTGTATTTTTTATTTATAGATGATGGGTAAAATTGTATCCGTTAGATAATTGTGGACTGATAAAAGGTGTAATCTAGAATGTACTTTAAATGAAAGCTTATAAAATAATAATCATAGTGATCCAAACTAAAAATACTTTCACGGGACATCCCAGATATATACACAGGGTGATTCATATTGAAGTTACATTTTTTTAAAGAAACACCCTGTATATTATCACATATTTGGATTCCTCTGTCAATTTTACTAAGACTCTATTTACCAAAAAATGTTACCTAAAGTGTACCGTTTGTGGGTTATTGGATATTTTGTCATAATGTTGACATCTAGGAACAGGTGAATATTAGAGCTGTCTGTTTTAATTGTGGGAAACTACTGAACACCCTCCACACTCCCAAGTGCCAGAATGACAATTATGAACTTTTTATTGTGCCAGATATCGTCACTCCAATTTTAATAAGTTTAACCCTGGATAACTTTGTTTTTTAATGGAACCCCGAATTTTTTGTCACGTTTCTGATAACATATTTAAATTCGTTTCGTCAGATTATGTGTATCTGTTTCTAACAGGTTCTTCAGAAAACAAGAAATCAAAATGATTCATGCTTTTTGTGTGATTTCTTATTATTCAAGAAATATTTTTGCCTTTAGAAGGGCGTGGAGTTTAATTACATGCCACCTAATGTGAAATTTCATTACCTTTCCAACGTTATAATATATTATTTATATATTTCTAATAATTTCCTTTTAATCATCAATTCCAGATTTGGGAAAAGGTGTACAAGATCAGAGGTAAGAGGATCCTTTTCGATTGTGACGCCATCTAGTTATTTTTTTCGAGTAACGTGTAATGGCTGCGTGGAGGATGATTTCTGTGTTTTGGAAAAAAAATTAAATTGTGTAGTGCTTATCTATGGTAAGCCTGAGTTTGATATTGTAATGTTTTTATTTTCACACTCGGGTTCTGTTCAGTTCTTGGATTTATTTAAAAACACAGTCCAACTCACTCTAATTTATTTCCACTACTTTAACACAAATTTATATTCACAGAAACTACTATTTACATTTTATCTTAACTGTACAATACGAAAGACGAATGCTTCCTATCGCCAGCTGTTCCTTTTATATATTAATCTCAGAATTGTCTGGTACGTCCACGAACTATCGGGAAACTCCATCATGTTCTGGAAGCTTTAAAGGAATTCCCAGTAACGGCAGCGGTCCGCCGGTTGAGAGACAAACATTTCGAGTTCCCAGAATTTATCGGAATAATGCCCCTTCCATGAACTGGTTGATGGCCGATTGCACCAGCTGTCGGATGAATTCTCGTAACATTGCCCCCTCCTTAAGACCATTTCGTCCCGGAATGTCCCAGAATCCTTCCTGGTATGACGATATTTACAGGACTCTCCATTTCGACAACGGGAAGTTTGGTGGAAGTAACAGTCAACGGTCTTCGAATCTGGGCTGCGAGTACTGAGACAGCATACCAGGATGTGACGCCACTGAATCGAAAGATTGTTTCCATCATACTTCCCACCACCCTCCAATTCAGTCCATCCAACCCGCAGGCTATCTTTGGGATCGCCAATTTCATCAGATTCTTCTCCATCATTACATTCGTCAATTCTATCAGAGTCTTCCAAACATCGCTGTATGTTGGCTTGTCCTGCGACAATGTTTTCGTTACCAAATAAAAGATGTCTCTGGTACCCACTGGTTGTTTATCTTCGAGATGAAGGACCTTCCCTACAGTTGGATCTTGCTCCCGTAGCTTCTGGAACTGGCCGTACTTTTTGGCAAACACCTTGGCTATTCGTCTGGACATACGGAGATCTTGAGCCACACAATGAGCCAGGGCATATTCTATGGGCACCTCAAACAGGTCTTGGGGTTCCTCTGTGGTCACGTCGTGCTGCACCTTCTGCCCATTAGAGTACAGTGCCATAAACTGTTCGAAGGTCATCTCGCCATCGGGTGGTTGGATACTGCGGACTTGGGCTTGGTCATCTTCGCTGTCATGACTTACGGCATTAGGGGCTAACCTGTTGAAATGTACGGCCTTTGGTTTTCCCCGAGGCAGCTTCTTTATTCTGTAGACAACATCGTTTATTTTCTTCACAATTTGGTACGGCCCCTCCCAAGATCTCTGTAGCTTGGGCGAATATCCACGACGACGTTGCGGGTTATACAACCAAACAAGATCATCAACTTGGAATTCTCCGTCCTCGGCTTTGATGTCGTTCATCTTTTGACGTAGCTGGCTGACATAGTCTTCACCTGCAATCTCTTCTCCTGGGGGACATCCAAACTTCAAATCGCATGGTAGTCTTAATTCTCGTCCCATGATAATACTGGCCGGGGTCTGACCCGTGGACTCGTGCACAGACGAACGATATGCCATTAGAAACAAGTGCAGATACTGGTTCCAGTCTCTTTGGTGGTCAGAGACTACCTTTGACAAATGGCGGTTAATGGTTCTATTCATCCGTTCTACCATTCCATCGGATTGCGGGTGTAATGCTGTCGTCCGTGTTTTATTAATCTTCAAAAGCTTGCAGACGTCTTGGAAAAGAGTAGACTCGAAATGTCTACCTTGGTCTGAGTGCAACTCCAAGGGAACACCAAAACGACTGATCCATTCCTTGACAAAGACATCACCAACGGTCAAGGCCTCTTGATTCGGCAAGGCATACGCTTCGGCCCATTTACTAAAATAGTCCATAACAACCACAATGTATTTATTTCCACAGTTGGATTCAGGAAATGGACCGGCAACATCAATGGCTATTCTTTCGAATGGACTGCCCACGTTATATTGCTTGCTGCACAAATAGTACATTTCCGGCACCAGTCATTGACATCCACTTGGCAGTTTACCCAATAGAAGCGTTCTCTCAACTTCCCCAGGGTTTTCGTTACTCCCAGATGTCCTACAGTTGAACCATCATGTAGTTCTCGTAAAACCTCTGGTCTCCTATTTCTGGGAACTACAATCTGTTTTCTGTCGTTTCCCTCCTCTGGAGTTTCCAGGACGCGCTTAAGAAGTCCATTTTCCAGAATGAGAGAGTTCCACTGAGGCCAGTACGACTTTATGGTTGGTGAGTATCGGGAAATCTCCTGCCACGTAGGTTTGCGATCTTTTTCCTTCCACCGGATAACCTCCTTCAAATCTGGATCTAATTTCTGGTCTTTTTGGATCTCCGCAGATTGCCAATGGTCGTTGATGGCGGCAGTTCTACAGAGAACAGCCCCTTTTTCTTCAGCTCGCAGGCAATGTTTGCAGTCATCAGGGCATGGTCTTCTCGATAGAGCAGCAGCATTCTTATGGCTTGTTCCAGTTCGATGTTCAGTCTCGAAGTCGAATTCTTGCAACCGCTCAATCCACCTGGTTACTTGTCGTTTGGGGTTTTTAAACTGCAAGAGCCACTTCAGTGCTGAATGATCAGTCCTCAAGAGGAATCTTTTACCATAGAGGTATTTATAGAAATGTTCTACCCCCTTTACCCCAGCCAAGAGTTCCCTGCGAGTAACGCAGTAATTCCGTTCAGGCTTGCTCAAGGTCTTGCTAAAATAACCGATGACTTTCTCCTGACCGTCTTGGATCTGCGAAAGCACCGCACCAATTCCGACATTGCTTGCGTCGGTATCCAAACCGAAGTTCCCATCAGGCAAAGGATAACTTAAAATGGGGGCCTGGTCAATGCTCTTTTCAGTGTCTCGAATGATCGCTGATATTTCTCGTTCCACTGGTACTGCACCTTCCCCTCTGTATGTCTAGTAAGTGGCTTGGCGATGTTGGCAAATCCGGCTACGTACCGACGATAGTACGTGCATAACCCCAGGAAACTTCTTAACTGGTGGATATCTTTAGGTATCGGCCATTCCTGGACAGCTTTGATTTTCTGTTTGTCAACAGCTACTCCCTGTGCGGAAACTACATGTCCAAGATATTGCACCTCTTCTTGGAACAGCTGACACTTCTTCGGGCTTAACTTTAGTCCGGAACTTCGAAGTCGCCGAAATACCTCCTCCAGGTTCCTCACGTGGTCTTCAAACGATTTTCCAACCACGATAATGTCGTCAAGATACACCAGGCACGTTTTCCATGAAAGCCCTTTTAACACTATTTCCATCAATCTTTCAAACGTTGCTGGAGCATTACACAGTCCAAACGGCATCACCGTGAATTGATAAAGTCCTGAGCCGATGGTAAAAGCAGTCTTTTCTCGGTCTTCTTTAGCAAGTTCTACCTGCCAATTACCGCTCTTCAAGTCCAGGGTGGAAAACATCTTCGATCCAGCCAATGGATCTAGGGTATCGTCTATTCTTGGAAGGAGATAGCTGTCTTTCTTTGTAGCGTGGTTTAATTGCCGATAGTCCACGCAAAATCGGGTCGAACCATCTTTCATTTTAACCAAGACAACTGGAGAAGCCCAAGGGCTATTGGATGGTTCAATAACACCTTTTTCCTCCATCTCATGGCCTATCCTGTCGGCTTCTTCTCTTTTAGCTAGAGGTAGTCTTCTCGCCGACTGTCGAATAGGTTGAGCGTCCCCAGTATTAATTTTATGTTTCACCAGATCAGTTCGTCCTCTTTTGCCATTCCCTACATCGAAGATATCCTGGTAGTTTGTAACGATGTCCCTCAATTTTGCTTTGTGGTTTGGTTTCAAATTCTTTGATGAATCGGTGATGAGACCTTCCTCAGATAGTTTACCTGGTGGTATTTCTGCATGCTGTGTGCTTCTGACTACAGAGGAAACTGTTGAACAATGGCCCAAAGTTGTTCCTTTCTTTAGCAAAACCGAGTAATGATTCAGTTTCATTACTCTTACTGGCACAATCTCCCTGGCACGAAACAGAGTCTTCCCCAGTGCGACTCCTCTGCCTACATTTCCGTCGTTAAGTTCGGGATCAAACATCATTACTGTTCCAGCTTTAGCTTTCCCATCTAAACAAGCATCTATAATGATTTCAGCTCTTTCCGGAACATTGACATCTTCTGCTAAGATGGCTCGCAGCATTATGTCATCCCTTCAATGAAGCACCACTTCTTCGTCATTCACTCTCAGAATTCCATCTTTGAAGTTTAACTGGAATCCCTTGGAGCTCATGACATCCATTCCAATGATTACTTCGTCTTCGATGTCTGCCACTAATGCTCGATGTAGGAAGGTTGTGTTTCCCAAGGTCATTTCAACCTCTATTTCACCATTGACTTTCGCTGCTTCTCCTGTCGCTGTTCGCAGCCATTTTGTTGGTTTTATCATTGTCTCAAAAACAATGTTGGGCCTTATTACTGTTTTCGTCGCACCAGTATCCAGCAGCATTGCAAATTGACTCCTATTAATAAGGCCATCTACGAAGACACTGTTAACATGGTTGCGTAGCGAAGCGACATATGCGTTGGTAGTTGACACTTGTTTGCTACAGGTCGACGATGGTCCCTTTACATAAGCCTGCTTTAATTTCCCCGGCGAGGAAGTCTGGACTCCGTTGCTCTCCTTGCAACGACTCTGGACATGTCCTACCTTACGACACTTCCGACATCTTACTAGTCTTTTTTCGGTAAGGACTTCTTCTATTATCTTTCTTACAGAGGCTTCATCGTTTCCGCCATCTTTAGATTCTCCATCAACGATTCGAACCCTGGCTTGACCTCTACAGGTGTTTTTCGCAGCTCGAATTCCAGAGCTCGAGCCAGTGCATCTACTAATTGAGTCGGTCGAGCTAGGGTCAATGCTTGTCTGGCTTCGTGGTCTCGAAGTCCATCCAAAAATGCTTGCACTGCTAATCTTTCTATCACATTTTCCGGTGTGGCTGGATAGGCGAGGTGAACCAGGCGGGCAATGTCCGCTTCAAGCTCTTGCTCAGAGGCATTCAAGGTTTGCAAAATGTCTGTAGCACCCCCTCTTAAAGCCAGGGTTAGTGCTACTGCCTTCTTCGCTGCCGACCATCCGTTTAGCTTTGCTGCAGCCTCGAATTGGCGCCTATAATTAGCCCATCACGATTTCCCATCAATTTGGGGAGGTTTCATTTTGTGTCTTGTGCTCTCGAGGCCAATTTTCGAGTCCACTACTTCTAAACTGTTTCGGCTTTCGGTTCTTGATTGTGTTTCTCCCCTTTGTATAGTGACTACCTGTTCTTTTATTTTGCTGATCTCACCCTCCATTATATGCTTTAGCTCTTCTATCCGCGTTTCATTTTTATCTGACTTTTCGAACATTGTCTGCTTTAGCTCTTCTATCCGCGTTTTACTTTTGAGCGACTCTTCGACCATTGTTTGCCTTAGCTCTTCCATCGGAGCCTCATTCTCGAATATTTTCTCTTCCAGGATTTCTGTACCATGCTTTTCAAATTTTCTTCTAGGGATTTAGAATTTTCTGCTAATTTATCTTCTAACGCCTCTTTCAAGTTTTTAGAATTTTCTAGCAATTTGTCTTCTAAGGTTTCTTTTAAATTTTCTTACAATTTTTTGAATTGCATAGACATGTCACCATTACCAGAAACTTCAAACAAATAAGTATCGAGATCGTTACCTTCATTTATTAGAGCATCTCGTAGCCGTTGTACTAATTCATTTTTCTTCCCACTAATTTCTAAATCCCTTTCTTCAAGTTCTTTTTTTTAAGTCCGTCACTTTCAATTGGTCCAAATTCACGTTTTTAAACATTGTCAGTCTATTTATTTTTCACTTCAAAAAGTTCCACAAATTCACTTCACACCTGACACCACTGTAATGTTTTTATTTTCACACTCGGGTTCTGTTCAGTTCTTGGATTTATTTAAAAACACAGTCCAACTCTAATTTATTTCCACTACTTTAACACAAATTTATATTCACAGAAACTACTATTTACATTTTATCTTAACTGTACAATACGAAAGACGAAAACTGAATGCCTCCTATCGTCAGCTGTTCCTTTTTATATATTAATCTCAGAATTGTCTGGTACGTCCACGAACCATCGGGAAACTCCATCATGTTCTGGAAGCTTTAAAGAAATTCCCAGTAACGGCAGCGGTCCGCCGGTTGAGAGACAAACATTTCGGGTTCCCAGATATTATCGGAATTATGTCCCCTCCATGAACTGGTTGATGGCCGATTGCACCAGCTGTCGGATGAATTCTCGTAACAATATACTACCTTACTTTTTTCGTATTCGGTTTTAGGCAATTACTATTATATTTGTGATTAAAACGTGTTGCGGTAACTGTATGATATTTATAGGTTAGGTTAGAGAGTTTCAAATAAAAGTAAGCTATAGGTCACGATGATTGGTCTGCATAGAAAAATGAACTAACGTAAATCATATTTACTTATACGTTTTTCACAGAACAATGCCACGTATCTATAAAAGGAAAACCAAACTTGGATAGTGGGATGAAGGATCAATATGGTAAATAGACTAGAGGCTGTCACAGCTCGAAACCTTACAGGTCAGCGAGTACAGAATTTAATGATTTCATTAAAAAGGCGTGCAAAGGGTATCAATAAACAAGCCTTAGGTGGAGTGAAATATTTAGGCGGTTTTTACTTAGGAACAAGAATGTGAACTTGTCAGACATTTTAAAGATATGGAAACCAGGATGTATGGCTTATTCAAACATGACATTCATTAGCGTATCACCTTTCTGAAAGCAACAATATACCACATCCGTTTTCGACCGACAGGGAGAACGCTGGTAATGACTGGCGAAGATGGACTATCCTGTCGGCTTCTTCTCTTTTGGCTAGGGGTAGTCTTCTCGTCGACTGTCGAATTACCTGAGAATCGCCGGTATAAATGTTATGTTTCACCAAATCAGTTGGTCCTCTTTTTCCTTTCGTTACGTGGAAGATATCCTGATAGTTTTTAACGATGTCACGCAATTTTGCTTTCTGGATTGGTTTTAAATTCTTAGAAGAATGTGTGATGAGTCTTTCCAGTTCCTCAGATAGTTTACCTAGTGGTATTGCTGTATGTTGTGTGCTTCTGACTATAGAGGAAACTGTTGAGCAGTAAATTTGAAGACGCGAGATGTAAGACCGACATCTAGGATTTTCGAGAGAATCAGCACACAGAGGTTCCGAATCTGGAGCCGTTCCGTGTAATGCTGTTCTCCCTTAAACGTATATTATATATAATATATATTGTCTTGCGTACAAAGGAATGACACCTCGAAGAGAGTATTGAACAGTGCCCCAAAATTATTTTTTACTTTAATACAACCGAGTAATGATTCAGCTTCATTACTCTTACCGGCATAATCTCCTTGGCACGAAACAAAGTCTTTCCCAGTGCGATTTCTCTGCCTACATTTCCGTCATTAACTTCGGGATCAAACATCATTACTATTCCAGCCTTAGCTTTCCACTCTAGGCAAGCATCTACTCATCATCAGCTCTTTCCGGAACATTTACATTCTCGGCTAAGATTGTTCGAAGCATTATGTCGTCTTTCCCATGGAGCACCACTTCTTCGTTATTCACTCGCAGAATTCCATCTTTGATGTTTAACTCGAATCCCTTGGAGCTCATGATATCCTTTCCAATGACAACTTGATCTTCGATGTCCGCCACTAATGCCCGATGTTGGAATGTTGTATTTCTTCACCACTATTTCACCATGTTGGGCCTTATGACTGTTTTCGTCGCATCAGTATTCAGCAGCATTGCACATTGCTTCTTATTAATAAGGCCACCTACAAAGACGCTGTTAACGTGGTTGCGTAGCGAAGCAACATGTGCGTTGATAGTTGGGTTTTGTTGGCTATAGGTCGACGATGGTGCGTTTACATAGGTTTTCTTTAGTTTCCCCGACGAGGAAGTCGGTACTCCTTGCAATAACTCTGGATATGTCCTAGCTTACGACACTTCCGACATCTCAGTAGTCTTTTTTTGGTAAGGACTTCCTCTACTATCTTTCTTAAAGAAGCTTTATCATTTTCGCTATCTTCTGTTTTTCTGTCAGTGATTCGGACTCTGCCTTGAGCTTTACAGGTATTTTTTGCAGTATCGAATTCCAGAGCTCGAGCTAGTGCATCCGCTAATTGAGTCGGTCGAGCTAGGGTCAATGCTTGTCTGACTTCGTGGTCCCGAAATCCATCAAAAAACGCTTGGACTGCGAACCTTTCTAAAACATTTTCCGGCGTGGCTGGATAGGCAAGGCAAATCAGACGGGCAATACCAACTCCACACTCTTGTAGCGATTCATTTGATCTCTGGTGGCGAATTTTCAATTGGGAGTGGTAGACGTGCTCCAACGTGTCTGGCTTTACTTCAGTTCTAAATGTTTGTCCAGTTATTCGTAGTCTTCTTGCTCAGTGGTATTCAACGTTTGCAAAATATCTGTAGCATCCCCTCTTATAGCGAGGGCTTTTCCTCTGACAACCATCCGTTCAGCTTTGCTACAGCCTCGAATTGGCGTTAATCCAAGACGATTTTCCATCAAATTGTGTAGGTTCCCTCGAGATCAATTTTCCAATCCACTACTTCCGAACTGTTTTTGCTTTCGGTTTCTGGTGGAGTTTCTTCCTTTTGAATTGTGACTACCTGTTCTTTTATTTAATTGATCTCACCCTCCATTATCTGTTTTAGCTCTTCAATCCGCGTTTCATTTTCGACTGTCGTCTGCTTCAGCTCTTCGATCATTGGCTGCTTTAGCTCTTCAATCCGCGATTCGTTATTGACTGTCGTCTGCTTCAGCTCTTCGACCATTGTCAGCTTTAACTCGTTCATCCGAGCTTCATTCTCGACTATTTTCGCTTCTATAATTTCTGAATTTTTCTCTACCATGCTTCTCTGATTTTCTTCTAGGGATTTAGAATTTTCCAATAACTGGGCTTCTAAGGATTCTTTCAAGGTTTTAGAATTTTCTAGCAATTTAGCTTTTTTTAAATTTTAAATTTTAAAACTTTGAGCTAATTTATCTGCTAACACCTCTTTCAAGTTTCGAGAATTTTCTAGCAATTCATGTTCTAGAGTTTTTGGAATAGTCTTGTAATGTTTGTAGCTTCTCTGCTAAAAACTTAGAATTTTCTAGAAATTGATCATGCAATTTTTCTTCTAGATTTTTAGAGTTTTCTTGGAATAATTCTTTTAAATTTTCTTCCATTTTTTTGAATAGAGTAGAAATTTAGTATCGGGATCGTTACCTTCATTTATTAGGGCATCTCGTAGCCGTTGTATTAATTCACCTTTCTTCCCACTAATTTCTAAATCCCTTTCCTCCAGTTCTTTTTTTTTTTAATCGGTCACTTTCAATTGGTCGAGATTCACTGCTTTAAACATTGTTAGTCTATTTATTTTCCACTTCCAAAATTTCACAAATACACTCCACACCTGACACGACTTTAGTGTTTTTATTTTCACAATCGGGTTCTTGGATTTATTTGTAAACACAGCCGATCTTATTATAATTTATTTCCAGTACTTTAATTGAAATTAACAGAACTATTTACAATTTATTTTGAACACCTGATCTTTACTATGCGGCAATTGAATACAGAATGAATGCTACCTTCAGCTCTCCGCTTTTATATATTTCTTCTCAGAACTCTCCAGAAAGTCAAATAGCCGCCGAGAGATTTCCTTGATGGACGAGAATTCTTCGATAACCTAAACAGAGCAAGTCGCCTTCCTCGATGCGCCAAGCGAACAACATTTCGGATTCCACGAAATATCGACTGAATGCCGCTTCCACGAAATATTGGATGAATTCCCGTCACAATACTCTAAGTGACTTTAATGCTCAATTTCAAGGACAAAGTCGAGATCAGCATAATTATTTCTTGTTTTTTCTCTGATCAGTACTTTTTAAGATGGGACTATATCTAATCTTTTTGACCACACTGTGATTGAACATATCTCACATAAACTGACGTTTATTACGTAATATCATTACTCATCGTCTTTATTATGTTTGTATCTACTTATCTGATGCCTATTTTCGTTTCTAAAACAATTTGTAAAGTTCCTCCCACTAGACTAGTATGTTTTGGAACATTAGATCATGTCGTAATATGAAAATTGTCAAAAACGTCTTTAAAAATATATACCTATAATTTTAATCTAAAATATTTATACATATCTTTATAAAAAATTTAATAACTTGTTAAACGTAACGTAATGTCACAATTCATTTTGGATTAAGATAGCATTTTTTGAAACCTCTGCTTTCGTATGTCGAAGTTTGCGTCCATGTGGGATATTTTTTAGACAATTCTTGATCAACTATTTTAAGCATGTCTTCGATATGATGAGTTTTTGCATATTTCTGAAAAACTTCGCAAATGCATTGTATGTACCAAGTGCCCGTTTGAGAATTACGACGAGAAGTAAAGCCTGAAAACAATTTCAATATTATAAATTATATATATTTAAAACAAAACTCACTTAACAAATAGAAGTAAAAGTATAGATAGAAGATAGATCTATCTATTCTATTATAAAATTTTAGTTAGTTTGTTTGTTTGTTCGGGCATCACTTAAGAACAACTGCAACTTTTTGTTGCAAAGCCTATAGTTTGACTTAAAATCTGCTATACATTGTATCTCCCTACCTTCACAGAAACGGTAGATATAGCGAAAAAACTAATACGATATTGGGTTAATACATATTGGTTCCACCATACGCACCAAATATTAGATACTTGCATTAGCTTAGCTTTTATTCAAAATTTGGAATATGCCAATTTTTCAATTAAAAAAAATTAACTGATATCAAGCATTATTTTACATAAATAGGATAAGTGAAACATAGACCGGAATAGATGAACATGAATTTAACAAATTTTTTTAAAAAAGTTATATTAGCATATATAAGGTGGTTGTAATACAGGTTGAAGTAGAGAGTATATATACAAGGTAATACTAAAAAATTTTGAACAAAATTGTTATATAGGATGTCACATAAGCAGTTGCAGTTTTGGTAAAATATATTGGAAATTAATGAATTTATATTTATAGTTAAACATTGTGGGTCAAAAATGTTAACTGGGTGACCGATAAGTAGTTACATATACAAGGTATTTCGAGGGAGGAGTAGACTTACAGTTAAACAGGGTGGCTAAACAAAATTTCGAAAAATTATACTTTCCAGGGTGTTTAAAAAAATATCAGAAAAATGGTTACATAGCGAAGATATAGAATGGAGTTTAAAAAAAGTTAAATTTGGTGGCCCACGCAGATGCATATACAGGGGGTTGAAATAATTTGTAGAGTAAAACTACGGTTATCCAGAATGGTTCAAAAACTGGTAGACAAATATGTTATAATGGTTATTTAGGGTGGCCAATAATCAGTTGCGGTTTGAAATATGTTGGGGATTGATGGATTTATTGTTATATACAAGGGTGGCTGTCCCTTAAGTGCACCCGTGAGCTGAACCACCAAATTTAATACGCTTAATACGTTTAAAAATCAACACAAAATGTTTATTAAATAATATCATTTCAATATCAAAAAAACAATTTAAGCTCTAATCCAAACTATTAAGGCTTATATTCGCTCTAAAGAATATTTCACCTTGCATTTCGGCTAGCGCACGGTGAAACTTACATAGCTTCTATGTCTTCATCCATATTTCTTTTCTTTCAGTGTGGGGCAGCGTTTACGTAAGTTACATAGCCACACTTTGGCCCCACATATGTTAAAAACGAAACAATTGTGAATATGGTGACCATGAAAACTTTTGTTCTACACATCATATGTTTATGATGTGTAGAACAAAAGTTTTCATGGTCATTTATAGTATCATGTTGTTACATGATTTATAGTATCATGTTGTTACATGATACTATAAATTCAGCTAATTTGACCGAAAGCCATTTTCCATAAGGATATGGCGGGGTCCTTTATATCTATGTACAGCAAATTGTATACAGTATATTATTATAACTAGAAATTTAACTACACTAATTCACTTGTAACAGAAAAACTAATTAAAACACGCAACTTTTAATACGAATATCCGGAGCCTAGTATAGATTATAAGAAGTACCAGAGTATCTATGTAATAAAAAGTGGTACAGCAATACTACTCATAATCTTCTGTGTGAAAATATTTTTCTTACCTGGAAGAGTAGAATACGCAATCAAGATGTCGGCATTATTCTTAGGAGACACTGTTTCTGGGCGGTCAATATGTATTTCTGTTTTCTCTCCTCTAAAATAAAAAACAACAATATGGCACATTCGTTTACCCGTGTCATGTTTGTACATGACTTTTACTTTCCCAATAATTATGAAATACAAAAAACTTCACAGTGTAGTGCGATTAAGTTAATTAATTTTTTTTTATGACGTTTCTTGTCTAGGATTCACTGTGCGTGTGCAGCTTTTCTTCGCATCCTTGATGAAATGACACTGGTGAAAAAATTAGAAACAATATATTGCGAAGTCTCCTCATATTGTTATGAAACATACAATATACAATATTTGGCACATAAACACTTTTTCGTGGTTAACACGTTCCCAACTGCAGAGACCAAAGGGTCCAAATTAGTTTGTATATTTATGATTTTAGCATATGAATCAGATGCTTAAAACGACATTTTTAACAATAAGATACTTAAACTGAACAATACAGAGTAGGATCAATAAGTAATAGGACTGAATTTAATTTAATGTTTCTTATTTAACTAATCGTTACAAATCCTTAGTGGTCCTCGAAATAGCAAAACGACAAAACGCGTATAACGTGATTTCCACTGCTCGTGCGCTTTCTGGAACTATTCCGGGATCCCTTCAGAGATGCTGACACGACCGCCTGGACGTCTTCTGCGGAGCTATATTGGTTTCTCTAGAGATCCCGCTTGGCTAAGGAAAGTCCGCCGGTGCCAGATCTGCATTGTGGGGGGGGGGGTAATGTAGCAATTCCGTGCTTTGCCACACCAGCAGGCGGAGGAAGTGTTTATGCAATCTGTCAAGCATGTCCACACAAAACTGGTATTCATAGTCTACCCAGGGGCTACAAATTCCTATACCTCGACGGTAAGCATCGATTTTACCATTGATTTGCTCATTATAGCTTTCTTCGGACTCAGGGAGTTGTTGATATGCCACTCGGTGCTCTTCCGTTTGGTCTGCAGGTTGTACTTAAAATACCAAGTTTCGGCATTACTATTCATCTTGTCAAGAAAATTGGGTTTTCTTGGACACGGTTCTTTTCCTGCACACGATTCACTTTTTATTCATCACTCAGGATTTTTGCTACAAACATGGCGCACATCTTTCGATGTTGGATGTTTCTGCTCTGGTCGGAGTTCAAGTGCGCCTTCACTTTTGCCAGATTTTCATCAACTCCTGAAGTTGATCGGCGACCGGCGTGCTGGTCATCTCCAAGAAGCAATCGCCCTTTTACATGGCAGCTTATGCCACTCGAACACTATTGATTCGCTTAGGCGTCCTTAATAATTCTGAGGATCGTGGTTTTCCCAAATTTGAAGCAGAAATTGATGGCGTAGCGCTGCTGCTCGAGATTTTTCTCTATCTCGGGTCGCAACGACACTTCTTAACAGAGGTTCACGGAAATCGACGTGCTAACTCTCCACTTACTCGCAAGCGACTGGAAAAAATATCGGTCTCTTCGGAAGACTCCCCACTACCCCACCCAGATGATCCTACTAATTATTAATCCTACTGTGTATTGTCCCTTCGACAATTGCTCGAAGAAACATACGCACAATGAATCCAAAATCAGGAATGAGAAGGGTCACCAAATTTAAGTTACACTACTCTGTGAGTTATTATTGCAGGATATAGAAATCACTTGGCAGGTTGATTCATTAAAAACATCCAATCTCTTAATTTCCAGATCTTAAACCACAAATTAAATCATAATTAAATCCAATATAATAATATATAAATATTGGAGGTCTCCATGATATATGATCCTTAAAGTTTTAAATGTGGCAATATTTTTTTAAGCTTTTGTTTCGACTTGCAAATAAATTAGCATTTCTAAAAGAGGGCACCATTAGGTAAGTACACCTTGTTAATTCGGTAAATGAAATACTTATTTCTCTTTTGAACTGTAATTGAGCATCAGAGAGTATCAAAGAGCGTTTACTTCCAAGTATAAACGTCTCACTTGTTTGATTTGTGTAACTAATTTTGATTTATTTGCTTTTAAAAAGTTTAGTGCATTTCGCATTTACGAATTTAGCTTTGGTTTAAATTTCTGCTATTTTTATTATGCTTGCGTCAGTTTAAATGTAATTAGTAGGTATAATACAGATTAGGGCGTTATTCATAATTCGTAAAAAAACGGTCAAGGGGTAGTTTTCCAACAGGGTGTTTCAGAAACATTTATCATATAAAATTGGAAGATTTTTAAATAAAATGCCCTGTATTTTTAAATGCAGCCTCTTTAGGTATTCTATTTAACTCTAACTGGATTTTGGTTGCCAAAGCTGCGTTTTTGATTTAGAATTTAATTTGTTACCAGTTAAAGCCTCTTGCATATGTAGTCATATCTACAAAACGAAATATTATTTCTTAGAAAAAAATAGGGGAAGACTCGTATAGGTACATGTTCTACAATCTACGACGCCAGTATAAAAACTAAGTAATTTTGTATAGGGTGTTCACAATTGTACTGTCAACTCTTGACATTTTCAAATCAGTTTTTCTAATTTTTTCGAATAGAACACCCTGAATTTCGTGACTTGTATGATTAGCTCTTTACTGTATCAAAATATACAAATTTACTTAATATAAAAGCACATTTTAAAATGTAAAGACTAAAAACGAAAGAGAGGCTACACTTTTTAGGTTATCATTGGGCCGTGATAACGCAAATACAGATATTAAATAGATCGTGATAACAGGCGCAATCACCAAATTTCATATTAGTTTAGGTATTTTCATTTTCTAAGCGTATGTTTTTGTTTTTTAATTATAATTTTACTTATTTTATAACTGTTCATAGAGAAACAATATGTTTTGATATCTTGAAGTAACAAGGTGTAACTAGGGTCCTCTATTAGCAATGTTGCTATAGACTTCAAACTCTTAAATCTCTCACAACGACACAAAATTACCAATATTATAGCATAAGCTACTAAATACCTAATAAAATTATTGCATAATTCAAAGACCATATTTAATTTTTAAACATCCTGTACTTCGGCAAATTGTAATATATGTATACTCACTGACAAAGAAATCGCAAAACCCAGAAGGAGATGTTTAAATTTAATAACATGCTTTAGTAGAGAGAAAATGATTAAAATTTGGTAAAGTTTGATGAATGTTTTTTCATGTAAACTTTTTTTTATCATTTACCTTTTTAATTTACCAAAAAACAAACTGATGGGATTCAAAATCGATGTTTAGAAATATTAAAATGCCTAGACTATGTATACGCCGCATGTTTTGACAGTTAAGTGAATTTGAAAGAGGTCCAATTATTGGTTTACGCGAGGCGGGTTTTTCATTTCGAGAAATCGCTAACCCCACGAACAGAGATCCAACTACTGTTATGAGATTTTGTCAAGCGTGGTTTGATGATACTTAAAATCGGAGAAAACTAGGCACTGGAAGTGGAAGGCGCACAAATGAAGTTCAAGATCGACGTCTAAGACTTGAGGCCTTTAGTGACCGATTTTCAACAACTCCAAATTTGGATTGAGTTGGCTGATACTTGGTGGAAGTTGAAATTCATGATGATTTGAGTAATACACTTATTACAAACTTACACTTTATTTAAAAAATTGTGACAATTGTTTCGCGTCCGATGGAACTTAATCATACAATGATAGTACCTTAAGAAATTCAATACCTATAAACTAAATAGAATATAAAAAAGGGGAGTTTACAAATGTCTCTTTAATCTTCTAGTTGTGTTAATATTACTAAGAAATAAGGATAAACAATAAAAGGGATATATATAGGTCAAACAGGTAGATCTTTTCAGACATGGTTAAATGAACATCACAATTCTTTTATAAAAAATAAACAAGATTCCAATTACGCAAAACATTTACTTGAATACAATCAACATTTTGACCTCGATTTCAAAATTCTACATACAGAAAATAAAGGTGTAAAACTAAATTTATTAGAGAGTCTTGAAATTAATCGTTTAAAATACTCAGAAAATTTACTCAATGACCAAATAGATCTTAATAAGTCCCCAATACTAAATTTATTTACATAATCAGTTAATATTAGATATAATAATTTATCAAATAAATGTCAAAATGAGGCAAACGTTTAGCTATTACGGTTTACCTGAATCACTCTAGAACCATAAAAATTGAACATTCATATTCAATGGTAGGTCTTTGTGTAAATTACATCTGGAAAAACCCATAATCTGATATATCCCTTTTATTGTTTATCCTTATTTCTTAGTAATATTAACACAACTAGAAGATTAAAGAAACATTTGTAAACTCCCCCTTTTTTATATTCTAATTAGTTTATAAATATTGAATTTCTTAAGGTACTATCAGTGTATGATTAACCTCCATCGGACGCGAAACAATTGTCACAATTTTTTAAATAAAGTGTAAGTTTGTAATAAGTGTATTACTCAAATCATCATGAACTCCAAATTTGGCTGATGAGTGGTTAGAAGAACAAGACAATCTTGTAAGAGTTCGAACGGTTTACCGCCGTCTAGGTTCTTTTGGACTGCAGCAGTATCGATCCCATCTTATGTTACCTTTGGCCGCTTAGCATCGACTGCAACGAAACAGTGGTGCAAAGAACCGCAACATTCGAAAGTCTTTGTTCGAGGCAACATGACAGCGCAACGTTATCTTCAGGAAGTAGTGGAGCCGTATATATTCCGTTACCTTAATCGGTTCATGGTTCCATATTTTAAGTTCCATGTTGATCGAGTTAGTTTAATCATTTTTGAAGAGACACATGCGAACATGTTTTGGATAATATAGGTAGAAGGCCCGAAAATTTACCCCAGCCCCCACGGAGGTTTAAAGACATGTAATGCAGGTACCTTGGGATAGTATTCCTCAAAAAAAATAGACCACTTTATTGAATAAATGCCAAGTCGTGTTGGGGATTGTAAAGGCGGCACTTCACTTCGCAAATATCCCAAACAAGCCATCTACACATATCGCAAAACACTCAAACATGCCAAATATGTTTGAATACCAGTGAAAGCTACGGTGATGTATGCGTCAAACACCACTTGTCATTAAAAGCAACACTCGCTGATCACGATGTGAGCCAAGTGTGGACGGTTAAAGCAAATATTCGGCTTATTTAACTCCCTTGATGCATATGGAAAACCGATAAGTGGACGGTAAGACGTATTTGCTCTTAGCGGTATTCGACTTATTTATTCAAATAAAGCAAAAATAGCGAATAGCCTCTCTACACATCGCCGTTTTTGGACAAATATACGAATACGTTACACCAAGTGAATTGCCGCCTTAAACACATTAACCAACTTAATTAAAAAAAAATAAACTCCTTGATACTTTTTATACAAATTTTAATCATTTACTATCTATGTTTTAGTAAAACAATATTAAATTTAAGCATCTCTAGGGTGCTGCGATTTTTGTATCAGTGAGTATATAAGGTATTTTGGGCTCAATCATCATATTTTGAAGTCTAGAATCTACAGTTTAGAGACTGGACATTCTTAAGGAATTAATTTGTGACTTATTTTTCCCTTTATAGACTAAATAGTTGAAATCAGCGTCTAATGAATAATGATGTGTTAAAGATTTGCACTCGAAGTACGAATAACTTTTTAAAGCAATCATCTTATAAAATCGGGTATTTGACTGTTTTTGGAAAACCATCATAAATTGTCAATAATGTTGTAATAAGCTGGCAGTATGTTTTTCTTTTTAATTATAAATAACGGGAATTAAATTTAAATAAAAACTAAACCCGCGTAAACGCTTTTCGTTTATTTGTGACGTAACGAACGTAACTTTGAACTACATTTATTTCATCTTATTGTTCTGTGACGACTGTGATGACTTTAGGTATCTGTACTCTGATTAAATCACATATCTTTCAGATGTATAAACTTATTTAAAAAAATTATTTAACGGTATAATGATTAATAAATGATGCTTAATTCCACTGTGCACAAATAATATGCAAAACCTTGTTTGTACCCATTCCAAGAAGTGAGAAAATTTGAAAAAAGTTGTTGCAATTCACCGCTATAAATTCCGATGAAGACCACTTTGATGTAAGTAAATATTACTAACTGTTGGTTAAAATGAATTAAATCCCGTAAATTGTTTATCACCACAAAACAAAGTTTTGATCACTTGAAGACAACAGAACACATACAGTACATGACCACAGAATTACAGATTATTCAAGTTACGTTTTCTACGTTACAACGAATTTTAGAGCGTTTTTGTGTGACTTTGCCATTTGAAATGTGAATATTCTTTTGCATTTATTACAAAATTAATTGGTATTTTTCTAAAAAAATTTACTCATAAATGATCATAACGAATGATTATCTTTTTCATCAGCCCGAATCATATTTTTAATACATTCAAATACCCAATTGTGTCAATAAAAAGAATACCCTAAATTATTAATTCGCAAGTAGACTTGCATACCTGCAACACTGAAAAATGAATATTTTTGGCTTTCCTTTCATAGCTGGACATTTTTCGATTGTGAATTGGTTGACAATATATTCTGTGCTCACACCTATTCCATCTACTCCCGCAATTTCAGTGTACCCTCCCGGGATATGTTTGTTATGTCCATGGCTCATTATAAACACTATGCACATATCATATATTGTTAGTGATTGGTTGGAACTGAAACTTGCCACTGAGTCCATGATTGCCTGATATCAGAAAAACTATTTTGACATCTAGTTATCAATATGTGCTTGTGTAACTTAAACAAATATTTCAATTAGTAACTTTAAAATAGTGTCATTTTTGCAATAAATAAAGTTGTTAGTATTAGTACTAATATTCATTTTAGCTTTTTTCTATAAAGGAACATGTGAGCAATGTGTTGACGTGTTTAACACCAAATCGAAAATCTCAAATATTAATATTTTTTTAAATATTGAACAAATATTTACTAAATTGTCTTCTAAATGTTGTTTGTGGCACATTCTTGATATTTAAATATTTACTAAATTTAAAAAAGTACCAATATGGCCTAGAAAATTGATACAAATATTTAAATAACTACTACACCACTATTTGAAAGAAATATTTATAAATTTATTTAAATTAATTTCTGGTTTATTTAGTTTCAGTTGATAATATAGATAATATAATTTTTGTATGGGAATGTATCTGTTTATAAAATTTACCAAAAATATAACAATTTCTCAATTGCTTGATAAACTAGTTATGATATATTTTAATTTCATTAATATTTACAAAAATCTGAGACGTATTGTTTCATCTATCGGTCACCTATTTTTGCGTAGTCTAAAACTTACCGCATATGCAATTAATATTTAATAATTATTAAATATTAAATTATTATTATTAATTATAATTAATAATAATAATTAATTAGATCTAAACAAAATGATCGGACTGAACTGGGCTGTCTTTGGCAGGCTGAGATATGTATTTAAATCAGGTATGCCGATGTGTCTACTTGAAAAGTGTTCGACCAATGCCGTCGCCCGGTATGGCTCCAAAACACTAACACAAAAAGTGTCAGTAAAATAAGAATAACTCAACGAGTCCTAGTGAGGTCCATGTTGGGAATGACATTACGAAATAAAATCCGAAATGAAGAACTACGTAGAAGAACAAAAGCAACCATGGGCGTACCAAAGGAGGGGCAGAGGACGGCAGAGGCCCCCCGCCAGACCTGAAAAACCTACCGTGAGTCATAAAAGTTTCCCATAAATTTTCTGACTTGCCCCTAGACCAAAAAATTTCGACAGAACATTTTGGAAAAGAACAAACATCAAAACTCAATTTCGAGTCGATGCGTTCCTCCAATTTGTAGAACTCGGCAGATGTCGGTGCGGACAAAATTCGTCTTTGCACTTTGAAAATTTAAGCAAACTTAGCTCTTTGCTTTGAGAACTACTTCTTGAACCGACAAGATAAATTAATATCAAATTAGACCTTTGGCTACTTCGACAAACTCGAATTTGAGTTCTGATGTTTGTTCTTTTTCAAAATGTTCTGTAGATTCACTTCTCAGAAAAGAAATTCCAACTTGTCTCTGGGTACTTACCCTGACTGAAGATGGCAAACTGAAGTCGAAACAAGCCGAATCTCCGAAAACGAACTTGTCTGGTTTTCTAGTTATGAACACTTTTCGTTTCGTTTTGATAAAGGACCGGTTTTTGCATAAAGCATCGGTTACCACCATCGAAATTTGATGTTCGTGATGTTTTTGCATTTGACTTTTGATCTAGGCGTTACGAACGGGGTCCAATCCTAAGGTTTCACCATAACCTTGCTTTATGTGTTGATCCCATTTCGTTACGGTCAGCTTTCGAGGTTTCAGGGTCTCATCAGTTTGGACAAGTAGCTAAAGAGCTAATTTGACACAAAAAAATTCTGATTTATCCCTCTCTCTAGGACAATTATTTTTCCGATTTGCCTTCCTCCGGAGGCTTTGTTTCTAATTTTGCCCACCCTACACTAAAAGCTGGGTACGCTCTTGCCAGCTGCTATATGTTGATGATGAATATATAACAATTAAAAGCTTAAATTAATAAATGTAAACTAACTTAGGAAAACCCATTTCCCCCGCCTAATTATTGGCCTTTCGCGAAATGACCATTTACGTCCTATTGATTTAAAGAAAGAAATCACTATCTTCTGCTTTTGGTTAATAGTGAAATTCAATTCGCCTCTTGCCCTATTTTTCACGCATGTATCACCTTCTGTTTTCGAGATACTGAATTTCCCTAAAAACAATAACTGAATTTTCATAAAATTTCGCATATGTTGTACATGCCCATCTGCCCCCTGAACAGATAATTAATTTTTATATATACTGTATATAGGAATTTTACTCATTTTTTTTGGGTACTCTATCGCCTATGCATTGTAGTTTATTCAATGTCATTCAATATATTAGTATAGATTACCTTCTGTTTTAAATCAGTTTGTCTGTAAACATCAAATCCGAATTTTTTAAACATATCTGAAAGTGCTTCCTCATCGTATGATGCTCCATTACGTTTAGGTTCTGATGAAAATTTTATGTTATTAATAATGAGAACAATTCCTCTTTTAGTTCCTTTGGTGTCGTATTCGGGGACCTCAGAGACTGACGTAGAAGTCTGACCTTAAATAAAAAAGAAAACTGGTACCCCGGTATTACGAATTTAGGGTCTCTTACCAAAAAACAGGTTAAGGGGTACACCAAAGATAGTTCTTGGTGTTGATGGTACTCCTGTAGGACTTTCATCTGTAAATCATATTTAAGGAAATTTAGTACTACTATTTATTCTATAAACATCCAATGACTAATTATTAAGTGGTACAGTATAATCCCTATTAACGGGTAATGTCATTAAGTACGAAATTGAACTAGCTACTACTAAAGGTTCCTTACCCCCCTTTAAGATTAATTTTTAATATAGGTAAACCATATTTATACATACATACATATATATTGAAATTGAAATAAACACATACAATAATTAGAATTAACAGAGTTCAGTAGATGATATAAAATAATACCAATATTAATATAAATAGTGGTTTTAGATGTAAAAGCACAATGCGAATATCAAATGGAGGTGTAGGTACAATAAGCTTATTGACATCGTAAGATAATAAATTCAGGTCATGAACTGGTAACTGCTAATGCAAGTTTTAATAAATAGAATTAGTAAAACATAATTTATGGAAACCAATAAACTTGAGAGTTTTATCAAAATTTCTGAAAAAAAACGAGTAATATTTTAAACAAGCATAAGTAAACATTCTAGTTTAAGTAATAGAATGAATGAAATTTTACCTTGATTTTGATATAAAAGCTTAGGAATGACGTTTAATAAATTTTAAAGTCCTAATTTTTAATAATTCCATATTTTTGGTACAGCGATGGTTACAATTAGTATCTTTGGGATCTTATGAGAACATTTCAAGGAAAACACATTTTAAATATTCACTATTTCAATATAAACACGTCAAAATTAGAATTGACATGACATAATTTTTGGATCAAAATTTTGACATAACCGACGAACGGATTCATTTGAAATTTATACATTACTACAAAGACATATAGCTGGTTAGACTGAACACATTATTGGGAGTAAACAATGTTCGGAAATTATGAGCAGGTTATATTTTTGAAGTATAGGTAACAATTGGATCAAGGAATAAGAAGAAAGAAAATTACAGATTTTACGAAAACGGGATAGTATTTTGAAAATCTAAGCATATGGGAAGTTAAATTTGAACAAGCAGATCCATATATGGCGGAATGAAGACTGGAAAATTAGTAGTTAAAAAGTTAAACGAACTTTCGTTCTATGTCAATATAAAAACTATAAATAAGCGACAAGGTATGTCAGTCGAAGTATTAAAATTTTAGCTGTTGAAGAGTAAATATTGTTCAGGGTTATAAAAATTGACAGATTTTTTTTGAAATTCCAGTTTTTGCAAATGATTGATAAAGTGACTAGGACATTCAAAGAAATCAGGTGTGCACAGAAGCTTTTGAAGTGCAGTCAGTATAGAAGCATATTTATAAATAGAACATTCAAATTAAGGTGCAGATTAAGGAGCTGGCAGATAAAGATGCAGACAGCAAAGCAGGTATTGGAACGAGATTATAGAAAGAGCAGGTGTACGGAGAAGCGGTTTGAAGTAGCAGTCAGATAAAGCAGCAGTTGCAGAAAAAGTTCAGTCAACACAGATAGATCAAAACAAGAGGAGAAAATGGTTGATGCTTTAATACGAACTTAATCAGGTAGAACAATTTTGCAGTAAGGTTAAAAATTTCATACGGCGTTCATATTCAGTTAAAATACTAGAATTTATAATTGCTGTTGATTCATTGGGAAATATACATTTTTAGTATCTGGTTAAAAAATCAAAATTTAGTAACTTGCATTTGAAAAAGCATTGTGTTTAAAATTGTATTTGTAATAAATAACCATTCGTTTCTAAAAAACTTTTTAGATTAATTAATTGATTTCACGTTTAGTTAAGTGTTTAATTTTTGATTATTAATTTGAATTTTGAAATTTGTCACATGGTTGTTTTCATTGAAGTGTAAAATTTATAATACAAAAATATATTGGAAATTTGTGTTTTATAGACTGACAACAGCCGATTGAATATTAAAAGTTTACATTACAGATATTGAGTCTCAAATAGTCTGAGCAAGAAGAAGTTGTGGTGGAATTTTTACATTTAAAAAGGAATTAGAGTACTGAAAACAAATCAAGTATTAAATCAAGTTAAAAATTGAATTACAATAAAAAAATTCCATTACAATATATATATATATATATATATATATATATATATATATATATAAATGTATTAGATGGGTTCCGGGAATTTATCAGCGTAGTTGATAACTGATCCCTGCCGGGATCAATGGTAAAATGACGACGTTTCGGCAGAGTCACATCTGCCCTCTTCAGGTCGGTTCGCATAATTCTTGTAGCCCCTTCTGCTTTCGCTTCTAGTTACTCGAATGCATATATACATATATATATATATATATATATATATATATATATATATATATATATTTATATTGTAATGGATTTTTTATTGTAATTCAATTGGTACCGTCTTAGGTATTGTCAGGAAGTTAATGGATAACAATTTGAACATTTAATTTGATACGTTTATGTTTTTTTTCTTATTTTGAAATAAATATATATTTTTTTAATATCTGTTAATTTTCGGTATAGAAAAATAAAAACAAATATTTCCATTTGAAAAAATGAAGTTGATGGTCGCAATTTATTTCTAGCCCACCCTGTATAAATTGGTTTATCATCACAAAAACCGCAGTCCACAAAAAAAAACGAAGTGTTGGAGCGTTTTTCCAAAAAACCAGCACCTGAATTTTAAATGAATTTGTTCCAACCCAAGCGTCCTCACTGTATACAGGGTGTAAACGGTTTGAGTGCAAAAATTTTGAGGATTAATACTTCAGGTCAAAACAAATCAAAAAGCTTTATAACATTTTCAGAAAAAAAAATGAAAAAGTTAGAAGTTCTGTAGCCTTTATTACAGTGAATAATAGATTATTTCCGGCTTCAAAATGATTGTAAAGCTAAATACTCAATAGCGTATACACCTTTAATAACTGTATTAACAAAGGAAATTATTATTTAAACTCTAAATATTCTGTTATAATTTGCCCTACGTTTCTCCGATCATAGCATATACTCAGTACTATAGCTGGCCGCTGCCATGAATGCTTTTTTGCTGACCTGTTCTTTTAAGAAAGTGAAAGTGATTTTTGCGTGACATTCGACATAGCGTAAGTTATTTGATTTTCATTTTAAAATATAAATTGGAAAAATAAATCAAATCTGTTGTGAATTGTGAGTTCGAGTGTATTATTTTGTGACAAACAGTGACAATCATACAATAAGGTAAAGACCTGACATGCTATTAATTTGTGGGGAAAGCAAATGTAATAACAAGAATTTTGAAATTTGAATATTTACTATAAATAATCCGTTTGCTCGCCAGAGCTCTATCATAATGACATCCTGCAGGTCAAAGGTTTTTATTTGTCTAAGATAAGTAATATTAATTTCTTAGTAACAATTATTTCTCGAAGAATTTAGCACATAAAAGAACTACATATAAGAAATGTTTTTTTTAATATAGTTTGTATCGCATTATTTTTGTATCATAATGTAAACAACTTTGTATCCTCCCTTCTTCAACTTGATGCATAAAATAAATCGCCAAATATAAATATTCATTTCAATACATAGATATTAAAAGGGTACATTTTTGAAAATAATATTTCATAAAATTTTATGTACCTAAATAAATCTACCGGCACTCGAAAGTATGAAATTATTTAATACAAAAAAATAACAGGTGTTCATTTTTTTGTGATGACTCATTTCTTTATTATTCACGCTACAAGCAAATCTCATTTTTAGCGCGACGTTGCCACATTGACAATAATTTACTTAACATGTATTTCAAATTTTCTTGCTTATTAAGACCATAGTGTTATAAGAGTTTTTTGTTTTGTTTGGTGGGTACTATCTGCACCTAAAATATATGCAGTCAAACTATTTACACCCTGTATACTTATATAACTCATAAGAAGCATTTGATTTGATGTTCTACTTGATGTGCTTTTTTTTCAATTTCTTAGTTTACCACCAAAATTAAGATTAGGATTTCGAATTATTTTTTCAATCAACTTTTTGTGAGGCCTTAAATTATCCATCAGCAGGTTCGAAGAAAAAGGGGTAATAGGTTGATTTTTGTACTTTTCCTTAATATCTCTTTAAAATTACAAAAATATATAGATATTTGTATTTCTCATTAGCCCTATTTTTATTATAAAGGGTGTCCCACGAAGGTGGGCGGTAACTAGAACTCAAAAAATATCGATATTAAAATTAACCATATGTTATCTCTAAATTTAACCCTTCTCAAAAAAATTGCACTTTTATGTCATAAATGGCGGGTACTCGACAATTTTCACTAAACAACCATCTGTTTTTAAACGGTTTTTTGATATGTCTTATTAGAAGACCTAAGCTTGAAAAAAATCACCCCTTTCGCTACAGGGTGTTCTTAAAAAATAGTGAAAATTACCTTCAAAATATGCTTAAAACTCAAAATTTTCAAATGGAAACTCCCAATTTTTGGGATTAAATCACGAAAAAACGTTTTCTGTCCATTAAAATACGATGTCGACTTTGCTTGGAAAAATCAAGTTAGCCGTGGCCGCTATAAAAATAACTGGAGACTACGAAATGTCACTCAGTTTTTTCTAATTGCCAATTATGCTTACACGAAGCGTTTGTAGGAGTAATTATGCCAACGAAGATTATTTCAATATTTTTACTATTTATAGCGAGTGTAATAAAGTTACAAAGACGCAGGGCCCATTACGCAAAAAAATTAATCCAATTATACTACCTAGAGAATTTCGGATCTGTCAAACTAAGAATTGTTATGAAATATCTAAAATTATAAATTGTTGTTTTCCTAGAAAATAATAAATGTAAAATAACAGACTACCCGTAAACCTATAGTAGGTATATTGACATTTTAAACAACTTATTTTACGCCCTTGAACTGTTAAGAAATTTTCGCATCTTCTCAGCAGCTCTCGATGAGTAGCATTTCTTATTGATGTAGGCTCTAAATTTCTGAATGCATTTCTCACTCGTTGTATACAATCCTCTTTGGTCGTTAAAGGACTATCGTAAAATAAAATAATCCAGAACGGACAAATCAGACAGGCAAACGAGGTGGCCATAGAAAAAGACCGTTGTTTGCCATCCATGGGTCAGTGAAAACCAAAATTAGTAGTAGTTTTGGTTTACTCCTTGATGATGACAGCTTCACTGTTGAAACGTGCGTTGAGTGAAAAAATAAAGTTTTGGTGTTAGGGTACAAAACTTTGTGTATATACGTCTGTGACACACCAAAGGTTCCCCATTAGCTTGAATGTTATAATTTATCTCGATTATAAGAAACCTCAAAGGCGACATGGAACCTTTAGTATCCCAAATTGACTCACACTGGAGCTATATTTTTATAATTTTGTAAAAATGTCTACTGCAATTGATGTTTGTTGATATTTGTAATGAATTTCCATTAAATATCTGATCAATTTAGTTCAGTAGTTTTCTTACTTGGTGCGGCAGGTGAATTAACGCTTGGAGAACTTTGTAGTGGTGGCGAGAAACTCTTTGCATCCTTAACAATTACTGAAAGAATTATATCAATTATTCTTGACAATTTTGTTAAGAAAATATTACTTCGAAAATATTTATGAAATTAATATTGGAAAATATAGAGCAGTGGCTCTCAACCTTTTTGGGATCACGGAACACTTTTAAGTGGTCTCGATTTTGGCGGAACACCATTATCATAAAATTTGTAAATCTAATGTAAATCACACAAAATAATTGGAAGATTAATATTTAATTAAAATAAAGATATATATTACATGGTAACTTATTTTAATGAGAAATTTGCGCTTGACGACCTTTACAAATTTCCTCAAGGTTGGGTCTTATGTAAGAGAGCGCTACTCTCATTTCTTCTTCTAAATTGGTAAGTCTTTCTCTTTTTTTGCTTTTAATATTTGTTAGAGTTGAAAATCCAAGTTCGCACAGATAGGACGTCGAAAAGAGCAACAAGATATTCAACGCTCGTTTTGCAATAAATGGATGTTCATTCTCGATGGAAATCCAAAACCTTTCCACTCCTTCTTCTTTGAATTTTAGTTGTAACGTTCGATCCGTTGATATATTAATAAACTCATCTGCTTCCTGAATAGAAAAATCTTGGTTCATTATATCAAATTCACCAAATGGATTTCGCGCCCAATCAAAGTCTTCAATATTAAGAGATGGAAAGTAATGAGTTATTTTGTCTTGCAATATTGACAAATGCTCTGCCACATTTGAAATCATTTCGTTAATGTTAACAATATTTTCCGTTGCTAATAACGGAAACATATCAAATTTGCGATTTTGAGCAATACGATTTTTCCAAAGCAAAAGCTTTTTCTGGAAAGCTAGCAATTTGTCTGTGGATGTCAGAATATTTTCATTTTTTCCTTGAAGAGATGTATTGACTGAATTTAAGTAGCTGAAGATATCGGCTAAATATGCTAGCTTAGTACACCATGCATCATTTTCCAAATATTTTACGTATACATCATTACCCTCGTGTCTAAAAAAAACTAGCAATTCCTGTTTCAACTCATGAACTCGGGTTAGCACTTTTCCTCTTGAGAGCCACCTCACTTCAGAGTGCAAAAGCAAACATTCATATTTGGATTCCATGGTGTTACAAAGTTGTTTGAACATACGGGTTTTTAATGGTCTCGATTTAATATAATTCACCATATGTACGACTTGTTCCAAAACAGACTTTAAGTTTGCTGGTAGACTCTTCGAAATCAAAGATTCCCTGTGTAGAAAGCAGTGAGTAGAGACTATATTTGAATTTATTGCTTTAACTCGACTACAAAATCCCTTAATACTGCCACGCATGGCTGGAGCTCCATCAGTACAGATTCCTGCGCAATTTTCCCAGGATAATTTCCATTCTTCCAAATAAGATGATACTGAATTAAATATGTCTTCTCCAGTTGCGTGACCAATAAGTTCCTTGCAGAATAAAAACTGATTTATTATTTCAGTGTCGTCAACAAAGCGAATAAATCCGATTAATTGGGCTTTGCCACTTATGTCAGTGGATTCGTCAATTTGCAGCGCAAAATTTTTTGTACTTAATTTCGCCGTCACTGCGTTCTCTATAAAACCTGACATATCTATAATTCTTCTTTTTATCGTATCGTCCGAAACGGGAATTTTTAGGACGTCTCGCTGCGCTTCATTGCCAAACATAATCTTAACAATTTCTAAACATGCGGGCAAAATTAGCGATTCTGCGATATCATGCGGCTTTTGCTTCAATGCAATTAGTTCTGCCACTTTATAAGAAGCGATTTGCGCTTTATCCGAAATTGTAACGCTCTTTCGAAAGCATGTTGCTTGCACTTCTTGATTTTTCAGCAATCTTTCGAAATAATCTTTACCTTTCGAAGTTAGACAAGAATGTTTTGTTGAAAGGTGTCGCTGTAACTTAGCTGGGACCATTGCACTGTTAGCCAATTTTTCACCACATACAATACATCTCGGAATAGGAACATCTTGACTACCGCTCCATGTAAAACCAAACTTCAGATATTCTTCCGAATAATGCCGAACTGATTCGGATATCTTTTTACGTTTATTTTCGGCATTTTTGTTGCCTTGCATATCTCCTTCAATTGAAGAAGACCTGCTTGTACTCGCCCCAACATTAACCTCACTTTCAGTCTTTCTTTTCAAAAATTTGTCCATATTTCAGATTTTAAAAGTCTTGTATAAATGCTAAAATAAGCAACTAAAAAAGATAAGAATACTGTTAAAACTACACAACTTGCATTTCATCTTACCAATTTCCAACAATATAAAATATATATATATATATATATATACAATAAAAAACACACTCACGAAAACTAGATATTTATATTAAATTATGGCTGAACCGCAGATCGAAATTGCGCTTTTGTTATTTACGTACGAAGAAAGAGAAACAGCACGAAATCAACACTACGTAGCGCTCCCTGCGTTATCGAGTACACTAGAAATTTAGTGGTATTCCCCGGAGTAACTCCAAACGACGTAACTGCGTCGTTCGATAATTACACTGTTAATATTATTGACTGTTCCGCGAAAATTTAGAATAATATTGAATATTTTTGCTAAATTTCAAATAATTAACAAAACTATGTAGTATTTATTTTATAGTAATAAAAAAATTTACTGTTTCTTATTATATTATATTCAAAATTTTCGCGGAACACCTGGGACAGCTTCGCGGAACACCAGTGTTCCGCGGAACGGCGGTTGAGAACCACTGATATAGAGAGAGCAAAATTTAACTCATTTTCGGACATAAAATTCAACAGCAATTCGCTTATACCATCACGTCAGTAACAATTTATAGATAATTATTTCTGAGATTTTAGCAGCAAACTCGTAGAAGTAAGCGATTTAAATAATAAAACCCGCAAACATACGAATTTCTTTTGTTTTTTGCTTATATCATGAAAAGTAATGGAGGCATCGTAATACCGTCTATAGAAACGTTGTAGAGAATAAGAAATCCTGCTTAATGAGTGTTTATACATCCTGATTGGGTCATTTTTTTTCCAGAGTAAAAATTTATAACTTTCTGGTAACTAATACTGGAATATTAGTCATCGTCAAACGATAGCGTATGATATTAAGTTTATATGGCCTCTCGATGGATACTATTGAATAAGTAGTTTTTAAACAATTTGAATTTAAATAATTTAGAGAGCTATTTTGCACATCCCACCGTATTAATGACACTAGTCCGACCAGGATATACTAAAAATATTTTGATAGTTCATAAATTCCACTTTAATTTGTCTATCTTGTTTTTTCGCTATAATTTCGAGAAGTTGGTTTAAAAAATATAGTAAACATTGCATTAAATGTACGAATATACGACAGCCAGCCAGCGGTGCACTAACAATAGCTGTCAAGGCACATGGACGGATCTAGAATTTTCTTAAGATGACATGAGACGAAAAATTATGGGAAATTGTATTATTATATGTTTTTTCTCAGCAGTTTATTACGTTTTTACTTACATAACTATTGCCTACTCATATTGGTCTATTTTTCATTGGTTTATTAAGTTAATGGTGACCTGTATAGAGTTTACTGATATTTAAGCAAAATTTCAAAAACAGGATAAATATATTTTACGGCACTATGACAAAAATCTAAGCTATACGAAGTGAAAGGTATTTTATAACCTTTCAAAATATATTTTGCATATCGCCATTGAACTATAGTGGTTAATACAATCACTCACTTTACATCGGGTTTTCCAGGTTTTCTTTATGAAAAATACTGCGATCAAAATTTATAAACACTCATTATGAAGATTTTCTGATTCTCTACAATTTTTCTATTGACGACATTTTGAACAGATCATTACTTTTTACACAATAAACAAAAAACGAAAATACCCCATATTTATTGGGGTTTTAATGCTCAAAAAATTTGCTTCTACGAGGTTGCTGTTAAAATTATGTCAATTATGACTTATAAACTATGATTTATGGGATGGCTTATGCGGTTTGCCATTGAATTGTATGTCACCTCAAAATCTCTGTTGACTGGTGTATTAACAAAGCTTGTTTAAACCACTTAACAAGATTTTTTTCTGAAGCTCTTCAACACAAGAAAATGTTTCAGTTATGGCATCCTCATATTACATGAATTTTGTTCTAAATGGACCAAGTCAGGTGAACATGGGTGTGTGCCATATTCACCCGATTGGGCAATAGGCTTCAACAACATGAAAGAAGCAAGTATTTCAGTTACTTACATCAGTAATTCAACTGAATTAAGAAATAGGCATTTAATACACTTATAAAGGGTAATAAATATACTCACTGACAAAGAAATCGCAACACACAGAAACAGATGTTTAAATTTAATATTGTTTTGGTAAAACAAAAATGCTATAGTAAGAAGAAAATGATTAAAATTAGACTGAAAGATCCCTTTGTTACAACATTGTAGCTTATCTTTGGCATTTCCTCTCATGTAATTAATATTTTTGTTTATTTTAAATTTGCTTATTTAGAGTTGAGCTTAATAGCTAACAATATTCCATTGTTTAAGTAAAACTGCACATGTTATTAAGGCCACCTTAGTCATCATGACAGAACCTATAAATTATTTGTTAAGCCCTAGGAGAGCTGATATTAGTATTATCACGTATTAATTATACCAGTCAAGATCTCTCTCCCACGACTGCAATACTCGGCATGTCGGCATAATTCATTGTAACAATTTTTATAATTAATTTCTAAGTAACAATTCAAACTGTAAAAGTTAAAGTATTTTAGTAAAAAAAATTATTAATGTTGTTATCAACGTAACATAGTAATCGTTTTTTGCATTTTTTAAATATACCATAAAACAAAATGTTTGATGGGATCCAAAATCGATGTTTAGTAATGTTAAAATGCCTAAAGTACCTGAAAGAAGTGGGTATTTCATTTCGAGAAATCGTTAACCGCACCGTATGTACTCCCTTACCTTAAGCGGCTCATGGATCTCATATTTCAACAAGATAATACTCCGGTCAAAATAGACATTCAAGGTTACATTAATTCGCACCTAGCTAAAAATTGGCATGAATGTTGGGAACCCTATTACACACAATTGTCAATTATCCACATCAATCCAATGTGTGGAAAAAATTTATTCAAGGTCAAATGTTGCAAAAATCGGCTAAACGGTAAGTTTTATTATAAAAATAGGTGAAACAAAAATTATTCATTATGCAATTATCTATAAAAATTGTTCATACACTTTTTTTCCCTAAGAATCACCATTTCGGAGATATAGCGATTCAAAATGTTGAAAAAGTTGTATTCTTTATAATATGTATGTCAATTACCGTTATATACGTTACAGAACGATAATATAAATAAAAATATTAGTTTACGTGGCGTATACATACATATTATACAATTGTAAGAATATAAACTTGAAAAAAAACCCAGTCCCTGATTGTATATGACCGTACGGCCTTGAGCAACATCTGTCTGCTATTCAATTGTCCGCGTGGCGTCGCTCGTATACCTGCTCCTTTTTCAAGGGCCTAACTAGATAGAATAGTAGTTATTGCTTATATTTCAAAAAAAAATTGTGCAGTTTTGTTTTTATAATAGAAATGTCGCAATTTTGCTTTATTTGTAATAAACATTTGGCCGAAAGCGAAACAGTTACTGTTGATCGTGGCCTAAAGACGTTAATTGATTCAAGTATTGAAAGAGGTGATGAATTTTCGGAATACCTGAAAGACCAGACTTCTGTGACAGTTCATGTGCAGTGTCGAAAAAACTACACTCGGAAGGGTACAATCGCTGCATTTAAAAGAAAACAGGAAGAAGAACAAGCTGGCACATCAAAAATAAGTCACCTCGTACTAGAGCACGCGTAAGTGAATCATTTTTTTGTTTTAAAAAGAGTTGCTTCTTTTGTGGCAATGAATTGAATGAAGAGTTAGAAAACAGAAAAGCACTGAAGTATCGGCGTAAAATTTTTCATGTAACAACACTATCATTCAAAGAAACAATCCTGAATATAGCCCAGACTCGTTCTGATGATGTACCAAAAGCTGTTGTTACTCGAATTGAATTTGAACATGATTTAGTTGCTGCCGAAGCTAAATATCATAAAGACTGTCATAATGCCTTCTTCAGACCGACCTACGGGGGGTCAAGCCGGTCGTCCTCAATCTGAAACTACGAATCTTGCAATGGAAGAAATATTTGCACACATCGAAAATAGTGATGATTGTCAATTTACATTAGACGAATTACAAAATATTTGCAAAAATTCGTTAGATAGTAGAACCATTAAGTCACGATTAAAGTTGAAGTATGGCGATAAAATTATTATAACAGAAAAGTCAGGAGCTGTAAAAAAGTTGGGTTGTTTTGTTCATTAGCATGTATCAGTTCTCCAGGCCAATCGTGCTCCAATGTTCAATCGCCAGCAGAAGAGGATTCTTACGATATATGCGAGGAGACATCTGATGCATCGCTTTTTGAACAATTTATTTGTACCCAGCAGGAAGAAGAAGAAGAAGGAGAAGAAGAAGAAGGAGAAGAAGAACAAGACAGTTCGGATTATGTTCCATTAGAAGAGTATCAATCAGACGAATAATTTTCTCAAATTACTCATTACATACACCGCTCTTGTCATTACAATAGTACCATTTTCAATTTAATACAATAGCTTTTCAACTCAACAGAACCACAATAGATCGTGGAATAGGCCTACCGGGGAAACCACGTAAAAAAACACGCGCCATGTACACTACCTCATGGGTGGTGCGGAAACGTGTGCATATTATGAGTAACACAACTTTTTCAACTTTTTGCATCGCTATATCTCCGAAATGGTGATTCTTAGGGAAGAAAGTGTAATGACAATTTTTATAGATAATTGCATGATGAATAATATTTGTCTCACCTATTTTTATAATAAAACTTACCGTTTAGCTGAAAATTTTTTTCCACACATTGGATTGATGTGGATAATTGACAAATTGTGTGTATTAGGGTTCCCAACATTCATGCCAATTTTTAGCTAGGTGCGAATTAATGTAACCTTACCCCTATTTTTGAAGCTAATTTGACCGGACTATAATGATCGGCCTCATATTACTCGAGTTAGTTTAAACTTTTTTGAAGAGAACCATGTGAATCTGTTGCCATGGCTGCCCAGATCCCCCGATCTTTCGCCCATAGAACATGTTTGGGATATGATGGGTAAAACGCTCGGAAATTTGCACCAGCCCTCACGAACTTTGGAGGTTCTAAGACATGTAATACAGGTAGCTTGGGATAGTATATAAACATCTCCTTCTGGGAGTTGAGATTTCTTTTTCAGTGAGTATAGCATTGTTTTCTCTAATGTTATTTTAAAAATTATAAATTATACCAGAGCCAATGTCGATCTGTTGATCTTTTTTCTCACCATTAACACTTCGGTCAGTTTCAGATCTGGAAAAAACATTAGAGTAAGTAAGGTTTAGTATATATTAGTTTACTAAAATAATCAACGTTTATTTGTATCTTAACATACCAAACTGCTTGATTTATTTGGGTGAGAACAGTGTATTCTTTTTTCTACTAGGTATACCAGCTGGGCATTAATATCATTAGAAGGCATTCGTTTCCACTAACAGTTTTTGATAAAAGGTAAAAAGTAGATATAGCAACAATTCTCTATTCTCAAAGACAATCGAAGACATTCTGAGAAGGGTATGATAGCAGTTATATATCATACTAGCCGTTACCCGCGATTTCACCCGCGTATGGAATGTTCAAGCTTCGCAAAAAGAAATAACTTATGAAACATATGGATTATCCCAAATAAAAAATTTTCTAACTTGTTTTACTCTACAAAATATTTCAACCACCCTGTTGTGCATCTGCTTAGGGGCCACCAAATATAACACTTAACTATAACTCTGTTCCACTCACTATCTTATATATGCAACTGGTTATGGACTACGCTATATACATATTTTTGTACCACAATTGAAAGTATAATTTGTCTCCACCCTCTATTTAAACCACCCCTTATATGCGCTTTTTCTAACATTGTTTTAATCACACCGTATGCACTATATATAATTTTCCTTCGATCCATGTTTCAGATATTACATATATGTAACAGCTCATGTTCTACAAAAAAATTACCCAACCGGTTTAACTATAATTCTACTCCACCCGCTATTTCAACCACCTTGCATATGCAACTACTTATCGGCCACCCAGTATAACATATTTTGTAGCACCCTGTATAACTATAAACCCATCAATGCAAAATATATTTCACCAAAACCGCAACTGCTTATTGGGCACCGTATATAACAATTTTTTTCAGCATCTTTCTGAATCACGTTGTATGTATTACAACTACCCTGTATACGCTACTGCTTATTGGTTAACCAATATAACATTTTTTAAATAATTAACCATAACACTTCTCCACCCTATAATTCAACTATTCTATCTTCTCAACTTATTATGAACTACGCTATTTCACAATTTTTCCTCATATTTTTTTCAACGATATTTTAAGTATAATTTCTCTCCACACTTCATTCTAACCTTGTTTGAATCACACTGTATAACTATAACTGTACTGCGCCCCATGTGTCAGGTACTGCATATATGTAACTGCTATATAACAAAATTTAAACATCCTGTATAACTCTACACCACCCTATATTTCAACAACCTTTTATATGCAGCTACTTATTTGCCACCCTTGTATCCTTAGAATCCTACCCCACCCTATATTTCAACCATCGGGTAAATGGAACACCTTGTAGACCATGACATTACTTATTTTTTAAACCCACCTGTATAAACAGCTCCTTCTAACTAACAGCTTATTATGAACATAATTCAAAGATTCTAACTGCTTACATAACACATTTTTTTCTAAGATTTTTAATCCAAACTGTATATTCTACCCTTTTTCACCCCCTTGGTATAAGGAACTGTTTATGGCCCAATCAATATAACTTTTTTAGACCACCCCGTATAACTAATTTCACTCTACCTTATTTCAACCACATTGTATATATGCAGCTGCTTGGGACACCAAATATAACTTTGTTTAGATTTTTAAAATCCATTTAATTCTACTATAATAAAGAACACCCTGTAAAATGATGTTCGTTATATCAATTGATTTGTGTTAAATCGACACATGTTGTATTGGCACATTCTGAATTTTGAATAAAAACTAACTACTTATCTAATCTAATATTTTGTGAGTGCCGTGGAAGCAATTGAACCCAACATGGTAGCAGTTTTTTCGCTATATCTACCGTTTCTGTCAATTTAGAGAGATAAAATGTCTACCAGATTTTAAGGCAAACTATAGGCTTTGTAACAAAACAAGATTCAGCAAAATCAGTTCAGTAGTTCTTAAGTGATGCCCGAACAAACAAACAACCAAACAAACAAACAGACAAAACTTACAATTTTATAATAGTATAGATAATGTTATTGAAAGTATCATCAATGTTTGCTGGTACTTTCTTGACGGATTCCTCTCGTTTTGGTCATAAATATTCAAGCTTTCAGTATCATACTTTTAAACCGATACAGATGACCCAAGAAAGTATCAGCATGTTTTAAAGTTGGTCAAAGTTTAACCACGTTGGCTATTTTAATTTTAAAACCGATTTTAAAAATATGCAGTCAGCACTGTGTATAATGTTAAAATAATAAAACATTATCGGAAAAATATTGATCAGTTGCCACGCCAAACAAATTTCGGATTTTAATTGCCCAACCATATTTAGAAAAACTTGCGAGTACCCAATAAGTTGTCATTATCATATAATAAAAAAAATTGTGGGTGAGATCTCAATAGCATGATAATGTAGAATAACTTTCAGATTCAAACAAAATGTGTTACTTGTTCGTTTAATTTAGTTTGTTTTTCTCATTCGAGTCAATCCATCTTACGATTTTCTCTCCAAGCAATCTGGAGGCACTGTTTGGCCTTAACAGTGGGGGCGTAAATTATGTTTATTTATTTTATTTTATTGAATCAATATTATAAAAAAAATTAAGCAATCTGCACTGAAGGTCGTCAATAGCTACTAAAAAAGAAAATCGGCTGAGGGACAGAGGAGAAAATGGTACCGAACCGTTTTAGTTCTGCCTTTTTATATATAGATTTCGAATGTATGAATATTAAATATTTTTTTTATAAAGCTTACCCGGTTTCATTCTTTGAATCCTTGAGTTTGTCTGTAGGTTTCTTTTTTACAAACATTTTTAAAAGTTATTAATGAGATCTAAAATTGTATTATTAAAGTTACACAATGAACATAAATACCATATATTAACAAACTAAGCTGGTCATTCCAATAGATCATCGTTAGTTATCGTTATCAATTTGCAGTTCTGTTTAATCAAATTTATCTCTAATCTAGAGAAGGTCGAGTTAGCTGATTTTTTAAGTGACGCGGTTTTTATCTCCAAAGTTGAGATAAAAAATCATCTTTAATATCAAGAGAACGTCTATCTTTTATTACGTTATATTGATACTGGCTTGATTTCATATAAAGAATTAAAATAATATTTATATTTTTAAAATTGACTCTTGGAATATATCTCTATTCCTTAATTTTTTGGACAGTCTTATGATTCTAACGGAAATATAACAATAATATAGTGTTTTAACAATTGTTTTTAACCGAGTTCCAAAAAGGGGGAGGTTATCAATTCGGGGCGTTTTTTTTTTTAATGTATGTTACCTGATTTCTTCTCCTGTTGTGCACTGATTTGAACGACTATGGTCTTGTTTAATAGAGTATATATCCGGATTGGTGAAACTTGAAATTTTTCGAAGAGAATTCTATTGATAAAGTGATGACATTTGTGAATGAACACATGCGCGCATTGAAATCGACCAATAACCCTAACATATTGGTCGATATTTCCAAAACATCTTATCGATGTGCATATTTTTTCAAAGTGTAATCTATTATAGAAGATCCCTAGGTGGTCTCATATACTTTTCTACGTCGTGCAACATGCAGTTTTGCAGAAAATCGCCGAAAAATCCAACATTCTTATCAAAAAATTCTACAGAAGTGACGTAACTGACATTTCCTCATAAATATCTTAATTCCAACGTAATAGTGCGGGAATTGCAGCACTGTATATTTTAATTGCGAATTTAAAAATGTTCTATGTACACCCCAAGCATATAGATAGTTAGTCTAAAGTTGGTAGACAATGTAACTCGTTCCTCGAAGTTTCCTTGGACTTCCATCGTCTTGAAGTGGTTGATCTCACAACGTTTCAATAGTTGTGTATCTGCTATCGTCATCAGGTGAATGATAGGAAATTCAGAGTATCGGTCTTATTTATATTATACCCTTAACCGGTCATGCGTCGCCGGTCATGGTCATTGGGTCTTATCTGGTCCATTCAGCGTCGTCGTACCTGGAGGTTGGCAGAGGCCGAAGATGAACTCTCCAAATATTTTTAATTTGGACGCTGGGCTCACTAATTATATTTTCGTTCGAGATTATATATGCTGTCTCTATGAATTTTCTTTTGTACTAGTGCTCTTCCTTGTGAATTGCTCTAGCCTGGTCCCAGTTGATATTATGGTGTTCTGTCCATGCGTGATTAGCTAGCCCAGACTTCGTTACCTCTGCCCTTTGAGTAGCTGTTCGCTGTTCCTTAATCCTGGTGTCCAGCGGTCGCTTTGTCTCTCCAATGTAAAGATTGCCACATTCACACTGTATGCTGTATATACAGTTATTTGGTATTGCTGGTGCGTCGGGCCTCGTTCTTGTTATCATGCTCCTCAATGTGTCCTTGCTTTTGAATATAAGCTGTGTGCAATTCTTCTAAGTTTCTCCGACAAGTCTTTAGTATACGGTAATAGTAGAGTTGCTACCGTGGTGTCCTCTTCCTGCCTAGGTGGTTTGTCCAGTTCTTCAAACGCCTTGGTAATGATCGTTTCCGGATATCCATTAGCCAAAAGGTCTTCTCTAAGTTTTACTTGTTCTTCTTTGAGGGCTTCCGGTTTGCTGCAGATATTTTTGGCTCTATGGATTAGTGTTTTGATGATGCCAGTTTTCGTTGCTGTTGGGTGGCTGGAATTGTAGTGAAGGTATAATCCTGTATACGTAGCCTTCCTGTAGACTGTTGTTTGGATGCCTGTAGTTCATGTTGCCAAATAATAAAGGTGTCATCAACATACCTCAACCATAGCTTAGGCTGCTTCTCGAAACTCCTCAGTGCATGTTCTTCGAACCATTCCATGTAGATGTTGGCCATGGTTGGTGATAACGGGGCAATCCATCTTCTTGCATGAAGAACCGGTCCTTCTCCTGAAAGTAGCATTTCTTGAGGCAACATTCAAGCAAGTCCATGATTGAGTCTATTGGTAGCTCCGTCCTCTCCATCACAGTTTCGTCTTCAGTAAGATTTTTTCTCACTATGTTGAGAGATTCGTCTAGTGGTACATTCGTGAAAAGTTTTTCAACGTCGAAACTAACTAAGCGATGTTCTGGCCCAAGTTCCATGGATCCGATGATTTCGACAAAGTGCTTTGAGTCCTTGACGTGCGATGATGTTTTGCCCTCCAAAGGTTGGATGATTGGTAGAAAGAATTTCGATAGAGCTGCTGTTGGTGAGTTGCGCGAACTTGTAATCGGTCTGAGAGTTACTCCAGCCTTGTGTATCTTGGGTAGTCCATAAAGATGTGGTGGTTTGCTATGATATGGCGTCAATTTTCTCCTGGTCTCGGGTAGAATGTATTCAGCATGATCTCTGAGAGTGTTGTAAGTTTTCCGTTTATATTTATTTATATATTTATATTTAATAATTAAAGCTTAAAGTATACAGATATATTCACATACTGTTCAGAGGTTAAGTTATATTAACTATCCACGTGATGGTGTCAGGTATTTTAATGATTTCTTTGATATAATATCGTCACAAGTCAGCGTCTGTCGGGTTAGTTAGTTAAACACATTTTTATCTTTTATCGGTGCCAAGCAACAATCAAGTTTGATGAAGTTGTAGATAAATACGCAACGCAGGATTTTAGATTTGCTTGGCACCCATTTCAAAAATATACTAGATAGGTAGGTAATTAATGTATACAGAATGAGCACCTTTTAATGTTTTAAAAATTTTTACTTTATGTGTAGGTACCTTACAACATTGAATGTGCCATTTACTGTCTACAGTTAAATTTCGTTATAATTATTTTCAACTTTTTCGTTATACTTGGAATTCGGTTATATATTTTTTAAATATTTTATCTGTTTTTTGGTTGTTCAAATATATTAAAAATATTTTATTTTGCTACTAATTGAAACAAATTTACATATTTTTTTGTTTATAATTTAGTTGCTTTACTGGCATACACTAGCGGATCCAGGGGGTGGGCTAAGGGGCTGCCCCCCCCTCCCCCCCACAAATCATCTGAGGGGTATGCTTCTTTAGTGTTTATTGTGCTAAATCCCCCCTAACGAGATTAAGCCCCACCAAATGACAATCCTGGATCCGCCCCTGCTGACATATTAATGAAAAAAAGTGATACCCTGAACAAAGAAAATAGCTGAGGCAACGATCAGACAAACGTAGCAAAACCGAAAAAAAAGTGAAGCAATGTCTCAATATAGCTAACACCGCAAGACCTTGGTATTGTATTTAAAGAAGCGTTAAAAAAATGAAAAAGCCCGGATATGTTAAATAATTTAATAATGAAAGTATATTACCTAAGGCAAGTTACCTGGAACACTAGTTGCCTTCTACTAAAAAAAAAGGTTTCATTAAGAGAAAGTAGCTCTATGGGTCTGTCAAATCAAATTGTATTATACTTATCTGTGCGAGGTGGCTTTTCGATTCCTTCTAAGGGTTTAGTTCGTTTGACTTTAATTTATTGTTTCACACACGCACCATTATGGAACAAGATAATTTGGAAAACGGAGCGTTTTTCCTATTAATTAATTTATTTAAAAAATGCACCGTTTTGGGAGGGCCTATATGACTTTTAGTGAATGTTACATGAAAATGTTGAAGTCCTTATATTAGTAATGTGTAACAATATTAACTGACTCGATAAGACATGCAAATAGTAGCCTTCTAAACTGTTTTTCGTAAAAATATATATTTCATTTAAATTTTCAATGCTGTTCTGGCAGAATTTGCACTAAAAATGTTTACCATTATTTTTTTAGGTTTCATAAAAAAGTAAAAGTGTATTTGTCAATGTGATTATGTCATTAAATTTCTTGTTAAACTTTAAGCTATAATTCCCTTTGGTCCATTACATTAGAGGAATTTTTTGCTAATGTAAAACTACCTGAATCACTTATGACATTCGCGCTTAATGGGTTCCATTAAATCCTTTAAATTTTCTGCTTTGTCGACATAAACACGGTTCTTTAAATTACACTGCATGAAGAACTCCTTTGTGGTCAAATCTAGAAATCCTCGTGGTCACTCCATTGGTCCACCCCTATTAATCCGTATTCTATTGAAGATGATCCTGTACACCAAAATGCGGTAGTGCCCTGTCTTGCCAGGGAGAATTATAGTCGCAGAAGTTGTAAATATCACTCAGCTGTTAAATTGCCATAAAAAATGATGGTTCAATCAATTTCTTGTTTACTATATCTGCCCAAACATTAATTTTTATGGATTCGGTGTGCGGACCGTTTGAACTCAGTGAGGATTTTCCTGAGACCAGTATCGACTATTGTGACGATTTACTGCATCATTTAAACAAAAAGTAGCCTAATCGATAAACAAATTCGATTATAATTATCTTCTGTCAGCTCATGTCCGAATGACGTGCACATTGTCAGGATGAAATCTCTTTCTTTAATTATTTTGCAATAAACGAATAGTCTACATTTTCTTGTCGAGCATTTTTCGTTGTTGGTGAGAGGACTTTCAAGTAACAGTAACGTTTTTAAAACGTTTCTTAATTTGGTAGCATCGTTCATTTTAGGTCTGCCACAACTAGGTAAATCTTTGACATCTATCCTTTACTGGTATCTTGCAATAACTCTCTTCATTAAATAAGGCATATGCTTCTTCATGGCGTCATAATTTTCTGATATATTCAATATTAGTTAAGTCAAGTAAGAAACGAAGTAGGTAGAATAAACCTTAAATGTTTAAATCTCAAAGTTACGGATCGAAAATAATAGACACAAAATAATTTGTATGTAGTTTTTAATCAAGAAGTTATTACTAGTAAATTATTTTCTGTCAGGACAAGAAAATGATGAATAAAAACTTCATATCACTTAGTAATTTTTAAACCAAGAAACTAACAAAAAACACATTCTTGTAATAAAAAAGCAGATTATTTACAAGATATGTATGGAAAAGTCTTGTATCTATACTATTATAAAATTGTAAGTTTGTTTGTTTGTTCGGGCATCACGTAAGAACTACTGAACTGATTTTGCTGATTTTTTTGTTGCAAAGCCTATAGTTTGACTTAAATTCTGGTAGATAGGTATTTTATCTTCCTAAATTGGCAGAAACGGTAGATATACCGAAAACACTTCTACCATTTTGGATATCACAATTACTCTATTGGTTCCACCGCAAGCACCAAATATTAGATACTTGAATCAGCTAAGCTTTTATTTAAAATTCGGAATATGCCAATGTAACATGTTTCGATTTACAAAAAATCAACTGTAATTTTACATGGTGTCCTAAATATAGGAAACAGTGCGGAGTAGAATGACATGAATTTAAAAAATCTAAAAAAATTATCTTCGCTTCCCATAAGCAGCTGAATATTTAGTTGAAATTTACGTAACCCTTAACTGCAAATGCAACAAGATTAAAACCGCACGTGCAAGGACGCAGATTCAGCGTCTTGGCTGCCTGATGAATATCAAACCGATCTTGAATTAGAATCGGCATAACAGTTGAAGTAGTTAGACGTATTTTCTCAATTTAATATTTTACATGTTATAATCAGATATATTTTTGAATTTATAATTTTAAGTTTAAGTGAAATAAATATTTTTTAAAAACAGTGTTAATTAACACAAAAACATCACTGGCGCAGTCACATACGGATTTTGGAACGGGAAATTATCAAAATTAACCCGTCTGAAACCAGAAAATTCCAAAGAACCTCCACGACCAGGAAAGTTCCAGGGATCTGCCAAAACCTCCACGAAGGAAAGTTTTACGGGCATGAAGACACAAATATTGTAAGTTACTCAATTCCAAATAACTTTTGTTAAATTTCTTTCCTGTATATGCCGATCTCCTCGCAATTCTTACCTCCACGTCAGGAAAGTATTGATAGCGAGTTAAATATAAGTTTTGATTCAGATTTAGATTTAAGTTCACTATTTAATAATTTGACTTTAGATAATAATTCAAGTAATAATTTAAACATGGCTCAAATACCAGTTTTTGATACAAAACTTCTACAAATAATTCCTCAATTTGACGGAAATCCTTTAGAGTTAAGTTCATTTTTAGAAACTGCAAATACTATAATCAATACATATTGGGATCCGAACCCAAATAATGCCGGTTGTGTTCAAAACATTAGCATAATTTATGGCATTTACGCTAAATTAACAGGCAAAGCACGCGAAGTTTATACTATATGCATTGCGAAAGACTGGCACTCCGTCAGAAACGCATTAATTGCACACTTTGGCGATCAAAGAGATGAAAACGGACTTTTGTTTGATTTAGATCAGTTAAGACAAACTAATGAATCCGCATTACAATTTTATACTAGGGTAATGTCAAATCTCAGTGCATTACACAATTATTTAGACACTCATGAACCCATTGCCGCGAACAAGCAGGTAAAGAAAACTTTTTACAACACACATGCTCTCAAAATATTTTTAGCTGGTCTCAGAGAACCATTAGGCTCTACAATTCGAGCGATGAAGCCTACTGGGTTGGCTGAAGCTAGACAATTTATAATTTCTGAAATTAACATACGTCATTTGCAAAAACCTATTGAAAATGTAAAACCAAAACCACAAAATTTTCAAAATGAACCACAAAATTGTAAACCTTTTCAAAATAATTTTGCTTTACAACATCATGTACCATTATTTCAACAAAATGTACCTCAATTCGTAAACCCTATCCAACCACCATTTCCACGCGGACCAATAAATATTCAACCACGTCCTGTACCCTATCAAAGACTACCAACGAATAGTCAAGTTTTTGGAAGACCGAAACCACCAATTAATGTTTAGAAGCCAAATAATAATTCAAACAATCATACTAATATTCAAAATAGACCTCGACCCGTACAAATGTCAGGTGTATCAAATTTTTCTAATCATACTGCTAACACTGTTATCCCAAATCCTCGTTACCAACCGAAGAAATTTAAAGAAATGCATAATTTTGATTACAATGATCCTAATCAATATTTTTATAATAACAGTAATGAAACAAATATACCTTAACAATCTTATTATAACAATCAATATTGTTTTAATGAACCGAACTATGACGAAAACTATGATGAAAGTGAATTTTACTCAAATTCATCACCAACAGTTCATGACTCTAACATAACTCATCAAACTGAAACTTCTAATTCTGAAAATGTTAATGAACCCAATGACCAAAATTTTCACGATCCCAGCCAAAATTCGAAAATCTCATAGAAATGCATTCAATTTACGATCGCAAAGATTTACCTTATATTAAAATTGCTGATCCTCCCTTAAAATTATTGATTGATACTGGAGCAACGAAATCTTTTCTCAACCCAGATATTGGTGAGAAATATTTTTCTGATTACATTCAAAAAGAAACTTTCACAATTTCTTCTATTTTCCAAACTACAACTCGAAACCTTTGTGTAAAAATTCCAGCATTCTCAGAATTCAATACCAAACAACCCATTAAGTTTTATCTTTTCAAATTCCACCATTTTTTCGACGGTCTAATAGGCTACGACACTTTGAAAGATCTTAAAGTTCAACTTGATCTTAAAAATTATAAAATAAAAACACCTTCAGCAGAAATTCCTTTATCACACTATGAAGCAAAAGGAAAACTTTTATTCTTTGCTAGAATAGAACCCTTCACTATCGAAACAGCAAAAATTCCTGTTAACATTACAAACGGACAAATTCTTATTCCCCAAACCAAACTATTCAATTGTGTAATTCGAGAAGGATTAACAATTTCAACAAATGGTTACGCCCCTGTCGATATTCAAAATTCCACACCACATGTCCAAGAAATTTGTTTATATAAACCCATAAATGCAAATTCTTTTACCGAAAATGACTTTGAATTTTATCATGTTCAAATCGAACCCTCTTTTATTGACTATCAAAACAACGTAACAAATTTACTTCGAACGGACCATCTCAACCCTGAAGAAAAATTTCACCTTAAAAAACTTTGTAAAAACTACTCAGACATATTTCACCAAGACAACACTAAACTTAGTTTTACAAACCAAGTTAAGCACAGGATAAAAACGAAAGACGAAATTCCAATTTACACCAGATCTTACAGATACCCGTTTATTCATAAAGAAGAAGTCCAAAAACAAATAGATGAAATGCTAAATCAAGAAATAATTAGGCCAAGCGATTCACCATGGTCTTCACCTATTTGGGTAGTGCCCAAGAAAGCTGACGCTTCTGGAAAGAAAAAATGGAGAATAGTAGTTGACTATAGGAAGATTAACGAAAAAACGATCGATGATCGATACCCTATTCCCAATATATCGGACATATTAGATAAATTAGGAAGAAGTCAATATTTCACCACCCTTGACCTAGCAAGTGGTTTTCATCAAGTAGAAATGCATCCAGATGATATACAAAAAACAGCATTTAACGTAGAGAATGGACACTATGAATACCTAAGAATGCCTTTCGGATTGAAAAACGCCCCCGCGACTTTTCAGCGTGTGATGGACAATGTATTAAAACAATACCTAAATAAAATTTGCTTAGTTTACATTGACGACGTAATTATATTTTCAACTTCTCTTCAAGAACATTTAGTTAACTTAAAGAAAATTTTTCAAAAATTTCGAGAACATAATCTCAAGGTACAATTAGATAAATCTGAATTTCTCAAAAAAGAAGTAGCATTTCTAGGCCACATAATAACGCCAGAAGGTATCAAACCGAATCCAGATAAAATAAAAGCAATCCTAAATTATCCAATACCTAAAACAACTAGAGAAATAAAAAGTTTCCTCGGACTCCTAGGTTATTACAGAAAATTTATTAACAATTTCGCAAAAATAACTAAACCATTTACCAGTTGTTTAAAGAAAGGAGCAAAAATTGACATCAATGACCCTATTTACATAAAAACTTTTGAGGACTGTAAAAAACTTTTAACTAATGACCCAATACTTATACGACCAGATTTTACTAAAGAATTTATATTAACCACCGACGCTAGCAACGTAGCAATTGGAGCTATACTATCGCAAGGACCCATTGGTCAGGATAAACCCATTGCATACGCATCCAGGACTTTAAATGATGCAGAACAAAATTACTCAATAATTGAGAAGGAGCTACTAGCCATAGTTTACGCAACTTCTTACTTCAAATGTCACATAGTAGGAAGAAAAATAAAATTAGTCACCGATCACAAGCCCTTACAGTGGATAATGAATATTAAACAACCAAATTCAAGACTAGTAAGATGGCGATTGAAATTAGAAGAGTTTGACTATGAAGTCATTTATAAAAAAGGCAAGTTAAACACCAACGCAGACGCATTATCAAGAGCAGAAATTTATCCAACAGACACTTCATCAAATGTTTTACCAATTTTTGAATACATGGACGAATTTAATAGAAATATAATGGAAAATCCCGAAGATACTTCCCAAAATTCAGAAAGTGAAGAAAATCAAGAAAGACTTTCACTTGTCCCGGAAGTAGATCCAGAAGAACAAGACGGAAATCAAACTGTCCACACTAGTAATGAAGATCCAATCTTAACAATTGACATCACGGAAAAACCTCTAAATTATTTCCAAAATCAGAGTATGATAATAAAAACTGACCATAATTGCAGAACAGTCAGAAAGAAAATTTTCGAAAATCCAGTACTACGAACAAGATGGCAAATTTACGTCACTCCCGAAAATTTCCAACAAGCCTGTATCAAATTTCTGAAAGAATATGGTGTGCCTAAACGTCAATACGTATTTTATTTCCAAAATGACGATAATGACGATCTTTATAAAAACATGTGCAGATTTATACCGCTCATTTTCAAAAACTCTGCTTTTAAACTATTAAAATCAAACAAACTACTTTCCGACATAACTAAAGTAACTAGACAACAAAAATTAATTAAATCACAACATGAAGGAATCACTAACCATAGAGGAATTCATGAAACCATCAATGAACTGAAATTAAAACATTACTGGCCAAAATTAATTGACGATGTAAAAAACTTCATAAATAACTGCCATATTTGCCAGCAGGTAAAATATGAAAGACACCCACCACTTATAAAATTGTAATTAACACCCTCACCGAAAAAACCTTTCGAAACCCTACATGTAGATACATTCAAATTCGATAATGTCACTGCATTGACAATATGTGATAGTTTTTCAAAATTCGGACAAGCCTACATTTTGCCAAGTTTATCAGCTATTCATATTTATCAATCCTTGTTACAATTTATTTCTTCTTATAAAATTCCTGAAAATATAATTTCAGACAACGGAACAGAATTCACGCAACATTTAATAAAAGAATTTTCAAAACTTTATAAAATTAATTGGCATTATACTTTAGCCTTAAACCCAAACAGTAATTCTATTGTTGAAAGATTTCACTCCACACTCTTAGAACATTTAAGAACTCTTTCACTTTTGAAACCACAACTAACTTCTTTCGAAAAATTAATCTACGCTATAACAGGCTACAACAACTCAATACATTCAACTACAAATCAAAAAACCAATTGATCTTTTATTTGGACATCTTGAATTAAAAGACCCTTTCGAAATCGATAATTCGATACAACCGATCAATCATCAAATAAATGAACATAAAGAAACCATGTTAGAACTTTATAAAAATATTAACCAAAAATGCTCTGACAAAAAACAAAAGGTAATTACTAAACTTAACGAAAAAAGAAACGATCCACCCGATATCCAACCAGGAATCAGCGGTTATAAAAAATTAACGGAACGACAATCCAAAACAAAACCCCTTTACAATCGAGAACATATTTTAAGATCTAACGAATTAACATTAACAACCCCTCACGGTACTTACCACAAACAAATTTTTAAACCTCAAAGAAAATTCACCAAACAATTTTTGCAGGATAATCCTGATGGCAATCCTGATGACCAACAATCTGATAACGTCACGGAAAGTTCAGATTCAGAACCTGAACAATAACCCCGGAATTTTAATTTTCAAACAAGGAACCGCAAGAATTAAAATTGGTTCTCACTCTTTCCTTCATTATATTCCCATCAATTCAATCAAAACCGAAATTTTTAATATAACTCGTGAATATGAACACATTGGTAATTTAATAAACCAAACTACCCTTAATTATAAAATGGAACTTTATACTAGTTACCAACATCTGAAATTTGAAATTGATAATGTAAATAAAAAATTAATTTCAATTTTCCCCAATCAAAGAAACAAAAGAGGCTTATTGAATCCTCTAGGTAGCATTATCAAATCTATAACTGGAAACATGGATCAAGAAGACGCTAAGGAAATCTATAACAGCATTTCACAATTAGAAAATAATCAAAACCAGATTATTAGAAAGGTAAATAAACAAATATCTCTAAGTACTAAATTGGTCAATGGTATAAATGAAACAATTACGTCAGTTACGACAAATCAAAAATTAATTTCTAATAAGGTTGAAGAATTACGAATTGCTCTAAATGAAACAAAATTCGGTTATGAACATTATTTTGAAATTCGAGAAATCTTAAATCATGTAAAACTTAATTTAGACTCAATACTTAATTTTCTAACTGAAATCGAAAATGCTATAAGTTTCGCTAATCTAAACACTTTGCATCATAGCATTATTTCACCAGAACAACTTAAACATTTAATAAACATTCTTTCTGAAATTCACAGCCATTCACAAATATTATTTGATAAGAACAATTATTTTGAATATTACAAAATTGTCAAAACAAATATTCTTTACACTGAAGATAAATTAATATTTTCTTTAGAATTTCCACTAGTTCATTCTGAAGTTTTTAATCATTATCACTTATATTCGATTCCGAATATCAATAATACCATAATTATTCCTCCTCAACCTTTCCTTATATTGAGTAATGACCAATATCAATACCAAGAAGATCCATGCCAAGAAATCAACCCCAACTACTTGTGCCAAACAAACAGCCTGGTGCCTACACACGAAAATTTAGAATGCATCACATCAATCCTATCGATGGAGACAAACTTAGAAAAATGTCAACAAGTTCCTGTCAAGTTAATCAATACCATTATTGAGGAAATCGATGAATCCCATTATATTGGTATTTTTCCAAGGCCACAGAAAATTCAAACAAGTTGTGAAGAAAACGATGTAGCCATCATCAAAGGACCTTACCTTTTTGAAGTTCCACCCAAATGTTCAATTTCAACCCCGAAGTTCACCTACAAAAATGAAAAGGGAATCTCCCAAGGACATCCAATAGCCCTTCAAGATATTGAAGAAATTTCATTACCAGTTATGTCTGTTCAAAAACTTAAATTAGAAAAAGTTTCACTTGATAAATTGCATGAAATTCAGCTTCAATAAAGAAGAAACTTCAACCCAATGGACAAGATGCCACTCCAAGAAGAGTCGACGAAACTCGAATAGTTCCACCCTCGAGTTCCTTCTAAGGAATGGAGGATTTACGTAACCCTTAACTGCAAATGCAACAAGATTAAAACCGCACGTGCAAGGACGCAGATTCAGCGTCTTGGCTGCCTGATGAATATCAAACCGATCTTGAATTAGAATCGGCATAACAGTTGAAGTAGTTAGACGTATTTTCTCAATTTAATATTTTACATGTTATAATCAGATATATTTTTGAATTTATAATTTTAAGTTTAAGTGAAATAAATATTTTTTAAAAACAGTGTTAATTAACACAAAAACATCACTTGAATTAGTTATACGGGGTGTTTCAAAAAAGTTATGAGTGACCCATAAATAGCATATACTAGGGGGTTGAAAAATGGACGGAGTAAAATTTTATTTATATGGGATAACAAAATGCTATATTCTTTGGCTCACAAGTAGTTCCATATACAATTTGGTTGAAATAAGGGTACAATATTTATAAGGGTGGATAAAAAATCTTAGAAAAAATTGTAATCAGGATCTTTGAATTATATTCATAACATATTATAGTTATGAAATGGATTGACAAAATTTTAGAAGCAGTTGTTTATACAGGGTAGTTGGATGGTAGATGAAGTGAAATTCTAGTTTACATTGTGGTTAAAAAAATGTTTTATATCCCCAAGTAGTTGCATAGATAGGAAGGTTGAAATATATAGCGGAGTTACAGCTATACATGTGAGTTTAAAAATAGGGTGGAGTAGAATTCTAAGGATACAGGGTGGGAAAAAGTTATGGAAAATTTTTTATATAGCAGTTGCATATATGGAGTATCTGAAATATGGGGCGAGCAAGAGTTCAGTATTAGAGTGTGTTTAACACAATGTTAGAAAGAGTTGCATATAAACGGTGATTAAAATATAGGATGTAGAGAAAGGTGACTCAAAAAATTTCAGAAATAGTTTGTTATATAGCGTAGACCGTAAGCAGTTGCATAGTTGAAATATAGGGAGCAATAGAATTATAGTTAGGTGTTAAAAAAGTTATTTTGGGTGACAAATTAACAGCAGCATATACAATACAGGATGGTTGCCGTATATGGTGAAGTAGAATAAATTGTTTTCTGAATGATACTTGTGGCATATTTTTCAATGTCTAAGTACTTCTTGGGAAATAACACCACAGTTTAAAGAAAATTGCTGTATATTCCAAACGTTGCGGGGTCTAGATCAGACCCCGTTATCAATGGTTATGGAAGTACGGATTAAAAAGGCACAATTCTAAGATGTAAATTAAAATATTTGACAATGTGTATTATTTGATTTTTGACCTAAGTAAGAGAATTTTATTTGTAATATACAGGGTAGCACAGAAATTTCTAAAAATCATATAATCATAAAGTTCTTTTCAAATTGGAAGAATTTGAAAGGGAGATCTTCAGAATTTTATATGGCGCTCCTAGGTGCAACTTCATTACAAGATAGTGCATTCGCCAAAAATGACAAATATACTACAGTAGATTCTGTGGTTTCAATTTCACAAATATTCACATTTAATGATATTAGCTGGTGTGCTACACGCTGCTTCTAAATTGTAAGTGTGCCGATTATACCAAAATCGTCTCTGGTCTGCCGGTATCGGTGGATTCACGTCAACTTTAGCTTTTTACATCCATCGAATTTTCGGGGATGCCCTTTTTGACACTTTTTTATATACAGCCGTTTTTATTTCGTTTTCACAATGTTCTTAGCAGAATTAAAAGGTTTTGGCGGTGTAAAATGAATTTTATAACAATACTTTTTTCTCTTTTGTCATGTCATCCGATGCGTAAATGGATATATGTTTATAGATCTTAGATATGACTCTTTTGTTATTTGGGAATAAAAACAATAATCTTGTACAAACTATATTACAAGGAATTATTATAAAAAACAATACTGATACAATAAAAATAGTTTTAAAAATTTGAAAATAGCACAATATTTTATTTAATAAGAAAATTATCTACAAATTTATTTTGTTTAAACATATAATTAAAAGTAACAAGTCATTAATAACTCGTATAAAACTGTCTTTACTAGATAATAAATTTGGGTTTTCATAAAGGTCGAAGTTTGCATTAATTGAGACATTGCTTGGGCAATTCTTGACCAAAGATTTTAATTGTCTAATAAGGATATGAACACACATGTCATTAACTAGGAAAAATATTTCATCTATAAGTAAACATCTTTTAGGAAAATTAATATTTTTTACAATACAATTTCCACAAAATAACAATTATATAGGATTAAGGTAGCATTTTTTAAAACCTCTGCTTTCATAGGCCGACGTCTGCTTGAAAGTGGGATGTTTTTTGGACAGTTCTTGATCAACGATTTTAAGCATGTCTTCAATATGCTCATTTTGTGCATGCTTCTGGAAAACGTCACAAATACACTGTATGTACCAAGTACCATTTTTCGGGTCACGGCGAGAGAAAAAACCTGAAAACATATCGAGTTAAAAAAATAAACTGTTTTTCTCGAATGGTAATTATTACTTAAAATCATTGACGCTAAACCTCATTATTTGTTAATGATAATTATTCATTCATTTATTACTTATCATTGGTGTAATAAAATTAAGTTCTTAACTTTATACTTTAATGAAATTAAAGTTAGGAGTTTACAGAAATTAGTCCGCTAATTTGTAACTGACCAAATAAATTATAATGTAGCTGTACTTTTAATAAAGAATTAACAGAAATCATTATGAAAATGCTTGGAATTTGATTTCATATTAATGCCAACCGACAAATAATGTCATAACTTTTTTGAATTGGACGTTGCAATTAAGTTCAACCTTTTTTAACACGATGTTATATAAAATTTGGACAGGGCATGTCTTTTTCAAATTCTTTATCATTTGGTTGAATTATCTCATAAACTTTAGTACAAGTACTAGCAAAAACTGTACAAAGTTCGGTGAGATGAAGTATTATACATAAGACAACTTTATGCATTGCAATGAATCTTTCCAGTTCTTTACCAATTATTTGAAGTAGGTCTTGGAAACTCTTCACAAATGTATCTGAAATAATGATAAGGGGGATAAGGGCTTCTAAATGGCGACAGAAGGCCTTCGATTTGCTCATAATCATGTTGAGTAACAATTTAGTCTTCAATTCTCAGAGGGCAGAGATGGTTGCTGTTTATTGTCAAGAACAATTTAATGGATGAGCCGCAGACAGAAGGTATAACGAATTGTATCCCTCAACTGAAAATTGTTACAAAATTTATTCCATCGCTTAAAGTTGAAGAAGACCCTGAAATCATGAAATGAGGTTATGAGCATCTACAGCTGTATCTAGGACGAAACATGCAGGTTTTCAGACTCAACTTTTCGTCCATATCAGCATTCATACGTGCAAGACTTGCTGCGGACTGATCTACTAATAAGATTACATTTTTGTCAATGGTTGTGAAATAAGGAAAGTAATAACCCCTTTTTGCTGTTTTCTGATGAGGCTAATTTGACCCATCTTGGAGTGATAAAAATCGACATATAGCTAAAACGAAGCATTTTCAAAGTGAATTTTCAATTAATGTATGGCACGGAATGATTAGGGATCACTTGATTGGACCCTACGAATTTTAGCTCACTTAAATGAAGAACCATAGAGCATTTTTTAGATATCATTCTGCCCACTTTACTAAAAAATATATGAAACACTTTGTGGTTTATGTTAGGCAATACTGATAAAACAAAAATAGTTTTGACCTAAAATCAATTGTTTACAGTAAGACAAGAGAAGAATTGTCAAGGAAAATTAGAGACGTTGGAAATAAAATTAGAAATAATGTGAATGTCTAAAATTTTGACGAATTTCGTTTACAATCGGTTGATGTGTCAGAAACATTGATAAAGCAACATAGTAATGCGACTTATTCTACGATTAAGGCATGCTCAAGCAGTGGGATTAGCATAGTCAGTTTCGCCTACGTTCGATCCCACATAATTTGACAGCCCCTCGAAATAGTCGAAATAGCTGAAAGGGACAACTAAAAAAACATGATCTTGGTATATCTGAAATTCTGAAAGGTGATGAATCGAAGAAATACAGATATGAAAGTAAGCAGCAGTAGGTTGATGAAGTCTTCTACGTTGGCCCAAATCAGACAAAAGTTGTTTGTTTAAGTACCAAACAATTTTTGAATTTTTTGAATTATCGTCACCGTACCAGTCGTGCCAGTAAAATGGCCAAACGATTTGGTTCACCACCATTTGGTTGGTATAACTCGGTAGCAAGGCCGTAGCCAGGAATTTTTTTTAATTTTTTTTTTTTATTCGTGATGGGCTGATTAGGACTGCAAAATGTATATATATGTTCATGCATTTCCAAGATATATAAAATTCTATAAATATAAAATTTACTCTTATGAAAATCATGATTGATTGGTTAAAATTGAACCTTGAAACAACACAAATTCCAAAATTTCGGAGGGGGGGGAGAGAGTTTGGAACCCCCAGACCCCCCGCTGGCTACGGGCTTGCTAACTATCCGTTGGAATAAAAATACGAACCGTCGACGAAAATTAATTCTTAACCATGACAATGCGAACTCTCAGACATGGGTTCAAACTACCAAGATTTTCAAATAAATAAAAATTGTTGCAATGAAATTCTCTATACATCTCCGTTTTTCTCTGATTATAAACGATAATAACAGAGACAAAAAAATTTAACCCTTTGTAATTTTTTTATAAAAAAAAGAGGTATATATATAAATAGGTAGACAAAACGGTTCAGTACCATTTTCTCCTCTGTCCCTATACCGATTTGCTTTATTTTGCTTTTGTTTAGTAGCTACAGACGACCTTCAGTGCAGAATGCTAAAATTAATTTATAATATTGGTTCACTTATTAAATAATAAAATAATTTAAAAAATATTTACAACCATACTGTCAATACCAAACAGTGCCGCCAGATTGCTTAGAGACTTGGAGAGAAAATCATAAGATGGGTTGACTCCAATGTGAAAGAGAAACTAAATTAAATGTCAAACTAAAAGTTTTAACCCTTCGTTAAAGTTATCCTACATAGTCATGTTATTGAAATAGAACCAACTTTCATTGCATTGTAAATATGGTTTGTCTTTTTAATTTTGCCGGATATATATATTTAACTAAGATTAGAAGAAATAGTGAAAATATGCTCAAATTCACGATAAATAGGAAGATCTGGCAACACTGAATTCATGGCTATCTGCAGGAAATTTGATTTAAATTTTGACATTTCATTACATTGGTAGCCATTAGGTTGAAAGTTTTCAATTCAGTTCGAAAAGTTTTCAAAGTATTTTTAAGGTTTCAATTCAGAGAGGAAAAAAGTCAAAATATTTAACTAATATTAATTAACATTATGTGTTTTAATTCACATTAATGAAAATATACTGAAACTTAAGATATTTGAAGTTTTTTATATCGAAAAGCATACTGAAAACTAATGTTTTCGGACAATGTGGGCATCTTATAGTTAATTTATTTGACATTACATGGTCTCATTGTCGCATAGTCCTGACTTTTAAAACCAGGTGACTAAAAAAATATTATTGACATTTTAAAGAATTCTTTGAGTATAAAAAATGTACCTACCCATTTATTAGGTTAAGTTAGGTACGTTTATTTTATTTTTCCTTTGAAATCTTACATTGCTGGCTTTAAAGTTTGCAACCCAACAATGTTCAAAAAAATTAAAATTCAAAACGCTCTACAACGACAACAAAAACAGAAACCACTCCGGAATTATTTATGCTAGGTTGGCTCTCGAATGATAAACACGGCAGTGACTGGGTAACGCTCTTTCACATATAGTTAGTATGTTCTTTTAGACCAGGTGGTGACCACCTTTTACTGCCCAGTGTTGGAGTTGCCTATAGTTCAATAGGAAAATATTTAGTGTTGTAAATTATAGATCTGTATTGATTTTTCCGATAGTCCGAAGGTGTTGTGCAACAAATCATCAATCAGCGGACAATAATAATTGGTAACTTTACAGTAAATATTGTATACCTTTGGTGTATTGTATAATATGCGCCTTTGGGTTTCGTTTATGTAGACTGTAGCTACAACTGCAAGAGTTACTACAAGGTTCTTATAAGAAACTCACGTAACACTGCTTCCATGACCTAGGCGCTCACCGGATTTGTCACCAATCGAATGGTTTGATATGATTTGCACTCTCGTGTGTATTTCACCCCAAGTACCTACTGACCTAGTTAACTGCCGCCACCCAATTCTATATACTACTTTATTTTGTTACCGATGATATATTTTTATTCAACGTTTATTGACGCCCGAAAGCGGTTAACCATTTCAAAATACATGCTTTGGATATACCTCAATTGTAGTGGAAAATGTGTAATTATAGTTCTTTCAAGTGAATGTGAAAGTATACCGATCTCCATACAGAATATTTTCAAAAATAATTAATCCGTTCGTATTTAATATTAAATATTTGTTTTTATTATTTATTCCTGAAAATATAATGTAATTCTCATGAGACCATAACTAACTGAGATTTATTTATTTGGGGGTCGAGATTAAAATTTAAGACGAATGTAAGATCGTTAAAAATGTGATTTTAATTGAAATTCCACTCTTTTAAAGAATTGGTTCTTACCTGGAATTGTCGAATAGGCAATCAATATGTCGGCGTGGTTTTTGGGAGGTACTTTAAGTGCACTATCAACACGTAAGTCTGAAGCCTCTCCTCTAAAATAAAAACAAATATGTATAGAGTGGAAATGTTTTTCTAAACACGTCATAAAAGAATTATAACAAAATAGTTAGTAAGTATTGTAATATTATAAAGAGGCAAACTATTTTGTTAATAAAAAGCTATACTATCAGGAATGAGGAAAAGATGATGCTCAGCGTGAAAATATTTTGGCAAAACTCACTGTCTTGTTTAACAGAAGACGAAATAATTTCATGCATCAAAGACGCTGCTCGCAGTTTTCATTTTCAAATCTAAAAAATATTGGATTAAAAAATGTAAATTGGCGAATACGTCAAAGTATTGAAAGGACAAACTCAAAAATCCCCAAAAAACATCAAAAATAACAAAAGCAAAATATCACACGGGGTATTAAGTCAGATAGCGACTTCAAGTGTCGCTTCAATTGTTGTTATTTAAACGATGGATAAAAACAAATTTCGTGTGATAATCAAACAGCGTTTTTTAATGCAGCATTATATTTAACTAATACCTATTGTATGTTTGTGTATATATTGTAAAATCTCAACAATCTGTAATTCATTCATGAGTTTGCTTTTGTTTGATAATGGCATAGCCTTTTGCAGAAACTACTCACATCAAAAGTGTTAATAGAAATGATATAATACTAAGTTAATTTGTTTCATTCATTATAATATTTGTTATGTAGACTTTAATCTCGCTCAAACAATCACCGAAGAGGCGCAGCACCCAGATCGTCCAATTGAGCTAGCTATGACCGAAAACATTTGAAAATTGTGATGTTCAATCATAAAGTGAAGCTACAGGAGGTAGCTGACATCCTAAAGAAAAGGCACCGTGTTCAAAATTGCGCTTGATAATTTGAGAAGAAACTTTTTTTAAGTGGGTGCAGCGGTTGCACACAATGGATCAAATCAAGGAACTGAGGACACGGACCGCTGGTTGAAGCTGCTTACGCGTGATAAGAATGATTTTTTTCGTCGGTACATAACAATGAATGAAATATGAATTCATCACTATATGCCGGAACCGAAAATAGCGTCAGCCAAATAGACAGAGAGGGCACAAGCCGACGAAAGCATACGAAGCAACAACAATTAGCAGGCAAGTTGAAGCCCTGGATTGCCCAATGTGACCACATATGGCAGAAATCAGCTTTTCTGGCAGATTTTAAAGAAATTTAAGAATTTCTGGCATGTCAAAAAACTAGAGCAGATTTTGGAAGATTTATGTTTGACAGCTGATAACCATGGGTTCGTTCCCGGACCTCAGTTGCCAATAATTCCCATGTTTTCAAAAAATTCAATCGAATCTAGTGTAGGCACAGTTAACTGTCGAGCTCATTGATTTGCGAATAATTTTTCAAAGCGTTGGAATTAAAGGTAACTGGCGTCTACGAACAGGGTGGCCCGTACATAGTTGCATACACAAAGTTGGTGAAATATAGAGTGGAGTAGAATTATAATTATACAGGGTAGGTAAAAAAATTTTAGAGTAGAACATGATCAGTTGCTTAGATGGATTACCTGAAATATGGGGCAAAGTAAATTAAGTTACACAGAGTGATTCGAACAAAGAGAGAAATTATACTTTATTCTCTGGTTCAAAAAAAAAGCAGTTGCAGTTTTGGTGATATATATTCGGAACTGACCGATTTATACTTATATAGGATAGTACAAATAATGTTATACTGGGTGGCCGACAACAAAGTGGTTGAAATAGAGGGTGGAGTACAATTATGGCTACAATGATGCATATAAAATTGTTAGAAAAAGTTTGTTGGATAGAACATGAGCTGGTGCATATAAGCCATATCTGAAACAAGAGGCGAAGTGATTAAAACAACAATAGGTTTGTTTTCGTCTACAAACTGATTTAACCTTTAAGGTCTAATTGTGGATTGCATCTAAAGAATGGTATAAGAGGAATCATAACGAACAAATTACAAAAAATAACCTTTTGTTATAAATTTTTAAAAAAGAATGTTTTTTAGTAGTATTTGTGCCTCACAAAAAGTTTTTAACTAAAAAACCAAAGAAAACGAACATTTTTATATCTATTTTACGTAACACAGAAATTTGAATACGTTAAATTTCTTAGTTTAACGTAAAATCCTTAAATTTCTTACCGGCAACATTGGAAAATGAATATTTTTGGTTTTCCCTTCATAGCTGGGCATTTTTCGATAGTGAATTCGTTTACAATATCTTCTGTACTCACACCATTTTCATCTATTCCAAAAATTTCGGTGTATCCTCCGGGCTTGTTTAGGTTGTGTCCATGACTCATGATAACCACTATGCACATGTCACATCTGAATAGAGATTTGTTTGAACGGAACTTTCTGACTTTTTCTATGATGTCCTAATAATTTAGAAAACATATAATGTAACAATCATGTGATATGTACTTGTTTTTGTAAGATATACAAATATACTCTTTGAAAAAGAAATCGCCACACCCAGAAAGTAAGCAACTCGGCACAACTCTAGTAAATATCATCGAGCATACTAGAGATTTTATATAATTAAATACGTGATACATGATTCCTTCCAAGGGTGTACCCAGCTTTTGGTTTAGGGAGGGGCAAAACTAGAAAAACTGTCCTAGAGGGCTCAAATCGGAAAAAAAAAATGTTCTAGACAGAACAAATCAGAAATTGGTTGATCCAGGGGGGTGAAAGTCAGCAATTTTATGGGAAGCTTTAATGGCTCATGGCAGGTTTTGCTGGTCCAGGAGGCGCACCTGCCCTTGATGCGCTCATGATTCCTTCCATTAATAGAGGTCACTATAATCCTATACAGAGGCGCAGGTTAGACTAGAGCAGAGCGCCAGACGGCACAATTACAACATTGTTTTTGCTTGTGCCTATGCCAGGATTCTCAGAGACTTGTGACTTTGACCAAGCATTTCACAGTTGTTTATGTTCTACGTTCTAAGTGCCGACTGGTGTATCAGCTACTTTTGGTTTGTCAAATTTTGCAGTATCTGATACATAGCGATATCTGTAACAAAGTATCAGTACAATACAACCCACCAATCTCTAGTTATTAATAATTACTGATACTTGTAATACATATAAACTATTTTTATTTATATACTGTCTCATCATCATATTTCTTTATAGACATAAGCCCCCTCATTATTTTAAATTTATCTTTGTATTGTCCTTTCTACATAGTTCCATTTTCAATTCCACCATTGTTTCCGCGACGTTTTTATTGTTGTTTCTTACTAGAATATTTGTTCTGCGATCTTCGAGTGTTATGAAAGGTGTTGTGCGAAACATTTGGCGCAGCACTGATCATTGAATCACCTAGTTTTTGGAGGAATTATTTCGATAATGTTTCATTTAACTGCCTAAAGGCAGCCCAGATTAGTTATCTACTATATGTTTTTGGATTTTCACTTTCAAGTCTTATCTTAATTATGTCCTAAATAAATTTAGTTATCCACAGGCTCAATACCAGGTTTTTAATTTTTTTTTTGTTCTAGAGATCTACTACACATTACTTTTTTTTTCTGTGACAAGAACCATAAGACAATTTGAGGTTATGGAGCCCTCATCCAGTAGGCTTGAACATAATGCAGACAATCTCCAAACAATAAATCCCTAAAACTGAGTCTAAAAATTAAGATTGCAAAACTGAGCATATGGTTGTAAATAGAAATAATGTTTCATACACATTCATACATGATGCATTTAGTAATGAGGTCACTTTTTCAACTATATGCTATTTTTTTAACAATTATAAAATCTACGCTAAGTTGGCTCTCATTGCTTGTGTTTTTGTAATACACAGCATGTGTTGTATATCTGCTTGTTTTTCTGACCTCTTCCTTGGTCAGGAAATCGCCGACCATGGGGGACATGGGTCCTTTTTGTGATTTTCGTTTCCATGAGTTTTATTCTGAGATTATCGAAATGACTTAAGGTAGGAGCACGGTTTTTTACTTACAAAATGTATATAGAGTCCTATTTAAAATTTCTATGTTAAAAAATTATCAACCTTACCTTCTGTTTTAAATTCCTGTGGATAAAAAGATCAAACCCAAATCTTTTAAACATATTACAGAGAGTGGTCTCATCGCGTTCTGCTCCTTTACGTTCTTCAGATTCTTTTAAGAATTTTATGTTATTAATAATGAGAACATTCCCTCTTTTAGTACCTTTAGTATAATATTCTGGGACTGCAGAACCTAGAGATGTCCTTGGGCCTAAAAAATATATTAATTAGTACTCAAGAATTTTGAGAACAGTTCGTATTTTCTGATTAACCAATTTAGTTTCCCTTACTTGGTAAAGGTTTACTGGGTATACTAATTGAAGTTCTGGGTGGTGAATAAGTACTTAATTGTTGTCTATCACTGTTGTAAAGTCTGTTTTGTCGATCAAATGGCGTTGATGCAATTGAACTGCTCCCAGCTGTAAATAAAAATTAAACATAGTTGATCAGGAGCACAATTCCTTATACAGGGTCAGTCAAAAGTCCCCTTAGCCCTCGTATCTTTTGCACGGTTACACTTACTCTAATGAAATTGGTAGCAGATTACGTAACAGTAATAGATGGTGTGACAGGGCCCCTGTGAGCACGAATTTTAAATAGGACCTCATAGAACTGGTTATAAAAGATATCTATCTGATTACAAGAAAGTCCAAAATGATAACATAATAACTCCAAAAATAAATCGAAATCAATGCGGGGTATCTTTAATAAAATAACTATTAAGAATAGGAAAGTAAGTAGACAATAAGATTATATAATAGGAGCTGGTTGTGAATTGTATTTTCTGGATACCGACAACAGACTAATTTTTAATATTATTAATGACTTAAAACCAAAATTTTCTTATGGTATTAATTAACATTCCATCATTTATTATTAAGAAAGTAGCTAAGCATAAATCTTTACCTTTGACAAACATTATTAATGCATGTTTGAGTACCAGTTTCTTCATGGATAAACTAAAAATTCCAAAAACAATCCCAATATATAAGAAAAAAACAACAGTTAATATAAATGACTACAGACCAATTTCAATTCTGCCAAGTATTTCTAAGATTTTTGAGAAGGCAATATATAACAGAATAATTTCCTATTTGAACATGAATGCAATCTCAGACACCCAGTTTGGATTTCAAAAGGGGAAATCAAGAGATTTAGTTATATACAAATCATTTAATTTTCACCCTCCAAATTTCATTAGTATAAGTATAACCATTCAAAAGATTCGAGGGAGAGGACACTTTTCAGAGACACTATGGAAACTAGGTTAACGGAATACCCTATGAAAGTGACAGTCTTTAAGTTCTTTTGTAAAGATGAATTTACATATGATGCTGTTCCGAGACTTATGATGACACTTTTGTTTTTCCCATTGCCAATTTAAAACTTGCTTTGAGAGAACATTTGCTTAAACAAAACACTGGCCTGTTACAGGAATTAATATGTTTAATTTTAAATAACCTGATGTGACAATATTCGAACTGCTCCCAACGAAATTGTAGAACATTGCTTGAGTATCACCAGCAGTATGAGCCCTAACTTCACTGAGCAGTTCTGTCCGTTTTTTTTTAATTACACGTAATTTCCTTTAAGCATCACAATATCGGATCTCATTGATCGTTTCACCTCCGGGAAGAAATTCAGTAGGCAAAACCTCTTTCCTTACTAGATCATCGTTGACAACACAAGGCCGATCACTCCAAACAGTATCGTGGTCATTTGTTCGACCTTTATTAAACAGTCTAACCGACTTTTGCACAATTCCGTCATTCATGTTGTCATCACTGTGAACTTGACTATAAATTTCAGTCAGTTTTCACATTCCATGCGATCAAAAATCGAATTAAATATTTTAAATATGTTCAGCAAACACAATGTAGAGCAACCAAATTGGCGTCAGTTGAGAGACAGTGAACAAGGAAGACTAATGCGCATAGACGGACGATATGGACCGGTACATACTTTCCAAATACGCCTCGTATTCAAAGATTTCTCTGTGAATCAGGTGAATCTATTTCCGTATCTTTAATAAAATTTTGAAATATTAAGCTATATATCTGCCTTAATTTTAAATCCAGCATTCATTGTAAAACATTTCTTGTTCAATATTGCAGTGAATATCTTCTTTTTTTAATTTATTTTAAATAGTTCTGCTTAATTTCAAGATTCATTACTGCTTTTGTTTAATGCTTACATATATCTTACAATGTATTTTATTTCACACTGTAATTTTTAATGAACTTGGTGTTGTTTCATTTTACCAGAAGGTTTGTTTTGAAGTTTTTTAATTTTTCTTTCATTGAGAACGTAGGTTTTCGCGGCTAGAGCCATAGTTGATTCTGCTCTTTCCGGATTTGGACCGCCTCATTTTTGCGAAATATTTATTTATATATCTGAAATCAGCATATCACCAACGTTTTCCGACATTTCGTCCATACTTATAAGTCGCCTTTTTCTCACACTTTGAAACTTCACTTCTTCAAACTTGTCACAATGACGCACAAATTGTAAAAAAAGTGTGGGCTAAACGTAGGAAAACTTTTGTTTATATGCTTGTTTCAGATAATTAAATTAATTCGAAAAAATAAGGCGGTCCAAATCCGGAAAAAGCAGAATCAACTGTTTTTCTTTGGCTGTATATATTTGAAAATAGCGCGTAAAACGCTGAGACTAGTCACATTCTTGTGAACAAAGTGTAACTGATGAAAAACAAAGAAATTAGTTGTTTTTAACATTATGATTGACCGTCACAAAGTAACGGGTCCGCCAACTGAGCTGTTTAATGTTACACTTACTTCTTCAAAATATATGTTAGATGTTTCTATCAAAAAATATAACAAAACCCAATTATTCGTAGTAGATATGTTTACATATTTGAACCTAGTATTCAACTCTAAGCAACTTTTTTTATTAACAATTTACAATTTTGACAAAAAAAAATATATATATTTTACTTATGAGCAAAATTCATATTTTTTGGCAACTCTCATATAAGGATTTAAAAATTTGATATTTGTCAGTAGTAGTTTAGTTTTTAGACCACGTAGAACTTTTCATGGAAAAAAATTTTCATACATATATTTTATCATAATTTAAAAGTTTCCCATTTGTAGAGAACTTACGCGGAGGTACTGGATTAATAAATTTAAAACAAAGAAACAAACCCGGGACAACCAAATGTATATGCTATAAAGCAAAATATAATAGTACTTACTAGTAATAGCAGGTGTAGATGCTGGTTGAGTAATTCTTGTAGAAGAACTTAACGGAGTGAGACGACGATTGAACGGGCTTATATATCCACTTTCTTGCGATGAAAATGGCTTTGCATCAGTAGCGTAGTTCCCAAAATTAGTGGTTGGTGCATTAAATACTGAATTTGGACGATGGGTTGGAACATTTGGAAAACGTTCTGAAATAATGATTTCTATTTATATGTACATACAAGTCTTATCTTGTAAATAATTTGTTTGTTAAACTGATGTTCAAAAATATTCTAATTTCCACCTTAAGTAATTTAGAATACCGGCCTTAAGAATTGCGAAATACGGACGTAGGGATTCATATGGAATGTTTTAAAATCTGCACACTTTCATAATAATTTTAAGTTATATGGCTTTATTAACACAACTTCCAGAGTTATACTTAATAATGTCAAATCTGATAAATTTTCAATTTATATCAAAATGTATTATACTTTCTTTAGAGTCCAAAAAACACATTTAACAAATAAGGCAAGTTTTTTAACAGAATGAATGAATGTATGAAAAACCAAATACAACATCTGTTTGGATTTTAATATTGAATTTAATGTTTAACAATAACATGTAACTTGGAGTTTAACTATTATTGAACATATTTTTTTCTGTAACATGTGAAAATATGAAATGAGATTTGAATACATACATTTAGACTTCAATAATTACATATAAAATTTTTTGGTTTAGTTTGCAAATTAAAATATACTTTAAAACTTACACAATACACAGTAAGAAATATTTTATTTTAAAATATATTGAGTATCTAAAAATCATCCTTAAAAAACTTATGGTAATAGTTTCACTTATTTTTTTAAAGCTAAAAATGTGGAGCAGTTGGGGAAACAGCTGATAAGCAGTACATGTGCAAGTAATAAAAACATTACACATTGATATTTCACTTGGGATATTGTGGGGAGTTGAAAGCCTGTATGTAGGTTGTATTGTTAGAATTTCTTGGAAATAACGCCACAATTACTGGAAAGTCTGGATATTTCAAATGCTCCAAACGTTTCAGGGTCTAAATCAGACCCGTTTTCAATGGCAATAAAAAAATTATCACAACGGAATAATGAAATTGAAAAATAGAAAAAACCCAATGACAAACTGATGTAACTAAAAGAATATATTGCAAATCTGATATATCACATAAAGAATCTAAAGATCATGTGAAATAACAAAGTTCCTTTTAAATAGGAAGAATTGTCAAATTTCGTTATTTCCGTTCTATTAATTGTTTTATTCTAAAAATAAAAACTAGAGATTCCACAACTACCATTCAGAAAACCACTTGGATGTAGCTGTGGATGTGTATTTTATTACCTTAACCCCTTCAAATATATTGTTAAAATTTCTTAGTTAAAATTTACATTCTATATATTATAAAAATAAATTCCATACCTAAACTACTACTGAACATTAAGCTGGTCTGCTGAGTTTCTCTTGTCTGGGTGACACTAACAGTCTCTTTATATGAATATCTGAAACAAAAATGAAATAAAAACAAATTAGATTATCGAATAGATGATGTGATGCCACTTTCGAAGGAAGCAAACCAGTTTTGGCATAAAGCAAGGGTGAATAGCTCCAAGAGCCCTAAAGTCACAGGCTGCAAAAGTCTAGCAGAACATTTTGTCTATACCTAAGTTTCAACTACAAATATTTTTAAAGCAATAGGTCTCCACAGAGAACTCAGGTTAATAGTAGAAGCTCTTTTCTGGATTTATCTCTGTGTCACCATGGTTGGTATGATTGATGCAGTCACCTTATTTCCACAATATGTAGGCCCATGGCGAACAAGTTCGGGGCCTTCACGTGGTGGGGGGGGGGGTCGTGAAAAATACCTTTAGACTAATTTCAGGTTTCAAAGATATTTATCCTAAAGAGCATATAGATAGTAGGTGTTGGCTAGTTCACACATGTGAATTAAATATCCATGTGCTCAGATATTGAGAGTAGTTGTGTCACAATAAAAAAAAAAATGATTTTTTTATAACTGGTATTTGTGTGTTGTGCATGTATGGACCAAAGTTTGAATGCTCTAAAAATCCCTTGTTTTCTTCTATAGCCCCTCAATGTTTATGTCTACTCCTTGTCTTGCATAGCTTTTTTCTGAAAGCGAGGACCAAAAGTCTCTGTGATCCAAACCTTTCGTTTTCGTTTGCTGTTGGTGTACAGTCCCTAAAAACTGATTTTGTTACCCCTTGCATTGCATGGCGAGAAAGAGGAATTGTCTTTATATTATTTAACCTATTTTAATTGAAATTCGCAATTTCCCTTGCCATGAGCATAGCTAGGAAATTTTCCTAGGGAGCAGACCGTCAAATCAACACCCTGAGCAAGCTGTCAGTTGTATTAATTATGTGACTTTCACCAGATTTTTAGGTTAGGTTAGGTGGCAACGAGTTTTCCAAGGGGGTATTAAGACTTGATACAGGATTACCAAATACCCTGGATTAAAAAAATAACCAAACGCCACTTACTATGCAAAAGAGGGGGTAAAAAATTAGTTATGAGGAGCTGTACACAGAAAACAAAGAACTTCCAGAGTTCCAAACCACTCTCCAGTGGTTTATGTGGGGTCCCTTGAAAAAATAAAATTAACATTGTTTTGCATGAACTACTATAGTATTATCATTTAAAATTGTATACCTGTGAGTTGAGCCTAAAGATTTTCAGACCTAAGAACAGAAACTCAGATTAAATTTGAAGGGTTGACAAATATACTTAGTAACATAAATAAAAATGTTTTTAGTTTTCATTCATCTCATTTTATATTATCTAAAACAGCCCACAAACTCTTTGTATCAAAGTGCCCCTGCACTCTAAACACAACACTTCTGGAATAGCTGACATGCTTTCTGTTCACTGTGAGATGAATTTCTTTTTCAGCTGGTATTACTTAAAAAAGACTTCAGGATAATAAGGGCATATCTCTGCACATAACTCTTTTCATCATAGTAAGTATCAATTTAGCAGTAACTCTGTATTGAATGAGCAATTTGAATTTTTTTGATAATTTGGTACCAATGCATTATGGCAGAAGTTTGCTGGTTTATTTTGTCCTTACCTTCTTAAATTATTTCCAAAATTTGAAGATGTACTTGCAATTGTACTGGTTACAGTAGGAACCCTAGAAATAATATTTTGATATAAAAGGTTGTTTCACACAAAGTCAAAAATATGATTTTACCTTGTACCTGTAGCACTGCTCGCTATAATCTGACGATTATTTGAAATTGGAATTGCAGGAATTGTGACACTTGACCTGAAAATATTACCAACATTTACTGGATTATTAAAATGTTAAAACTATAAAGATGTAAAAGTTAAGCATTGAAAAAAGAAAGTATAAAAATAAATAACACTGAAAAGCAGGCAAAGTAATGAAAACTATAGAGAATTTTTAATAGATTTTGTAGGTCCCAATAAGGTGTGACTGAGATATATCAGAATGCAATTTAATAAAAAAAATGTGTAAAAACTCTTGTTAAAAACAAGCTTCTATTTAAAACTTATTTAACAAAAAACCTTTTAGGATTTTAATTGCTAGAGAAAGTGTGTGCAGTATTGTTGTCTGATCTGTTTTAGTTAATGATAGCCCTTTTTGAAATTATCATAGGAAGTTTAATAGGTCTGCAGGAGTAGATAAACATTCTTATACAGCCATTTGCACCAATAATGACACATTTCAAAAATACAATTTTAATATACAGCTTTCTGTACTATAAAGGGTGACAGATTGAACTTAGTGTGACATCAGATAACATGTAAGCAGAGTACATTCAATATGGTTCTAACAATTCCTCATTTGTGAAATTATGACAAGAAGTAGTTTAAAAGATGTATCGTAACAGATGAACTTAAAATTTTATTTAGTGTATGAAGTCAAAAAATAAATCTATAAAGGAATACTGAATGTAGACACAGGCAGTACTTTTCATTTTTAGATGCCACATAAATGATTTCCAATCCTGGTTCACCAATTATGTATTAAGTATGTTTGAAAAAATCTATTGTGGAAGCCGAAGTATGTTTGATGTAAAGCTTTTTTCAAATAACATCAGAAACTGACCAATAGTTTACAGTAGAAGCTGAGATGAGTTGATAGATTAACAATATTTTTGAAGTAGATGTTCTTGTAATGAAAGAAAAATCTTGCATGAATATGAACAGATTTTGACTTGTCAACAATCCTAATGTGATAAGCAAAGTTGAGATCAGTCAAAAAATTCAGCATGGAAGTGATGAAGATATATCAAAAGAGAAAAGATTTTAAGCCTCTAATTGACATGAACATTTTGTCTTCTACAGTATTTCCAATTTTCAGAACCTTCATACAAGGTTAACTGAAGAAAAACCAAATTGGAAATAATTTTTTGAACAGTTCAAAAATATTAACATACATTACAGAATATCTATGAATAGTTAATTAGTGATCAAGCTCAATCCATGTTAGAGCAAATTAGGAGGTGTTAAACCCTAAGTGGACCAAATTAATTATCCTACCTCTATTATGATCCTTGCCACTCCAGTAAAAATGCTGAAATTACATTTTTGTAAGAATAATATTAGGCTTGTTCATAGTAGCCATTACCCAACAATTCCAATGGTTTGAGAAATTCGAAGCCAATGGAGTGTTCGCACAGTTAACTACTGAGCTTGCTGATTGGCATAGAATTTTGTAAACTGTTGGGATTTTTAGCAAATGGTCTCTCTGAACAAACATATTAATATATAAACTTATATTAAACAAAACCCAATATAGTGAGGTTTGAAAACCTAATACAGTGATACAAAGGCCCATTTTAGGTCATCCCATTTCCATCATTATTTGCATAATTCACTAACTTATCCAGAAAATTCATTTCATTTTGTCTTCTGGATGAACTTTCCTATCTTAAATTCATAAAAATAGCTGTTTATAAAACACTTGTTTGTGGTTATTCTTGCCTACCAACTAATGTATTTTCATAAGACTAAATTATTTTAATTTGAGACTCTTATAAAAATTGGGCTGGGATATTTTTGGAAGCACTGAATTTTCTCATGATAAATCTGTCAAACATGAAAATTCCAAAATATCCAATTAGGTAGTTTGGGATACAATTCGATTTAAAGGTAATGCCCACTCTACTATTATGTTTCCAACATTATTGCTGCATCTATAGAGCCAAACTTAAAAACTGTGAAAAATGGTATGTAATTTGTGATAAAAGTTGTTATCTGTCGGATTATGATTTTGACATTATTACTCCACCTGTTAGATCACAATCTGTCCAAAAACTGGATAAATGAAAACTATATCTATCGACTCTTTGTTTACATTTACAGTAATATTATAACAAAGGATCATCTAACAAAAAGTCAAGCAAGGTTATCAAACCTGATATCTAGATTGTTTAATGGGCCTTGCAAAGGATTGAGTAGGTAAACTAACAACTATTAATTACAAAAACCCATTACACTCAAGTTTATGTAAGCTGGGTTTATTCTGGGTAATCTTTCAATCTGATCTTTAATCTTTCAAAATAAAATTATTTAAAAAATTAGAAAGACCCCAGAAGTGCCTAGCATGATCAACTGTTACAATCCTTATAACTATAATATGTATCATAATTTTTTAACAGCTAGACAAATAAAATATTAAATTATGTATTCTTTAATTCTTTGTTTCTTATATAAAATATAGTGAAGTAGCTATGTTTTTAAAACTATTAACATATTTATAATAACCTAAAATTTCTCCCTCCTTAGTACTATGAAATTAGGTATGCATTTTATATTGTTATATAGAAACTTACCCGCTCCCCTTCTTAGAATCCTCTGGTTTTTCTTTGGTTTTCTTTTTACCAAACATTTTAAAAAAAATGGAAAATTTCTGGCAAATTGGAGTTTCAAGTAAACGCATCTACTAGTATTTTTGAAACTGCATTGTCTAATTTCAAGAGATAGTTAGTCATCATTATCAAATTATGATACCACTTTATCATTTTTATCTCTTTCGGTTATTCAAATTTATTTGAACAATTCGTGACACACTACACATCTCAAGTGCACAGACATAGACAAGAAGATGCACAGATCAATTCAAGTGTCAGCGAAATCACGAAATCACTGTCATCTGTCATTAGACCCTAGAAAAATTTGCATTAGGTTCGTTCGTGGCGATCAGTTGCCAATGATGCGAACGGTTTGTAAAATTGACCTCGAATCGAGTGGTGGCAAAGCTACCTATACAAAACGCTGATTCGCGGATAATATTTGATTATAGTACAATTACGGGCAACTGGTCACTCCGAACAAATTTGTTGTAATTAATCCACAAAGCACAAGTTTAAAGAGAAATAACAGGAATCTTTTTGACATGGAACATCATATTGGATATAAACTTAACCACAAACAGGGTAAAATTTAATATAAAAAAAATTGATACTAATAAAAATAAACGCCAGTGGTGCCGCCAGTTTAGAGGATTGTGTTTATAGCATTCAATTGTGAGGAATACAAAATGTAAAATCGAAACTGGCACGGGATTTAATTAACAGTGACCCCCTTTTAATTCCAATTAGACTTTCATTAAAGCAACCATTTAGTAAAGGTGCTTTATAAAAGGTATACACTGTTAGGATAGCTTTAAATACGCTATCCGATAAAATATTAATACATTTATTACTGGAAACTGTAGCAATCATTCTGGATACTTATTTATCACCTTTTTTAAAATTTCATAGCATCAATTTCATTCAATATAAAGGACAAAATTTGTATAACCTAACTTTTTTGCAGATTAGGGCAATCCAGATCCTGATCTTTGAAGCATGAATTCAAGGCCCAGAAAATCATCAAAGACTCCTCACAATACATCGAGGTGTTCCAATCAATATCTTGATTCCAAAATAACCGAGGAAGAACAGAAACTCCATATGCAAATTTGGAAAGATAGTCAATATACAGATAAAATACCTGTCAAAAAAAACCGCGAAAATATTACCTTTGAACTGGGGACTGTGAATGGGAATATTGCAAACATAGAGGAAGAAAGTGAGCTGTTTTGCAGTGGTGAAGAAGATCAAGATGATTTTAATTCATTATTTGAAGATACTGTCTCTAAATCAGCACAGTCAGGGAAGAGTACAAATGCATATTTTAAGGAAAGGAAGTTTTTCAAGACAAATTATGAAAATCATCTAAACAGTGTGTGTGTTAGTCCAAAAACCATTGAATTACAGGATGAAAGTGTTTGTAAAGTGTTCAAAATCCTATCAAAATCAATTAGCCCACCCAATTTGCCTCAAAATAACATGGTGAGTAAGTTACCTTTAAAAACATATAGTACTCCAAAAGCAAGGCGTGCTAAAATCATCGAGACATTTGGTCTGCCTGATAATCCTATAGTCCCAGCTATTCCCCTTAAAAATAATGATTTAGATGTGGATATTGCAGATGCAAAAGAAGTGACAGTTTTTGATCTACCAAATTTTGAAGTAAAAGAGATTTCACCAGTTAAACAATATGAAAAAGCAATGTCGGCAAATAATGCCAATTGTTCAGCTGAAATATGTAAAAATACAACACCAGATCACAAGGGTCTCATTGAAAAAATGAAGCATGCCATTAGAAGGATATTAGAAGACAATCCTTTAGAGTCAAAGCAAAAATATACATCAACCCCAATAAAAAATGTTAATCCAGAAAAGATACACTGTGATATATCAGTTACAGAAAATGATTCTGTTAATGACAAAGATACAAAACACAAAAAAACTACACTCTTCTCACCTCCCACTTTGGCTCATAAGAAAAAAAGTCACTGCAGAATTTCATCAAGGCAATCTGAAGAATTTAGAAGAAAATTACGGTCATCTGAAAATTTTGATGAAACTGATAAAATTGAGGGAGATAAGCAGAAAGATGACCCAAGTAAAAAATTAGAACTGAAAATTCTTATAAATCCTTTAAGCAAAGTTGCCCTAACAACTAATTCAGAGCATCAAAATAAAAGTAGTTCAGCTAAAAAGCTAGAGACTGTTTATAAATCATTACAAAACAAAGAGGTTGATACAAGTATTGTTGGTTTAATATTAGATGAATGGGACAATCCTGATGCTGAAATTTTATCAAACAATTATGATGAATTATCTTCAGAAAAATGTAAACACAACAGCAATAGTAAAAATAATTTTACACTGTTATCTCTAAAAGAAGACTTAAAGAATGAACTTAGGAAGGAAGAAAAGGAACAAACTGTTGTGCTGAAGCCAACTTATAAAGGTGAAGACACAAAAAGTGAAGGGGATGGTTTAACAAAAAAAGAAGAAACTGATGGCAGTATAAACATTTCTGCTATAGAGTATAAACCTCTAGGAGAACTTTCTAGTTCTTCAAGAAAACAAGAGATACTTATTTTTGATACACATGATAATTTGGAGTTGGTGATAAATAAAGAAAATATTTTAGTCCAAAGTAAAACAAGTGAGAACAAAGACAACCTGGAACCTCTATATAGTATTCACCTGGATAAGCCTGGCAAATATGACATGACCAAACTAGAAGTCACTGATAGAGAATCAAATGCTGAACTACAAGATTCAAATGCATTAAGTTTGGTCAATATTAGTCATATTTCTGAAAAACCTAGTATTCAACCTTTAGCTGATTCAGTAACACAATTTGAAAATAAAGGAGAAATATCAGCTTGTTCTCAAGAAGGCTACTTAAATGATTTATTAGATATAACATCCTGAAGAGCAGTCTGAAATTATAGAAAATATTGAAGAAGATTTTAATAAAACTGACAGCCATAGAAAACCATACATTAAATCTCAAAAGTTAAATACTGAAAATATATTCTCAGATAAAGAAAAGGAGCAACACCTCAGAAGAAGCACTAGAACTTTAAAATATGTAGATGTTACTGGTAATGTTGAGAAAACCAAAGATAAGAATTGTAAACATGTGAAAGAAATTGTTGAGACTGCCAAAACTCAGGAAGAGGTAGATGAAATTATTACTGCAGGTAAAATTGGAATTTCTCTTAAAGATTCAGTTGAAAATTCTGAAACCAAAGATTTGGAAAAAATAAATGGATATGTTGAAAGTGAGCATTTAGAAAACAGAAGGGAAATGCCAAGAAGAAGCATCAGAATATCTAATTGTTTAAAGAATGAAACTGATGTTGAAAAAACCAAAGAAAGTGAAGATCTCAAACATATTAAAGGAAATTTAATGGTTTCAAAAGCTGAGAATAATCCTCAGACCCAAAATGAGCTTGAAAGTGTGCCATATAAAAATACTAACATTTATGATAAAGAAGAAAATGAAGGAGATGAAACTCTAAGAAGGAGCAGTAGGATCTCTAATAATATAAATAATGATGATTATGTTGATAAAAGTAAAGACAAAAGTGATGGGACCATTGAAAATAATTCAGAAACTGATGAAACTCTAAAAATCCAACATAATAAATCTGAGGATTTTGCATTTCAGCCTATTAATGTTGATAATAAACTTAATATTGATGATTCTGTTTCTACAAATATTATTCCCAGTAAAATCAAAGAATTGAAAACAATACCAGGTGCAAATATCAGCAATGAATTAGAAACCGAACATATTAATAGAAGAAGTACTAGAAAATCTAGAAATATAAATAAAAACAATTCCATAGAGAGAAATAAAGATAACAGGAAGGAGGAAAATGTTAACATTATTAATGGCCAATTAAAAACTTCACAAATCAATGCTGATGAGACTAAAAATTTGGAAGAAATAAATGTAAATAAAAGTGCATTCAGAACTACCATCAATGGGAATTTAAAAAGTCTGGATATTAGTACAGAGAATTCAGTGGAGAAAATAATTGATGAGGATTTTGTATCCCCTAAAAAGTCAGAGCCTCAATTAAGAAAAAGAAGCAGATCATCAAAGAAAAAGAGCACCAATAGGTCAAAAGGTGAAGAAAATGCTTTAGATAAGAGCAACACTTCTATATCTTCAGCTGATGAAACAGAAGAACTTGGAGATAATAAGGTAACTGAAGTGAATTTAAAATCAGAATGTAACAAAAATAAACCAAATCTAGATGAAGAAATGTTTGTAAAGGAAATTAAAACAAAAAATCCACCAGAGATGGCTGAGGAGAATATTAAATCTCCACTAAAGAAATCGAGACTAACTAAACCCAAACTGCCAGAACAAGAGCATTGTTCTGTTAATCTGGAGAGTGATGTAAATAAATCAGTTTTGCAAGAAAATGATACATTAATCACAAGAAGTGTAGAAACAAAATGTAATGAAAATTCTTTTGAAGTGTCAAATATTACTAATACTAATGAATTTGAGAAAATTGAAACAGGAGTAGATGTAAACTGTTTGGAAAAACCAGTGGTAACACAAAGAAAAAGAGGAAGACCTAGAAAAAATCATTTGATTCTGCATACTGCTTGTAATCTTTCAGACAAAACTCAAGAAATAATCTCAGACAACACAGAAGAGATAAAAAATAAAATGAATGATGAGTATGTGACATCTCCAGAAATAATTGAGGACAAATTAAAATCTCCAAGGAAAAGGGGTAGACCTCAAGAGCTCAAATCACCAACTGTTGAAGAATCTGCAGCTAAACCAGAGGAAACAAAATCTCAACATACACATACCATTGACCTGGAGCAGGTAGAGGCAGAGCTGATAGCAATTGAATGTAGCAAAGATGGTAACAACTTTACACCCTTATTTAATAAACTTACGAGGAGTAAAAGTAGAACTGCATTAAATTACATTGCAGATGATTTAGATCAAATAAATGAGGGAGTTAAAACTCTTCAGAGAAGTAAAACAAGCCTTGGGCTCTTATGTAAAGAATCACCAGAATTTAAGCACAAATCTAGGGGCAGACAAAGAACAACAATGGATATATATGAAATTGAAAGTTTGAAGGCCAAAACAAGAAGTAAGAGTGTTGCAAGGATTGTGATGGAGACATCTAGTTCAAAAAAAGCAGCACGAAAAGGTAATTATGATCATAATTCTTTATCAGTTACGTAGTTTCATTATTTTGATTTGAATAATTCTTTTTCCTGGCTATTTTAAATTATCATGATTCATGTTTGTGTTCAGAAAATCAATTGCCTATTCAGTTAATTTTTTAGTTATTGGGTTTGCAGTTATTATGACAATATTTGTGTAAAAGAAAATTTTGGAAAATACTCTGAGAATGTCGGTAATTTGAATGGTATTTTTATAAGATAATCACAATAAAAAAGTAATATTTAATTTAAAGAGACCAGTTTGATTATATTTTTTAAATACATTTATAACAACCCGGTATCTATTTGAAAAAAAATGAGAAGCCATAGTTTTAATTTGTTTTGATGAGAGTTCCGAATTCCTGACTTCCGTCTGATCTGTTAGAGATTTTGTCTTAAATAGACTCGGAAAACTTGCATTGGGCGGAATCTCTTACTACCTGATGTGTTATAAACAAAGTTTTCAAAATATTTATTTCCAAATCTTCTTTTGCTGAAATCTCGTAAAAGTCCTATTTCAGGCAGGGCCCCCAAATCGTTCAAGTTAAACTGACTCTTAAAATACATGAATTACTAAAATTAAAAATAGGTATTCAAAACAGTTTTTGGCTGCTAGCGCTCTGCTATCTATCCTTCTGTCATATGTAAATGTAACTGTTAACTATTTTGAAAAAAAAATTATTCCAGAAAATCAAGCAGTGTTCAAAGTCGGCACTTTAGCTTGGGCAAGAATTGGTAGTCATCCGTTTTGGCCTTGCCTTGTTACCAGAGACCCAGAAAATAACGTTTTCAGTCAAGAAAGTAAGTTTTTTTATTAGTACATTTAGAAAAAAATATATATAATAAAACGATTCTTTTCAGAAACTATAAGTGGCCGAATTCAGATCATTTATCACGTTCGATTTTTTGGCGACAAGGGAAAACGGGCATGGGTAATAGATTCGAAAATACTTCCATACAACAATAAGGATGATGTGGATGAGTTGTTAAGGAAGGCAAAACTAGAGGTAAGGATTATTGGATTAGTTTATTTTAATGAAATGCATATATGAAGAGTAGAAATATTCCCAAGCATCCCTAATTGATGAATCTAGAGATGCGTTATTGTGTTTGCATATTTATGAAAATATGGGTTTAAAAGTAAATCACAATAATGCTGAAGATTGGTTTCCACAGGTCATTTGGGGTAGCTTCTAGTTTATTTTAACGGATTTGTTTAGGAAATAATACCACACTTGAAAATAATATCCAATCTTTTCAAGGTCTAACTCTGAAATCTAACAATTTTTCGATATACAGATTAGTACAAAAAAATCCAAAGGTCATATAAAATTGTCAAGCTGTTTTCAAGTTGGAAAAACTTCAGAATTTAAAGTGGTGCAATTTCAACCGCACGGTGGCGCACAGTAATATGGCCGCCACCGTTCTAAAATTAAATATTGCTTATTATAAAGTAAATTACACTTACTCAGGCTTTCTACCTCCTAATACTTTTTTATTCATTAAAAACTACCATTCACTTGGATACTCTTGTGTTTACCTGTTACTGTTTGAATTAACAAAAATCTTGTGAAATCTTTAGGTGTTTAAAATTCAGTTACATTAGGAGTTGGTGACTCATTTAACACTACTAGTGGTCGCCCAGTGGTCGAAATTCGACCCTATTTCATGAAATTGTAAAAAGTATATTTTTATAAGAAACAGAGTTGTGGAGAAATCGGACAAGTAGATGTAATCACCAAAATTGTTCACTCATATTGGAACATCTATTGCAATAAAAAAAATGTAATCAAATATCATTATTCGAAATATTTTTGACAAATGAGTCACCCCCCAATTTTTTGGCTGGAACCGTTCCTTTCACCAATTTTTTGGCTGGAACCGCTCCTGGCAAAATATTCGATATAATAATTGGAAGATTGTTCTTTGCAACCTAAAAGTTTTCGTCATTTGCGGTTTCAATCAAGTTCAGGAATATTAAAGAAAAGAGAGGACCAACAACCCTAGGAGAACTTAAATACTTAATACATTCTCTATTGTCCGTTGTCTGACAATTTTTTACAAAACACCTTAAGAGGTTGTGATAATATATTAATCAAATAATTAAATTCACATTAAAAACAATATTTAATATGAAAGTTACTGCAACGCTTCCGAAAAATCAATATTGACCTACTGCATTGACTATTTTTCCACTAAACACTAACAACGCTTGTATGCCACTTCCAGAAGTACATGCTCTAAGAATATAACAGTATCTGACGTTCGCTCCCTCCATATATAATTACTCAGTGTTTTGAGTTTTGACCAATATTATAAATTAATAGTAGCATTCTGCACTGAAGGTCGTCAGTAACTACGTAACAAAAAACGTTTTGTCTTTGCCTATTTATATATAGATTTAATGAAGAGAACGGAAATTAAAATCAATAAATGAGAATTAATTAACATAATAATCATCAGAAAATGAATTTTATGATTGCTTTATTGAGGAATATATTTTATTATTTATATCTTTTACCCAACCTTTAGTTATTTATATTTAAAATAATTCATTGTGATATTTATAAGACTTTTTGTCAAAATGATGGCTTCTGTTGTTTTCATGGTCAAGGGATTTTGATAACTGTTTTTTACATTAGAATGTGGAAGATAAAGTAAATTAAATGCAAAATTACTAATTTTCACTTTCCTCAAAATTGTTCTGCATCGTCATTCGTATTGAGATCGAACCCGCAAATAATTAGTTATACTTAATAATATCCATTTTTGTCAAGTTCTCATAATTTCATCTGGGAGTCGCAAGTTTGTCAACAATAATCAAAAGTATGTTATACACATTTATCTTGAGATATTATAACCCGAGTGAATTCCATTATATGTTCGAAAATGTGTGAAAAAAGTTGATGGTTTCATGCGAGCCATAGTCTATATTCCGTTTTCTGGTCTGAACAAGGTTACCTTTTCCGGCTGGAAGTAGTTTTTTTATGGAAGTATCTAATGTTACTGTGGAATTCGAAAGAAAAATTAAAAATAACCCCTCGGTGTATGCAGGATAAGAACTTATCTGATTAATTAAAGCAATTTTTACTATGTAATTCGAAAGATAAGTGGAAAACAAACCCAAACCAGCCAAAATATAGGCCGAATGAAAAAAATGGCAATAATAAAATGTGATTGTTTTTCATTTTTCTTTCGAAACCCAAAATGAAAATTGGGTTCTGCGATTAAAAAAATTGATGGCGCACTTGTCTTAAAATAAAGCGCTTCAAACCTAATTTCTGATAAAAATAACTTTGGCTTGCAAAAAATGGCAAGAACAAAAAGTGTTTGTTTCTCTATTTTTCTCGGAATACTTCCGATCGGAAAAGGTGATTTCCTATCCATAAGAAGTAGTACTCTTGATATTCTACAACTTTGGTTGAAACTTTTTTTGAAATAATGGAATTCAATCGAGATGTTACCTTGTCTTCAATGATTTGCGCTTGAAAACTGGATCTGATTTTGAGACATTTGGAAGTTTGAAATGTACAAGCTTTTTTCACAAGTGTGGTGTTATTCCTAAACAATTCATAGACTCCAAGTAGAGTCTTTAAAATGATGGTTTACGTAGCCTTTCGGAATTAGAGTAAGTATTTAAGTTCAATAGGAACACCATAATCATGACTAAATTGCCGAACGCAATTATTTTTGACTTCAAAAAGAAGGAGGTTCTCAATTCGTCTGTATCTATGTCGCTTTTTTTTAAGTTTGTTCACCGATTACTAGGAAACGGCTTGATTTCAAATTTTACTGGATCCTGTTTGGCGGGATAGCGAAGTGGATTTTTTTCATTAAAATAGCTTTTACCGTTTCTTAGAAAATGGGGCTATGCCATGATGGAGGAGCCTTCGGAACGTCAAATTGAAAAGGGATTAGATTAGTGCCGTGATATCCCAAAAGCATAGCTTCTATCGTTTCTCATAGAATGGGGAAAAACTTTTTTACCTATTTTCTTATATTCTATGTCTTGGTGGAGTCGGGTATTATAAGATTAGATGGAGTTACTGGTATTAACTATTAACCTTAAGTGTCAGTTAATAGGAATATACAGTGTGTATTCATAAATTAAACTTCATAATTTTGTTATTCTTCACAAACAGATTTTTTACATGGTCTAAAACATAAACAGTAATCATTCCATGTCAATTTTTATTAACTGTCAATCGAGATGTATCTTCAATTCTGTTAAGATATAAAATTGTTATCAAATAGAAATAATCTAATCTTCAATGATTTGCGCTTGAAAACTGGATCTGATTTTGAGACATTTGGAAGTTTGAAATGTACAAGCTTTTTTCACAAGTGTGGTGTTGGAGAATTCTTTTCAAAGTGATAATTGCCGACAATTCATAGACATATGTGGTGTAAAAATAAAATTATATAGGGTAGTTATTAAAATGTTGGTGATCCAGAGTGCAAGATGGTTAAAAAAACGTCCATAATTATATAAAGCTCATGCAGTTGGAAATTTACGTAGCCTTTCGGAATTAGAGTAAGTATTTAAGTTCATAAGTTAATATGTTATGTAATAGGAACACCATAATCACGACTAAATTGCCGAACGCAATTATTTTCTTCCATCAACAGTAAAACGTTTGACTGAGTATGCTCGGAAATTGCTTTAGGTTGACTGTCAAGGCCGTATCCAGCGGGGGGTTCAACCTCCCCTCCCCAAAATTTGGGATTGAAGATTCAATTTTAACAAAGCAACAACTTTTTTCATAAGAATTTGTTTTTTGTTCTATACATTTCTTATATACTGAAAATACAGTAATCGAGAAATAACTTTTGCGGTCCTAATAATTTCATCCATCCTCAAAAAAAATTGTACAGGTCGTCACCTCAACCCCCCCCCAAATTTCAGACAGTGGATTGGCTCAACTCGTTCTGGATATTTATTATTAAACATTGCATAATACCTCTTGTTCAACTGGCATCTTATCCCTACAACTAATGAATATAGAACTTCAATCATTTGATTTACAGGTGAAGACATTTTTTAATGTAAACAATAAATTAAAAATAATTTAACTGATAATACCCTCAGAAGTGTCATCGTCATTAATGATTGTTAAAAAGTGGCTTCCTGAAAACTAAACACTTTTTTATATTTGACATGTTTTTGCAATATTGATTCTAGAATGGTAAGGAGGTACTGATTTTAAGAATATTATACAATACATATTAATTACTGAACATAAGTATGACAGATTTTTGGAATTGCCTTGAATTGTACAATTTATGTATATTTCACTATTATGTAAAAATAATTTTAAGTCAAAATCAAAAATTTACCTATAGCAGGATTTTTCCCGAAATTTGTTTGTTTCATTAAAAATTATTTGAATCTGTACTTTATGTACACAGTATACAGCGAGAGTTTTTTTTTAAGTTCAGTATGGCGATCTCGGAAACTAGCGGAGATAGAGCAGTGGTTAAATTGGGAAAGATTTGCAGTTTTACTGGCCAAATTTAATCACACTTTCGGATTTTTGTAAAAAGTCGTGACTTACTAGATAAAATCAGAGAGAAAAGCATCCATAACTCCGTTATTTTTATGAATAACTTATCGAGTATTATATCGTTGAAATGCTCTAAAAATGTCCGATTTTTTGAGGTCATAGCCAACTATGGTTTCCATTCAAAAAAGATAAGTTTGTGCCATATCTCGAAAACGCTAGCTGTTACGCAAACGAGGACATGACAATCATATTCGGGATACAATTCCCTTCCATTTTGATATTTACATTTTTTTATAAAATCAAAAACAAAGGAGCTAGAGGGATTTGACTAAATCGACAGAATTTCGTTTTTTCAAAATATCTAGTAAGCCATGACTTTTTTTATTTAACCATTGCTCTATCTCCGCTAGTTTCCGAGATCCCCATACTGATCATCAAAAAAAAACTCACCCTGTATAATTTCTTCTTATAGTGCAAAAGCTATTTATTCTGTTTTGTTGTTTTGTGAAAACCTGATATATTATTATATTATGTTTCCAGAAAGCTGTTGGTTCTTGTGAATTTTATTTTTTCTAAATTTCATTTATTTTCAGAATAAATCCCACCTGGACCGAATGCCTTACATCATCCGAACTTCTTACCAAGCAAAATGGCTCAGAGCTGTAAATGAAGCTGAACAACTTAAACGTAAAAAAGTTTCGGAAAAATTGGCCTTCTTCGAGCAACTCGATGAGCAACGAAAAATTGAAAAACTAGCCAAGAAACTAGAACGGGACGCATCGGAGAGTGCAAAAAGGAAACGTAGAGAATCCATTAATACTATATGCTCGGATATATCACAAATTACAGATTTCCAGGACGACGTATCCCCTACGAAGAAACGATACAAAATAGACGAAACTGAAAAGAAAAATGTATCACCTAACGAAACACAAAAGGACATCAAGGAAGAAGTAAAAGATGAAAAGCCGACGGTGTCAGAGAAATCCGATCCCGAGCCTGTGGTTGTTCCACCTTACGTTCCGATTCTGGATAACGAAAACATCTTGCCGTCTAGGACGCGTTCGGGATTGCACAGCGATACAAATTCTGATATCGTGTCGAAAGTAAGTTCTGAGAAATCGAACGTTTCGGACCCCTTCTCCATCGATGCTCAGAGATCGCTATTCAAAAGGAATAATTTGTTCAGAGGCGTTTCGAGGGAAAAAGTCTGTCACTATTGTTTTCAACCGGATATGGTGTTCAAGTGTACCAAAGGTGGTTGCAATGGTTTGTACCATATCTCCTGCTCTATAGACGTGTTGTCCGGGGAGGAGTACAAGAAAAAACCAAAAAGTAAGTTTGTCATATGTATACTCATTGACAAAGGAATTTAATATTGTTTTTGTAAAACATAGATGCCATAGTAAGGAGTAAATGATTAAAATTTGGTAAAGTTGTGTGAATGTTGTTTCATGTAAATTTTTTAATTTACCAAAAACAAACAAAATTCCTAGAATATATCGCCAGAACAATGAATTTGCAAGAGGTCGAATTCAACTACAGTTAGGGTAAAAACGATTCATTTCTATTTCTGGCAAAACTACTAGTCCTATGGAAAAAAGTTAAATGGCAAAGTTGTAGGTAATAAGAAGATCTGCAACTTTTAAGTGTTTACATTTTTTTCACATAATCTCAAATTTTATGTGAAAAATTCAAAAAACAAGTTTTTGGTTTTTTATTCTTTTACAGAAAAAAATCTTTTCACGAAATTTGGTGAAAACTTACCTTTTTTGTCCCAAATCCACTGTAATTTTTTTGTTTAAAATATTTATTTTTTCTCCTTATTTTGACTTAATATCGAAAAAGCATCCTAATTTTCAATCGAAAATTCTAATGTCAAAATATCAGCTTTTAAAAAAAGTCTGAAGCCTCATTGTTCGTTGAAATCTCTACTTTATAATGGTGTAAAAAACATATACAAGTATATACATGACTATGGTAAGTATTATCAGAAAATGCAAATAAATAAAAAAACTCTAATCCGAAATTTGAGCTATTTATGAAAATTTTTACTTTAATTAATAATAATAATAAAAAATAGCCAAATATAGGGATTTAGAATTTCAAATACAAAGACAATGGGACATGAACACCACTCGAACGGTACCTATTGTTATGTCTGCACCTGGAGTAGTCCCAAAACATCTATTAAACAATTTGAAATACCTCGGGTTCGACGAACATCTTTACCAACTGATGCAAAAGCCGTCCTGTTAGGGTCAGCCCGGACGGTTGGAAAATTCATGGGAAACTGCAGTCGCAACGCCAACCACGGGCCTGATAACCTGGCAAGGGCTCTCACAGCGCTAAACCCTTTTGATATGTAGTGTATCTGGGGTTTAGTTATTTTCCTCTAAAGGTACGCTATGCGTGCCTTAGAGGGAGTCTGCTGCCATACATTGTATGGTCAAGTCGGTCTTGACTTTATTTAATGAGAGTTTATAGATCGGTTCAACATGGCGAGATTTAGCTAATGCTACTCTTACACCTAACCATGGAACCACTCCTTATGTGTACAATGGATACCAACTATACATTACTAATACTAACACTTATGCTATAACCTAAAGTATTTATATCTATATATACATACAACACACACATACATCCGAATTACTCAACAAAATAATAACAAGTCGAAATATACCACTATATTTAACAAACAAATAAGATAAGTTAATATTTAATAAGACATTTAGAATATTTTGAGAAAGTTATAGAATCTTCTTTAAATTATATACGTAGATGCCTATTTATTGCTATTTTAAGATTATACTTATATACTTGAGTGACCATCAAAAGGTATTTACCATACAGAAGTGGGGAAGGGGCTAGAGGAGGTGGGCCTTCCTACTTAATTTTCGAATTCGAGTTTCTTGCGTTTGTTTGCATTTTCTGAGATCATTTACCATAGTAATGTATATATTTTTTTCAGAAAGTAGAGATTTCAACGAACAAAAAGCCCACCGACTTTTTTTAAAAAGCAGATATTTTGACACAGATTTTTGATTGAAAATGAGGGTGCTTTTTTGAAATTAAGTCAAAATAAGGTAAACAAATAAATATTTTAAAATAATTACAGTTTGTTTGGGACAAAAAAGGTAAGTTTTCACTGCATTTGGTGATTTTTGTTTTTGTAAAAGATAAAAATAAGAAACCAAAAACTTGTTTTTTTAATTCTTCGCATACATTTTGAGGTAATGTGAAATGTTTTCATCCTACTATTTTTTCTGGTTTCAAAAATTATCGACCCTGGTCTACTATAGCATCTACATATGTTTTACCAATACAATATTAAATTAAACATCTCTTTCTGGGTGTTGTGATTTCGTTGTCACTAAGTATATATATATATATATATATATATATATATATATATATACATATATATATATATATATATATATATATATATATATATATATATATATATATTGTTCCTACTGTTTCACGATTGGAACTATGTTCATCCGTTCATCTGTTGAATTCGGTTGAAAGCTACTATTTTACTGTTAGATCTATTTAAAAAAGGAATGAGGGTAAAAACCAATGAACAGACAGAATAGTCAAGCACCTCTTCAACATTCATTTAGAAATTCCCTAATAACACTAAGTATGAAGAAATGAAAAATTACGTTTTGTTGGGACATATTTATCAGTTTCTTTTAAAAATATGACGGGCCAATTCTTGCAGATACTATTTTTTAAGCCACTGTTGGTATATAACTTGATTGAGCAGCATTTCAATATTTTGTAACTGTGAGAATTTTTTCAAATAACCGTCGTTTAACAGAACTCGTTATTTTATAGGTTTTATGTGTATTACATTAAATGTTTTTAACATTAATTGTCTATATTTTCAGAAAAGAAAGAATTGCCAAACGGTCAGCCGAACTCAAAAGAAACTGACCTGGAGACAACTATTAGTGCAGTAAAAAATGAAGAGAACACTTCTTCCGACGAAAGAGTTCAAATAGTAACGGTTAACTCAAACGTTTACAATTCGCCACCAAGAAAAACATTCCCTGAAAATTTCCGAGAGATGAGTCTGGCCGAGCAGATCGATTATAAAATGAAAGAAATTATGAACAAGTTCGCAGACAATACTCGTTATGTAGAAACTTCATCGGATTCGAGTTCAGAGAAAAACAATGAATTGAAACCTTTATTGAAGATAGGTTCTTCTAGTGTACAATTAACATTCGAAGAAAAACCATTGGAACAGGTATATACATTTATTCAGTTCATATCATTCTCAGATAATTGTCGGCTGCCCTACATGCTACAATTAGCGGTTCTTTCCTGCTTCCTTGTTTCTACTTCCCCTATTGTCCCAAACTATGTCCTAAAACTTTCTTTTCATTTCATCATTTCTTATTCAGTCTAACCTTACTTCACAGCTTATTCTCCAAGTTTGCATCGTCGTTGTGATCTTTCTTGTAATACATTCTAGAGTTGCTGCTTTTTCAAATTATAAGTACTAGAATCGCCTATGGTCGAAATTCGACCAATTGTGTCAGTGAGTAATGAAATTCAACTTCTCAATTTAATATTAAGAGAGATAGTAAGTGGAAATTAATCACAAAAATTTAGTTACCAAATTTTTTAACTAACTTCTGTAACTATATTTTTCGTACGCCCTATATTTCAATCAATAAATATATGCAACTCATGGTGGCAGCCCTATAAATCATTTCTTTTTCTAATATTTTTTCTAATCACCCTGTATAACTATAATTGCTCTCACCCTATATTGCATCTATCCTATATATGCAACTGCTTATGGACTACAAAAAGTTGCATTTTTTAAACCACACTGTATTACTATAATTCTTCTCCAGCATATTTCCAACATACCTGTATATGTATCCCTATAAAATATTTTTTGCACCACCGTGTTTAACTATGATTCCACTGCGCCCTCTATTCCAAGTACCCTGTAAATGCAACCGCTAATACGCTTAGATCATGTACCTTCTAGATATAGCCTGTCATGCACAAATGTCGTGGTAAGACTAAAGAGAGAGAGGGCAATAGTGAGGGCAAGAGGCTATGTCACTCGGTTGGGAGCTGCTTCCAGTGAAATACGTCCAAGATGTTGTTCATTGGCTGCTTCCACCCACTAAGTGAAATAGCCTGTTACTGTCTCTGTTGCCCTCTCTTTATAGCGTTGCCACGATTTTGTGCTTAACAGGTTATATCTAGTAGGTACATGATCTAAGGCTAATAGGCTACCCTATATAATTGTTTTTTCTAACCACTCTGTATAACTATAATTGCTCTCCACTCAATATTCTAAACAGTCTATACATGCAACTGGGCCACCCAATAAAACATTTGGTTTCTAACAAATCTGGAATCACCTTATATAATTGTAATCTACAACGCCTTATATCTCAATCTATTGATATAAGCAGATGTAACGATTCTCAAGACAACTTTGTTATTGTGTGCCTCAAATTAATATGAAAACACATAACTTTTTATCCATCCAAAAATGGCCTAACCAGCACTTTTTACTTTAAAATCTAGAATGGTTCAGCTATAAAAATGTAATGCTAGAAAAACAGTAATGAAATTTTTATAAGATCCGACACATCAATTTTCACTGAAAGAATTTTTCATAGCAGCTTTATTCTCAAGTTGGTCACCAAATCACCCTGTATTGAAAAACGCTGTCATAATTGTAAAAGTCTCGTTCTTTCTCGGTAATACGATTTTTTCCGAGCAATCGATTTATAGATGCCAAAACCCCAGGTGTCAGATCTAAATACTCAGTTCAGAAACGTTGTACATACATTTAAATACAATTATTTCAGTTCGTTTTTCCGGTTCTGGGGTGGGGACAGGCAGACTAAGCTTATTTTACTTTTTAAATATAATAATACTTTTTCCATATTCTAGCTGGATTTTCAATCATAAGCTTAATATTCTAATTTTATATTCTATTCAATATCAGACACTTCATTCTGCATTTCTGTTCGTGTAGTTTTAACAATTCTAGGATTTTACAATAAAATTGTTAATGCATCCATTTTTCCATAGAGACCCAACGCCAAACCTGTAGAGAAACCAAACGGTAAATTGTCAATTGGAAACAAAAAACTGAGATCCTCATTAGTGAGACATGTGACAGCCGACTCTGTATTCGAAATATCCTCAGATGACAGTTCGCCTGGTACATCAGGAAGTTCGAGTCAGCAGATTGCAGCAGACACCGAAATTATGGAACCGCCAAAAAATCCGAGTAAATCGAACGTGAAAAAGCTAGCATCGAACGAATCCGATTCAGAGAAAACCCCATCGGAAAGCTCTTCTTCTTGGAGCACAATAAGTCTGCTCCAAAAAGACGTCGATCCGAAGAACTTCAAGTGTGGTTTCTGCTTGTCCCATCAAGATCCGTTTTGTTTCGTCTGCCACAAAGCTGTAAGCTACAGGGGATCGTCGATACGTCAAAAGTGTTCACTGTACCAGTGCGGCAGGTACTATCATCCGGAGTGTCTGAAAATGTGGCCGCAGACGCAGTGGTCTTTCGTTCAGACGACGAAGCACAAGATGTCCAAAGAGGACATCGATACGTTCGTTTGCCCGCAGCACGTCTGCCACACGTGCGCTTCCGACGATCCGAGGGCGGCGACATCTCGTTGCCCCGGCGACAAAATCGTAAAGTGTTTGAAGTGCCCGTCGTCGTATCATTCGACCAATTTTTGCATCCCTGCAGGTGAGTGCTAAACTATTAAAAACAACGTTTGTCTGTAACATTTTATTACATTAATGTTAATATTAGCCTATGATTGGTTTTGCAGATTCATTAATGATCTATAATATTTGACTTTTTCATATTTTTCCTTATTATTATTCTTAAAACTATATTTATACTAATATACGTAGTTGATAACTGACCCCTGTCGTGACGTTTTGGCAGAGTCACATTAGATCGTTTTGCATAATTCTCGTATCCGTCTGCTTTTATATAGTCCTGGTTCGGTGGTTATCGGTTGGTATCTTGAACTCCGGTGTATGATTGGCTCTTGGTGCGCAGTTGTCACGCCTCCCGATTGCTGGTCATTTCCGGTTAAGTTATAGGACGGGGCCGGGTCTGTATGGTGCTTAAGAGAATTTCCATGAATTCAATCAGATCTGGATTTCATTGTGTACGTTTAGACTGTGAGGCCTTTTCGCGATCTCAATTGCCTGTCTTACCAGTCTCAATTTTGGGTGTTCTATATTTGCTAGAATCGGTCTAATCGGTGTGTCACATGGTGACGTGTTCCGCAATCGATGTTGTTTTTTCTTGCTCTCTAATGGTATTCTCGTCTTCATCACGTCTGGCTTGAATTGGTCTCTTAGTTTGCTTTACATAGGTTTTGTGACAGTCTGCACATGGAATCTCATACAGTCCCTGTTGCCCTAAAGAGATCCTCGTCTTCGGATTCTTCAACACTGTGTAGATTTTTTTGTCGGTATTGCAAATAGTATCAATATTGTGCCTATGTAGGATTCTCCGTGGTGCCGTTGACATACGGTAAATATGCCTTCTTGATTGATGTCTCATGTTCCTTGTCTGTTGGTATTGGTTTTGACTTGATGGTTTTGGAAAAATTTACTACTTTTCGGGAACCAAAGATAATATGGGTTTGAGAAATGATGGGTTAATACCTTTCTTTAGATAGTTCGTTCGCTCTTTGTCGGAAATCGAAAAAAATACAGGCACGCGAATACATACATTCTCATAAAATGATAAGAACTGATTATACGATAGGACGATAAGTTTTGATAGTTTTGAGTCATATATATTTTTTAAATGAATAGATACATAATTAACCATTTAACAAATAATGATTTCACTGTCTGATTATTTGCAAGTCACAAATCTTATAAAAAATCTAGGAAATAGAAAAATATGACAAAAGATTTAAATGTCTAACATCTCAAAAAAAAACAAATGGCCATAATATTAAGTTAACATAGAATGTCACAAATAATCAAATAATAATAATAATCAAAAATAGTAAAATATACAAGATAACAAAAATTGCGAAAAAAAAAATGAAAATTATGTCGACATAACCTGAAATTGCATCAAAAAAATGAGGTCAGTTGTTAAAAATATCAAATCACATAAATTGTTCAAGATGAAAATCGGTACTCCGATTTGTCTACCCTTTGCGAAGCCTATGCGATCCTTGGTGTATCCTTGGGAAAACATTGTATGGATAAGTGTCATGCCATGAAGCAGTCATAGAACTCTAAGGCCGGGCACAGACCTACCGTTTCTGTTCTATTCTTATAAGAACAGAACAGAAAAGAATTGTAACAGAAGGCTAGGACGCAATGCAAAGTATATCACTCGTCACATAACTACCGATCCGGAACGGCAAGAACGTCCGGTCAGAAAGCAACCGGCCAGCGTCCCCGGTAAGAACATTCTCACCGGTAAGAAAGAGACATGGATTACGTACAAACTCCATATATCGGCACACCCAGCCCGGTTGCAACCCGGCGCCGTCGATTTTACCCCAGTAGTCCTACAACCAATGCTGCCGGTTCTACCGATTTTTCGGTAGTCTACCGATTTTTTACCATTTTCAAAATTCCTATGAAATTTAGCAATTTTTTATAGTAACCATAAATGTATCATTTTTTATCTATTTTGTCTAGAAATTGTAATACTAGTCTAATAACTACTTGAATAGCGAATAGGAGATGTAAACGGTGGTCATGTGCGAAAATAATTGGTTCCAAAATAAATTGTTTTTTAACTTTACTTGTATAGTCCTTGTCCTTAAATTGTAAATGTAATTTCTGTTATTCAGTGATTCATCTCGATTCAGTGAATTTAGTCATTTAGTATTGGTGATGATGTGAAAGTTTATTAGGTGTTCTTATTTTTATTATTATTTTTTTGAGAAATTCATACTATTTAATATCCTAGCAAATATGTCTCTTAATTTTCTATATATCACAATTAAACCAGCATGAAACTTTTCAATTGCTACCGAAATCTACCGAAATTTATCCTTAGATGCTACCGATTTCTGTACTCTGGGTCCTGGGATGTGGCAGCACTGTCTACAACTGTGCGTGTGATTAGTTGGTTATCGTCCATTACGAATTATCATATATTGGATGTGTCTACCACAAGCGCTAGATAACGACTGAGGGTAAAACAAGAACGCCCGTCGACCGGAAAGTGTGTGACGACGACCCGGATTCTCTTCTGTTCTTATAAGAACAGAACAGAAAAGAATTGTAACAGAAGGCTAGAACGCAATGCAAAGTATATCACTCGCCACATAACTACCGATCCGGAACGGCAAGAACGCCCGGTCAGAAAGCAACCGGCCAGCGTCCCCGGTCAGAACGTTCTCACCGGTAAGAAAGAGGCATGAATTACATACAAACTTCATATATCGGCACACACAGCCCGGTTGCAACCCGGCGCCGGCGATTTTACCACAGTTGTCCTACCACTGTGCTTTTGATCGGTTCGTGATCTTCTATTACGAAATATGATATATTCGATGTGATTACCACAAGCGCTAGATAACGACTGAGGGCAAATCAAGAAAGCCCGTCGACCGGTAAGTGTGTGGCGATGATCCGGATTCTCTTCTGTTCTTATAAGAACAGAACAGAAACGGTAGGTCTGTGCCCGGTCTAAGACTAAGAGGAAAACACAATTGAATGTCCAGAAGAGTGGTAACTGGCATATCAATTGTAACACACAGAATGATGAAATAAAACAAGAACGTAAGAATGATATGGAACCTTTGAATTGAAATAGTAGTAGTAGTATAGTATGAAAAATAGTTATATGAGAGTTTATGACAAGTAGGTATGATAAGAACATAAGTCAAGGCAACCTGGAACATAAAAAAAATTATTTAAATTTTATATCCAGGAGGCATCTAAAAACTGTAGGAGGGGTAGAGATATGGAGATACACATTGACCATATAATTAAGTGGTGTTTATTGGTTCTGTTTTATATCTGAATATATATATATATATATATATACCCTCAGAATATATATATATATATATATATATATGTTTTAGGTGGTTTCCGGGAATTCATCCGCGTAGTTGATAACTGATCCCTGCCGGGATCGATGGTAAAATGACGACGTTTCGGCAGAGTCACATCTGCCCTCTTCAGGTCGGTTCGCATAATTCTCGTAGCCTTCTGCTTTCGCTTCTAGTTACTCGAATACTCATTCACCATCATTTTACCATCGATCCCGGCAGGGATCAGTTATCAACTACGCGGATGAATTCCCGGAAACCACCTAAAACATTTAGTGCCCGCGAAAACTTAAAAAAAATATATATATATATATATATATATATATATATATATATATATATATATATGCGATACTACGTAGCAATCCGTAACGGCTAAGAATCTGGATAGAATTTTGGAATTTCCAAAAAATAATGGGAAAGTAGCCAATTTTTTATTGTACCCTAAAGGGCACTAAATAAAGTGTACTCTTTTATTATATTATGAATAAAGCTTTCGAAATTTATTGATTTCTTCTTCAGTCAATTTTCTAATTTGCCACCAAAAGATTACACATTAAGTTTTATTTTTAATAACTGTCAGGGAAGCCTTTTAAATCTACTGTCTTAAGGCTCTAGATGGATAAACCAGACTTACAATATCGAGGTTAGAAAATTATTAAAAAAGGTTCTCATTGCAAGTACTGTAGAATGCGTAATGCGCTTTAAACAAACATTACAAACATATATCAACAATTGAATAAAACATTATTGTAACTGGATCACACATCCATTGAGTACAATTTTTAAGATTAAAACTATCACATTTTAAAAAAGTGATGCACAAGCCATTTGTCATATTTAACCAGTGACATGGAACGGAAACAAAAGTCGAGCCTCGGTGTTACAGGACACTAAGATTCTTAGATCATGGGGTGTAAATACAGACATTGAAGGAATTTGTAGAGAGAGAGTGTCCAATGGAATACTGACTCGATGATATATAAACATTAATTTTAAAAATATGAAAACATATATATTTGTACAGCCCTTTCATATGTATTGCAAGATATTCTATACAAACATTTAAAACCCAAAAAACTTATAGTTTGGGAAATAAAGGGGGAGATATAGCTTGTAAAATTACAGTTAATGTTTATGATTTTTGTCCAACTCAAGTAAATTGCAATATATTGTTTTTAGGTTTTTTATGTCTGTTTTTTTATTGATACTATTGTTGTGTCGATGTATGCAAACCATCTCCAGAAACTGTCTTTTGAAGGTATTGGATTCACAAGCTAAAACCCCTGGGTTGTCAAAGTCAGGTGAGTGGTTATTCTTCAAACAATGTTCAGCCAGAGCACAGCTACACTTGTTAAGGCGTATATCACTTTTATGTGTTGTTAATCTGCTTTTGAGGTTTCTTGATGTTTGGCCTATGTAACTAGACTGACAGTCTTTACAATCCACCTTGTATACTACATTGGTCTTTAAAAGTTTTGGTGTCCTATCTTTGACCTTTAGCTTGTGGTGGGAGGGGGAATGGGTAAATTTTGGTATATTATCGATAAAATCTTTTTAATTATTTTTTTTAATTAAAAAAATATATATATTTGGGTTCCTCAGAATGGGACCTTTCATTCGATATATTATATGATGCGTTTGAAAAAAATATATTAAATTATTATTTAATTCTATAATTTGCCCCCCAAAATTAATGTTAATGGTTTCTCCTTATTTTTCCTGTAAAGTTCGCGCGGGAACGGTCGATTTTTTTTAGTTTTCCCCCCAAACGTACCCCTAAAATCAAAATTTCTTCGTTTACGATATGTACTCCTGATCGGGTCACCAAACTATATATTGATGCCAAATTTCAACCTCTTCCGTCCACTAGTTTAGGAGAAAATTGCTGTGATGTGACAGTGGCAGAAATCCGGAGTGATATTATAAGGGTATCCGTATATTGTATATACGGAACCCTAATAAATGATTAAAAATGTATATGGATTTATAAAAACACTGAAATTCTGATTAATTTTCAGCTGGTGTGTCAATGTCTTGGAGAAGTGTATTTGTAATTTTTGTCATCATTTGTTACTGAGTTTCCATTTTTCAGCAACAAAATTTAATGCCATGTGATAACTGTACATAGTCCACACAGACGCATCGTTCCATAAAATATTTTTTTAATTACAGGCACAGAGATGGTAAGCACAGCACAAGTAATTTGCCCCCGACACAGAGTTCGAAACAAATCCACCATAAACACCACCTGGTGCTTCTTGTGCAATGAAGGCGGCAACTTAATCTGTTGCGAAACCTGCCCGACGAGCGTTCACCCCGAATGCATGCCAGTCAACCTTACGGACGATGACAAATTCATTTGTGAAGACTGCGAATCCGGTAGGCTACCCCTATACGACGAAGTAGTTTGGGTGAAATTAGGATCGTTCCGATGGTGGCCGGCATTGATACTATTTCCTAACGAAGTACCTCCAGGAGTTATGAACGCCCGACATTATTCGGGAGAGTTCGTCGTACGGTTTTTCGGCACTTACGATCATTATTGGGTCAGCAGGAACAGGGCGTTTTTGTTCCAAGATGGGGATGCCGGACAGTCGACGAATACCAAGAAGAAAGTTGATGAGGCCTTTAAAAGGGCCGTCGAAGAAGCTGTAGTAGCGCACAGTGCCAAAAAAGGTTAGTACGTTTCCAACACATACTAGGTATTTCAGTTGTCTGTCAATTTTTTTGAATAAGGTCACTTGTTCTTCAGGAATGCCTAAAAAGGTTAGTACGCTTCCAACACATATCAGGTATTTCAGTTGTCTGTCAATTTTTTTGAATAAGGTCACTTGTTCTTCAGAAATGCCTAAATTAAATTAAATCCCTAATTTCAGGGACTACTGACTTTTTAATTTCTTTAACATGTTGTTTCTTACAGAATTTAAACGGACTCGCGTAGTTGAGGCTCAAAACTCGCTGAAACCCCCTCCTTACATCCGAATTAAAGTCAACAGACCAGTAGGTAATGTCAGACTAATGGATTTGGATTTAAGCAGTACGACATCGTGCGAGTGTGACCCAAATAATCCAAATCCTTGTGGACCCGATAGCGATTGTTTGAATAGGTGAGTCTGATTTAACTTGTTATGTTTTAGATAAAGGATCTATTCTGCACTTTACTGAAAAAGCACTATCTACGACTTTGGGTAATAGTTGCCCCAATGTACCAAATAATGGTGATCCAAAGATAAGTTAAAAACTACTTAAGTAAATATTCAGGCATACTTTTTGTTTATGTGATGAAATGTGATAAGCATACTAATGAAAACTAAATGTTTACTATGTGTTCTATAAGTTGTCTAAATTAATAAAAACATGTAGGTCTCAAGGTGGTAGACAATGTAACTCGTTCCTCGCAGTTTTCTTGGACTTCCATCGTCTTGAAGTGGTTGATCCCACAACGTTTCAATAGCTGTGTATCTGCTATCGTCATCAGGTGAATGATAGGAAATTCAGATTATCCGTTGTATTTATATTATACGCTTAACCGGTCATATTATTTGGCAACACGCAGCGACAGAACTACAGGCATTCCTGGAGCACCTGAACCAATCCCAACCATCCATTAGATTCACCATGGAGATGGAAGAGAGTGGGTGCCTACCATTCTTTGATGTAAGGTATCAAAGGACTAGGACCGGAATCCGAGCAACAGTCTACAGGAAAGCTACACATACAGGATTATACCTTCACTACAATTCCAACTACCCATCAGCAACGAAAACTGGCATCATCAAAACACTAATCGATAGAGCCAAAAATATCTGCAGCACACCAGAAGCCCTCAAAGAAGAACAAACAAAACTTAGAGAAGACTCTTGGCGAATGAATATCCGGAAACGATCATTACCAAGGCGTTTGAAGAGCTGGACAAACCACCTAGGCAAGACGAGGACATCACAGTAGCAACTCTGCTATTACCGTAGGTATACTAAAGGCTTGTCGGAGAAACTTCGAAGAATTGCACACAGCTATGGAATCAGAATGATCTTCAAAAGCAAGGACACCTTGAGGAGCATGATAACAAGAACGAGGCCCGAAACACCAGCAATACCAAATAACTGTATATACCTTGTGAATGTGGCAATCTTTACATTGGAGAGACAAAGCGACCGCTGGACACCAGGGTTAAGGAACACCGCATAACTACTCAACGGGCGGAGGTAACGAAGTCTGGGCTAGCTAATCACGCATGGACCGAATACCATAATATCAACTGGGATCAGATCAGAGCAATTCACAAGGAAGAGCACTGGCACAAAAGAAAATTCATAATTCACAAGGAAGAGCACTGGCACAAAAGAAAATTCATAGAGACAGCATATATAATCTTGAACGAAAATATAATTAGCGAGTCCAGCGTCCAAATTAAAAATATTTTGGGAGCACTTCTTCGGTCTCTGCCGCTACGCGTCACCGCTAACCAACCACCAGGGACGACGACGCTGATTGGACCGGATAAGACCCAATGACCATGACCAGCGACGCATGACCGGTTAAGCGTATAATATGAATACAACAGATAATCTGAATTTCATATCACTCACATGATGACGATAGCAGATACAAAGCTATTGAAACGTTTTGAGATCAACCACTTCAAGACGATGGAAGTCCAAGGAAACTTCGAGATAATAAAAACATATTTAAAACCAGTCTATGAAGATTTTTGTAAGCTATGCTTCAGATTAAACTGTATATTTCAGAGTACCACATGTTTTAGTGCAAATTTTAACATTAAAATGTTTGATAATATTAATATGACATAACTAAAAAAACACTGTTTTATATACCAAGTGTTCAAAAAGAACCGGAATAGCAGAAGAACTGAAAAATGTTTCATACAAAAGTTATACGACTTATCTATTGCTATCTAATGGAGGAAATGACATTGCCATTACCTTGAACCATATCGAATTTGTAAATGAAAAAAGTGGGAAATTTTACTTTAGAAGTGGCTTTCAATATGGCATTGATAAATGACGGTCACACCGAATTTAATGGTTGCTTTTTTACACTTATGAAAATTTGGAAAATTTGTTCCCAACGAAATAAGTCGAGAAATCGAATTATTTAAGCCAAAATTCTACAAACTAGGAACTTAAGAAAAAAACGTGTAAATTTTTCGGAAAAACTTTGTAAAAAAACTTGAATATGAAATTGGATATGAAGGCCAAGGTCATGATCAGCAGCATGTCCGAATGTAAAAATGTCGGTCTTTTCATCACCGTTAAAGAAATTGTGGGTTCCCATTAAAAACGTAATGTGACCTTAAACTATCCTTCAAGCTCAATAACATTTACACGGTTAGATAGCCGGGGTTGAGTTCCAGAAGTTCTGTGTGAATTATTTATTATATAATTTTTGAAGAGTTATTGTACTGTTCCTATATTATTGAACGTCTGATATATGAGCTAGCATAAAAATTCTAAAGATCATATAATAATAAAGGTGCTGTCAAGTTGGAAGAACTTAAAAATGGTGCCTTCAGAATTATATGTGGCATTTCTAGAATTCTGATATTTCATTAATTCCATTGAAGTCCTAAGGAAAACCTTATACACAGAACGATCCTTATATAGTGTTGTTCAGTAAAGTTTTAAGTTATAACCTAGGAAAAAAAAAATTACCATGTTGAAAATTTTTTGGACTCTTCCAATTGTGAATTTTTTACTTAATTTTAATGCTCAATTGTTTATACATTAAGAGTATTTAATGACACCTGTTTGTATTGTATTTGAATTATTAGAGTTAAAGTTGATAAATGATGTATGTGAGTATGTTTTCTGTGAACTTCTGTTTTGAATGAAAATCCTGTTTAAGTCAGGAAATTTGAAGTTATCAGTTTCTATCGAAAATTGCATAGTTGGTATGGTGTTGTTTAGATTGTTTAATAATTCAGGTAACTTGTCAAGAATATTGTGTTCCCGTGTAATAACAACATGACGTCTTGAAACTAATTGTCTATTTTTTGAAAAAAAAAATTGATTTGCATTTTTTTCTATGAAAATGTTATTTAATGTAGGGCACAGACAAAACTCCAGGTCAATGCCAACATTTTATTGAGAACTCATAGTTTCGTTGTTGTACAAATTTTTAATATTCCTAATATTGTTTCAATACCAAACTTTTCCAAACAATGCTGACACCCAGGACAATCAGGTTACAAAATTATACATACTATATATACAGTACCTGTCAGAAAGATTAATAGAGTAGGGAAGAGAGTTAATGTTTAAACCATATTCAAAACAATTGAACTCAGTTATATCAAAAAACAAAATCAAACAACTTAAAACTCAACTAATTGCAGTTATAAAATGCCTTGCAAATATAATACATTTTACATTGGACAAATCTCTGCCTCTAAATCTACGAATAAATTAACATAAAAGCAGAACTATGTTATAGAATTAAAATTGATTTCTCTTAGGAGTTAATCCATGTGTTCTGATATGCAATTTTATGGGAGAAATTCGGAATATTATATATCATATTCTTTTAAGATAATTATTACTAAATTTATGATTTAATTTGGTGTTGATAGTCTTGTATGAATTTTTTAGAATTCTAATGACGGAATGCAATCCCGACGCGTGTCCGGCCGGTCAAAGGTGCAAAAATCAGTGTTTCGAAAAACGAGACTACCCTCCTATGACACCGTACAAAACCGAAGGTAGGGGTTGGGGTTTGAAAACTCTAGCTCCGATCAAGAAGGGTCAGTTCGTTATAGAATACGTGGGAGAATTGATAGACATGGAGGAATACCATAGAAGAATACAAAAAATGCACGAGCAAAAGGAAGAGAACTATTATTTCTTAACTATTGACAAAGACAGGATGATTGATGCTGGACCCAAAGGTAATGATTGTTTATTTCATAGACCTATAAATTAATAGACTCAATTATTGACATTTTTATGTGATCCAATATCCAAACTCTTGCATACTATCTCTTTTTATTCTGGTCATACTGCAGCCAGATTTAACTAAATCATTAGAAGCTAATTGACTGCTTGAGTGATTTTCATGCAACATATAACATGCAATAGAAAATATAAACCATAATTTATTTTTTTTGATAAGACGCTTATTGTGGCGCTAGAATATTTACTATAGAAAAATCTAAAATTATTTTCATATTATAGTATAATACACAAACAGCTGTATGTGGCAATACTTTTACTACTTTTACAATCGGAAAACGATCACTATAGATTTGTGAATGAATTTCAACTTTACCGTCTTGTTTGCGTTTAGGTTAAGTTCTTTTTTGGTGATATTTTAAAGATTTTTATACAAAATATATTATTCAATGGTAAATTATGGTGCCTGGTTGTGCAGTTTGTGGAAAAGTAGATCACTTGTTTCCGGATTTACCTTTTCATCTGTTAGTAGTTATACTTTATTTATGTTTCAGGGACGTACATATAAAGTTATATTTCACAAGTATATTTATTAATAATTTTTGCAAGGACTATATCTTATTTATGGAAAAATGGATGGATATTTTGCTACTTACTAGGAAAGTCCTATTTTTAGAGGATCTATAGAAAAATTCATATAGTAAAATTTTTATATTCAGTGCCATTGAAATTCATACAGCCATTTTTCATGTCTATTTTTATGTAAAACGATCATTATACATTTGTGGTAGAGGATAAGTTAATATAATTTTACAGATTTGTCTCAACATTTCATTAACAGTGTTTAAGTACTTCTTGGGAAATAACACCACAAGTCACGAAAATTGCTGTATATTCCAAACGTTTCGGGGTCTAGGTCAATTCTAATAACTAATATGGCTAATTTAATTAAATTAATACGAATCGGTTTGTACCAGGAAATACAAGGTAACCAGTAGTTGAGTGTTTTATAAAAAAATCTTTTTACATAATGTTGTATTACTATACCAATTTTAAAAATAATTTTGTAAATATTGAATTTAAAATACTCATTATTTAATGTTGGATCGGTTTTGTTTCTGCTTTATCAATGAATCTTCCGGTCTTTGAAATTTATAGGTCTTTGTTTTATTTATAGTATATTTTCATTTTAATATGTGCACTCTATTGCATATTGTTAAAAATCATTTATTCCAAGTAGTAGTAATATTGTTCAACCCAATGAATCAGTCCTGGCCTCTACAACTGAAAGAACTAAATAACCTGATAAGTGATTGTGGATTACATGAATAAAAGTTGACTAATTGATATAGAATTCAACATTTTCTACCTATACATTTTTTAATACCAAATACATTTTGCACATTTTTCTGTATAAAATCCTGTTTCAGCTGGTTAAGAGCCAGATCTATTCTCATAATTCACCTTATACTTTTATTCAAAAACTCATTACAAGTAGGAAAGGAAGGATTTGTGTAATAAATATTTTGTATGAATGTCAGCTCGTCAGGTTGTTAAAAGCTCATTAGAAAAATATAAATTCTTCAAATGAGCTGTAGCAATAAATTATACATTTTTTTAAACAAAGCCGTTTGATAAATCCGTTAATTTTGTAATTTCTTGGACAGGAACTTTAAATACAATACTGCTTCCGAAAACCATCATCGATTAATAGAGTACTGTCCAAGTTTGAGCAATCAGCGACATTCACTTGTTTTTGATCGTTATTGAAAGCACATAGCTTCATTAATTATATAACTAAAATGGAAAATGTGAATTTCGTGTGGTGTTTATTATTTTTTGCATAAAAAACATCAACGAAACCATTGGAAAGACCTGATAAATCTTCGATAAAATCCACGGAAAAATGTTGGACCATCAGAAAATAAGTCCATGAGGTGGCTGAGTTTGTAAGCATCTTAACTGAGCGAGTACATCACATTTTAGGTCGATATTTGGACCAAGTTCCATCAAAACAAGTTTAGACACATTAGCATTCCAAAAATTGGGCGACGAATGGCTACCACATCCAACTTGTTCTCTTGACCTACCACTCTTGTTACTATTCCAAACCTGAATAAATGGCTGAGCGGTAAAACAAATGCTTATTTTGAGGGTCTTTAATCCCTCGGGCATAACTCACACACGCAAGTCTCATGCGTGAAGTGATGAACATCTCCGTATAGCGAAAATTCGAATTGTCAGGAATTACTTAATGGGACCGTATGAACTTCCCGCTTGCTTAAATGGGAAATATTTCCTGCATTTTTAGATAACGTTCTTTCTAATTTACTACGAGATATCCATTCCTTTTAAATCAGGAGCACTTTATGGTTTATGCTAGAAAGCGCTCCTGCTGATTTTGCGTTGATTGTGCAGAACTATTTAAATAACCCCTTTCCACAACGATAGACAGGGCGCGGAAGTGATCATCCCTGGCTACCGCACAGCCTAGATCTCACTCCATTAGATTTCTTTCTATTCATTCTAATAATAGAAGAGAACAATTATCAAGGGAAATTAGAGAAGCTGGAATTGAAATTAGAAATAATGCAGTCTTTTTTTCGCTGTAAAAAGTGCATTAAAGCTAACGGTTGCTTTTTCAAATTCACTCATAGTAGCGAAAATGCATTGTACATTTTCAAGAAATCTTGCACTAGCATTGTTTGGCTTCCCGTGAAATTTATGTCTATCAGTTTTCAGCTAGATTGCCATTTTGGTTACTGAAAAAGACTGTTACATCAATAATTTTTTAAGGAAACACTTGTACTGATGTATGTATGGTTTAATCGCCGTAATTAGGCGTCAGAAACCTCTAGCTGAGCTGTGTTCCATTACTTTTCGGGCAAGGGAATCAGGGAGGAATTTTTTCCCCAAGGCAAAACAACTTGTCATAACGTAAAACAATTGCTTATTAAAAAAGGTTTTATTTGATCAAGTCAAATAATATTGAATATTTTGATGTAAAAGTTTACATGTATCATTTTAATGTAGGTAACATGGCCAGATTCATGAACCACTGTTGCCAACCGAACTGCGAGACGCAAAAATGGACTGTGAACGGCGATACGAGGGTGGGTCTTTTCGCCACAGTTGAAATACCAGCGGAAACCGAATTAACGTTTAATTACAATTTGGAATGTGTCGGTAAGGAAAGGAAGGTGTGCAGGTGCGGCGCACCCACTTGTAGTGGTTTCATCGGTGTACAGAAAGAGAAGCAGGTAAGTAACTTGTCGAGAAAGTCAAATAAGTTATAACCATTATTTGAAATGATTGTTTTAGGACGCGGAAGTAAAAAGGCCTAAGAAAGTGAACAAAAAGAAAAAACCCGCTGAACAAACTGTTCTGCCGCCATGTTTTATTTGCCAAAGAAAAGGTAGCGTAGGATTGTGTAATAACAAAGTGTGCAACAAGGCTTATCACTTGAGGTGTTTGAATCTGAGGGAGTGGCCTGAAGGTAAATAAATTCAGTAAATTACTATTTGAATAATAATAATCCGAACAAATGAATCAATTAAAAAATTTACATTATTATTTAGTGTTCCATTATTTTAACATTAATTTTTTTTAGGTAACAAATTCGTATGCCCATGGCATAACTGCAATATTTGCTCAAAACGTACGATACGTTGCTGTGTTAAATGCATAAATTCATTTTGCCCATCGCACTCTGATGGAAACATCCGGTATGACAATCTGTTGGGGTTTGTTTGCAGTAGCCACGACCCAGTAAGTAAATTTATATCCACAAAATTGAAAAATATTTTTAATGATTACATTTCTCCATCGACTGAGTGCATCAGTAGAATATTAATATTTTCGCTGTCAAAGGTTATTCAGATATATTGAGCTTATAAGTTTTTAAGAGAATAATTGGTCA